>OZ029918.1:131781-1459281 GCA_964023275.1 Norana najaformis
TGACAGAGAAGTCTTTTCAGCTTTGAATGAAAGACCAGCGCAGAGACTGCAAGAGGTGCAGTGTTGGTGAGTTCGTCGGATGGGTCAGGCAATTGTCCCCACTATCCCGTTGCTCATATCGTTAGTGAGTTCGTTGGATGGGTCAGGCAATTGTCCCCACTATCCCGTTGCTCATATCGTTGGTGAGTTCGTCGGATGGGTCAGGCAATTGTCCCCACTATCCCGTTGCTCATATCGTTGGTGAGTTCGTCGGATGGGTCAGGCAATTGTCCCCACTATCCCATTGCTCATATCGTTGGTGAGTTCGTCGGATGGGTCAGGCAATTGTCCCCACTATCCCGTTGCTCATATCGTTTCCCCGGCCTGTGTATTTCCGATTAAATGAAGCTCACAATTTGCGCCGATTATCAGCGACAGAAGTCGTGACCCGTAGACTCTAGGATCTGACAAAACATATGATACGATTTTTGGCTGAAGAGTAGTTAGCACTGCAAACAGCAGTGCGTTTATAAGCGCCACAGATGATTTGCGCCCTACGCTTCAATATCGGGGCTGATGCTTCCGCTCCCTACTTTCATGTAGCCAGTTACTGACACCCTCGTGACTCCCGGAAAGGCACAGACAAAAGCCTTTCGGCCCTTCGGTGCGCGTATTATGTTGTGACCTGGTGCAGGACAGGAACCCGGCCTGCGTCATGGAAACTCACCTGTAGCTCTGGGTCCTTCTGTTATGAAATCGACGACATTTCTTTCATTTAACATAATATTGTGAGAAGGGGTTCCTTGGCCGGCGAATGCAGGTTACCCTGCAGGGGGCGTGATGCCGGGGAGGAGGAGCAGGGCAACAGAACCGAGGTAGTTTAGAGTGAGAGGAGGAGAGACACTGATCGGGGTGGGGTGTTGTTTGAGGTTTACGATGTATGTATCTGGCTATCTGGTTGAGCACGGTAGCATATTGGTTGAAGTGCTCGGCTCGTGACGCGTAAGAGTTAGGGTTTGAGCCTCCTCTCCTGAGAAGGTAACTTTGTTTGGACCATAGTTACGTATAGTTGGAATTTATTCGATTGAAACTAAGACATTATTATTATTGTCTCTTGGCGGAGTTAAGTGGAAGCACAAACTCGTACACAGGGCATACCTACAACTGGACGCAGATCCATCACTCATGCAACCTGTTTACCCCAAGGCATAGACGAATATTTACGCTGACTCTACTGAATGCAATTATCCTGCGCGCTTAAAATATAATTACCATGACCTAGATATTCGCACAATCAGGGACTGGTGTCCAGACGAGGAGTATTTTGGATGATAATTTGGGACGCTGGCCATCGCATGATCTGATAGCCACAGGCAGCAGCTCACCATCCAGCTGTTCACTGGCCATCAGGCGAAGCCGACTGAGGCTGCTGCTACTGCTGCTGATGCTGCTGCTGCTGATGATGCTGGGGATCATAATGATGGTGATGTGTGTTGTGGTAGAAAATCTGGTCCAATTGCGAAATATTTGGTTCTGCTGTAGTAACAGTTGCTACCAATAATCCAAGAACTTCTATAGCGCCACTGTAATAATCATCAAGACATCAGTCGATAGTCGCTGCTACATGAAAGCAGAGTTTTCAGGGTGAGTCCTGTCTAAAAAAGGCAAGAGGGAAATCTGAGAAGACACAAAAACAAGCTACGCCCATTCAAACGGGCAAACGGGCAGCTTCCCTCCTATTGTTCCTCTCTCTACCAGTCGACCGAATCCCTGAATGCGCTGCTTGCAAGATGCGAAGGAAAGAGAATCCAGGGTGAAGACGACCACTTCGCTGGTTGGACAATATGAACGAAGACATAAGAAGACTTGGACTAAAAAGGAGAACAGCAGCACATCTAACAAAAGAATGGAAAAGAATGGAAATCATTTATTCGCACTCGTGGTCGCCAAATAGTTGGCGTCAGATGTGATGAAGATGAAAAGACGAAAAATCCTCCTGTCACGCAACCTCTTTTCCTCATCTTTTTCCCTCCTTTTCTTCCAGAAAACAGTGCAGACAATCGATCTACAATTGTTGTAGACTTAGGCTCAACACCTAATTTTGACGTCTGACTCATTCGTAATGTCTAATATTTTAGCTCCAAACTAACACGTCCGGCATTCTTTAGCTTCACTGCTGCTGGTGAGTCACCCCCCCCCCCCAACACCAAATCAGGTCCGGGCGAAAACAGTTTCGAAGAATGGATGTCGTGATTGGTTCACGTGATCAGAACGCGGAAATGCCTTTCTTAAAATTGTAACTATAATCGTAATCGTAAACTCGAGATTTCGACAGCGCCCAGAGGAAGCAAAGACGCGGGAACCAGCTTATTCACAGGCGCTCAATCAAAACCAAATCGATAGGCACGAAGGGTCAGATTCGTAAATATGCATGCATGTATGTGTATATGTAAGCACATACGTATGTATGTGGTCGTATGTATGTGGTCGAGAGCGTCTGATTCGAAGCGAGCATATTTCCGCAGGAGCTGGTTTTCCGCTGCCCCGACCCAGCAGGGCCAGGCGGCCAGTGTATGCTGCCAGCGGTGATCACGTGACTCGAACACTCTTCGTTAGGCCTCATCAGGATGTCGGTCGAACAGCAGGAGGCTCGGCGAGAAGTAGCAGCGCAACGAAGCTGGCAGTTTGGAGCAGCAGCGAGATCGAATAGCAACGCGAACACACTGAGGGGAAGAGGTGAGCTCTGCTAATTAACGCTTATCGAAAATGTGCTTTCATTTGCCAGTCACCCAGTCAAACGCAAGTTTCTGAATTCTGATTGTGGTCGAGTTTTTAGTAAACTACGGTAGTTCATCGTGCGATTACGAGAGGCTGAGAGATTGGGGAAGAAGAGAGAGGGGAGAGCGAGAGAGGGGGGAAAGAGAAGAGTTGGTATGAATGAAGAGAAGGAGAAAGCGAAGTAAAACCGAGAGGGTGAAAGATTGAATTGGAGATACGAAAAAAGTAAAGAAATCGGGGAATGAGAGACAGAGACAGAAGGAGAAAAAGAGAGAGACGTTACTCGCATCCTCTGTAAGAAGTGAACGTACGGATATTAGCCTTTCCCCATCTAACAGGTCCATGACTGGAAACAGCCTACATCCGTAGTGGAGTCCAGTATGACAGCGGATGAGCGCAGATCGGCTGCATCGCTGCTCCAACGTTATAGGGTGAGTCATTTCCTTCCATCGTGGCTGTCTGTGTGTTGTTTATGCGGGTAGGCACTACAGCTGGGAAGGCAGCGCGGATCATGACTGGCTGCCCCTGCTCTCATCATATGCCTAGGCTTAGAATTTCACACCCACGGCCCTCTGTCAGCGACTATAGCCTAAAGGACTATGTTTCTCATTGCCTAGGCTGAGCTCAGCCTGTAAACAAACCCGTCCCAGGGAGATGCGCATATGCGATAGGTATGGAGGCTTCTAGAAACTGCCTAAAGCCATCGACAGATATGGCGGCCGAATTTCGTTTCGCACTGATTTGACGAAGAGCAGAAATCGATTTGTTTCGTTGAATCGAGAAGGAGGAAGCGTTGGAAGCGGCGTCAGATGTGAATGAGATGCGGATACGAGAGACAGCGATGCTGCCATCTTAATGGCGGTCGACAGATGGACTCGACGACTGATTACTTGTCAACGACGATCTGGCTGATAACGACTTATTTACCTGTTCGTTATTAGTTCGGCGAGCATCACATTATGCACAGCTTATTCATGAAATGGGGACCCGCCATCTGGACCAACATGGCGGACGATCGATGACTGGTCGATAGGTCGTGCGGTTTAGTGGGACGGCGTCGGACGTAATCTGAGACGAGTCAGTATTCGAACAAAAGCCTTAGGCTTCACTGCGGGATGTGTTTGCTTCCCTACAGTTCATGTCTAAAGTGGCACCAGTGCGTGTGTGCGTGTGTGTGTATGCGTGTGTGCCAGATATTGACTTTCTAAATGGGAATTATTATGTTTATTAAGCTTAACGGAGCTTTTTCTCAATATATGTCCTTCCGTCCGTGCATTTGTCTGTATGTCTATGTGTGTCTGTATGCCGGTGTGTATGTCTGTCTGCAAAAAGATTTGATGTGTCTGTGTGTCGCTAATGCTCGATCGTTTTATTCGGCAGACGTCGAGATGCGGAGATGTTTCTCAACAGTGAGGGGGGTATTATTCTTGCTACATGCTTGAACTGTGTACGCGCGAAGCTTTAGACCTTCGTGCTCTTGATAGTTCAAAGGTCTGCTGCGTCACCTTCAGGCATAATTCCGCAGAATTATTGTGTATTTCAGAACTGATGAGCAGCAGAGAAGGATTTGCTGAAATTCAGGAAAAGTAAAGATACGTTAACTGCCAATGTTCAGATTAACGCAACAAGTGCTTAGAACGGTTGTGGCTCCAGAACAGAGGTCGTTTGAACAGGGCTGGTATAGCAGTTCAAGTATAAATAGAGGAAAAGGGGTTTCTGGTTGAAGAAGGTATCCGTTGATGCCCTGTGCTGTTGGGGATCCGGCTGCTAGAACGGAAGTTTTAACGGCTGATCAATTGCAACATAACATCGCTAATTGAGAGAGAGAGAGAGAGACAGAGAGACAGAGAGAGAGAAAGAGAGAGAGAGAGAGAGAGAGAGAGAGAGAGAGAGAGAGAGACGGTTTGTAAAGAGAAGTGTTAAAGGCTTAACTGTATCCGAATAAGACTGGCGAAGAAGATTCGATACTGGTTTCGATTTGCCCGATAAAGACTTGGAAATAATGGCAGAGACCGATAATAATAATAATAATAATAATAAGACAATTTATATAGCGCCGTAACACGGCCGAGGCCGAAGAAAAGGGCGCTGTACATAAGTTCAAGCGACAATAGAAAATACCAAAAGCTAGAGGTCGCCATGGTGATATTTGCTAGGAGGTGTGCTGTCTTTTTGTCTGTCTTTGTCTGTGTCTGTGTCCCTCTCTTTGGCCATGCCTGTGCATGTGTATCTTTGGCTGCGAATTAACTTTATCTCTTTGCAAAAAACATTTGATGAGCAGCAACTGTTACGCAGTTTGGGTCCCGACGCGTGGACCCCGCCGCCGCCGCCTCCTCCGCGAGGCCAAATTTGGAGGCCTTGCCTTCGCAGTGAGACTAGTTTTGCAGGCCTGGCCTCCTTGGTCTCGAGACCAACGAAGATAAGAGATGAGAGAACAGAGTGGGAAGTCGAGAGATGGGTGAGTGAGGGAGTGTTGAGTGTCTGAAGACGTCATTTCATTTCTCATTGGTCTGCAGATTCATTTCTATTGCTAACCCTTCGAATTGTTTCCAGTCGAAATGTTACTTTGCAGAGAAAGACGGACAGACGGCGATGAGAACCAGCCATCCGAAACAGCAACAATAACAGCAACGACGACGATTATGACGACGACGATAGATTAGCGGTGAAGCAACTGACAAGAGCCTCAGTCGACATGCTTGGCCTGTCACTCGGACGCTTCGTCCCCCGACCGCGAAGATGTCTGTTGATCGGTGTCGCCGTTATGTTCTGCTTGATCTACTTTCGCCAGAATCTTCGTTCTGCTCAACTGGATTTTGGCTCCAGAGTACTTCAATCCGATAATTCATCGTCTTCCTCCTCCTCCTCCTCCTCTTCCTCCTCCTCCTCCTCCTCCTCACGTGACACAGAATCCCCCGATAACGCCACCGCTGAAGAAGCCTGCATCCGGGAGTTTCTTTTGCAGTATGAGGTCTACTGTAACGCTCTTCTCAGGCCCAAATTTTATCCACTCAACATCACAAACGCCACTCGACTCTGCCCATGTGTTCCGAACACTCTGGGTAAGACACGCACCTTGACCTTTCGATGACCTTTCATGTAGGCTAATCTCAGTGTCATGGTAGAAACCCAGCGAGTTCACTTGGATCTACACAGACCCAAATGAGGGGTTAAGAGAGAAACAGAGACAGAGAAATGGGCATTCAGAGAAAGAGAGGAAGACAGTTCTACAGAGACAGAGAAGAGGAGAAGAAGGCAGAGAGAGAGAGAGAGAGAGAGAGAGAGAGAGAGAGAGAGAGAGAGAGAGAGAGAGAGAGAGAGAGAGAGAAAGCAAGACAGAGGAATAATAACTGTTCTGGGTTTTAAAACTGAGTTTTTACGAGAGTAATTTTCTTAAACCTGAATTTTAAAACCGTGTCTCATTATTACTTATTTCTCCAAATCCAGTCTCCATTTTTCTAATAGAACTGCGTTTGCAACATTTCGAAATTGTCTGCAGTTGGTTTGGTTCGGATCAACGAAACCGTTCCGTCTCTGGAGCAACTGGAGTCAGGCGCAATCGACGGCCTGAAAGAGAACGGTCGCTGGCGGCCATCTTGGTGCGTTGCTAGGCAACGGGTGGCGATCATCATACCGTACGCCGAGAGGGAGAGTCACTTGCGCATCTTTCTCAGACACATGCATCCTCTGCTTCAGAGGCAGCTCATCGATTACAGCATCTTTGTCATCGAACAGGTACTTAAGTCGTCCGTTCATCTGTCTGTCTGTCTGTCTGTCTGTCTGTCTGTCTGTCTGTCTGTCGATCTGTCGATCTGTCTGGTTGTGAATCTTTCTCTTGATTGGAAGTCTCACTGTCAGCTTTGTCCGTCAGTATTTATGACAAACGAGGAAAGATTTGTGACGGATGTTTGTTTAAGTCATCAGGGATTCTCCCTGTAAAGCGCCTGCCATGGACAAGGCCAGTCCTAGGTTCCCAACAGCTGAACCCCTTGAATAACAGCTGAATGCTCTGTTTAACAGATGAATCCTCTGGTTAACAGCCGAATTCCATATTTAGCAGATGAATCCTCTGCTTAACAGCTGAATGCTCTGTTTAACAGATGAATCCTCTGGTTAACAGCCGAATTCCCTATTTAGCAGATGAATCCTCTGCTTAACAGCTGAATGCTCTGTTTAACAGGTGAATCCTCTGGTTAACAGCCGAATTCCCTATTTAGCAGATGAATCCTCTGCTTAACAGCTGAATGCTCTGTTTAACAGGTGAATCCTCTGGTTAACAGCCGAATTCCCTATTTAGCAGATGAATCCTCTGCTTAACAGCTGAATCCTTCGTTTAGCAGCTGAACCTCTTGAATAACAGCTCAATGCCTTTGTTAGACCAGTGACAAACAATGACAAATGATATGTAAACTCCCACAGCCTGAAATCGGACACAACAGAATCTCATTCTTCTTCTTGAGCGTCTAAAGTGCGGTTCGGTTTCATAACCCGGGTCATTTTAATTGCATTTTGACTCTATTGTATTATATTGCATTGTATGCTATAGACTTTGACTCTCTGTTGTGCCTTACACCAGAACAAGGTTGGGCTGTCGGCGACATGTCTGCTGGAATTCACTGTCTTGCAGTTCAGTGCATCCTGTCAGCTGTTCGATATCATATACAGGTCTAACTCTAAAGAAGGCTCGTCTCTTTCAACTTAGTTATATGTACACCGTGGCCTGACTTCTGGGGTTTCCCTGACCTGTGAGATCTCAGCTGGATCTCTCTCCAACGCATTGTGATTTTTTGACCATGGTTTCATTCAAGGGAGATGACGATGGTGATTGTGTTGTTTTCATGATATGATGTGTCCTTGTTGTCTTTGTTTTTGATGATGATGATGATGATGATTGTCGTCGTTGTTTTCGTTGTCGTTGTGCAGTTGTATCCGGATCTGTTCAATCGAGCGGCGTTGATGAACGTTGGTTTTGCGGAGGCGACGAGGAATTGGACTTCGCCGGATGACGACCAACGACGACCGTTCGACTGCTTCATCTTCCACGACATCGATCAGCTGCCGATCGACGATCGAAACTTCTACGTCTGCTCCCAACTCCCGAGACACGTCGTCGGATATCGCAAGAAGTTCAACTACAAGTACCTATGTGACGCATATATAATATATTTACCGCTCAATATACATACAAACACACATACATACATACAAACGAATATACATAGATAAATGCATACATACATACAAACACATGAATACAGACAAACACTTACATACAGACATACATACATACAAACATACAAACAAACACATGAATACAGACACAGTTAACCCAGTTTTCAAGGTCGACGACTGCAGTCAACAGAATCTGCAGACAGCTGGAATTAAACACTTTATGAATGGGGCGGGGGGCGGATGGTGAAAGAAGAAAGGCAGAAGCAGCCTGGTATAGATTTAAACTGATCTGAAAAAGGTCAGAGGTCAGATACTTAAGCAGCTAGGTTAGCAGAAAGACATTAAGCATTACGATGTGTGTATGTATAATGGTATAGACTATACACATGGGAAAGACTCGAGCCGTGAAGATCTAAACACCACGGGTGCAAAAAAACAACTTTTGAAAAAAAAAACTTAGACTTTAAGGGGTTTTGAGTTTTTAGGTTTCATTGTTTTTCTCTTCAGACGTCCTAAACAGAACTCTGGCGGTGCATCGATGATTTAAGTCTGAGTTGAGTGTCGCGATGCAGGCTGGTTCACCATTATCTGCTCACAGCATAGCATTAGAAAATGTCAAACTGAACAGGCAATGAATGCTTCGGCCACGAGAAACCATCTGTATATCTGGCCGTAACCCTGGACAGCTCACTAACATTCTATCTCCATTTGAAGAAGACTGCAGCCAAGATCAGTTTTTGAAACAACCTGCTGAACAAACTCGCTGGCTCGTTTTTGGGACGCCAGTACCCAGACATTGAGAACTTCAGCTCTTGCTCTTTGCTACTTACCAGCAGATTATTCTGCCCATTGTATGCGTCCCTCGACCGACATACGGCTAGTTGATGTCCGTGTCCACGCGGCCACGCCCGTAATCGCAAGAACACTGTGGCCAATCCAGCTGCCATGGCTGCCGTTCCTAAGCAGCATCGCACCACCTCAATTCCGTAGTACGGAGGCCATGTCAACTTTTCTGAAAAGGATCGATTCTAACAAGGACTTGCCGCTTCTTGACGATAGCGCTTTGCACACACCAGCACCTCTGTCCTCGAGACCCCACTTTGGTTGGACATAACAACTTTTTCGGTCACGGGAGGGGGGCGAATTGGTAGCAGCGAATGTGACTAGCCACCCCCTCCGTCATCTCTGAGCCGCCTGTTGTCGTCCAGGCTTCAACTATCCTCGACGACGCTGGTCTGCACTTAACGGATTTCGAACGAGTCAAGGCGTCAACTAGCTGCTGTGCATAGAACCTCGTCCGATATAGCCAGGCTACTGGACCTTCGTGCAGCTGTGGTGCAGGGCAGACGATGGGCATTTGTTATCGATGTTTGTCAGCCAAGGCAGTTCAGTGGGCGGACAGTTTGGTCTTCATCTCGTTCGTGGTGACGCTTGCAACTGGCTGAGCACGAACCGCATACGCTTGAAGAAGTCGCCATGATTTTAATGGTTAATTAATCACCAGGTATTTCTTAACCAAAAAACTTAAAAACCAAAGTCCGATTTCATTTCTACCAAAAACCAAATACCTAAAGAAATATTTTTGGACATTTGTAAGCTTTGTTTTCTAAGCTTAAAAAGCTGAAGCTTGAAAACTAATTCTTGCACCCTTGCTTAATACTAACTACTCTGCCTAGATCTCCGCGCCTGCACCTGCAAAGACGACAGCATTCCCAGACTGGGAAGCAGAATATGTCGCCTAAGAGGAGGATCTAACCATGGCAACCACGTTAACTAGTCCTTCTTCTATCAGCTGCGGCAGACCAGGCAGCAGAGGCATTCGTCGACATGACTCAGCCATGACCTTTGACCTTTCCTCTGTCATACGTTCGTCTTCACGAGGTTGTTGGAAGCGGTTCCAAAATGCATCAGCGAAGTCAGCGTTGGTTTCGAGTCAGTCGGATCGCTGTGTTCTGCAGCCCAGGGCACCGCCCTCCTCCTCGTCCCAGGCTCAGGCGGACGGTGACTACAGCCCAAGGGACCTCCTTGTTCCAAGCTCAGGTGGACGGTGACTACAGCCCAAGGGACCTCCTTGTTCCAAGCTCAGGTGGACGGTGACTACAGCCCAAGGGACCTCCTTGTTCCAAGCTCAGGCGGACGGTGACTACAGCCCAAGGGACCTCTTCGTTCCAAGCTCAGGCGGATGGTGACTACAGCCCAAGGGACCTCCTCGTCCCAGGCTGAGGCGGACGGTGACTACAGCCCAAGGGACCTCTTCGTTCCAAGCTCAGGCGGACGGTGACTACAGCCCAAGGGACCTCCTTGTTCCAAGCTCAGGCGGACGGTGACTACAGCCCAAGGGACCTCCTTGTTCCAAGCTCAGGTGGACGGTGACTACAGCCCAAGGGACCTCCTTGTTCCAAGCTCAGGCGGACGGTGACTACAGCCCAAGGGACCTCCTCGTCACAGGCTGAGGCGGATGGTGACTACAGCCCAAGGGACCTCCTCGTCCCAGGCTGAGGCGGACGGTGACTACAGCCCAAGGGACCTCTTCGTTCCAAGCTCAGGCGGACGGTGACTACAGCCCAAGGGACCTCCTTGTTCCAAGCTCAGGCGGACGGTGACTAAAGCCCAAGGGACCTCCTTGTTCCAAGCTCAGGTGGACGGTGACTACAGCCCAAGGGACCTCTTCGTTCCAAGCTCAGGCGGACGGTGACTACAGCCCAAGGGACCTCTTCGTTCCAAGCTCAGGCGGACGGTGACTACAGCCCAAGGGACCTCCTTGTTCCAAGCTCAGGCGGACGGTGACTACAGCCCAAGGGACCTCTTCGTTCCAAGCTCAGGTGGACGGTGACTACAGCCCAAGGGACCTCCTTGTTCCAAGCTCAGGCGGACGGTGACTACAGCCCAAGGGACCTCTTCGTTCCAAGCTCAGGTGGACAGTGACTACAGCCCAAGGGACCTCCTCGTCACAGGCTGAGGCGGACGGTGACTACAGCCCAAGGGACCTCTTCGTTCCAAGCTCAGGCGGACGGTGACTACAGCCCAAGGGACCTCCTTGTTCCAAGCTCAGGCGGACGGTGACTACAGCCCAAGGGACCTCCTTGTTCCAAGCTCAGGTGGACGGTGACTACAGCCCAAGGGACCTCCTTGTTCCAAGCTCAGGCGGACGGTGACTACAGCCCAAGGGACCTCTTCGTTCCAAGCTCAGGCGGATGGTGACTCCAGCCCAAGGGACCTCCTCGTCACAGGCTGAGGCGGACGGTGACTACAGCCCAAGGGACCTCTTCGTTCCAAGCTCAGGCGGACGGTGACTACAGCCCAAGGGACCTCCTTGTTCCAAGCTCAGGCGGACGGTGACTACAGCCCAAGGGACCTCCTTGTTCCAAGCTCAGGTGGACGGTGACTACAGCCCAAGGGACCTCCTTGTTCCAAGCTCAGGCGGACGGTGACTACAGCCCAAGGGACCTCTTCGTTCCAAGCTCAGGCGGATGGTGACTACAGCCCAAGGGACCTCCTCGTCCCAGGCTGAGGCGGACGGTGATTACAGCCCAAGGGACCTCTTCGTTCCAAGCTCAGGCGGACGGTGACTACAGCCCAAGGGACCTCTTCGTTCCAAGCTCAGGCGGACGGTGACTACAGCCCAAGGGACCTCCTTGTTCCAAGCTCAGGCGGACGGTGACTACAGCCCAAGGGACCTCCTTGTTCCAAGCTCAGGTGGACGGTGACTACAGCCCAAGGGACCTCCTTGTTCCAAGCTCAGGCGGACGGTGACTACAGCCCAAGGGACCTCTTCGTTCCAAGCTCAGGCGGATGGTGACTACAGCCCAAGGGACCTCCTCGTCACAGGCTGAGGCGGACGTCACAGGCTGAGGCGGATGGTGACTACAGCCCAAGGGGCCTCCTCGTCCCAGGCTGAGGCGGACGGTGACTACAGCCCAAGGGACCTCTTCGTTCCAAGCTCAGGCGGACGGTGACTACAGCCCAAGGGACCTCCTTGTTCCAAGCTCAGGCGGACGGTGACTACAGCCCAAGGGACCTCCTTGTTCCAAGCTCAGGTGGACGGTGACTACAGCCCAAGGGACCTCCTTGTTCCAAGCTCAGGCGGACAGTGACTACAGCCCAAGGGACCTCCTCGTCCCAGGCTGAGGCGGACGGTGACTACAGCCCAAGGGACCTCTTCGTTCCAAGCTCAGGCGGACGGTGACTACAGCCCAAGGGACCTCCTTGTTCCAAGCTCAGGCGGACGGTGACTAAAGCCCAAGGGACCTCCTTGTTCCAAGCTCAGGTGGACGGTGACTACAGCCCAAGGGACCTCCTTGTTCCAAGCTCAGGCGGACGGTGACTACAGCCCAAGGGACCTCTTCGTTCCAAGCTCAGGCGGACGGTGACTACAGCCCAAGGGACCTCTTCGTTCCAAGCTCAGGCGGACGGTGACTACAGCCCAAGGGACCTCCTTGTTCCAAGCTCAGGCGGACGGTGACTACAGCCCAAGGGACCTCTTCGTTCCAAGCTCAGGTGGACGGTGACTACAGCCCAAGGGACCTCCTTGTTCCAAGCTCAGGCGGATGGTGACTACAGCCCAAGGGACCTCCTCGTCACAGGCTGAGGCGGACGGTGACTACAGCCCAAGGGACCTCTTCGTTCCAAGCTCAGGCGGACGGTGACTACAGCCCAAGGGACCTCCTTGTTCCAAGCTCAGGCGGACGGTGACTACAGCCCAAGGGACCTCCTTGTTCCAAGCTCAGGTGGACGGTGACTACAGCCCAAGGGACCTCCTTGTTCCAAGCTCAGGCGGACGGTGACTACAGCCCAAGGGACCTCTTCGTTCCAAGCTCAGGCGGATGGTGACTACAGCCCAAGGGACCTCCTCGTCACAGGCTGAGGCGGACGGTGACTACAGCCCAAGGGACCTCTTCGTTCCAAGCTCAGGCGGACGGTGACTACAGCCCAAGGGACCTCCTTGTTCCAAGCTCAGGCGGACGGTGACTACAGCCCAAGGGACCTCCTTGTTCCAAGCTCAGGTGGACGTCCCAGGCTGAGGCGGACGGTGACTACAGCCCAAGGGACCTCTTCGTTCCAAGCTCAGGCGGACGGTGACTACAGCCCAAGGGACCTCCTTGTTCCAAGCTCAGGCGGACGGTGACTACAGCCCAAGGGACCTCCTTGTTCCAAGCTCAGGCGGACGGTGACTACAGCCCAAGGGACCTCCTTGTTCCAAGCTCAGGTGGACGGTGACTACAGCCCAAGGGACCTCCTTGTTCCAAGCTCAGGCGGACGGTGACTACAGCCCAAGGGACCTCTTCGTTCCAAGCTCAGGCGGATGGTGACTACAGCCCAAGGGACCTCCTCGTCCCAGGCTGAGGCGGACGGTGACTACAGCCCAAGGGACCTCTTCGTTCCAAGCTCAGGCGGACGGTGACTACAGCCCAAGGGACCTCCTTGTTCCAAGCTCAGGCGGACGGTGACTACAGCCCAAGGGACCTCCTTGTTCCAAGCTCAGGTGGACGGTGACTACAGCCCAAGGGACCTCCTTGTTCCAAGCTCAGGTGGACGGTGACTACAGCCCAAGGGACCTCCTTGTTCCAAGCTCAGGCGGACGGTGACTACAGCCCAAGGGACCTCCTCGTCACAGGCTGAGGCGGATGGTGACTACAGCCCAAGGGACCTCCTCGTCACAGGCTGAGGCGGACGGTGACTACAGCCCAAGGGACCTCTTCGTTCCAAGCTCAGGCGGACGGTGACTACAGCCCAAGGGACCTCCTTGTTCCAAGCTCAGGCGGACGGTGACTACAGCCCAAGGGACCTCCTTGTTCCAAGCTCAGGTGGACGGTGACTACAGCCCAAGGGACCTCCTTGTTCCAAGCTCAGGCGGACGGTGACTACAGCCCAAGGGACCTCCTCGTCACAGGCTCAGGCGGATGGTGACTACAGCCCAGGGGACCTCCTCGTCCCAGGCTGAGGCGGATGGTGACTACAGCCCAAGGGACCTCTTCGTTCCAAGCTCAGGCGGACGGTGGCTTCAGCGGTGCACTTTCTCGATCGTTCCGTCTTTGTTGGAACAGTCTGTCGCTGACACTTTGAACGGTTCCTGCTGACGAAGAAGAAACATTTCAATCAAACCTAAGACGCCCTTTTTATAGATCTGCTAGATAGCCGTGTACTATCTGTTGGATAGCCATGAAGCGTCGTCGCTCAAGGCCCAACGATCAGTCGACTGAAGCGCATACTCGACCACAGCGAGAGCCAACAACAGCCGCTAGGTTTGCATACTACAGACGCCGTCATAAATTCGGCCACTGCCTTCAGTCGGTCGGATGGTGCCATTCTGAAGCCTGGATAAAGGAGGAGGAGGACGAGGAGGAGGAGGAGGACGAGGAGGAGGAGGAGGGCAACGCAAATCATTTTCGCTATGACAGGGCGTCGTTAAACAGAAACTACATACACCCCTACCTACCTATCTACCTACGGATGACTTGTTGCTTCTACTTTACAACGAGAATATTGAATCGGCAGAAATATCAGTCCGCAAGAAACCATTTCAGCTCATCAGAAATGAGTAGCATATAGGTAAAACTAATTAGGCGAAGACCCCCCTCGAGATGTTACGACCGTCAAAATAATTATCTGAATATGCATCTGTTACCTGCTTACATTAATATAAGATTAAATAAATATTAATATCTAATGTTTTTTTAAATAATCCTGCTGTGGACGAGAGCTTCTAGCATTGGTCGATGACTGTCTGTTCTTCTCCAGCTTTGCTTATTCGACTTCGTTCGGTGGAGGAAATTCATTCACAGCGGAACAGTTCCAGCTGATCAACGGATACTCGAACTTATTCTACGGATGGGGAGGAGAGGACGACGATCTCTATCAGAGGTCATCATCATCATCATCATCGTCTGCATCATCGTTTTGATCATTCGTCATTATCATTCGTCATCGTAATCATCATCGTTGCCATCTTCATCGCCGCCATTATCATCGTCGCCATTATCATCGTTGCCATCATCATCATCATCATCATCCTCGTCTGCATCATCATCGTTTTGATCATTCGTCATTATCATTCGTCATCATAATCATCATCGTTGCCATCATCATCGTCGCCATTATCATCGTCGCCATTATCATCGTTGCCATCATCATCATCATCATCCTCGTCTGCATCATCATCGTTTTGATCATTCGTCATTATCATTCGTCATCATAATCATCATCGTTGCCTTCATCATCGCCGCCATTATCATCGTCGCCATTATCATCGTTGCCATCATCATCATCATCATCATCATCCTCGTCTGCATCATCATCGTTTTGATCATTCGTCATTATCATTCGTCATCATAATTATCATCGTTGCCATCATCATCGCCGCCATCATCATCGTTGCCATCATCATCGTTGCCATCATCATCATCATCGACGGCAAAAAGCAACGCCGAATGACTGTTGTTTTGTTGTCAAACTGTGTCTTAGGACGGAAGCGAAGAAGCTGCAACGTACGCGTTACCCAAGATGCATCGCAAAGTATGACGAAGTGACGCATGCGCGTGACAAACGAAACCCAGTCGGCGTCAACCAGTAAGAAACAGCCTTATTGAGCATTAATTAGTCTGCTCATCATCATTGTTATTAATTCTGTCTATATTTGACAGCAAAATATCACCCACTTTGACCCCCTCTGCCCTTGTCCGCATTCCTCCTCATTTGGCACTGTCCTCCCCACCCATCGGCCTTTGTTGACCTCCGCACTCCAAGCGAGTGCAAAGGCCCAGAGGAGGCTGCTTGTTTCGCTAGAAGGCCAGCTGTACCGCGGGGAGAGTTAGTTGATCGTGCGGCGTCCAGCAAACGGACTCCTACTTTAATTCCTATTGTATCTGATGATGTAGTGCAGACTGGCGTGTGTTCGACTGAGGTTGGGCTTAAAGCTGAGGCAGTGCTGAAATAACTCTATGCACCCAATTTAGGTGCGGACTTCCACATTGGGCATACCCCTACCTTCCTTTGTCCGCATCGGGGTGACCCTCCCTTCTCCTTCCTTCTCTGCGGACGTCCTTAACGGACGCCTCTTGTGGGAATTTGCAGATTTGTCCGTAGGTTAAGGGTAAGGTCACAGTGTTAATCGGTTACAATATAGGGCTTAGGTGGTGGTGGTGGTGGTGGTGGTGGTGGTTGTGGTGGTGGTGGTGGTTGTGGTGGTGGTGGTGGTGGTGGTGGTGGTTGTGGTGGTGGTGGTTGTGGTGGTGGTGGTGGTGGTGGTGGTGGTGGTAGTGGTGGTGGTGGTGGTGGTGGTGGTGGTGGTGGTGGTGAACAACGATGATGATGACATGAAGATTGAAACGAGAGTGTGTGGCTGGTGTGCTTCCTGTCACAGGCGGTTGGGCTTTACGTTCCGTCCGGAGGTCTACCCGCTCGACGGACTGACGAACCTCAACTACTCGGTCGTAGCGACGCAGACGACGAAACTTCTGAGGAAAATCTCCGTCCGACTGCCCCCTGCGCCTCCTGCTCCACCGAAACAGAGTTCGGGCTAGTAGCTCCCTTCATCACTCCTTCAACAACGACAGCATATAAATAAATAGTCACTGTCTATGTGTTTTATGCTTATGGAGCTGGGGCAAGGTGCCCGATTATGGGGAACGGTCGCCGATGGGATAGAGCCCTCGGCTTGTAACGCGCAGAGCCCGGATTCGAGCCCCTCCTCTGCGACCGGTTACTGTGTAGGGACCTTGAGCAAGTTCTTCACTCACAGTTGATCAGCGCCATCGATTGATGCCTTGCCATTAAAAAGTGGCGCTTAATAAATGCAGAAATAATGACGGTAACAATAAAAATAATAATAATAATAATTATTATTAAAGTATTAAATATGTTAACTTAGTAAATTAACGGAGTACACAGCTCTTTTTTGCCAATGTTATAATGTAAATTTTGACAGAGTTGTACATTCCATTATTTAATTTAATTTTTTATTTTTATTTTGTAATACTTTTTGCACAGTGGGCATTTGAACACAATATTCCAGCAGAGACTGGTTACGCTAGCGTCATCTGGCGAACGTTAAGTGTTTTACATGGGAGACTGCATTCCGCGCAATTCGCTATGTGGTGCACTTGAATCATTTTACATGGCCAATCATCTTTACTTGATCATCGCTCTGTAGTTGTCGTTCGTGTATTCGTTTCCGATAACATAGTTTAGATAAGTATTTAATAAAATGTGTAAGTTATTATATGTGAAACTCTGTATGATGTATATATTTAAAACATGATGTGTGTCACCATGTGCCAGACAACCAACAGGAATGACTCCTGGACCAAAACACTTCGCACACCATTCATTCCCTGTTACAGAACAAACAGTTATTTTATTTTCTGTAGGCTTGAGTTAATAATTTCGGAATATTTTTTCTATTCGTTGTCGCTTTCTGTGTTGTTACGTTTTCGATCATTCTTGGTACTGGGTTTTTTCAGCAGGGCTAATAAAGTGCTAGGTAGTGTAGGACGGTTTCTGGTAGAGATTGCTACGCGGATCTCGGTAACCTTTCACGGGAGATCTTATGGAAAATGTTGAGACGGCCTCTTTGGATCAGCGCCGCAGCCATATTTGGATGAAATATTTTCGTTAAAGTGAAGAAGATACCGCTAGACTAAGATGTTGACCAGGTCTGATTCTCAGGTTTAAAAAACTTGTGGCAGTAACTGATTCGAGAACGTCTTTTTGAAGACACTCTCGTTAACTGAAATTCCTGTTTAGTGTGCGTGACGTCTCTTTGCAACAATTTAAAAGTGCACGTCCCCTGCCCTTCCAGAGCCTCGTGTCGACTGCGCATTAACCTTTAGCTGTTCAAACCGTGTTCTAGGCTGGATCGACCTAATTAGACTGGTGCTCGGTGTCCAGGAAGAAAACTCCTAGCAGCAGCACCTGCAAAGACGCACCTGCCTGCCAATCAAAAAACTCTAGTGGCCACCTTCGCTGGTAAGCCGACGCAGACAAGACGCTGATCGCTGAGGCAAGACGGCTGTGCTACCAGACAAGGCCCACCGAATCTTTCATCACGGTTTGCTGAATAAGAACTAGCGAACAATACTGATTGAACTCTAAAAAGCTCAGTGCCAATGAATCTTTGATTTGCGGCCGTGGCCTCCATGTCATTATCTTCCCTCCGGATTGATTTTAAATAACCCTTGAGTATGTAACAGCTTAGGGTCAATTGAAGGTCATTGAATTGTTCTATACATAAGTATAGTCATTATATTCTGCGGCTGTGGCTTCATGGTTTGGGTTCGATTCTGTGCTGCTGGACGTTCCAGTTGTTCAATGGCGTTCACTTATGTCGTCTCAGATGCATCTTTATATACTCGTGCCTTGCGGCCAGACAAACTGCTGCTATCTATTGAAAACAGAGGCTGCTGAACTTATTCTAACATTTTAGGTCTATATATATATATATATATATATATATATATATATATATATATATATATATATATATATATATATATATATATATATATATATATATATATATATATATATATATATATATATATATATATATATATATATATATATCGTACTTTCCAATTCGCATAGCTTAATGCTGTTTAAAGCTTGCTGCGTGTGGACAGATGAGAAAGAATTGACACAACCTCGATATCTAATCTTTTGTAAGAGACAGTGATACTGGTACATGGTGAGCGAGTGCATGTACATTAGCATGTTGTATACGCCTTTCTTTTTCACATCTATTGATTCCGGGGTTCGAAGTGTTTTATGTGAAGAAGTTGTCATTTTGTTATTGAGTCATGTTACTAGTATGCAACGGTTGTCCATGCAGTTGTCTGACTTCGCTTCGGCCGAAAAATCCCCTAAATGAGAACAACTGCTGAAAGAGGGTTAGGGTAATAACCGGGTTATTACCCTACCTTACTTTACCTTCGACATCCTCACTGTAAGATAAGATTATATTTCGCAATGATTGAGTGTACATGTATTTCTAATCGAGAATATTGTCCTGCGTTTGGAATCAAATGACAAGCAATCAGGGATTTCCATTATGTCTCTACGGCTTCGTTGAAGTTTTGGAGTTTTAACCAATTTGTCTTACTTATTCACCGACTTGCTGTCGGAAATGGTTGAATGTTTAATACTAGAATCAAACATCATTTGTTAGCATTTGTTTCAACCAACTGTTTGTCGCTTCTGTGGATATACTGTATCTTTAAACATTGGTAATAAAACATATTAATTTCTATACCAGTTTCTCTTGTCTGCCACAACTCAAAAATAAAAAGACAATCGTCACTTTTTTCCAAAAAGAAGTTGGAAAAAACGCACTCACTTGTATTATTTTGATGCCAATGAATTTTATCCACCTGTCTTTTGACTGCTTTGAAATTTTTGCAAACTTTTCCGTTGCGAAGACAGCCCTACTTAAGCTAGGGCTGCCAAATTTATTGACCAGCGAAAATATTCCATTTATACCTATATAACGTAATACTTCAGACCCACGCTTTATGTATTGTATATACAACGACATATTCTATTATCTATCTTATGACATATATATTCTATCTATGACATATTCTATTGTTTAATATCTATTACGTGACATATTATATCATATTTTCCATTCTATATTCTATTGCATATTCCATTCTGTAAACTATTCTTTATTCTAATGGATAGCGTTCTTTTATTCATTCTGTTTCCTAGTACATTCTAAGTTCTACACGTCCCAAGGACATCGGCGTGCGATACACTTTTCCGGGAGGGAGGGGTCTGCGGCAAGTAAGGAATAATAATTATAATACAAAATATATCTTATCCTTCTCATGTTTCAAATATACAACTTAAATCAGAACACGTTCATATGCTAACACTATATGAATTTCACACATGTAAGTCTTTAGGAAGAGTTCAGGTCTAATTAAACACACACGCACACGCGCGCGCGCACACACATGATTACCAGGCGTGATTATATGATAGGTTTTCCTCTGATGCTTTATTCATGAGAGGCGTGGCTAACGACGGATTTGTAAACACGATTTAAATGTCACTTCCTACAAAGTTCTTCCTTAAATTAGCCACGCCTCTCATGAATTCATTTAGAGGCGAGGCTGAATAAAATAAACAGACAAGTTATTTAATTCACAGAAGGCGTGACTAAGACATGTTTCTGATTTATTCACAACTTCATAAGAAGCGTGGCTGTAGTCAATTATGCATGTAAGGCGTGGCTAAAAATCGTCTGTTATTTATTTATTCATAAGAAGCGCGCACATAATTAAGAAATGCTACTAGCTCTAATTATTTCGAGAGTCTAGTTATGTAGAATCTGTGTTAAAGAACTGTTTCATGTTATAAATGTAGTCAGTTTTTTCCTAAAGCGGAATGACTAAGAAAAATGCTTCAGTTTAATGTTATATGCGCGTGAAATAGATTTATTTAAGTTTCATGTATGCAAGTCATTCATGAAAAGAAGGGTTAGGATTAGAGTTAGCCGAAGTTTCTTCCTAATGATTGACGGTCCATAGACGGAGTCCTAACCGCCCCTTTAAGTGGTGTGGTGCCCATACAAACGGGCAGCGGTGGTGAAGGACCTCACCCGATAAATTCATTGAAAATGAGCAGGGTCGAGCCCCTATGGTCGAAAAGAGAAAAAACATGTACTTATTCAATGGAGATATACATGGTTTGTGAAAGTTAGAGGAAAACAAAGAGGAGGAGGAAGAGTAGGAGGAGGAGGAGGAGGAGGAGGAGGAAAAAGAAGAAGAGAAGAAGAGGAGAAGACCAGAAGCTACAGTCGAGTAAGCAGTCACTGGTTTTATGAGATGTATTCTAGTCCCAGGGATTGGTGTAAGCAAGACTTGCACGCCTTGATAAGAACAGCGTAGGATCGGGAACTGTGGAGACAAGTGACAATGCATGCAGTGGACACCTACGGTGGGCTCTTGGCCCATGGATCCTGATGATGATGATGGTAGGCCTATATAGATGAAGTAGTTGCCCCGTCTGGAAAGAAGAGGTTCCAAATGGGGTAACGACTGTTCTATAAACCGTATTAACAGCTTTAAGAACTCTAGATGGATTGTCTATCCCGACTGGGAAGCTCGGCTCCTTGCCAACCCCCTATAAAACGCCGTCAACCGTGTGTGGCACCGGACGTCGTTGTGTTGTCATGCCTGCCTTGCAGACAAGCGGTCGCCGTAGCTGAGATTGACAAGTCTTCTCGAAACAGGTGTGACATTTTAGCCGTACTTCACACCCCGTCCTTATCTAAGCGTGCGTGACCGCTGCCCCTCTTGACTCCCCGCCTCCCTGTCCCCCAGCCCCTTTTCATCAGCCTCCCTTCTGCCTCTTGGGACCTGCGGGGCCGGATCTCAGCCGAAATCCGCCTCTTCATTAACGATATCATCGCCAAAGGGTCCTGATTAACCCTAATGACTGCTTCCTTGCCGTCGTCGCTCTTTTCGCCGTCCGCCGGCGGAAGCGCTTCGCTCCGTTGGGCCACAGGGCTATCAGCACCCGTCGACCGATATCGCTCGGCTGACGATTGACTTATGGGGCCATTTGTCCCCAGTCTCTGTCTGTCTCTTTCTGTCTCTGTCTGTCTCTATCTCTGTCTGTCTCTCTGTCTACCCTGTCTCTCTCTCGCCACGGTCACGTAGTCCGCCGCGCTTATACTAAAGCATCACCACCCAGGATGATGATGATGACTAGGAGGAGGAGAAGGAGGAGGAGGAGGAGAAGGAAAAGGATGGTGATGATGATTAACGCGGGCTCCGTATCCGTCCGGGCCAAAATGTAGTTCCGAATGTCTTCTGAGCAGTATCTGTCTTATTGTCTGCCTGCCTGCCTGCCTGCCTGTCTATCGGTCGGTCTGTCGGTCTTTCTGTCAGTCTGCCTGCTTCTCTTCCTGTCTCTCTGTCAGTTTCATTCCTTATGACTTTCCTTTCACTCTGAGCAGCTTCCCTTTTCGGTTGTCTCCCTCAGTAGCCGATTGGTTTGTAAGGCATAGAGTATGGGTCGAGTCTCTTCCCTCTGAGACGGTTACCGTGTAGGGACCTGGCGCAAGAAGGCCTTCGTTCACTCGAATTGCTCAGCGTCATCGACATCTCAGTGGCCTCCAGTCTCGTATCAGCTGCATGCGTCTGTCTGTCTGTCTCTGCGCTTGTATGGCTATTTGTTCGTCTCCGTTCGACGTCTTTTCTCATGCAACATATCTTTGTCATCTCTTAAGCGCCTCTTCACATTCTGCAGCATTATATAGCGCCAGCTTTTCTATTCTGACCGAATATCTCTAGCCAGTGCATATGTTCGCATCCATCTGCATCTCAGCTATAGTGCACCTGCCTTCTTTAAGCAATCAAAACTAGAAGAACAGCAAATATTATGCATTGAAAACTATTTGCAGGCTATCATGTGATGTTTTGCAAAAATCTTTTAAACCGCCTCTTTTTTAATTTTTTTATTATGCGCATCGTTTATTTCGGAAATTCATGAACCGTGTCCATTGATTGCGTCAGGTTGAAGAACATAAGTCAAAAGAAAATCCTCCTCAACGACAAAACGTGCTTTTTCTATCAGCTTAAGCGAACCATTGTAAGTGTAAAGACACTACATAAACTACGTATAATTTGTCGTGATGTCACGTTGTATCATTTTACAGCAAATTCGTTCGGTCGTCCTTATTCGAAGATTCTATGAGCCATCTGTTAATTTTTGAAAGCTAAGAAGAGATGCTTCTTATGGTCTGAAGGGTGAACGAAGAGTCGAGAAATGACTGCGTTTGCGAAGAGTCTATTGGAAGTCGATTCTGCAGAATGGGAAAATTAAAATGTTCGTTATCTGAAAAATATCTTAAAATTTCTATGTATAAATATAAATATATATATATATATACACACATCAGAAGTTTTGTATGAGATATATTTTTGAATTTATGGATGTTGAGGTTTTTGCTCAGATCGTTGAGAGAAATTTCCAGCAAATTGGTTAGATATTGTCTGCTTCTTGACGACCTCTAGTGAGCTCAGTTAGAGACAAAGCCTTTTGACAGCTGTAATACAACATGTTTGTTTTGTGCGCTGAACCGGAGTGACCCCTGTTAACCTCAGATGGCCCCGTCGCCGGACTGTTCACGTGGTCTATATAAGGCTTCATAAGGTTACCATAAAGTAAGGGGTCATCGGTTTCGTTGCGAGTGGTTCCTAACTTCCAACGGAACTTGTATAAGGCGTTGAGTGGTGGAATGTCGTAACACATAGGACTCTGCGACCGTTTCAGCTGCGCTCTGAAAGGAAGCCAGATTCTATATCGGCTGTTATCCTCACTGATTTTTGTCATTGGCCACATCTATATGAATGTCGTTGACCACACATGCATGTCTGCTGCTAGCCAGTCACACCTGTGTGTGGTTTACTGCAGTTGATCAGAGAATCCATGCAGACATTATGTCGGTAGATGAGGATTGATGATTTGATGTAGATTAGGACTGGATTAAATTAGATTGGATTGGATTAGATTGGATTGGATTGGATTAAATTAGATTGGATTGGATTAGATTAGATTGGATTAGATTAGATTGGATTAGATTAGATAGACAGACCATCTGACGAGAGCGCGTATATAATTTACAGAGAACGCAAAAATGGCCAAAGACCAAATTATTGCTTAACGTTATCTTGCGATGTGCTCTGATTGGACAGTTTAATGACCATAGGTAAGAAGACCTCACATTCATATAGCGCCAGCTGCAACAACCCTTGCGACGATACAGCATCAAAACATTACACAAAGCATTGGATTGGGCTGCACACAATTACTTCTTGTCGTTGTGTAAAGCTAAGGACGATGCTTAGCGAGACACTGATGTCTAACCTCTGCTGCTGCTGCTGCTGCGGACTTTGGCTTCCAGCAGATTTTTTCCTAATAAATTTCATTCGACTGTTTATTTTGCCTGCGTTATTTTTAAATATCTATCTTTTTTCATGAAGTTATATCGGGCTATATCTCTGTCCTGGCATTGGGGAAAGATTACTGTATCAGGCACTGGGCCGCATTCGAAATCTGCATCAGCAGCAGCTCCTCGCCAGTGGTGGGCGTAACATCTGCGATACCTGAATCCTCGGAATGCAGTAAACCACGCCCCTTCACCAATAGTCGGTTGTAATTGGCTGCTGTGCGATACATGCTCTTGAGATCCGCTGAGGCGATTGGCTGTTCATAGAGGCCGGCGTTTCGAGATGGAGAGAGCGTCTGTGGATGTTTTTATCCTGATAAATCGACGAGCGGTGGCGACTGCGGCGGCGAAGCCCAAGAATCGCGGAATCAGTGGAAATGGTTGCTATGTTTCTTCTCTAATCCGAAATAATTGTGTTTTCCGGAGACGATCGTAACTGGGCCGCTCGACAACACCGTAGCCATGAATGCTTACGGCTGGTCGCTGTCGCCAATGGTAACTGGGATTAATGACTGCGGCGGCCTCTACGGTGGCGTCGAAGTGTTTGACGCCCCTAAGCTCAACGGCAACGGCGGTGGTGGACTGTACCCGGGTGAGTTCGGCTCTCAGATGATCTCGACGACCCCATCGTCCCTTCGAACTGCTGGAGGCTTCAGGGACGTCGGCTACGGCGGCCAGGAGTCAGAGCAGAGGGACGGCCGGTGCCTCCTTCTGCAACAGTCGGCGGGCGAGGTATCGACCCATCGCGGCCAGGAGGACTGTCGCTCCGCCGCGGCGTTGTTATACGCATCGAACTGCCTGCTGCAGAGACAGGCGCTCGATGGCGTTCAGGTCGATGCGGCGAGAACTGGAGAAGGGACAGCGACGGGTAGGGGCGACAGTGGAGGGTCCGCCGAGGGAGTGACCGCCGACGGTGCAGGAGGGGGAGTGGGAGGGGGAGCACGAGGAGGAGGAGGAGTCTTTGCCGATATGTGTCGGCCGAGTGGCGCATTACAAAGCGGCAACGACGACAACCAGGAAGCCGCAGTTCAATACCAGAACTGCAGCGAAGCGGAAACAGGTCAGTCATTCAAAAGACTTTTTCTCAGTCGATTACGAAAACTCTGCGTTTCCTAAGTAGCAGCCGAAATCCTCAAGAACCTCAAGTCCACGTCGACTCAGCTTTTCGCTGTAGTCGCCTGTAGTAGCATCTGTAACAGTAGTTGTCTTCATTGAAAGATATTAGTAGTAGCAGCAGCAGCAGCAGCAACAGTAGTACAGGTAGTAGTAGTAGTAGCTTCTTCAGTGTTTTTCGTCTTTGACACTTACACTTTCACTGTCGTCTGCTGTCAATAGTCGCTTGAAGACGATTCTCTACGATCTTGGTTTTTTGCCTTGTCAGGTCGGGAGCCACTCTTAGAAGTTTCTCCCGACGAGGCGCTATATAAATTCATGATTACAATTATAATCACAGCTTCAATCGGACTTTAAAACGCGTTTCTTTCCCTCAGAGTTCCATTCAGTTTCCACTGGACATTTGGACTATAGGACTTGGATTGAACCGGCAGCATGGCTTCCAAGTGGGTATATATATGGTAACGGCATTGAGGGGTCAGAATTAGAGAACGTATACACGACTCCTATGCTCTGCAAAAGCGCGTACAGATATCTTTCCTATTTACTTACTAACTAATTGCATTCAGAGTGCAATTAGCTACCATTAACTACCACTAACTACAATTAACAACCATTAACTACCAATAACTACCAATAACTACAATTAACTACCATTAACAACCATTAATCAACTAATAGGCCTCACCAAAGCAGAATCTATTTCTCTAGATTTCGTTTATAACCTCAGTAGCGTCGTCATGATGAGGTATACTGCAGCAGTCGATGTTCTGACAGTTTGGAATGTAATCTCATGACTTCTTTAGTCCTGATCGTCTTTATGATCAAAAATACGAGTTTCTTGCATCTAATAATAAGTTTTCAGGAAGAAGGAAGCATCTATAACCAGGGTAATTGGTTATGCATTTATGGTATTCGAGAATTAAGATGCTGTTGCATAAAATAGTTTCTTTGCTAAGTTTTACCAATTTTCTGTTCCTTACTTTCTGTTCTGTCGGGGATTAAATCTTCAATAATTTAATGACTTCGTTTATAAAGTTCAATTTACACTTCTGAGAGTAATCTTAGCGACGGGGATTTTCCTCGTCTGTCTTGCACTGCTCGTATATTTGACGACAGTTCTTCTTCACTGGTTTACCTGAACTTACCTCTTATCTGGTCTCATTGAAGTCTCTGCCCATTGGTGGCCCATATATGAACTCCTGAACTGTTGGCTCTCAGAGATCTGAACGTCTCTTTTCTACACAGAGAACATGCCCTGTATAGCCTTTCATTTCAGTTGGACTGAAATAGTCTTTGTTGAGCAGCAAAGGATTGAAAGGATTCGAAATGTCAAGCATGCATAGAACTAGTTTTCCGCGAATGACAATGATTTTTAAAACGACGATGATGGTGATGATGATGGAATTCTGCGATCTTCCTATGTTCATTCCATGCTAATTCAAAGTTTTCAATGCCCGGAGGAATTTACGATATATATCCTAAGAAAAACTATTATAAGTGACAGCGATATATTGCGACTTATTGTTAAAATGAAATGAGTTCTTATTCCTATCAGTTGCATTAGATTTGGTCGGTTATCAGCCTCGGCACCGTTTATGAAAATATTGTGTCTCTTTTCGTATCTCTGCATGTGTTGCTGTCTCCTTGTCTGTCTGTCTGTCTGTCTGTCTGTCTGTCTGTCTGTCTGTCTGTCTGTCTGTCTCAGAGGTTAAGTAGACTATGTGTGTTTAAGTAGACTATGTGCGTTTCTCTGACCTATACGAGTTCGACCCGACTTCTCCAACAGATTATGATTTTGAATTGCGATTTTGGCTTAAAGCGACCATCGACTGATACTTTGGGCATTATTGATAATGGCGCTATAGAAGTCTTTAGAGTAGATTGGATTTAGATTAGAAATGCATGCTGCACGCATGGACCGTATAGCTGAGGAGAAGAAAACTTGGAGAGAGGAGGAGGAGGAATAGGAGGAGGAGGAATGGGAGGAGGAGCACGAGGTGGCGGAAGTGGAGGAAAAGAAAAAGGAGAGAGAGAGAGAGGAGGAGGAGGAGAATAAAGAGAGGAAAGAGGAGGAAAAGAATAATCGCTGAACTGTTTTCTGTGTCCCACTCGACTTTAAACCGATCCAAATTTCGTCAATTTGAAAAGCATAAATGCGCAATTCGTTTCGCATTATTTTATGGCAAAAATTCGAATTAAATTCATTGTCTACGAAAACACACAACTGCGAAAGAAGGATTCGCTATTTCTGTGGTTATTACTATTGTGGATTTTCGAATTAAATAAAAATGTTTACTCACTCATTTGTCTTTATTACTAAAGTCTATTTGCTTGGTTCTGTCTGTGAATTTTTTCTTCAGTCAGATGAATTGATCGACCGTTTAAAAGACATAAGATTGGCATAATATTGGAAATATTGGCGTCTTTTCAACGACTGAGTTTACATATTCATGCCAGTTTATACGTGTAATTATATAGATTCATGTTCATATATATATATGTGTGTGCATGTGCAGGCATGGGTGTGTGTAGGTGTATGAGTATTGTTTCACGAGTTGAACGACTATATATACCCTATATATACTTATGTTGTCTGACCTTTCCTTACCTGATATCGCACTTCTATCTTACTAGATGCCTTCACACGTATATAGTGACACCTATATACGAACAGCCTAAAGCCACACCACTGGCCACTTTCAGCAGAGACTGCTGCTTTTCCATATGCTGTATGTAGCTGGGTATTATATAGCGCCTTTAAAGAGCCCACCAAGCGCTTCATTTTTGAAGTTTAGCTGTAATACACGACATTCGTGTTCGTCAATTCGTTGATGCACTCGGTCCGAACAAATGCTCAAGAACTATAGTTTTATTTGAGCAAGGTATGCATGGTAAGGCACTGTAGGGTAGGGTAAGGTAATTTAGGGTAAAGAATGGCATGGTAAGATAAGGTCTCATACATTATGCGCAAATGCAATCATCAGTCTAGTCATACGTGGGGCGTGGTGCAGGTGTCGACGGACGTAGACGCAGAAGGACAGAACACGAAGCCATTCGAATAAATGTCTGGAAAGAATAGTTCCGGATGTGGTGGCAAGTTTGTCTATCGCTTCGTCTGTACATCATAAAATTATCTGCTAAGTGGCAGACACAGTCGTTCGCTCTCCCGAGTCTAGACACTTTGCACTTCCATCCTCCTGCTGTACACGACACCGCAAACATAACGGTCTTTCGTTTTGCTTACCACGTCCTCCATCTTAAGTCATTATTGATTCAGTAGCCAAGACTAAGTCATTTTTATGCGCCATCTTACAATCGATCGACGCGTCCTTCGAATTCCACAATCAACCGCTTCACAGCGGTAGGACCTCATTTCCTTGGCACATACGGCACCTGGCAGGTGCGGCCAGAAGTCGGAAGGCGGCCGACGCAGGTGCTCGCTGCCTCTTCTTACAAGGCGTATTAAGTTATTAGTGGTATGAAGTTCGTCGTAATAACAGTTTCGTGTTACGGCCAACGACCGCGGATACTTTATTTGGTAAACAATTTAGTCAGCCGTCGCTTGCAATAACCTCCTTCCCTCCGACAGACAAAACCTACGCTCCGGGATATGCACGCGGTCGGATATATCGCAGCGAGTAGGGTAAGAAGTAGAACGATTCAAGTGAAACCGTTAACACATTTTATGGTATTTGACGATCGACTGGGATAAAAATGGTTTAATTTCAGCTTTAGAGTTGTGGATTAAAATGTTCTAGCTCAAGGGCAAGAGACAGCCAGACAGACAGCCAGACAGACAGCCAGACAGACAGCTAGCCAGACAGACAGCCAGACAGACAGCCAGACAGACAGCCAGACAGACAGCTAGCCAGACAGACAGCCAGACAGACAGCCAGACAGACAGCTAGCCAGACAGACAGCCAGACAGACAGCCAGACAGACAGCTAGCCAGACAGACAGCCAGACAGACAGCCAGACAGACATACAGGCAGACAGATGGATGGACAGACAGAAATCGATACCCGAACCCAACCTTGACGCTGGCAATATCGTCTTTACTTTTCGCCTAAGCAGTTGTTTCTCTCGCAGTGGCACAAAATGCGAAGTCTATGACACGATTACTTCTTCAGAACGTCCTGCCTCGCCCCCTCACCTCTGTAGCCAAACGACGCCCTGCACTGGAAGGCGTGCAGTTGTCCGCTGCAGGTATCCTGGATGCAGAGAGAGCCATCAGATGGGTTCCGGGAATATCCAGGTTGTTGCCGTAGCATCTCTCCGTTCCTTCATCCATCCGTCTCTCGATCCGTCCATCTGTTCGTCCTGCCTCCTTGGGTTCGCCAGACGCCCGCTCTCTGTCTCTCTCTGTCTCTCTCTGTCTCTCTCTCGGTCTCTGTCTCTCTGTCTCTCTGTCCCATCCCTGTCTCTGTTCTCGGCTTCCTTTCTCGACCTCGGCCGAACGAACGGTCGACCGACTGAAGGATCCGGAGCCACAAAGTCCTGCCTCCATCCGCTCCGAACGGTTTCAATTAGACAGCTGCTGCTGATGCTGCTGCTGCTGCAGCCGAAATCCACTTGCATTTCGTCGCCGCAACACACGTGGCCGCTAGCCGGCGCCCCCTTGGGTTCGCCAAAAGCCCGCTCCCTCTCTCTGTCTCTGTCTGTCTGTCTGTCTGTCTGTCTCTCTGTCCCGGTCTCTGTCTCTTTGTATCTCTGTCGCTGGTCTGCAGATGGCGCTTAAAGCCGGAATATAAATGTGTTGGGTTGTTGATGGGACGACGTTTGATGTGTGAGCAAATGATGAATGGTAGGTCCGTCGACCGGCTTCTTCTTCCTCCTTCTCCTTCTCCTCATATTCTGCTTCTTTCTCATCATCATCATCATCATCATCATCATCATCATCATCATCATCATCATCATCATCATCATCATCATCATCATCATCATCATCATCATCATCATCATCATCATCATATTCTTCTTCTTGTTCTTCATCATCATCTCCTCCACCTCTGTCTTATCCCTCTCCTCCTCCTCCTCCTCCTCCTCCTCCTCCTCCTCCTCCTCCTCCTTCTAGTCCTCCTCCTCCTCCTTATAGAGCGACGGAGCAGGGTGCGCAGTGCGTGTACAATCGAAGGCGTCGGCGGTCGTAGAATTCGGTCTCTCTGTCTGTCTCTGTCTCTGTCTGTCTCTGTCTGTCTCTGTCTGTCTGTCTGTCTCTGTGTCTCTGTGTCTCTGTCTCTCTCTGTCTCTCTCTGTCTCTCTCTGACTCTCTCTGTCTCTCTCTCTGTCTCTCTCTCTCTCTCTGTCTCTGTCTCTCTGTCTGTCTCTCTCTCCGGACTTAATGCTAAACGGATTTCCTTTGTAGAATTAATGATCAAATGGTGATAACGTTTCGCTGCTGTTCAGTCCGCTTCTTTTTCATGCGAGTCCCGAATCCAGATAAGACCCGTCTCTACGCCTGGCGCACGCCTTCGAACGAGTCGAAGCCCCGTCGGATGCACATGTGCCAGAGGAAGGGTGGAGAGGGAGAAGAAGAGAAGGCACGGAAGAATTATGAGAGAGAATGAGCGTAGGAAGGAGATACAACACGAGGAAGTCAAACGAAAAGGACGAAATGTGTTGAGGAGCGAAGATTATAGATAGAAATGCAAGTAAAGCAAAAATGGTAGACATTGAACTGAGAGAAAAGGAGTAAAGGGAAATGTTTGAACATCATTCACCTGCCGGTGGATGGATGGACGGACGGACGGATGGATGGATGGATGGAAAGACTGATGGATGGACAGATGGATGGATGGATGGATGGATGGAAAGATGGATGGATGGACGGATGGGCGGAGGGATGGATGGAAGGAAGGAAAGCTGGATTGAAAATGCATTCTCAATGTGAGGTATAGCGGAGGCGAAATTTCCCTTATTCATTGTATATACATTAATTAATTATTACTTAAATTTGTTTATTGCTCCAAAAACAGAATAAAAACATTGCAAATGTAAATAACAAAAACACTTATCTGAATGCAAAGGTCTACCCAAAAGGGGCCAAGGTTCCGCTAATTTAGTGTAACCTATAACACAATAATATATCGAAAGCTAACGTCTTATATACGAACAGCTAATCAATTCTTAACTAAACTGAGAACAACATCTGTCCACAAAGAAAAGAAATAGCCTATACTACTTTGGCAAAAACTAAAATTAAACTAAATTATACAATGTTCAGTCGCAAGAAACACTAAAATAGCGTATAATCTGCTTCTTAAATAAATTTAAATTAAGTAAAGAACGTAAATTCTTGGGAATTGAGTCCCATAATAATGGGCCTGAATATTTCAAGGCAAACTGTCTTGTATTAGTTCTGGCAAAGTTTTTTTAGTAATTACATTGATACAATCGTTCATACATAGTATTTTCAAAAAGTTTGGGAAAGTAAGATAATAAAGAAATAGGTATGTAATTAATGATGTTGGATTTATCACCTGATTTGAATATAGGTATAACCTTAGCCATCTTAATTCCTTCTGGCACGATACCAGTTTAAAATGAACAGTTAATAATTTCAGTTAATATTGGGGCGATATATTGATCGTTGGATTAGCTAATTTAGGACAAATGTCATCTGGTTCCGAGCCAAGGGTTGTTTTAATAGAATTGGAAATGGAAATGAGCTCATTAACGCATGTGGACAATAAAATAAACGAGTAGGGGGGTGGATGTATTAAATAAGATTCAAAGAACTGGTAGGTGCTGGAATTGATGCAGCCAATGATTGACCCACCCTGACAAAAATCATTAAACTTATTTGCCATAGTGTATGCATCGCTGGTTACGGTACCATCAATATTAATGGCATCAATAAAATTACTAAGGGTACTACTTCCCATTAAACCTCGTATATAATGCGCCAAGTTTTCTTATTATCATGTTTACAATCCATGAATTTTTACATAACACAGTTCTTCGGCTTTATTTCTGAGTTCCTTAAATTTGTTCCTATATATTTAGTGTATTTGTTTTTATTGGTTGCGGAAGGGTTTAAGGATTATATATATATATATATACGCGTAAATGGATATATCGTATATTTGAGATGAGACGTAGCTTATGCGTATAATATATATATGTGCTGTGTTAAATATTCGTTGGATGGACAAAGGTCCTTTTCGAGGCGCCATCGTTTTATTAGTGAGGGTGTGAATTGGTGTCGCGGGGACACTTCTGCTAAACGCCTTTATGGCAGATACATAAAGCAGGCTCAGAATATTCAGAGACATATTGGGCCTCCTCTAAATAGATCTATTTGTGTGTAAATATATGCACGTGGTCGAATATGTATATATATATATATACATACACTCAAAGCGCCGACATTTGACTCTTATATAATCGCTATCGCCGTTAGTCTTATCTGATAATAAACAGATGGACTCGGTCAACCTGTTGCCGGTTGCGTCTATATATATATATATATATATATATATGCTCTCTATACCTCTGTATGTATGTATATATATACGTGTACTATATATATACAACGTAGACTGGTGCCTGCTACAAACGTTTAGCACTGAACGATTGCAGAAGTTAACGAAGAATTTCTTACTATTCCGGCTGCAGAATCTAGATGTGTGTGTAAAGAGTCAGCGATAAGACAACGGCCGCGATTGGTTGCGCCATTTAACGACCGTTTCACAGGAAAAGACGCTTCATAAATAACCTCAGCTAATATACGGTGTCTTCGGATTTAATTGGCCCTTCGCCAAAGATCGTGGATATCTGAGGTCGTTTCGGTAAGGACTACATGGCTCATGCGCTGGCGGTGGAACGTTGTTGTTTCTTGGGCAAAACGACGTCAGTTAGAGTCATTTTGCAGCTCCATTCACACAAGGAATGGAGTTTCTCCACTGCACGCTCTCTCCGCCTACATATTTGTTTTCCAAGGACGTTTCTCAGAGGGCAAAGCTTTTCCAGGACTTGGTTGCCACAGACTCCCTCTGACATGAAGCCTTGATCGCTTTTGCTGGCTTCAGATGACGCCCGAAACTTCACCCTACCCTTGCTAACCGAATTTCTCCGTTTTCATCACTGATTCTGGTTCTTTTCAAACTGGCATTTAGTAGGTGTTGACATATTTATTTTTTATACTTAGCAACAACCATCGTCTTAGGCCTTGCTACTAAGCATTCTTTAGAAGGTATTGGATTCTCCGAACATTAATATGGACTCTATGCTCCTTCTACATCTGTTCTGCATTTCATTAAATGGCGAGAGGCAGCGATTGAGTCATGAAGTGTTAGCGACTTCATGTTTCTCATCCTCTGCCTATGAGGGCGGTCGGACATTCCTCTCCCTCGCCGCCTGATCTTCCACCGACGATCATTGACCTAGGATAATGAGACGCCTTCAGCCAAGTAAATTTCTCTGACCCATCAGAATTCGACCCGGCTTCTCCAACAGAGTGTGTTTTTGGATCGCGAGTTTGACATGAAGCGACCATCGACTGATGCCTTAGACATTATGATAACGGCGCTATAGAAGTCTTTGGATTGGATTAGATTAGTAAATGTTGGCGCATGGTGCTTTCTAGGGGAAGCACCTTATCATACCTCACGCCTCCTTCACCCTTTGAAGCATAGTTGAACTTGGAAAAGCACGCAGCAACCATACATTCGCTGCTCTAACATAAACGAATGTTGCTTATGTTATTTTTTGTCTGATGACTGCATGCTGACCTGCTTTCCTTGGACTTCGGCGTAAATCCATCCACCCCAGCAGCCCCCCAGCCAGCCAGCTCCCTAGCCAGCCACCTCAGCCAGCCACCTCAGCCAGCCAGCCCTCTAGCTAGCCTCTCTAGCCAGCCACCCTAGCCAGCGAGCGATCTGAGTCCCACAACAACCGTATAGGATGTCTGCGTAATCCGACCGATTGTCTTGAACGATCGCCGGATCAGCGCGACGCCTAAGGTCCTTTGATCTCGCCACAGTTCATTGATCGAGCCGACGTCTACGGGTCAGACGGACTCCGTCCCTGGCACTGCTCCGCTTTGAAGTCGGCGAACGCCGGAAGGAGGCGAAGGCGGCTCTGGAACCCACTGTATCAAGGGTTTGGGTTACTGCATAGCCGCCGCTGCCGCAATGGGTACCTTGGGCTGATACGAGGGGGAAAGAGAGAGACGGGCTGCCTTCTGACCTCCCTGCGTGCTCGCTCTGCTATCACAAGACGGGAACGGTCTCTCGGTTCGAACTATCGTCCTCCGCCTCTCATTTATTCCGTCTCTCGCAGAATTCTATCTTATAGTAACTGACAGAAACTCAGCGTGCTGTGCAATGTTCAGGTAAGGTAAGTTGAGGTCAGGTAAGTTGAGTTAGGGTAAGTTGAGGTAAAGTAAGTTGAGGTAAGGTAAGTTGTGGTAAAGTAAGTTGGAGTAAACTAAGTTTTGGTAAAGTAAACTGAGGGAAAGTAGTTTGAGGTAAAGTCGGTTGAGGTAAAGTCGGTCGACGTAAGGTAATTCAAAGATGAATGTATTTCTCCATCGATGTTTTCCTTGACGTTGGATTCTGACTCTGAATCTGATCTTAGAAATCAATAGGTTTTCAAGACAGTGGTAAACATCTGTGACAACTTAGTTTTTGCTGATTAATTGTTAATTCGTCGTCTGACTCCGTCTTTGTCTTTGGAGATTTTCTCACGACTGCGAAGAAATCAGTTTTATTCGGACTTAAAATTTATGGGCGTTGAAGAAATAAACTCACAATTTACAACGACAACAACAGCATCATCATCATCATCATCATCAACAGCTAGTCATGTCCAGTATAGCGCGATAGTCAAGAGGACAGCGTAGACTGTTCACAAAGAGGTCGGGAGTTCAAATCGTCGCCAGAGTTCAAAAAGAACTTTCGAGATTTCTAATGCCGCCTAGCGAATTCAGCTAATAAATGAGTACATTGTTCGTGCACTGTCACTGGGAAGATCAGAAGACGAAGGAGAGGACTAGCCCCGCAACCCTAGGCCGAACCATTAGAAACTGAAGTAGCTTAATGGACTTCTTGTTCTGCAGAAGTATTTAAGAACGTACTCTCTTAAAAATAGTGTAGAGAATCGGTCTACAAGTGTAGACTTCTATGCAACACTTAATGTTGAGGTCTGGCTCATCGGCAATGTGTGGACCTCTATGCAACACTTTTTGTAGACGAGCCGGCAGTCTACACTAGTGTAGACACAAATTGCAACACTTTTGTAGAGAACGAGGTCTACATCGGTGTTGCATTTTGGCTACATTTATGTAGCAAGAATGTCTACATTTATGTAGTTCTCTATCTACATTTATGTACTAATAATGTCTACATTTATGTAGTGCGGAATCTACATTTAGGTACTAATAATGTCTACATTTGTGTTGCGGCATCTCTACATTTATGTACTAGTAATGTCTACATTTGTGTTGTGGCATCTCTACATTTATGTAGCGGTCGTGTCCACATTTATGTGGTGCTGCAAATACATTTTAGTGGTTTAGGAGCTAAATTTATAGATTGGAATTTGCCACATTTGTGCAGCTGCATATAGTTATGTTATACGTTTTCTGCATTGATTTACTGTTGTATCTACCTATACGCAGCAATGTTTAATTATTACTACATGGACGTACTAACGTGCTGAACTCATTACATAATAAGCAAATCATTAACTACAATTTATTAGGTTAAATGACAACTTTTAATCACAAATTAACGGTTTTCACAGTTCACAAAGCTTAAAAACAAAGCATCAATCAATGAACATGGTAAACAGTTAAAAGTAATAAATGCCGAAACCTTAAGATAGCAAGTAATCAATATAAGAAACTTTTTCTACAATCCAATCAGAGGACTCGATGGTTGTCGATAGGACTAGTTGCACATAACAAAATTGGTCAGTGACTGTAACTAAAGAAGTTGGTCCATTTGAGGTAGTAAAATGAATGTCACTATTATATAGTATGATGCTTATTGGAGATCACTGCAAAGTAAGTAAGTAAGTAAGTAATGCATTTGTTAACACGCCATATGTCCATCGACTGAGCGAGGAATCGTAGGTGTGGGTGGGTTACATGTCAGACAACAAAAGCAAGACGATACAGATAGGTCTTTAGCCGCTTTACGAATGTGTCTAGCGAGATATTGTCGTGAGTAATGTAAACAGGAACGCTATTCCAAATGGCTGGTGCTGAGTTGCTGAATCCGCGTCGTGAGAAATCAGACCGAAAGTCTCGGATGTCAGGGAAAGACAGAAGGTTTTGTGTAGCTGATCGCAGAGACCTGGATGGTAGGTAGCGATGTAAGGATGATGACAGGTAAGCTGGTTGATTGGTCGAGAGAGTCTTGCGTGTGAGGAGAGCTATCTTGCAAGCGATTCTGGAGCTGACAGGCAGCCAATGTAGCTGCCGCGATATCCATCTTCACATAACAAGTATTCTGTATTCGAAATAGAGCTGGCCTTCGTCGGCCATTCTCTCAAGTGCACCGTCCACTGTTTCATCCTACAGAGACAAGAGCAAAATTACAAAATCATATTTTAAAGTTGTTCAGAGCCAGTGCAGTGACTGTAATGCAGGGATATTGTGTTGGTAAGCAGTATTTGTCATGGCCCTTGTCATGGAATTTGGAAATCAATTAAGTTTTTTTAGATCTTTCATCGTGATACCTTTGAAAAGTGAATATCAGTAGTCTGGCCAACTAGAAACCAGGTCCACACTTGCCACAATATACAGCAATTGAAGCAACACATGGAATTTGGTGCTCAGCCAGGGTCAATTATTTATAATGTAAAATATCAGATTATTGATAAAGTAAAATCTTATACTGTATTAATCTGTATTTATTTTAAAAAATTGAAAGATTCACTTTGTTAAATATTTTCTTCAATCTCTCTTGGATGCAGTGTGGTAAGTAAAACTCCAGAAATAAATAGCCCCTTTTATTAACTTCTCAATGGATATGCCGGCATAAATTTCTAAATGGGTGTAAATCAAGGCACGATGAGTTTGTAACTTACAAGAAGCAATAAAATGCTAACTTCAGCTGCAATGAATAAAACAGAGCATACAACCAAGAAACAGGTAGCATGTGAAAGAATACTCATCCAAAGAATGGCCAATGCATTGTGAACTGGATCAGCGCAGAAATGACAAGTATGTCTTAAAACACAGTAACATGCCAACTAACTTAGGATAGACTAAAAGAGACTAAAAAGCATGCTACATTGCAAATGGCTACATTTATTAACTTTAAAAGGAACTGACACATCAACATACCTTCATCATAGTCTTTAGTAATGTTGTTAAGAAGGTCCCGAGTTAAAGTCGATGAAGCGGCTAAATTTTGTATCCTTTCCTTCATCTGCTGAAATTCAACAGTCAACGACTTTTCAGCAGAGGTTACAGCCAAAATTCCTCTCCAACCTAAAACAGCACAGTCATGCTTGAGAAATAAGCATCACAAATTGCCTAATTGCCATTTGCAGCAACTGACTAGTAAGTGCAACTGGCCTTTGGCATTTTAAAAACATGCTCTGTGTAACTGAAAGAAAAGCAGCTAAAGTTAGTATCCTTCCCTTCATCTGCTGAAATTCAAGTGATGGATGTAACTGAAAGAAAAGCAAGACTCCCAGCCTGTTAAAAGCTGCTATAAAAATGTCCTTTTCACTTTACCATATCTTACCCTTTCTTTTTACCATCTCACCTTACACATACAACTGCAACTGAGATTTTAAAAACTACACAAGTCAGTAGTTGAGAAGACATTTAGCACCACTCTACTGAAACTTCACAAAGCACTACACACTGTCCTCCAGCAGCAGTTCAGGTTGAATGGCAATGCATGTAATATGCACCCCTAATTTTATTTTAAAAAGGAAAACAACTAACCCAGCTTTATGTGGATGAGTCCACAGCGTTTTTATTAAGGGATTTCTTGTCCGCCTGGATCGAATGGATGCTTCAAGATGACCTGTATGCGACACTGGATTACAGAACCTCTCCTGTGAAACAGTACAGAAGAAATTTCTGTAACGTGCAAAAAAGTAATGTGTTCATGGAAGTATTGCCAATGTTAAGGTTTTGCAGTCTTGGACATATTCACTCCCAACTTCCTCTCCTCTTCAATCGCTTTCAATACCATAAGTATTATCTCCCATTGTATTCTATGCCCCATATGCCTCACCAAGCACTTGCCACATTAAAAAATGAAATGAGCAACCTCTTCAGTGTTTTGAAAAACTTGAAATTGGCAGATTAAGATAAGTAAGCTATAACCTTCTAGAACAAAGTAGAAAACAAAAATTAAATCAAAGAGCAGCAAGGTAAAAACTGTCCTAAATAGTACTTACATCACGGAAAACTGGAAATGAGTCTGTAATGGATCTAGCCATTGCAAACTTCTCCTCTTTACATGGCCGGTCTTGTCTAAATACAACGGTAAAAAAATTTGTATTTCAAAATCACGTCTTTAATTGTAATATCATGCCTAAACAAAATAAAGACAAGGTTTTTGGGCATACTTATAGTATCGGGGACCGCTCTAATTTGGGACGAGGCTTTCGGCCTGGCTTCTGCCTACTGTGATTGGTTGTAGTTTCTGCTAAAATGACTTTCTCCAAGCTAAGCACTATTTGCAAACATCAATTAAACGTTATTAAAAATTTACAAAGCCGCAATAACCCTTACTTTTACCCCAACCCTTTTTAAACAGCAAGCATTAGAATCCATGTTTATTTACTTAACGGTCCCCGATACTATAAGTATGCCGGTATTTGAGGCAGAGCTACATGATATTGAAAGAAAGGTTTTAGTGGTCTCTATTTCACAATACCCTTATCACGCAAATCACACATCAGGTTTGGGATTAATTTCAGCCATACTGGAATGATTTGGGTCAACAGTCCCTGAACTACCTTCACATTCCATTCTAACGCCTACTGGAGATCTGGAAACTATATGCACCGTGGGTTTTATATGAGACCTTAGAATGTGAAGAAACAGATTGAATAGTTTACAGAAAGAACTTTGCACGGCCTACAAGGCACATGGATTCGCAGCTCGCCAACATTATTGTCTTTGCAAACCGGCTCTGAAAAGCGGGTAAAATGGCTCGCAAATGTCACATATGTAACAAACATTTTAAAAACACAATAACATAAATCTGAATAAAAACAGAATAAGAATTACGGTGAAATAGTTTTGCTTTCAATCCGGCGAGCACCAAACACAAAAGAACGAAACTTCGCGCCGGACCACGCGTGGCTAAAACGAAAACGACAGATTGCGGCAGATACGCCCGTCTGCATGACGTCATATTATTCTACTGTAAAATGAATATGCATCATGTATCGTAATCGTAATTCCGAGATTTCTACAGTGCCCAACGAAAGCCGTGCCGCGGAGACCAGCTTATTCGCAGGCGCTCAGTCAAAACAAAATCGATAGGCAAAAAGGCTCCGGTTCCAGGTCAAGATCCAAAAGTGAACATCTTTACTTAACGCAGAAAACACCAAAATCATAGAAAACAAAAATTAACTGACACATGAAAGAGCACCATTGTTCTGAAGTCCGAAAAATCAAGCTCGTTGCGCATAGGACATGAAGTCATGAAATTGGCTATACAATTGGTGAATGGTGCTATCAGGTCGGCATATCGCTGGCGGCTCATATAAGCGTTTACGATTACCACAAAATCTAATGCTAAAAAAAGGTTTATTCCAGCCGGGATTTAAACCGTTTGTTCAGTCAGATATTATAATTTAAGAAACATTTTCCGTTCGAGTCCGTTTCTGCTGACTTTACTGAGTCAACCGAAATCGTGTGCTTCACTGGTTTCGATGATTTCATTCATGCGTATACGAAATTCACTGCATCGAGCGACCAGTATTTTCCATGTGCTTAATCCGTAAACCTATAGATTTGGACTGTCAAGCTGACTCCAAAAATCTCGAGCCACATACTGTCGTCTAGGATATTTCTGAAATCGGACATTGTACTTACGTCAAATTCGGGGTCACTTTGGGTGTCTCTGAATGGCAGTAACAGTTTAACTATATAAACTGCATATTTTGTGACATGTATGTGTTTGCCTTATATTAACATACTGAAAGATCCATTTTCTAGCAACAAATTTATGCCTCCTTTAAAGAAGAAATATTAGTCCACGTTGGTGTTGCATTAAAAATCCACATTGAGTGTTGCATATTTTTTGCTACACTTAGTGTTGCACAAAAATGTCCACACTTTGTTGCACAAACATCCACATTAGTGTTGCAAAATCCGCTCAACATTAGATGTAGACAAAGTGGTCCACACTTTTTCTTACAGAGTACGCCGTAAATTCACGTCTAATTGCTTTCTTGAAGAAGTCCATGACTCTGAGATGGGGATGGGGAGAGGGCGCATGGCGGGGGGTGACGGTGTCAATCAACACCTGCAGACGGAGGGGATATAAGACGCAGCTCGAAAGTGAGAATACCACAGACATCGACTCCGTGCCACAAGTCGCTGCAACCACGGCAAGGGAACAATCGGAACAACCGGAACAACCTGAGCAACAGGTACAGCAGGAACAATGGCCAATCACTGATACGGAATCTGACGTCATCAGATAGAGGGAGGGAGGGAGATGGTCACGTGACTCGGTGCCAGAATCGCACGGCGAGAGATACGATAGGCTGCGCTGGAAATTCCTGTCGATTCCGAACAAGCATCAGCGCTAAGCCAATCAGATGCAGTCGATGATGTCCGTCTGTTTTAAGACAATGTGGTCCGGTTAAGGTTGTCGTCATTGTCCTAGACGTCTCCGCCCACATCCAGTCAGCAGCGAACACGATGATGACGACGACGATGACGATGACGATTGTGAGAACCTATGATTATATCACGAGCGTTCGATTACCTCAATTTCATCATCATCTTCTCATCATCTTTATCATCGACATCATTTTCTTTTTCTTCACTTTCATCATCTTCTTCTTTATCTTCGTCGTCACGACTGATGCCCGTTTATGTAATTCAGTTAGAGGGGAGGGAGGGAGAGAGTGACGGAGGAGGGAGGGGAAGGAGGGAGAGAGATACCGGCTGCTGGCATCGCTGAGGCTGAGATCTGGTGCCAATTAAGGCGAAGTCCAGTCGTGCACCTGTATTAGCCCTCCATGCGATGATGATGATGATGATAACGTTGGTAATGCGGAGGAAGAGGAGGAAGGAGGAAGGGAGGAAGGCATCAAGTGTATGGCACTCGGGGCTCCACGCCTCCCACCATACGGGTTTTGCCTCATATATACACCCACACGGTAACATATATATATATACACACACATATATGCATGCACACATAAGTATATATTTATATACAACACGTACGTTTTATATATCTTCCATACACAAGTATCGTCAAATATGTCAATTCTGTAACTAACTATTTGGAAAGAACATTTAAATGTACAACTTTTCTATACAGATTTTATTAGCCCGTGTGTGTGTGTGTGTGTGTGTGTGTCTGTGCGCGCATTGGCTGCACATTATGAGTAAACACAAATATTGCTTTCGTTTGATTTTATTCAAGGATTTCATTTAAACAGCTCCATCGGTTTCTTTTTCTTATGTTTAAAACTCGGACAATCGATTGTATGAGTTGTTTGGTCATAACAATGTTTGTAGTTGTATTCTAAAACATATTATTTGAAGAGAGCGCTCAGAACCAGTGGTGCAAAAATCCTACTTTTTGAAAAGAAACAATAGGTTTTCGTTGTTTTAGATCGTTTGGTTTTTAGGTTTTATTATTGTTTCCAGACGATATGAACAGAAATATGGCGGTGTATGGAATTTTTCGCTCTCCTTTCAGTTCCTCGAATTTACAAAATGCCGCATCATCTGCTTAGCCATCGCAACCGCCGTAATCTTAATTGCGATTTGATTTTCAAACTAAAAATTAAAAATCTTATTTGTTTTCTGTTTATTTCAACCAAAGACAAATACTATAGGCCTAAATCTTATATGGGTTCGTGGTAGTTTTTTTTTTTGCATTTTTAAAGCAAAAAGCTTAAGCCCTGGTAAACTTCTTGTACCGTGTTCCGAACCTCACTGATCGCAAGGTGACGCATGCAGATGGTCATCATGGATTACTGTGTTGTTGTTTCTGATAGACTGTGTTCTTGTTTGCCAGGCGATGACAATTCGGACGAGACCCGGGGGGAAGCGAAGAGCAAACGGAAGCAACGGCGAAGTCGGACGACGTTCAACAGTCAGCAGTTGGCGGCTCTTGAGAGAGTCTTCGAAAGGACGCACTACCCCGACGCCTTCGTTCGGGAGGAACTGGCCAGGAGGGTCAGTCTGACGGAGGCCAGGGTACAGGTAGGTGGACGTCGATCTCAGGGGTTAGGGTCATTTGCCGCTGCAAAGCTGTTCGACAAACAACCCTAGATGGCCAGTCAGTCAATGCCCGAGATATTGAACCACTGGAGATAGAACGCTCCAGGTATTTTAGAGAACTAATGCCAGAACTTCTGTACATGGCTCCGGAGACAAATACTCAAGACAGCAGTCGATATCGGTGCTATAAGCAAAGTCGGTCCGGATGCCAAATTCCAGGGAAGTCCAGTCAAAAGCCAGGAGAATATTATGTATGTATGTGACAGTATATATACATAATATTCTGGTTCTGGCTGTTGTTTGTTGAAACTTTTTATTGATTCCAAAAGAACAAAAGAAAAGAATAAATACATCGACCATTGTATAGTTTGTTGGGATACAAATGGTCGACCCAAAAGGGATTTAAGTCCTGCTAAGTTAGGGCCGCCTATATAACAGAACGATGCATATGGCGACAAAAATGTTTAACCGATATTAGGTACAACTGAACTATTAAGAAACTCTTAACTAAAACTTAACTAAAAAGAAACTAAGAAAGTCGATCACCATTGTGATCTCTATGAAACTGAAAATGAGTCATGACTGTGAAACGTAAATAAAACTTATAGACTAAACAGATATGAGCGTTGTAATCAACAGTCTAGTGACATTATTAGGAAATTGCGCAAATGTTTTTTAAACAAATACAGGCTAGGTAGGTTACGGATTTCCGGATGCTGTAGCCGGGAGAGCTTATGAGCTGTCGAGTTCCATGGTTGACGGTCTTTGATAGATGTTCATATAATCTTGGAGGCAAGATAGATCTTCCTTTGACCTTCGATGCATGACCTATATTAGCAGACGAAAGCTGCTTACGTCCTTTAATTTCAACGCTTGGGTCACTACAGCAGTCTGCTTTTCCAGGTGCAATATATCCTCTTCCTTTTTCCCAGGTGCCTTAGTAAATGTTATTATTTTTTACAGTTAGAGTGGTCTCACTTCGCATTTGTTTTTCCCTGTTGTCTTATATCCTTTTGTGCTTCCTAGGTGTCAAAGTCTTGTTTGTTTTTCCAAGGTGTCTTATCTTGTTTTGTTTTTCCCAGGTGTCATAGTCTTGTTTTGTTTTTCCCCCGCAGGTATGGTTCCAGAACCGCAGAGCCAAGTTCCGTCGCAACGAACGTAACGTGCTCGTCCAGCGCAACAGCCTCTACGCCGGCATCAGCAGCACAGCGGTGGCGGCGGGGACCCTGAAGGGACCCTGCGGGGGCACGACGTCCCCTTCGGCAGCCGACCCGAACCTCGTCGTAGGCCCCCTCCGGTCTCAGCACCCTTCGCCTGCGCCCGGATATTTCAACTGGACGCCTTCAGCCACGCAATACCCTTCCCCCCTCAGCGAGTATTCAATGGGTGGCGCATCCAGGGCGATCGCCATGGGCGGATCGAGATCTCCAGGGGTCGAATCCCTGTACAACGGGTCATCGATGATGGCAGCAGCCGCTGCTGCTGCTGCTGCTGTGGGGTTTGTTACCCCATCATCGATTCGCTATAAGGAATACAACGGAATGAGACCGATGTACTCGACGACTCCCACCGTCCCCGCCTCCTCCTCCTCTTCATGTTCCTCCTCCTCTCAGCTGACTAAGGGCTACCAATGACCGACGAAGTTCGTCCTACCCTCACATTACTACTCATAACTCTCCCCATCGACCGATCTTTACCCCGTCCGACAGCCCGTATATCCATCCGTTGTGTTTTCAGGTCGGCTGCGTCTCTCCGCAGAGCCGCTTCTATACCAACTGCTATAGCGCCACAGAAACATCCGTTATTACATTACGTCTTGTATGTATAAGGACAGTGTTGTGAGTCTAGAGCCGCACAACTAACGGACGTGTACATACTTATTAATATGCAGATTCAGTTTCTGAAGTGAAGAAAATTTCAGTTCGTCTGTTGGTCTCTGCTTCGTTTGTTCGTTTGTTTCTTCTTCGTTCAAACTTTCTGTGTATACATCTAACTATCGATGTATGCATGCATACATGGATGCATGTATGTATGTATGTAGGTATTTATGTATGTATTTATGTATGTATTTATGTATGTATGTATGTATTTATGTATGTATGTATGTATTTATGTATGTATGTATGTTTGTATGCATGTATGTATGCATGTGTGTATGTATGTATGTATGCACATGTGTATGTATGTATGTATGTATGTATGCATGTATGTATGCATGTGTGTATGTATGTATGTATGCACATGTGTATGTATGTATGTGTGTGTGTATGAATGCATGTATGTATATAATCATACATGTATCTGAGCAATTGTATAGCGACTCTTCGGAACCTCTCAGAGGATTAGGAAGGTCTGAGAAGAGTCTAAAACGTGCCTCCAAAGTGAAGTCCAAAACGTTTACCTCTGTCCTCACCAAGAAACGACTGGGTGCTTTAAAATTAAATGAGGTTTTGATCGCAGTGTTATGGTGGGTGCAGGGCAGGTGCTTGTGGGCAAATGACTTTGGTTTGGTTTAGCACGAGAACACCATGGCATTATTGCAAGGCGGGTGTCATACACTGGAGCTGAATGTTAATCCAGGACTCGAACCCATAACATTCCTATCGACACACTCTTCAGAAACACCTCAGAAGCGTCGTTCTTAGATTGAAGGATCTCTGGGTTGAGTCAGTCCAAATTCATTGTGTGTTTCCATATATGTATGTATGTATGAATGCATGCATACATGGATGCATGTATGTATGTATGTATGTGAGCACCATCTGCCGTTGTATTCAACGAATGTTGACCCATCCAAGTACATCTTGAGCTCAGCGTTGTAACTTCGCTGCCCCTGCCAGCGTCATATCATCAGCGCCTTAAAAATATTATGTATATATATATATATATATATATATATATATATATATATATATATATATATATATATATATATATATATATATATATATATATATATATATATATATATATATATATATATATAGCCTTTTAAAATGATCAAGTATACAAGGGTTGTTTCTAATCGTCTATTTGTCGTATAAGAGTTTCAGCGTTGGGAGGAGATGTGACGTATAATCGTCCAGACCTTTGAAGTTAACAGGTCATTCACTCATCGTAGAACTAGAAGCGTGATACTATGAACTGCACGTGGTATCCATTGCGAGCAACTTCGCAGAATCGTTTCAATTCCAAACATTTTGACCGAGGAAGACTGACGATGCTAATGTAGGCTACACTGCGCACATTGACGCATATCTGTATACATCTAAAGACATTCGGGCTACAGACATTTGTCATTTCAGGCTAAATCGATACGTCTGATAACAGAATGACTTGCGTTATTCTTATGCAGCACTCTCGCATAGATAAGAAAATCAGTTCCTTAAGCAAAACCCATTTAGGGTCAGCCATGGCTATGAAGGGTAAGCAGCTTCATTTTTCTCAGCCTCGGCATTGAATAAGCAACAGAGAAACTCTCGCGGAAAAAAGTAGTTAACATTTTTTAAAGTTAAAAATAAGTTTAAAAATCAGGGCGGGTGACCTGTCCTCCCTCTCGCCGTCTGATCTTCCAACCGAAGGTCAGTTTCACAGCCGCCTGCGCTAAGGAACACATACCTTGGAATAGCGATGAGCAGCAGTTAACTCCGGTAATTAACAACTAGTAGCTAAACAACGTTTTAAGTAGTTAAAATTAGTCAACTACTTTAGAAAATGTAGTTGTAACTAGTACTTAAACTACAAAATATCTCATTTTAACTATTTTTTCCGCAAGTGAGTTTCTCTGTTGCGTACTCAACCAACGGGTTCCCAGTGTCTCCCAATTGTTTTCTGTCACAGCTGGCAACAATGCTTCTATTTCCGTCTGATAGCATAATCGTCTGATTATCAGTAAATAAAGTGATAAGCTGTAGTTGAATGGTCACTGCTACAAACAAGTAGCTAAACGGAGTGAAAATGCAGAAGATAAATCGAACGGCTGAACAAGTGCATGTCGAAAAGATATTTTAAGTACTGAACTACTGTTTCTAAAACTAATTACTAACTATTAGTAAACTACTTAAAAAGCAGTTTAAAAGTATTTGTAGTTGAAGTGCTTTTAAAATAGCTAGTGTCCAGCACTGCCTTGGAATATCTTTCTGTTCCGGAGAGGATTTGGACCCTGACCTCTCGGTTGACAGTCCAGCCCCTGCCAACCACAATATGCGCCCCCCACCAGAGACAAACTACTGTATATAGGCGACTGAAGATGTCTCTTCTCATTAAATTAATGTCTGTTAACACCAGAAACTAAGGCTGTAGCTTGAAATCAGGTTTCCAGTGTGGCTTTTATGAGGATGAGAAAAATATCTGATTGCGGGCCACAGCTGCATTGCCTTTTTAGCATTCTGTCTTCGCACTTTCTGATTATATTAGTGTTTTCTGATCCAAGACATTAATTTTAAAATTCTCAAGAATTCATATATGGCAGAGCTACTCGGGCTAGAGACCAATGGTTTCGTCTGGTTAGTATGGCCACATTAAAGTGTTTAGAGTTCAGACTGCCCTCCGCTTCTAGATCAATCATAATAAATTAAGAATCGGGACATCTGTCTACATATTCGGCTTAACGGAGCAGCTGAACATAAGGCATGTTAACTTACTGACTTACTGACTGACTTACTGATTTACTTAATTACTTACTTACTCACTTCATCACTTGCTTACTTAACTTTCTCGTGCCGTTTCTAAAACGATCGCGTTTGGACTTGCCTCTAAGGCGACTGCCTCCAAGGTGAACGGGATCGATCAAATGTACCGAGTGGCGGCGATGGGGTGTGTCTCGGTCTTCTTAGGGCAGGACGCCGAGCTAGAAACTCCAAGCCCTATGGCCTCTGCAGAAGGAGTCTGGACTGTTACACACACACCTACACACGCGCACACACAAGCACAAACACACGCACACACATACACACGCGCACGCACACACACACACTGTCCCGCCATGCTGCCGTGGCATTCGTTGCTCTTGCTGATAAGCTTATGCGAACCATATGTGAACTGGATAGCCCGAAGATCATGCACATATATATATATATACATATCTCTTAAGAACATATAATATATTATAGATTCTTAAGATCTATATATATATATATATGCATAATACGAAATAGTAATTACCCTATATAGGATAGGTGCAAAGTATACAAGCGGTGAGCGGAAGGTATTAATCAAATCTAGACTGAAAAGGAGGCACGAAAAAGGCTCTAGTTTCGACCTCACCGGGGACCATTACACCAATCTATACTCTAGTCCAGTTTAGTTCATTCCAGTTAGGCTCTACATTAATTATGCACAGAGAGCAGTTTAGTCCAGACCAGTTGTGATGTCATTCAGGTCTAAGCTAAAGACACGTCTCTTTCAGCTCGCTTACCCACCGTAGCCTGGCTCTGCTATGACCCATCGGAATTCGACCCGGCTTCTCCAACTGTATATGAGTTTTGACTGCAATTCTGACCTGAAGCGACCATCGTTTGATGCCTGGAGCATTGTTATAAAGGCGCTATAGAAGTAATTACGTTAGATTAGACTTAGATTAGATCATTCACAACCTTTAGCCTCGACATCTGCCCAATGGTAATTCAATTTCGAGTCCTAACTCTCTTTCCACTATACAATCGTATTTCTCATCTCGCTTTTTCTCCTTTGAACTATCGGAGCCTCATTCCAATCGCGCCCTCTCACTTACAGAGTTCCACAAGACTCCATGCACTTCCTGTGTTTATCGCATCCTCTAAACTACCCCACTCAGTTCACTTAAAAAAGCAAGCTCAGTTGACCATCGCCTCTATGCTGACGAAACACCCAACTATTCGTCTCTTTCCGAACTGTTTAACCGACTGTATAGATTATCTTCTTCGTATGGTTTTAGCTCTGCGTAATCAGCTCCATAAAATTCCCTCAGCCTGGACTTTGCCTACATCCAAACCATTATTACTCATTCTTCATACCGCAGCTTAGGTGTGATTTTATACCAAAACCTCTACTTCTCTGTTTCTATCACCCAGTCTTGCTATCCCGCTCCTGCTTCATGCATATCCAGGACCTTTGCAGTATCAGTTCTAAGATTGACCTCAAAACCCCATCTGCCATCACCAGATCCATAGTCCATGCAAAACTAGACTACTGCAATTCACTTTTCCTGTTATAGACACCACCAAAATGAACCCCCTTCAAGCTAGCCAAAATGTTCTCGCTCGTGCTGTTACCAAAACCGTTAACACCATCACATTACTCTGTTCTCAAATTACTTCATTGGCTCAAAATACCTGAACAGTAGAGTACAAAGTCCCAGCACTTACCTACAGCTCACTTTGTAGAAATCTCGGGTCTACGATTACGATTTATTCAAGACGAATTCAGTCAAAATAATTTTTTGAATATCGCATGGCTTTCCCTGATATTGACGGAAAATTCAAGACAGATAGTTCACTTTAGCCACAAATTAGAAATTGATTTATGAGAATAATTACCTCAATTACCTCAAAAACTGTACCTGCTCACCCCACTCATCACCAGCGATTTGGTTCGCAACGTTATAAGAGCATCACCTAGCGATTGCATGTGAAACACACGACAATGTGGTACCAGCGACTGACAATGAAACCAAGCGACTAATTAGGAAACACACTACGATATGCTATACAGTATAATCGTCAACGTAAAGCAGAAATTTCTACGTCGTCCATAGAAAGCTAAATCGCGGGAATCAGCTTACTCACAGGCGCTCAATCAAACCAAAATCGATAAGCAGCCAGGGTCTGGTTCGCAACTTCACATAACAGCATCACCTAGCGATTGCCTGTGAAATACGCGACACCATGCTATCAGCGACTGGCTATGAAGCACACCACGCAATGGTTTATAGTATATTTGTTATCGTCATCGTCATCGTCATCGTAATGTCGAGATTACTACGTCGCCCATAGAAAGCTAAGTTGCGGGCACCAGCCAATTCACAGTGGCTCAGTTAAAAAGAAAATCGATGCACAGCAAGGGTGAAATTCGGTTCCAGGTCAAGATCCAAGGGTCAGGCAGGCAGGCAGGCAGGCAGGCAGGCAGGCAGGCAGGCAGGCAGGCAGGCAGGCAGGCAGGCAGGCAGGCAGGCAGGCAGGCAGGCAGGCAGGCAGGCAGGCAGGCAGGCAGGCAGGCAGGCAGGCAGGCAGGCAGGCAGGCAGGCAGGCAGGCAGGCAGGCAGGCAGGCAGGCAGGCAGGCAACCGGCTACGACGAATGATATCTGGAATTGCAGCGGTATGATAGATAAGGGGAAGAAAAGCTGTCAAGATAGGATTTGTGGAAGAGCAGAGTTTTCAGTTTTGAGTCAAAGACCTTAGCAGCTATCACAAGAAGTGCAATGTTGGCGTTGGTGAGTTCGTTGGATAGGTCAGATAATCGTCGTGATTCTAACTGGAGTTTATTACGGAGGAGCAGAGCTGCTATGGCTATGAGTGATTTCCAAATTTCAAGGATGAGGCGCGTAACGGGCGTTTTAGAGTGATTGGTTGTTTGTAAACAACTGACTAAGCAGGAATGACAGCAGGTCTGAAGTGTGTTGCACTTAAATGATATGACTTTGTAATCGATTCGTATTAAAGTGTCACTTGGGGTCGGCTTCAACAAAATGAATAGACAGATAACTGTCGGAAACAAAATGAATAAACAGATAAAGTTCTGTTGAAAACATCATAGGGGTTTCAAGATTCGCCGATTCGAGCGATAAGATCATCATAGAACGTTTCCTCCGATTCATAGGCGCTGAGCCGCAGAGGAGAATTGGTATTCATCAGGTGCGCGAATAGATTGTCGTCATCAATATTATAGAATATTTCGTCGTCTAAAATGACAGATCGAATTGCGTGACGTCGAATCGAATAAACTCTAAGCACAGCCTCCCTGCACCATCCGTCACGCATGAACGACGCCGACAGCACAAAGGCAACAACACGACTCCTGTCTATGCTGTCAAGGATGGCGTCGACGATGGCAGTTCCTGGTACGAGAAGTCCTCTTGCGTCGTCATTCTCAGATGGTTCAGCCTTCGACACAATGCTGTCGTCACCCAAAGGCAGTCGTCTGGGTGTGAATAGGTGAAAGCGTCGAACTCGAATTCGCAATCCCGATCTTCTTGAGGAGGTCGTTCAAGGTAAAGCAGTGGCCGATCGAAGTCCTCCCCACTGTAACGACGTCTTCGATAAGTGATCATCAGACCTGCACCTAAGATCAGCAGAGCGAAGAAGCGGACTGTGACGGGAGCGAGGAACCTGGGACTTGTGTAGAATGTGTTTTCCCTGGTTTGGACGCTCTTTCACCACCAGTATTCTTGGAGGTTCTTGGTGTTTGCGACGAGATCTGCGTAGCTGAGCCGTTTACCGTCATAGGTACAATAAGCATCTGTCAAAGATAACGAGATTTGTCGTAGCCGTTTGTAGTTGAGACCATCACATGGACAGGTCGTGTTTACCAGTTGAGTCAGAACTTCGCAATCGCTCAGGAGTTCGCTAACGTTTAGTCTACTGACTCTCACCGGACTTCCGTTCGGATGTAGACAGGTGTATTCTTCGGCGTTTTCGAAGGAGACTTTCTTGGTGCTTTTCATCCAAATGACAAAGTTCGTGACATTACAGAGGCAACTCAAAGGTTTTCTCCTCAGGTCGACTGTTAAATTTCTGTTATTGTTATTGGTGCCCTGGAGAGATTCCAATTCATCGGTCATTTGCGCTGACAATATTCGTATCGAGTTGTCACTGAGATTCAGTAGAGACAAGTTCCCACACCTTAAGAGTTCCACTTCTAGGGTTTCAGTGTTGTTTTGCAACAGTTTAAGGAACTGAAGATTCTCGTGCGACGAAAACATCGTTCGGGGAATAATAGTTAAGCCACAACTAGAGATGTCAATTGTACTAAGGGTGAGATTTTTAAAAAGACTTCCATCGACAACTTCACGGAATGACTCTTCTAAATGGTTTCCGCCTTGAAGTAGCACCTCGATTGCAGACATTTCTCGGAACAGCAACTGCGATATATGCGCCAAACCCATATCTTGAAGACTGAGGTAACGCAGTCTCTTTAGACCACGAACTGTCCCGTCAAGTGCGGCAATTTTTGATCCCACTAGATCCAAATACTCCAGACTGTTGTTCCCGTCTGCACAGACATCCGCTATCCGTCCAAGTCCATCCCACGAACTGTAACTCTCCGAAGATGCCGAGTGATCCCCGGTGCTCTGTTGAAGTAGCAATTCTCACTTTCATCCATGTTCAAGTAGTAGTCCAGAATCTGGAAGTCTAGCACGCACTTGATGCTTATCGTTTCCGGTTCTGGGGGCCACCGCACGACGCCGGCTGGAGACGTAGTTCCAGACTTCCGCTCCACGAAGGCGAAATGAACGGATTCCAGGTCGTTGAGGAACATGAACGAATCGATCCCGAAATTAAGCACAGCGTACGCGTAAACCCAGTATGCAGTAAAAGTGAGGGATTTCAGGTATGGAAGCAACGTTGACAGCCTTCCCACCACGATGTTGATGTCGTTATTCACGAACTCGAAACTGGTGATACGAACTTCGGAAATCTGGAAAAGTTCCTCTAGATTCAACGCCTTCTCGTTGTTGCTTCTCGAATGTATTCCGTCTAAAGTGATCCGTTCCAACGGAGACCCAGATAGCTGCATCAAAGCCACTCCTAGATCCAGGTACGTCAAATGATCGGCTCCAAACGCGACCAACCTCAGAGATCGCAGTCTCATAAGAGGACGAAACACTTCGGACTCGAGAACTCGAACTGATTCGAAGCCCTCAAGGTGCAATTCTTCCAAACCGCCGAGGTTCTCAAAAGTTCTGTTCTTGAGCGTACGGATGCGTCTAGTGTCACTCCTTTCTCCTGGAGCATACACGCGCAGGACCGTTATTCGATTTTTGGCGTCGAAGATCTCGATAGGAAAGTAGAGCATTGCGGCGCACAGAGTGAGGTTGATCGTCAGCAGCGAGAGGTTGTTGGCTGCCGGCGGAAGACAGAAGAACTCGTTTCCGGCTTTCGAACAACCAACATGACCAGAATCGCCGGTCAAAATAAAGACGGGATTAACGCTGCAATCGCCAGTCTGATTTGAAAGATTCATTTGCGATGATATTGTTCAACACAGCTAGCGACAACAGTAACAGTTAAACTGAAATCGTACACCGCTTATACACAGGCAACACAGGCACATAGTCCAGTTGATTTCTGTGAAGCCTACTGTCGACTGTGACAAAGATTTTCGCACTTCTCGCTTGGTCTACAGAAGCGTGGGGTTTACATGTCTATCCAGGAGGCAAAACAAGTATACAGATCTTTATGTGGACATAAAAAACTTGAGCTTTATGTGACTGTGCACAAGAGCATAGTCAGTGAAATTAGACGGTGATAAAACACTTGAAGGTTTCATACCTTTGAACGTATGAATCCACTGGGGTTTACCCAATATTCCGTTTGGATTTTCCATTTTCTAAAAATAGATTCCTAAAGCATGAATTTATTTGGTGACCATTTTGAAGATAAATTCTTGATGAATCATGAGAGCTAAATAAAAATAGAAAATTATTTGCAGCCTATTGGTAAAATCATATCTCTTTTACTTCATACTGCCTTAATGATCGCTTAGAAGTCACTATATAGTTTAAATTAGACTAGATTAATACAGGTTAAATTCGATAGTTCCCTCACCTGTTGCACATCTCCTTTCAAATTACTCTCGGAACCGTGACGTGACTTGACGCTTGACGTGTCTTGACGTGACGTGGAGTCGCAAGAGTCTGAAGTCACGTTTGTGAGACAAGAAGAAATGGACTTCAACCGAACCAATCCAGTTCACTCGGCGTCAATGACTACTCGAAGGCTACGCAACTAATCTCTACAAATCGTCAGCGCAGTCACTGTCAAATGGCTTTAAGTTTTTCAGTCAATGCTGTCACTTCTTCGCCTCAGGGGTCGTCGTCGTCAGCATGTGCTTCCGGTGGTGCACTCTGGTGTTCACTGATGGTAGCTGGAGGTGCGCCATCGGCGGGAAATTTCGACTTACCTGATGTGAGGGAGTGTCAGACAGGCTACTGGTGAAGTGCAAGACTCGATCGAGGGAGAGTGAAACTAGTTAAAAAGGGAGGAAAGTGACTCTTTGAGAGAGAGAGAGAGAGAGAGAGAGAGAGAGAGAGAGAGAAAGAGAGAAAGAGAGAGAGACTGAAATAGAGAGAGATCGAAGAAGAGACCGAGAGAGAGAGAGAGAGAAAGACCGAAGAAGAGACCGAGAGAGACACCGAGAGAGACCGAGAGAGAGAACGAGAGAGAGACCGAAGAACAGACCGAGAGAGAGAGACCAAGAGAGAGAGACCGAAGAAGAGACCGAGAGAGAGAGACCGAGAGAGAGAGAGACCGAGAGAGAGAGACCGAGAGAGAGAGACTGAAGAAGAGACCGAGAGAGAAAACGAGAGAGAGACCGAGAGAGAGGCCGGAGAAGAGACCGAGAGAGAGAGAGAGAGAGAGACCGAAGAAGAGACCGAGAGAGAGACCAAGAGAGAGAGACCGAAGAAGAGACCGAGAGAGAGAGAGACCGAAAAAGAGACCGAGAGAGAGTGACCGAGAGAGAAACCGAGAGAGAGAGAGACCGAGAGAGAGAGACCGAAGAAGAGACCGAGAGAGAAAACGAGAGACCGAGAGAGAGACCGGAGAAGACACCGAGAGAGAGACCGAGAGAGAGACCGAGAGAGACAGAGAGAGAGACCGAGAGAGAGAACGAGAGAGACCGAGTGAGAGAGAGACCGAGCGAGAGAGACCGAGAGAAAGACCGAGAGAGACCGAGAGAGAGAGACCGAAGACGAGAGAGAGAGAGAGACCTAGAGAGAGAAACCGAGAGAGAGAGAGACCGAGAGAGAGACCGAGAGAGAGATACCGAGAGAGAGATACCGAGAGAGAGAGACCGAGAGAGAGACCGAGAGAGAGAGACCGAGAGAGAGAGAGACCGAGAGAGAGACCGAGAGAGAGAAACCGAGGAAGAGACCGAGAGAGAGAGAGAGATACCGAGAGAGAGAGAGACCGAGAGAGAGAACGAGAGAGAGACCGATAGAGAGAGAGACCGAGAGAGAGAGACCGAGAGAAAGACCGAGAGAGACCGAGAGATCGAGAGAGACCGAAGACGAGATCGAGAGAGAGAGAGACCTAGAGAGAGAAACCGAGAGAGAGAGAGACCGAGAGAGAGAGAAACCGAGAGAGAGAGACAGAGATGGAGAGACCGAGAGAGAGGCCGAGAGAGAGCCCCAGAGAGAGACCGAAGAAGAGACCGAGAGGAAGAACGAGAGAGAAAATGAGAGAGAGAGAGAGACCGAGAGAGAGACCGAGAGAGAGATACCGAGAGAGAGATACCGAGAGAGAGAGACCGAGAGAGAGACCGAGAGAGAGACCGAGAGAGAGAGAGACCGAGAGAGAGACCGAGAGAGAGAAACCGAGGAAGAGACCGAGAGAGAGAGAGATACCGAGAGAGAGAGAGACCGAGAGAGAGAACGAGAGAGAGACCGATAGAGAGAGAGACCGAGAGAGAGAGACCGAGAGAAAGACCGAGAGAGACCGAGAGATCGAGAGAGACCGAAGACGAGATCGAGAGAGAGAGACCTAGAGAGAGAAACCGAGAGAGAGAGAGACCGAGAGAGAGAGAAACCGAGAGAGAGAGACAGAGATGGAGAGACCGAGAGAGAGGCCGAGAGAGAGCCCCAGAGAGAGACCGAAGAAGAGACCGAGAGGAAGAACGAGAGAGAAAATGAGAGAGAGAGAGAGACCGAGAGAGAGACCGAGAGAGAGATACCGAGAGAGAGATACCGAGAGAGAGAGACCGAGAGAGAGACCGAGAGAGAGAGAGACCGAGAGAGAGAGAGACCGAGAGAGAGACCGAGAGAGAGAAACCGAGGAAGAGACCGAGAGAGAGAGAGAGATACCGAGAGAGAGAGAGACCGAGAGAGAGAACGAGAGAGAGACCGATAGAGAGAGAGACCGAGAGAGAGAGACCGAGAGAAAGACCGAGAGAGACCGAGAGATCGAGAGAGACCGAAGACGAGATCGAGAGAGAGAGACCTAGAGAGAGAAACCGAGAGAGAGAGAAACCGAGAGAGAGAGAAACCGAGAGAGAGAGACAGAGATGGAGAGACCGAGAGAGAGGCCGAGAGAGAGCCCCAGAGAGAGACCGAAGAAGAGACCGAGAGGAAGAACGAGAGAGAAAATGAGAGAGAGAGAGAGACCGAGAGAGAGACCGAGAGAGAGACCGAGAGAGACAGACCAAGAGAGAGACCGAGATAGAGGGACCGAGAGAGAGACCGAGAGAGAGGCCGAGAGAGAGACCGAGAGAGACAGACCGAGCCGCGACTGGTAGGCCATGTTTGACTTTGCAGAACTGCTGAGCTCCTGTTGAACTTTATTTCGGTCTGTGTTAAATAATAAAGGACTTTATTCGATGTGACTCGGCATCGTGACAAATGCAAAAGATTTCAATGCTCTTAATTTTATGGGAATTTGTTTTGTCAAAATTCATGATTCTCTGTTCGCTACTGTGGTCTATTTAGTTTGCGCGATGGGTCTGTAACCCAGCGACTGCGAGTTCAAGTCTCTGTCACAGAAGTAGTGTAAATTTGGACCTGGTGCGAGCTGGGAAGTAATCGACAAGTCCTCTGATGCACTTGGTCAGTGTCCAGGACCTAGGGGATTCGTCCATTGTCGGCCTAAGAGCCTCAAAATTCATATGAAAACTTTCTAGTTTCCACTATGGCGCACTGGAGATTTATTTATTCATTGCTTCTCCTGTACTGCTACTTTTACCATGCTTGAATGCGAGCGTTTGACCCGTCAAGTTCGTAACCGATTTTCCGAGTAACCGAAGGTCATGATCTCATAACTGTTATCCGCGATTTAATAACCGTTGATCAGGATCTAAGTGTATGAGAAAACTCACCGGCGGGAGCCAAATCTGAAACTTTTGAGCATGATTCAGATAGAAATGAATTGGATTTTAATCTCAGACTAGCACGATTCATACACGGGAACCTTAAATGCCGTAATCGCCATCGTAAACTTGAGATTTCTCAAGGGCTCAACAAAAGCTAAGCCGCGGGAACTTGGCTCATATTCACAAGGGCTGCGGTGGTGAAGGATCTCACCCGATAAATTCATTGAATATTGAGCAGTGTCGAGGCCATAAGGTTGCTTTAAAACCTTGTTCATTTACATTTATCAGAGTTCCACAGAAACCCTACCAGCAGGCCTATGTCCTGAAGCAGAATTTATTAAGACTCATTTCTTTAAACTTGCCTACCCTGTTTCTCTGATCAATTGGAATTCTACCTGGCTTCTCCAATGGATTATAATTTGACTAAGATTTCACTTCACTTGAAACGACCATCCATTTGGGCATTATGAAAACGGCGCTATAGAGGTCTTTAGATCAGAATGGATACATACACACTTACCTGCATGCATACATAATTACATACATAGAGGGAGCAGCAGGGCCATTTGGATAAGAGGCCTCAGATTTTAAAAAGTTCTTATGTAATAATCACTTATATTTATTTCTTCTAAGTTGAATTACAATACACAATTGTGATCAAGTAGGCTTAAGATCTATATGCTTCAAGACATGGGTCTCGCATTTACAGTGAATCTTTCCTCCATGAATCTCTAAAAGGCCTTTTGTACATAAATGTGGAGACATACAGTATAAGAGCACAATAATTATGATAGGAACTGAGAGAAGTAACACCACCACGACCACCTGGACACTCAACTCCAAATCACTGTCGACCATAAACAATAAAGCCAGACTGTTCTAAAAACGACTATTAATTAATTCATAATTAGTTTAGTTGTCTCCGTCGCATAGATTTCGTCATGCAGATCCCAAGACTTAGAAAAGTTTCAACCTGCGGAGCTCAGAAATAACTGTTATTAACGTCAATCTTCTATAATTATGTGGACCATTATTGCATGTTCTTCTAAATTCAATTTACAGTTGTCCATCTCTATGTGACAAAACGCATAAATTTAAATACATCCGTTTATGATATGAACTGTAACTTCAACTGCCGATATATTCTGTCTTCACGCATGTATTTCTTTATAAATTCAATAATATAATACAGTCAAAGTCTACTTCAACTGGCGGAGTACGAACTTACGATCACAAGTATCGCTCTCAACTTTAACTCATCTCACTTTGGATGTTAAAAAGAAAGCAAGAAACAACATATTACCGGAATATAAACTTTGTGCACAATTTTACAGTGGCTTTTGGGAAAATCAGACGTGGTTTATGTTGTCACCTTTAGCTTTTGTGTTGTCGACTCTAGCTTTTGTGTTGTCGACTTTAGCGATGAATTCACACCATATACAATCATCTGCGGATGAGAGATCCGTCGGATTGTGAGTTGCGATTAGATTGGAGAAGAGCGTGTCGTCGTCGAATTCAGAAAGATCGGTGTTTTTGATGATAACTGGTATCACTGACCCCGGATGTGAAGTGTAGGCTCTCAGAGTGGCCTCACGGCACCATTTGTCTCCCTTGAACGACGACGAAAGCACCATAACGACGACACGGGATTTCGTGCATCCGTCGATAATCGCGTCAGCCATTGACGACCCTAGCAGGAAATGATCAGGTGTTATTATGCTTAAGTGTCCGAGTTTCTCCAGGAGGACTCTGCGAACCCATGGCCTGTCGTCATCTTGAAAGTAGACGAAGACATCGAATTCGTAGTGGTTGGACGAATTGGCGGGATTATTGGACAGATATTGGATGAAGTGCATGATGTAGGGTCGCATGTCCATGCATTGCATCATTCTGGCGATGTCAGCAGGAGTGTAGCGCTTCCTGTAGATCACGACGAGTGCGATTCCGAGCAGCACAAGCAGAAGAAATCCAAGAGTAACTGGACCAATGAATTTAGGACTCGTGTAGAATGGATTTTCCTTGCACCACCAGTATTCTTGGAGGTTCTTGTTGGTGTTTGCGACGAGATCTGCGTAGCTGAGCCGTTTACCGTCATAGGTACAATAAGCATCTGTCAAAGATAACGAGATTTGTCGTAGCCGTTTGTAGTTGAGACCATCACATGGACAGGTCGTGTTTACCAGTTGAGTCAGAACTTCGCAATCGCTCAGGAGTTCGCTAACGTTTAGTCTACTGACGCTCACCTGACTTCCGTTCGGATGTAGACAGGTGTATTCTTCGGCGTTTTCGAAGGAGACTTTCTTGGTGCTTTTCATCCAAATGACAAAGTTCGTGACGTTACAGAGGCAACTCAAAGGATTTCTCCTCAGGTCGACTGTTAAATTTCTGTTATTGTTATTGGTGCCCTGGAGAGATTCCAATTCATCGGTCATTTCTGCTGACAATATTCGTATCGAGTTGTCACTTAGATTCAGAAGAGATAAGTTTTCTAAATGATGCAATTTCATTTCGAAAATTTCGATTCTGTTTCTCGAGAGATTTAGAAATTGTAGAGCACGCAATGAAGAAAGCACGGACGATGGAATCGAAGTAACTCCACAGTCCGATAGATCGAGTGTGCGAAGACTACTATTCTGAAATTTGAAGAGATTTCCTTCGAGATCTCCAGCAACAGATGCTCCAATGTTGTTTTTTCCAAGTAGCAAAATCTCTAGATTTGGCATTTCATGGAAAAAGGAGTACGAGATGGACGTCATGTTTGTTTCTTGTAGGTTGAAAAATGTCATTTTCTTTACACCTCTAAACGTTCTTGGAACTGTTCCTAATGAACTTTGCTGAAAATCGATGTATTCTACTTGTGTACTTTCGTCGAAGCAGATATCGATGTTCGGCTTTGAGGGAAAGAATTCCATGTTTCTCAAGACAATTCGTCTTAGTTTGGGGCCCCATCTGAGCACTGTGCCAAAAGAACAGTTAGGTGAACTTTCCAATCTTAAGAAGTAATTCACAATATCAGGATTAAGCAGAAAACGAAGTTCGGGGATGACATCAGGAGGTTTAGGTATGTTATGTCCGCGTTCCTGAGAGGAAGTAATGAATGAATAGTTTATTTCTTCGATGTGCTCCAGAAAAATGGCAGAATCGATTCCAAAGCTCAACGAAGCATACTTCAGCCAGTATATGCTACACTCAAAGTACTTCAAAGACGGAAGAACGCTGGACAATGTGCCAATGACAGAATTGAAGTCGTTGTAGGTGAGTACCAGAGACGTTATGTTGACGCCTGAGATACGAAAAAGCTCGTTCAGATCCAGAACTATCTCTTTGTTGGCTATCGCGTGGATTTCGTGCATCGTGATTTCCTCCAACGTTGAGTTTGAGAGTCCGGACAGAGCATCGCCCAGTTGACGATACGTGAGATACTGTGCACCGAATCCGATCAGCTTAAGAATTCTCAGGTTCACGAGTGGTCGAAACACATCGGGGTCAACGTCACTAATCAAGTTAAATCCCTCCAAAATCATCTCCTCGAGAGATTGAAGGTTCTTGAACGTGTCTCTCTTTAAGCTCTGGATGTAACGGGAATATGATGAATGAGAGTAGACGAAGAGTTTCCTTATCCGATTGTGTTGTTGGAATAGTCCAATGGGAATCCAGCTAGTCGTTTGAGTCAAGCAGTTCGTCAAATTGAGCACCAAGTTTTCCACGTCATTTGCCTCAGCTGGAATGCAGAAGTACTCGATTGGAACATCCAAGCACGACACCAAACCGGAATTTTCCATGGTCCTGTTGTAGTAGACATAGTTGTTCGAACACACAAGAGGTTCAGTTACATCCTGTGAAGCACCGGCCGTCACCAGAAGAACAGCCAACAGACCCCAGGAATTCATGATTACAGTTCTTGCGCAAAGATCACCTGCGGAACAGCAACTACACACTTGTCAGCAAAATCTCGAATTGGTCACCTTTTTATCAGTTTTGAAATGGTTTAAAGGAAGAGTTAAACTACCTTGTTGGTAAAAGTAGAGCTGGTTAGAGTTGTCTACAATCATCTGAAGCTTTTTTCGTGGGTTAAAGGACAGTGATGTAATCGTGTACCGCATACCCAACCACAAGTCGTCACTCTACACCATCGACACAGCTTGATCGAGGAACTCTGAACATCGTGTCATCTATCAACTCTGAATAAGAAACCTATGGTTGGGTGCCACGTGTGTACATGAGCCTATCTCTGGTTGCTCTTCTAGTTATCTGTGCACTGTTTCACTCGTTTGCTGACCTACTTTCTCTTCTTAATGACATTTAGCATCGTTTAGCTTAGCGTAGGCAACGCTTTTGTGAGGCATTTAAAAGCGCTACATCAAATGTCCAGATAAGTAATTAACTCACTGCAATACAACTGTAATTTGATATGGCTTTTCTTACAAAGTTCATAAGTGCAAATTCAGATCCTATTTGATATAATTAACTTCACTATGCTTGTCACGGCTAAATAAACAAAAACAAACCTCAACAATATTGTGTAACCGCTCTCTACGATAAAACTCTCTTTTTATTTGTCTTTTCCTTCTATTAGATGACAACAGTAGTCTGTTTTGGCCCATTGCTGCATATCATCAACATCTCAGGCCTCTTGCGATGTTCTGTGCCAACTCTCTGTACTTACCGTGATCGGTGTAAGATATCCTACCACAGTGGGTACAGTTCGTAGATTTGTCTCAAAAACTGTCGCCTTTTATAGTAGCTATTCTTTCAGATACAACCCTGCAGAAAAGCTGTCAATCTTTGCCAGAAAACGACTGCGACATTGTACAGTCGGTAGATAAAAATTGTAAATACTCTGATTTCACATGAATCCAGTCAATTTCGTTGTCTATATAAGTAAGTCGGCCGAGACAACAAGACAGCAAACTTAGTGCGCAGTTGTTTAAATAAGTATGGTAAGTATTATATATACAATTATAGTATATTTCTTATCCCTTTTAACACTGTTTGCTATCGTGTTGACGATGAAGGAGAATCGACTTTCAAAATTCACATGCAGTGATGTCATGTTATGTAATGTTGCAAAGTGTAAAGTAACTGTAACGCTGCGATGTAACTTAACGATAATCTTTTCAGCATCACACAGAAGCTACGCCAAGGTCAGGGAGACGAATTTATTCGCCAGCTGATCTGTTGCAGAACGCCATGGGTGCTTACACCTCTGATACCACAGTGTTGAAGCTTTTTAAAATGAGATCTTGTCGTGTCCTGTGTAAAAGATTTTGACATTGTCTCACCTAATATACATAGTCGCATAGTTGCTCTACAAGTTGCCGGTTATTACCCGTTCGATTACATTACAGTTGGTTCACTGACCATTAAGGTTAACGGGAAATTCCAGGTGGGCCACTCGCAGGTTGAGACGATCGGGCTTTGAACCCTTGAATACGGTAATTTATTTGTTCGAGGTTCCACTAATTATATGTGCATTTCATTAATAGTATTAGAAGATAAAGTTAGGAAATCTTTCCACTGCAGTTGGCATCAACTGCTTTTCTCGCACAACAGAGGGAATCTGAATAAATGGATTCCACGGTAACAGGCAAGCTTTGGTGATCACAAGATCCTCTTTCCCAATGGTAAGAAGGAAGTTTGTTCGACCAGATTCCGAGCAGCATAGAGGAATAATTCTCTACCAGGGGCCGTATGCACGACGCAGGAGTAAGTGCTACTCCCGAGTAAATTCGGCCTACTCCGGAGTAGAGAATCTATTTCGGTATGCACGACGACATAGTAGCGCACAACTCCTGGAATATCCCTGGAGTAGCCCTATTCGACCTAGCTAGCAGGAGTTAGTGGTCTACTCCAGCGTAAGAGAAAGAATTCAGTATGACGGATGTCCCAACTCGTCGCATTCAACGCAGTTTACGACGTCAACAAGTATTTAGGGATCGTCGAAATCCTCTCGATTCATTGTCGGATGACGAGCTTTACGATGCGTTTCGTTTTCATCGTCACATTGCTAGTAATTTGTGACGAACTTACGGCCGATGTGGAATTCGCTGTACCACGACATGGGTCTGCCGTGCGCGATGCAGGTAGGGCCTACGATTAATGTCGTGCTAAATATAACAGTAATTTTTCACAGCCACAGTAGAATCTAACTCATGCCACATCTAAACCTAATTTAAATGTCTTTGGTTTGTGTTTAAGAAATGGCAAAGCAAATTATTTATTGTGTGGTTATATGTAGTATTCATTTGGCTTTGTAATAGACTAATAATAATAATAATAATAATATAATAATAATAATAATAACACGCTTGCACATTCTTACTTACGGGCAACCTCTGTTACAGCAGGAGGCGCAGCTGAACTGGCGGCCGATAGAAAAACTTTGAAATATGATCATCTCACTAATGCATACCACTTTGTCCCTCTGGCCTTTGAGACTTTAGGCCCTATCAATGGTTTGGGTATGACCTTTCTCACAGACTTGGGACGTATATTGTCCCTCATATCCGGAGATGGTAGAGAAACAGGTTACCTTTTTCAACGTTATCTATAACATTACAGCGTTTCAATGCAGTCGCCTTCCACGGTACATTTGTGGTGCCGAATCCAGACCAGGATTAGCCGTTCCAGAATCCCTCTCTCTCTTTTTCTCCGGAAATTTTTGAACAACCAAGGGATTATACTTACCTTGGTAAAAAAATAATAATAATAGTAGTAGTAGTAGTAATAATAATAATAATAATAAAAACAACAACAACAATCACAACCACTACAACAACTATAATAATAATAATAATAATAATAATAATAATAATAATAATAATAATAAGACACTTCTAATGCGCCGGTGTCTAATGCACAAGCTATCAACCGATGGCGCACCAAAGCCAGGCTGCAATCAGGTCAATATCCAGGTCAGTCCACAAGACAGAAGCAGCCTACGGTGGATAAGCAATTTGAAAAAGGTACGTTGAGAACGAAATGACAAAAGCGACTGAGCAGAACGAACAGACACAGAGAAGGAATTCCAAAATTTAGGTCCAACAACCGGAAGAGCCCGTTTACCCAGAACAGTTCTAGTCCAAGGTATGACCAGAGAAAGACAGTCATATGACCTTGCAGAATAATGATAAGATTTGAGAATAAGGACTGATTTTATGTATTGTGGTTGGCCTTAGTAATGTTTTATAAACTTTGAAACAAATCCTTTGCTGAACAGGAAATGCTGAATATGGTGCTGTTTCTGCATTCAGCAAATGAAAATTGCAGGCATATGTTCTTCATTTATACCTTATTATTACTTTTAGGTAAGATGTAATGCAATAACTAATAACGATACACAAAATATAATTTCACACACAGTTGATTTTGTTGTATTAGAGTTTATGACAACAAATAGAAATTTCTGTTTTGTTAATCAAGGAAGAATTGTACAATTTCAGGTGATGCTGACTTAACGTTTCTATGCAGCCGGAACATTCCAAAGCATTGCTGGAGAGTTCTTGGGAGTTGGTCAATCAACGGCAAGTCGAGTCATCAGCCGTGTCGCCAAATCGTACGTGCGACAGATGCCAAAATGTGTTAATCTACCCAGCCAGGAAGAAGCAGATGCAGCAAAGGCCAAATTCTATTGTGAAGGCCGGATTCCCAACTGAACCATGGTTTTGACGGCATTATCATGGACAGTGGGGTATACCGATACCGCCTCTCTGTAGTGGCGCAACTTCAAATTTCATCCCGCCCGCCTCCAGATGACTGAAATTGGTCCTCTGGGGCCTGTTCATGCTTTCTCAGGCACCGAGCGGGACTCCTGTGGCGTATTCACGATTGCTTGCGTGGAGTGACAAGCGGATTTCCGGAGGTGCGCCGCGTTCTAGCGTAAAGATACGTGTCTGATCTGAGGGGCGTCGGCAGGAGGGGCGCGGGGTCGAACTGCCCCCACACCTGTACTTAACTTTGCCACTTGTGACGCAAACGATTGTGTAACCGCTCTCTACGATAAAACTCTCTTTTTATTTGTCTTTTCCTTCAATTAGATGACAACAGTAGTCTGTTTTGGCCCATTGCTGCATATCATCAACATCTCAGGCCTCTTGCGATGTTCTGTGCCAACTCTCTGTACTTACTGTGATCGGTGTAAGATATCCTACCACAGTTGGTACAGTTCGTAGATTTGTCTCAAAAACTGTCGCCTTTTATGGTAGCTATTCTTTCAGATACAACCCTGCAGAAAAGCTATCAATCTTTGCCAGAAAACGACTGCGACATTGTACAGTCGGTAGATAAAAATTGTAAATACTCTGATTTCACATGAATCCAGTCAATTTCGTTGTCTATATAAGTAAGTCGGCCGAGACAACAAGACAGCAAACTTAGTGGGCAGTTGTTTAAATAAGTATGGTAAGTATTATATATACAATTATAGTATATTTCTTATCCCTTTTAACACTGTTTGCTATCGTGTTGACGATGAAGGAGAATTGACTTTCAAAATTCACATGCAGTGATGTCATGTTATGTAATGTTGCAAAGTGTAAAGTAACTGTAACGCTGCGATGTAACTTAACGATAATCTTTCCAGCATCACACAGAAGCTACGTCAAGGTCAGGGAGACGAATTTATTCGCCAGCTGATCTGTTGCAGAACGCCATGGGTGCTTACACCTCTGATACCACAGTGTTGAAGCTTTTTAAAATGAGATCTTGTCGTGTCCTGTGTAAAAGATTTTGACATTATCTCACCTAATATACATAGTCGCATAGTTGCTCTACCAGTTGCCGGTTATTACCCGTTCGATTACATTACAGTTGGTTCACTGACCATTAGGGTTAACGGGAAATTCCAGGTGGGCCACTCGCAGGTTGAGACGATTGGGCTTTGAACCCTTGAATACGGTAATTTATTTGTTCGAGGTTCCACTAATTATATGTGCATTTCATTAATAGTATTAGAAGATAAAGTTAGGAAATCTTTCCACTGCAGTTGGCATCAACTGCTTTTCTCGCACAACAGAGGGAATCTGAATAAATGGATTCCACGGTAACAGGCAAAACTTTGGTGATCACAAGATCCTCTTTCCCAATGGTAAGGAGGAAGTTTGTTCGACCAGATTCCGAGCAGCAAAGAGGAATAATTCTCTACCAGGGGCCGTATGCACGACGCAGGAGTAAGTGCTACTCCAGAGTAAATTCGGCCTACTCCGGAGTAGAGAATCTATTTCGGTATGCACGACGACATAGTAGCGCACAACTCCTGGAATATCCCTGGAGTAGCCCTATTCGACCTAGCTAGCAGGAGTTAGTGGTCTACTCCAGCGTAAGAGAAAGAATTTAGTATGGCGGATGTCCCAACTCGTCGCATTCAACGCAGTTTACGACGTCAACAAGTATTTAGGGATCGTCGAAATCCTCTCGATTCATTGTCGGATGACGAGCTTTACGATGCATTTCGTTTTCATCGTCACATTGCTATTAATTTTTGATGAACTTACGGCCGATATGGAATGCGCTGTACCACGACATGGGTCTCTGCCGTGCGCGATTCAGGTAGGGCTTACGATTAACGTCGAGCTAAATGTAACAGTAATTTTTCACAGCCACAGTAGAATCTAACTCATGCCACATCTAAACCTAATTTAAATGTCTTTGATTTGTGTTTAAGAAATGGCAAAGCAAATTATTTATTGTGTGGTTATATGTAGTATTCATTTGGCTTTGTAATAGAATAATAATAATAATAATAATAATAATAATAATATTATTATTATAATAATAATAATAATAACAAAATAATAATAATAATAATAACACGCTTGCACATTCTTACTTACAGGCAACCTCTGTTACAGCAGGAGGCGCAGCTGAACTGGCGGCCGATAGAAAAACTTAGAAATATGATCATCTCACTAATGCATACCACTTTGTCCCTCTGGCCTTTGAGACTTTAGGCCCTATCAATGGTTTGGGTATGACCTTTCTCACAGACTTGGGACGTATATTGTCCCTCATATCCGGAGATGGTAGAGAAACAGGTTACCTTTTTCAACGTTATCTATAACATTACAGCGTTTCAATGCAGTCGCCTTCCACGGTATATTTGTGGTGCCGAATCCAGACCAGGATTAGCCGTTCCAGAATCCCTCTCTCTCTTTTTCTCCGGAAATTTTTGAACAACCAAGGGATTATACTTACCTTGGTAAAAAAATAATAATAGTAGTAATAATAATAATTAATAATAATAAAAACAACAACAACAATCACAACCACTACAACAACTATAATAATAATAATAATAATAATAATAATAATAATAATAATAATAATAATAATAAGACACTTCTAATGCGCCGGTGTCTAATGCACAAGCTATCAACCGATGGCGCACCAAAGCCAGGCTGCAATCAGGTCAATATCCAGGTCAGTCCACAAGACAGAGGCAGCCTACGGTGGATAAGCAATTTGAAAAAGGTACGTTGAGAACGAAATGACAAAAGCGACTGAGCAGAACGAACAGAGACAGAGAAGGAATTCCAAAATTTAGGTCCAACAACCGAAAGAGCCCGTTTACCCAGAACAGTTCTAGTCAAAGGTTTGACCAGAGAAAGACAGTCATATGACCTTGCAGAATAATGATAAGATTTGAGAATAAGGACTGATTTTATGTATTGTGGTTGGCCTTAGTAATGTTTTATAAACTTTGAAACAAATCCTTTGCTGAACAGGAAATGCTGAATATGGTGCTGTTTCTGCATTCAGCAAATGAAAATTGCAGGCATATGTTCTTCATTTATACCTTATTATTACTTTTAGGTAAGATGTAATGCAATAACTAATAACGATACACAAAATATAATTTCACATACAGTTGATTTTGTTGTATTACAGTTTATGACAACAAATAGAAATTTCTGTTTTGTTAATCAAGGAAGAATTGTACAATTGCAGATGATGCTGACTTAACGTTTCTATGCAGCCGGAACATTCCAAAGCATTGCTGGAGAGTTCTTGGGAGTTGGTCAATCAACGGCAAGTCGAGTCATCAGCCGTGTCGCCAAATCATTCATGCGACAGATGCCAAAATGTGTTAATCTACCCAGCCAGGAAGAAGCAGATGCAGCAAAGGCCAAATTCTATGTGAAGGCCGGATTCCCAACTGAACCATGTCTTTGACGACATTATCATGGACAGTGGGGTATACCGACACCGCCTCTCTGTAGTGGCGCAACTTCAAATTTCATCCCGCCCGCCTCCAGATGACTGAAATTGGTCCTCTGGGGCCTGTTCATGCTTTCTCAGGCACCGAGCGGGCCTCCTGTGGCGTATTCACGATTGCTTGCGTGGAGTGACAAGCGGATTTCCGGAGGTGCGCCGCGTTCTAGCGTAAAGATACGTGTCTGATCTGAGGGGCGTCGGCAGGAGGGGCGCGGGGTCGAACTGCCCCCACACTTGTACTTAACTTTGCCACTGAGCTCCCGCTTATTCAGATTCGGTCCCCATAGTTGAGGACCCTGTGTGCCCATAGTTAAGCTCCTGTCTGTATGGATCCAAGGCGATTTAAGGAACTTATCGATGATGGAATTCCAGCAAACACGTCTTTACTTTGGACAGCCGTGTTCCTTTGTCCTTCATTGCGATCGTAGCTACTGACAAGTTTTCACCTATGGCAAATGTGAGCCCACTGTGCGCCCAATGAATGCGCCTGGGACAGATGAAAACATTTTTAAACCCGTTACATTGACATAATTCACAAGCAGAAAAGGTTGCAACAGAGTCGACCTTTTCGTTTATAATGTGTAGGCAACCTGCCTATGACCCAGGAACTTTCAAGCTTAACCTTCAAGTACATGCCTAAATTCGGCTTCTTTACTGGATGAATGGATGGATGGATGGATGACTAGATGGAAGGGCGAATAATTAATTAAACGGTTTCATAAAAGTACCCAAACAGTACCTTTAGTTGTTCTCCTCGGTATTTTTTGGTACTTCATAAGCACGCGTAGTTCGTGAATCTGTATTTCGTCTCCAACCGACTGAATCTTCTCGACAAAGAAACACACCAGCTACATGTCTAACCCGCTTGGATGAGAGTCGCAAGACCGTCATGACGTTTAATACAACCCAATACAGCGGCGGCCCCTGAAAAAATTCGCCTTGCTTAGCCTACACTCAGGTGAGTCATTTCATAGCCGAGATGTTATAAACGGAAAATCCCAAATAACTATTTTTGCAGGGCTGAATGTTGTTATTATAGTTCCTGATACACTCGTGATGTAATTACTAAGGCACGATTCCTTTTCATTATAAATGTTTGGCTGCTTCTAGCGGTGTTGACATCGCAGCCGCAAGTTTTTCACGTCAACAATTGAGTATGAATTCATCGCTTGGCTACACATGCACAAACACTTGTGACGCAAACGAATACACACTATAAATAGAGGCCATTTGGCACAGCCACTCGACTCTGGCGACACGGAATGTAGTCTAGAAACTTCAATTTGGGTGATCCAATATGATACCATTGGATAGGCTATTTTGCAAATGTGGCGGATAGGCCACAAACTTAATGAACAGGATTTAATAATAATAATTTTAATTAAATAATAGCAGCAGAATTGTATAATAGCTTCAGATTTAAGTTGTTCCTTTTGTCTTAGTTTATTTCTTGTGTGTTAATCGGTTATTCTTTTAAATTGGATCTCTTTCCCGAAACCCAGTTAATAGTTGCTGACGCCAACATGGTCGATCAGATAAGCTGAAATCGCCGACAGTTAGTTGTTTAAAGTCAAATTATAGGTAAAGCTAGGGTAATATATATATAATATATATACCTATAATTCAACTCTTACGATAAGTTTTCCATGCGTGAAAGGAGGTTTTCTCACGCCGCAGTTATAAATAGTGGGCAGATCCAAAAGCGTAGACCAAGCCACACTCTAGGTAACGGACAGAACTATACGGGTTGAGAAAAGCGTGTCAAGCCATCTGTTGCCTATATCGCGAGCGGCGTTACTGCGTTCACATATAGCGAGTCAACGTGAATTTCACATCGTTTGGTTAACGATATCGAGTGCGTGTTATATTGAGCGCATGCATAGACTATACGGCCTTTTTCGGGCAAAATACGATACATATTCGGACGAGTGGTCCATGAAAGTCTACTCAGTGCGCTTCAGAGTCACAGCCGAAACTAAACTGTCCGGTTACTGGCTGAGTCCCCAGAGCAGACAGGGATGGAGCCCCCTCTTTTGTCAGATCTCGAGACGGACTAAGTCGCGATAGTTGGAAGGCGGAGCTTGTGCTGAACTCGGGAGTGCCGTTCGTGAGTAATAAATCACAGCCCTGTAAACATCGAGAGGGAAGGCTACGGAAGCTCATCCTACAGGTGCTGTGAGAGTAACTAATCAGTGCGCTCCAGAGTCACAGCTGAAACTAAACGGTCTGATATCTGGCTGACTCCGTTGCTCTGGCTGGGGTTTGAGGTCTACTCTAATGCGAGGTGGCGAGACGGTCGAAGTGACGACAGTTGGACGATGAAAGCCTATCCATCCGGTGCTGTTCGATACAACTGATCAGTGCGAGTGTTACGAGATGTAGGAGGGTGGTGACGAGAAAGCCCATAGTACTGAAGGCACGCAGGAATGGAGCGACTACTGCTCGTAAAGGAATGAAACCTGTTCTGAGCAAAGGCCATCCCCAGGATGTTGCCCATTCGGCGAGCGCAGAAGAGGCAAAGCCGGATCCCGAGCGTTACGGTGTTGACTCCCTGAAAGAAGCGGCCAATCCGAAACCTTCCTTGGAGAGAGCGAACACTACAGGCAGAGATCATCCGGAAAGACCATTTTATGGCGAAAGTAGAAAGGACAGTGCTGCGGGTGGATCTAAGCATAGAACTGAGCCGAAGATACCTCCACCTTGTGAACTGTAAGCAAATTTAAATTTGAAAGCTTCTGGGCCATACACAGACTGCCTAATACACTAAAAAGCACAAGGTTCACTTTTTATTGCAGCCTTGTCTGTTTGTGAATTATGCCAAAGTAACTGGTTATTAAATGTTCTCATCTATCGCAGCCACATTCACTGGGCGCACAGTGGCACCGCATTGTTCCACCGGTGAAACCTAGTGACGGGCTATGGACTCAAGTTAGGACCCAAGGAACGTGGCTGTTCGGATTCAGCTCCGTGCCCAGGTCAGTGGAGTTGGGATCTTCTAAGTCTGTTACCTTTTCGAGACTGTTTGCTGGAATTCCACCATCAATGAGTTCCTTAAATCTCTAGGGACACCTACTTGTCTCATTCGGCCTCTCTATTCTCCTCTACTACTAAGTTGCTATGGCGGTCGTTAAACAAGATCCGTGACAAATGCAATATTCTACCGAACTCTTCATCGCACTCCTCCCTCGCCGACAGGTTCTTGCGCTTCGTTCCGACAAGATCTCGGTCATAAGACTCGACTTTGTCAACGTTGCGTCATCTGAAAGCCTTTCATACCCAAAATCTCCTCCACTAGTTCTCAGCTTGCTCCAACCAACAACCTTGAATGAGATCCGTAATCTCACTTTCTCGTCTCGTGTTAAACAATGTGCCTTGGACCTCATTCCTACCGCCCATTTGAAAGAATGCATCGACATCTTTGGCCCAACTATTCCATTCACAATCATCCTCTCTTTCTCTCTCTAAAGGCTGCTTTCACGCCAGTTTCGCTCATGCCATAGTTTACTCTCTTCTTAAAAAGCCATCTCTCCTTCCTAATGATTTATCAAGCTAACGCTCCATCTCTACTCTCAATTATAGTATCAAAATTCTGGAAAGAGTAGTTGGTAACCGTCTAAATAAACACCTTTCATCGCACAAACTACACCTACTTTTTCAAACTGACTACCGAAAATGCCATCCCACTGAAACCGTTCACATAATCAACTCCATGGATCAGAGAAAAGTAACTGCTCTTATTTTCCTTGAACTACCTATTACTTTTTATGCTGTTGATCACGGTATACTCCTTCAATGCCTCGAACACTGGTTTGGTATTTTCGGTCCCGGTATCCATTAGTTTTCATCTTACCTGCACTCTTGGTATTAGTCGCTCCGTATCAACCAACTCCTCCAACCAACCAACTTCTCCACTTGGGTCACTACTTGCTGACAGCTCCCTTCACTACCATTTGTACGTTGATATTATCCAGCTTTCTTCTCATTCAATAGTTGCACGTCTATTCCTACTCCCAAACTTCTTGCTTCAGTTTTTGATGATGTTAAATGTTTGATGGCTAGTAATAAACTTCTTCTGAATCCTTCAAAAAATTGAACTACGTTAATATGACTCTCTCACATCTTTTAAGCTAGGAGGCTTGCCTGTCAATGGTACTAAATGCGCACGCAATCTAGGAATAACATTTGACTCTACCAAATCATTTTCTAATCATGCTGGCGGCATATGCAAATCAGCTCAATTTCACATACAGGACATTCGTAGAATCAGATCTGTTTTCTACCGTACAGAAACTGCAAATGGTGAAAACTGTATGGCCAGACCGACTACGAAAACAACAAAATAATCGAACTAAAAATCCAATTTAGAATCTGTCCTATGGCTCTCAAAATACTTCATTTAAATCAGCCAACCTACATGTGTTCGACGCACGACCTTCATATCAACAAATATTTCACTCGATCAGTGGATGCGATGACTCTTGTTGTCCTTCATACCAGAATAGTGTTCGGTTCTAGAGCGTTCTCAGTTGTTGGCCCACGGCTTTGGAGATCTGTCGTTTTTGTCAATTCTGTGATTTGATTCAGATCTAGACTTGCTTACCCACCACAGCCTAATTTCTGGTTCCTCCGACCAGTTGGAATCCGACGTGGTTTCTGCAATGGACTATGATTTGGATTGTAATTTCAGCTAAAGCGACCGTCGGTTGATGCTTTGGGCATTATAATAACAGCGCTCTAGAAGTCTTTAGATTAGATTAGATACATATACAAAAATACACACCTACATGAATGCATGCATGCATACAACTAAGATACATCATTATGCATATACAGGGTCTGTCAGAGGAGGCAGCAGGGCCATTTCGCCCGGGACTCACATTGGTATAAGGCCTCAGAATTTTTTAAAGTTTGTATATATTATTAATATTTATTTCTCGTTTATTGTATTATGATTCACAATTGCGATTTAGTAGGCTTATGATGTGCGAGCTTCGAGATTTTCGCTCCATATTTGCAGTCACCAGAGCGTCTTCGAATCGCTAAAAGGCCTTCTGAACATACACTTAAGTTTATGTTATACATACAGAGACATGCATTATAAGATGAACTGGGAGAAATAACTGCACCACGAACACCTAGACATTCATCTCCAAATCACTGCCTACCATAAACAGCAAAGTCATATTGTTCTAAAATATACCATTTATTCATTGTTAATAAATTGTTGCCGTCATATCGGCTTCGTCATGCAGATATCAGACTTAGGAAAGTATCGAACTGCTCAACTAAGAAATAATTATAACTAATCTTCTTCTAAAAACTTCTAGAATCTTCATCTAAAATAAGTGACTCATTATTGGACGTTGCTTATGAATTCAAATTACAGTGGTTCATATTTGTTTGTTCATACGTATGAATTTATTTAAATACTTACCTAATTGCGATATATCCCACCTTCAAGTATACATTTGAATTAATTCAATGTTAGAAAACAGTCAAAAATTTTCTTCAACCTGGGGAACATAAACTTACGACTATAAATATGGATTCTAATTTTGAATGGTAATATTTCACGTTCAGATATATATCTGTAGAAAAAATGTTTAAAAGCAGTCAAGAAACAACATATCTTTGGAATTTAAATTTTGTGCACAATTTTGCAGTGTCTTTTGGGAAAGTCATTCGTGGTTTGTGTTGTCGACTCTAGCTTTTGTGTTGTCGACTCTAGCTATGAATTCGTACCAGTTGAAATCGTCTGCAGATGACAGATCGGTCGGATTGTGAGTTGCGATTAGATTGGAGAAGAGCGTGTCGTCATCGAATTCAGAAAGATCGGTATTATTGATGATAACTGGTATCACTGACCCTGGATGTGAAGTGTAGGCTCTCAGAGTGACCTCACGGCACCAGTCGTCTCCCTTGAACGACGCTGATAGCACAAGAACGACGACACGGGATTTCGTGCATCCGTCGATAATCGCGTCAGCCATTGACGACCCTAGCAGGAAATGATCAGGTGTTATTATGCTTAAGTGTCCGAGTTTCTCCAGGAGGACTCTGCGAACCCATGGCCCGTCGTCATCTTGAAAGTAGACGAAGACATCAAATTCGTAGTGGTTGGACGAATTGGCGGGGTGATTGGACAGATATTGGATGAAGTGCATGATGTAGGGTCGCATGTCCATGCATTGCATCATTCTGGCGATGTCAGCAGGAGTGTAGCGCTTCTTGTAGATCACGACGAGTGCAATTCCGAGCAGCACAAGCAGAAGAAATCCAAGAGTAACTGGACCTATGAATCGAGGACTCTTGATGATTGGATTTTCCCTGGTTATGACGCTCTTGCACCACCAGTATTCTTGGAGGGTCTTGTTGGTGTTTGCGACGAGATCTGCGTAGCTGAGCCGTTTACCGTCATAGTTACAATAAACATCTTTCAAAGATAACCTGATTTGTCGTAGCCGTTTGTAGTTGAGACCATCACATGGACAGGTCGTGTTTACCAGTTGAGTCAGAACTTCGCAATCGCTCAGGAGTTCGCTAACGTTTAGTCTACTGACGCTCACCTGACTTCCGTTCGGGTGTAGACAGGTGTATTCTTCGGCCTTTTCAAAGGAGACTTTCTTGGTGCTTTGCATCCAAATGACAAAGTTCGTGACGTTACAGAGGCAACTCAAAGGATTTCTGTTCAGGTCGACTGTTAAATTTCTGTTATTGTTATTGGTGCCCTGGAGAGATTCCCATTCATCGGTCATTTCTGCTGACAATATTCGTATCGAGTTGTCACTTAGATTCAGAAGAGATAAGTTTTCTAAATGATGCAATTTCATTTCGAAAATTTCGATTCTGTTTCTCGAGAGATTTAGAAATTGTAGAGCAGACAATGAAGAAAACATCGACGATGGAATCGAAGTAACTCCACAGTCCGATAGATCGAGTGTGCGAAGACTACGATTCTGAAATTTGAAGAGATTTCCTTCGAGATCTGCAGCAACAGATTCTCCAATGTTGTTTCTTCCAAGTAGCAAAACCTCTAGATTTGGCATTTCATGAAATAGTGAGTATGAGATGGAATCCATTTTCGTTTCTTGCAGATTGAAAAATTTCACCTTCTTTATACCTCTAAACGTTCCTGGAATCGTTCCCAATGGACTTTGCTGAAAATCGATGTATTCTACTTGTGTACTTTCGACGAAGCAGATATCGACGTTCAGCTGTGGGCGAAAGAAGTCCATGTTTCTCACGATAATTCGTTTTAGTTTGGGGCCCAATCTGTAAACTTTATCAAAATAGCAATCAGATGAGCTATCCAAATTTAAATAATAAAGCAGAAGTTCAGTATCCAGCACAGCAAGAATATCATCGATGTCCTCCCGATCGTCTGACCCAGTTTGTCCAATTATCTTAGGGGCCCTTATGAATGAGTAGTTGATTTCTTCGATGTGCTGAAGGAAAACGAGAGTATCGATTCCGAAGCTCATCGCTGCAAATGTCAGCCAGTACATGCTACACTCGAGGTACTTCAGAGAGGGCAGGACGCTGGACAGTTTGCCTGTGACCTCATTGAAGTCGTTGTAGGTAAGTACCAGGGACGTTATGTTGACGCCTGAGATACGAAAAAGCTTGTTCAGATCCAGAACTTTCTCTTTGTTGGCTATCGTGTGGATTTGGACCATCGTGATTTCCTGTAGAGCTGAGTTTGAGAGTCCCGACAGAGCATCGCCCAGTTGACTATACGTGAGAAACTGTGCACCGAATCCGATCAGGTTGAGTTTTCTTAGACCCACTAGTGGTCGAAAGACACCGGGATCCACGACACGAATCCAGTTAAATCCTTCCAAAGTCATCTCCTCGACAGCTTGAAGGTTCTTGAACGTGTCTCTCTTTAAGCTCTTGATATAACGAGAATAAGACGGTTGAGCGTACAGAACGAGTTTCCGAATCCGGTTGAGTTGCTGGAAGAGTCCAGTGGGAATCCAGCTAGTCGTCTGAGTCAAGCAGTTCGTCAAATCGAGCACCAAGTTTTCCACGTCGTTTGCCTCAGCTGGAATGCAGAAGTTCTCGATTGGAACATCCAGGCACGACACCAAACCGGAATTTTCCATGGTCCTGTTGTAGTAGACATAGTTGTTCGAACACACAAGAGGTTCAGTTACATCCTGTGCAGCACCGGCCGTCACCAGAAGAACAGCCAACAGACACCAGGAATTCATGATTACAGTTCTTGCGCAAAGATCACCTGCGGTACAGAACAAATCACTTGTCAGCAAAATCTCGAATTGGTCACCTTTTTATCAGTTTTGAAATGGTTTAAAGGAAGAGTTAAACTACCTTGTTCGTATAGGTAACTCTGGTAAGAGTTGTTTACTCGCCTCACAAGGGTTTTATCGAGTGTAAAGGATTATTCTGTTGGGGCGCAGGCACGCAGACAGCAATCGATCCTGAAGACACCGTTGTAAACCGCACAATTTGCGTTGGTTCTCATTAACGATCCGACAGGATATTGGAGTGAATTAACTCAGATTGGAACAGAGTAGAACATTTGCGTAGCACCTTTTATGAGCCCCTTAGTTGATAAAAACCACTCTGCATGGGCCTGAATAGTTATCTCGGCAGGCGTTCTTGCCATTTGAATCCTGATTGTGACTATATAAATTCCGTTCATTCGAGGTGAGGACCTAAAATGGCGTTTCGCTAAATCGGCCGTGGTGGTGAAGGATTTCAACCTATAGAATAACTTATTATAGAACACCTACCGACTGAGAGGCGACGAATACCTGTTCAACTGAGACCAGTTGGTTCGAGGGATATCCGGTCACTGCGACATCAGCCACCAATGAGGAACTGCTGGGCCGTGGTATTATCGTGTACCGCGGACCCTACCGCTTGTCGTCGATCCACATCATCGATTACAAACTCTTCTTCTTCGTCTTCTTACTCCTTCTATTAGATGACAACAACATTCTGTTCTTGGTCCACTACTGTATATCGTCAACACCTCAGGCCTCTTGCGGTGTTCTCAGCCAACTCTATAGATACCTGCGCTGATCGGTATAAGATGTTTTAGCGCAATGGGTACAGCGCAGCGGCCTACAGGTGATACTTTGGGCTTGGGTGTCGTCCAACCTGTCATGCCTCAATGCATCCAGTTAAAACGACGAAAAACGATGTAAACGTTAATGTATACGTTTTATATAGCCACCGTATGGCCTCGATCCTGCTCATTTTCAATGCATTTATCGATTGAGATCCTAATAAAATGTGGCTGTGTAACTAGTGAGATTTGATTCTCTAGACCTCTCTCGACTGGCCCATTCCTCTTCCGTTGCTTTTGACTCTCACTGATGTTTTAGCTCAACTTAATCGCCTGCAGATAAACCTCTCGTTCTTAAGGAACTGTAATATCATTGACACTCGTTTACACGCAGAACGCAGCGTTGGCTGTCTACGACCAAAGCCCCTCATCGTACGGCGGGCTACATAATAAGACATGACTGAAAGGAACTTGCAACCATTGAAATTAACGGTTGAACACATAGTAATCAGACAATCTAAATGATTGTGGGCGGGTGAAGGTCACTTGGGAGAGTAAAAAGAAGGGCCGGATCATTTTATTGAAAATAATTTCATCTTGGATTGAGCAACGTTAGTGCGGTACTTTAACAAAGTTCGCAATCGTAATCATAATCTCGAAAATTTCTAAAGCGCTACTTTAAAGCTAAGCGCAGGGCACCAGCTCATTCATGAGCGCTGTCTCGAGTCAGAGGGGTTGTCCAAAGATGTTGTTCCGGTTTTTTGACTGTGTACAGAAATTCCTTGGTGAAAATAACCATCAGTTCTACAAGGTTAAAGTTTTAATGGTAACGGAACATGAGAAACAAATTTGAAGCTTATCCATGTCGGTTAGTCGGAGTTTATTATTGTTTCGGAATACGATTTCAGGGCTGGCGGACCAGAACAACATGAAATTGGTTCGAATAGAACATTTTTGCAAAATCTCCAAATCTCTCAAGTACGAATTGAGCTTTGAAATCCAAAAGCTGTTACAGAACAGCAAATGAGTTTACACTGAAGCGGCGCTATACAATTTCGTGAATACGATTACGAATGTAGGTTTTGTAGGGTAGTTCTAGGGAGACAAAGACGAATGCGCGATAACATGCTAATATTATTGACAAGTTTTTTTTTAAAATTTGGGTAACTTCCAAGCGAATAGCTGGTCCAAATACGCAACCAGGAACTTAGCGACACAATCAGCAAAATCGGTTTGTCATTTCCTGTGATAGGTCCTATGCTGCAATTACGAGCTGGAAGCACTTTGCAGTGGGATCGAAAAACAAATTATAAGTCTCATCAGTATTTAGTGATAATTTTAAGCTATAAACCAGGAAGAAATGACCATCGGTTCATATGATTGGTTCTTACAAACTAGGAATTCTGCAGATTTTTCAGATATGAAAACATTAGTAGGCCTACAAACAATGAGGAAGAGAAAAATATTTTATAAAATTATAAAGAGAAGTATCTGAGAGTTAATTCCCAGATCAGTTACGTATATTGAGAACAGCAACGGCCCCAAACCTTATTCTTAGGGTACTCCACAGTTCATAGATTTGTCTCATGGAGTAGATTTCTCGTAAACAACCTGTCAGCTACAACCCGGAAGAAAAGCGATCAATCTTTGCCAGAAAACGACTGCCACATTATTAAACATAGCAGATAAAAAATCGCAAATGCTCTGAATCCAGTCAATTTCAATGTCTTATAAGTCAATCGGCCGAAACAAAAGGCAGCATACTTAGTACTCAGTCGTTAAAATATGTATTGTAAGTATGATATGATATATAGATGAGTAGTATCTCTTTTAACACTGTTTGCTATCGCATTGACGATGAAGGACTACTGATCTTCAGAATACACAAACAGTCATGTAATGTTGTGTAGTGTAATGTAAATGTAACGCTGTGATGTAACAAAAATCTCCAGAATTTCTCAGCTCGCACAGAAGCTGCGTTGGGCTCAGGAAGACCAGTTTATTCACCAGCTGATCTGTTGCTGAGATTATCAGAAAACCATGGGTTGCTTTACATCTCTGTTATCATAGGCTCAAGTTTTTAAAAATAATAAGATCTTGTCGTTTACTGTGCAAATGTATTGACATTGTCTCACTTTTTAAACCTTGGTTTGTTCCTCTACCAGTTGCATGTGTTTACCCGGCCGATCGCATTACGGTTGGTCCACTATCCATTAGGGTTACCTGAAAATTTCTGGTGGGCCCCTAGCAGGTTAAATTAGGCTACTGGGCCCTGGACTCTAAAATTCCGTAATGTATTTCTTTGATGTTCCATTAACTATCTGTGCATTTTATTAATAGTATTTCAATACAAAGTTAGGAAATCTTTGCATTTCAGCTGGCATCAACTCAGTTTCTTGCACAACAATAATATTAAAAGACGACTTCGATGCTTTCCTGCCAGAAAGAGTGAATTTGAAGAAACGCATGCCCGAGGAACAGGCGACCAAAGGATCGACTCTTCCCAGAGGAACAGGTGATCAAAAGATCGTCTTTACCAAAGTTAGGGCGGAACTTTAATCGACTATATTCCGAGCAGCACGGAGTAGCAATTCTCTGCCAACAGCAAGGGGATAATACCAGACACCTCTGTCTGCAGTGGCATCTCAAACATTCGGGTCCTTGTGGAGTACTGAAATGGGTCCTCAGGGGCCTGCTCTTACTTTATCAGGCTCTGAGCGACCCTCTCTTTTCAGATTCGATCTCCCAAAGTTGCGGCTATGCTACTGTCCATCTGGATCCAAGGCGAACTTGTTTATTATGGAATTCCACCAAAAATCTCACAAAGATGGCAGGTCTGACAGGTCTAAACTCCAACAGAATGTTCACTGAACTATTTTTGGACAACCACATTCGTTTGGCCCTGACTGAGCCTGTGGCTGGCGGCCAGTTTTCACCAATGGCACAATGCGAGCCCACTGTGCACCCAACGAATATGGCTGCGACAGATGAAAGCATTTAAAAACGGTGACAGTCAAATGATTCACAGCCAAACAAAATTCTAACAAAAGTCGACACTTTTCTTTTATAATACGTTAGGCAATATGTGCCCGGCTCAGGAACTTTCAAGTTTAAACTTGCAGTAGCCTGCTTGCCGAAACTCTGAACGGACGAATGGATGGATGAGCGAAGAACGGTTTCAGCAAAGTACCCAAACAGTACCTTTCGTTGTTCTCCTCCTTAAGCCTAACTATTTGTTGGTAATTGTAATTTGACATTTATAAAGCGCTACTTCAAGAATAAATTCATCAGAGGCACTCCCGACCCGAAGAAGGGAATAAAAAACCGATGAAGCCTCGCGAAGCAAACGGATCAGCACACAAACACACACACACACACACAGAGAGACCCCTAAGCGCAAACAAACCTTAGTCCGTAGGCAGTTTGTGAGTCGACATTTTGCTTCCAATCGACAGAATCTTCTCGACGAAAACACACTTCAACTACCTCTCCAACCCGTTTGGTGGGAATAGCAGGAATGTCGTGACGCTTGATACATCCCAATACAGCGTAAGTCAATCACACTAAAGACTGCCTCGTTTGGCCTGCACTCATGTCAGTCTGTTTACAGACGAGTTATTATGACATAATCGCCTAAGTGTATGTTTATGCAGGGTTGAGTAATTTAGGGCATTTGAAATGAAGTGCATACGAAAAATACTTAGAATATCATGGACAGAAAAAAGAACAAATGAGTGGGTGCTAGAGACGGCTGGTGTAGAAAGGAGTCTACTTGAATCAATCAAAAGAAGAAAGATGTCGTACTTCGGACACAGTGAGGAAACAGGGTGATTGCTTGGAGAAGGAGATCATGCAAGGAACAGTTCCGGGAGCAAGAGCAAGAGGAAGACCAAGGAAGAGGTGGATGGACAACATCGGCGAATGGACCGGTATAGCCACAGAGAAGTTGCTGAGAGGAACCGGGGATAGGAGTGGATGGAAAAGAATCGTCTACAATGCGACCAACCCTCGTACCGAGGACGGTTGAAGAGAGAGAGAGAGAGTAATTTATCCTGCTGCCTGTTACACTCTTGGTTTAATTACTATGGCACGATGTGTTTCCAGCGTAAACGCTTGGCTACCCATGGCGGTGTTGACATCTCAGCCGCCGAGAGCAGCTTGGGTTCTTTATGAGGACACTAATTGTCGTTGCGTATAAGGTCATCGCTTGACTACAAACATACACACACACACACACACACACACAATCTGACGTACACACATGCACACACAGCCACACACGCGCACACTCACGCACACGTATACACACGATAATTGTAGGCCGCTTGGCACCCACTCAACCTTGTTGACACGGAATGTAGTCTAGACACCAGTTTCGGAGAGCAAATATTATTGCATTGAAGAGGCTATTTTTGCAAGCACGCGTAGGCCTACTTTCTAAGTTAATTTCTCCAACTTCCTCTTTGAATAAATTGTGTTGTGACAGCCTTAGGTCTATTTAACATGCCACGGTGGTTCTTCCCTTTCGTCGGTATTTCTATACCCTACATACGTTCTGCAAAGACAAATATGGCTCCTCACTCCTTCCCTCTCGAAGGTTCTTTTCAGCATCATTTCAATGGCGCTTTACATATCGTGTTCGATAGTAGTCGCAATCTCGAGAATCGCGGGAACCAACGTATTCGCAGGCGCTTAGTCAAAACAAAATCGATAGGCTGGTAAGGTAAGTCCTGTCCAGTTCGGCCCAAGGGTCCGGCAGGTAGACTGTCAGATGGCTGCAGTGAATAGTGTTTGCAAGTGGAGCACTGAGAGAAGTAAGGGAAGAGGCGGAACCAGGATAGGATTTGTGTAAGATGAATGTTTTCAGTTATGAGTGAAAGACCTGCGTAGAGATTGCAATGTGTCGAAATCGTAACCCAAAATCACAATCCGTTGGAGAATCTGGGTCAAATTCCAACAGCACAGAGAGACCAGAAGCCAAGCTATGGTGGTTAAGCATGGTGAAAGAGATGCGCCTTCAGTTAAGACCTGAATGCAATCAAAGAGTTGAACTGGGCAGTGAATTCCAAAACCTTGGACCAGCTATCGGGAAGCCCAATACAGTTCGGGTATGGGGTACAGCAAGAGTCACAGTGTCCATTGATTGAGTGCAAGATCTACTAGTTTGAAGGGTGAGCATGGATCGTAGATAAACGTAGGACGATTTAAATGTAGTACTTTGTGAACTGTAAACAGTCGTGCGGACTGACCTCCTGGATATCGACCTGATTGTGGCTTGGTTTTGGTGTGCCATCGGTTGATGCCTTGTGCATTAGACACTGGCGCATTAGAAGTTGCTAATTAATAATAACTAGGCTATAAGACAGATTCTTAAATGATGTCTTTGGGGAGTTGTGTTGGTGAGATCCTAGGATGTGTATGGACGGATATATGCGCTACAGGCTTGTGTATATTAAGTGAAGGAATGAATATGGCATTGATGGTAGCGCTGAAATTATGTTGTGGAAAGAATATTAAAATTTCGGGATGAATCTACCGGTAAATATCAGACACGTACAGATCATCCGTGTCTTTAAAATCGCATTTAAAGCCAACCAAGGCATCAGTACTCAAGCGTCACTCTTCCCTACCTCGGACTGGTAGTTTTATTGCTACCTACGATTTTCGTGCTGTAACACAATGATATATTACCAAAAGCAGGTACCTTACGTCTCCGAGCATGTATCATTGCTACTTACTTACTAATATTGACGCGAACGTTTCTTTGCATAGTGGTCGTTGGTAGCCTTTGACATGCTTGTTGTTGTTGGACTTAGGGTTGAATTTATTGTAATTTAAATGAAGTTTGTACCTTTATTTGTTCCCGGCATTCGGCGACATTTTGCTAGAATGGTGAGGTTTTCCGTTCTTTAAAACCAAAAATATCATTGTATAGCTTGCAGTGAAGTATTTCATAGTTTAACCAGTAAACCGTGTAGATTTACATTTATAGCGTGCTTTAGCAGATTTGCTTCTGGAGGCAGCTTTGAAATCAGTTTGCATACCATATGGCTCTCCAGAATTTTGCCCTTGAAATATGACCTTTGCGGGTGTGATTTTGTAAGACTATGGCTACGAACAGATTGATCATAATTTCGCATTCGTTGTATGCATAATTCACGAACGCAACAAATTTGGTGCTTAAATGAATCGTGACGAAGCAACACACTGGTTCTATTAGGCTCACATTTCTTTTAATTAATCTGGTAAAGAAACAGAGCCGCCGAATAATTGGGTTTCGCGATGCAGAATTTGTGTGGTTAGCTGTGCTGTTATACCAAATCAAACGGATATAGATTCTCATGAGAACACTGACAGAGATATATCAAAGCTACTGTTCTGCCAGAATTTTTCGGATGGCTTCACTACAAAACGAGGCTTGCTTTTGGTGGGATATCAGGTTTTAAGGGAATGTACCTGGCCTTGTATGCCAAGTCTAAGAAAGTGAAGTCACTAACGTAACTGAGTAACATATTTTAGCATCCAAATTTATTGATGCATTATCTTAGCACTTTAACATCGTAAATTAAAAATCAAGATGTACTTTTACTTAATAAGTGTACCAGGAAAAACAGAAAAAAAACAGTCTCATGTTGAGTTCGTGTGATGGGTCAGATAATCAATGCAATGTTTTGCAACTTGAGCAGAAAGCTGCTTTTAGCCGTGTGCTTTACACAGCTGTAATGTAAGATTGACCAAAGCAGTTGTATTTTGTGAGCTAGAAGTTTTTTGTTTCTGTTAGGCCAGTGAAGCTTCGCCTTCAGTACTGAGCTGTGAGGAACGGCTGACGAAACTGAAGGATCTGAAAGAGGCCGGATGGACGGAAGTTGAGGGAAGAGATGCCATCTACAAGGAGTTTGTCTTCAAGAACTTCAACGAGGTGGTAGACTCATCTGCTTTACCTCGTAAGCGAGCATTTCATTGTAAAGGGAGATTTATATGGCACTTCTTCAAGGAAACTTTTCAGCAGCAGCACTCATGACTTAGTGACACCAATTTATCACCAAACGAGATGGTTTTTAGCCTTTGATTGAAAGAAGTTGGGAGATGATGAATGGCTAATGAAGCTTTTATCAGTTCTTTGAGTTACGACTTCTTTGGGACTTCTGTGACTTCTGAGCTTTGGCTAATGAAGCTTTTATCAGTTCTTTGAGTTACAACTTCTTTGGGACTTCTGTGACTTATGAGCTTCGGTGACCTTAGCTCGGCAATGCCAGACGACAAATTAAAGGGATGACCGTTAATGCTGTATCTGAGATCAGGGAACAAATCGATGGCAGAGATTTCAATTTTGCTCCACTTCAATCAATTCTAATCAGACTTGCAAGAATCCTCTGAAAACATGAGTCCAAACTCTGAAAATTTCCTCGTGACTTTAAGGATTCATAAATGTTGATTTCTTTGACCTACAGACAAGAAATCTGCCAAGTTAAACCAAACAAAAATTCAGGCAGTTTTTTATGATTGTTCTGTGCTCTGCTGATAAGTGTTTTTCTGTACTGGTGGTAAAGTCAGTTGTTTGATTGTACACAGGCTTTTGGTGTAATGACTCGGGTGGCAATGCAGGCTGAAAAGATGGACCATCATCCTGAGTGGTTTAACGTATATAACAAGGTAAATTTATTAATACAATTAAGTTATTAATATGGTTAAGGTAAATTCAATGGATGCTGAAAATTTATTAATGCAGATACCATTACTGTAAATTTATTTAGTTAATTTTGTTATGGTAACAAAAGGTGCAGTTGTATGTTGTCTACTTTCAAAACCATTCATGTTTCTATCAAGGGACTTATTTAGCATCTTTTAAGGAACCTCAAAAAAGGGCTGCTTGCATGGAGAGTATGGGTTTGAGCCTCATTCCATGAGACAGTTACTATGTAAGGACCTTAAACAAGTCCTTCACTCACAACTGGTCGATGCCATCAACTGATGCTCAGTCATTAGACAGTGGACCTTAATAAATGCAGAAATAATAATAGTAATAGCGACAGGTGCAACTTCAGATAATTATGTTACTGATCATTACCTTACCTTTCTTAATGAAAAGAGAATTGTTACGTTTTATTTCAGCTCCAAGTGACCCTGAGTTCGCACTGCAGCAACGGACTCACCGACCGCGATGTAACACTTGCAAAGTTCATCGAAAGAGCTGCAAAGTCAGTGTAGCATGACCGTTGAACTTCCTGCATCAAAGATTCCTCTGCTTTGGCTCTGCTTATTCATGTTACAATCATTTCTGTGGTTGGCAGGGCATGACCGTCTGAGTCATGTTAGTCAGTGGGCTCTCTGAATGAGTAGCAGATATCTGCTTTTGTTATGCAGTCTGAATGTTAGTGACGTCTACAGCTCTGCTTTATCATGTAATAATAATAACAACAATAATAATTTAATATAATACCTCTTTGGGCCCAGCTGTTGGCAATGGGAAAACCCATAAATATTATGTTTGTGCCTGTGCAGGAGGAGTCTGCTTCTAAGTCTGCATTTTAACCTGTGTTGACTGTTGTTTTACTGCATTGTGTAGGTAGAAGCTCTCGTGTGTTGTTTTATGTGGGCAGCTAAGTTTCTGATGTTTACTGCTCTGTAGGGCTTTGTTGCTTTTGTCAGAAGTCGACAGCAGAAAAATAACAACCCTTTAGATTGCAAAATTAGTGTAGCATGAAGTCAGAGTTGCTCTGAAATAAAATAAATTTCAGATAATGACGAAAGTGTCGGTCATTGTGTGTTAAACCTAGATGTTATTTTTGGGCTGTATTTCAGTACAGGATAATTTGTTTGTGTGAGTCTGCTAGCAACTAGCTATTTGTCTGCTTCCTTATACGAGACAATGGTTCGTAGACAATGGAAGATCGTGCTCTGTGTGAAGTCACTCTGCAGTTTAGTCATGCTGTCTGTTGCTTTAATAAATTCAGTAAAAAATCCTGTGTATTAGATGAGTCATTTCTTGGGTGATTTGGTTTGCACGGCCTGGACAGTCGTCCAAGATTAAGGCCGCGGAAATCCTAGATAGATGTGTAAAGGCCATGACAAAACTAAATCGCTTGATGTGCTTGGATGTTTTAGAAGTTAGATAAGGGCCCATCCATATATTACGTATGCAAAAATTATATTTTCATACCTCTGTCCCCCCTGTTGCACCTCATACATTTTGTGGACCCCTCCCCCTTACATACGTACAACCGAGCTTCTCTAACCCCCCTTTACAAAAGTTAATTAGCTAAAGTCATCTATAAGACATTTATTTCACCGTAGGCTACTATTTATTTTTGTTATATAGGATTAAAACAGGAGGACGACTATAGGATAATAATACAGTGTTATAAATAGGCTAATGTGGACGTCATAATTAAAGATTTATTTTGCGTACATACACATTTTGTCGAGACCCACCCCTCGCCATACGCACCCGTACGCAAACCCCCCCCCCCCCATTGCGTACGTAATATATGGATGGGCCCTAATGTGGAGAGGACGATGGAGGTCAAGCGAGTGTTTGGCAGAGGAACGAACAGTGTTCGACTTAATCGCCAGGTGGCTTCCTGTCGTCTGGTTTGATCCTCTGCTTCGCTTGAATGGCGCACAGAATGATCTTTCAACACAACGAAACGTTTTTCCAAAATTCCTTTCACTTACTTCCTCGTGTTAAGTCCTCGCTTGCGCAGCAGTGGGTTTTGCTGTTGTTGGCCCATCTCTATGGAATGAAATTCTATCATTTCGTGCGAGGGTCACTGTTGGTGATAGAGCTCAGTCAGCTCGTTGTGTAAAGACTTTCTTATTTCCCCTGGGTTCTTACGCTGGAAGCGCCTCTGAGTAGTTTGTTCTGTAGGAAGCGCTATATAAGTTATCAAATACAATTACAATACTTCATGCACAGGACTTTGATAAATACAGGAATACGGGAAAATAACCATTTTACGTCGATTTAGACGGCTTTGTCTCTTAATCTTCCCTTGAATTGCAATTTTAAAATGCGACCTGCTGTTTATTACCGTTGCCTTTCGATACAAGGTAACGTAAGAGGAAATGTCGACGTTAATAGCCACGACGCTGATGTCGGTAAATAAATGGATATTACAGGACAAAAATAGAAGCTCCAATCAGACACCTTGAAAACGCATCCATTCTAAGCTATACATCCTTTAGTCTCGCTTAATTGCTGGTATGACCCTTCTTCCCTTGCCCTTAGTCGAGTGGTGCCAGTTCGAAGCCTGGATAAAGGAGGAAGAGGGCGACGCTAATCATCTTTGTTAAGACAGAGCGTCGTTAAACAGCAGCTAGCAAATTAGGCGCTTAGGTTATTCCTGTTGGCGACTGGAGTACGTAAGGTCGACGTATAATGGCCCACCAGCCATAAGATGTCACTCACCACTGGCAACTACTATTTAGCTTGTTAGGCTAAATTATCTAAGTAAATTGTATTAAATTGTGGATTATCATAAAAATATACCAAATAAATGAGTTTTTACAAACCGCCATTCTTCGTTCAGTTGATCAAGAGCAAGAATATGCGAGACCCTAAAACAACCCATCTTTTTCTGTGGGCAGAACTGGTGGGCACTAATCAGCAATATGTGTTGAAGAAACGGTTGCCCGAAGAGATTTGGAGATCACTCATTCGCACCTATAGGCCGACAGCGCAGAAAGACAGCCGGTGTAAAATGTAGGTGCGTCTCAATATTCAGGAATTGGCCCATACTATTAAGGTACATAAACAAACGCTACAACAGCCTCTCTCGACTTCACTCTCTATCTCTGTTTAGGTAATCGGAATAGCCAAACATTTTGAGCTATACATTTCAATATAGTTTATATAAATAATTTGATAAACGCAGAAAACAGTGAAGAGAGAGTTGACAGACAGAATGCAAACTTGAATAAGCTTCCCATTAAGACTAAACGCTGTGTATGATGGAAGACCTACACTGACACCAGATTCATCTCGATCCATCAGCAGTCGACTGTTATCTGTTGAAGAGGATTTCCAGCCAGCAAGGGCAAGAGGTGATCGACCGACGAGCATAGCCCCCACCCCAACCCTTGCCGAAACTTATGAGAACCGAGTCAAAGCAACGAGGGCCGTCCATAAAATTCCATCGGACACAAGGCGATGATTGGCGCATGGCTACTTCCGGTTTGGACTTCGCTTTCGATTCATCTTGATTTTCCTGCTGAAAAGTCTCTTCCTGTGGAGAATTCATTTCCGGCTGGCACTTTGTATCCGGATTATAAGTTTTTCTCGCTTTAAGCCTGAGTTCTCGTATAGACGACGTCATTTCCGGTGTAGAGTGCCGTACATCCGGCTTCGAATCCATTTCCGGCCCTGCCGACGCGTGTAATGACGTCAGAGCGTCGACGACGAATCGGTCGAAGATCTTGATGCAGCATCCGGGGGGAACTTTGCGACATCCCTTCCCTTCTTTCTCCCCTCTGGACCCTGACCAACTGTCGCTGGACATCCCCCCGTGGCTCTGCACTGCTCCCAGATCTGAACCTCCCAGGACTCGAGGCTTTGTGTCCACCCCGAAAATCGGTGACGAGACGAATATGGATCGTGACGAACAGTTATAGACGGAAGAGCAATGTCCTGTTCGGCTGAGGATGATTCCCTTGCCAATGCCACTCCTCGCTCTCTGCAGCACCCTGTCGCTGGTCGGTGGCTGGACGACGAACAGACAGATACCGTTAAGGCCGTCTCGAGGGTCTTCGAAGACTCGCGTCGATGCTTCGACGACCGGAAACAGTCGACCGACGTGCGCTCTGTACTCGCGGTAGACGACGCGACACCACGGAACGCAAGATGGACGACGTTGAAGGGCGGCGTCCTCTGGCGAAAGAAAGAATGATCAACTGATCAATACAGACTGCTTCGACCTCATGAGAAACTAAGGTTCTGACCCTCTCTAATTCCCAAACACCTGACCCGATTGACTCCAAATCTGTCTGTCTGTCTGTCTGTCTGTTTGTCTGTGTTGGCGTGTGTATGCAAGTCGAAGGGTTTAGATACTGGAAGGCGATGTCATTCACGGATTCATCTCCGCCATATTGGATTATGTTGTAGGCCAATCATTAAGTAAGAATAACTACTAAACATCAGTTTCAAATTGGTTTAGTTTATAATTCTATGAATTCCATTAAAGTTAATTTTAATCCGTTACCGGAAGTGCAGTTGATTTCGTCAGACAGTTCTAAGATTTCCGATATTTTCGGTGGAACATTTTGAAGGCGACTCTCTAAAGACAAGAAGAATATCAAATCTGTTAAGGTTCAAATGTCATAAATGCATCCACACACCAACACACACACATACACACACCAACCACCCACCCACTGCACACCAACATACACACACACCAACCACCCACCCACCGCACACCAACATACACACGCATAAGTGTCGACATGAAATCGGAGAATATGTGGCGGATGTAGGTCTTTACAAGCGGAAAGTGAGTAAGTAAGTAAGCTAGACCGTACTTAACTTTTCTGTTTTTAAAAGCTATTTTAGTCATGAAGGGGAATTTGCGATAATTTTTCCAGTTTTATGACGACTTCCTTTGACTATGCATCTTTACCGTCTCTCTAACCAATGTAAGGGAGGGTAAAGTCAGTGGAATGGTTGAGACCATCACACAAAATCAAACGGGGTTGGAAATGGCCCTTTGTATCCGCCTCTGCTTCTTCACAGCTTCGTAATAAAGAGCTTCAAAGACGCATCCTTTTTTAAAGACGCATCTCTTCCAAATTGCTCACCCAACGTAGCCTGGATTCTGGTTCTCCTCTGATCTATCGGAATTCGACCTGGATTCTCCAACAGATTAGGATTTGGGATTGCGATTTTTGACTTGAAGCGACCATCGACTGATTCTTTGGGAATTATGATAACGGCGCTATAGAAGTCTTTAGATTAGATTAGATTCCGTTGTTAGAACTGACCGTCGATGTTAATGGCCCAGTGGTAAGGATTGAGGCAGACGCGAGATTCGCCTCCGTCACTGCAGGCAGCGCACTCTGGCGTCGGCCACAGACACCACTCCTCGGTCGTCAGTTTCGGCCACCTCCAGAGACGACAGCTGAGGACATGTCCTCCATCTTCTAAGGTCTGATCTGTCCTTGACCTTGGACGATGCTCTGCCCCCACCAGCACACAACGGTCGTCCAGTCGGTTCTCGACGACCTTGAGTAAAACGGCCAGGTGGTCGCAGCTCAAGCGCTTCAGAAGGGACTTGAACGAAGATCTAAGCTGACTCGCTACTTCCGGTGGCAGTTTTCGTCGGCTCCAGAGGCGCTTCGTCAGAATCCGTCGCCGTAAGACTTCAAACATGACAACCTCTTGATGTCACGTGACCCAATCGATGATTTTTGTAGTAAAAATCCTGTGTATTAGCGCCAGCAGATGAGGATAGTATTGTCCAGCTCAGCTTTTATTGTACTCGCAATCTTCGACTGCAGACCAGTGTACTTTGGAGTAACCGAAGTTACATGCAGAGTTCCCTGTGAAGTAATCAGCGTAACGTAACTGGAATTGCAATTACTGACTTCTAAACATAAGTCGATCGGCGTAAAGTAATCGTTGACGAAGGACTATTTAGATGATGTATGTAGGTCGCCGAACTCTCTTTCAGAAATAGTTAACACTGCGCCATCGGCTCCTTGTAGGAATGCGTCTTGAAGGAACGAATTCCAAGAGGATCGCTTCAAGACCTCTTTCATTTGTTGTGACCACTGCTCTCACTGCGTAACAGTCATGCGATATACGGTTCAATGCATAACTCGTGTAGTAAGCTAGTAGCGGATTTCTCCGGCGAGAAATGAGACACTGAGGCGGCGACGTTTGAAGAGCTGAAGAAGAAAAACCTTCTGGATTATTCAGAAGGACTTCTTCTTCGTTCCAATACAACGGTCACACAAGAGTTACGACGCCTTCCAGCCAACAGGATCTCTGTCACATGTCGAGCGTTTGTATGCTATGGGTCCAATGTAGGCGAGTAGGCAACGTAGACCACAACATTCTCCGCTCTTATGAAATCGTCTTTGCCATCACTTTTTCGTTTAGTTGCAAGAAACGCCGCTGCCTTCGAATTTTAGCCATTTTTTTGTCAATTATCCGATGAGATTCGTGGCGATTAATCAAACTGTTGCTTATATCAGATTCAAACAACTTTCAGCCACGTCTTCTTCTGAAGTCTTCTTGTGACTTGATTTCAGAAGAGTTCACGCTGTCTTCTAGTAGCGGAAGATCCCAGCAGAAAGATCAGAAGACCCGACCGAATTTAGAAGACTCGTCTTCTTAAAACGACAGATCCCATAAAACGCAGCCTCAGTCTGAAGCGTACAGTTGACTCATTGCAGCTCCATCTTAAGCCATCGGGGCATCATATGCCGCATGCTGCATCGGTCAGAAGAGGGACCCAACGCCCAAGCGAAGATTCATGATTCCAACTGACTAACAGCATTCTATGTAGTTAAACGCATTAGTCTCCCTCTCAGTGCCTCTTCGTCTGTCGGTATGTCCGTCCGACCGTCCTTCTATCTCCCTGTTTGTCTGTCTGTCTGTCTGTCTGTATGTCTGTCTCTTTCTGTTACACTGACATCGTATTGGACTCCCGTAGCGGAGTCACGCATCGACTGAGCGCCTTTTCCGAGTATCCAGCAGGTGCGCTCTGATGTTCATCCGCTCAAGCAGACGTTCGCCGCTTGGCTCCGCGCAGCCTATCATTCCACAGCTCAGGAGCCACAGGTAGGCGGAGGCCTTCGAACAGGCCGTCCGAACCACCGCCTTCTGTCTGTGTCCGTCTGTCCATCCGTTCGTCCGTCCATATGTCAGTCTGTCTATCTGTATGTCAATCTATCTGTCTGACTCTCCGTCCGTCCGTCCGTCTGTCTGTCTGTCTGTCTGCCTGTGTCATGCGCATCTGCAGAACGTTCACTAGTTGTTTCGATGAAGACGTCGAGACCTAAGTCGCCAAAGTCAACAGCTGACGATGGCCGACTAGACGGACCGCCACGCACACACACCCACGCATGCACATACACACCCAGGCACCACGTACACGTACCACCAAATGACCATAAATATGCAGACACAGAGAAGAGGACATACCGACCCACACAATGAGTAAGACACACACATGCACGAAAACACACACACGCATTAACAAGTAAACAGGGAGCCTTACACACACACACACCGAACTTATGGTGGAACGAGTGACAGACAGACAGACGGAGGGACGGACAGACAGACAGACTGTTATTTAAAAAAAACAGTTGACTGTGGAACGTACGTCCGACTTGATGCAACGCATTGGATTCGATGTTAGGAGCCAGAGACAGAAATTCATCTTTGAAGAAGTCTGTCTGAAGTGGAGACGATCAGAGGACTCGTTGACAGACTGGTCTCGTCGCCATTGGTGGCAGTGCGTGTGTGCGTACGTGCGTGCGTGTGTGTGTGTGCATGTGCGTATGTGTGGGTGTGTGTGCCGATTAGCGACGTCCTTGCGACTGTCAATATTGCAAACATAAAGCTGTTATAACGATTTCGTGGACGAAACAGAAGACGAATGGAGGATTTTTATGGAGTAACCGAAGTTAGACTGGCAGCTTCAGAAAGCCGTATTTGCCTGTCTGTCTGTCTGTCTGTCTGTCTCGATCTGCTCGATGCTTTGTTCATGTCTGTGTCGATCTCTGCGTCGGTGAGTCGGCGTCTGTGTCGTCTTACTAGAGAGTCGTCTAATTATCCATTGGCGTCGGAAGGTCTTGTCGAGTATTGTTTGACTATTTGCCTTCGACGACCAGTCACCACTCTCCCACTCCCCCGCCCTGAAACCACCCCTCTCTTCTTATTGCATGCGCCTACTCCTCCCTCCCTCCCGACATCTTTCTTCCCCCTCTCTCTCCATCCAACCGCAATTATCGTGTCTCAGCCAGAGGCGCCTCTGTGCCACCCACCCACCTTTCTCCGTCTCTCGCTCCTTCCTTTCATCCCTCACCCTGCCTCCCCATTCCCTACGGCTCCCCCTCCGTCAATCGCTCCCTCAGCCGTTGGCCAAGAATGATGGAAAGACGAGTGAAAGGGTTTCTTGGATATCAACTGAGCCGTCGTTCGTTCGGCGCCAACGTTGAGTTCTGTGAAGATTCACAAGACTCGAAGAAGAACGGTTTCCACGAAAACTATCGAATATTTGCAGTTGGAAAACGTGACGTTTTGATGTCGTAATGGAAAGCAGGAGAAGCGAAGAAGGAGAGAGAAAGAGCTTCAGAGAAGGAGAGAAAGAACCTCAGAGAAGGAGAGAGAAAGAGCTTCAGAGAAGGAGAGAGAAAGAGCTTCAGAGAAGGAGAGAGAAAGAGCTTCAGAGAAGGAGAGAGAAAGAGCCTCAGAGAAGGAGAGAGAAAGAGCCTCAGAGAAGGAGAGAGAAAGAGCCGCAGAGAAGGAGAGAGAAAGAGCCGCAGAGAAGGAGAGAGAAAGAGCCTCAGAGAAGGAGAGAAAGAGCCTCAGAGAAGGAGAGAGAAAGAGCCGCAGAGAAGGAGAGAGAAAGAGCCTCAGAGAAGGAGAGAAGTGGTAAAGCTGAAACGTTTGAAGTTGTGCCGTGACCTTATAATATGGCGCTGGGAAAAAGGCGGAATGGAAAGATGGATGGAGCGAGCTGCGGGGAATGTGGCAGGAGGGAGGAAAAGGTCAGAAACACAGAGAGAGACAGACAAACAGAGAGACAGACAGTGAGACATTGTGCTATTTTTTACTGTTCTCTGTGCATCTGAGACGGAGACAGACGGCTCTGGCGGCCAACAGCTTCATCCTCATCAGTCGATGGCATCGGACCCCTCCCTCCCTCCCTCCCTCCCTCCCTCTATATATTTAAATATACACGGTTGTATATATATATGCAGTATATACTGTATACTTTATATATACATACAAACACTAAATGACGTCAGCAGCCACACGAAGACGAATATTTATGTCGCTGGGCAGTAATTTAATATGTATACATCTGTCATCTGCGCGCACGATCATGAGCTCGCTTGCAGTGATCTGGAGGGACAGGGCTCTGGGAACCTGGCTGAAACTAAGGCTCGTAAGCGCACTGGTGTGGTCGGTGGCGCTGTATGGGTGTGAGACCTGGACACTGCGGAAAGAAGACAGAAGAAGAATAACAGCGTTTGAAATGACGACGTACAGGAGGATGCTGAGGGTCAGTTGGAGTGAGCACAGGACAAATGAGTCGATTCTGGAAGAGCTGAAGCCGGAGCGACGCCTGCTGGAGGTGGTGATGAGCAGAAAGCTGAGCTACTTTGGACATATGATTAGAGCAGACAATCTACCGGCCTTCATATGCCAGGGATATATGGAGGGAAAAAGACCTCGGGGAAGACCGAGAAGGCGCTGGAGGGATGACGTGACGGAGTGGATGGGGATGTCGATGGCGGACTGCACAAGGAAGGCAAGAGACAGAACTGAGTGGAGAAGACTGACGTCGTTGGCCATGGTCTCCGATCCGCAGCAATGAGGATGGACAAGACAAGACAAGTCATCTGTATACATATGATATAGACGTAGGTAGGTTTAGATAATCGGGGCTTCAAGGGCTCGGTAGTAAACAGCGAGGTAAACAGAGAAGTAAGCAGAGAAGTGAAGAGAGAAGTAAAGAGAGAATTAAACAGAGAAGTGAACAGAGAAGTAAAGAGATAATTAAACAGAGAAGTGAACAGAGAAGTGAACAGAGAGCGTTTGAAATGAAGAACCTTCTTTGTGGATTATGCAACGAACATTTAGTCAAAAAAGGTGAATTTTCGGTGGTTTGATTCATAATTTCCTGACTGATCTGTTAAAAGGTTTGATATGGCCCACCTGTGGGGTTGGGTTGGGGTTGGTTGGCCTTCACCACCCCACCTGGAAGGAAAGTCCAGCCCGTTAACTTAGTTGCCCTTTGACCGTTCCCTGTTGTTTAATCCCTCCACCGGCGCCATTAGGCGTCGTCAGGTCTGTGCCCTAAATTTCGCCGAAGCCCCTAAGGGAAGAAGGTCCAGCCGACCACAGGCCTTCCCGCCCGAGTCCTACCCACAGCCGGAGGGAATAGGAGACGGAGGGAGAGGTTAACCTCTGCCCCTCTGGCCACCGATAATTATGACCCACTCGGGAAGAACAGCGGGAGAGGGTAGAGGTGGACAGACGGAGGTCAGGGTAAGTCATTATTACTACGGAGCGAGTAAGTAAGACGGGGCTGAAAAGACGGACAGACAGACAGACAGACAGGCATGCAGACAGGCAGGCAGACAGGCAGGCAGGCAGGCAGGCAGGCAGACAGGCAGGCAGGCAGGCAGGCAGCTGGTGTAGACCCAATAGAGCGTGGCGCCTCTGTAGCGTGACGGCTGGCCTTCTAGCGCATCTTCTACCGTTGATTGATTCTCGTTACCTCTTAATTATTAACGGATGTTCTCATTCTTAGCACATCATCGTCGTCGTCGTCATCATCATCGTCGTCATCATCGTCGTCATCGTCATCATCATCAGCATCATCATCATCACCATAGTCATCATCATCATAGTCATCACCCTCGTCAGTGTATTACTCTCACCTTCTAGTTCGTCCATTTTGTGAAAATATGTTTCAAACCAAATCATCTGAAGTCCATTTTTGTTATTAATTGCAAGAAGTCATTCTTTACAACTCATAATATTAACAGTTCGTCTAATACTAATGATTTGTCTAATCCCTCACGACCTGGAGGTGCGTTACAGAGTAACTGGTAGATGCTATTTTAAGTATTTGACGGAAAAACATTAAGATAATATTATGTTTAGAAAACAAAGTCATTAAAATGCAATTCTGCAAAAAATGTTCGTTCGCTTCATTCGATGTCACTCCTAAAGAAAACAAATAAACGATAGAGCACGCTGTGGTGATAATTAATTATTAAGTGACGCTGTGCAATAACATTAGAAAATGAGAATGAAGCATCAGGAGAGGAAAGAGGAGCAAAAGGAAGTGGGGTGCAGACAACAATAGGAAGAAGAAAATGAAAACGAGGTGGAAGAGTCATTGTATCGCAATCGTAAACTCGAGATTTCTACGGCGACCAAAGAAAGCCAAGTCGTGGAAATCAGTTTATTCACAGGCGCTCAGTCAAAACAGATTCGATAAGCAGTTAAGGTTAAATTCGGTTACGGATCAAGATCCAAGGATCAAGCCAGTTTTGAATAAAAGCAGCGACAGAGAAAAGGGAAAGGCGGGAATCAGGAAAGGGTTTGTGGAAGAGGAGTGTAGCCTATGAAGTAAGATAAAGAGAGAAAAAGGAAGGGCGGAATCAAGAGAGGGTTTGTGGAAGAGGAGTGTGGTCTATGAAGTAAGATAAAGAAAGACAAGCGAATAAATGAGGAAAGAAGGTCAAAGAAGAAGCAGAAGTAGACGAAAAACGAAACAGTTTAAAACGAGAACTCCTACGATGTCGACGTCTTTTATTGTAAAAGAATTGAAGCTGGTCACCCGCCATCTGGCGAATAAAACCAGAACTGGAAGGCGACAGTAATGAATATGCATGAACCCTGCATGCGCCTTATTACCTTGTGCAGATCTCGCGCCGAATCAATTTCCTTGGAATCAAGACAGCAGCTGAAATAGTAAAATTAGGTTCAGAGTAGTTGCGAGCAACAGTGAGTCAATCTAAAGCAGAGAAATTGTCTTCGTAATGAGACCTAAATCTGCGTTTGATGGTTTTTCGGCGAAACCACGAATTAGCAGCCACCTAGCGAAAGCATATGACACATGCGGGCTCTGCTGTCAGAAAAACCTGAATAGTTTGATGTTTTTGAGAACAATCTGAAAAGGCGAGACTTTAGTTTTGAATGGAATGCCTGAGGAGTAATAGATAGAGGGCTTGAGACAGATGATGGTCGGGGAACGACAGAAGGGGTAGAGGAAAAAAAATTTGCGAAATTCGGGGTGGGGGGAATCGTTCCAGAGTCGAGGTGCAGTGTGGAGTACGGACCGGTTAGTTACAGAGGGCTGATCAAGACTGAGGTTAAAAGATGGAGGGGTAGAGCGGCCTGATTGGATGGTAAAAGTCTGCGAAGTTAAATAAGGGGGGAAATTGGAGAGAGTTATAGGTTAGCGAAAGAACTTTGAAATGAATGCGTTCAGCCAGTGGAGTTCTTCAGGATAGGAGTGATGTGGCGATGCTTATTGGTCCTGGTGACAGTTGGGGCAAGTGAATTTTGGTTGAGTTGAAGACGCTTAATTTTAGTCTTTTCAAGGTCAAGGAAAAGGAAGTTACAGTAGTCAGAACTTGGAGGAGACAATAGAGGTAGTAAGTTTTAAAATCGACCATAGATCGAATACGGAAAAGGTTACAAAAACGAATGAAACATGTGCGCGAGAGGTTGGAGATGTGATTCGAAAACGAGTGATGTTGGTCAAAGGTGAGGTCAAGATAACGCAGGCCCTGCAGGCGAATTAGAGGCGAAAGTCTGAGCGGAGGAATTAACTGTCAAGCGGATGGAAAAGCCACAGAATTTCTTTCCCTGAAATATGAGTTCAGTTTTGACAGGGTTGGTATAATGATTATGATGATGATGTAATGATGATATGATGGAGGAATATATTAAACTAGAAGCAAAGGCGCTACATATCTGCTCGAACCATCCAGAGAAAATCAAAGTTAATCAATTTGATCTGTTGATTTAGTTTCTGTCAGATTAACAGAGGATTTGCCAAAGCAGCCATGGGTGAAAATGGAACGTTTTATCCGAGCCCAAGTGGTGCAGCGCCACCTACCGAATGAATTGAACAAAACCGTTATAATCTGTCATCTAACCTGTGTCCAGTAGCATCGGAATTCGTCCTTTGAAATCGATCCGTTGCCTGAAACAGAAAAAGATTCGTCTTCACGTGTTGACAATTATTCCGCCCGGTTCAATAAAAGTAAAAACTATTGCAACCCGTCAAATGGCGATGCTGGAAGGCAATTAGATGACCTTACACCTGGTCGATGGTGTGCAATTCCTCTCTTGCAATTCATATGCAGCTGTCTCTTTCACTCAAAACTCAAAACATTCCTCTTTCACAGATCCTACCCTGACATCCCTTCTTCCTCTTATCTCTCTCTCCTCTCCAACCCCAAAAAACCACCCCTCCGGTAGCTGCCGTGCACGCTGTCTCTCCGTCTGACTTTTGGATCTTGACCTGGAACCGAACCCTTTTGCCTATCGATTTTCTTTTTGACTGAGTGCCTGTAAATAAGCTGGTCCCCGTGGCGCGGCTTTCGTTGGGCGCTGTAGAAATCTCGGAATTACGATTACGATTACTTTGAAAATAAGTTGCTTATGGCACAGCTGTGCAGATTGAGAGACGACTACCACACGATTGTAGACGTGAATACGTACTCAGAGAGAGCGAGAGAGAGAGAGAGAGAGAGAGAGAGAGAGAGAGACAGACAGACAGACAGACAGAGAGAGAGACAGAGAGAGAGACAGAGAGAGAGACAGACAGAGAGACAGACAGACAGACCGTCAGCGTCCATATCATGGAAAAGCTTTAGGAATGAGTTGCTGGAGATTTCGTTGTTCCCGTTCTTCTGGATCTTTTCAAAGGCGTTCTTTGCCTGATCCGGTGTCGTCTGGAACCTGGCGACGCACTCTTTCACCCACTCGTCCTCGGAGATGCTGCCGCTGCCTGCAACGCCCAAAAGAAGCTCAGTTCAACCAGGGGTCATTTCGTTGTCATGTTCCCATTCTATTCATTTATCTATTTAAAGAACTTTTTACGGGCAGTAAATCTGATTTCTTAGGAGCAGATGATGATTGTTGGCTAGAGGGCCTAGATGGAGCCATGCAACTCGCCGGAGTAAAACAGTGACTCATGATGACAAGTCAGTTTAACGATGATAGTGAGTTCGTAAGTCGGAGCTTTTGTGCAGAAGATTCCAAACACGGCATCTAACGGCACAGAGTCTTCAAATGTCCCAAACCTAGGTTCCAACAACAACACAGTCTACAGGAGGCTGATATGGAGTTAGCAGTGTCTTAAGATATGATGGAAGGGGATGGTGTTCTGGTCCTTAAAGGTCAAGCATGCAGTTTTAAAAGTAATACGCCATTCAACAGGAAGTCAGCGAATGCGATCTAAAATCTCTCTTTCTCTCTGTCTTTATCTCTCTCTCTCTCTCGCCCGTTCGTCTTGGGAATTCCAGCTGAATATTACTCAGTGGAAAATCCACTGACTGTTGATGACATGCTGGGGTTGCGCGTTTGTTGGGCCAGTTTGTGCCACCCCCTACTTGCTCCCCGAATTCAACAAACAAGAAGAATGAAGTCGAGATTAATAACAACAACGGCCTGACTTGACTCGTAGACCGTCGTCTGCGTAGAAGGCTCACAATAGGCCCCTATTATAAGACGTCGGCTGATTATCTGTGACACGGCCTTAGCTGTGTTAGCTGTGTGGCTGGTGTACGTAGTAGATCTGAAAGAGATCGTGCTACGGATTTTTAAACAATACCACCCTCCGCCGATTCAGTCCTCCATTGAATTCGGCTCCGGACAATATCAATATGTATGTATTTTTTATTTATTTTTATGTATGCATGCATGTATCCACATGTGTATGTACGTATGCATGTGTGTAGGTAGGTAGGTACGTATGTATGTGTTTATGTGTGTATGTACGTATGCATGTATGTAGGTAGGTAGGTAGATTTGTAGGTATGTATGCGCGCAACTACTTATACTATGCATATATGTAACTGGCTATTTATACAGCGCCCTAATTCTACTGATGTCTTAATTACGCTACACTGTAATTACCGAGAATTTCTTTGACTGGAAATGACCTAGAACGCGCTTCTGTAGCGCCATTGTTTGCTTGTACAGGAACAGAGAACGAGAGTAACAGAGAGATAGTGATAGACAGACAGACAGACCGACAGACAGACAGACAGACAGAGCCAGAGAGTCAGCCACTAACATAGGCATACACTGTCTAAAATGCCGACGATTGAATCCGAGGTCATGACGATCCCTATATTCAATAGAACGGCTTTCATGACAAAATCAGCTCAAAGCCGAAAGAAGCCCCTACCGTCCGTATCGAACAGCTTAAAAGCGACGTCCATTTCCGACTGAGAGATCGATCCGCTCTGATCGGCATCGATCGTATCGAACATTTTGTCGATCGCACTCGAAATGGCCGCCATTTTCTGTTCTGGTTAGGGCTGAGTTCGAAATTCACACGAAACGATAGACAGACGTCTTAATGAAAGAGAAATCAATGCCTCATTGACCTGGATCGTCGTCGAACATCGGATATTTATACTTTGGCCAACAGCGCAACACAGCGACCAATCACTGCCTCGCAAAGCACGTGCGCATGCTCCCTACAGGTCCTATGTTCAGGCCACGCCAGGTCAAAGGTCAGCGCGACAGCTCAGACAGAACGATTGCAGATAGACGGTAACAGTTGATTATTTCAGCACTTGTTCACACACACACACACACAAACGCACACACACACACACACACATTATATGATATGACATATATATGAGAGAGAGATATATATATATATATATATCATTGCATAGGCACTAGTTGATTTCGTATATATTGATATACGAAACAGGATATATATATATACAGATAGATAGCTGGAGAGCTAGATAGCTAGCTAGATAGCTAGCTAGATAGCTAGCTAGATAGATAGATAGATCATATATGTATGGTCTGTTGTAAGTTCAATAACTTTTATAGCGCCAACAATTGTTTTTTTGCATAATATGTAGAGTAATAGCATACGTCGGTCTAAGCGTACATACATGCATACATACATATGTACATACATAGCCACATACGTATATATATATGCGCATTATACATAGATAATGATGTTATTTAGATAAGCGTAGTAGATATGTGTGTATAATGAGCGGTTATCTTCTGTAAGATTGGCTTGTACTTTGTTCGAAGGGGAGGGATTCTATTTCCTAAAGAAAGGCTCAGTTGACGTCATTGGGGTGAGGGCGGTGGAGGGGTAGGATGACCCCTGGGGTCGTCGCTAGTTGGCGTATGACAGCCTCGGCCTCTAGGCAGCGGTTGACTGAGGCGTTGAACAGACGACTGCGGCTGCGCAGACCGACGTCTCTTCTATTAGGCCGTTTCTGTCTTTTAGACCAATTTAGTCTCTTCAGGTCCCCCACTCCTATGACTTATTCACTGACCGACCGACCGACTGGCGGCCTGATTTGCCTGCCGACTGACTGACCGACTGACCGACTGACTGACTGAGTGACTGAATGAATGAATGAATCATGGCCTGAGTGTAATTGAAGACGCGTTGTATGACGTGTTAGAAGATGAAGTTGAAATTAGGCGACTGACGCTAATTAAGAAACGACAAGAGTTCGTTTGTAGTCATATCTCTAGACGAGATTCAGTGTCGAGATTATACAATAAGTCACAGTTCCCTCATTATCTCTCTCTCTTTCTCTCTCTCTCTCTCTCTCTCTCTCTCTCTCTCTCTCTCTCTCTCTCTCTCTCACACACACACACACACAACGCTTCCCTCTCCTCTGCTTCTGTCTCAATCATTCTCTTTGTCTTCATTCTTTCTCTTTCTTCCTTCCTTCCTTCCTTCCTTCCTTCCTTCCTTCCTTTCTTTCTTTCTTCCTTCCTTCCTTCCTTCCTTCTCTTCTTCCTACCTTCCTTTCTTCCTTTCTTCTTTCCTTCATTTTTTCATTGTTCTTTCTCTTTTCTTTCACTGCAGCTCATCAGAAGGAGAGCAGAAGAACTGCAGAGTGGGATATTATTTCAAATGGCAGACAGTAACCAGACCATTGATCTCGAACTGAATGCCAGGGCGATAGTTCGTGAACGTCATCGGCATCGTGAACTGGAAAATGCTTTGGAGTGGGAAGCGGGAAGGAGGGAGAGAGAATGAGGGCGGCAGAGAGGGAGGTAGGGAGGGAGGCAGGAAGGGAGAGAGGGGGTCGGAATCTGTGACGGTCAAACCTCGTCTAAGTTACCCCTACAGATGGCAGAAGACCTATAGTTAACTAATTTTATGTAGCGCCACCTCGAGATAAATTCTTTTGTCTACAGTGCATGTTTGAATCTATTATCACTTTTGTAATGACTTCTATAGCGCCGTCGTCATAATGTACGAGTCATCAATCGATGGTCACTTCAAAAGAAAAATCAGAGTAAATGCTTCAATCCTTTGGAGAAGCTTCGTCGAAATCCTTTGGTCAGGGAAACGGTCGTTAGCAAGAATGCAGTATTTTTACATAGGCTGTCTGCCTGTCTGTCTGTTGTTAGGTTAGGTTTTGCGTAAGGGCCTTTGGGGTGTAGAACAGCTGAATATCATTGACGTCATTAAAAGTTATAAATAGCGAAACACTGACGTCAAAGATTTCGATTAATAAGTAATTAGTTCTGTTCGTTCGGCTATTGAGACCTCCCGAAATCAGTCACCCGTCTCCGTCATCACTGTTGACCTTCGAACGAAATCATTCGCTTCTCATTCACTCCGTGCCGTTCATAGGAACACTTCAACAGCTGAAGACTTAACATCTAACACATATAGCGCTGTCTGTGTGTGTCTGTGTGTGTCTGTGTCTGTGTGTGTCTGTGTCTGTCTGTGTGCGTATGTATATATTCATGTATGTATGTCTGATTCTCTCTCTGTGTCTGTCTCTGTCTCTCTGTCTCTCTCTGTCTCTCTTTCCCTCAACGCTGGTTGCCTATCATTTACACGGCTTCCCATGCTACGATCAGGCTAGCTACGAATTGCCTTAATTGCAATGATATGATGCAATCACATAATTGGTTTACTTACTTATTTATGTTACAGTACAATACAATGCAGTGAAAACTTTGTGATTTACGGAAAGACAAGGTGAATATCTTTTATTTCCAATCTTTGAAACATAATTTTAATTTGCTGTCAAATGATGGATTTTCTTGGCGACTGTTACTCATTGGCATGCACGCAGTAAGCGTTCGCCTATGGTAAATACACTTGATTATACTTAATTTACGATGAGAGGAAATTTAAAGAAAATAGGCTAAAATGTTTTGCATGCACTGATATCATCAACCATGCCGAACATGTTTTCGAGTCTTCTTTATTTCAAACGCATCTGCCAAAGACCATTGCCCTCTCGAAGTTCATTAGAACTGCTTTTTTGGCCCTGGGCGACATCTGGTGGTTTCAGAGGCCAATGCACCCACCAGCTGTGTTGTTTTCAGTGAAGCCAAAGTCTCGAAAAACAATGACTCTCCTAGTATACATGGGTAAAAATACAGTAATTTATGATCGGATTAAGTATTTGATATTCTAAGACTATTATTGAATTTAATCTAGGCCTAAATGTCAAAGACGAAGGTTCCAGAATCGTGTAAAGCGGTCTCCAGACTGTCGAGCTTCGAGCGTCGGTGCTGTTAACAGAGTTTCATTTAACTTGAATTTAGAATATATCATATCATATATACGTATATATTTATGTCTGTATGTATGTGTATGTGTGTGCGTGAGTGTGTATGTGTGTGTGTAGATCTACCGACCAACACTTTCAATATTTCTCAATCAATAAAAATTATTATTGTCGCTAATTGATATGAATCCGTCGTCAAAAGAGGAGGGATCCTTCCAGCACCACTTTGTTCTTTCCATACGCCCTCAGACAAAGTCAGGTGACTCTTGCACGGCCTCGGTTTGTCCGGATCACATTCTCTTCATCGGATGCAGTCTGCCCAGCAGTCGTCTTTTGGCTTCTTTTATCCCTCCTTATAACCACTTGCTTAGCAAAGTCCACAAGCTTCGATCCCTCGACCGTAACTGCCATCATTTGTTCAACGCTGACGACGTGGAGGGAGTCTTTCCTGAGTCAGGCAGCTACGGAATTTGTTCCTGGTTTTGTTTACATTATGCACTCAGCACACAATGCTTGGTAATCGCTCACTCGGGGCCAGATTTCGCTGCTGTAGTCCGGCTTCTCGTTCTATTCGACAGCTTATCTTGTACAAAGAACTGCATTCAGCTTCTACCTTCCAAGATGTGTACAGTCGATTAAGTTTGTCGGTCAAGACTACTTCTTCAGGGATCTTCTCTCTTCTTCACTCGAGACTTTTGACTTGACCTTCGGCCTCGTCTTGATGAGTCATCGCTTGATGCCTTGCGCATGAGACACGGGCGACGTAAAAGTTAGACGTGCGATGTTAAAGATGATTATGATGATGAAAATGATGATGGACGATAATGATAACCGTAATTGATAAGTGTAACGATGCTATGTCGAGCCAATTCTAGCAACAAGTGTCATGTGAAGCAACGTTGGTCATTGAAATCGTTGTCTGAATGCGATCTTCAGCGCTGGCCATCTATTATTTACATTGCCCACCCTGAACCCGAACTTGGCTCAGCTCAATTGGCTGTGATCGCCGTCGTAGTGGGGCTGAAAAGCGCGAAGGTCTCCAGACGATTAACAGCGCAGTTGAAGAGTAGAAGTTTTAACCAGGGCAGGTAAACCTTGAAATCACATGACGGCCTACATATTATGACATTTTATGGACACTTTGTATAGTTTAACGGATGCTGCGAAGTGGTTCTTGTGTAATAATAATTGACCTGCATGTTGACCACTTAGTGGAACTGGTGACAAGAGAACTCACCTGATTAATTCAAGGACATGTGACAACGGCACATATTATAATGTTATAACAGTCATTACACAGAAACGTGCATACACGTAAAAGTATATATATATATATACATACATACGCACCATGTATAATATTATGTCTATATACAGTGTGCATATGAAGTACCAGTATACAAACATATACAGGTACAATGATGTTATACACATTTGCACAACGATAATGATTTCCTGTCCTTTGCCAACTACAAGTTGAAACAAGTGAGAGAGATAGAGTGAGAGACAGAGACACAGAGACAGCGACAGACAGACAGACAGAGACAGATATAGACAGACAGAGACAGAGAGAAAGACAAACACAGAGAGAGAGATAGTCTGATCTAATGACTTCTACAGTGCCGTTTTCATAATGCCCAAGGCATTAGTCAATGGTCGCTTCAAGTGAAATCGCAATCAAAATCATAATCAATTGAAAAAACCAGGTTGAATTCCGATAGGTTAAAAGAAACCAGAAGCCAGGCTATAGACGGTGGGTAAACATGTTGAAACAGATGAGTCTTAAGTTTAGACCTGAAGAATTACATCTCAGAACAGACAAAACCAATAGATCGTTGGAGCGACTTCCAAAGCCGTGGACCAGCAACTGAGAACGTTCTAGAATCCAACACTGTTGTGATACGAGGGAAAACATGAGAGTCCATTGTGTCCTAGTGTTCTAGGAGGGGAAAGGGATGAAAGAAGAAAGGGAGGGAGGGAATGAGGGAGGATGATGGGGAGGGAGAGAGGGAAACATTTAATGGAACTAAGACTTCAGGGTACATGGAATAACTTAAACAACTAAAGATTTAAGCAAAAATTGATCTAAGACAAAATCTGCGGAAGTACACAGAACTCAGTTAACTCCATCTACTTTGAATCTCTATGATACTCAATCTGCTCAGTACATAGATATGGACCTTTTCTAAACTTTCGCTCCTACACGTTACTCTGCTGTTCGCCTGTGACCCTGACCTCGCCGTTCCTGATCCCCGATCCAGCGCCCCCCAATTTGCGGAATATAGTGGCCCCTCTGTAAACCCCTGGAATTCACCACTGCAGGGTTTCAGTGAAGTTAAGATGGTTACCTTCGACGTAGAGCTGGCAGCTGTCTTGCGAACTTATCCAAGCAGCTATGAAAGAAAAACAAATCAAATATCAGCTCAAGACCTTCGTCATAATCGTCGCCAAGTTCATTAGCTCAGCCAGGAACATGAAGGCAATGCAAGCAACGGCTCATCCAACCACAAGGAATGGGGATAATGGAAATTATGCGATTTGATTCTTTTCTAAGTTCTAGAGCCATCGAGGCCTTTGTAGGTCCACGTGCGAAAATCCAGAATATGTTGGAAGTCATAGAAACCGAGTCTTTAAGGTCGACTTCTTTGTATTTTGCAGGTAAAAATTATTGCAAATGTCTTGATTCATCGCCGTTAAAACAGATTATTTCGTTTCTCTAGTGAATGCTGAGAAAACTGACCATCGCTTGAAGTTTTGAAGAGGTGCATGGGATTCATTGGCAGACGTAGGCCGGGCCAACAGGTTGCATCGCTTTAGAGCAGAAGTTTATAAGCAGAATTATTATGTTGGTCGCTTGTCTTTCATTTGATGTTTTACGACCAGCAGACGGCTTTATGCGTTTATCACCTGACGCCGGGGTTTATTGCATTGAGGCAGAATCTGCGTTCATTGTGGCTTGACTTAGCCAAACACTTTCGGTTCGGCTAACATAGAGCTTTTAACGATTTAAGCAAATGGTTAAAATGACTCGCATTCAGATAAACAAGCGTTTTTAGCATGTTAAATAACAGCAACATGTCAGCATTTGTACCTGCAGCAGATAGCATGTGCCTCCCTTTGACAATTCAAATGGCACACATTTCTGGCCAATTGTAATCAATAGATTGTGTAGCCCTCTAAAAAGAGCCCAATCAGTGGCGCCCTCTGTGATGTCCTAAATGATATGATCATTAATTTATCAACTGACTTTGTTATCAGTCAATCTCGTCTGATCGCCCTGCTGCACTTTGCCAAGACGACGAGTTAGTTGTATGCCTTATATTCGCCAGAGGGAAACATAGCCTCTACCATTACATGTCTGTCTGTCTGTCCGTTTGTCTGTCTGTCTTATCTGTGTGTCTCACTGTCTGTCTGCATGTATGTGTCTACGTATGGATGGTGTGTATGAGTTTTTCTCTGTCTTTTACAATGAGACACATGAGAGATAGGAACTGATGGAATGTGAAATGTCTGTCCTTAGATGATAGATCAGAACCTGACCTGAAGCCATTGAGTGCGAAACTCATCCCTTGTCACAACACCATCACCTAAGAACAACAGTTCATCAGCATCACTAGAATCATCACAGTTAAAGTACTAACATCAGCCTCAGCAGCCAGCATCATTCACTCATGCATACATGTAAACATACGTTACAGTGCCTAACTTAGCGATTACCTCAACGGAATTGAGCCATTTATACAGCGACCTTAAGAAAAACCGGTGGCAATCAGGGAAATGGGTCGATGCAGATTTTAGCATAGGAATAGGAGGAGCGTAATTTAAAATGTGCATCGGCCGGGAATCGAACCCGGGCCGCCCGCGTGGCAGGCGAGCATTCTACCACTGAACCACCGATGCTCAACGGGTACGGCTATATTTCACTGCATCACCATCATCACCACCACCATCACAATCATCATCATCATCATCACGAACAACAAAAACGTCAGCAACAACACTTGTGTGCGTTTGTTGTGTGAATTGTTGGCCTACCAAGAGGGCGACTCGAGTTCAATTTCAAGTCGAATCCTGATTTAGCAAAACTTACCACTTCACAGAGTAGGTTATCGTTTCCAGTTATGCACGTACGTAGCTCATTGTTCTACCTGACCTTTAACCTGACCTAGTTACCTTGGCTTGCCCTAGCAGAGCTAACGATACCTGACCTTCTAGATGACCTTCTGCAGGAGTGTGATGGCTACTCACCATCGGAGTCCATGGCGTCGAAGATCTTCCGAAATGAGTCGATGCAGATCTCTCCCTTGTCGCTCTTCACTATTTTGGCGAAGGCGTTGTTTGCCTGATCCACTGTCGCCTGTAGACATTTCACGCACTTCTTCCCCCATTCCGCCGCTGATATAGCGCCATTACCTGGAAAGACATCTTCAGATGACGTTCGTTCTTTACTCTTGCTCTACAGACCAGACAATCTATGTGCTCTGCCCAAGTTCACGATCCAATCTAATCCAGTTTTTCGGCAAAACGTGAATTCTAATTTCATCTTTCACTAATTTTATAACGAATTTTTTACTTAAAATATGCATTAAAATTTTCCCAAGAAAATTTAAACACCTAGAGACTGAACCGGTCACAAAACCTTATTTGTTCCGTTCACTAATGTAATTCAGCGGAACATTTGAACATTTGCGAGGTTCTTTAAAAGGCGCTATATTAATAGACAGATACAGACATACATTACAAGCCATCGAATCCGTAGTTACCATCGGTATCAAACTGTTTGAATGCTGCGTCGATTTCGGTCTTCGAGATGGAACCGTTCTTGTCCGTATCGATGGAATCGAAGAGTCGGTCGACGCCTTCTGATGCCATTTCTTTGTCGCTGATTCGGCAGTTGTCAACAAGTCTCAAAGTCTTCAATGACTCAGCTGACTGAATCAGGTCCTTTCGATTGCAATTCAGGGACCTTTTATAGTCGTGCAAGTCGTTCCACTCTGTTGCGTTCGTGCACACTCACTTACCGATAGGCTTCAGTGCACTCGGCAGAGACACTCAGCAGACGTCTTCGATGCACTCAGTCGTAACCGTTGGAGCTCTTGAAGGCACATCACAAATGTCACTTGATCCGTCTGTTATTGCCCCATGCAGGCAAGAACAGACGTTTGACATCCACGAAATCAACACCGTTGCTATAAATTATGCCTTTCTGAATGCATTCTTTCTATTCTCTGACTATTTATAAACATTGGACTTTTGCCAGAATGAAGACACGTCTTCCTAACGTCTTCCTAGGCGTTAAGTCATGCACACGAGGACAATTAGGCCAATTGCATAACAGGGCTGGACATCCTAGACCATAAATTCATGCGCATGCGTTACATACATCGTAACATAAAGTTTAATGACACATATATACAGAATACATCAGCCAATAGAATACGTGCTCATGTATTCATGCACAGTTCATTCGTGTCCAGAATGCGTCACTTTCTGAGCCCGTTGCAAGGACTGACTCTATGCTCTGTGATTCTATTTCGGCCTCGGAACCTATAGGCCATAAATTTTTCGTTGCTGCTTTTTATTCATCTTAGACAAACTGTCTTCAATTTAGGACCCTAACGACAGTCAAGCACTTTGAAGCACTTTATGCATCGCATTGCACTTTTAGGCGAGGTAGAAACTGATGACACTTTATAGCATTGTCACAAGTAACAGTAGCATGTATCTGGCACTTCGTGATACTTTCTTTCGCCTTCAATTTGGCTCTAATTGGGTGAATTACCGTATATAGCTGAGACAGCAGCACCACCTGTTAAAAACAGGTGAGGCAAGATGTTCGTTTAAGTGTCAGTTTGTCAAATGCAGGCGGATGCCAGGTCCCATTCTGGATGGATTGATTGGACTCCAGACAGAACAGTCACCGCCTCATCGTCGTCTTATCACTGGCACCAGGTGAAATGAGTTCCCAAAACAGTCGCCAGCTAATGCTGGTGAAGTGCCGCTCACCCGTAGCGCCTTGCCCCAGAAGCGTCCTGCGCAATCGATCTAGTCAACCGTGACGACGCCATTCATCCGAAAAGCTCGTCGTTCGATCGGTGCATGTATGCGACAAACTGCAGTCGTCTTCTGATGTCACATGTTATGTGCTCAATGAAGCGTAACGACGCCGCCTATAGCGTTTCTGTACTTAGATCACTGAAGCACGATAGACCGACGGAAACCTGCCCAGACTTGAAGGATTACTCAAACCGGATCATCAGCACCCCTTCCTACCCCCACACAAGAATGCCGAATTTACATACATATAGAAACGTCTAAATACATCTCTAATATCGTTCTAGTCTTATTGTATATTACTGAATATGACAGTGGACCACTTCAATGAAGCATGAAACCTTCTAAATTATACTATATATATATATATATATATATATATATATATATATATATATATATATATATATATATATATATAAAGTTGTGTCCATGGTTTCAGTCTCGATCGTCATATGTCCAGGACGTTATATGTATAAAATTCTGTTTTTGATCCTTAATAAATAAACAACTTAACTAATGCTTCTCTGAAAACATTTAATACACTCTGGACGACTTCAAATCACACAAACACACGCAAATAGCCATGTACATTCGTTATATACGTTTGCTGTTTAAATTACTAAGGTTCCACATATATATCTTCTTAACGCATTTCTTATATATTTATGATATGCTAGATTCTTTATATATATGTATGTATGTATGTATATATATATATCTGTGTGCGTGTGTGTTTATCTTTTGTGTGTGTTTGTTTGCAAATGGTCGTTTTCTTTGCTCCATGACGACGCAATTGATTTGCCTGCGTCGTTCTTCCGTTGTGAACGGTTGATGGGCGGAGGAAAGAAAGGAGGGAGGTAGGCGAAGGAGGGGAGGGGAGGAAGGGGAGGAGTGGTGGAGGGGGTCGTTCGGTGGAGATTTGTCCAATTGGCTTCTTCGGTTCGATCGGCTGTTGCTGAGTTTCGTCGAAACATCGGCGACTCTTGTCTTGTGTTGTAGCTGAAGAAAAGGCGCTAAATGAATCGCCAACGACCGACAGACAATACGCAGCGACGCTAATTCATCAGGTAAAGACCCCATTCAGTAGATTAATTAACTAATTACCAAATTAATTCACTTCTAGTTAGTTGCATATTGCGGCCAATGTATACGGATTTTCTTTTACGCTATAGTTTATCTTAGCTTTTTCCGCACAATTGCTGCTCATGTAATGATATTTATATAGCGGCATAATACAACAAAGTTAAAAGGCATCAGTCGATGGCGCTAAGCCAGTTTGAAACGCAGTGCGCAGGCCTCCTCACGGCAGACTCCATTGGTCCTTTATGTTACCTTACCTAAGCATATATACCTTACCTTAGAATATGTACCTCAGTTGAGACTCCATTGATCCTTTATGTTACCCTACCTAAGCATATATACCTTACCTTAGAATATGTACCTCAGTTGAGACTCCATTGGTCCTTTATGTTACCCAACCTAAGCATATATACCTTACCTTAGTATATGTACCTCAGTTGAGACTCCATTGGTCCTTTATGTTACCTTACCTTAGCGTATGTACCTCAGTTGAGACTCCATTGGTCCTTTATGTTACCTTACCTTAGCGTATGTACCTCAGTTGAGACTCCATTGGTCCTTTATGTTACCTTACCTTAGCGTATGTACCTCAGGTGAGGCTCCATGCACGTGACAAAGACGATATACCAGCCATAGTTGACGCAACGATATAGCTTGACACGCTGAGTTACTGATCGTTTCAGCCAGTCTCATCTCAGAGCTTCTAAAGCGCCGTTATAAGAATGCACAAGAAATCAGTCGATGGTCGCTCAATTGAAACCACACTGTCAGACAATTTGATGAGGATTTTGATTACGATTTTTATGATTTTGATTACGATTTCACTTGAAGCGACCATAGATTGATGTCTCGAGCATATGATAAAGGCGCTACAGAAGTCATCAGATTAGATTAGAATTAATCTTAATCCGTTGGACATAAAAAATGGACGAAATTCAGTCGCGATCACCGTATGTCTTACCGTCACTCATCTTACCTTACCTTTATTTACCTTCTCTAATTTACCCTACATTCTGTTACTTTACCTTTTCTTATCTGTACACCGTATACCATGCTCTGCATCTGACCCTACCCTGACTTACTGACCTTATCTGACCTCTACCACTTGCCCTATGGTTGACCTAAAGACCTACATGTGTCACTGAGCAGAATTCTCCGATCGATTGAAGCGATGTCTGAGACGACAGCTGCGGCGTTCAGCCGGCGTATGTCCGTCTCAACCCGTGAAATTCCATGGGGCACACCACTTGGGGGGTCGTCGCAGAGGCTCCTCGCCTCCGCTGGGGCCATTGGCCGTCGCATGTCCCTTCGACAGAGTCTGTCGGGCAGCCATAAGACGGACCACACGGCTAAGCATCCGCCGCCGGGAGCAGGGGCCAACAGTTCAACGGCCGAGAACACATATCGCCTCGGTCCCTCTGCCAGCGAAGAGTTCAACCCGAAAGAGGTCAAGAGAGTCCTCGAGGACCTACTGGACGCATTCCTCGATGGCGAAACATATGAATACAAGAAATGCAGCCAAATGGCGACTAATCTCACTGACGTCATCCGCAGCCGACTCAAGGAGATGAACTTCCCGCGCTTCAGGTTCGTCTGCAAAGTGCTCGTCGGTCAAGACAAGCAGCAGAGCATGGAATACGCCAGCCGCTGTATCTGGGATGAGCAGACAGATAACTACGTTACTGTCTGTTACAGGAAGGGAAACCTCTTCGCCGTGGCCACCGTCTTCGCCGTCTACTTCGAATAACGGAATGCAGATATGAGCATCCTCCTCCTCCTCCTCCTCCTCCTCATCATCATCATCATCATCATCTTCAACAACAACAACGACGACGACAATAACAACAACAACAACATCATCATCATCATTAAGAATTACAATATGTAGCCATCTAGCGAATACAGAGTTAGTCTAAATAGCACAATGTACAACAGAGACAATGGTCGGTGCTGCCGTCTGTTGAATGCAAAACATCTCTCGCATTACAGCTTGTTTTGCCAAAAATGTCCTCCGTCTGCCCGTTGTTTCTTCCGATTAAAATCTAACTTTAGTTGTGTTTCTATAGCGACTGTATGGCCTCGACCCTGCTCAGTTTTCTATGCGCTGATCGAGTGAGATTAGAAATCGTCATTCACGAAGGATCATGATCAAAGAAGTTTTTTTAAAGCAAATGACGTTCTAACCATGAATTGATGCGCTCTGGAAAAAGTTGATTTACATGCACTAGGGCGAATTACAACGGGCAATCAATAAAAAGGCAGTCAATAAAATATTAAACATAAGAACTGTCATTGTATTTATATTGTTAGCGTGTCAGTCAGTCAGTCGGTCAGTCAGTCAGTCAGTCAGTCAGTCAGTCAGTCAGTCAGTCAGTCAGTCAGTCAGTCAGTCAGTCAGTCAGTCAGTCAGTCAGTCAGTCAGTCAGTCAGTCAGTCTGCCTGCCTGCCTGTCTGTCTGTCTGTCTGTCTGTCTGTCAGTCAGTCTGTCTGTCTGTCTGTCTGCCTGTCTGTCTGTCTGTCTGTCTGTCTGCCTGCCTGCCTGTCTGTCTGTCTGCCTGCCTGCCTGTCTGTCTGCCTGCCTGCCTGTCTGTCTGTCTGTCTGTCTGTCTGCCTGTCTGCCTGTCTGTCAGTCTGTCTGTCTGCCTGCCTGTCTGTCAGTCTGTCTGCCTGCCTGCCTGCCTGTCTGTCTGTCTTTCTGCCTGCCTGTCTGTCTGTCTCTCTGCCTGCCTGCCTGTCTGTCTGTCTGTCTGTCTGCCTGCCCGTCTGGTCCTCTTTGAGTCTGTTTCTATCGTTCGGTTGGTCACAATTTCTGAGTCTGATGTTGCGAAAGAGACCTCAGTCAGTGTGAGTCAACCAACGGCTGACAGCGGAGGCCTTCTTCGCCTATGGCCTCCGCCTATGGCCTCCGCCTATGGCCTCCGCCTATGGCCTCCGCCTATGGCCTACGCCTATGACCTCCGCCTATGGCCTCCGCCTATGGCCTACGCCTATGGCCTCCGCCTATGGCCTCCGCCTATGGCCTCCGCCTATGGCCTCCAGCGGTGACTAAAACCATCGACTTCAGTTGCCAACAACCGATTCCTAGGGAGTTCAGCTGAACCTGCGCAGACAATCTATATTGTCCGTCACAGTCGACGACTTCATCTGGATGTGTTATTGTCAGGTCCAATTGTTACAATCACGAGGTTCGTGTTCTTAGAAAACGGATGACAAACGATGTGCATGGCCAATTGTTCGCCAAAAGACACCGGACACAGTTGCTCTGACAAATATATTTTCATGTGCACAATTCTTTTTCTTCTGTGTTCTGTTGTCGGGCAGATCCAGGCATCTAACGACGCTTTTCTTCTCTGTCCTGTGTCGCTTCTTCAACTCCTCTGTACCCCCGTCGGCTTCCGCTACCCATCATCCAGTCCAAAAGCACATAATTCTTAGTCTTTTTTCTTCCTTCTTTCCTCCCTCAACTCTTCCTTCAAACAAAGCCTACAGGAGAGCATTCCCACGACGCAAGTGACCGAACGATTTCATTTGTCAACACAGAGGAGACAAACCAGCCGGTATATAAGAAAACGCAGGATGAATGTCTGGCTTCAAGCAACACTGACTGCTCTTCTGCACCAGCCACTGTCCATCGGGGAGCATAGTACTACTGGAGCGATGATACCATAATATAATACGTTGTACGGCGATGTAATATGCAGGACCGAATCATATCTACAAAATATGTTTAACTATATCTGCTCATCTAAATAGTACTCTTGTAACTTCTATAGCGCAATCATAGTAATGGACATAGAGCCAGACGTACGGACGGACGGACGGACGGATACAGACGTACAGAATTCCGAGAGACACATGAATAAGGCACATGATGAAGACTGCAGCCACATTCGTAGATCCGAGCTGGTGAATAAAACATATATTTAGCCTCGAGCCAGCATTTAATATACTCCGACTGATGACCGACCGACCATTATGCAAGCATCAAGCGTTCGCTCGTATGGCATACAGACATACAGCATATCACATGTAATGCACGCAACCGATGCATCGTTAGTCATACACGGGGCCCATATACACACCGTCTACATGCAAATATGACGCAATTAAGGCCATGCAAATCGCTTTAAAAACTGACCTTCGCAAGCAATATATTCGCGAGTTGATTGTCTGACACGAAGGCGTCGTTAAATCAATTTGTGTAGCGGCCATAACTTTGAGGTGGAAATGGTATACACAAGTGCAGGAGACCTCTGTCTAAAGAACGTGATGGTCTGAAGCATTGCGACAATCCTCCGCCATCCATAAGCCTACATATATGCTGGCAAAGGAGGATCTTCATTCGAAACAGCATCGCAGACGTGGTTGCTCCGTGCAAAGGACGTTTTTATTTGTAACAACTTAGTAAAAAACCAGTTCAGTGTTCAATAAGCGACGAAGAACATTACATCTGACCAACATGTAATTGTCAATGTACACGTTTGGCTATAGCTACCGTATGACCTCAACTCTGCTCACTTTTCAGTGAAATAATCGGGTGAGATCCTTTACCACCACCGCTGCCCGTTTGAATGGGCTCCACATCCATTTAAAGGTCCCCATGCACAGACCGTGATTGCCCGAGATTTAAATCTCTGAAAACATGATCAGTGAACTGCGTGATATGCAATGCAAAATTCCCAACCATGACCCTAAAAACCCAACCCTGACCTTAAAACCCCAACCCTGACCTTAAAACCTCAACCCTGACCTTAAAAACCCAATCCCTGACCTTAAAAACCCAATCCCTGACCTTAAAAACCCAATCCCTGACCTTAGAAACCCAACCCTGACCTTAAAACCCCAACCCTGACCTTAAAACCCCAACCCTGACCTTAAAACCCCAACCCTGACCTTAAAACCCCAACCCTGACCTTAAAACCCCAACCCTGACCTTAAAAACTCAATCCCTGACCCACGCATCACAGTTATTCTCTGAACGGAACCCGATATGCAGTTGAGGATGTCACCCACATGTTACAATTATGCACACAGAACATATGCTGCATTTAAACGAAGGAAGAGCTGGGCCACCTGGAAGTTAATTTCCAGGTGGAAGATGTCGCCTTTCCATCTCCACTGCATCTGGCCGACCTTTGAAATCAGTCGACAATTAACTCCTAAAGACGAGATGCTATCGGCGACCGCAGCCACAGATGTCAGGATGCTCTTGATAGCAACACCTCTTCATGTCGTCTGACATGCTCGATTGCCTCTCAATTATCCAAGCGCATCTCTGTGCTTTTGTCTCTCTGTTTCTGTCTGTCTCTGTCCCTGTCTGTCTCTGTCTCTGTCTCTCTCTCGCCGATGAATGGACGTTGCTTCGGGTCATGTAACTTTTTAAATGCAACGTGACAAGCGACTCTTACATTTATGATAAGTTTCTAAAGTTTTTGTTTGTTTGCCTGGACATTATGTGTCTGGGAGAGTGAATTGTGGCCAGTGTGACCTACTATCGGACATTCAGCCACTGTTGTCGGGTCCTTCTAAACAGCTAAACTATGAGTGAAAGCGCCGTCCTTTCTTACCTGAGAACATTTTGACTAAACTACTATCGATTGTCAGCAGAATTCGCTACTTAGAACCAATTCGTGACGTAGGGCCTATGGGTCGCGAATGCTTTGAAATCCACGGAGTTCCGCCAGTTGCAGGGTTTGAAGGACAACGCAGCACAGAACATTGACTGACTGACTGACTTACTTACTTACTTACTTGCTTGCTTACTGAATGACTAACTGAATACCGGAATGGCAAATGGCTGGTGGCTATAACGAATCAAAGCAATTAATAGAAAAATCGCCAGCGGCAGGCAAACACAGTAAATTGAATAAAAGAGAGACAGGACAGAGTTGATCTTGTAAACTCAACAGACTGGACCTTGATCAGAAGGGACACTTAGTGCCGCTCGGTCAGTCCGACGGACGGACGGACGAACGAACGGACGGACTACTTAGCGGAGGTGATACGAAACGCAGAACTGGTCAGTCTTTAATCTCGCCGCCGCCGCCGCCGCCGCCATAGACTGACCGCACCGGTCATCTGGCTTGACCAGAGGCGATACACAGAGGGTCGTGGCCCCTCGGACGGCGAGTCTCTTCGGCGTAGCATCTGGTCGGTCGTCTCCCGATTTCAAACGATTCGTCGGCTCTTTGGACGACCACGACCCGTGTGAAGATCTCGACGCTCGACCATAAACATTCGAAAGAACACCCGATTCTATAAACAAAGAACGGATGAACATCGTTCGCATAAACTCGGCTTAATTCGTGGGTTTGTTGGGTAATGAATTCTCATATCACACAGCCGCTCTAATCAATTAGTTTGCTACATAACTAATTACGATGCCAAAGGGCTAATTGTCCAAAGTCATAGTAATCTTGGCTCTAATTAGGTGGTTACAGATCGATCGATATTTAATACAGACAAGAAAATCGGTGCTCAAAGAAATCCCCTACAACAACGACATCATTCGCCTAAAGCTTCTGCTTTTGTGAAAGTATTCTGTACCGCGAATTTTGGCTAACAACTTTACAAGTAGGAACGAAACTACACGGACGAGGAGGAGGAGAAGAAGGAGAAAAGAGAAGAAGGAGGAAGAGGTGCAGGAGGAAGAAGAAGAGGAATAGTACAGAAGAAGGAGTAAAAGCAGGAGAAGAAGTAGGAGAAGGAGGGGGAAGATGAGTATGGAGGAGGAAAAGGAGGAGGAGGAGGAAAAAGAAGAAGAAGAGGAAGAGTATAAGAGGAGTAAGAACAGTAGAAGAAGTAGGAGGAGGAGGAGGAAGAGGAGGGGAGGAGGAGGAGGGGGAAGAGAGACAAGGAGAGGAGTATAGAAGCAGAAGAGCAGTTCCCTAACCTAACATGAGAGGCAGCACGGGCATGAAGTGAAAGCAACTTCATTTTTCTTAGCCCCGGCATATGAGGGCGGGTGGCCAGTCCTCTCCTTCGCCACCTGATCTCCTCCCCCGACAGTGTACGGTCAGCGTACTCACTATAGCTGAGTTCGCTAGGGGGCGCAGATGGAGCCGAAATCTCGAATAAAATTTCAGCCCTGGTGGGATTTGAACCCCCGACCTTGCGATTGACAGTGCAGCCCGATTACCACTTGACCATCGCGCATTTCTTAAGAATAAAAAGATTATGGCGAGAAAATGGGCATAACCACTATGTCATAAAACATCTTAATCAACATATGTTATCATCTGTGATTTTCTCCGTCTTTTTCATTGTCGTTGTCATCATCATCATCATCATCATTTCATCATCATCATCATCATCATGACCACTATTGTCATCGTCGTCGTCATCCTCCTCGTTCTCTGTTTGTCTTTCAGCAAAGCAGCCGTAATGATCGTCTTGTAGAGAAATCAGATAAACGGCAGCAAAGCTGACATCATCGTCGAGGCTGTTACGAAAGACAGGACCAGAGAACAACGTCAGTCTCTTATTAGTCGCTCTAGACAGACGCTACCGATCAACTGCAGTTGCGCCCATCGTCCAACCAATCATCTCGACGCATTCTTCTCCATCCGGTCTCGTTCGCCCAGCCGCCTCCGCAGCCTGGCTGCCCGGCTGGCCAAGGGGGCGTGTCGACCACGCCTCCTCCTCCTCCTCTCGACGGCCGCGCTCGCCTGGGACAAGAAGGCTATGCCGTCGTCGTCGTCGGTGGGACCAAACGCGGCTGATAGGGATATGAGGAGGAGGAGGAGCGGATCTCTCGATCGTTGCGACGATGGCTTTCTTACTGGCACACGGCTCCTAATGCGACAAACGGATCCGTTAAACGCTCGAGGCGCCTGAGAATTAAAGCCCAACGAACAGACGACGAAAACCACAAATGGCCTCCGTCGCTCTTAGTGGCTCCCCTCTGTTTGGGTGACATAATTCATCTGATAAGGAAAGGCAAGTGAACGAATCGCTTCATGAGAACAGAACCAGAACCCGGATTTATTCATCTGACGAGGCATGTCTTTCTTATCACTGGATACTAACAATTCCTGGCAGCAGGTAAGTTTTGCTCACTCACTCACTCACTCGCTCGCTCACTGACTCACTCACTCACTGACTCACTCACTTCCTATCCACCCACCCATCCATCCATCCATCTATCCTTCCATCCATCTATCCATCCATCCATCCATTCAGACATACATACATACATACATGCATACATGCACACATACACACATACACACACATACATACATACATACATACATGCACACATACGTAAATACATCCCTCTATCCGTCCTCTGTAAATGTATTAGAAACACTTACTCCCAATGGTACAGTGGTTATGATTCCCTCCTTCCACCATGGTGGCCCCTGATCGATTCCCGGTGTCATGAGGAGAGAATCTTCCATCTCAGCACTTGGCAATTTGCCAAGATGCTCGACGTTTTCTTTCGTTCAATCATCTCGGGTCGTCATCCAAACTGAGTTCGGGTCACGCTCGGATCGCCCCGAGCGAATTAAGAAACATGCGAGTGGCAGGAAAGGAGCACTCGTCATAGAACAGAGCTGTAAGTTAGGAACACAACCCTCGAGGTGTTTACTCGAAGATGTGGAAATTATTCGTAACAAAGTGACTAATAATAACATTTAAAATACCCCCGATTTATCTCTACCAATTGCAAATCTTAGAAATTTCCAATAAAAGACTTTGACAGACCTAGACCTTGTCTCATGAAGCAGATCTACAGCTAACTGTAATCTGTTGGATGAAAGCGTCTTGAAGAAAAGATTTCAAGAAAACGAACGACAGGTGCATAGCATATATCGAATCAGCCTCCATCGTCATCTTGTCTCTAGACGCCGGGAGATCGACGCAGCAGTTGGCCTACATGTACATCGATAGAGAGGACTTATACTCTCTCTGCGTCTTACTTCAGTGACTGCAGACCGTGACAGGATAAACTGCCTTGGACAAAATGCCCCCATAAAATATCCCATGAACAAAGTGTCCCAAGGTACAGTTACGGGACACTTTATTCCAGTACCTTTGATAAGACATCTTGACCGTAATGTAAACTGTACAGATTCGTAAGAGGAAATCGAAGTACGAAACTGTTTTCCTTTATTTGCAATTCGTTTGCGTGGAACTAATGTGGTTGAGCAACATATTGTATGCAAGGTCTTCATTGAACATGGATGCAACATCTACTTTTTGAAAATAAAAATATAGTCTTTCAGGTTTCTTAGGCTTTGCGTTCTAATATTTTCCGTCTGCAGAAGTCTCGCGGTTCATAGAATGGCTAAATATGAGTCAGGTGCTGCCTGAGGTCCACCCTGCTGCATGCATGCACGTGACCTACTTAAACAATTAAACATCGCAATCGCCGCGATGATAGTTGATTAAAATATATTTTGCAAACAAAAATTATGCTATAAAACAAAATCCGATGTTCCTTTTAATTTCTACCAAAACACACAAAAACTTAAACACACAAAAACTTAAAAACGTAATTTAGGACCTTCGTATTTATTTTAGGTTTTTAAACACCTAAAAGTAAAAAATAAAAACCTACTTCTTGCACCCTTAACGTTTAAGCAATGAAGATATGAGAGGATGGCACAACGCTTTCAATAATTCCACTGGAATCGCTCATCCTTCGACTGCTGCTCTGGCAGTGAAGTTGCAAAATGAACAACACGACATGAAGATTTTGCGTTCGCCCACAGAACTCGACCAACTTCAAGCAAATTTATGCAAGAAAGACATTTCAGTGCATTTGACGAAGAACTGCCTCCAGTTCTTTGCGAATTTGCTAACAAACGAGATACGATGCAAATGTTGCACATATATAGTTTGAACTATTTTCTCGTTTAAATTTGATCTGTATTTGAAAATGAAGTTACACCTTGCCTTTAATAAACCAATCAAGACATAATTAACTCTTGTTGTCCCTCATTTATTCTGAAAGTGCATCTATACATGTGGAACATTTTGTCCGGAGGACATTTCATCCAGGATATAATTATTATCCAAGTACATTTTGTCATGCATGGGTCATTTTATCCTATATCCTACCCTGCAGACTAGCAAGTATAGGCCTAGGCTACCATTTTCCTCGGCCGACTGACTTATGGTATAGAAATCCAGAAACTGACTGCATGGATCTTCAGCTTCATTTGGTCAGCGTGTGTCTCCGATTGTCGGCGTCTTGTACAACGGGCAGCAAAGAACCAAACAGTCGTCTAACTCTTCTAGTAACCTGAGCACAGTTTCCTAACTCACTAACTTACTTTTTATTCTTAATTGAATTTAACGTCATTTGTGCTGGCGTATACGCGCCTTGTGAGGTATGCTTAAAAGGCGCTATATTAAGTGTCTATAGATAGCTAACGGAGATGAAGTAGCAACTTGCTAGGCATACATAAGTACAGACATCGGTGTAGTACATACAGACCTGAGCTTACAAGCGCGCGCACGTGTGTGTGCGTGCCTGCTTGTGTGTGAGTGTGTGTGTGGGTGTGTGCGCGTGTGTGCGTGTGTGTGCATGTGTGTGTATGTCTGTGTGCGTGTGTGTGTGATGATCTTCACACCAAATCCTCGTTCTTTTTTCTATTGGTAAATAAATCCCCTTGTATGCCAGTTTATGTTTCCACTCCACAATAAATTCTCGTCTACACGCATCCAGCTACAGATATATTTAGTCATCTGTAAGCGATATGTATTGTATATGCTGCTATATATATGCATTGAAACTTCGTTATCTGTATATGGATATAAATATGTGCGTGCGTGCGTGTGTGTGTGCGTGTAGATAGCGTGTATATAAACACGTTGATGGGGATCGTAAGGATGGAGCTGAGAGCTCGATCGGCTACGGTTACCCGTCGAAGATGATGTTGATGAAACGATAAGGGAATCTGCTGCATGTATCCCTTCAGGGCAGTGTCATGGCGATCCGCCTCATCTTCACAGCGCAGCCGCCGCCGTCCGTCCGTCCGTCCGGCCGTCCGCTCGTGCGGCGGGCGTTTATTTACACACGTCATCCGTTGCCGACCGATCAGCATTCACGTATACCATCACCTACGCTACACCAGTCAATACACTAGAAAAGAGTCCAGGATATCCACACGAGGCAAAATATTACAAGAGTCCCTGCAAGATACGCTACATTACATTGCTAGCTATCTGACCAAAGTCCTATATCTATGGATATCTACTCACTGCCTAATTGACTGACCGACTGACTGACTGACTGACTGATTGACTGACTGACTGACTGACTGACTGCACCGACTGATTGACTGACTGACTGACTGTACCGACTGATTGACTGACTGACTGACTGACTGACTGACTGACTGACTGACTGACTGACTGACTGACTGACTGACTGTACCGACTGATATCTGCGCTGTAAAAAAGAGCCGCTGAATGCATAAACTATGTTATACAATATGGCTTTTATGTAAGTTTCTGAATCAATTAACCGTATTATTTATAAGATATAGAATAGATATTTATGGAAGAGAATATAATATTCCAGATGCATTTATATATGTAATATATTTGTGGACTGGGTGGACATTGGCTGAGCGGGGTGCATGGGAGTGGCCAACAGATGATGATGGGTTGGGTGTTGTTGTCTGGTGACGACGCCAGGCGGCGTCCGTTTCTAATGGCAACGACGCATTCACTATCTTTGCTGAGCCAACTGTTTATACGAAAACATCGGCCATTAATTGCGCTCAGTTCTCACCCCGCCCCAACATGAATATATGTATATATGAGCTTTATACAAACATATGCACATATATATGCGTATATGTATATTAACAATCTCCATTACACTGTTGGCTTGCTATATTATTATAATTATTAACGAAAACGTCTAAACGTGCATCGTATGAGGTGCAGTTTGGAGCTTTGGATCACCGTGAATTGATGACAAGACTTGGCAGCTTTCCAGAGGTTGAGAGTTCAAGCCCGAATTTAGGCGCTTCAGTCTAATTATAGGCTATCTTGTCGATATCCTTAGAAATTCCCCGGTGCACGCATTCTATTCACTTGTCCTTATTTGTATTGTTGATGTAATCAAGAGTCAGCAACAGATTGCGCTAGCCTGAGTATTTAAGGACTCGCTCAACGTATATAGTCTCAAGTTGAAAGAGATAAACTCAAAGCTAACACATACATCTTTACAAGACCATATAGACATTCCTTACAATTAGTGTGGTCCTGTAGAGGTCAATGGTCATTCATTTGGCCGAGGCGCAAACACGACCGTAGCAAATGTAAGACGATGATGCACCTTCTCCAAACTTCCGTTGATAGTCACCGACCACGAAAGGATGGAAGGTTGAGTGGGCGCCGGATGGTGTGGCACCTATGTACTAACCGAAATCGATCGTGCTTAATTCTTTGCTCGATGGGCAGTCGGTGCAATGAACGCAATATGGGGGCAGTTTCTCTACTATAAAATGTTGCAAGACACTGATTCAGAGTCTATTGTTATATTAGTGTTTTATAGCAAGCGACTGAACGACTGGACAGCTGTTCAGTTGCATCAGTGGTAATTCTTCGCAAAATCTACTTTAGGGCCTTTAACATTTATACTATATGTGCCATGGTGTACAATCGATAAACACATCGATCAGGAATTAACCGGGGTTCTGGGTTCTGATAGCTTCCTACTAATTAAGTTAACATCTACTTCACAGTAAGTGAATTGCGTCAGTTAGCAAACCCTGCGGCACCATTATTAAGCTATAACTGAGACCGTCCGTTATTTTCGTGTCATTTTCAACTCATTTGATCTAAATGTAGAGATCTATCACATCTGTAAATCGTCTTTTATACACAGAGTTGAATTTGACATCTTCTTCCTATCAAGGTTAATTCTTGTGCCAATGCCGATAGTTTTTGAGACATAAAATGCTCCAAGTAAACTGAGAAAATCATTTTTTATAACGTAGAAATCTGATTAAAGAAATCTTAAATTATATCAATATTATGTGAGGCAGAACATTTCTGATGTGGCGAGACTGCAGGAGACACCGAACAAGTGAACTGGACAGTTGCATCGATATCTATAGACGTCACGTGATCGAGAAAAAATCACGTGATGTATTGTAATGTGACGAATCATTTATATAGCGTCTTTAAATCACCTCGCAAAAGCGTTGCTTCTATACACGGCCATCTATCTTGCTTGATGGGCAGTCAACTTAAAAGATAAGCAGAAGTTGTAGGTTGAGTGGAATTTCATGAAACATTAAGTATATTTAATGGAAATATCTTGTGCATATTTGGCTATTTATACAGCGCCTTTATGGAATGTCACATGGCTATCCAGCAGATCGAAAATGATGGGACTTTAAAAGACACGTTCAAAATCCCACAACTTAAGCAGCGCACTTCGAACCTGCGCCGTTGCTTTGTGTTGGTCGACATCCCAACCATTCGGGGTTCGAGAGTGGAGTTGGGTGGGGTGGGGTGAGAGGTCAGGTGCAATCGACTACTGCATAAAAACGTCGATCTTGTATCGGTCGGTGGATGGAAAGCATTCAGCAGCAGCAGCAGCAGCAGCAGCAGCAGCAGCAACGACGACGTCTGCAGCGATGCTCACCTTAGATCCCGATGGCGCCATTAGACCATCAGGCTTCCACATTAGACACCGACTTCCCCTCCCAACTCCTCTTCCTCCTCTTCCTCCTCTTCCTCTTCTTCCTCCCCCTCAATCGCAGATCGGATTCAACCACATATATACACATGTAAGTATACATACACACCATATATATGTAAATTTATATACCACGATATATGCCTCGATACATACAAGCATTTATATATGTTGGCTGCATGTGTATGTGTGTATGTATGTATCTCGGCATGTGTTCACTGTCTAATGCGGTGTCTGTAAATGGGAGATACTAGTGTGGTGGATATGCAGCTCGAGGCGAGATAGCAGCACAAACTGTCTGGCCATAAATTCGGACAGACCTTATGTGGTCCGTTGTGCAGTTGAGGCAACAGTAGTGTCTGGATGTAGTTGCAGTGGAGACGAGTACCAGACAGTCGCTGCAAGGCCACATTGGCTATCAGAGCGGGTGGATTCGGTGGTGTGTGGGGAAGACATTGGGAATGGGCTGGATGGATGGATGGATGGATGGTGGAGCGTAGATAACGGGGGATGGATGCAATGGATGCCTGCCCGGGCCGTGGGTCACGCTCCCTTGCCATTCATCTTCCACGTCTCGTCTGTCGAGGACAGCCAAGGGCGATCGCCGATTGGAGAGCCGCTTCCACCCATGGGCAAGACTGACGTCTTTGGCGGCTGCTGGTACTATGCAGGGGAGGGAGAGAGAGCGAGGGGTTGATGGCGGCCGGATGGGTGGAGTTGGTCTGGTGCTGCGGGAAGCGGCAGCAGGAGAGAGAGGGTCGAGGTAGGCGGTCGACGGTTGGAGTCGGTCTGGCTTGCGCAATGCACGCGGAGGTCTGATAGTTGGCTGACCTGAGCCATTTATCACCCGTGGCAAACGAGGTCTATATGAGAGAAACAGAACCGACTGAGACATAGCGACAGACAGAGACAGACAGACACGTACAGACAGAGATACGTACAGACAGAGAAGGCAGACAAGGAAGAAGGTTGACAAAGATCCTCGGAGACATAAGAAGACACATAATGTCAGCATCAGACAGACTATGAGACAGACAGGCAGAGAGCAAAACAGAGACAGACATTCGACAAACAGGGACAGAGGCAGAGACATTTAGCAGTAGATAGAAGGCGACAGAGACACATGGATTCAGACATCCAGCGATAGCTACATTGCAGTTGTTCGGATTCTATTGATAGAGTTAAGACGATGTACATTCAATTCGTGCAATCGACCGCCGTCTTCAGTTCAGTATGAAAACTTCTAATATCTGTGTTGCAAAAAACCCGGGCGAACAGCTATTTGTGAAGCGCAAATTCGTCTGGAATCAGTTGAACCCGATCAGTGAAAAGTCAGCTGAATGAGATCTACCCGGGCAACAGCTACAGCGAATCGGGAGGAACCGGCATCACAGACTGCATGTCTAGGCGACCGCATGGCTGAATCTAGGGCAAGCAGGCAAACACTTGTCCAATCCAGGCCGTTGTCTGCAGACGGCAGCTGCGGTCAACAAATGTAGGACAAATGGGGGTCGGATCTTCTTCGATCAAGAATCTCGTTTTAGGACTCGTAGAGACGAGGATTTTCTCGAATTCCGCCCATGTATGAACGCGGGGATTTCCACGGATGACTGGGATTTACCTTGCGTAACGTTCTTGCACTCTTTCCGGATTGTGCTATTAGCAAATAAACGTCTTTATACGTTGTTCAGTTTAAGCTATATAAATACTAGAATTCAGCATCCAGGATTTCAATCGGATCTTGTCTAAAATACGGCGTTACTGTGGCGAGCTGCACGCGTCAAAGATCTTGATCCGAATTTAAGTTCAGCTTTTGTGATGTAGCGCTTCATGAAAAGAGCGCAGAGCTTCTTTAGGGTATTAACAAGATCTTGATTTTCAGTTGTTCTACTTGTTTAGCTTCTTCATCAACATGCTTCAATATCTGGAGGTAAGAACAGCAAGTCATGTTTTCCTACAGTGCTCTAACTCAAAGTAACGTAAGATGGGTAAACTAACTGATCATCTTATATCGCCTTCTCGCTAGACTAAGGGATATTACTAGTTTAATAACAAGTTCTTCTGCAATAAAGTGATGTTCGAAAGCTGAAAAATCCATCACTGACAGGCTGTCGCATACATGTAGAACCCAACGAATGTAGTCCTGTTTAGAGTTAAACTAACAGCCTTACAATCTGATCGGAGTTCCTTCTCGGAGTTGCATTGAAGACGAGAAACGACGACAATCGAAAGAAGATTTGTATTCGAGCTGCAATTGGTGAAATACTTAAGCATTTGTTCGTGCCTTTAAATGTAACTGTAATTCTCCGGAAAATCTTATTTGCAGGAAAAACTCTCGAGTTTGTGCATTAACTTCTGTTGTCGCCTTAATTTCTTATATAATTCTTCTACCCTGATAAACGAACGTATACTCTAAATGTTATATAGGGATATGCCTATATGTATATTTGTGTAGTATATGTGTACGTGTATATATGTGTATATATGCATGGTTATATGTATATATGTGCAGTGTATATATGTGTATGTGCAATTACTTTCTTAATTGTATATCGACAGAAAAATACCGACAGATACAGGAAAGAAAAACTGACAGAGATGTATACATACAAATAGACAGAACAATACATATAGAAAGAGGTGTACACAGACAATAAAGAGGAAGACAGACACACAGGCACAGACAGACAGACAGAGAGCTAGTGCACATAGTTACCACTGCATTCATTTGAAAGGAGAAGTGACTCCAGTACAGATTTCTTAGATTGTTTTGCCAAATTAAGTTTCAATTCAAGTCAAATTTGGAGCAAGTCTAGAGCTTAACTGTGAAAATGTGGAGAGTCCTCAAACTGACCTCAACTATGGCCTCAGCACAGACAACAAGGCCGTTAATTGGAGCAACATCGAGGACTTTGTCCTCTTCATCGGATGCCTTTTTCAGCATCACTTTGTTGCAAAAATTGTAGCATCAAACATCGACCAGATTAAAACAATTTATAAATTTTATGTTACGGGTATTTTGCAGTTTTAACTTCCGCAATTCAATATGGTCTCTTTTTCCATTCAAAGTCCATCTACAACAACATTTATGTAGCGACTTTTAAGAAGCATATAATATACTATGAGTGCTAAGAAAATGTGTTCATTGCAGTAATTCGTTGAAATCTTCTTTCAGCGAATGTCTATTACATAAATGTTATCATAAGAAGGATAGAGAGACATATGTGTATATGGATATGTTCAATAGGATATGCATGCATTGTCTATACATATGTTTGCATTCTCTGTACATATTCTCATTTATTCTCTCAGTACTGTAACTAATTATTATGTTGTAACGCGTCCTTTGAGTAAGACATTGTTTTATTAAGGCGCGTTATAAATATAAGTTGTATTGTATTGTATATGCATACACTGTCTATATATATGCATGCATTGTCTATACATATGTTTGCATTCTCTGTACATATTCTCATTTATTCTCTCAGTACTGTAACTAATTATTATGTTGTAACGCGTCCTTTGAGTAAGACATTGTTTTATTAAGGCGCGTTATAAATATAAGTTGTATTGTATTGTATATGCATACACTGTCTATATATATGCATGCGTTGTCTATACATATGTTTGCATTCTCTGTACATATTCTCATGTATTCTCTCAGTACTGTAACTAATTATTATGTTGTAACGCGTCCTTTGAGTAAGACATTGTTTTATTAAGGCGCGTTATAAATATAAGTTGTATTGTATTGTATATGCATTCACTGTCTATATATATGCATATTGTCTATACATATGCATTCTCTGTACATATGCATTCACTGTCTATATTATGCATATGATGTAGCCGTATAGAACAAGTCAAAGATGAAGAGGGTTTATTTCTATTGACGTGAATGCATTTACATAGCGCCACTAAAATTGGTTAGGCATCCATCGATGGCGCTAAAGAATTGAAGTTCATGAAATGTAAACACATTGGTGTAGCTCATTTACATGTTTGTATGCATGAAATATTTATACAGCGCCTTTAAAGTACCTCTTAAAAACGCTGTATATACATTCGCTCTAGATAAACCTATTATACACAAGGCCTATATGTGTATATATATATATGTATATTTATATTTATATACATAGTACTATGCCTCCACTCATTGTTTTTCGTTTGCAAAAATGAATTTCGTTTTATATTTAATAAAACAAGTAAACTGAACACGAGGAATAATTGCTGAATACCTGTTAAATCAGCCTCACGTGTAAATCATCCGTCAACTGATCCTTTCCTTCAGTTGATGGCGCTACAAAACTACGCGAAGAAAAGCGGCGTCTGATTGGCCGATGGGACATTGCATCATGTGGTGGCGATTTCTGTAGAACGGGCAGAAATTATAAGTCACTGTTATTTATTTTCATTTTAAAAAAATACGAAATGAAGGAGTTGGGGTGAAGGGAGAAAGCGACTTGGAGCAAATCCAAGAAGTCATTGTCTCTGTCGCGTTGTTTTTGTTTCTTCGTCACCGCCTATGTGGATCTCTCTCTCTCTCTCTCTCTCTCTCTCTCTCTCTCTCTCTCTCTCTCTCTCTCTCTCTCTGCCTCTCTTCGTCTTCATGTCTTGCACCCAAATGTCGTCATCTCTATATGCATGGCTATAACAAAGCCATCTTCTTAATTCTGCTCAGAGTAGGGAGATGGATGAACCCGTGGCAATCAAGTTTCATTCAACTCCAATTTGACAGTCAATGCGATTAACAATTAAGGCTCGCGGCGATTCAAGACCCGTATGTGCTCCTCCCACAGGGAGACGGGGACTCAAAGCCCCTTATCGTTTCTTAGATCTGAACACAAATGCGTGCTTCACACTCTCTTTCTCGCTGCCCCACTGTCTCTCTGTCTGTCTGTCTGTCTATCCCTCTGTTTGTCTGTCTTTATGTCTGAGTAGGCTAAATTTAGAATTATTTTGACTGAGATGTCCATCACTAGATTATCTTTATATTTTAATAAATGCTTTCAAGTTTGTTACAACGCATTACCGGATATGCATTTAATGGTTATGTGACTCTCTCAGTGTGCATATATATATGCGTCTGTGTTTGTGTGCATCTGTGCATATATACGACATATAATATATATTTTTGCCTCTGTCTTTCTGTCCATTCATCTGCAAGTCTGTCTGCTTGCCATGAAGTCAGCCTGCCTGCCTGCCTAGGCTGCCTGCCTGTCTTTCTGTCTCAGGAGATCACGGAACACTGCATATAATTAGTATAACGCGGTAGAAGTCACCAAAATAATCGGTTCGATCTTTATTGTTACATTTTCAAGTCCTCGGTCGATTTGTTCGATAAGGCTGAATGCTCCGCGTTTTAACGCTCACCGTTTCTTTTATTCTCACAAGTTCACTCAATCGTTACAAAGTTCAGAGAAATCCGTATACCGGCTGAGGATCAGGATGAAGAATGGGGAATGTATAGCGGAACTGTTCCAGTTACTCGGAATCAAAGCCACGTATAGAGGAACCCCTGCTTGTCTCTCTCTGTACAGTTAAAGCGATCGTAGCGGCTGATAGCTGCGGGGATTTTGCGAGCGAAAGGGGTTGCTGATCTAAACGATAACGTTTCAATTCAATTTCTAAAGAACATAGGCCTTATAGACGTCCATTTGAATCCATTCTTTGAAAGTTATTGATATTGGACGAGGTCTGAAATTAGCCGATGTAGCCTACATTTGCCTGATGATAGTTGATAAGATTCACTGAAGTTCGAATAAGAAATTGTAGGGCATACGGCACAGTCGGCCTATAACGAATTGCAACCGTCCTTCATGAGGTGCTGCTGGATTGAACGCAGAGACCGAGATATAAAAGAGAAGGACATCCAAAGTAAAGTCGCAACTTATGTACACTTGCGAGAACCAGCAGAAGCAACGAAGTCTTTCTCTAGTCTACACAGTGCACTGCAACGCATTTCAGTAATTTGATTTTATTTTAATAATTCTTGTTTATTTGCTATAATGACTCACACGAGCAGCAGATACAAAGACATAAAACAAGAATCGTACATGGCCTTCAATGCAGCAGATTCGTCGGATTTTGAGGTATTTTTAAAATTAAAATACTTTATTTCTATTTTATTTCCAGCTATTCTGTTTAATTGGCGCATTAGAACTATTTTTGTACCTATTCACGCAAAGTTAATTCCTTAAAGATAAACAAATCTCCTGAAAGAAACTTAATCGTCGGCTTCGATTTCTAATTGAAATGCTCGTCTGATGCAGATGCGCAGTTGTTGCAAGACGAGACTAATTTTGGTGAGAAAAAACGTCTTCCTCCTGCTCCTGCTCCTGCTCCTCCTGCTCCTCCTTCTTTTGCTCCTCTTTCTCTTGCTCCTCCTTCTCCTGCTCCTCCTCCTCCTGCTCTTCCTCCTCCTGCTCCTATCAGATACAACGGCGGCTAACATGTGCAGCAAATTAGCCATTTTGAAAGCCATGCTTACATTAACTGGATCTAATTCGCCTCAACAGCAACATCGATGAAACCATTCTTTGAAACGTTGCATTTTGTATCAAAACCACTTTTGTACATATATATATTTATTTATTTATATGTATATATACATATATGCGCTTCTAATGTATTTGACGACGTTGATTGAAGATATATACATATGTATATACACATGTGTGTGTGATTCCAATGTATACGATGATGTTGATTGAGGACGTATACGGTATAGGGAACTGTCACATGTTTTGCACATGCACGGAAATTGAGAAATGTCTACCTATATATTTATGTCAACTGAATGAGTTTGAGTGGGAACTCTGCTCATGAAGCAAATGCATAGACAGAACCCTCGTAAGCCTTCAATAGACTTAACATGTCTGGTTGAGAGATGTCACTCCTGATAAATGATATGTTTCACGAGAAGACGTTGTGGCTCATAGAATCAGACACTTTTATGTAGTCCTACGCTATGATATGTAAAAATGACTCAAAAGCCTCTGATCGGATATGCACAGGCCCATGTGAGTTAGATTTGGAGAATATACGCATTGGACTATTATTATAAATGTTTATACCACTCATTAAATTATTTAAAATATTTTGCATTTATGGATTATGAGACACATTTTATGAGGTAGATTGTAATAGTTTTATTATTTTATTTAAATTATGATTCTCACCAATTAAACGAATTAATGCTCCCGCAGACGTCATAGTGTTTTCCGGAGATACAGCCACAGAGATTGCCAATCAGACAATTGTGTCCAATTTAAGAGACATCGCAAGACACCAATCTTTGCAGTTAGGACAATTTCATTGATGAACTTACGTGTTTGATCGATGCAAATTATTGAACTAATTGTTTAAATTAAATGTTGAATGCAGAGTCCGTTATGCAGACAATCAGTCGCTTAAGAGTAAGTTCTATCCATCAACGACGAATATGCTTGTCATGCAAGTAGACACTTATGCGGTACATATTGCCACAACAATGAGGCGCTACAAGTTCTCATGTATACTCGACATACAGTATGCAGCACAATGCTACTGGAGTTTCATGCTGCTTCTCGGAATATGGTTCAGAGGTGCAAACATACAAGATATATAGAGCGCGTGTGTAGGCGTGTGCGTGTGCTTGAGTGTATGCATGTATCTGTTGGATGTTGAGAGGGATCCGTGTCGAAGACGTTGGCCTTCGAGGCATGTTTTCATGCGCAGTTCCCGATGTCGATTTCGACTGATTCAGTAACATAGAAAAGATTGACCACATATACGTACAGGGCCATTTCTGTATATATTCTATGAATATGTATAAATGGACCGACACACTCACCCCTTCATTAAATGCATTGTCCTAAATACATATTTACATAATATTTATGTGTGAACTTTTCATTGTGCAACGACAACTCATTGGCCAGATTTCCGATACGTTTCGACCGATGAGCTGAAGTCTGCGAGTCAGGGTATTTCACCATTCACAGAGCTATATATAGGGTGGTGACGTAAATGCCGTTGTGGGAGACTCTATCGTCAGGAATCTATAAGGGAATTAAAAAAAACCCAGGGGTTGTGATTAAGTTCGGGTTCACTCATCCAATCAATTATCCAATTCCTGGTGACCTAAGACTTTCGGAATTCCTTCGCTGGTCAATCGATTCATGACATCATGACCTCACTCGCCATTGGACAACACCCGATTTAAGAACATCTGTGACTTGCATGATGTAATGCAATGTAATCTTAAATTTGTATAGCGCCTTTAAAACCTCTCATTAAGGCTCTAGCGTAATGCAAACCTATGTGAGGTAAAGCAATAGAGGATACGATCGTCTTGATTAGTATAGCGCCACTTTATTGTTTTTGTCAGGATCGCCTTGACCTCAGCGGTGTATACACGGGTGGCTTGGGTCACCCGTCGCAGTTCCAGAGGACTCTGCCCCCCTGTAACCCGTCTATCGCGGGAGGAGGCGTCCCCTACTCGGTCCCCGGTCACTCGACGGTGCCTCCCTTGCGCTACACGCCCCCAGTTGGCTGCTCGTCATCCGACTTCCAACCGCCCTACTTTCCTCCGCCGCACTGCGCCAGCGTACCGCAACAGCCGGCATTTGACTTCCAACTACACCAGTACCAGTACTTCGATCCGTACTCGCACCATCACTTGAACGTACCGCAGTACCCTGCTCCGTCAGTGCACCCCCACCACCACCAGTCGTACTCGACGGCGGCACAGAGCTCCCAAGACAGGTACCTACCCAACCCATCACTCTACTACAACGACTCTCTGAAGCCTTCGACGGCCTTTTTGGGGTCAGCCTCGGCAGCCACAGGGTCCTCCTATGACGACGGGCAGGGCACTGCCACGTGCTCGGACTATGTGACCCTACGACGCCCTGACCTCATTTCGTCCAAGGTCCTCCAATCGATCGACAGCGAAGTAGGTCATCGTCATGAGGCAACCAACGACGACTCGAATAAGGTAAGAGCTTGTTTCGCGCTAATAAATCATACTTACTTATTTACTTACTTAGATGCTTGATTACATAGTTACTTAAGTTACTTACATAGTTACTTAAGTTACTTACATAGTTACTTAAGTTACTTATATAGTTACTTAAACTTCTTACGTAGTTACTTAAGTTCTGCGACAGATGAATATCTAAAGGAGCAGTCATTGCTTTGCTCCTTTGTATTTGTCGTTGCTATTGTTGTTGTTGATGATGACGTCGATTGTGATGAAGTGCCCTATCTTACCTAATCCTCACTTACCTTATCTTACGTTATCTATAGCCTTACCCTACCTTACCTTACTGCTGGTTTACTTAATTTGAATTAACTTATCTTACTATGGTCTGAATTATCTCTTCTTGTCTTGGTATACCTTACAACCCAGTTTTACCTTTATCTTAGTTTGACTTAATTTACCTGACTGTATATGACCTGACTTTGAACTTTAGCTTACCTGATCGTATACGCTGCCTTAACAGATTGCATAGCGATTATATGGGATAGATGCAAATCATGTATGTATGCACATACATATAGGCCTACGTACGTATGTATGTATGTATGATGTATTTATGCATGCATGCATGCATGTATGTATGTATATTTGTATGTATGTATGCATGCATGCATGCATGTATGTATGTATGTACGTAAGACGTGATTTGGCGCAGAGTACAGATGCTGACATCGCCGATGAAGAAGCTGACGACGACGACGACGATGACTTTGCCAGTCAGGAAGATGGCGAATCCAGCAACAGAAAAGGTAGAGACATACGCAAATAAATAAACAACTTTATATAAATGAAAGAACATACTGAAACAATAAACAATTTGTGGATGTGTTGTAAGAGTTGCAGTAATAATAATAATGATGATGATAACCTAGTTAAGTTAATAATTATAACCACAGCTGATCTTAATTCTGCGAGAGGGTCACTTATATATCTATAGCATCGTTCATGGCTGCCTGTTGACAGGTGCAACCAGCATCCTCTGTTCAAGGTATATGAGTTGGTAACAGAGGTACTTTCAGAGTAGCTGAATGCGTATAATAAACTGTACCTCTCTCGTTTGAGCTGAGTAGAAATCGCCGGTTCAGTTGGCGTCTGGCTGGCACTGTGGTCAAAGAGAAATTTGATGTTCAAAGGTCAGTTGAGCGTTGAATTACGAACGTTCCACATGGCTGACCCACGTAATTGCCACAGCGTCGAGTGGAAATTTACTCATGAAAGCAAGGGTTACACTTTCTGGGCAATTCACATTTTCTGAACATTTGGTCGTAGATTTCACTGGTTTGGATCCAACCATAGCCTAGACTACTGCAACTGTTTTTCTCGTCGCAGATTCTCACAGCGGCCGATTGCAGGTCGGAGGCAGCGGACCGTGCAGCCGTTCCGGTCGAATGACGACGGGCGGTGAACTCGTTCCGACTGACCTCTTCTGCTCGGTTCCTGGTCGTCTGTCGCTTCTCAGTTCGACGTCCAAGTACAAGGTCACCGTCGCCGAAGTTCAGCGACGTCTCTCGCCACCCGAGTGCCTCAACGCCTCACTTCTCGGAGGAGTACTTCGCAGGTATGCCGGCGCTGTATAAATACATCTACGGTGTATACTCTCACGTCATCAGGTCACCTGTTAAGGTCATATCGTAGCCATATACTCGTAACCACTACATATTTCTTTAGCGATTCTTCAAGACAAACTTTTCCTGTGCAGAGACAAGTAAGTAAGTAAGTAAGTAATGCACTTGTTACATATGAAGTACATATCAAAATACAGAATACGTAATACTAGAAATATATGATCCATGCAACATATGGCAAGTGCAACACACACGCGCACACACGCACGTGCACGTGGATAAATGGCAACAGGAAACATACAGTAGAAATAAATGCAGTGTATTCGGCTAATGCAAACGATGACCATCGTCGATTCACAGCATAGATGACCATTACAACAGGTGACCACTGCAATACAAGTCAATTGTATAACATAACTAGCATTGCAATAGAATTGTCTTATATGTAGCTGCCTCGAATTAAAGTACATCACATTAAATGCAGCTCACATATTCAACACACCTTAAAACACATTAAAGCACGTTTCACATTATACCGGATTCATGAATGTCTATAATTTCTGTTATTAATGCACATCAGTTGCGAATGGCTTTTTTCCGCCTTGTCACTTCGACAGAATTCTCGCAGTTGTAAGATCTCTGGCAGATATATAATTATATATATGCATACATATATATGTATCAACACGTATCTATGTATATATATATAAATACACACATGTATGTATATATGTACATGTATATATGCATGCAATCTGCATGACATCTAAAATAACTGCATGCTAATAACGGATATTGTGTATGAGAATCGTAGCCTGCAGGCGTTTGCTGCTATCGCGGGGAATTGAACTGCATACCTACAATAGCCACGTATACCGTATACATGCACAACTATTTCTATACGATTTGTATACGCAGAAAACGATCATATTTTATGCAGTCCTGCACTGAATGCTCATCAATGCTGTACATAATGCACACATGATGTATGCCAATATAATAAGTAATATAACGGATATAAATATCGATACGTATCTAAGTGTATGCACACACACTCACACATACACATATGTATACATATAGAGATCATCAATTTAGATGATCTGACGACTCTTTGCATGCATGCACGTGATCATTTATATAGCGCCCGAGAATAATGAATTTAGACAGACAAATCAATGCCTTGATTACTTTATATCGATTCTCTTGAACACAGTAAATGTAATAATTGTAAGAGTAATAATGTCTGTGAATTCGTCTCAACAAAGCATTGTATTGTAGAGATATATTTGGCGATACAATTTGTCGCCGGTTGGATGCAAATCAGTGAGAAAGAGACAGGGAGAAAGAAAGACAGAGAGACAGGGAGAAAGAGACAGGGAGAGAGAGAGAGAGAAATATTGCCAGACAATAAGTAAGCGGTAATAATGGACATCTCTATATAAATACAATTTATTATTATTTTATTTATGTAAAGCACTTGTAACACGCGCAATGTCAGTACACCTGAATCTGAGGCGCTGAAAGAAGGCTTTATATAAGTAAGTAAGAGAGTTAGGAAGTGAGTGAGTGAGTGAGTGAGTAAGTAAGAAAGTAAGTATGTAACGAAGTGAGTGAGTACTCTTCATTAGCGTGACAAAAGCACTCCCAGCTTCCAAACAACAATGTACAGAGCTGATTCTTGCTACAATGTTCTCTCCGTTCGTTCGTTCTATCATCTGTTTTGCTAATAGTTCACAGCAAGGGTGATGTTTTGCGTGTGTCTGTGTGTGTTTGTGTGTGTCTGTGTGTGGTTGTGCCTGTATGTCTCCATGTGGCTGTGCAGGGCCAAGTCGAAGAACGGGGGCCGGGCGTTGAGGGAGAAACTCGATAAGATCGGGGTCAATCTTCCTGCCGGACGAAGGAAGGCAGCCACCGTCACCCTACTCACATCGCTAGTCGAAGGTTAGACATACATACGATACGTTACAGATTACAATACAGGTTACACTAGTGACAGAACGCTCTCGATTACGTTACAAATTACAGAACAGCATTTAATGTAAACGAGTATATAGTTGTTCCATGCGGAATTGCTTCAAGCACAAATGCGCTTCTATATTCGTCTTGTCTACCGTATACTTCCGACTTCTACAATAGTCACTGTAGGACTAGACATGATATGTCATATTCGGTTGTAGGCCACATTTAGTAAAATATAACGTAAGCCATAGCATTTATTTAGGGCCACATGTCTCATTTACTTTAACTTGAAGTTCTTTTGTTTTCGGCGAACACCTGATGAAATTATAAGCATTCATTCCTATATTTGTCTGTAAATACACCGTTTATAGATGCTGCAAATAAGAAATAAATGCATTTGTTATCTCGCATTACTTACTTACTCACTTACTTAAGAGTAGAGCAGAGAGCTTTGCACTTATTTACAGCATCTGTAACTTATTCGTATTGATCCTTCATTAGTAATACACTCCTGTTATCAATTACACGATCGCTAAACGCACAAGTGCGCAGATGTTATTATGTGACTCCACACGTTTTCATATAATTGATGTACTTCGTTATATCTTTTGCAAGTAAGTTGTGAGTGGAATGGTTGGTTTCATTGTGACTTTATTTATTGTTCTTTAAGCCGAACTATTTAAGAACAGAACTGTTTGAATCAAGAACATTTATATATAGACGTTCACGGTCACTGCTGCCATATGATGTCGTTCAACTTCTGGCCCTAATACTTCTTTTGTTACTCTTCTTTCGCTGTCTCTCCGTCCGTCCGTCTGTCCTTCTGTCTGTCTGTCCGTCTGTCTGTCCACATGTCTGTCCGTCTGTCCGTCTGTCTGTCTCTCTGTCAGTCCGTCTGTCATTCCGAGCGTTTTCGTAAAACGAGTCCCTCCCTAGTCTATCGTTACAGGCTGTCAGAGCCTGACTGAAATCTGCGGTTTGGCCTCCCACAAGGCGATCCCTACAGCTGTAAACATGTCAGACGCACCCATTGCAGGGCTACAGACGCTGCCCCAGCCAGCCTCCCCCGTTCATCTCTATCTCTTCTTCCCTCTCGTCTTATCACCCGATTCAAACGATTCTCTGCTCCCAACAGACACCAATATATCGACAAGCAGAGTCTGCTAAGAACAGCTACTCATCTCCACATCCATATGCGCCTTTGAGGAAGGACCATAGCGTTGGAACTCGTACATATGGACTGTCTGGTTGCAAAACACAGATACTGTCTCATTCAGACACTGAATGCGGATGTAGGCCACAGTGGTTGTGTTTCGCAGCCAGACAGAATATTTCTAAAAGCCTTTTAGCCTCGTTAATGTCTGCAGTCAACAGACATCACTCCAGAGTGCATTTATAAATTTAACTCATTGATATACAATGCAGGAAAGAGAGGATCGTTGTGGCATTCAGTCAGAGAATAATGTGATGTTTCACAGCAGTCAGAGATAGAGGGGGAGGATAGAGATGGATAGATGAATGGATGGATGGACGGACGGACGGACGGACGGACGGACGGACGGACGGACGGACGGACGGACGGACGGACAGACAGACAGATAGATAGCGACAGAGAAAGAAAGAAAGATAGAAAGAGACACGGTGACGTTCCGTTCTGTACGATGCCTCAATGACTAGACAATTTGCAAAGCGTTTTGCCCACAATATTTTTGTCACGAGTGCACCACCATGGGTGTATTCGCGCTGATTAAGATGTGCGATTGAGCGCGTGTATTTGTGCGTGGGTGTGGCTGTGTGTATGCACGTGTGTAGCTGTATGTGTATGCGTGTGTACACTCACCAGGTCGAATTCCAAACGCCGCCCCTTTAATGGCCGTTGATGGATCTCGATTGGCGATAATAGGGGCGCACTACGCTAACGCGCCCTTCCAAGTAAATCACCCCCAAACAGCTTGCTCTTCAAGTAAGCGAGAGAGACAGAGAGAAGGAGACAGAGAGAAAGAAACCCAGAGAAAGCTAAAGAGAGAGCAGCCTCGAAAGATATGGACATTGCGATACTGTGGCAGTCTGTGGCCAATAGAGAGAATGAGAGCGACAGAGATAGAAAGACAGACAGCGACAGAGACGGAGAGAGACCGAGGGAGACAGAAACGGAAGTGCTGGGCATCTGGAAGGATGGTGTGGCCATTGCGGTCAAACGGCAAACTTCAAAAACTCTGTCTTGGAGTGGAATTCAGAACAATCTGAAAGAAACGACGCACGAATACACGCGTGCACTCATTCATAGGCAGACGCAGGCACCCAGAAGCACACGAAGACAGGCGCAAGCAACCAGAAGCACACGAAGACAGGCGCAAGCAACCAGAAGCACACGAAGACAGACGCAGGCAACCAGAAGCACACGAAGACAGACGCAAGCAACCAGAAGCACACGAAGGCAGACGCAGGCAACCAGAAGCACACGAAGACAGACGCAGGCACCCAGAAGCACACGAAGACAGGCGCAAGCAACCAGAAGCACACGAAGACAGACACAGGCAACCAGAAGCACACGAAGACAGACGCAAGCAACCAGAAGCACACGAAGACAGACGCAGGCAACCAGAAGCACACGAAGACAGGCGCAAGCAACCAGAAGCACACGAAGACAGACGCAGGCAACCAGAAGCACACGAAGACAGACGCAAGCAACCAGAAGCACACGAAGGCAGACGCAGGCAACCAGAAGCACATGAAGACAGACGCAAGCAACCAGAAGCACACGAAGACAGGCGCAAGCAACCAGAAGCACACGAAGACAGACACAGGCAACCAGAAGCACACAAAGGCAGACGCAGGCAACCAGAAGCACACGAAGACAGACGCAGGCAACCAGAAGCACACGAAGACAGGCGCAAGCAACCAGAAGCACACGAAGACAGGCGCAAGCAACCAGAAGCACACGAAGACAGACACAGGCAACCAGAAGCACACAAAGGCAGACGCAGGCAACCAGAAGCACACGAAGACAGACGCAAGCAACCAGAAGCACACGAAGACAGGCGCAAGCAACCAGAAGCACACGAAGACAGACGCAGGCAACCAGAAGCACACAAAGGCAGACGCAGGCAACCAGAAGCACATGAAGACAGACGCAGGCACCCAGAAGCACACGAAGACAGGCGCAAGCAACCAGAAGCACACGAAGACAGGCGCAAGCAACCAGAAGCACACGAAGACAGACACAGGCAACCAGAAGCACACAAAGGCAGACGCAGGCAACCAGAAGCACACGAAGGCAGACGCAGGCAACCAGAAGCACACGAAGACAGACGCAGGCAACCAGAAGCACACGAAGGCAGACGCAGGCAACCAGAAGCACACGAAGACAGACGCAGGCAACCAGAAGCACACGAAGGCAGACGCAGGCAACCAGAAGCACACAAAGGCACACGCAGGCAACCAGAAGCACACGAAGGCAGACGCAGGCAACCAGAAGCACACGAAGACAGACGCAGGCAACCAGAAGCACACGAAGGCAGACGCAGGCAACCAGAAGCACACAAAGGCACACGCAGGCAACCAGAAGCACACGAAGGCAGACGCAGGCAACTAGAAGCACACGAAGGCAGACGCAGGCAACCAGAAGCACACAAAGGCAGACGCAGGCTACTATATAAAGGATCCCTTTTACGGTCGTTGCAGGCAACAGGCTGGACTGTTTGCCATAACGACGACGTCTGGATATCGTCCAGGACTCGGCCCCAGGCACACCTCTCTGTCTATCTATCGGTCTGTCTGCCTGTCTGTCGGTCTGTCTGTGTCCTCCACTGCATTTCTCTCCGTCTCCTATTTGTTTGTGTCTTCTCTTTTACTTCTATCTCTCTTTTTCTCTCCCGTTTCGTCCCCTTTCGCTCTTTGTCGTCTGTCTGTCTGTCTGTCTGTCTACCCGTGTCTCTCTGTCTGTTTGCATCATACTCCTACTTTTCTCTTTCACTCTCTACCATTTCTCACCCTCTCGATCTCTAACGCCATCTCGCTCTCTCTCACTTCCCTTACTCTCTCTTCGTCCTTTTTCTCATCCTCCTCCTCCTCCTCCTTCTCTCTCTCTCTCGCTGTATCTCCCCATCCGTCCGTCCATTCGTCCGTCTGTCTGTCGTGTGATAACTTGTGACGTGTAGCTGATTAGCGGAGTAAAAGGCGGGCGATTTACCTTCTACTGGCCGTCGATCCGGTTTCTCTTGTTGGGCTTTCAGTTAATTGAACATGACGCCCCACCAGATTCAAGGCCCCTTGCCCTCCCCTCTCTGCAAACCGACTCACGCTCGCACCGAGGAATGCAGAGGGTGGAACGCAGCGGTGGTCGACCTCCAACACTCACCACTCTCAAACCCCCTGAACAAAATGACCTTATCAGAAGGGGCTGTATAAATTTTCATTTACACTACATTTCAAGAACGACCACTCAAATCACCCACCAAAACAGATTGTAACGTAATGACTCATTGTTTTAAACCCTGTTTTAAAAAACATTTTGTTTAGATTCGTTAGACTGTCACGTGTGCAGCGCTTTTGTGAGATACACAAAGGAGCTATATTAAGTGTCACAGCGCGTTACCGTATTGTTATATTGCATTGTATGCATGCATGTATGTATGTAATGTATGTATGTAGGTATGTGGCTATTTATATAGCGCCTTTTAAGAACCGCACAATGACGTTAAAACATGGCTATCTAACATTAGACGACAGCAAACAGTTGCCATTTTAGCAAGAGGACACACGGAGGAGCTGGGGCAGCTGAACCTAAGGCGACTGAGTGGAATTAATAGTCTTAAAGACGATTAAATAATTCTGTTATTATTGTAATTATTATTGTATATTTATATAGCGCCGCTTCTTGGGAAACTAATCCGAGTGTATTGTTGTTGACATGACGCTGTTAACAGACACCACATGTGTCGATCTCGTCGTCAGCATCATCATTGTGATAACTGTTGTTGTCGTTGTAGGCGAGGCAGTGAGGCTGGCGAGGGATTTCGGGTACCTGTGTGAGACGGAGTTTCCCGCTCAGCCGGTCGCCCAATTCGTCACCCGACAGCAGAACGAACGAACGGAACAAACGATTCGAAAGCAAATGATTCTCTCCACCAAGTAAGACGATCATTCCCATGTCTACTCCAGCAGGCAGACAGACAGACAGACAGACACACACAAACAGACACACATACAGAGACACACACACAGACAGACGGACAGACTCAGTGGTACCGTTAGACACGCGTTGCCAAACCAGAACCAGTTTAAAGCAGCGATGCCTCGATTACAACCAGACCCTGATAGACCCGTTGACTGGAGAGGCTGAGGTTGAGACGTAAACGCGGCCGACGCATAAATTATCACTCGTTCCGGTCCTTCATAAAACCTGACAATATATTGATAGAACGACAGATAGGGGAGTGCCGTGGCGCGCACTTGCCTTTGCGCGCGAAGAAACGGCGCAACTTCATCGAACACAGCCTCCGCCATAAAGATACGGATAATGTCCCGGACGTGCGCCCATCGTTCGGGCCGAACAGACGCCCGTTTATCTAGCGAGTAAGAGCGCCCATAAACACTACAAAGCCGGAAAGCCGCCGCGGAAAAAGCCGAACACGCCGCGGCTTTATCGCAGGTGCCCGCGGGAGCGTTCAAACCGCATCGGGTCGGGTAAGAAAACGAACTTAAATCGCAAGCATCGATCGCTAAACGAAACCTTATCCCGTGCGTTCATCTGACGCGATTTGTTGCAGTTGTCTGTTGAGTGCGGTGGGCGCGTTTTTCTCCGGCTGGCTGAATGAATAAGAAATTCAATTAGTGGCGCGGAAAAGACGCACCGTCGTCTCAATTGGAAAATATTCATGCGGTAATTTAAGACAGATCCGAGTCGGAGGCGGTGGTCGAATGTTAAATGGTGGCTGCTGGTTAAAATGGTGCCCTGGTTAAAACTATGAATTATGACTCGTTCGCTTCAAAACGAAGCGCTTCTTAGACGATTTGTGTGTGTGTGCTACGGTGAGATTAATCTCTGCTAAAAGCAGACATTACGTTGCGACCTGTAATTAAGGCTCTCACTCAACACTGAAAACACTACTCTTCCACAAATCCTATCCGGATTCTTCCTCTTCCCCTTATCTCTCTTTCTGCTCCAATTCCAAACACTATCCACCATAGCCGTCTGACTGTCTGCCTGTCTGACTCTTTGATCTTGACCTGGAACCGAACCCTTTTGCCTAACAATTTTGTTTTGACTGATCGCCTGTGAATAAGCTGGTTCCCGCGACTTAGTTTTCGTTGGGCGCTGTAGAAATCTCGAGATTACGATTACGAAGGTAGGCAGACGTTGATCACTGAACCAGGGTAGGCCCCTACATTTCCTCCACTAGAATCCACTTCCGAACTCACTTTGCAGCTGCCCCCGTGAATGTCTAACCCCACAGACACCACTGTTGCTAGAACGATTAAAGCCTAACATGCATGGCACACGACCGTCCTCTGCAACTAGACACATTCGCACTTGGTGGTTGTCTTCTGGAGTGGGTTTTGAAGTATTGTAATTGCAATAGTAACAGAACATTTGTATAGCGCCTTCTCAAGAGAAACCATCATTGTCTAGTGTCAGTGCAGGTGTAATGGAGTTGTCGCTTGCTTTTAGAGCCACTAAACGGTCAGAGTTCTACTAGTGTAGGCCTAGTGTTGAGTAATTTAACCAGCCATTTCTGTCTAGAAGTCTCGTACAAAGGCGATTGGCTGCAAAGCACAGTGGTTATCAGCTTCTGCATAGCAAACGGTTTAAGTGTATGAGCATTTGGCCACATTAGGATCTTCGAACGTCAGATATCAATTGAAAGAATGAGTTTGTGTGAGTGTGTGTGGCATATAGGTGTGAGGTCGCATGATATAGTCATACGTCCCTCTTCTTCCTCTTATTCCTTTTTCTCCTCCTCCTCTTCTTCCTCCTCCTCCTCCTCTTCCTCCTCTTATTATTCCTCCTCCTCCTCTTCTTCTTCTTCTTCCTTTTCCTCCTCTCTTTCTCTTCTTCCTCCTCCTCCTCTTCTTCTTCCTCCTCCTCCTCTTCTTCTTCTTCCTCCTCCTCTTCCTCTTACTCCTCCTCCTCCTCCTCCTATTCTTCCTCCTTCTCTTCGTGCTCCTCCTCCTCCGTCTGCATCTGAGCAACGGCTGTAGGTCACAGACGTGTATCGTGTTGCGACAGAAGCGACGGATTTCTTGCAAGAGCCGACCTGCTGCATCGTTTAACTCCGGCGCCAATTAACTCTGAGATCCCCTCCCCACGCAATGCATTGCGCTTACAATAATACTCTATTAAACGCAGTGTCTACCACGTCTGGGCACAGTGTGGCCACTTCGCTCATATGTCTAGTTAGATAATGCAACCAATGTGCTTCGTAGTCATACGGCAATTGAATTGACGCTGTCTAACAGTATGACACATCGTCGCCGTTTTGCGAAATTGTCTGTGAATGATCGTTCTAGCAACGTTAATGTCTGCTTCTGATAAATATGACTGCTGTGGTCGGTGTGCTATTAATAGTTGTCTGATTGACCTTTTGCATCCCCCGTTGACCCCTTGCATTTCCTGTTGACATTCCCCATTCCTCATTTCTTCATAAAGTCAGATCCTCCGCATTCCTCCTCATCACTCTTCCCCACGCACCTAGGCCTAACGTAGCATCGATTTATATAGCGACAAGTAGAAGTAATACAAAGGGCAGTAACTGTGGCATACAGCCAGACAGTTCGAACTCATTACCAAACTAGCCACATTGACTTTATCAACACGGAAGTCCAGTTGGTTTTAAGTGCGTTTCTCTGTCTGTGCTTGCATTATGCTGTAGAAGGCAATGAATGAGATATACCTATGTATTTATGTATGTATGTATGTATGTATGTATGTATGTATGTAAGTATGTGTGTATGTATGTGTGTATGTATGTATGTATGTATGCATGTATGTATGCATCCATGCATGCTTACATGAATATGTGTGTGCACGTGTATATCTATGTGTTTAATCATAAGACTACTCGTGGTTTTCCTGCCTTTCCACACACGGATCTTCATCTATGGAATTCGTTACCACAGCATGGGGAATCTTTCCTGATTCTCTTTCTCTTGTCTCATTGCAAAAACATTTGAAGACTCATCTATTTCCAGCTACCTGCGTGCGCTTTTCAGCTGAATCTACAAATTAGCGCTGTATAAGTACCAGATTACTAATAACAAATGTTCAACTGTTCCTGTAGAATGGTGTAGAATGTTTTGTTATTTGTGTCCTGATGTCGATGGTTGTGTTGCAGACAAGCCGTTAAAGAATTCGTTGACCTGTTGAGCCAGGATCGTTCACCGCTCGGCAACGCTCGTCCGCCTCTGACCCTTGACCCGAGCGTCCAGCGCCCTCTGACGAACTTCTCTCTCATAACGCACGGGTTCGGTTCGCCGGCGATCATAGCCGCCATGACAGCCGTTCAGAACTACCTCGCCGAGATGCTCAAGTGCCTCGACAAGGGCTACGGTAACAACGCACTCATGACCCCGCTGCAGGGTCACGCTGCCGGGGTCACGACCTCTCACGACCCGTACCTACGCAAGGTCAAGGACGCTCACAAGAGCGACGCTCTCCAGTAGAGAAGGCGCAGGAGGGATTGCGAATGGACTGCGTTGTGATTTGGTTCCTTTAGCGCGATTTCTAAACAATTGGAAAACATGATTTTCTCGCGGATTTGTGAATTATTTTGGCTAATGTTTTTACAGACCGCATTCTATTTAAAAACTCCTAAAGTGAATCAAGTCTTTAAGTTTCAGCCGACGATGCGTTCAGTCAATGAAACTGTTGTCGGTCACGTGCACAACTCCCTCCCACAAGTTCAGTCCGATTTTTACTGATTGCATTTGTTATTTTACGGAACGGAAAGTGAAGAAATTGTTTGCAAAGTTGACTTGTTTTCACGCCTCTATAGAAACTTATCAAAAGCTAATCAGTGCAAAAGTAACAAAACTTGTTCCCCCGACTCTCTAGAGACTCCTCATGAGGATCGTGGTCTTTGGATCGAAGAGAATTTGGCTGAGGCGCAGACACGACCTCAGCCATTAAACAGACACCTTTCTACATTCCAGCTTGTGCTGATATTTATTTACCGACCCGAAATGATGGAGGGCTGAGTTGGTCGAACTGGGCGGAGCTAGACTAAAGAGGCATGATCAGCCCAATGTCGATATATGAACAAAGTCAATAAGTACATTCAAAACACTACAACTAGGCGGAGCTTCGCTATAAGAGGCGTGTCCTTCCAAACAGTGATGCATCAACGGCTTTAAGTAGGCTCAATTAAACACTGTTTTGTGCAAATAGGCGTGGCCTTGCAAATTACATAAGATACAGGTGGAAGTTTGTGTGCACGCGTAAAGCACTGTAATTGGTCAAACCTCGGACGAAAGAGGCGTGTCCTTGCAATGAATTCAAACTTTTGCATCCGCATATTTTAGATCTGTTCGCTTAAGCCATATACAAGCGACTTAATTAAAGCAGTATACTATTCCAACCCAAGATCCACTTAATGCTATTATGGTGCATACATGTTATACCTATAGCAGCCTCACAAATTTTGACAGCACCCTCGGTAAAGGTACGTTATTCCATTTCTGTGTTAAAAACCGATATAACCCTATAGAGCTTATCTTAAGCTTATCTCCTGAGTCCCTCATCTCGTGTCCTATCAAATCTTAATTAATTGCTTTCACGATGTCGTCATCAGAATAAGGAAATCGAAGAGGACGAACCTGCATCAAGACGCCTTTCTCAATGCAAACGTTTATTCTCCATAAAGGTAGAAATTACAGCAAAGAAAACTTAAGTAAGAGACTGATGCAAAATTGGTAAATATGCAATGATCAGTTCTCTAATGCAACATCGATATATCAATATCATAATGACGACAAAGAAATAAGAATTAATCACTGTAACAAAGTCCTTGCACCAATCATTAATAACACTGCTTTTATAGCTATTTTTTACAACAGTTGAGCACCTTGGGTTTAATAACTGAGGTTGACTAGATTGATACGTTCGTTTCTTTGAATGATTGAAACTTTATTGATTCCAAAAGAATAAAGATTTTTACAAATACTTGTTATGCATTGAAGCCTACAGATTACTGGGATACAAATGGTAGACCCAAAAGGGTCTTAGATCCCGCTAGATTTAGGGTCACCTGTTACAAAGCAATGCAGAAGGCGACAAAGGTTTCAGCGAATATTAGATATTTATTTTAGCTATCTAGTTGTCTTTAGTTATCTCCACTCCATGACGACAACAGTTTAAGATATCAAGGTATTTATCATTGCGATTATGATTAAGCGCCTTTGTGAGGCTTTTGAAGGCGAAGTATGAATAGCAGATACATTATACGCTGGCACCTTGTCTGCCTAGGTTCGCTCCAAGGTATACGACGGTGAGAGGACAAATACTGCAAGCACAACTCCTCGGTTATCGTGTTACAATCATGCCACCATTAGTTGTTAACAAACAATAGTGGTCATTCGCTTTGGTTCGACATCTGTTACTGGTCGACAACAAACCGTTGGTTAGTTAGGTATCCACAGACACGTAATTATTTAGTTAAGATCCATAGACACGTAATTAGTTAGTTAAGTATCCATAGACAGGTACTTAGTTAATTAGATATCCATAGACACCCAACTTAACGCCTCTTGCCCTTTGCCCTTCTTTGTTTGTAGATACATAGCCTGTATAATGCATATATGCGGATTGTGTTTGATGTCTGCCATCGGCTGATGCATTGTGCATTAGACACCGGCGCGATAGAAGTTACTAAATCACTAAGTAACTATGGGGGGGGGGGGGTACATCATGAAAGCGCTGCCTGCACTTTTGCCAAAATCATGTTTAAGACCAGATATTGTTCTTCATTAATTAAGTGCATAAGTTTCTCCTGTTCATGTAACCGGCGTGATATTGAGCAGCTGAGCTCGAGTGATGGGAACCAGAGTCTTTATATTCTCTCCAAAATAGCACCTGTGTTATTTTAACCGCCATTCGACCACAGTCAAATCAGATAAGACTCGGCACATATCAGCTCTAAGTATATAAAGTTTCGTCATAGAAGAAAAAGTGGTTACCAGCCTGAAACCATTCTAATCACGCACACACTTCAAAGTGAAGAGTATTTCAAAGCTGTCTCACTTAAAAATGAACAGCTTAAGTAGAAGATCCGATAAAGATAGGCGACGCATTATATGTTTGTTAGGATGACTCCGTGTGTGGGTGCGTGTGTGTGTGTAGGTGCGTGTGTGTGTGTGTAGGTGCGTGTGTGTGTGTGCATGAATGCAAGTTAAATGGCGTCTGTAAATAATCACATTAGAGTGCTTGACATTTGGCCGAGAGCAATGTGACCCCTACATCAAAGACAGAACTGTCCGGCGCTGAAGCACATGTAGGGGCATCGATGGACAGCACGGAATGGTCGCCTTTATACTACAGGGCCTGCAGACGAACGATCGCCCGACTATTCACCTAAGGCAACACGTAAATAAGTCTGTCTGTCTGCCTGTCTGCCTGCCTGTCTGTCTGTCTTTCTCTCTCTCCCTACCTCTCCCTCCCTTTTCCCTCCTTCCTCCTCCCTCTCCCTCTGTCTCATTGTATGTGTATATATTATAAAGCACATATATATGTGTGTATATGTACGATAATTTAATGATTGATCCTCCTCCTTCTCCTCCCCCTCCTCGTCGTCATCATCATCATCATCATCATCGTCAAAGTGGCATGCTGCTCTCCGAAGCGTTGCCGTTTCACGGCTCTGCCAACCGTCGCCGACTGAGACTCGTCTCCAGGCTGTGTGTTGCCGACAGGTTTCTTCTGTGTCCTCGAAGGCCTGAACTCAAGGCTCGTATACATCGCCCAAGCTTGATCCTGATCAAATCCTGAATATGCCTTTAATATTAAGCAAAGGTATCGATTTAGGGTCTACTTATAGACGTGTATTTTTGAGGGTGGGAGATTGTGATTGGCAGCGTTCAATGAGCAGGAGAAAGACCTGTTGATAGCAGCAAATTCTATGCGGAATTTGTCTCTTCTATGGAAAGAATCAGCGGGAAAACGTCATCCTGAATTTGACCCAGGATTCACCCCACGACGTTAGCACAACGACCCTGACTCGTAGGCCTCTGATTAGATTCCTAAAAGCGGCACTGTATTAATTTTTCAAGTACAGTTACAAATTACAATATTACCATAGCAAAAGATGAACAGAACATTTATTTAGAATTGTCTTAATCGTCTTAACTTCTTCATGCATAATATGCTACTGAAAACATACATAAAAATTGAAAACATTACTTTTCCAAAAAGCTTATCCTAATTCTTACTCTTCCACTTATCTCTCTTTTCGCTTCAATTTCAAGCACCACCCACCGTCGTAACCGTATGACTGACTCCTGGATCTTGACCTGGAACTGAACCCTTTTGCCTATCGATTTTGTTTTGACTGAGCGCCTGTGCATAAGCTGGTTCGCGCGATTTAGCTTTCACTGGGCGCTGTAGAAATCTCGAGATTACGATTACGATGACATACATATATAGGCCTACCTACATATCTACATACATACAAACATGCATGCACGTACATACATGCATATCCACATGCATAAACACATACATGCACAAATACATACACGCACATTAGTATCTTGAAGCTTAATATAACGCCTTTTAAGCACAACTAATACATAGGGGCGAAACATGTGTCGTTCTAACTGACCTGCATGCACAAAGACCCTTTAGATGAGTTGGAGATTGCCTGGGGTGAAAACCATCTCTAGCATGCCGAGATCATTTCAGGTGGCAGAGATGTTTTCCATGGAACAGTTTCCATGCAGACTATAGTCTTCCCTTGGGGAATGGACCCACCACACAACCTAATCTTCCAGGACAACCGTGGACACATACATCATCCAGGTAGAGACGTCTGCATGTGAGTGCGTGTCTGCGCTAGGCAGTTACAACTGACATCAGATGCTGGCCGTCGGCTGAATGTTTTTGGACGTGCTGTCCTAAGCTGAAGGCGCTGAGTAATTGGACTTAAGGAATTAATTAATAATGCGCTGGTTGTTAGTAGGCTCCTCCACGGCTAATTGCCCTGGCCACCGCCGCCGCCGGCGATTATTTGTCTTCTGCTCTGCGAATGTTCCTTCGAGTCTTCGAAGGAACCTAGGATTCCATACCAAAGCACAACGAAAGAGATCCAGTTTGAAGGAACCTAGGATTCCATACCAAGGCAATAGGAAAGAGATCCAGTTGAAGGAACATAGGATTTCAGGGAGGGGCAGCAAGCTGTAAACCCTTCCGAGTTAACGGGGTCATCGATCATCAATCTTGCGTTTCGCGAGCGCCGCAGGTGAGCTGGCGGCAATCGCTCGATTAAAAGCAGGTGCCCCGCCATGCGCGCGATGGCTTTATTGACAGCAGGAATGGAAATGAAGTTGTTGTTTCGGACGACGGTTGAAGAGGGGTCGGCATAAATGAAATCGATGAGAAATAATCTCATTGGCTCTGTATCTGGGGTTGAGAGAATTTCTTGGTATTTGTAGTTCATGCATCAAACGTGTATACACTTACTTCTGTAGGCATGAATAATTACTGCTACTGCTGCTGATACTACTACCACTACTACTACTATATATATACATTAGTACTACTAGTTGTAGTAGTGGTGGAATTAGTAGTAGTGGTAGTAATAGTAGTGGTAGTAGTACTCCTGCTGATGCTATTACTCCTGCTTCTTTACTTATAATTATATTATAACCAGTGGTAGGAATGATTTTTACCCAAGGTTAATATGATCCCTCAGGAATTAATTCTCCCTGAGAATGAAAAACTTCTGGGAGGCTAGAAATCGTCAAGAGCTGGTGCAGCAAAGGAATGAAAAATAATGTTAAGAATATGTGGAAAGCAAATCTGTGGAAAATCAGGCCTTTCGCAGTTTTGGATACAAACCGGAAAGGTTTATCAAAAAGCCAGGTTATTATTATTGCTATTATTATTATTATTATTATTATTATTATTATTATTATTATTATTATTATTATTATTATTATGTAAACAGTTCCCACAGAGTAACACTTCAATTATGAAACGAATTCATTGTTTCTGGAGCAACTAGAGCTGCTGTGGCGTCCAGGCTGGCACACTGGAAACAGGTCGACTAGCTGCATCTTCGAATCTCGTGATCTTGTCTGTAAGCGCCGTGGTGAAGAAGCAACCCTGAGTTAGCGGTCGCGAAAGTGTAGAGCGTTCTGTGGGCGTTTCTTCGATGGAGCGCAAGAACTTCCAGTGTGGATCGGACGAACATCCAGCACCACCAACTCCCTCCTCTTCATCGCCGTCGTCGTCTGCTTCGAAGGCGCCTGCGTCGTGGGTTTCACTGACCCGAGCGTCGACGTCTCCTCGACCTCGACCCGCCGGCTGACCTTCGACAGGCGGTAGAAGACAAGGGAAATTATGAGGAAGCGAAGAAGCATGGTCTGAATGGGTAGAATGTTCGTCGCACTGATCTGAGGCTGTCTTCCGGCCGGTGATTGTTCGCTGGGATTGCCAGTCTTCGCTTAAATCTGGCTCCAAGAATGTGCCATTAAAGGCAATCGCGTTAGATCGCTGGATGGCAATGGAGAGGCGTTGGAACAGGAAAGAAGTCTCCCTCTTGTCTCCCGATACTTGGGTTAAATGGCGACCGATTTTCTTGATAAGGCTAAAGCCTTCCTGATTTATGGGGCCTTGAGTCTCGAAGGCCAGAGGGACGAAGCAGTGTGTCGAGAGAATATCACTGTATTTTGAGGTCTTTCGTTCTGCTGCGATCTCAGCAGCAGCACCTGCGACCACGGCTGTTCTGGATCGATAAGAGACTGCCAGGGTATCGATCACTGTGGCGTCCCAGGTCAAGCATTTACCCCCTTCCCAAGGAATGAGGGTTGCTCCATCAGGTCGTCGGCCGTCGGACCTAACCAATCCTGCTGGTTCTTTAGTTGATGGAAAGCCAGCCTTCACGAGGGCGCGCCACACGATGTCATTGATACAGGCGTGTCTTGCTGTTCTCCCTGGGCCTAAAGGGCAGGCTAGACCGTGCGAGCCGTCCGCAGTGACCAGAAACCCGCAGGGGCAAACGTGAGGGGCGCACAAGTCAATCCCAAGTCTTAGGCCTGTTGTGATGCGTACAGCCTCATCGTCTAGCCTCAAACCGCAGGTGCTTATAGGCAGCGCCAAAAGCCAGTCGCCAGAGTGTGGTGAAGAAACTGCCTTAAATCTGGCTTCGTGGTACTCGGATGTTATTGAGGCTCTGAGGGCTGCCAGACTCTTTTGGATAAGTGGGCGTTCCCAAGTTGCCTGTTTATGGGATATTGGGGCCTCGGGATTGGGGGCATTTAATTCGGCTGACCAGCGTGTCCGGGCTTGTTCCAAAGGGCCATACGGGGGCAGGTCGCATTATTATTGCTATTATTATTATTATTATTACTATTTTCTTTTTTAGCCCCGAGATATTTATGATCCCTCAGGAAGTTAAAATGATAATCCACTTGCCAAGCGAAGTCGAATTCTTATTCCAAACTTCGACAACAAAAACAAAGAAATGCAACCTCTATCTAAATATATAAACTCCGGTTCAATAATAAGCAACCTTGACCTCACCTTGTCAATTTCGGCAATTAGTATGACGTGGAATCTGACGTCATAAATTTAAATTTAATCACCAAACGACCTCTTGGGGCCTAGGCTCCACAAAATGTCTGCGGGTGAATCTCATAGCTTACTTTATCGTTGTAAAGAACTAGCTGTAATTTAACAGGTTTAAATCGTTACGGACTTAGTTCGGTAGCACACAATATTTGCAAGATATTATACGATACTTTTAATAAAATACACGATTATATTATATTCTGTCGAGAACTTATTCATCGTCAGTTCCCTGTCGTGTCATTCACAGTGAGTGTCTTTCGTTCTGTTCTTAAGTTAAGACTGCACCGAAGAACGTGGATGAGCAGAAAACATTGCATATGGTCGCAGAGTGAACGGGGGGTTAAGATTAGCTGAGAGTAACCAAAAATGTAAAAAAATCAATTACATAAATATTCAGGACTGATGCATAAAAGGTAATATTGCATGACATTCTAAAACTGCCAATGTACATTACTCATTTTTTAGTTCTTAGATGTTCTGCGCCTGGAAATTCCGAATTCGGCTACTTTATGCAGTAGTAAATTTGAACAAATTGTTGATATAAATACTTATGTATGCAAGAGATTATATGCAAAATGTCATTGCCATGTCCTGCACTTTGACGTAGTATCTCATGCTATTAGCAAGAATAGGTGTCTGTTTAGGGTAGCACAGTGGATCACACCGAACCATGGGTACTTTCAAAGAAACAGCCGTACAGAAATATTGGTTGTAGGAACGAATTTTCTGTAGTAATGCTTAACTTTAGTATTACCAGCACCAAGAGTCGTATCCAGCAAACCAAACTATCCGAATATATCGGAATATATGCTAGAGACACTACATTCACTTCTTGCTTGCAGCGAATGTTGCTTCAAAGACATCTTGCTGGGACATGTCTAGCTTATTGGGACCGTCCCGCATGCACCAATAGCTTCGTGTTACCAGTCTCGAGTCAGATGGGTCGGCGATCGTTTAGCTCAGTAACCCGTGGAGATATACAGGTGTCGCGTTTATGCTGTTCAGCCATAACCCAGCGTGCCTTCTTACGTATCGAACCATCTTCGTGGAAAAGTCTCCACTGTTTAAGCATTTTACTCTGTGTGGCGATCATGTTCAAACTGTCTTAGAATGCACATTTGCAGATCAAACAGTCGTGCGCAGCGCTTTGGTGAGGTATTCAACTGAGCTATGTTAAGTGTCTTGACACATACGTACGTACGTACGTACAATTTCTACAATTTCTCCAAATTATAGTTACATCGATTCGTATTGATGGTCTGACTCCAATGTATTGTACAGATACAAATTATGTATATATGCTACATACCTCACTCAAGTCTATACATTTATGCTTTTTTAGCCATGTACCGAATTCACTGTATATCCCATTCGAAGTAGAAACCTAGTATGTAGTCCAAATTACAACACCGTGCCTCAGGCACTTTGCAGTGTAATTTGTAGTGTAATCGTTTTATAATCTAAAAGTTATTTCTCTTTTCAGCCTCTCGGGTGGTTCACTTTAAGATGAAACAGGAAGCTTACGTTAATGCCCTCAGCATGAGAATTGAGATTAACAAAGATAATCTCTTCCTACTCCGTGAACCTGGTGCTCTTAGTTCGTTTTCAAGAATCGACATTTACAAGAAAGTAGATCTGTCAATTGTGACTGCTACGATTACCTTGTTCGGTATTTCACGAGTGGTCGACATAGCATGTTCGAAAGCCTCAGATGACATCCACCTCTTGTCGCGAGATCGCCATAACACAAGAATTGGCAGAATGAGAAGATCGGGTACAGAGACCAAAATTGATATTTTATCCAGCAGTTGCGTTCGCTCTAACTGGAGTTTAGAAGTGTCCGATTCCGAAGAATTTTTCTTGTGCTCGCAACAAAGACATCGACCAATATTACAATATGACTCCTTAGGTGGGTTTAAGAAAGATACCGACAACCCAAGCCAATCTGGACATGATATTGACAAGTTAGTTCCTAAAGAAGATGGAAATCTAATAATTGTATCACCATCTGGAGATCAGTTTCGGCACTTCAAAGAAATCCTATAAATTGATCAGATAGGAAATATTCTGCATCGGTTTGAAAGCCATATCAATAGTCCCATAGTCGATGTAATAAAGAATGCCGCAGGAGCCAGAACGATAATCATGGGACGACAAGGGAAAGGCGAAGTCCTAGATTCTAATTTACTGCCAATGAGATTCTTGTGTACAGCACCATTCCGGAACGATCCACGAGACATAAGATTCGACTCAGACAGCTCAATGCTGTATCTTTTAGACCGAAAAGTTGAAGCCGGGAAATACAGCCTAATGAGTTTCAATATTTCAGACTGGAGAAGAATGACGAAATGAATTACCTAAAAATATGCAGACTAACTCATAGTCTTCGGCAGGCATGCTTCTCTCGCTGTCTGCCTCGTCTCTATGTATAATTTGTCCATCTGTCTGTTCATCTGTCTGTCTTACTGAGCATTCTGTTGTTTAATAGTTGGAACGTCCGATTCCGAAGAATTTTTCTTGTGCTCGCAACAAAGACATCGACCAATATTAAAATATGACTCCTTAGGTGGGTTTAAGAAAGATACCGACAACCCAAGCCAATCTGGACATGATATTCACAAGTTAGTTCCTAAAGAAGATGGAAATCTAATAATTGTATCACCATCTGGATATCAGTTTCGGCACTTCAAAGAAATCCTATAAACAACGAAGAATTATTCATTCTGTGCGAGAGACTTTCTCAATCAACTATGATGATATGCTCTAAAGATATAATGAAATCAAAATGGCCTTCAACATATTTCACTGGTGCATTCAGAGTCAGAGACATAGCTTCTTCAAAAACAGGACAGCACATTTACTTACTGGCAAGTGATTGGAAATCAACATTAACTATGAAAATTGAAAGAGCAAGCGCCATAGCCAATTACTATGGAGTGGACACCATTATCAATGGTTCGTTTAAATCATATTTTCAATTATCAGTTGCAGAAGATAATGATCTGATTATATGTAGCCAAACGAGACCAGAAACCATCAGCGTGTAAACAACGAAGAATTATTCATTCTGTGCGAGGGACTTTCTCAGTCAACCATAATGAGATACTCTAAAGATATAATGAAATCAAAAAAGCCTTCAACAGACTTCACTGGTGCATTCAGAATCAGAGACATAGCTTCTTCAAAAACAGGACAGCACATTTACTTACTGGCAAGTGATTGGAAATCAACATTAACTATGAAAATTGAAGAGCAAGCGCCATAGCCAATTACTATGGAGTGGACACCATTATCAATGGTTCGTTTAAATCATATTTTCAATTGTCAGTTGCAGAAGATAATGATCTGATTATATGTAACCAAACGAATCCAGAAACCATCAGCGTGTAAACAACGAAGAATTATTCATTCTGTGCGAGGGACTTTCTCAGTCAACCATAATGAGATACTCTAAAGATATAATGAAATCAAAAAGGCCTTTAACAGACTTCACTGGTGCATTCAGAATCAGAGACATAGCTTCTTCAAAAACAGGACAGCACATTTACTTACTGGCAAGTGATTGGAAATCAACATTAATTATGAAAATTGAAAGAGCAAGCGCCATAGCCAATTACTATGGAGTGGACACCATTATCAATGGTTCGTTTAAATCATATTTTCAATTATCAGTTGCAGAAGATAATGATCTGATTATATGTAACCAAACGAATCCAGAAACCATCAGCGTGTAAACAACGAAGAATTATTCATTCTGTGCGAGGGACTTTCTCAGTCAACCATAATGAGATACTCTAAAGATATAATGAAATCAAAAAGGCCTTTAACAGACTTCACTGGTGCATTCAGAATCAGAGACATAGCTTCTTCAAAAACAGGACAGCACATTTACTTCAAAGAAATCCTATAAACAACGAAGAATTATTCATTCTGTGCGAGAGACTTTCTCAATCAACTATGATGATATGCTCTAAAGATATAATGAAATCAAAAAGGCCTTTAACAGACTTCACTGGTGCATTCAGAATCAGAGACATAGCTTCTTCAAAAACAGGACAGCACATTTACTTACTGGCAAGTGATTGGAAATCAACATTAATTATGAAAATTGAAAGAGCAAGCGCCATAGCCAATTACTATGGAGTGGACACCATTATCAATGGTTCGTTTAAATCATATTTTCAATTATCAGTTGCAGAAGATAATGATCTGATTATATGTAGCCAAACGAGACCAGAAACCATCAGCGTGTAAACAACGAAGAATTATTCATTCTGTGCGAGGGACTTTCTCAGTCAACCATAATGAGATACTCTAAAGATATAATGAAATCAAAAAGGCCTTTAACAGACTTCACTGGTGCATTCAGAATCAGAGACATAGCTTCTTCAAAAACAGGACAGCACATTTACTTACTGGCAAGTGATTGGAAATCAACATTAACTATGAAAATTGAAAGAGCAAGCGCCATAGCCAATTACTATGGAGTGGACACCATTATCAATGGTTCGTTTAAATCATATTTTCAATTGTCAGTTGCAGAAGATAATGATCTGATTATATGTAACCAAACGAATCCAGAAACCATCAGCGTGTAAACAACGAAGAATTATTCATTCTGTGCGAGGGACTTTCTCAGTCAACCATAATGAGATACTCTAAAGATATAATGAAATCAAAAAGGCCTTTAACAGACTTCACTGGTGCATTCAGAATCAGAGACATAGCTTCTTCAAAAACAGGACAGCACATTTACTTACTGGCAAGTGATTGGAAATCAACATTAACTATGAAAATTGAAAGAGCAAGCGCCATAGCCAATTACTATGGAGTGGACACCATTATCAATGGTTCGTTTAAATCATATTTTCAATTATCAGTTGCAGAAGATAATGATCTGATTATATGTAACCAAACGAATCCAGAAACCATCAGCGTGTATGACTGCAATGGTCTGCTGAATCAACAAATACTGAACCCCAGCCTTTCCCGAAGAAACATCGGAAAGATATTAACGAAAGCCAAAGGTAACCTGGTCCTTGTTTCACCAGTCGATTCTCAGCTCGGACAAAATACCGAACTTTTGGAGATTAATTTTTGGGGGATTGTTTTAAACAGATATGTCTCAAAAATTGACAGCATACAGGCAGTAATTATTGATACAACAGACGAAGAAAAGATTGTGGTAATTGGGAAAAACGGAAAAGCCGAAATGCTGAATAGTAAACTGCAGCCAACACACCACATCTGCATATATCCCAGTTGGGAGTACCCTATTGATGTTCAATGGGATGTCACAACACAGCAGCTCCTAGTGCTGGACCCCAGACTCACAGAGAAATGTCTACTTATGATCGCTATAAGCCTCTGGGAACAACCAAAATGGTAGAGTCAAGCACTTAAAGAATTTTGCAGTCTGACCGGACGTGACAACCTAGATGAATATGAATAACTTTTGGAGAAACTTTTGTTTGTTAAATATCTGATTTTAATCCGTTATTTTGTTAGCTAGTATTTAGGCCGCCCGAAGAAACATTGGGAAATTTTTAACAAAAGCAAAAGGCAACCTGGTCGTTGTCACACCAGTCGATTCTCAGCTCAAATCCACGTTCCAATGGATGCACGAAGGATGACGGTTGCCAGGAGTTCATCGAGGACAAGTTTCAGGCACAGTAGAAGTGGATTGGGCCATATGCAAGCATCGGGACTCTATCAATACGACGGAAACACATGTTCAGATGCCCCAAGGCTTCTAACACCAAAGACTTTTCGAATGATGGCGACAGTTGAGAAGATGATCTCGGATAAATCGCTCATAGTAGAGTTCCGGAGAAGCAGATGGCGTTCCCACGCTGGACAGCTACTGAGAGTCTTTGAAGCAGTTACGGCGTGAGCGAAGCGGTAAAGCTCAGGAATATCTCTTGCAACCGCTTCTAATAGAGAGTATCTGCGAAGGGTGTTGAAGGCATTGGCGAAATCCAGTTTGACTAGAACGGCATCAGTCGACATCGAAGTGGCCCAACGGCGGGTTGCATGTACTGCTGCTTCGGCGCCTCCTGGTACGCCAACGCCCAGCTGGATCGGGGCGAGCAGTGGAGATAATTTTCCAACAGCGTGTGCGTTCGCACATTTGGCTGCTAGGCTCGCCACGTGTATCCGACCGCAATTGGCCTGATTCCTCCGTCTTTTTTCTTCAAAGCCATCGGATTCACCCCATATGTATAACTTCGTTGACCTCGACCGGTAGGCTCCCTTCTAACATCAGATTTACCAGGTCATTGAGGTGGTGGATGAGGTTTAAATCGACACCTGCCGAAGTCAAGTCTTTGAGGCGTTGTGGGGTTATACCGTCTGGACCAGCTGCCGAACCTGCAGGAAACGAAGAAATAGCTTCGACAATGGCTCATTCAGATGTACTCAGTGAAGCAAAGCGATCAGAGTGCTTTGGATCACAGAACGGTCTCCTGTCTGACGAGGCTGGCGGGTGCTTCATCCTTAGTCCAGCTAATGTCTTTGGAGTATCTGGTGCTGGTGTGTCATCGCTACAAATGAGTCGAATAGCAGCCTTGTAATTGCCATCCTCCAATTTGCTGGCAAATGCCGATGCCAAGTGTTTTGTCTTGTCACGTTTTGCCAGGCGACGCTGTTGGTTTGTGTTCGACTTCTTCTGTACAGCCTGCAGGCCCTTTTGAACGCCAGTTCGTTATTCTAGAGAGAATTGCTCGCGTTAGGTTGCGTTTGACTCCTCCTCTTTTTGGTTTGACCAGAATACATCCTCCAAAGGCTAAGAGGTTCGACCATTTCCCAGTGTCATCTGGTTCGCTAACGACAGCCTCTATAAGTTCAACCAAAAGGGCGGCGCATCATGATGTTCTTGCCTTTCGAGGTATTTTTTTAACCAGCGCACCTCTTAACACGGGGTGCAAAAGTTTTAACTCTGAATGTCTAAGACGGCACTGTCTTCCGAATCTGGCTGCATTTGAGTGGAATCCTGATTAGTAGGGCTGACTGCAGAGGAAAGTGACACAACCGCATTGGGCGATAGTATCTCTGCTGGAGGCTGGCCAGAACCGGGGCAGGGAGCGGGCCTGGGACCGTGACGGTGGATGGTGCCATCTGATGCATGTGTTTTGAATGTAGCCCAGCATATGCTACAAGTCCCCTTTCCCTTGGCAGGCCTCCCGTTCATGTTTTCTTCTAGCAATCGAAAGTTCAAATTACGATAAACTGTTATTCATATGATCGGCCTTTGAAAGAGCAGTGTGTTGCCATGACGATTGTGACGTCGTAGGCCATTTGAATGTAGATTCCGGCTTGCTGCCATCAATTTTGAAAGCTGCGATAATCGCTAAAGATGGAAAATTTATCAAACCCTGATGTGTTGTGTCCTGAGCGAGATACCGTCGACGGATAAAATCCTCAGAGTCAGGAGGCGTTGACAGAGTAACTGATGTAGAAATCCTACCCTAACGCTGATTGAAAATCGATGTATTTACTTAATTCTCTCTCACTTTAAAATATCCGTCTTACACGGTCAGCTGATGACGTCACATTATTATTAAGTAAGTAAGTAAGTATATTCTTTATTAACCAATAGCTAATCGCACATCGGTTTACAAGTATTTAAGAACACAAGAAAACTTGATATTCATAGAATATCCTAACAATAAAACATTTACGCGTTAAATTGTCAGCAGGAGGAATAATACGATCATGGCTATGGGGCCGTAGGGAATAACTGAAGGTTTTAATTGGTGGGAGTAGCTGATGTAAGACATGATTTGGGTTCTTCAAGATTGCCTTAAAGAGACGAGACTTGAGTTTTGAATGGAATATTTGAGGAGTAGGCTACTAGATAAGCTTAGAGTGAACGACGGAATGGATTAAAGAGCAGAGAATTTGCGAAATTCAGGAGGGAAATCGTTCCAGAGTCGAGGTGCAGTGTAGAGTATGGATCAGTTAGAGAAATTACTATTAGTCACAGAGGGACGGGCAAGAGTGAGGTAAGAGGATGAGCGAGTAGAGCGGTCCGATTGGATAGTAAACAGTTCGCGAAAGTAAGTAGGTTGGGAAAATTAGAGAGAGTTATGGTTAGGGAAAGAAGGTTTAAATGAATGCGTTCCAGGATTTTCAGCCAGTGAAGTGATTTCAGGATAGGACTGATACGGTGATGCTTGGGCATCCTAGTGACACAGTCATGGTAAATGAATTTTTGATGAGTTGAAGGCGCTTAATTTGAGTGGATTCAAAGTTGAGGAAAATAGTTTTGCAGTAGTCAAGCTTGGAGTGGACCATGTAAGCAGCAATGGTAGAAGCAGTTTTAAAATCGATTAAGCCTAGTATAGGCTACACTTACTAGCGACCGCCAGTGTTTTTCAATGTTTTTATTGTGAACAAAGAACGCCATCTATTGAATACTCTTTGAAATTAATGAGAAACAGAAGTGAAAATAAGCCACTATGATGTCCGCACAATGCGAGTCTGTTTCAAATCTTTATATTCACCAATCCGTCAGTGCTTGTAATGACGATCACCAGGCGGCTAAGATAGTATTCGGTGCATACGACAGGTGGCTACGGCGATCGACTGTTCAAAAGGGCTTCCAACGGATAATAACAGAACTCCGCCGCTATGATCGAGAATGTACCATGGACCGCATAGTTATCCCTTCTAAAAGAATGCTTCAATGTCTTGGGCCCAATGATCACATCCACTGTCAATTTCTTTCTTACTGAACGTTTCTTCACCGCCAGGTTTGGTCGTGCCGTGGTTTACCCTCTTCTCTAAAAGCCATCTCTTTCACCAAATATATAGATAATATATAAAAATGTAGATATTTAATATGAGCATGTTTGAACTGTTCTATGATATGTATCTTTGTGTCTTGCTTGTCCGTTCATGTGTTGTGTTTATATATTTCGTCCTAATCTATTCTAATCTAATGATCTCTATAGAGCCGTTATCAAAATGCTCAAGGTATCAGTCGATAGTCAAATCAAAATCGCAATGAAAATTATGATCGATGGAAAAGCGCGGTCAACTCTAACAGCTCAGAGAAATCAGAAGCCAGGCTACGGAGGGTAAACAAGTTGAAAGAGATGCGTCTTTAATTTACGCCTCAAATACATCGAAATATTGACAGAATGAACTGAACTGGCTCCTGATAAGACCAGCCAATCGCTTTCTATCTTCTCTTTCGATCAATAGCTTAATACTACTTCATGTTAGTGAATCAATCACTCGAAATGTATGCATCAACTGGCGCCTTATAAATCCAACTGAGCAGACACTTCGACCAGATCTCGTTCCGTTGTCAAAGATGCATTCAATGGCGCACCTGCTGGTAACGTGGATCTTCGCCCTCCTGCTGCTGAGACAGACATCTGCTGGACTATATTCCTCGAGTAAAAAGTTTTCTTTATTTAAAAAAGAAATTGATTATTAAAGTGTAATGATGTTCATCTGTAGCATCGTCGTGGATCTGCAAAAATTGCAATTTTTGGGACAAGATTTTCAAACTTTACGGTTTGTTGTTTTAGCCGATGGAATCAGTCTTCTCAATGAGACAGATGGACGGTTACCAGGGACGTTAAGGCCTTACCACTACAATGTAGAGTTTTTCCCAAACATCTATCTCCCGGGTCCTCCCTTTCCTTTCAGAGGACATGTCGACATCTACCTCGACTGCTTCGTTTCGACTAACGTCATCATTCTCCACTCGAAAGGCAAGAAAATCAGTAACTAAATAAATTAAACACAATAACCACAGTTTATCGTCATCATCATCATCGTCGTCGTCATCATCATCATCGTCATCATATTCTTCTTTTTCTTTCTTCTTTCAGCATCTTCTGCTGACTCGGGTTATGCTTATGTCCTTCGTATTTGATCTGGTTAACTTTTAATTTTGAGCTATCAAAGCACTTTAAAATTCTTTCTGGTGCACAGGACTGACCATTAACCAGATGACGATTTCCATTTCCGTAAGTCCAGACACTCCAGGTTCTCCACCTGATCCGGGCTTTCTCAAGTTTTCGGAGAACACAGCTGCCAATTTCCTCTACTTCCAATTGGAAAACAATCTCCAGGTCGACGAGAAATATCTCCTTAAGCTGGACTTCACGGGAGTCATGCGATCAGACAACAAAGGTCTTTACTACGACTCCTACCTGTCAACAGATGGCTCCACTAAGTCAGTACAATAGACGCTGCAGATCTTCTTAATATTGTCGGTTGGCCCTGAAGTGGGAAAGTCAACGTCTTTAAGACAATCCATGACTGTATGGCGACTTCGGTCATGACCTTAATGGCTTTTTAATCATTCTCACTAGAGGTGCTACGTAAATTGAAAATAATATATAACTAAGTACTTAAGACTTAACTCTGTGTAAGGGTATCTTAATATCGGAGGCAGGAACGCAGACAGCCGTACGTGTTGAGTTTAAATTTCTAATTACTTTGCAAAAATTCTATTATTCTAAAGAGTTAAATTATCGTTTTTCATCTTACATTTTTTTATTTTCCAACTAGCTTGTCTGTTTTTTCTTCGTAGTCAGTTAAATTTAATCAGTAATTTTCTTTTTATGTCGATTTTTGACATGACCGGACGTCGGTTGGCCTCCATTTTATGTATTTTTTCGCCTTACGGTAGAGTAGAATCGCAATCAAAATCTTTAAATTTTACGGTTTTTAGGTCCAAACCAACAGTGGCTGGTTCTCTTTTAATTAACTGCGTCCTCGAGTCGCCGATGAACATAGTATAGCCTAATTTCTAGCAACCGTGGTTATGATGTTTTAGTATGAGCAGGTATATTGCTGCGACTCAGTTTGAGGCGATTGCGGCTCGATTGGCCTTTCCATGTTTCGATGAACCGGATATGAAAGCGACCTTCAACCTGACGATCGTACGAGATGAAACATCTGTCGTTCTGGCAAATACGCCCATTGCATCCACCGTATCAAGGTATCTGTAACCCATATTCCGCCATCATTGCGCTGTTCAACCTTTGTACTGTAACTTACATTGGGCCATGGAATTAAAGTTTTCACCGGCTGCAAATGCAAAACCTCGAAACTATTATTGTCTTTGAATTTGAGAGACGGCAGAGCTTTTGGATCGGTCTGTCTACCGCTGATACGCCCACGGAGAATACTACAGTTATTTTTAATTAATTAGAATTTATTTATTTTAGATCTGTCCACGGGTACTGGACAGATGAATTGGGTTTCCAGGGGTTCAACCGAAAGCGGTTGGACGACATCCAAGCACTAAGCACATCCATAGCATCTGGAGCATTTTTCCAGTAAGCAGGTTGTCTTTCCAGCTTGGTCATAGAAAGGTATCTTAGAACCATTACATATTGATGAGCAGCAAACCCCGAAGATGAAAGGAGCCGACTTCGATCAGCAGTAAAGCGACTATAGAGCAACGACCTTAAGATAAAACCCTATGTAAGACCGAGTGAGGCCAAGTACCAGTCAGACCGAGTAACATATTAACCACGGCCTGGGTATGCCAAGACAGGAATGAACGTAACCACTATAGAGCACGCACCAAATCCAAAATACTTCTCAAGGCGCTCGACAAAAATGCCATAGTGAGAGTGACGTTAAAAGAGCAAAGAAGGCGACATAAATTATCTCCGATTAAGCCCCCAAAATATCAGCAAGAGTACGAGTGGAAAAGGAACGAAACTTTCAGAACTCCGAAGATGAAAGGAGCCGATATCGTTGATATCAAGACCATGATGCGTAAGAGATGGCAAATAATAAATCGTTTCTGTCAAACGGGAGGCGACCCCTCAGCCAAATCAGTCTTACGTAACAACAGTAAAAACAAAAAAGTTTATCCAACGACTCCTTAACCCATTAGTGCCTAGCGTCCCCATTTTGGGGACGCCTGTATGGCAAGAGTTATTTTTTATATAAAGCAATCTTGAGTGTAACCAATTATTTCTACCAAAAGTATACTCAATTATCTTTCATGTAGACTATAAATTAGCAGATATTTATTGGTTTTTTTCGTAATTAGAGGGCTTTGTTGTGATGATCATCGTAAATTTAGAATTTTAGTAAAGTTATCAATATAACCTTGAATTATCATGTAATAATACATTACAATAAAAAATGTGAGTATAAGCCTATATTATTTTGTCTCTTAGCTATCTGCATCTATTTTTGTAGTGTTGATTGATGCTTGGTTGATTTTTTATTATACCGGAATATACCGTCCCCATTTTGGGGACGCTAGGCACAAATGGCCCCGTCAACTTTTGAACAGTAATATGCTCCACTGCCTCGCCGTTGTCTCTACTGGGAGGCAGCAGAAGATGTATACAACTCAGCCATGAGTTGTGCAATTACAGGAAACAGATTTGATGAACTAATGCTGTGTGTACACGTTGCGAACAATGAACACTTGTCACCAAATGACAGAATGGCCAAGGTTCAGCTGCTATCAGACTCGCTAAATCAACGGTTCCTGGCGGAATTTTCGCGGTCCCAAATACAGTTTTTAGATTGACGAATCATTGGTACCAAACTATGGTAGATATAGTGTAAAACAATTTACTCGTGGCAAGCCCATAAGATTTGACTTCAAGGCATGGAGCATCAACACGACACTTGAATATTGTATTTTGATGGATCAGTATCAAGGAGCTGTAGTGACCGACAGCCAGCTTGGTCTTGGCGGTTCTGTCGTTGTCAGCTTGCAGACTGTCTGCCTCCAGCTGATGACAAATACACATTGTATTTTCACAATTTTTTCACCAGTCTGAATCTGCTTGAGTTTTTGAGCAGCAAGAACATCCAGGCAACCGTAACAGTTTGAGCCAATCGAGTTGTCACTGTCCATTGTTGTCTGTGGACAAGATCAAGAAATCAGATTGCGGCGCCTTTGACTACTGACTAGATACAGCATCTGGAATAATGGTGATGCGCTGGCACGACAACAGTGTGGTAACACTTGCTTCCAATTATTGAGTGGCATCGAGACACTGGGCTCAGCGAAGAAGGGGTCACGGTCTGAAAGAAAGTTTGTGGATATGACCATGCAAAATGTTACCTACCGCTACAACAGACATATGGGCGGATCCGATAAGATGGCACATATCACATATCTGTCAGATCCAGAAACTGGTGGTGGGCTCTCTTTGCTTATCTATAGCATGTGGCAATCTAAAATGGTTTGATTTTGTATCGACACACCACTGCAACTACACACCGACAAGTGAACCAGTTGAACTTTTGTCGAAACATGTGCACTGTGTACTGCACGCGGTACAATGGTGAACGTGCAGCTATTGGACATCCTCTTGGTCAACCAAAAGCTGTTGAAAATCGAGTGCCACAAGATACACGCGCTGATAAAATGAATCAATTCTTAGAGTCCAGCAGAATGCTGCGTTGCTGTGGTGTCTGCGGTCTAAAAGCAAGGCGCATGTGACAATGGAGTACACCAGGATTGTTTCACTATCTTCCACCAGTAGGCGAGAGCTGTTATTCAGAACAGCTATAGAACTGCTATTTCTCTTGCCATGATAGTCGCATAAATAGCCACTGCTATAACAGTCATTTTTGTACCAAAATAATTTCAATGAACTAGTTTGACATACATTATGTTCATCTTTTCTGGTAATTTTTCCTTGATTATATATGACTATTGACCTTTATATTTTACCAGACAATGAGTTTGATGCTTGCAACTGTGTAATTAGCCACAGGAATGCTTATCTTTGTGACTACATGCATGAAATTTTAACAGTTGCTTCATCCCAGTGTTGAAATTACACGTACCCATTTGTGCCTAGCGTCCCCAAAACGGGGACGGAAAATAAAAATTCCTAAAAAATTGTAAAAACAAATTTTGAGCTGAATAGTGCTTGGAACTGATTTTCATTGGGAAGAAATAATGTTATTTTTGCACTTTCATGAAAAAAACAAAAAATCAGGCACTAATGGGTTAATAAGAAACGGTCTCAAAGGGTGGAGCCCACACAGCTACGAGCAACAGCAACTGGCGCAGCTCTTCAGCGATATTATGTTGTCAGTATGCAGTTTTCAACGACAACGGGGAGAGCCTTCGGTTGAGTGATGGACTGAGTCAACCTTTTGACCAATGAATGCCCGTGACCGTGAGTGGCGATTGTATGGGGCTCCTGGATGAAGTTAGAAGTAGAATGTATTTAACGACTCCACATATGCGTTCATTCGGAGCATTTATGTAGCGCACAGCAGCACAGCAGAAATAGCAAGAACTAACTGCTAATACTTTTGAAACACGACCGCTGCACGGGTCTGGTTACTAGCAGCAAGGCTAGAAAAGTATTGGCGCTTAATTATTTTTTCCAGGCCGGATGGATATTTTGCCGATACTTTCCGAAGATCTCCGGTTATGTCAAACTATTTGTTATGCTTTGGAGTTGGAGACTTTCGATCCATCGTCAGTCGCAAAATCAACGGCTATCAGGTACTACGGAGAGTATCTTCATTGCCGTTGTCGTCGTGGTCATCATCATCGTCATTGTTACCTTCTTTTTTGTCTTCTTCTTCTTCTTCTTCTTCTTCTTCTTCTTCTTCTTCTTCATCTTTGACTTCTTCGTCCTTCTCCTGATCTTATTTTTCTTCTTTACCTATTTCTTCTTCATTATTATTTACTTCTTCGTCTTCTTTATTGTCGTCTTTCTCTTTTTTATCTCTACTGCTTTAAGGTACAGAAGGTAATGTAGTGTATGATAAGAAATGAGTAATATAGACCAATCTAGGTTAAGGGTAGGACGAGGTGAAGAGTGGTTGAAGTAAGGTGACTGAATAAATGGTTTCGAATATTTTCTGCAGGTGCGCATCTGGTCGAGACCGGATCTTCTGCCGCAGATGCAGTTTACTGCCGACGTTGCTGCAAAGTTCCAGGCCTGGCTGGATACGGAGACTGGCATCACCTACCGAGAACCAAAGATAGGTAAGGAAAGCCGCTTCACTTCATACATACATACACTGTATCGCTGATGACTATATGTATCTGAAACCTGTGTAACGTATGTTAATACTGCCGGGTTTATAATAGGCTAGTTATTTGCAAAGAATTATTGTTTAGACGGCTGGTTTTATTGCCTTATTCCGAGGTCAAAATATGAGGAAAAAGAAAGAGTGGAACGAAATAAGACTGTAAGCGTTTGGTATGAGAGTGAGTTCAGTTTGGACAGCTAGTGTTTATGGGTAGATTAAAAATGGTTGATGAATGTTTTTCGAAATAGAAATTGTTGTCACTTGGTTCAACTCAGCTACTGTTTATCGTTTTATACAACGATGAAGAGTTATTGTTTTGTTACTTCCACTTTTGATCGACACAGTGAGAACCAACTCCGGCAGGCTTCAAGGTCACAATTTGTATGAAACATATATAGATGAAAAAAGCATCAACTTACGTGTAAATCGCTTTTGCCAGCTGTTTTCAAAGGCCCGATAAGGAATTGCTTATAGTTTCATACCGAGCTGTTGTGAATCTTTATCAGACGCACTAAATAGCATGTAACTTATCAGTTTCGAATGCTTTAGTATTATCTGCACCATTCATTCAAAAGCTGATACAATAATTACTGGATTCTGTGAACTGATTGCTTTAAAACGGTCTCCACGACATCCACGTCAAGTGCACTCTCAAAACTGCAATTCTGCACTCAGATGCACTACATTACATTGAACGTATCAGCCTGGAGTGCTGTAGGATCTTCTGCCTCATCCGTTCAAAAAATGAACTCAGTGAGGTGACTGATTATAAGATGTCCTGCACAACAGCCACAATAGGTGCACTCTTCAAACTCTACAATCTGTGTTTCGACTTCACAAATAAAGTGTTTAGAAACAGTTCAGAAGCTTCTTACCTCTGCTGCTAATAAAACCCCAATACCTGTCATAGTGCATTGTTATAAATTTACTTCTCTCAACGGATGGACCACAGAATTATCCATGTGTAAGTGTCCACTGACTCTACTCTTGTCTTGTCCTTTGTACTTCAATATTTCATTCACAACTTAAAATCGAATCCTATAAAATTCCCTTCTGTCATCGTCTTTCCAACATTTCCCAGTTCATAAACTTTTCCAGCATTTTACATCGCAATGACACTCAGATGGGTTGACTTTTCTGGACTTCAAATCCTAACCCTAAATAGGCATATCGAGGCATAATTCTATCCTAACCCTAAATAGGCATATCGAGGCATAATTCTATCCTAACCCTAAATAGGCATATCGAGGCATAATTCTATCCTAACCCTAAATAAGCATATCGAGGCATAATTCTATCCTAACCCTAAATAGGCATATTGAGGCATAATTCTATCCTAATCCTAAATAGGCATATTGAGGCATAATTCTATCCTAACCCTAATTAGGCATATTGAGGCATAATTCTATCCTAACCCTAAATAGGCATAATGAGGCATAATTCTATCCTAACCCTAAATAGGCATATTGAGGCATAATTCTATCCTAACCCTAAATAGGCATAATTAGGCATAATTCTATCCTAACACTAAATAGGCATAATTAGGCATAATTAATAATAATATGCGCTGGTGGTTTTACAACAGACCATCTTGCTCTTCCGTCGAAGATTGGTGCCATGGAGAACTGGGGTCTAATTATTTACCCCGAAGACAGAATCGCAGTCAATTCGACCACCGCATCCTCCATCCAGAAGCTGACAGTTGCCAGCTACATCGGACACGAACTTGCTCATCAGGCACGTATATGTTATTTCATTGCTTTTAGCTGAACAGCAGTTCATTTAGCGCCTCTTTCAAGGCAAGGTAGATCTGTGATTTACTTGAACAAATTGGACGCAGTTGTACTAATTTGACATCAGGTTCTAAAGAATGCGGTAAAACGTCATGGCAAAATAAAATAAGGTAAAGTATTTTGAAGTAGGTTAAGACAGCTAAAGTACGGCAAGTCAAGGTAATGCACAAATACGACTGTTATTTATCAACTCTAGTGGATTTTCGGATGCCAGCTCGGAGAATTTAAGCCCCATCGAGCCTGGTTAGTACTTGGGTCAGTGAAAATTCTTGCAATTCCAGCCAACGTATCTAGACCATCTAAGTTCTCCATTTTTATCATCTTTTGGAGTCTGTTTCTAATTAAATTGGAGGGCCCAACGGTTTTTCTGCTGTTGGACTCCCTCGATGTTTTTGCATTACAGCCAATAGTTCTCTCAAACTCTGGGACCATGTTACATATTAATCTTAATCATTTGTTCCGTTGTTATTAGTCTGACAGATGGCTGTTTTATCTGTTTTTTTCTACCATGGGTTTGACGATGTTAGCGCTCTTAAGTGCCTGCCTACTAGAGGGATCTTTCTAACCATCTCTTGGGCTCGGCGACTCAGATCTTTTCGTTTCACGATTTAGGGCGAACAGATTGCCTCTTTTGAACCTACCTCGACTATGAAGCTTTTGCCCACCTTATTGGACCATCCACCTGGAGTGCCTTCCTTAAGACATATGTGGCTTCATCTGGCTACAGAGATAAAGTGCACGCCAAGGTAACTCATCCGAATGAAATTAAAATAGGTTATTCTTTTGTTTGGTGCAGTGGTATGGAAATCTGGTCACGTGCAAATGGTGGACAGAGATCTGGCTGAACGAGGGATTTGCCAGCCACTACCAGTATTACACGACAGAGAGTATTGGCTGGCAGGGGGTAAGTTACTATAACGTGACAACTGACTGACAAAAGGTAAGTTGCTACATGAACTGCTGTCATTGTCATCGTCGTCAGCATCGTCGTCATCGTCTCAAGACGGTTGACCATTCGCTGTTGTAGAGCCTCATTCAGCAGATCAATCCAAGGGAAGGTGTTCAGGCCTTCTACGACGTAGATCAGAAGAACACTTCGGACCCAGTTAGAAAACAGATCAAAACCACCTGGGATGCTATGAAAGCCTTCAGGGGAAGCACTTACCCAAAGGTAAGCCTTCCGATTACATGTCGAGCTCACGGGGTTTACATTTTGAAACCCGTAAGTTCTTTTACCTAACTTCCACTTTGTTTGTATACTCGAACTTGGCAAGGGGTATCTGCTTTCAACTTTCCTACCGTTACTTTCTGCTTTCTCATTCATCTTCGTCTTCAGTTACGTAGTTTGGTTTTGCGTCAAAGGATCTAAGCGTGTTTCTTGCAGGGCGGCGCAATGATTCGAATGATACGAGCCATACTTGGTCCGGCGACGTTCAAAAGGGCTATGACGGTAAATGTTCCTGAAATCATCGTTAGTTCTGAATAAATGCTTAATACAACCCCTTGTGATAAGCCCTCCTCGACAATTCAGTCAGGGCTGCTCAATGACAGATTCAATTAAGACTTTTGGGCTTTAAACTGAAGTCACAGTCTCCGGGTCGCTTTGGAACAATCCAGTAAGCATTAAATAATTAAATACCACTATGAATAGTGGTTGTTAATTATTCTAGTCTGTCTAATCTTTTACGGAGCTAGAAGTTAAACTTGAATATCGTAGAATTTGGTTGGACAAGACTCAGGTATGCGCCAAGAGGTAGAAGTATCCCAACCATCATCGCATTCTCACCTTATCTTATTAATTCTATCTTCCTTACCTCTCCTTTCTTACCCTGCCTCACTTTACCTTGCTTTAAATAATCCAATTTTTACGAATACACATTAAGTAGAACATGTTCTTGTGAATCTACAGAGGTACTTAAAGACTCATCAGTATACTGGAGTAACAACAGACGATTACTGGAACGCATTGACAGCTGTACGTATGTTTTGTTCATTCACCCAAAGGTGTAATTTTACAGACGACTGATTTTTAGTTTCATCTGTTGTAATCGAATCCATCTTTGGGGATGAACAGTCCGACGACGGGCAATAAAACACCTACTTGGAATAATTGTCTAATTAACTTATTTTAACTTAACTTACCTCTTTTCTAACTTTACATAACCTCATGTTAACTTACCTTATCATACCTCACCTTACCTTACCTTACCTTAGCTAATGTTGCCTGGATTTCAGCAAGCGGCCGATGACGGAGCGACGAATCCAGACGGAAGTCCGTTGGACATGAAGGCGAGGATGGATCCGTGGTTGAACCAGATGGGATATCCATTGATCAACTTTACAAATAACGGCGATGGATCGGGTACTGTTTCAAGGACTCACTTCCTCAGTCCAGTCAACCAAATCATGGAAACGCCCAGCCAGTGGAAGTGAGTGCAAAGGTCACACAGACAAATATCATTTTACGTATCATATGGTGCAATGTGATTTGGTATGATGTCAATGACACGGGTCAGTAGAGCCATATTTATTCATTATGTACAGTAAGAACCTTAGAATGGTGGCACTGATTTCGATGGTACTTTCGTTTCACCGGCGGCTATGTAATTTAACCACTGAATTACTCGTTTGCTGACTACAGGCTTTCCATGAACGGAAGCATTGATTAATAACTTCATAGAATCGTCGATTATTGTATTCAAAGCTTTCCTGATTGAATGGATGATATTTTCCAGCTATACTTGGGATGTTCCAATAACAGTCGTGACATCGGAAAGCGCTCCTTCGGCCTGGGACGCTAGACCCGTCGCATGGATAGACATCGGACAGACAGGTCACTAGAATTACATATGCAATCGTATCTAGGCCTATATATTATTATTATTTCTGTATTTATGAGCTGGGGCTGAAGGACTTACTCATGATTTTACACATTACCCGTTCAGAAGAGGATCCAAACCTTAATCTCGTCGTTACAAGCCAAGCCGTCTAATCAATTGGTCAATGTGCCCCACATGTATCATTATTTTTTATACATATTTAGTCAATGATTCAAGACATAAGAAATATTATGGATTCTATTTTTATCTGTAGTTTTTCGACCTTTTCTGAACAACCTCGTTCTGTTCTTTCACATTATAGTCAAACATTTTAAAATCTTTGTTGTATGCTGTGTCCTCCTTTCTTGTCCATGATGCATATACATATGTTTGTGAATGGGTAAATACATGTTATTTTTATTTCAGAGACAATATTGAATGAATTGCCTGCCAGTGGCGGATGGGTGATCATCAATGCCAAGCAGAACATGTTTTACAGGGTTTTGTATGACACCGGAAGTCTGGATCTCATCTCAGCCCAACTGGTAGCTGATCACTCGGTGAGCTTCATACGCCTTGACCAGCAACACGCATCTTAATATTTAAATGTTCATATAGCTGCTTTAGGGACCTGCTAAATATTTGTGATACACAGATATCTTACAGTTCTAACACGGTCCGACTTAAAGATATGCTGATACTTCTACGGAACCTGTGTCTAATGCACAAGGCATCAACCGATGGCGTATCAAAACCAAGCCGTGATCAGGTCAATATCTCGATATAGTCAGTTCACTGAAACTCGAACTGTATGTCACTGAACTGTCAAACATGTGATGAAACCAACTTACTAATAAACGTTATGGGTTCTTTGATCTCTCAGGTAATCGATGCAGAGAGTAGAAGTCAGGTCGTCGACGACACATTCACCCTTTCAAGGTAAACCTTTCCACGATATTCACTTTTTAGCCTTTAGTCATCGCCAACAAAGAAGCTCCAAAGCACAGAATACCACGTGACTGTTTTGGACCACGCAATTTCCCCCCTAGTAGTTAGTTCGAGGGTGCCAGTGGCGGATGAGTGATTATCAATGCCAGGCAGAACATGTTTCTATCCTTTAACAACGACACAATCTCTTTCTCTCGGAATTCGCTCTATTTGCAATTCCTCTTCAGGCCTTTCAACTCATCTGAGAAAACAATGACCTTATAAGATGTCTCAACATAATTCTCAATCTTCGCTATCTTCTCGGTGACAGAGCTGTTGCAAACGCCACCAGGAACAAGTTTGCACAGCAGGAAAGATTTTGAACACAAAATAAGTGCGTTGTTTACTCTTAAGATTTCGCCTTGACCTTGAACTGTGAAGTCATTATGAAGTCGACTCTCTTTCGATTTCGTTTCCAGAGCTGGTTACTTGAGCATCACATATGCCATGGAGAACACGCGCTACTTGGATGAAGAGTTCGTCTACAATGCATGGGGTTCGGCCCTCAAACATTTCCAGCACATTAATCGGATATTCAAGACTGAGCCATGGTTTTTCGCCTTTGAGGTGTGCAAAGATAAATCTATACTATAGTAAGCGTTTTGCTTAGCAGACAAGCTATTATCGATAAAGATTTGAACAAACTCCCGATCATAGTTATAAAAGCAAAAATCGGACTTAAATAATGATTTTGGAACATTTGCAAAAGCACTAGTCTTCAGCATTCTCCTAAATCCAAGTATAGGATTATATTTTTCGTCCTTCCAGATAAGATACCAGTTACCATTGAAGACATGACCACGATTCTAAATTTCTACGCTGAAGAGACCTCGAATTAATAAGACAAACAAGGAGCTAAGCTAAGCCAATCTAATCTATTCTGAGAACTTTTATGGCGCTAGCTTAACTGTGCACAAGGCATCGGTCGATACAAGACAGAGAAACAGTCTATAAAGAAAACGAGACCAGGAAGAGATGAGGATTCAGTCGAGAAGCTGAATGTGGTGCGTCTGTCTTGTAGATTTATGTGCGTAGGAAGAGCCGTCCCGTTTATGAACATTTTGGATGGCTGTACGATGATGATTCAGAACCGATTACTACGCAGTGAGTTCCTCCTAAAAGACGCTCTGCATACCAGTTATTTCAATACTGATTGGCTCATGCATACTTGTTTTTCTCCCGAACTGGCCCATTCTAACTTAAAGCGACATGCTCATAGATAAATTTAGTCTGATTTGTTATCCCTTTCTATCCTAAAAATATCTATGCTGCATTATTTTACCATTTGCAGGTTGTAATGTTTTATTCCAAATATCACAAATTACATCCCATCTTATCCTATCTTATCCTGCTTTGCCTTGTAAAATCCCTTTTTTGTTCTATTATTTTCTATGCTGTCCTTTCGTCTTGCGCAGAATGACATCGCATTTTGTTGTGCTGTAGTATATCTAGTGTTTAAAGACATCTTATGGCTGCCAGACGTGAACCGTCCCTCTTACAATTTAATTTAATTTGTAATATAACTTACAATCACAGGCTGCTTATATTAGAACTGATTTATTCTTAGCTACCTGCGAAGAGTCATGATTTCGACTTCGTGTAGCTATGGAGACACTAGTTGTCTGGCAACGGCACGACAGCAGTATTCGGTGATTGCAGCGGATCCAGCATCGAACAGGTGACCAGAGTTTGACACTCTCCCAATTTAATGAGCTGTTAACACGTGTTGCATGAAGACTGGCAAAGACCAGAACTGAGGTCAGATTTTGAAGTCGAAGAGGTTATGGCACAACATAATTTGACCGACGGTTGTACTAAACCTATTGCCTGTTGCCTTATTTACAAACATCATCTATCCTCTCCTCTGCCCCACTTATCCTGCTTGATTGTTTTAGCGTCGATCCAAACAACCTTCCGACTGTACTGTGTACCGGGGTGAAAGAGGGATCGTCAGCCGACTGGACTCTCTGGTTCAACGTCTATCTCAACCGAAAGTCATCTCAGATCCGAGATGAAAGATATGCCTATTTGTTCGGACTGTCGTGCACCACCGAAACCACCCTTCTCGACAGGTAAGACCTGTTCATCATCAATATCATCAGCAACAACAACGTCATCATCATCATTGTGGTCATTTTTGTATTCGAGGTATTATTATTAATTTACAGCTACAGTCTACATTTCAGTTGCTGGTACTACTGCTTCTATATCGCATTGCTCCGTGCCTGTGAAGTTGTGTCTTGGTCTGTTGAAGATACCTGGATGAGCTTGTCGTACAGTCTAACATTGCACAGAGGGATCGAAACACGGCGACTCAGTATCTGGCAAAACTCGACTACGGCGGTTCGATACTTTGGAACTACCTGGATACCAACTGGACCTCTGTTCGACCTGGGTCAATTTTCGATGGCCTACATAATTTGTTAATCTGTTTATTCTTTAAACTTTGGTGTTTTACTTGTTTAATCCTTATTAAACTTTGGCAGCTTATTATAAGTAGCTTTTGAGTTTACTGCAGAGCTTCTTAGAGAGATAGCTACTTCGGAGAACCTTGGACTGAACAATGCATGGAGAAAGACCCACAATAGGAGGGCGTGGAAATGTCAAATCCTGGGCAAACTAATTGTGAATAACAGTTTATCTTTCATTGTCATTGCTACTGCAGACTATTTAAGTTTCAGTGCGAACTATGCTGTAAGGGTCGGTCAAATGCTTCAGTATACAACTTATATATTTGTAGGCTCAATTGATTCAAGGCCTTCATCATAAAGGGGTAAAGTTATTAATTGCAGGCCTTATTTGATAAGTCTGCATTTCTGACTGTAGAATTGACAAATGGTGGACAATGTACAACATCATTAAGGGATTCTCCACACCAGCCCAGGCTCTACAGGTTACCATTATCATTTTCCTCATCATTATTATCAACTTCATCATCACCTTTATCATCATCATCATCTTCGACGTCGTCGTCAACATCGTCGTAATCATCATCTCATCAGTTTTTCTTCTTTTTCTTCTCCATCTTCTTCTTCGGTCTTTCATGCTCATCGTGACGATGATTGCAATGACTCGGGTTTTGAATTAAATAATTAGCTATAATTGTTTTATTTATAACAAATTTTAACCTTTATCTCCTCGACAAAATTTCCTGCCATCCTTCTTCTTGAAGCGTTTATTTGAGTCTTTAACATAGTCTCTTGGTTATTTACCTTGCTTTCTTTTTCTGTTCATCCTAGATTTTTCGTTACCCTCCCTCTTTTCCATTAACAATTTTGTCAAACTTTTTGCTTTTATAGTGTTATCTCTTCCGTTGTTCATTTTTCAAGTTCTATGAGATCCCTCTCTCAAATCAGCTTTGGCACAACTCAGTTGCTCCTGGATCCTTCATAGTCGAGGGTAAGATCCGTGTATGACGCCGTTACTATGATGTCGACTATTTTTTTGTTCGCGAGCAGCTGAACAATTTCATCAGTCGGCATCTTGCGGAGTCGGAGACAGAACGGAACAACTTTGTGCAGTTGGTTCTCCTCGTCCAGCAGAACATTGAGTGGAGAACAAGTAACACTCTCGCCCTTCGTAATTGGCTCTTCCGCCAGCAAATGGCCGACGTCCCCCTCGCTTCCGGTTACCAAGTGACCACTTCCGGTGTGCATCACTAGGCGATAGTCTTTGAATCGGATAAGGCAGACTTGAAATACTAACGAAGAAGCCGATGCAGCATGTCTGCTTCCTACGAAACATGACTTGCAAATACTTTATTAAACTAAGGTTTAAATTATAGTCCTAATAACAATCATTGTGTTTATTTTAGAAACGAGAATAACCGACTATGCTTGTAATGGGTTCATTTAGCTGACCCCTAACAAGAGGATAAAATAAAATTGCTTCAAAGGCTTAAGTTTAACATATATTTTACTGTTATTGATTAACGATCTCTGTTTAACTGAAATCCTCACTCCTAATATCTCAGGAATTTACCATAGCTTTATGATTGTGGCTATCAAGCGTCTTTTTGATACCATAGTTATAGTAACCGCAGTTACCACTAATACCACGGTTATTATTATGGCTATCTGTGTATAGCATCTTTGAAGTGCCTCTCAAAATAGCTGTGTGATCCACCTCACTTAACATTTGTTCGCGATTGAGATTTCTCTGTGCACACTAGGGAACCTCGGATCCAAGTAGCGGTTCCTGAGCAGAAATCTTAAACAAGCGCTTAATTAGAGCAGCTAAGTACAGTACATGCAACTAACTACACGGACATTCCTCAGTGAAATTAATTAGCTGACTGACCTGCATTTTCACCAGAAAATTAATGCTTTAATACCATTTAGGCCACATGGTGACTGATGTCAGCAGACACTGGTTTTAAATTACTGATCACTTATCACATTATGGCTTTGTTACTCTTCTGATAACGAACATCGTGCTTGGATGTATTTGCGCACCTGCCGATAACTCAGATCCTGTCCTATTTGCGTTGCATTTCCTCCTAATTAAAAAATACTGCAAGAGAAATTCACAACTGTTGTGACCTACATTTAGAAATAAAATATCTGTGATAAAGATATCTAAAAGGTGACGACACTAATTAGCCAACTTTTGATATATAGCAACTACGGAAGCGATTCGTTAGCGTTGGATGGAGTGCATCGGGTCCGAAACACAACAATCGAAAATTGCCCTTACTCTCGGGTTGGAAGATTTTTGCTGGTAATCACAACGATATTTGTTTGGTGATTACTCACTGAAGAATTTGAATGAAGAAAAATAAGATATACTGATCCAGATATAGTGATAACAACCAGCTTAGGAAAAATTGAATAAACAGACCGGAAGAATTGACTTGCCCCTCTCCAAGCTCAGATGGAGCAAGACTGTAAATGAGGCACAACCGGATTGCTGCCCCACAGGGAATCGATGTTGACTGGTGTACATACTTTACTTTTTATGTATGCATGCATGTACGCAAGTATGTATGTATGTATGTATGTGTGCATATATGTGAACCGTTCTCTTCGATGTATCTTTGCATGTGCTTTTATATTTGTCTCCTGTGTGTTTTTATGCATGTACTGTTTCGTCAGCTCCTGATTAGACCAGCCAATCCCCTTCTACTGTCGCTTCATTTTCCACCAGTGAGCCAAAGTACCTGTACAGTGGATCAATCGATCCAAAAATAAACTAATCAGACGCTATATAAAGCAATCAGACAGACCTTTTTAGTCACATCGACCAGATCTCGTTGCGTCGTCAAAGATGAGTTCGATGGCGCACCTGCTGGTGACGTGGCTTTTCGCCCTTCTACTGTTTAGAGAGACATTCGCTGGACAACAAACCTCTGGTAGGTCTCAGTTCTTTCTTTGCTGATGTTTGTCTCTGAGGGGTTCCAAAGTGGCGCTATATATACAAATGCAATTGCAAGCGGGTTTGCCATGAATCTTGTCGTCGCAGCTGTAAGTCGTGTCGTAAATGTAACGAACGGTTACCTTATTGTTTGATTGCTGTCATGCATGCGCTTCAGTCGAAAGATACATCAACCCACTGTCGGACGACTTATCTATTGTTAATCAATTGTGGCCTAATGTTGTTTTGACTGAGCGATATCTTTTTCTTGCCTTACCTTACCATACATTAGCATATCTGACTTAGCCTTGGCTTAATTGAAACTGTAAGACACCCTTCCCCTTTCCATCTTCCCTCCACGGAATAAATTTGCTGAGTTTGACACATACTCTCATAACAACAGCAATCGTCACGGATTGTGGACGTTATTGAGTAATTGAGCTGGGAAGAAAGAGAAGAACTTTTTAAATATTGAGGTACATACCTGACAGCATGTCATCACTTAATAATTTCGGATATATATCTTTCCATGTACCTTTGTTATCAACGTTGACGGTATGGTTGTTTTAGTTGCTGGAATCGGTCCTTTTGATGAGGTGGATGGACGGTTACCAGCGACGGTGAAGCCTTACCACTACAATGTGGAGTTTTTTCCAAACATCTACCTCCCGGGTCCTCCCTTTCCTTTCAGTGGACATGTCGACATCTACATCGACTGCCTCGTTACGACTAACGTCGTCATTCTCCACTCGAAAGGCAAGAAAATCATTAACTCATTGGCTTAAATACATTCCACTTATTTGGATATAGAATTTCGAATGAGACATATATGTATATGTTGTTCCTGTAGATTTTCTTATGCATCATCCTCATCATCAACGTAGTCATCGCAATCGTAATCGTAACCGTGAATGCACATTTATGTAGCGCCTCTTAAAGAAAACTAGTCAGAGATGCCTCCGATTTGACAATAGAAGACCGCGATCGACTAGAATGGTCTTGAACCGGTGATGAAAAACAGGCAGAAATCTTATATGGTATATTGTTCTTCTACTTCTTTGTGTGCTATCATTGTCGTCGTCAACATCATCATATTGCTTTTCTTTTCTTTTCTTCCTGCATCGCATTTGATCCTGTTACAGATGTCAGTATTAACTCTTTTATGATGGTTCCTCTTCTGATTCGTCTAATTCCTGTTTCTGGTCATGCTATTCTCTTAACTGTCCTTCAGACTCTTTTCCTTTTCGATTCGTTATCACTTGTTGTGCATATAAAAGATTTTTCTACAGGGCGTTACATATTCTTTTGTTTGCACAGGACTGACCATTGACCAGACGACGATTTCCATTTCCGTAAGTCCAGACACTCCAGGTTCTCCACCTGACCCGATCTTTTCCAGTTTAGAGGAGAACACGGCGGCCAATTTCCTCTACTTCTTTCTGGAGAACAACCTCGAGGTCGGCGAGAAATATCTCCTCAAGTTGGACTTTTCTGGAAGCATGCGATCAGACAACAACGGTCTCTATTATGACTCTTACCTGGCAACAGACAGCACCACTAAGTTAGTAGAACGGATAATCTCTAGATCTTTTTTGGGATTAGGGTCAAGTCTCCTAATAAGACGGCATCTATTTCGCTATGTATTTAACTTCTACCTTCGTACTTGCAAGATGTGTATAGCCAATCATTATTATGGCGTCAGCTTTTATGGTAATCTCCTTTCTGAAATATTGTGGAGCTTTGCAACAGAATGTCATCTTTATTAATCTAGAATTCTAGAAGTTATTAATCTATTTTTCTGTGAACCCTCGTGGACCTTTTCACAGCCATGAAAGCCAATTTTGAAATACCTTGGTACATAACCTAGTTTCTAGTGGTGTCTTAACGCAGATAGATAGGCTATCTTGCTGCGACTCAGTCGATTGAGGCTCAAAAGGCCTCTTCTTGCTTCAGTTAGCATAACCTGGTTTCTAGTAACCGTGGTTATGGTGTCGAAATGTGAATAGGTATGTTGCTTCGACTCAGTTTGAGATGATTGAGGCTCGAACGGCCTTGCCATGCTTCGATGAACCGGATCTGAAAGCGACCTTCAACACGACGATCGTGCGAAGTGCATCATCTGTTGCTTTGGCCAATATGCCCATTGTGTCTACCGTATCAAGGTAGGCATCACTTCAAAAGCAGATAAGCACACAATCACTCAAACAATTCTGCCATTGTTTATGTACAATCTTTACAAGTGATGCCTACATTTCCGCTTGTATATTACACTATGAATTTCAATCTAGGATTCGAAGGATGGATAGGCTGGACTGATTGGTAGAAGATTAAGTAGTAGTAAACCTCGTTAGCTTTCAACTAACCTTGTCCTCGTTAGCTCTTGATCTGTCATGGCCTTGCATTGCTCTGCTAAACAGACCTACATAGTCTCGTAGACTAATTACAGCCTTGCATATGCAATCGTAATCATAAACTCGAAATTTCTGAAGCACTACGTAAACGCAAGTGAAGGGCGCCAAGCTTATTGACTAGCGTTGCAACAAAGAGTTGCATCGAGTCAGTGGGTTTGTCCAAATATGCCATGTCAAGAAAAGTCTGGTTGCCTAATGTGAACCAAACAGTTTTGCTTGCTTCAAAAGTCACACGGGAAGAAAAGTGCAGCCTAATGTCTAGGCTTTAGGCATTCGTCTCGTAGACCTTAATTGTCTCACTTAAGGGATTTTGCTACTCTTTGTTCCAGGCCGGATGGATACTTTGCCGATACTTTTCAACAATCTCCGGTCATGTCGATTTACCTGTTATGCATTGGAGTCGGAGACTTTGCAACCGTTGTCAGTGGCAACATCCACGGCTATCAGGTAATACGGATGAAAATTAAAGACATGTTCCAGCTACCACTGGGTATTGATGATGCAGGAGGAAATGAGGAGAAGAAGGAGGAGAATATAAGGTATTATCATTTGAAGATAGGAGTTTTTCGGTACTTATCAGGTACAGAGTATATAAGGGGTTATAATTATCGGCAGTCGTAACTCTTAGAAAAAATTTCAGGAAGCATTGAGTTTTCCAGAGAAATCTTTAAGATAAGTTGAGGAATCGATAACACAAACCAAGGCAGGTTAGGATCAGATGAGGTGCAGCGTGGTTAAGGTAAGGTGACTGAATAAATCGTTTCGATTTGTCTCTGTAGGTGCGCATCTGGTCGAGTCCGGATCTTCTGTCGCAGATGCAGTTTGCTGCCGACGTTGCCGCCAAGTTCCAGGCCTGGCTGGATACGGAGACTGGCATCACGTACCGAGAACCAAAGATGGGTAAAAGCCGATCTTTAACACTAACCCTAACACCTGCATATAATCTATATCATATAAACCATACGCCAATAACCATACAGAGAGTTCAGCTAGAAGTTGAACCTACATTCCGCACGTTTTGTGTAACATCCCAAACTTCGCCTAAAACACTCAACTAAGCTTCCCGAATTTCGCTAATAAATCCAAACTCGGTTTCGCAATTTAACTGTCTGTAACGAAATTATATTATAAATTGTCTTCCTTGTCACAAATGCAATAAACTAATCCAATGTTTCTTGTAAGCCAAAGCCCTTTTCCACGGGCCTTACAACGCCTTCCAAATCTATTTCGAAAATCTCCTAAAGTAGTTTATAATAACCTGCTTATTCTGCATCTATATATATATATATATAATAGCCTTAGACGCGTGGTGCGTGGTCCGGTGACGTTGAACACTGGCGTTATCTGGCAAATACCATGAGAACGAAAAAGGTTTCATAGAATAGGCGATTTGCTAGGGTGAAGTTCTTTAAAGCGAAACAGGCTTTGTTCATTGCTTTCATGGCCGGTAGCTAACGGGAAGCAATAGAGGTTTCCCCAGAAGGAATCTTTCACCTAACTAGAGGTTAGAGGCTCTTCGCGGGAGACACTTGTTACATTTAATTGTCAATACAATATATAAAAGGCAGGAGTTTTTTTATGTGCTGATGGTGCGTTTCGCTGCTACAGACCACCTCGCTCTTCCGTCGAAGGGTGGAGCAATGGAGCACTGGGGTCTGATCACTTATGGCGAGGAGTCAATCGCTATTAATCCGCCTACCACAGGCGCCACTCAGAAGCTGAATGTCGCCAGCATCATCGCACACGAAATTGCTCATCACGTGCGTATACCAATGCATCGCTTTTAACAGAACAGGCGTTTATTTAGCGCTGTTTAGACGCAAGCCCTGAGACTCAGTTGACAAAACTGAATGCAGTTTTACTCGGTTGATATCAGATGTAAGCACACGTTATGGCAGCGAAAGATGTTGCGATTTTATGTTCGGCTGGTGTAAATTTTAAATGTGTACATTTTGGTGTTTCAATGCTCCTTTATATTTATGTGGCAATCCGGAGTCTTTGAGTGGTAGCCTACACGTATTTGTCAACGTTTTTCTTTCTATATATTTCGCTATGAATCTGGCGAGATGTCCTAACATACCCGTTGTAGCTTTGTCGTCACGCCTGAGGTTTAGCTGGCCAATCAACCGTCTGCACAAGACAAGAGATGGTTGTCTCGTTTTCACGTACCTTGGCAAAGCACCGCCGTACCTTCTCAGTGGCAGGCCATCTACTTGGAATTGCGTCCGTCTGATCCTGGCCAGGGACGCTGCCTGCTCTTTCTAGGGAATATTTGAAAGCATTTGTCTTTGGCAGGGCTGGTCTGGGAACCTCTCGGAGCAGATAGTTTGATTGGGTGCTAAGTAAATTTATCTCAGTGAAATTAAACTAACCTTGCATCATATTTGTTGTGTGGTGAAGTGGTATGGGAATCTGGTCACGTGCAAGTGGTGGACAGAGGCCTGGCTGAACGAGGGATTTGCCACCCACTACAACTATTATCCTACAGAGATCATTGGCTGGCAAGGGGTAAGCTACTATTATCCGACAATTAGCTGGCAGGGATAACTTATGGCGACACAGTATACGTTCGTACTGTAGATTCCTGGTTTAGAATGAGTCGGTGCAGAAAGCATTTTCCATTCCAGTCATCGTCAACTCTAAGTATCTGATATCTAGAACAAGTGATATATACATTTCATCATTGCCAGACGTCATCATTGTCTTCGTTATCATCAAATTTTGTCATAATCTTTTCGCTATCATCGTCATTATTGTAGCCATCACATCGATAATATTATCAGTCTTCATTTCAAGCTGAAATATAGGCTCACAAGGCAGAGCATTTAGCATAGCATATTTTGATAAAAACCTTCTCTTCCTCAAACTCCTCCTCCTTATCCTTCTTACTGTTATCCTCATCATCATTATCATCGTCGTCGTCGCATAAAGACGTTGTGCCACTCCCTGTCGTCAGAGCCTCGGTCAGCAGATCGATCCAAGAAGAGGCGTCCAGCCTTTCTACGACATTGACCAGAAGAACACTTCGGACCCAGTTAGAAAACAGATCAACACCACCTGGGAGGCGGACAAAGCCTTCGACGGAAGCACTTATCCAAAGGTCAGCCTTTACGTTTCTCTGAAAAACTCCTATTTATCAAATTCAGGTTAATAATTGCGAGGTAACTTCCAGAATTAGTAGTTTTCCCCCTTTATTATCGTTTTGAGGCGAAAGAAAGAGTTGTCTTAGATGCTCTGTTCTTCTTCTTCCTTCTGGCTGGATTTAATCCCTCCTAGGGGAGAGGTCAGCCACCTAGGAAGGGGTTAGCCACATAGGGAGGGGTCAGATGCTCTGTTCTTCACTTTCCTTTCGTTATTTTACTCTTTCTTTTCTCTTTATTTCTGAACCAAAGCTTTAAACTAAACGTTTCCTCTTTAACTGTCCAGTTTTTTGTAACTCTTCCTTTCTTCTTTAGGTTCTCTAAATGTAACTTTTCCTATCTTTCTTAAACTTCCACGTGTACTCTTCGTTTAACTTTTGATTTTCAATGTAAACACTAATCGTTTAATGTTACGCTTCACTTCTAACGTCGCTGTTTTCTTTAATTCTTTGGTATTTGGCTTTGCTTTTAATTTCCCTCAACCGGTCAAACAGGTGTCACCGAGGCTAAGTGTGTGTGCGTGTGTTACAGGGCGGCGCAATGATTCGAATGATACGAGCCATACTTGGTCCGGTGACGTTCAATAGAGCTATGACGGTAAATGTTCCTACAGTCATCTTTAGTCTTGAATAAATGCTTATTAGAAAACGTGAAGCCTATAGTATTCGCACAAACACCCCAGAATGGGTCTTAAGAGGCAAAAGCAAGTGTTCTCTTGCAATCTGTTGCGATGAGCGCTACAATACCTGCCAACCGCTTAAAGCAGATAGCTGTAGCAGCAAAAGACCGAAGTAGAACTGATGTGCTACCATTCTTCATTCTTAAAATCACGGTATGTTACGATATATCGACGAAGTCTGACAGATAGTGGACGACCATTTGCAAGAACAAATAGTATCTGTATCCAGTATCTGTATGTGTTTTTAAAGTTTCAGGCACACACTTCATAGATGTGGAAAGCTCTTTCCTCGCAGTCCTTCAATTGTTATAACTGTATCATTAGGATTCCACCGCATGCTATTAAGATAATCTATCAGACGTAGAAATATCTTACCGTAACTTTTAAATTATGCCATCTTCCTGAACCTTACCTCATTTTACTTAACCATACACTAAATGGTTTAACCTTAGTTTACATTAAATACTCTACCCTTACCTTTCCTTACCTTGCCCTAATTTTTGCGAGTACCATTAAACAGAGCATGTTCTTGTTGATATACAGAGGTACTTAACCACCCATCAGTACACCGGAGTAACGACAGACGATTACTGGAACGCACTGACAGCCGTACGTACGTTCTGCTCACTCGACCGAAGCAATAATTTTACAGACGACTGATTTTCAGTTTCATCTGTTGTAATCGAATCGATCTTTGGGGATGAACAATCCGACGTCGGGTAATAAGACACCTACTTGGAATAGTTGTCTGATTACCTTACTTTAACTTAACTTACCTCTTGACTCTTTTCTAACTTTGCATAAGTTTGTGTAACCTTATCATACCTCACCTTACCTTACCTTACCTTAGCTAATGTTGCCTGAATTTCAGCAAGCGGCCGATGATGGAGTGACAAATCCAGACGGAAGTCCGTTGGACATGAAGGTGAGGATGGATCCGTGGTTGAACCAGATGGGATATCCACTGATTAACTTTGCAAATAACGGCGATGGATCGGGCACTGTTTCAAGAACTCACTTCCTAAGTCCAGTCAACCAAATCATGGAAACGCCCAGCCAGTGGAAGTGAGTGCAAAGGTCGCCTGGATAAAAGTGGCACAGAATATTGGTTGTAAGATGTTCTAAATATTAATGATACGTAGTAAATCATTTGTGGTTTAATGTGATGTGTCGTATGCAAACGCAGTGTAATGTGATGTGATTCGATTATATGTGATCTATTCAGAGGAACCCAGCAGTGTTTTTGAAGTTCAACTCAGTGATGAGCGATTAGCTGATTAACTGTTCAATCGATTGGCGGAGTAATTCATTATATGGTTATTTCTAGTTGAAAGATGTGTTGATTAAAGACTTCCATAGGCCATTAGAACATCTTCATCATTTGCTGTCGTAATGAAAATCGAATAATTGAGTTTGATGAACTTTTTAATGAGTCAATTAATGGATATATCAATGTAATGACTCGCTAATTAATTGGCATGCTCTTGACTTAAAATTTGACTCCCTTATTCAAAGAATCGCCTATTACTTTACTAAAAGGTTTTGATTGAATGGATGATTTTTTCCAGCTATGCTTGGGATGTTCCAATAACAGTCGTGACATCGGAAAGCGCTCCTTCGGCCTGGGACGCTAGACCCGTCGCATGGATAGACATCGGACAGACAGGTCATTGGGATTACATCATGTTGAGAGGATAAAGATATCGACTCTGTTCAGCCTGTTCTGTTTACTTATGTTCCACTTTTATCTGTCTTTCTGTTCTGCTTTTTATTTGTGCACAGCCCGGTGCCTTGAATGTCCTGCCTCGTCAAAATATAAAATCTACATATCGAATTTATATATAGACGTGTGACGGTCTAGTAGTTACAGTGTTAGACTGCTAACCAGAGAGATCGAAAGGTCCAATTCCCGCCAGAACAGGAACATATTTCAAGACTTCTGTTAAACTAGCGCTTCTTAGGGAACTCAGCTTCTTTTTCGTCTAAGCCTCCATTTTTTCTTTATTCCTCTCCTCCTCCTCCTTCATTCTTCACGTCCTCTTCTTCTTCTACTTCTTCTCCTCCTTTCCCTTCCTCTTCTTCTCTTCGCCTCCAAACAGAATTATACAAACTGTCTAATATATATTACAGCGACAACATTGACCGGTTTGCCTGGCAAAGGCTGGGTGATCATCAACGCCAAACAGAACATGTTTTACAGGGTTTTGTATGACACCCAAAATCTGAACTTTATCTCAGCCCAGCTGGACGCTAATCATTCGGTGAGCTTGAAACGCCTTGACCCACTCTATGTAGGCGTAATTGTAGCAGAACACTTGTGTAGCGCCTCTTAAGGACCTCATAGAGGCATTCTACCTGTCAGATGGGGAAAATGTTTATGCATTGATGCTCCAGAGATGTGTGATCATGGCAAAGTAACCTTACCGAGAGCGTCACGTGTCACGGTCTCCTAATTCTGAAGAATAGCGATGGTCGTTGACATATCATTTCATAATCTTCCGATCTAATCTGGTCTCATATTGCTAAGCAGCGTAAACCAGCTAATGAATTCACAGGCGCATAGACTGTGGGAGGGGTGAGCTGGAGAGAATTCGGAAACAGGTTGAGCTGTTGTAATAGGAGGATGAGTTCTTGCTCAAGCTGAGCTAAACTGAGCTAAGGCAACGAATATGTGAAAGAAATTGGCGAGTAATATCGATCAATCTTTGAATGTCTGTCCTTCAGGTCATCGATGCAGAAAGCAGAAGTGCGATAGCGGACGACACCTTCGCCCTTTCAAGGTAGACCTACGCGCGATGCTTTGATTTAGTTCTTCTTGCTGAAGAAGATGACTAATAGCACGCATGGTCCAGATTTAGGGGGCCATCTCTGCATCTGATACATATGTATCTATATAAATAAATCTAAACTTTGCCTGGAAACGGTGACAGCTGTACATGTTTAACACCCAATTAACCATTCTTAGCGACTCACAATTACCATCGTCTAATTTATGTTCCGCGTTTAGCCCCAAATTGAAAACATTCCAGACAGCGACGTTAACTGGACTCACAGTGGACCCACACTATGCCGTTTGTGTCGACTGTTGACCAGTTATAGGCTCTCTGCCTGAAAATCTTTGCACCCATCCTACCGTCTCAAAATAATTATCTTCATTCCGACTTTTCACACATGCCTGAAACAACGTCCTTGAAGAAGTCGACCTTGACTCGTCTTTTTCATTTTTTCACTGCAGTGGACGTCGCAAATCGCGTATATCAACCACCACAACCGTCTTCTTAACCTTCTATCTAATCTATAGGTCTCGACTCGGAACATCTGCCAATCATTTTCATATTGGGGTCAACTTTACTTACTGCTGACGCAAGCACATCATTCTCGACTTAGTTTTAGGACGCTAACGAAATGCGGAATTTACTATTTAGAGTCCGACCTAAAGCCACACGTTTTGTCACTGAACAGTAATTAAATTTAGACAATTTATTTCGCTTTGGCTTTCGTTGCGCCATCGGCTGATGCTTTGTTCACTAAATACCGGCGCGATAGAATTTACGGTTACAATTATTAATTTGTTTCCAGAGCTGGTTACGTCAGCATCACATATGCCATGGACAACACGCGCTACCTGAGTGGGGAGTTCGTCTACAATGCCTGGGGCTCCGTCCTCAAACACTTCCAGCACACCAGTCGGGTATTCAAGACTGAACCATGGTTCTCCTCCTTCCAGGTGTGCAAAAATAAATCTATGTTATTTTTTTGCTTTTCACATCCATAAAGGCTTCGGTAAAATCTATGCAAAAAATTAAAGGTAAGTTATCACCAATGACAAGTTGAAAATACCGTTGTCCTCAACTTTCTTTTGAATCCAGGTATACAGCGTTTTTTCCTCCACAAAGGTAGCAATTGACGATAAAACCAACTGATCACTGTTCCAACTTTTCACGTTCGAAAATGAATTTGCAAAAGTGAAGTTAAAGGTAACATTCGTGTTTACAAGTTTCAATGGCAACTGTTGTGAGCAATGTTCCCTCTAATTTTTTTTCGTCGTGCGCGCGCTGGTCGACCTCGTGAGCAGTGACATTTGAGACCTGTGTTATGTTCCGTGTAAGAACGAATATCTTTTGGGCTTAAACTAAAAGGCTATACATTTGCATTTTATTGAAATAAAAGACGATCAGGACAAGTTAAACTTATATTAAGATTATCTCTAGTTTGCATTTTCGATCGTCTATAGAGGACATTAAAGCAAAGACTCACTTTCGAGTTTCGACCATTCCTACCTTAGTCTGCATTTGTCCGCATTTGGCATTACCTCCCATCTCTATTGCCAACGTCCGCACTCCAACCGAGCACAAAGCCCTATTTATCTTGCAGGGCTAACTGAGGTATGTAGTTGGTTACTTTGAAAATGCTGCCACCAGAAGTGGGATGTAATTAGATCCAAAGCGGTACGGACTGCTGTCGGACTGAAGTTGGTGTTTAAGGCGCAGAGTGGATTGGGACAACCGCAGTGGGCATAGCCCCTCCCCTTGTCTGCATTTGGGTGACCTCTCCTTTCGCCCTTTTCGGACGTCCTTAATGGTCGACCCTTTGTGCAGTTGCCAACGATCGTACATATGATCCAGGTTGATTTCTTCCAAGGCACGTCTGTTAGGTTTAAAAATACCTGTATGGTTGCGTCCTGGAGCATCTTGAAAATCTAACAAATCTAATTACTTCTATAACGCCGTTATCATAATGCCCAAGGCATCAGTCGATGGTCGCTTCAAATGAGAAATCGTAAGCAAAACCATAATCCATAGGAGAAGCCAGGTCGAATTCCTATGGTTCAGAGCAACCAGAAGTTAGCCTAAGTGGGTAAACGAGATGAGCGTTAGCTTTCGCGCAAAATTTTCCCACCCACGAATAGACTACAAAGTCTCGTCACTTACCTACAACACACTTCATGCATCCCAACCACCCTATCTTCGTCAGTTATTTACAATCCAGCCACTTCGTTCAACTCGATCCCCTTCTGCCCTAATACTTCTCCGCCCTCCCATCACCTCACCCTTAAAATTTAGAAATCGCTTCATAGTCATAGCTGCTCAACCACTCTGGAATAAACTCCCACCAGAATAACGTCAATTATCTGACCCATCATACAAACTCACCAACACTTCACCCCTTGGATTCTCTGCCCAGGTCTTCCACTCAAAGCCCAAGACACTCCTTTTCTGCAGATTTTATCCTGATTCCTTTTCTTCCCCTTGTCTATCCTGCAGCTCCAATTCCAAACACCACCCACAGTAGCCGTCTGACACCTGCCTGCCTGCCTGCCTGCATGCTTGCCTGCCTGCCTGCTGGATCCTGACTTGGAACCAAACCTTTCTTGCCTATCGATTTTGTCTTGACTAAGCGCCTGTGAATAAGTTCCCGCGACTTAGCTTACGTTAAGCGCTGTAGAAATCTCGAGTTTACAATTACATTTACGATCACGCTTGTAAGGATTTTCTCAAGCACAGCCGCATATTGCAAACAACGTAGGCCTATTAAAATTTGTCACGATATGTAAAGCCTCCTTCGATACCACGGTTTGCGTTCTGTATCCAGTGACGGCAGTTCAGTCTCGATTTTATTCGTTTAACCATTCTGTCTTAAACAGTTCACAAGTTGTTTTCCAAGCCAAAAATCCGCTGCCGGATACTTTTTGTCTTGACAATTTAATCGCATACGGTCGAATATAAAGAGTATTGAGCTATAAAGCCAAGTACAATAGTCTACAAGAATATAAAATAAGCCTACTAACCAACGGTTTCTATACTATATAAACAAAGGGCTACTTACATAGCAGACCGAGTCATACGATATATCCGCGACTACTGACCAGTAGATGATCACTGTTCCAACTTTTCACGCTCGAAAGTGAATTTGCAAAAGTGAAGTTAAAGGTAACATTCGTGTTTACAAGTTTCAATGCGCGCGCGCGCACGCGCGGCAACTGTTGTGAGGCGTGGTCCAGAGATTGAAATCTGTTTAATTAAAACCAATAAGAGTCCAAGTATTTACTAGACTAGATGCAGCGGATGTTGCACGTGTCTTGTAGACTTATGTCGTAAGCAAGAGCAATCCGGTTCATCAGCAATTTGGATGGGTCTACAACGATTCGGAGCCAATCCTTACGCAGTGAGTCATTCTTAATTGACACTCTGCAGGCCAGTTATTTCATGTCTTATTAACCCATGCATGACTTTTTCCTCCCGGTCTAACCCACCGCAACATAATCCAACAGTTTAATCTGATATGTCGTCCCATTATGTCTCATCGCGTTGCCTGCTGAACTTCAACAGATCCACTGCTGTTTCTTTAAAAATCTCTAACAAATCATTTCATTCGGAGCTTCAGAATATCACTTCCTGTCCAAACCTATTGTATCTTATCATGTCCTGCTGTAGTCTAACCTATCCTATTGTCTTTTATAATGTCATGTCAAGTCCTGCCTTTTTTCGCTTTACAACGCCGAATTTTTACTGTACTAAAGTAAATTTATTTTTAAAATTAAATTTAATGGTAGCCAGACGTTGACTCTGCCTCAATCGATTAATTTATTTAATTAATAAAACTAGAAATTAAAATGGAACTTTTTTCTTAGCTACCTGCGAAGAGATATGGTTTCGACAGCTTGTAGCTATGGAGAAGCAAGCTGCCTGGCAACGGCACGACAAGAGTATTCGGTGATTGCAGCTGACCCAGCTTCTAACAGGTGACCAAAGTTTCTATTCTCTCAAGTCGATAAACTACTACAGCGTATCGCATGGAGGCGGGTGGCGGGCAAATTTGAGACCATATCTGAAACGAGAAATAGAAATATAATAGACTGATATTTAAGGATCTTTGTTATGGGTGCGGCAAAAGCTGTTGGAACCATTATTTTGTAACATTTCCAGACTGTCTTAGTGATGCCAATGAGAAACGAGTTACAGAAGTCAAGTTTACTATAAACTAACGTAGTCGTATGTGATTGGTATCTAGAAATATTCCATATGTGAAAATGAGCTGATTTGCATATGGCCCATACCTGGGTAAGGAATGAAAATATGGAGTCAAAAATCATGCCTAAACTGTGTTTAGCATCTAGACAACAACCTAACTTATTAACAAAATTTGACTGAGGATTGCAATAAATGACCTATTGCCTTAATTGTCTATCACCTGTCCTCACCTTGCCCAACTAATCGTGCTTGATGCTTCGATTGTTTTAGCGTCGATCCAAACAACCTTCCGACTGTACTGTGTACCGGGGTGAAAGAGGGATCGTCAGCCGACTGGACTCTCTGGTTCAACGTCTATCTCAACCGAAAGTTATCTCAGATCCGAGATGAAAGATATGCCTATCTGTTCGGACTGTCGTGCACCACCGATACCACCCTTCTCGACAGGTAAGACCTGTTCATCATCAATATCATCAGCAACAACAACGTCATCATCATCATTGTGGTCAACTGTATTACGGGCATTATTACTAATTTACAAATATAAGCTTCCATTGCTGCTAATACTTTTTCTAGTGTATATTTCATAGCACTGTGCCTGTGAAGTTGTGCCTTGGTCTGTTGAAGATATCTGGATGAGCTTGTCGTACAGTCGAACATTGCACAGAGGGATCGAAACACGGCGACTCAGTATCTGGCAGTACTCGACTACGGCGGTTCGATACTCTGGAACTATTTGGATATCAACTGGATCTCCGTTCGAGCTGGGTCGGTTTTCGATTACTTGCATAGTTACCAACTGTTTTCTCTTTAGTCTCAGGAACATTTTTGCTTCAGTTATTTATTAAACTGTGGTCATTTGTCCGTAAATTGTTTCTGAATTGACGTCAGCGCTTCTCTGAATGAAAACCATAAAACGGTTTAATTGCAATCAAGATTTTATTAGAAAAATCTGAATATTTCTGATTGTAGAATCAACAGGTGGACGACAATCAACAACATCGTCGCCGGATTCTCCACAGCAGCTGAAGCCACTCAGGTTTACATCTTCGCCATCATTATCAGCAGCAGCAGCAGAATTATCATAATCATCGTCAACGTTTCTTCAAAAGCACCTTCATCAGCCTAATCATCACCTACATCAATAATAGCATCATCATCACCATCACCATAAGCGCCTTCATAATTTAGAATCCACTGCATGAAGTTTACCTACTGTTCATAATGGGCATAATTCTAGATGATCATTGTCATAACTCTAGATGATTGTGAGAGTGATTAAAACGGTGATAATGAAATCCTTCTCGTCGGAAAGATCTCTATACGGTCTGGACTATTTGTTTGCGCGCAGTTGAACGATTTCATCAGTCGCCATCCTGCTCAGACGGAGACAGAAAGGAACAACTTTGCGCAGTTGGTTCTCCTCGTCCAGCAGAACATCGACTGGAGAACGAATAACGCCAACGCTCTTCGCGATTGGCTCGCCATCCAGCCAATGGCCGACGTCCACCTCGCTTCCGGTTACCAAATGACTACTTCCGCTCTGCACCACTGGGCGATGGTCGTTGAATCGTATAAGGATGGTTCAAAATACTAACGAAGAAGCCAATGCAATTTGGCTGCATCCAGTGAAATGTAACTTGCATTTATTTAAGCAAAATGAGGCTTACATTTTATTACATATAGTAATTTTACTGCTTTGGTTGAGAAAAAGAAACTGCTTGTATATCAAGAAAGGAATAAATTGCTGCTGAAGTCAACACTTATTTATGATTGGATGTCTCATAATTAATTATTAAAAAATTATTGCGATTGTTTATTTCGTGATCACTTGACTGCGACTATAAAAATCGGGAACCTAAGAGTCATGGCGACAACAGCAATTATGGTTACCTAGGTAATTTTTGTGATAAAGAATCGTTAGTAACCGTGGTAGTCGTCTCCGTGGAGTTGTCTTCGGCTATTGAGAGTTCCTTCAAGGGCCCTATATAAATGTTCCGATGTCGTTTTGGTCAGCGCTGAAGTCGCACCTGTAATCTGTCATCTGACGTCAGAGGCCTTGAGTCCCATTGATTGGTTCTGTCCAACTGATTACGTTTTTCAACGCACTTTTGCGTAGAAACAACCAACGGTTGATGTCTTGTGATAACTGAGCTAGGGAATTTTCCGGCCTAACTTTCTTTCGGTGATAATAGTATGACCAAGGTGCTATAGATTCATTAATGAATTTTATTTAGATATTAGCATCAAATAATGAAACATATGTCATTATGACCTTGCAACATGCTTAGGCCTAAAAGTAAGTTTGTTTTGAGGCAGGCAGTTGACTCTACGGAGTTTACTTCAACCGACCTTCTCGTCCAGTTGCCTCCACTAGACTGGCTGTTTTCCTCTAGATGAAGTCACTGTGACTTGGATGCCTTCCTCCGGCTTTCTATCCGCCTACTTGGTCTTGGCTAGAGAATGGCTCCACTCTCTATTTCTGTGCATTCCTGCACGATCTAATCCTCATTTGGTCATCCCCACCATCCTTCTGGCGAGATTTAGGCACCAAAAGCCAATAATTATAGCTGGCTTAGCCTATGAACTGTAACTGTTTTGTGTTTCCTATTGAGCCTGGTTCAATTCGCGTAGGGCTCTGAGGGTAGCCATGCTCAAGTCGACGACCCTATTACTTGCTGCTTAGCCTCAACAATCAGGGCTCTACCTAGATGTGCACCCGTTGCAATTACGGACAGTTCAAGTTCCGTTTACATGGTTCGATTTATGGGGAAAGAGAAATTTCGCCCTAATGGATCAGACAATCCTCCCCTGTCCTCGATGGAATGAACGTGATCCCGGGAAAAAAGAAAATGTAAAATGCTTCTCTACACGACTCCAAAGAAACCTCTCAGAACGAGGTAAAAGAATTCGGCGGCCAGCCAGACCTAAGATAGGGTGATACTGTAAGGAGCCAGACGACATCATCATCATCGTCGTCGTCGTCATCATCATCATCATCACTACAGTATTTACTCGATATAGGATTGATAGGTCAGGAATAACAAAATGGTGTAAATTTTCATTAGTTTAATTTCTATGCCCAAAGGGTTACTGGTCTCCGTCACGAACCACGCGGTGTCTCTCTCATCAAATTGAGTGAGGATGGCTACCAGATCAAATCTGTTTTCGAGAAACTGCCATCGATTGCATCTTATTTAGTCTGTTGATACATTGCCCTAATCTTTCTGGCACCTTCATGTTTTTTGAAACTATTTTACTCAAATAAAACGCGTTTATAATCGAATTACGTAGTATATTTAAATCATTTTGATGTGAATCACTGCTTAGCGACGACAGGTAGCTTACAGATGGCGAATATATGACAATTGCAAATATAATGAATTTGCAATATGATTACAACTGTGAACAATCCTTCATAGTACGCTCTGCACAAATGAGTGAATAGAATTTCCATTTGGGCAAAATAAGTTCCATGAGGTTCGGATGTTAGCTTTGCTTATGTTGTCGTTCTGCGTCTAATATTGGCGCAGCTCCGAGCGATAGCTCTTCTGCACCGCTTGCCAGTGCTCCATGGACGAAACAGGCAATCGATAGGGTTTGCCTTTGACCATTTCGATGGCAATCCCAGCTGGTTGGTGGGCCTCAAGCCACTGCTGAAGACCCGGACCTTGTATGTTTAACCAGTCAACGTTAGCCTCAACGTCGAGTATCAGGTTCGTGTAGCGGGTGACTTCTGAGCTCGAGGTTGGAGGATGAGCGGTCTTGAAGGCTAGCAACTGTAATCCGTAAAGTAAAGATTACGTTTCAGTGTCACTTTCAAATTATTCGGCTGTAATGAGTAACTTTAGTAAACGGTAATAGATCGAAAACAAAATAGACAATGTTCAGTGGCAGTAGTTAGCTGAAGACTAGTTATAATAATTATTATTGGGACATAGTCTTATAAACTTTAATAATTAAATGTGTTGTAATATTGCTCAGTTGCTAAGCGCCGTCACCATTAGTCGTTGTCAATATAAAGTGTAATATAATACACATACAACTAAATATGTAAATGATTATTCTAGAAGTTTCTCTGACCTATCGGAATTCGACCCGGCTTCGCCAACGGGTTACGATTTTGGATTGCGCTTTTGAATTGAAGCGACTATCGACTGATGCCTTAGGCATTATGATAACGGCGCTATAAAAAACTTTAGATTAGATTAGATCAGATTAGATTAGCAGTTGGTAGGCAATTATCATTTGCGATACCTCCATCGAATGTTCTACTTGCAAACTGATACTAGTTGATGTGCTTATAGCAGGTCTAACTGAACTCCTTCAGCCGTAATAAATTGTTGCGATTCAGTCTCAAACCCCCATCTCGCAATACACAGCTCATTGAAGTTTGGTCAAGGTCACGGACAGGATGTCACGATGCAATTCAGAAACCAACATAAATACGAGATGAAAACAAATCTAAGAATTGATCTTTTAGAACAATGTCAATACGGCTGTATTAATTCGTTCGTCGTACCTTGTCAAGTTCAGCCTGAGTCGAGAAGCCTTGAGCAATATTTTCCAACTGCGTCATTCGGCTAAGGCTGATAAAATAAAAGAATGTAATTTAATGTAATGCGATGCGATTTAATGCGATATCATGTGAAATGTCGTCTCATCCAAAAGGACTCGAGAAGAGTCGTCATGAATTTGAACGTACAGGCAATGTTGGTTTGGCAATGCTGAGTTCAACAAAGCTAAAGTTGAAAGTACTAAAGACCGACTTAGAGACCATGATGCGATATCAGACATTTTATTACGATGTTGTATCATTTAATATTAAATTGTAAAAAGTAATTAGATGTGGTGTGATGCATTGAGCTGTAATTTCTATAACGTTAAAAAGTTACTGCTATGTTCTGTGTCGTTTATTTCTTGTGTACACTACAGCTAAAGTATATGCGATTCGATTCCCTGCAGCCAATTGCAACGCAGTAGAGCGTAAGCCTTCATATAAGACGGAGAGGCTCTATCTCACCCGGGCACTAGATTGCTCCAGTTGACGTCAAGGTAGTTCCAGAGGATCTCCGCGCCATAATTCGTCTGCGACAGGTACTGAGCCAGACGATTCCTATCTCGAGATTCCACCGATGTTTCAAGCTCCACCAACAGCCTAAACAAAAATAATTAGAAGAGAGCTGCAAACATGCCTCTGAATTCATCATCATCATCATCATCATCATCATCATCATCATCATCATCATCATCATCATCATCATCATCATCACTACTACTATGACTATTTCTACTACTACTACTACTACCACTACCACGTCTACCACTCTTACTACTATTATTGCTGCTACTACTATTGCTGCTACTACTATTGCTGTTGCTGCTATTATTATTAATTAAACTTAAATTTTATTAAATCCCGAGGATATTTGCTATCGTTGAATAATAATAATAATAATAATAATAATAATAATAATAATAATAATAATAATAATAATAATAATAATAATAATAATAATAATAATGGTGGAACATTGGTGTGCACTCACCATGACTCCACAACCTAGTACTCATCTCTGGCAGAGACAATCCCAGTGGGATAAACCTCTATACGAGATATCGAAAACTACACTTATTACCAATAATAACGACGCGTACCACCAGGCACGTCTAAAGGCGGTGTCATCGCCTCATGCCGGGGATTGGCTATTTGCCCTCCCCATTAACTCAATCGGTCTTCGCCTGGATGATGAAGCCGTACGTATAGCCCTAGGTCTCCGTCTCGGAGCTATCCTATGTCAACCACATAATTGCACATGTGGAGCTCTGGTGACTGCTGAGGGGTCGCATGGTCTCTCTTGCCGTTTGGGACCCGGCAGAATGGCACGTCACGCTTGTCTCAATGACCTTATTCACAGAAGTCTGACGCGAGCGGGCTTCCCATCAGTGAGAGAACCTACGGGTCTTTCTAGAACAGACGGCAAGAGACCGGATGGCCTTACCCTGATTCCTTGGCGTTTGGGGCGCAGCCTCCTATGGGATGTCACCGTGATTGACACGCTTGCACATTCTTACTTACAGGCAACCTCTGTTACAGCAGGAGGCGCAGCTGAACTGGCGGCCGATAGAAAAACTTTGAAATATGATCATCTCACTAATGCATACCACTTTGTCCCTCTGGCCTTTGAGACTTTAGGCCCTATCAATGGTTTGGGTATGACCTTTCTCACAGACTTGGGGCGTATATTGTCCCTCATATCCGGAGATGGTAGAGAAACAGGTTACCTTTTTCAACGCTTATCTATAACATTACAGCGTTACAATGCAGTCGCCTTCCACGGTACATTTGTGGTGCCGAATCCAGACGAGGATTAGCCATTCCAGAGTCCCTCTCTCTCTTTTTCTCCGGAAATTTTTGAACAACCAAGGGATTATACTTACCTTGGTAAAAAATAATAATAATAATAATAATAGTAATACATTTTTTGTATACATGTATGTATCTAGCGCCATTTACGAAGCTCGCCGTCGACGGCGTCGCTGTTGCATCGACTGGAGCCATTTACCTGTCCAAGAGCGTCGTGTTGCTCGTGCAGGCGCTTCCATACAGGTAGGCGTATCTCTCCTCACGGATCTGAGATGACTTCCTGGCCAGGTATTGGTCGAAGGACATCTGCCAATCAGTCTCGTCTCCATCGTTCACTCCGACACATAGCACCGTCGGCAGGTTATTCGGATCGACTCTGTGCAGGTAGCGTAGAATGAAACGGTAATGTAATACAAAAAAGGCGAAGGTAACACACTTGTTTGAACGCCTGCCTGTTTAGAAAGTCATCAGAAGCCAATAAAAGTGAAATCGGCACACTTTCACACGCTTCTGTAGAAGCTTCTAAGAAGCCAGTAACAAAACACTTGTTTACACGCTTCTATCGCCAAGATGGAAAGTGCGCTATACGAATTATATGATTCAGAGCAGCAAGACTGCTAGCCAGTAGCCGCAAGCTACTGCGGTCAGATTCTTAGAAACGGACGGGCCACAAGTTATACAGCGTGGAAGGGCTATTGTTGGTAGCAATGCAGGTGAGTTATGGAATGCAGAAGGGGTGTAGCTTAGTCAAAAAGATTCCGCTGGAGTAAGCTGAGCAATCCACAGGTTGCAATCTCCAGGTACATCAGGGGCTTCACAACTAAGAACGAGAGGTCCAAGTGATAGCCAGATGGATGTCCACAGGTATACAAAAGATTTCGGAGAAAGAGAACTAAAGGACGCACGGAAGCTGATGTCAGCGGGCAGACAGACTAGGGTCTTGGGTACTGACCGGCCCAGAAGGAATGCGCCTAGAGTCCAGAGGATTCAGGTGGAAAAGAGCTCGCAGACTGCACACAAGGGTCGGTCGATAGAGAAGACCAGAAGAGGAGAGTCGCACACGAGTCCCGTCAGAGGAAGGATCCATCTAGGAACAGCGGAAGATGGGGTAGGCATAAGATCAGGAGATATACAACGACCCACTGTAGGGATTTCTGTAGAATGTAGTTAATACTAATGTATTAGGGATTAGAGTAAGTTAAGCCGATTAATTCATATGCAGTCTCTGTGTAACCGTATAACCTGAACGTAAGTGTATTAATAATTATTTTACATTAATCCATTGTCTCATTATTCATTCATTATCAGAACATTTGTGTAACGCCTCTGCAAGAGTATTAACACTTCGAACTACTAACTTCTAGCGTGCCAGTCCTTAATACCCAATGCATCGTTTAAGACATACACACACAATCCATGTAGCTAGTTCACCCACTGTAAATAGAATATCTAGCCGATCAAATAGGCCACACAGGGTCTAGGCTATACTTCTATAGAAACTTCTCAGAAGCCAATATAGGTAAAGGTAACACTTTTGCCCAATTCTCTAGACTCCTAATCAGAAGGGTTTTTCGTAGGTGTGAAGGATCGTTACTCTGATATGATAAGATGACCACAACAACCCAAAGACAGGACACCTTATTACCAGCCCAATCTGCCTCCCTATTTATTTATCGACCATGAAGTTTGGAGGGCTGAATTGACACCAGACATTTCATGTACATATAAAGGTGCTTACTGAGGACGTAATTATTTGTATCACTTTCGTTATAAGGATGAAGACGATGACAACAATGATGATGATGACCCCGACGACAACTAACGTCTTGCTATTTCAATAAAGCAAACTCCAGATGTAACTCAGTTCATTGGGCCCGCAGGGGCCCTCACTGTGCCACTGGTGGCCAACTATGGACTTAATGTGGGCCAGGGAGGCTGAATATAAAAGATGGATGAGCTGGCTTACACATTTGCAGCTGGATTGGGAGTGATGAGTGCGTACTCAGACCTCGCCACAGATAGACAATCAGCGTGGCCGTAAGTGCAGGTCACTGAAATCATATCACGTCTCAGGAATCTGAAAATCAATCAACCATGACCAGTTCTATAGAAGACGAATTAAGATGAATCGACAACAGTCGACCGTGTTATCGACTTAGCTGCTGAGAAAATGTCCGAATGAATCTCCTTTACTATTATGAGATGAATCTCCTCTAATTATTATGCTATGAGGGCCACAGTTAAATCAGTCTTACCACAGATATTCTACTTGATCACCTGACACTGTGTGTAGGTATGTAGGCCTGTTTATCTGAGTATCTAGACGATTAATATAGCGCTCTCTGCACCCAACAGAAGTAAACTCCACATCCTTTAACTCTCGTTGTGTCTTGTACCCCGACCGTATTAAGCTCTTGAGTCCTGGTTGTTCCGATGCTTTAGACTTCGACTTTCGGTTCTGTGATAGGTCTTTGATGCCATCCAGATTCAGCTCTAAGTTGTAAACTCACCTCTTTCAGCAACCCCGGTACAGCGCTGTAGAGTGTACAGCTTTAGCTGTGACGGCTACCAGACAATTATTGCTCAGGTTCTTCTCTGATGTTTTGGTTGTTATTTTTGTAAAAAACTGACGTACTGTTGGAGTGGCGTTTCCGAGCCGATGTAGGTCCAGCCGAGTCTTTCGTAAACAGGAACTGCAAGACCGAGAATGTAGCTCTGTAAACACAATTGACGGTATCAGTATTAATTAATTAATTAATTCATTCATTCATTCATTCATTCATTCATTCAAAGGTTTTATATAGCACCCCTCCAAGATAGCACTCTAGTCACACTAACTGTGATATTTTTACTTTCAGAAATAATTTAATGTCAATTTTATAATAATGATGGATAGTATTATGACGATGATGCTAACGCAGACTACAGTAGTAATGACTGAGATTCTGATGATGTCTATAAGCCTGTAATTATCAGGATCCTCTCATGAGGTCTTTCCCACTACTACCACCACCGCAAGCGCCGCCACCACCGCAAGCGCCACCAACACCACCACCACCATCATCACCACCACCATCACCCTTTGCTTCCAGCAACAAAGGTTTTCGCTTCTGATGAGTATCCCTCTGCCCCGTTCCTCAGCTCTTGATGTCCACTTACTCGTTGCAGTCCACCCCAGGACTGTTCGCGAATGAGGTGATCAGAGTACTCGAGGTGCCTGAGGGCAGCGTTCCACGGACCCCACTTGGTCTCACTGGCCAGGTAACGGGTCGTCTCCATGGCATCCGTCTCCGGAAAGTATCCAGCCCTTTAAGCACAACACAGTAAAGGGTAACGTATTCTGTTTCATTCTGATATCCTGACAGTGTAGTGTCAGGTTAACGTAGCATCTTTCACTGTGACAGTGTAATGTAATATAAACTTTAGTAATTCCCATCGCCACACTGAAGACTTGTCTTTAAGACTAGCTGGTCTATTTCTGTTGTTGATATGAAGATGGAAGGTGCCAGCGATTTTAGAATAAATTGTAAAGGATTAGTAATTGTAACCGTAATCACATTTATATCCTTATTGGTAGGCAGAGAAGCAGGTTAGAAAGGTCCCTTGTAGTTGAACTGCTATGGCCGTGTGTGCAGGCAGGCTTCAGCCGAATGACCCTTCAACCTCGGGACAACGCTTCTAAAGAGAGGTTGCTAGACAGGTGTGTGAACAAGTGTTTCATCTTCACCTGTTTACCTTTATTTAATATCTGCAAGATCTCACCTGGCAACTGAGAATGTGTCATCGATGATCTGATTTCTGCTTTCGACGTGAATTACCTGTAGCGATAAACTTATAGATCAACTTGTAATCAACTGCGGCGTATTTCCGTTGCAATGAAGCGATGATTAATAGCTGAAAATTTACCAAACTGCTCTGATTGCAGGATTGCCTATATTGACAGCCTCATCCATGCAGAAAAGGGACAGCGGGGATACGTCTACCTTTGGTTAGGTAGGTAAGTAGGTAGGCAGGCAGGTATGTTTATAGGTTAGTAGGTAGGTAGGTAGGTAGGTAGGTAGTTTCTGCTAAACGACGCTGTGTTACGAGCCGGAAACAGTGATCTAAGATTTTTAACAAGAGAATCCTGCCACTGCAAATATCAGTAAACGATTTTATTATAAATTCATTATTTGGACGTGAATCAATTGTCAAAACAGCTCGCATATAAAACGGTACAATGCGATGCAATACAACAAATACAATATAATACAACTCAATACAACACGATACAATACACATCACAACTGAAATTTGATAATGCCCCCCCCCCATAACAGCTGTTCAGAAGTGCACATTGTTAGCATCCATGAACTCAGACTAGATTTGTATGCATTGGGAAAATTCGTGTCTAAGACTGACCGTGTTATCAGTGAGGAGCTGTGAGACGATGGCCGTCAGACTGGCCGAGTCATACGTGACCCGGTAGTAAAAGGCAAATCTGGAGTTGATGACCGCCCACTTGTTCAAGTCAGTCGGAAATCCAGATGCAGTCACTTCTACACGTTCAAAAGAAGACCGACACAAAGACATACAATACAGGATGACATGGATCGATAACACCAAATCGTGGACTGAATTATCGTTCGACCAGTTACTACAGGAGACGAGGGACAGAAGCAGATGACAAAAAATTATCCATGGTGCAGCCAATTCTCGGTCTGAGGACGGTTGAAGACAAGACAGACCCATGACAACCGCACAAAGGTGCACTTTGAAGCCGAGCAACAAGAATCATATACCACCATGAACCATAGACAGATTGGAAGAGGTAGTTTTCAATTCAAAGCGAAAGATATACTCAGTAAGACAGTCGCGAACATGATGAGGTACTTAGAAGCGCTATATAAAGGTTTGCTTACATTATATGATTACATCACTGTCTGACGAGAATGTATGGACACACTGACTGTCCGTTGATAAAAGGACAAATCCATGATCGCTCTTGCCACATTGACGTAACTGCAATCCGATAAGTACCAGCCATGATAGTACGTGCAGTGCTACCAGACATTTAAAGTGCGTGTCGTTAAGATGTGTAACCCAAAGCTCATCCAGGTAGCACTTACGGCTGACGCCGATGTCAATCCAGGCGCTGGGTGCCGCATCCCAGGCTCCAGCTGCACTGTCTGCTGATACGATGGTGATTGGAACATCCCACACGTAGCTACAACGAAAAAGCAGACAGACCTCCCTTTAGAGACCGATTAAAAACACATTTAAAAATATTTGTCTGATGCGAAGGACTGCGAAGGATTCGTGCCTCTTCGATATGACAGTCTTCGTTTGATATATAATGGCGCTGTATAAATATGATCAACAAGAGATAATCACATTCAGATGGCCATATTATCGGTGATGTCATCACATTATACGGTAATGTAATTGTAATTGTATTCAGAAATTTGTTAGCGCCTCTTCAAGAGGAACTTATACAGAGGCGCTCCCTGCACTGGGCTCAACGATGTCAAATGTCATTAAGAATAGAACATTCATCTGTTAGTAAACATTAAACGGATAACTAAAAGAGTCACCAGTGGCAGAGCCCAACCAACAGAATCCCAACTGGAGTCCAAAGATGATAATCTGTTGGAAGAAAAGCCAAAGAAAATAATACAACGGCTATCAAACATTTCGAATACAAATTCTTGAGCATCAATGTTCAGAAATGTGTAACGTCATTAAATTACGGTCACGTGATAGTAACTTTAATGACTGCTAATGTTACTTTACAATAAAGCGTCGTCACTGCCATGGGATCGTCTTACTTGAATGGGCTTGGCGTGGATATGATTTGTCCGCGTGGGCGAAGGAAGTGCGACCGGACGAGGGTAGCTGTTCCATCGGCACTCCTTGTGACGGCGACGAGTGGAAAACCCATCTGGTTCAGCCATGGGTCCATACGTAGCTTCACGTCCAGGGCACTGCCGTCTGGGTTCGTTATTCCGTCCAGGGCCGCTTGCTACACGAACACACGGTCCAACTACGGATTAATCCCGGGTCAATTTGGGGCTAGTTGGGCCAAACAGAAAGACAGACAGGCAACAAGGCGGGCAGCAAGTAAGGCATTCAGGCAGGCAGGCAGGTACTTAGGCAGAAAGGCATACCTAATGACCAACTAAGTAGTAGAATCGAAATCGCAAACTCGAGATTTCTACAGCGACCAACGAAAGCTAAGTCACGGGAACCAGCTATTCACAAGCGCTCAGTCAAGACAACATCGATAGGCAACTAGAGTTCGGTTCGAGGTCATGATCCAGGAGTTGAGTGGTGTTTGAAATTGGGTCTGCAGGATAGATAAGGGACAGAAGAGGAATCGTGATAGGATCTTCGGGAGAGGAGTGAATTCAGTTTTAAGTGGAAGACCTGTGCAGAGATTGCAAGGGTGAAGCGATGGTGAGTTCCTATGATGGATCAAACAAATGGCTGGCTCTTCATTCGCCGTTAGTTAAGACACCAAAGTTTCTGTAAAGAATCACAATCATAGCAGAGTCAACTCCAGCTTTGTCGCTTTGTCAATGCGATACTTGTGTAACCTAATCGTCAAAACCTCACTTACGTCAGTCAGAACTTGCCAGAGGTCGTCAGCGGTCGCGGTGTCGTACTCGAAGGTCTGGAGGTATTTCTAAAACATATCAACAATGATCCTATGCTTCATCTAACCTCATACGTGAATCGTAAACGTGTGTCTCTGTACGCAATTGTGCACTTTTTCTAATTAATGAAATAACTAACTAATTAAAAGACAATAAAAGGCGCTACATTAAGTGCCTTGATGCATCCATACATACAGGTAATTCTGTAGTTAAGTATCTAAGTCTGATGTTCGCAGCTGTTGGAGGTCGATTCAGAGAATGTTTTTGCTCACCGTTAATCCTGCTTTAAAAGTCGGCGTCGTCAGAATTCCTTCCAACATGCGAACCATTGCTCCACCCTAAAACACCGTGAATGATTGAGCCTTTAATATAAAACTGAGAAGAGTGGATTAGATTAAGCGAGGCAAAATCAGGAATAGCAGCGTTTCGGGGTTAGCTTATGGTTAAAGTTAGGCAAGGTCAGGTTGATCTAGGTTAAATGGATCAGTTAAGATTCGAATGCATGGACTCCAGCTAACCTTGATTAGTTTAATCCAAAGTCTAATCTAATCTGATGACTTCTATAGCGCCGTTATCGTACAGCATAAGGCATCGATCGGTGGCTGATTGAAAGAGCCTGACTTGACTCTAAACCAAAATAAGGTCTACGATAATATTGATCCACGCAGCCGATTTTTGAATTATTATTCTACAAGGTCATCTGATTGTCTTTCTCTGGTCATACTAGGACTAGAACTGTTCTTAGTGAACAGGCGTTTTCGGTTTCCTGGACCTAAAGTTTGGAACTCTTTCCCTATTTCTGTTCGTTCTGCTCAGTCGCTTTTGTCATTTTCTTCTCAACTTAAGCTTACCTCTTTACAAATTCTTTAATCACCGTAGGCTGCCTCTCTGTCTTGTGGACTGATCTTCTGGATATTGACCTGATTGCGGATTGGCTTTGGTGCGCCATCGGTTGGTGCCTTGTGCATTAGACACCGACGCATTAGAAGTAACTCCCTGTTGCTGCTGCTGCTGATGCTACTACTACTACTACTACTACCACTACTACTACTACTACTACTACCACACTACTGATTACACTGGCCAACACATAATTTGTTGCCTCAAATGTTAGAACTGTTTCTGGGTATATTTGACCTGCTGATTCCAGAAAAGGCACCAGTTTTCTCCCAGCAGGTCTAGTTTTCGAGATATAGAACATTATGCCATATACCAGTCCTTGCCTCTGCTCGCCCATAAAACATAAGGCTATAGCTATAATTATGTAGTGCTCAATTTATTATGTGATACACTAAATAAACATAATAATACAAATACTTAAAAGAAAATGGTAGTACCTGAAACTGTACTTATATGATACCAAACAGAACAAGTTTGTTATAAAAATTTCAAGTCATTCGACACCGAAGAAGCTCCTTTTGTACGATTTCCGAGTGTGGCATCTGCCGGAACAATCGCGCATAATATTCCAGCAATAGTCTGCCATCATGTGTGCATCCCATCTTCCTTGATATGGATTTTCCATTGTTTTGATGTCTTGGTGAAATCTTTCACCTTGCTCTTCGCTGAAGTCACCAAGATTCTCTGGAAAGCGATCTAAGTGACTGTGGAGATAATGGACTTTAATGCTCATGTTGCAGCCAAGCTTGTTGAAATGAAGAAGCATATCCTCTACTAGTTGTGCATAATTGTCTGCCTTCTTGTTGCCAAGAAAATTTTTAGTTACAAGAACAAAGGAAGACCAGGCACAAGATTCGATTTCATTCATTGATGGTATGAAAAGTGGGTCATTCATAAGTTGCCTGATCTGTGGACCATCGAAGATTCCAGCCTTCAATTTTTCCATTGTAATTCCTGGTAACTTGTGTACTATGTATTCGAAGCATGAACCTTCTTTATTCCAAGCCCTGACAAATTGTTTCATCAGGCCTAGCTTTATATGTAGTGGTGGCAGTATGATCCTATCTCGTGCCACCAAAGATTCCTTGATTACATTTTGAGCTCCAACCACCATGTCTTTCCTCGAAGGCCAATCTTTTCTTGTCCAATGTTCATGCTTGGCTCTACTGTCCCAAAGACACAAAAAGCAGGGATACTTTGTGTAGCCACTTTGTTGACCAAGGAGGAAATTTACCATCAAGTCTACACAAATTACCCATTGATGTTCTTTGTATTTTATCTTTTCTAGTACTAAAGAGATGGCATTGTACTCTTCTTTCATCCTGGTCGAGTGACCGATTGGAATAGAACCAAATTTGTTGCCGTTATTTAAAAGCACACATTTCAGACTACGTTTTGAACTGTCGATAAAAAGACGCCACTCATCTGGGCTGTAATCCGACAGACCAATTTTCTTCAATAAGTTGCTGATGTCATTACAGAATACTAGGTTGTTGTCTTCGGTAAAGAATGGCAGCAAATCCTTTTCTCTGTTTCTATAAATTGTAATTTTCGTTCCAGGCTGAAGTGCATTCTTTTCCTTTAGTCTGGACGCAAGCAATTCAGAGGACTCTTTGGAAAGATTTAAGTCCCTGATCAGATCACTCAACTCTTTTTCGTCAAAACGTTCACTGTGTGAAGTTGATTGGAAATCACTGTCACTGCCCCCACTTTCTTCACTTTCGTCATCTTGTCCGATATTGGACATGCAAGTCTCATCGTCTGAGAGCTGAGGTAGTTCGCGAAAAGGTGGAACTGGTACAATATTCGAATGCGGAACAGGTCTCCTGGCTGAAGGTATATCAGGGTAAGACAACTTATGACGATTATTTCGATTGATGCCTATGATATTAACCATACAAAAGTAACAGTCGTCGAAGTGGTTTATCTGTTCCCTCCAAACCATCGGTACACCAAATTTCAGGCAGCTTCTCTTTCCAGTTGTCCAGTGGCGCAATTGTTCAATACAAGTTTTGCATACTGTATGAGGAGCCCATTGCTTATCTTGATCTCCAAGTTTGACACCAAAATAACCTACATATGCTCTTTTCACAAACTCAGAAATCGGTTTCCTGTTTGCTTTTAGTGTGTATTCCCCACAAATGTAGCAGAATATGTCTGGATGGTTAATGCAGCTCCGTCTGGAAGTAGCCATAACCTTAAGGATGTTCGCATCTGAGGAATTAAATGACTAACCTAAAAAATAGTAAGAACATGTAGTTATTTAATGCTCACATTCACAGATTGTTCTTGCGACCAACTCTTAATATGCCCTAAGACGACTGCGGCTGCTCTAGCTTTCAGGAGGCGGTTTATATAGGCTATAAATGCTGACTTCAGCATAATCTATTTACATAGTTCGAAACCATGAAACGCTGTATAAGCACAAATAAATTCTAAATGAGGCCCTGAATTTAGTGCTGAGTAAGCTGTAGGCTACGGAATAGTTATTTCGTTGAATCAGCAATATCTCAGCACGCGACAAGATATGCTGATTTTACATTATAAGGATGTAGGCATTATATGAATCAGCAAGAATTATAATTAGCCATAAATAAAGCTTATTATGACATTTTAGTTTTGTCAAAGACATCGTTTAAAGAGTGGACTGGGTTTTCTTTACAAAATCGACGATATCTACTACTACTACTACTACTACACTACTGATTATTATTACTGTGTCGCTAGTATGAGGCTGAAGTGGACTGTGTCTGACTGACTGACCTTGGGGTAGGTGCTTCCGCCGAAGGAATACCAGGCGTCCCAGACGGTGGGGATCGACTTACGGACTGGATCCGACGAATTCCTCTGGTCATCCTCTAGGAAGTACTGCGTATCAACCTGCGATACTTCGCTCTGCAACCATGTACATTAGTAAGAACAAGAACAAGAAGAACAAATATGAACATGGTGATGACAACGAAGTTGATGACGATGATACTGATGATGACGACTATCAAAAGTACATTTGAACATGAACGTGATGATAAACTTCAATGAAGTAACAGATTACAAAAACGATTGCGATGATCCTGTTATAATCATCCATAGCGCTGATGGTGATGATGATGATGATGATGATGATGATTGTGAGTGGTCGTCTTATGATGACGAACGCCCCCCCTAAACTCACTCCTTCCCAGCCGAGTGCCTCCGTTGGTCGATAGTCGTAGTATGTGGCAAATCCCTCGTTCAGCCAAATGTCGTCCCACCACTTGCACGTCACCAGATCACCATACCACTGTCAATTACACAGACCACCATTTACACCCTTCACCATCTCCACCGTTGGCTGATTGTCACTCAGCTGTGTGGCGCCTCCACCAGAGACAGATTTCTTCGCAGTTGCAAGCATTCACTCATTCCTTCGCTCGCTCATTCACTCATTCCTTCGCTCGCTCATTCACTCATTCCTTCGCTCGCTCATTCACTCATTCCTTCGCTCGCTCATTCACTCATTCCTTCGCTCGCTCATTCACTCATTCCTTCGCTCGCTCATTCACTCATTCCTTCGCTCGCTCATTCACTCATTCCTTCGCTCGCTCATTCACTCATTCCTTCGCTCGCTCATTCACTCATTCCTTCGCTCGCTCATTCACTCATTCCTTCGCTCGCTCATTCACTCATTCCTTCGCTCGCTCATTCACTCATTCCTTCGCTCGCTCATTCACTCATTCCTTCGCTCGCTCATTCACTCATTCCTTCGCTCGCTCATTCACTCATTCATTTTCCCATTCGTTGCTTTATTTATTCTTTAATTCATTAATTAGTTGATATATTCCTTCATTCATTCGTTCATTCATTCATGTATTCTTTCTTTTATTCAATCATTGCTTTTATTCAGTCATTTCTTCTTTATTCTTTCATTGAATAATTCACTCGTTCGTTCGTTCAATTATTTGTTCGTTTGTTATTGTATTCAATCAGTCATTCACTAATTCAGTCAGTCATTCATTCATATTGCTATACATACATATATATGGGGATATTTATATAGCGCCTTTTTGTATAGCGAAGCATCCGAAATTGCTTGCTTGCTTGCTTACTTACTTGGCTACTCGCTCAATCAATCAATCGCACATTCACTCAGTCATTCACTCATTCATTTACTGAATATAGTTTTTTCCTATCCTCCGTTCCTCTGCCATAATTCATTCGCTTCAGAGCCCATAGTTGAAAATGTTTTGAAGCCACGGACGAAGTGACCCCTCCCCCGCTTGCTTCAGGCGATCGACGGACGCATGTATTTCTGATAGATGGTTACCAGGTGAGCCATTTCATGAGCCTGTATGGATCCAATTGTCTGCTTTCCGGAGGCAGATGAGGTCTCGGGGTTGAAGGCAAAGTACTGCTCTCCGTAGCTGATCAGACCCCAATGCTCCATCGCTCCTCCCTTGTTCGGAAACGCAATGTGATCTACAGAGGGGAAATGTTCATCTTCAACCCAGTTTATGACACACTACCCCCGATATGTTATCCTGGGGGACGGTAGGAATCTATGTTACGACACTTTGATGGCACCCGTGTCTAATGTACGAGGCATCAATCGATGCTGCTCTTAAAGAGTCAACACAACGAGTCTGAATAACGACCTGTTCAACCCTTTTAAACTTCTAAGGTTGTAATATCTTTCGCCGGAAACGTATAAATGCCATCAGCTTCTCTGGATTCGAACCCGCCCTTTTTGCCACCCGGTCTCTCCTTTCGGATTCTGCTATTGAGAAAGGTTCTTTACCAGGTGGGCAACTTCGTGCGCAATGAAGCTGGCAATATATTGGCGTCCGTAGACCGAGGACGTCTCAGAACTGACGGCTAACACCTCTTCTCCGTATGTGATCAGACCCCAGTTTTCCATCGCTCCACCCTTGTTCGGAAACGCAATGTGATCTACAGAGTTCAAAGGCGCCCAGGTTAGTCTCACGGATGCCAAGGGCGCTACATAAATTAGTGTTATTAGATTCGGAGTACAGGTAACGAAGAAACAGCAAGAAAATAATAATACAAGTGTAAACTTTTGCATAAGAGAATATTTTATGTTCGCCATCTTTAATTTGGACATTCAATTCGCAGAGCTAATGGTTCTACAAAAGTTCTACTGTATAAGTCGTTCTCGTGGATTACTCGCATTTCCAACGAATCCATCTGAAATTTGTCCTTCTGCTAGAGATGTGTCGTCATCATCTTCGTGTTCTGCGTGGTGATGTTATACTGCACTTGCTCACACCTCGTCCTGCCGCACCACACTTGAGAATTGGCTCCACTTGGAGCTCCTTCGCCTCCCAAACCTAACGGGAATTTCTTGCCTGTTTGTGCATGTGGTGATCAGTTCCCGACCTTCAGTTTTACGCCTATCTGTCTGTATGTCTTTCTCTCTGTCTCTCTGTCTGTCTCTCTATCTCTTTGATATGTGGCCTGCAACGAGACCTTTGGCACAGTAAAAACCACGAAATACATTCTGCTGTAACAGAGTGTATGTAGACAGCATGCAGTCAGATCTCTGCTTAACAATGTTTCGGCTCAACCGCGTAGAAACCTGATTGCACTTTCTCTCAGCGCTGACGATCCTGCTTACCAGACTTTGGTTCTCTGTAGGTGATGCCGGTCTCGTGGTCCAACCAGGCCTGGATCTGTGGGGCCACGGTTTTAGCAAAGGTCATCTGCGGAACGATCTCAGGTCTCGACCAAATGTTGACCTAAGACGGTAAACATATTCATTTACATGACTGTATAGAAACACAACATTGTAAGACAATGAAGGTAACACACTCGCTCAATACCTCTCCAAATAAATTATCTTCCAAATCGTACAGGTAACATACCTGCTTACACACCTCCTCAGAAGCTTAGTCCTAAGGTCGCACTATCGCAGAAGCCTATCGCAGAAGCCCAACGACAGGACACCTGCTTAAGGTGACCTATAATAGTTCCAGCATTTTACAAGTTGTCTCAACATGTTTTGCGCAAATTGTAATGCCATGAAATAAGCGATACAAACTGTACTTAAATACGGATGATGATGATGATGATGATGATGGCGACGACGACGACGACGACGATGATGATGATGATAATAATAATAATAATAATAATAATTCCAGTAGAAGAGCCCCTTAAGTTGCACTGAGAGGCAGCCGTGGGTGTGAAGTGTGAGCTACTTCATTTTTCTTAGCCTCAGCATATGAGAGCGGGTGGCCAGTCCTCCTCTACCTCGCTGCCTGATCTTTCCACTGACAGTGTACGGTCAATGTACTCATTTTGTAGCTGAGTTGGCGAGGGGCGCAAGTGGGGCTGAAATCTCGAAAGAGAAAATAATAATTGATTGTGTATCTGTAGTAAAACGTATCTGCTCCCCAGGTCAATCATAGAAGGGCTTCATCGGGCAGTGTCTATTTTTCAGAGGGCGCTAAGTCACTAATACAATACAATACAACAGAACTTCGGACGAGACTAACAGTCACTAAACTGACAGGTGTTAGTGTCACCTGTCGGAGTCACATTGGACAGGTGATCGGGCGTTGATTACCTCATATCCGTTGATGCTACCTGCAGGTACCTTCTGTAAGTCGCCGACAGCAAATGCGAACAGGTACAGGGTCATCACGGGCGTCGTGGTGTAGACATCCGCCACCCAACCATCACCTCTGCAGTCAACACATCCACAGCGTTGTAACGTCATGCAAACCTAGTTTATTATTTTTTTTATTATAAGGCAGATGTAAAGGGTCAGTTGGAAATCAGAGCACAGTCCCCAGTGATGTCCTGTGGAAGCCAGGGATTTTCTCGGTCGCAGCCTCTCTGTATCCGCTCTGCAAGTTCACTGATGTTCATGGCTGGGCTTCTTCGGATGTCTTATGCTTTGTGGCCTCCCTTGTAGGGGCCTCATCATCCGTCCTCTATGGGTCTGTATGGATTGTGGGGCACGGTAGCCAATTGGTGGGAGCACTCGGCTTTTAACGCGGTTCCAACCTTCCTCTGACACGATTACTGTGTAGGGACCTTAAGCAAGTCCTTCACTCAGCGCCATCGATTGATGCTAGTTACCTGCTGGCCTGTGACTGTGTTGCCTACCTGTCTATTGTCTGGAGGAGAGGGGTGTTTCCGGCGGATACGGCGGGGGGCTTTCGGACAATGGTTGTGTTGAAAGTAGCCTTGAAATCCGGCTCATCAAAGCTGGGAAAGGTCCTTCGACCTCCGTGTTCCTCGAACTGTGTAGTTGCGACATACCTTTAGCAGATATATAGCGTCGTCATCATCATTATCATCATCAGCAACAACATATTCATCAAGTACTAGCCCGGCTTAGTACCGACTAACATCTTTGTTAGTTACTAACATTGTTTCTTAGTTAGTATTTACTAGCATCCTTGTTATAAACAGTCTTACTGCTATCGTCTTCATCATCTTCATCATCGTCTTCGTCATCATCCGCACATATTATTGTTTATTCACCAACTTGGGAACATATGCCTCATTCTCGCCTCTAGCAAACTGATAGTTCTGCAGTCAGTTAATGAGTGTTCCAAAAAGAGAAAAAGGCCGCATGATATCAAATAAAGAAAAGAACTGATAACAGTTTTAAAACGCAGGAGTTACTGATAAACGCAGTTTATCGGCAGACCGAGAATAAGCTTAGAAAATATTTCCCTCCCTCAATCAAGCAGACAGGAACTAGATAAGAAACTGATCGGCAGATAACATCCAGATAAGGCAACAGATAAGAAACCGATCGGCAGATAACATCCAGATAAGGCAATAATAGAACTGACTTGATGTTTCCATCCGATCCGGTGTAGTAGTCGTAATAGAGTCCGTATCCATCGCTGCGTATCGTTCCGGTGAAGTTCAGCTCCAGGAGATAGTTGACGTCACGGGTGAGTGGGCTCTCTGTAATGACGTAGAGGAACTCCGCCGTAGGGTTCACTGACCACGAGCTGAACACTGGTTCACTGGGATTGCCCACGTTGCCCGGGGCCAGCGAAATCTTGACCGATGGTCCATCTATCGCCACCCCTGTACATTTGATCAATAGATTGACCAATCGATCAATACATCCATCAATCGATCGTCCATTCGTTCATTCGTTCATTCGTTACTCGGTTATTCATAATTTTCCTTTGCCCTATATTATCTCGCTTTGTCTTACATCACACTCCAATCTTTTACAGCAATTAACCTTACCTTACACTACAACCTTCTACAGTTACACACCCTAGCTTACTTTACAAGTTCCTGGTGAGTTACCTAGGGAGTTGACCGTGACGACATTCGTAGATTCGACGTTCGTGAAGTAGATCTGAACATTTCCGCTGTAGGAAAACGGTGGCGTCGTCTGGTAGATCTCCGGTTGTAACTCGACGTTGTAATGATAGGGACGATTCGTCAGCGGCAGACGACCATCCGCCTCATCGTATATGCCACCTGGCGAATGCACCGGGAAACACAGTCAGCCTATGTCTAAGCAGTGCGTCACTTCATAGGCAGGTTGAGGGTTCAATTCCCGCTCGCTGCACACGTTTTTAATATTTGAATTGAAAACATTTCCAGTGCAGTAGCACTGCCGTTTTATTAATAAACTATGATGAAATATAAGCTAGTAGCAACAATATTGGTAGTAATAGTAGTAGTAGTAGTAGTAGTAGTAGTAGTAATAGTAGTAGTAGTAGTAGTGTCAGTAGTAGTAGTAGTAGTAGTAGTAGTAGTAGTAGTAGTAGTAGTAGTAGTAGTAGTAGTAGTAGTAGTAGAAGAGTTGTCAAGAACAAGGAAGGAATAGGCCTGCTCTTAAGACAACATGGTGTATTGATATATTACTAAGAATCTCAAAAACTAAAATGACAGAATGGGCAAAACTAGGATATGCATAGAATACGAATATGCGAAAACTATGAGAATTTCCGAGAGGCGCTATGTAAACGTTCAGATACATAATACCATAAATTTAGAGCAGATGAAACTTGAAGATGCAAATCTAAAACAACTGAAATTAAGGGCGCCATATAAATGCGTATGACTTCGAAGAATGGCGCACCTGCTCTGGCAGGACGTCTTCGGTGACCACTGGCGCCGACAGCCAACAGCGCCCCAATAAGCAACACTACGAACGCCGACGAGGAATCCATGCGACAAGCAGAAGACAGGTGCCCGAATTGGGCGACGCACGGGTTCTTATAACGGACGGCCACCTGTTGCTGTTATCAGATGCACATAAGGGGCAGGTTTATCAGGTGATGAAATTGACGAAGCTGAGAAAGGCAGCTACTGTGTTGTTAAAAATAACCGGCCTCTTACAGGACTCGTTCCTTTGGATCTAATCTAATCTAATCTGACTTCTATAGCGCCTTTATCATAATGCTCAAGACATCAGTCGATGGTCGCTCCGAGGAAATCGCAAACAAAAATCATAACACGATTTAGAGACACCGGGTTGAATTCCGACAGGTAAGAGACACCAGATATCCGAGCTATACAGTCGGATTGGGAATTTACGGAAATGACGTCAGCCGTGAGGCCAATTACCTGCAATTGTCTTGATCTCAAAAGACCGGGTCCTGCTCGACCTGGGTCTTAAAACTATGACCCTTTGAACCACTGATTAGCATTAAGAGGACCTGCACCTTGCACCAATTAGTCATTGGAGTTGGGGGAAAACATGACGTCGAAACAGTCTGAGATATTAAGGTACGTTTCTTCAGTTCCCTATTTGTCTGTTTCTCTGCTCGTCTGTCTGCCTGCCTGCCTGCCTGCCTGTCTGTCTGTCTTTCTGTCTGTCAGTCCCTCTGTCCGTCTGTCTCTGTCTGTCTCTGTCTCTGTCTCTGTCTATGTCTGTCTCTGTCTATGTCTGTCTCTGTCTCTGTCTGTCTGTCTCTGTCTGTCTCTGTCTCTCTCACCAGTTTCTGCAAGCCGTGTGGTGTTGTGTACTGCGCATACATACGTGCGTCCACACGTACATGCAAACGTATATGCATACTTACTTATACATATATACACGCATACATGAGAAGTGAACTGATACTTTACGCAAAAGCAGTTTGTATGCGTCTCTGTTGCTTTAATATCCTGTGCGCTATATAAATTTTCTTACATATTCTGTTGCTTGAACTCAGGCGGTTGAGTGCTTGACCTCGTTCCTGAGCAAAACAGGTCGACCAAAATGTGCCTTCTACGAATGAGAAAAACTGACGACTTGACAGATGGCGCTCTTCTAATCGAGACTTGGTCACCTGGGTGGCTGCCTGTGGCTAATTCGGCCACGGAAGTTATCTGAACGAAAACTACCTCAACAGGGCAGTAGATTGGAGGAGGCAGTGGCCGATTCAGGATTGCTTACACGGGGGGGGGGGGTGGCAAGGGGGATTTCAAAAGTGGCGCCCGTTCTGGCAGCCCACCAAGCACGGGTCTGGTCTGAGGGGCGCCGGCATATAACCAAGGGGAGAGGTCGGTCTCTTGAGCCAACCCTAAGAGGATATGTTCTGCTTGCGACTTCATTTTCTTAGCCTCGGTCAATCCATTCTGTTGCCGTTTTTTAAAAGTTAAAGGAAATCACGGGTGAAGAGGAATCACTACCACAGACCACCTTTGTTACCCCCCCCCAATTATATAGTGGTACTTATTTACCGAGCCTCAAAAGGATGGAGGACTGAGTTGGCCCCGATGGCCTGGTACGCCATGGATGGAAACCCAGGACTTAATACTGTTAGACTTGTGCTTTCCAACGTCCTGCCTTCAGCGCCAAGCTGTCCAACCATTGACTTATTCTTAATATAGACAGAGATAGACTGTCAAGAAATCGTTGAACTCAGTTCGACAGGAAACCTAGCAACCGATGAAGGCCACCTGTCACGTGTTCACATTCGCATTCAGGGCGATAATGAACACAAGACTTGCACGGGAAAGTAATCTCTTGAGACTAATGTCTCGTCAAAGCAGACACTCGTGTGGCATAACCATTTCCCGGAGCACAAGCTGTGGCATACTGTCAGACACTGGGGAATTTAATCAGTCAGATAAAACATAGTGCCTACCAATTCTTTCGTTTACGTCCGTCCATCCATCCATCATTCCATTAACCTATCCATTTATCCATCCACCCAGCAGCCATCCACCCATTCGCAATCCATTCATCCAATCCACCGATCCACCCATCCCTCCAGCCACCCAGCCACACAACCACCCACCCACCCATCCATCCATCCACCCACCCATCCATCCATCCACCCACCCATCCATCCATCCATCCATCCATCATTGCATCAACCTATCCATTTATCCATCCACTCAGCCTATCTATCTATCCATCCATCGACAATGTTCTTGTCGCTCATTAGCTTCCATCGATCATAATGAACCAACTCAGTGGCTCAACAGTCGTCTGCTTCGTCGTCCGACCAACTGGACACAAGCGGAGCAGGAAGAGGGGCCGCGGAGTCCTTTCCCCCGACGCAAAGACCGGACATGAACCGCGGCGGCTCCAACTGGATGACTAATTTATTCGTCCAATTCAGGAAACGACGATAAGATTCTGCAAAGGACAAACATCGCAGTTCCTTCCGACTCAGTCGACCAACGGTCGTTTATCTTGCACTCCAGGCCAAGACCAGAGAACTTCCGCCTCTCACTACATGTCTACTACTACTACCACTACTACAACAACTACTACCATTACTACTTCTACTACCACTGCTGCTACTACTACCACTACTACCACTACTACTACTAGTACTACCATTCCTAGACTCACCATCACTCCTAATACTAAAACATAATATGACATCGTATGTTATAGTTGGTCATATATAACGGCATTGGACAAGTCTGTTGACTGAGGCATGACGTCATTCTGTTCGACTGTGGTGGCGCCACCTGCCGTCGGGAGGACGCGAGACCAGAGGGCGCTGCGTGAATCAGCGTTTCATGAGGAGGCGGACGGAAGATGTCGCTCGTCCAAAGTCAACAACGGCCTTCGACGGAGCGTTTGATTCCATTAGGGTCGACGCCGTCTGATTGGAGAAGAAGACGACGGAGAAGGAGGAAGATTGGAGACAAAGAGAGATCAATGACTACAGGAGACGGCGAATTAGTCGATTCAGCAACATCCAGAAGAAATCCATTCACCACCGACGCATGCGCACACACACATACATATACTATATTATATACATATATATTATTATCAGTGCATGGACTTTTATATGTACACAAGAAGTTCCCTGTAGATAAAGGCAACGAAATGGTAAAGGTAGCACGTGATTTGTTTACCCGCCTCAACAGAACAGGTAGCATCATCTGCGATGAACGGTCGCCCATCTAAGTACTAACCCGGCTCAATGTGCCTTAACTTCACGGCGCGTATAAGCATCGCATTAACAAAACCAAGCGGCTACCCACTCACATAATGCCATTCGCTAATCTCCGTATAGATGTGTGAATGAAAACGAAAGCTGCTGTAGATATGAAACTGAAACCGAATCTGATGATACCGACCTGTTTCAGAGCGCATGCGTACTGTCCTTGTATCAACGCCCTGGTCATCTGAAATTGGGGCGGGACTTAAGGGCAGATTAAAAATGATGTCATGTCGATGCAGCTGTGTTGCCAGAACGCGGAGCCTAATTTTATTTCAGGCATTAAGACATACGAACGAATATATGGACAGATGGTCACTGGCGGATTTTCGCTTCACTTATCTAATCCAGGACCTAAACTCATTTGGGGAATTGGAGCCTAACAAAATGTAAGTATATTGGACTCGGTTAATTTTAGTAATTATTGAAATCATTAACGAGAAACAGGCAAACCAATTAAGATCACGAATAATGATTGGTTGGAAATTCGAAGCGTAACATTCCACGTGATGACGACATATCTCTTGGAAGGCGTTGAATTCGTTATCAAATTTAATCAGCGGCATAAACCATATTGGCCGAGACATTGGCTGAAACGACGGTCTCTCCTACAAGAAAAAGAACTGCCAGCCGAATTTCGCCAATTCTGCCATCCACCTCCTCACCACCTCCGAGCACTGACGCTATTTACTTAAATTTTAAAGCACCGTGTAGAAGTGGTTGACTACTTACGATGCTACAGAGATTATCGTCATTACAATAATATGATTACAATTAGGCCTACAGTATAATCGTTAATACAGTAACAATTACCACCTGGCCGCCCTGCAGCCTTCAGACCTCACTGAGTCCTTTTGTCCTTCGCTCCCTCCGTCCCTCAACAAAACTAAGCAGCAATTTCGCACGGATGACCCTCTGACTTCTTAATCTTTCAACGCAGTTACCGTCCACCGCAAAAGTCCATCGCTTCACCTTCGGACCAAAATCTCAGTTGTTGGCCGTGTCTGGAAATTCGTTGGTCAGTCTCTACGTGTCTGCGTGTGACTGCCATTGGAGACAACCTCCAGCTATAAGAGACCATTTGCACATGCATATGCGATCGTATCTTTGTTTTAGAACTCAATAATATCGCTCAAGTCGTCGCGAAGTGCTTTGAAGAGCGTCTAGAGAGACATCATAGAAACACCTAGATAAATACTCACTACCTCAATGACTTCCTTTCTTTCTTCTTTCTCTCCCTCTTTCCCTCCCTTCTTTCCTCCTTCCCTTCATCCTTCCTTCTATGGATAACCTGCAACTGACAATGTAGAATTGGTCCGAACGTCTACATTGTCGCTGTGTGACGTGACGCAACGCTCTGGAATAAGCTTGTCTGCTGGTAGCACTACATACTGTAGGTTAATTTCCGACTTTACGATTACGATTACAGCCCCGAAAGAAAAGGCTAGGGTGTAATTATGACGGTAAAGATGGCGGTGGAGCAGAAGTTGCAAGACGTAACCAACCAGATGCTCCATGGATAAATTCTAAACGCTTCCTTTTCCACAGAAGAGTTCTGTTCGAGACAACTTCGAGTTCGGCAAATCGGGGAATCTTTTCCTGCCTCTGTCTCGAGAGCATCACGTCTTCTGCTCTCAGTGTCTGGACAGTTAGGAAAACGGAGCATCGAAGCGTAGCGTATTACAGTGTAAATTACTAATATCTTCAACAGCGTAGAATATTGCAATGCACTCTAAAAGTTAAAACACTGTAACATGACACAGCGCATTGTAAATACAGTGTAACGTAAACGAAGACGTCGTCTTTGATTAGTAGAGCGGCATATCTCGCCCAGCGGAGGATGCAGCGACCAGATCCGGTCCACTGCGGAACCCAGCGTGAAAGGCGTCCGGATAGAAGAAACCATCTGCGGCGGGGTGGCACTGGGGATAGACGTCCCCCAGTCGGGCGTCGTAGAGGCCGAGCGGGTGTTGTACAGGAGGCCCCACTGCGGTCGGGGCTGAGCCGAACCAGGGGCCTCCGGTGGACGCCAGGTGAGGGTTTGTCGGTCCTGTGGTTGTCGTCTGCGAGGATTTAGAGTCGAGGTCTGTGTCACAGGCCGAGACGTTGGACGCCTCCGACGAGTCATGTGACCTCGGCGTCTCTGATGACGTAAGGCGCCGCTGGTGATGACGTAGAGGCATCATGACGTCATCGTGAAGGATCTGCAGCGGAACTTCCGCCAGCTGTCTGTAAATGAACGATCGAAACACGAATGAAGGAACAAAAGAACGAACGAACTAACATATGAATGAATGAAGGAAGGAAGAAAGAAAGGAAGGAAGGAAGGAAGGACGGATTAAAGAAAGAAGAGCGGAACGAACGAGATAAAGATGTTACAATTTATCGACTAAATATATCTATCCCTCCATCCATTTATTTATCTATCTATCCATCCATCCATCCATCCATCCATCTATACATCCATCCGTATATCCATCCGTCCGTCCGTCCGTCCGTCCGTCTGTCTGTCTGTCTGTCTGTCTGACTGACTGTCTGTCTGTCTAGCTATCATACATGTACCATTCTGTATGTGTATGTATCTAATGTGGAAGAGACATTGCTCAGTTGCTCATTTGTAATAATTACCGCCAGATGTCAGAGCTTGACTGATGCGATGCTACCATGATGCATTTCGGCTGACTGCCTGTCTAAGGGATTAGCCCCGTTAGGAAGAGGCAGGTGACGGAGGACGGGCGGGCGGGTGGACTTTATAGGGGTCAGGACGGGGTCACGCAGAAATTCAGACAAACAGCCAAGCACTGGCGCCAAATTTCTTGCGCAGATATTGGGATGTAGATTGAACCCTCTTGCAATTCAAAGTCGAATAACATGTATGTATGTATGTATGTATGTATGTATGTATGTGTATGTATGCATGCATGTATGTATGTATGTATGTATGTGTGTATGTATGTATGTATGTGTGTTTACGTATGTATGTATGCATGCAAGAATGTATGCATGTATGTATTATATGTGAATGCATATATCTGTGAATATGTATGAAAGTATCGCATCATTTATATAGCTCCATTCAGAGCCTCTCGAAAGAGCTGCTTATCTTGCTTTCTAACAAAACCTAAACAGATCTAAGCGAGTTTAGGTAAACGGAGAATTGGCACATCGCAGGGCTTACCGTTTACTTTCCAGCTTACACCTCTACCAAATTCTACAGTTTGGTGACAGAGGCACGGTGTGTGCAAACAACTTGTTCAGGGCTGTTACACGAAGTCGAACCCTCAACCGCATGATCATTGGCCACATACGTTACCGATAGACCACCCTTACTTTACCTTACGGTCAAAATCCTATGTGAAGCTTGTATGTCCTCGTGCGGAACGAATTCCTCTCTTCAATGGGAGGCGTCGTTATAAATTTGCACACAATGCGGATCTTTGCCACAGGCCGAACAACAATCATCTCACAGAGACACAAATGCAGAGAGCTTACAAGGGGTATCGACGACCATCGACCTCTGCAAACTGCATCTGCTTAGCATAAAAGATGCGAGAAAGAAGTCATCCGTCTGTTGATTGCATAATAAATCAGACGGAAAATTCGTTCACACTTGTTTCGGGAGGATAATTTATGTCCGATTTCGACTCTGCAAACGCTAAGCCGCCCAATACAAGACACGGCACCGAGCACATGTTGATTGGTTAGCGCATTGGGAGCCAACACCTGTCGGAATTGTAATCAGTGTGGTGCAGCAAATACCTGCCGTATAGCGCCACTTCTGGAACGTTCCTACACTGTGGTGTCTGCTGTGATTTGCAGTATGGCTATACCCAAAGTTTCTGCTCATGTTAGATTCTTCAGACTGAATAATTAGTAACTTCACAGATATCTTCAACATCTGTGTAACAGTTGGATGATTATTATGCTCCATCGCTTTCGAAATACGTTTAAAAGTCGCCATATTAATGTTCAGATACGATCACACATGAATCATACATACATATTTGTAATCATACATGCACACGTTAATTCATGTAAGCATGCGTAAATGACATTCATTGTCGGAGGGACATTTATAAATATGTTGGTTGTTTGCCGCTTAAGGCTGAAATTCATGTCAGACAGCATTCCTTCTTGTCGAATTATGTTGCAATAATAAGTTAGTATTAGCCGAGTTTTATAAATTGTTTGCGCAACGACAGAAAAGGATGCTTTGTGATAATTATGATGTTTTGCAAATATTTTTGCAATGTTAGTGACTTCTGTGCTAATTTTTATGGACGGTATTTCTCTTAGTTCGTAGTCTAGTTTTCTTTGTATTTGTCTTCTGTAGGCTTGTGTGCTGCCCGTTTGTGTGGCGAAATAAAGTATATGTATATATATGCATATATATATGCATATATACATTCGTTATGTTTACATATGTGCATACATGCATTCGCCGATCCAATGAACTTCTCAGAGTGCAGTCGAAGGTTTTCGGGTTCTATGAGAAAATCTCGCTCGCCAACGAACTCCGAATGTCCTAAAAACGCTTCTGATAACGAACTTAAAACATTAAAAAATGTTCGAAAATTGTGGCATTTTTCACTTTCTCCAGCTCCTTTTTCTGCTTACGCTTCTACCTGTCTGTCTTAACTGAACTAATTACTAATTGTAAAGATCAATTTAATGTAAATGAGCAACTCTAGTAATTAGATGTAATTTCGAAAATCTTAACGTACGACAGTGAAACGCAAGTAACGTGAGAGATAATCATCCGAGGATTCGACAATTAGCAGGAAAAACTTAAAGTCAGCCGACTGTTGCGCCTCGGAGCTGCTCAATAGGCGCTATACAATGTTCTATTACAATTACATTTACAATTACTTTCGGGCGAGTCGATGATGGACGAGTAGGTAAGATAGTTGACCTGTTTTTCATTTGTGCGGCTCTGTCCCTCTGCCTTCTGTTCTTAAACCAGTTGCTGACCTGGGTGTTACTCAGTCCCGTCATCTGCGCCAGTCCTCTCTTGTCCCTCGGCGACGGGTACGGATTGCGCGCGTACCACTCGCGCAGGACACTCCTCGACCTGTCCTTGAAGCAGTAGCTCGTCTCCTCTCCATCCCAGATGGTCCGCGGCAGCGGGTACTTTCTCCGAACGCGGTACTTGCCGACTGCTCCGAGGGGGCGGCCCCTCAGACGTTCAGCCTCGACGTAGTGGGCGCGCAGCCAGAGGGTCTGAAGACGCGGGTGGTTGGAGGGTGAGAACTGGTGACTTTCGAGGATGCGGTAAAGCTCCTTGAAGCTACCGGCGGTGAAGGCGACGACAGCTCGGGCCTTGAGGACGCTCTCGTCCTTCTGGAGTCGGTCACAGGCCGGCAGGGACCAGAGGAACCGTGTCAGGAGTTCGATGTTTCCGCTCGTCAGGAGGACCTCGCAGACGCAGGCCACCTGTTCCTGGGTAAATCCGAAGGAGTGAGTTCGGTCGGCCACTCCAGATGGCACCTCCGTCGATCTGGGTAGACAGCGCAGCGAATGGCACGAGGAAGAAGGGACCTGGTCGTAGAGCATACTTAGGTCTTTAAATGCGCTACAAAACTATGACGTCTCTCTCTGTCTCTCTGTCTCTTTCTGTTTGTCTTTCTCTGTCTCTGTCGCTCTTAACAGCTTTCAAGCTTTCGCTTAAAATAAGCTTCTGCTTCTTTAAAAAAGCTTCGTGACCTTTTTATTCAATTAACTAATTTACTTATTTAATTAGCATTCCTACTTGTACCCGAGGTAGCATAAAGGATCATTCGGAACAAAAGCAAAAGTTCTGAGATTAATAAACTGGAGCCAGAAATCGTCAAGATTAATAGTCATTTAGCTGTAGTTCGTAGGTCTTAATCGACTCCTAAGAATGTATTTCGTCCAGCCTCTGCGGCTCAGACCGCATCCGTCCGTCCGTCCGTCCGTCTAGAGAGACTGAAGAGTCGAACTGCGTCCTAGCGCCCTCTCGACTCAACTTATCACCGGTTATTTGCACTGGAAAGGTAACGCAAAACGCAAGACGAATTTCTTCACCGCTCCTCCACTGGGCTTTGTAACTGAGACGATGTTCCCCGAGTGGCTATTGTGTCCGACGAACGGCGCGCTCTAAGGGACCCGGCGTCGTCTGCGGACCCAGTGGGACTCTTGCTGAAGTGGGCTGCCGAAGAGCGTCCGCGAATCAGCCGCCGCGATCGAATTCCGTCGGAGCCTGGATGGCAGTTGCGGAGGAGGATGGCACAAGCCAGTTCCATGGGAACGACGAATTTACGGAGTTACATGAGAAAATGCGCACATGGCCGAGTCTTTCCGTGCCTGAGCGTCGGCGATTGGGTGGGCTGTCGATGCATCCTCCGTCACTTGGCTGCGGCGGCGGAGGACAGAGAAAGAGAGGGAGAGGGAGGGACATCGGGAGTCGATAAAAGACACACCCATCTGCCGACCGATTGATTGGCGTTCGGCTGTTCGGTCGCAGTAGACGCGAAATCTGATATGCTGTTTATCCATTCAACCTTCGTAACTCGAAACCACTGAAAGTGTAGAACACGTCGCTCTAGACGAGGCATACACGTGTACGTTCCGCTGTTTCTCTAGTCACGCTCTTCCTCCACCTACCTATTTCTCGAAAGAACACAACTCAATCCCCTCCTCCTCCTCTTTCTCCTCCTCTTTCTCCTCTTCCTGCCCCTCCCTATTTCTTGAAGGAACACAACCCCTTCTCCTTTTTCTCCTCCTCCTCCTTCTCCTTTTCTTCCTCCTGCTTCTCATTTCCTCTTCATCCTCCTTTTTTTCCATTTTTTCTCCCTCCTCCTCCTTCTTCTCCTGCTCCTCCTCCTCCTGGGTGGGGCAAATGAGGAAAAGGCTCAGCTGTTAATTTGTAAAGGGCTCAGCTGTTAATTTGTAAAGGTTATAAGCGCTTTATTTCGGCTCTTAAATTAACATTTAACAATTAACAAATGCAATTAACAGCAGTTAACACTCAGTTTCTTAAACTTTCGTGAATTCCCTACGTAGGCCTACTTTTCACTTATGATGCCTACTCGTTGGGATACCGAATCGTACACGTGTTTGCAGTGTTTCAGAATTCTAAGACTACTTTCCTGCGCAGTTTCATGAATTGTAGGCCTCTCATCCAATCCAGAAGATTTCCATGTAAAGCATCGCCGCACAGTTTACCAATCAGAAGTCGACTAGGTCGTTTGGATTCGACGCTGCGAGTGGGGGCTGTGAAGTTAAGTATTGCTGAGCAGGGTTAATACGTGGACGGGTGACCATCCACTGAATTATTTATATCAATTGTTATTATTATTATTTCTGCATTTATTAAGCGCCACTGTCTAATGACTAAGCATCAATCGATGGCGCTGATCAATTGTGAGTGAAGGGGTCCCCACACAGTAATCGTCTCGGGGGGGGGGAGCTCGAACCGGTACCTCCGCCTTATAAGCCACGTGCTGTATCCAATCGGCTATCGTGCACCAAGGGTGGAGAGAGCCTCTGATTAGCTTCTCCTGAAGCGGCGCTATATAAATGTCCAATTAAGATTACAGCTTAAGTGGCGGAAGTTACTATGAAACATGACCATAGTAACGCAGCGACAGGACAGATAATTAGCAGCCAGTGGGAAGCTGATGCTGTTGTTGGAAGGTGGAGCCAGCTGTTCCCCATTAAGGAGTGCATTCGAGGGGCGCTATATGAATATTCAGTTGCATTGCATTGCATTGCAATGCCCTGCCGAATGGGAGGGTTTTAACCAGTCACTGGAACAGACTCTGGCTACAGATAAGTTTTTAATTTTAGGCTGATTCATGCACAGTATTTTTAAGCGGTAACCTTGAGATCAGTTCAGGCGATTCGCGGGCTTCTCCAAAGGGTCTGCGCCAAAGAGACTGGAGCGTATTTGTACCCTGCTTCTCAGAGAACGGGCAGCTATATTTGCTGCCATCTAGCGAATGGATTAACGTCAGTTACCGACCATGATATCATATGAGATACCGTTGAGTTGACGCAGTCCTGCCATCTGGCGAAAACACTTACATGCAAGTCTTACATTAGCACTGCCATCTGGCGAAATACTAATAAGAAATTCAGAACGAATTCTGTAGTACGTAAGTAGAATCTGATCTAAGAGGAAGACTAAAGCTCCCAAGAACTTCTTGTAAGCAATAAGAAGGTCTTTGGAATTGATGAAACCAAGCCACAATTGGAAAGAAACGTCCCTGTTAGATCGTAAAACGAGAAAAAGGAGCCATTACGTTGGGTCAATGTCTTTCAAAATTAGGCGAAAGTCGTCACTTGAAACGTCGGAATTACGACAGTTATCTGACCAATCCCACGAACTCACCGTCACTTCGTCCCCTGCCATCTCTGCACAGGACTTGCGCTCAAAACTGAAAACACGCCTCTTCCACAAATCTTCTGATTCGTCCAGTTCCTTATCTTTCATAGCGCTCCAATTCCAAACACCACCACTGTAGCCAGCCTGACCCTTGAATCTTGACCTGGAACCGAATCTGACCCTTCATGCCTATCCAATTTATTTTGAATGAGTGTCTGTGAATAAGCTGGTTTTCCGCAACTTAAATGACTTTTGTGCCGTAGAAATCTCTAGTTTACAAATCAGCCGCCGACAAAGAAGGCAGAATGCAAGACTTATCGAGAACATTTATGATCTTTGCCTTGAAGTGCCGGATAAAGAGCGGACATATTCTGATGAATATTCATATTCGTCTGCCTAATTAATATATAAATAAACGAAGGGTCGCCGATTTAATTTGGAACGCAACCAATCCACATTTACTTTAAAACATCAATATTCATAAAGGTAAAGTCAACAGCTATCCTCGAGATTGTACGCTACAACGTTATTTTAAAACGGGTGTAAACTTGTTTTAAAATAGGTTTGCAAATTATTAAATCGACGATAAACCTGTTCTTTTAGAGAAGCTGTGGCATTACACATTTTAATTAACCAGAGTACACTATTTAAAGTTTCTTTAAAGCAATCTTGAACATCCCAAACAATGTATTACAGCAGGTGCTCTCGCCAGTTAAAACCCTGTTATTCCCTACGGCCCCACATCCATGACCGTATTATTCCTCCCGCTGATAGTTTAACGCGTAAATCTTTTATTATTATGATGCTGTATGCCTAATAAGTTTTTTCTTGTGTTCTTAAATACTTGTAAACCGATGTGCGATTAGCTATTGATTAATAAAGAATATACATACTTACCTCGTCCCTTTCGACGTTTCCTAGGGTGCATTTTGTGTCTGCACTTATATGCTGGCGAGAATGGAGTGCAATGTCTGTTTTCGAATGTCGTACGTTGTTCAGTTGGACCGCGAGAAATTCATATGATGACAAAAGTATTTAAATATAATTTTTAGTGAAACAGTGTTAATGTCTCTTGCATCATACTTCGTGTTTGCTGGCTGTTATCGGAATTCGACCCGGTTTCGCCACGGTTTATGATCTTCAATGCGATTTTATTTGAAGCGACCGTCAACTAATGCCTTAGGCATTATGATAACGGCGCTATAGAAGTCATTAGATTAGATAGGAGAAAGTCAAGGTAGATTTTTTACATTGCTCAGTGGTATCAGGAAGGTACAGTGGGTAAAGACATTTTTACTGATGTGCAGATGAGACAGATACAATTATCTCTGCACAACGTTTTTCTGTGGTGTCAAATAAATGACTTGACGGTATTTTTATGTGTTTTAGCGCTGATGGATTCCTATGGAGGATATCAGCAAGCGAATCAGTACTATGGAACAGCAAGGTTTGCACAAGTCTGATAATTTTAGAAGAATTTCCAAGTGAATTGTTAAACGATAAATTAGATATACTTATGGTTCATGTGTATCGTCCTAGATCACCCATAAACATGAAAAAATACTAAATTATGGCAATTTCAGTGACCATTGCTGCTTCGTATTAAAATAATTAATAATCACAACTGGTTTTTACGTGTTGTTGGGAATTTTTTGAATAGCAGTTTAGGAGGCAAACCAAACTGTCAGTGATTGGAAGATTCTGAAAGTATTTATAGCAGCAAAGTAAATTTTGAGGACAGTTCTGGCTTAAACAGAAATTCTGGAAAAAATGTACATCCAGTAGATTTGGATTTCATGAAAGGCGGCTTCATAAATGAATGTTGGATTTTTGCACATTGATTAAATACTTTCTCAAAATGGATTGGACTTAGTTGATGTTTTCATTTTGCACAGTTGCATTTGAGTGATGAATGATTGATAATTGAGTTTGTCCGTCGGTTGATTTGATTTTATTAATGGATTGATTGGTGATTGATTGATGGTTTATTGATTGATTGATTGACTGATTGATTAATTGATTGATGTTTTAGTCATGAGGATTCACCTCAGATTCAGATTGAGCAGCTAAAGGCTGAAGTTGAAAGCCTTAAAACTGAGGTATGTTATTAATATGGTATGGTATGGTATGTTGTGATTACATGTAAACTGGTGTCAGATGCTGGTGCTAAGTAGGTAAGTAAGCAATGCATTTGTTAATGCGTTATGCCCATCAGCTACATGAGGAATCATCGGTGTGGGTGGGTCAAAGTGGTCAGACAACAAAACCAAGATGGTGCAGTTAGGTCTAAACCGCTTTACAAATATTTCTTGCAATGTATTGTGAGCAAATATGCAGGTTGGACTGTTAGTCAATTTCAGCTGGATCACAGCCTGTGTGTCAGCTGAATGAATGGTCTCTTCCCACTTGATACAACAGTCTGTATATCTGTCTGTCAGGATGTACGATGGTTGCTTTTTGCTGGATAGACAGCCTGTATGTCTATCCTCTAGAGTAAATGAAGGGGACTGAGGCCTGTCATGACTCAGCTTCTCAAATGATATGATTTCTATGATGTAGATTGTTGTTGCAATTTGGTAAAAACAATGTATGTGCTAAGTGGAGCCGGGGTGTTGTTGTTTGAAGGTCCAGCAGTACAAGACGGTTTCACAGAGCTTCGAAAAGCGAGTCCTTGACCTGCACTTGGAGCTGATGAAGAAGGACGAGGAAATTGCTCTCCTCAAGGAACAAGGTGAGCACATCTTCCAGCGTCTTTTTCCTCGTCCACATCCTGTCCAGCGAATTGACTTACTAAGAATGCCAAGTGGATAAGTCCACTGCATTTGTGATATGTGATATGGTTGTTAAAGTTCGTATCGTGTGCCAGTGCAGCCAGTCGGTGGAGTTATTGTGAAAGGATGTATTTTGAGCTTTTCTTAGGCATTTGGTGATTTGTAGGGTTAATTTGTTAACAGTTTTATGACAGGTTTTTTTTAATCTTTTTGAAGGATTAACCACAGTATTTGCAGCTTCAGTATAATCACTGTTTTGAAGGATTAATCACTGCTTCATGTTGGAAAAGAAAAATTTCCAGAATAATTAGTTATCGTTGGAAGGAATTACAGTTTCCATTGGTTTTGTTTGGAGGGATTAATTGCAGCTTAATTAGAGTTACTTAGAATTAGTGGAGAATTAAAATCAGTGTAACTAGTTTTATTCAGGGAAGACTTAGAGTTTAATTAGTTTGGTTAGTAGAGGAATACTGTTTAGATGCTTTGTGGAGGCTGTTTGAGTTTAGTGGTCTCGTTTGATGAATAGTCATAGCATTAGTTGTAGTCTTTCATTTTCAGGTTTAGCTGGGAAGGATACAGATCAGAGTTCAGAGGTAGGTTCCAGATATCGTTACCTTAGATCTGCCTTCATTCGATAGAAGTTCTGACGTTTTCTCGCCCTGTCTTCGTATTTTCTGTGTTTCTTTCCGAATAGTCGTCTTTTCAGAACTGTTCTCACTGAAGACAGTAGTTGAGGAAAAATTCTAAGTCTGCAAGTGGGTCTTCTATTGGACACATCATCCGTGGGGATGCTGAGACCATGTCTAAAATGCCTTCTCCAACACTTACTATAATTCTATGATTTCATATGCTTACCATATTCCTATGACCTTGGGTTCAAAATATAATCACTGTTTTGTCCATTCTGAGTTTTTGTGCTCAGGGGAGATTCTTTAATCCTTTAATTTTTTTTAAAGATCTGTTAAATTACAAAACGCTGGCATGATGTGGCCACATCCCATGATTTTAGACCATGAAATTTGTTCCTCGCATGTTCAAAGAATTCTGTCTTTAGGCCTTGGCTGTTGTCTTTTTTGTCCTCTTGTCCAGATCGTCTTAACTGGACCTCTTGAACAGATTCTGATTGGATGCTCTTTTGTTCTGCTTGGTAGCCCTTCCTTTAATGCCTTTGGGGGTTCTTGAAAGGCGCTACATAAATATCTAGATAAATCTGTACGTAGATTAGATTAGATTAGAAATAATAGGTAGTAAACAGAGAAGACAGTGACTTGTTTGTTAAATGATTGCGTGATTTGGTCTGGTGGTTTTTGTGCTGGGCAGAGCAGAGAGAGATTCCAAGGTATCTGTTCTACTGGTGACCTGTAAAATACAACGGTTCTTCCCTAAATAACAAACAGCCAAAGGGTGATCTTTCCAGTTATTTAAGGGCTGTTCCTTTATGGTGAACGTGATGTTCTTAACGTCCATTTTTAACATGACTCTAGCTAGTGAGCTACTCTTCGCGAGATGTTTAAGAGGCTAAAATATATATTGAGTTACATTAAGCATAGATTACATAATTGTTTAGTCTAGTTTATGAGATGTCTTTGCGAGGCATTCCGTTGGCAAGACCTCTCTACAAAGCCTGTTAGCATAGTGTAGTTATTACCTATAAATTGTGGCACTGCTAGTCAGAGTTTAGGGTTTGAAACCTCATCCTGGCGGGAATCTGGCTTTAGGAAAATGATTGCTCTGACACAGGTTCATTAAAACCGTGCTAAGCCTGGCTTATTTGAATGCTAGATAGCATCATGAAGCCACCACAGAAGAGTTGCACAAAATTTTGTTTACATATTTGTTTTGCAAAGTCTTGATTAACAGGATGTAGGTGACTTGATGTCCAGGTAAGGTACCGATGAAATGGCCTCTGCAGAACGTGTCTACAGAATCTTGCCACTGTGTTTATGTGGAATTGGCTGTATGATATGACTATGTTGTAGGTAATTAGAGCACAAAGTTGTGAGTTGAATTCCTGATGACACTGCTCTCTGTTATTGTAATTGTGGGCAAGCCGCTAACGTACACTTGCCTGTTATTAGCAGATTTATTTTATGCTTAATTAGTTGCTGTCTTCTCTAGAAGCTCGAGAACTGATGCTGTCTTTTTTAGGATTTTGATTCCGAGGTCCTGCGCAAGTTGTTTGTTGGTGGTTTGAACTTCTCTACAACAGACGAGATGCTGAAGGAGTATTTCTCGCAGTTTGGAACAGTCAGCGACAGCATCGTAATGAAAGACCCAAATACAAAAAAGTAAGAGAATTCATCGAAGTAAACATAATCTCTTCGCTTGTTCTTCCCTTTGCTCTGCACTTTATTTTTTAAGAACTGGTAGTAAACCAGTTGGAAACTTCTCCACGTTCCGGTTCGATTTTCTCCTGTAGGCGATAATTCTTACCCACCACGAATTTCCAACTGCACTTTCCCACCTGTTCATACTTCATTGTTTTATTTTTGCACAGATCACGAGGTTTTGGATTTGTTGTTTTTGCAACAACTGCGATGCTGGACACAGCACAGGCGGCCAGACCTCACACGATCGATGGCCGGGAAGTTGACACGAAAAGAGCAATGCCGAGAGGAGTAAGATGCTTGAAGGCTTCTGTCTTCCTGGGGTGTCTATGCTTGTTGTTTGGTTACATGTTTTGCTTTAATTTGTTTCAACCCCTGATCGAGGTCGTGCTTTGCATAACAAATTCTTTCACGATCAGTTCTAATCAGCCAACTCTCATTGCTGCATTTAGAACTGGGTTTTCTGTGAGCTGATTATCTATTATCGAGGCTTGAAACCAGTTGTCGCCATTGTTATTTGCTCTTGTAATGATTTGCCCGGAAATCTGTCTACCCCAAAGCTAACTGGAAAACTTCTACAGGGCTGTTATCATAATGCAAAATTAGGCATCAGTCGAGGGTACCGAAACCAGATTATGAAATCGCAGTCCATTGGTTACCATATATATTTATGTTTAAAAGAATTTGTTTGGTGCCTTTTAAGGACGTCTCTTATTAATGCTGCATGCATGGCTGTCTGATGGACCTGAAGAGGCGGGATTTAGGTCATCAAAGCATGCAAATAATTAATTCTAGGAGCCGACGAAGAAGCAGCCGGGAATCTTGGCAAAGAAGATCTTCATTGGTGGCCTCAAGACGACAACAGATGAAGAGATGCTACGCGAATACTTCACGCAGTTTGGAACCGTTGACAACGTTGACGTTCTGGAGGACAAGGCCACGAAGCGCAAGAGAGGCTTTGCTTACGTCACGTTCACTGACAGCGACCCAGTTGACAAAGCTGTCTGTGAGTCCTCGTACTGGCCTCATTTTTGGACTTTTAATCAGGAAACTCGTTGAGCTCAGTTCAATGAATGTATATATGTGAATATTTGTAAAGAGTCTTTTTAGAGTCTTGCATGATCGCTGGACATTAGTATTGGGAAAAGATAAATCTTCATGGAATTCGTGAATATTGTGACTATTCCTGCTTCCTTGGCCTCAGTGCCATTATATCTGTCGTGGTGGACTTTTGTTCTGGATGTTGACCACACTGCCCTTGGCTCTGGTGCACCATCGGTTGATGCCTTGGGCGTTAGACACTGGCAGGATAGGAGTTACTAAGTACTTCATCTCTGATGTCTTAGGCATTCTTCTGATTAGCTCACTATTTAATTTCTTTTCATAATATTTTCCACAAATTATGCGCCTTTGTGTAGAAAATATCTTGCATTTATGTGAATTTGAATTTAACGTTGGCTTCACTCTATTGACAAAAGCAGTTCCACTCAATGAATGGATTTCAATCCATTTCCGTGCAGTGGCAAAATGTACATAAATGACACCTGCTGAATCAAGTTTTGATTGCAGCAGTGAAGATATGTGAATGGCTTTTGAATTGATTTTTGACTGCAGTGAAGAAGTACCACACGATTGATGGAAGACGATGCGAAGTGAAGAAGGCGTTTACAAGGGAGGAGATGAAGAACAAGAATTCTCAGGGCACTGGTCCAATTGCCCAACAGCTTGGCAATGTTGTCGGCAACTTGCTTGGCAACCTGGCCGGCCGAAATAACATGGGAGGCAATTTTTGCGGACCCCAGTGTGGTGGCAACTTTGGACCGGGCGGCAATATGGGTGGTAACTTTGGGCAAGGTGGTAACTTTGGACCAAGTGGCAATATGGGTGGTAACTTTGGACAAGGAGGTAACTTTGGACCAGGTGGTAATATGGGTGGTAACTTTGGACCAGGAGGTAACTTTGGACCCGGTGGCAACATGGGAGGAAATTTCGGTGGGAACTGCACGCATGGTGGAAACTTTGGACCGGGTGGTAATAGGGATAACATGGGTGGTAGTCCTGGCGGTTGGGGCACAGGTGGCAACATGGGAGGGTACAGTGGTGGTGGTGATGGTATGGCAGGAAACATGAGCGGAGGAAGCAACATGGGAGGAGGTGGAGGAGGAGGAGGTTAGTAGAGTCTGATTAATTAATTAATCTGTTAAGTTACTTTTTAAAACTTTTTACATTAAACACAGCCACAGCAATCGAATTATGGCTCTCCTCTCCTCTAATCAATCTCTATTAGAAGTGCCACATCAAAGACTAATGCGCGGTGTATGGGGGGGGGGGACCAGGTCACGATTGAAATGCATGTCATAAATGGAGGATGTTTTACAAGTTTTGAACTGGTGCCATTCAGCAAATTTGGCTAAAATACGATGAACACCGGTTTAAAGAACTGATCGTCATGGTTAGCACAGTTCATAGTGTGGTTGCTTGGAAATGGGAGGCACTTAAAAGGCGCTATATAAATTATATGATAGAGTTTATATGGTAGTCTGTTCAGTGCAGTGATGTTTTCTTTTCTCAGGTTGGAACCAGGGTGGGAACTGTGGCTGGAACCAGGGCAGCGGTGGTTATTCAGACGCTGGCCAAGGTATGTCTGACATGCATATGTTACACTTGTGTGTCCTGATCAGACGTTTAGTCATTTAAAGTCATTTATTATGGGTGCACAGTGGTCCAGTGGTTAACGTGCTGGGCTGTCAGTTGAGAAGTCAAGGGTTGAAATCTGAGCCATGGGCAGAAATGCTTTAAGACTTCTGCTCCACAGGCGCCCCCTAGTAAACTTGGCTACAGAATGAGTGCATTGACTGTACGCTGTCAGTGGGAAGAGCATGTGGCAAGGCAGAGGGCTGGCCTCCTGCCTTCATGTGCGGAGGAATCTGATGTATTGTGAACTTTGAACTTTGTGTCTAGGAATGAGTGGCAGCAGCTGGAATTCCGGTTCCTACGGAAGTGGTGCAGCCAGTGGAGCTGCAGGTGGTAAGGGTGGTAGCGGAAAACCAATGCGCAACACGTACGCACAGAGGGGAACTGGACCATATGGCGGTAAGTTAAGATGGCCGTCTTCTAAGAAACCTCTGGAAACAGAGAAGTCTGTTTCTTTAAATCTATGAATAGAAATGACGTTTGCTTATGTTAATCTATAAATAGAAATGTCTGCTTACATCTTTCTATAAATAGAAATGTCTGCTTACATCATTCTGTAAATTGAAATTCTGCTTACCTTAATCTATAAATAGAACTGTCTGTTTACATTTAATCAATAAAAAGAAATGTCTCTTTCTATAAATAGAAGTTTGAAGTGTAGAAGTGAGCCAAATAAGCACGGTGTCTCACTTGATTTCACCGACTATTTTGGATGACGTTCAAAAGATCCTTTGGTCCCAGGTTTTCAAGTGGGTGGCATGGCTCTCTGGCCCCCTGCACCGACATTCTTAAATGCAACGACCTGACAATGAAACCTGACAACACCGTGGCAACGGCAACTGAGCAGCTGGACAGTTGTCTGTTCTCTTGGATCGTTGTAGGTGGATATGGAGTTTCAAACGTTGACCAGACGGGTGTACAGGACAACACAGTCGTCAGAACATAAGGAGTGGCATCACATGAATGGAGTTGAGAGTTGACTCTTGCTACTGTTGCAAGTTTTAAGACTGCTGCCCCAATCATGTTGCACACAATGCATTCGAACTTCTATAAAGTGTCTTTTTGAATATATCATGATGAATTTTTTCCATATTAAAGAAAAGTCGATTTTTGGATTTATTATGTCCACTTCAAAGCTATATTTTTACCAACTCAGTGGCTGTGCAGTCGATAAAACGTTTTGGATTCGTCTGCATAAAGATTGGTTAGACAACAGCCTAGTTGTTAGACAACAGCCTAGTTGTTAGACAACAGCCTAGTTGTTAGACAACAGCCTAGTTGTTAGACAACAGCTTAGTGGTTAGCATGCTGGACTATCAACCCAAACGTCAGGGATTAAAATCCCTGCAATAAGAAATGCAAAGATTTTGCTTCCACCAGCACCTCCAAGTGAGTGCGGGCAAAAGATGAGCGGAGCGGCCACACACTTGGTTGGAAGTTCGGCAATAACAGGAAGAACTGACTAGTTATTTATATGCCGAGACAAGGAAAATGAAGTCACAAATGCTTGCTACGCATAGCTCTCTCTCAGGGTTACCTATAGGACTTGTGCATCTCCTCCACTTACTTACTTACCATTTAGGTCAACTTTTAGAGGTGTGTTTTAAATGATTACCCTACATTACGTCTGGCTGTACAACTTTACATGGTTGGAAAGTCGGTTGATCGAACTTTGTTGCAAACGCTCTTTACAGAGTTGAATTTGCAAATTGCCTTCATTTGCCAAAATGTTGTTTTCGTTCCTGTTGTCTTGTTTTTTTTCTGAATGATTCCATGAAACAACAGTTCTGGAGAAATAATTCTAGAGAATTCCTGGTGGCCGGGTGGGTGAGTTGGAGTTCTGGAATATCGTCCTGTTCGCTGTAGCAACGAACGTGCAATGTGTCCAAACAGCCGGCCACTCCTCGATTGGTTAACCTCGGACACAGAAGTGTACATCTTGTGTAGATAAACTTCCGAGTTGATGACGTCAGCTGTACTAAAAATAACTACCAAATTTAGATGCGGATGAAAGCGTTGGCATAAGTAAGTAAGTAAGTAGCCTTTATTAGCACTACATTTTATAGTAGTAGTAGTTCCAGTGTTTAACGACATCTTATGGCATCAGTGGCCGTTGACGTCGCCCTGGTCCTCTATCCAAGCTTCGGATTGGCACTGCCCGATTAAAGGCAATGGCGGAATTGCATTTTATAGATGGATTACATACGTATTTAAGCGAGATTAATACCGCTTATAACGCGGACAAATTAAATTAGACAGACATGCACAGCTAAATGGAACCAAGGACGACGCATCGATTCACGAAATTACAGCATGGAAGGATGGCGTCCTGTCTTGCGAAGCGCTTTCTAGCCCTCATGAAGATGTTGCGGGAGCGGATGAAACTGGAAAACTGTGATTTCTGGAAGAGCTTCCATTCTGCTCCAGTATAGTTCTTTCACATATTTGCCATCTGTGAGTCCTTTTTAGAGCTGCATTGATCAGGCGAAGTAATCAATCCTGCATAAGCCAGTAGTATTGCATAAGTAATTATTGAAATAACAATAGCTTGAAAAATGACGTCCACCTCCAAGATATGAAAGCCATATTTTCTTAGCAGACTGAGAAGAAAATAGCGCTGGCTAATGAGGGTAAGAATATAATGATTCACAGGCGCTCAGTCAAAACAAAATACTACATCTCCATTAGAAGACAATCGCGCAGACAGCCAGTCATCAATCCTTGGAGGCTGCACTTCAGGAAGAGCGCAGCTCGAATTCGTAACAGCACGCAAGGATTTCAGAGAATCCGTTCAACTACCGCCATCTAACGAATTCAGATGTGTGCAATATATATGTACATATCTTCACCGCATTTCTTATATATATATATATACACACACACACATAAATACAGACATGTATATGTATTCGTTTACTTGCGATTTACTAGTTTACGAACCGTACAATATTACCATTAATAGATTTAAAATAACCTATATATATATATATATATATGAGTTTTCTGCCCGAAGGCAGGTCCATTGGCTTTATGCCACCCGGGGATGAGATGAGTAAGGTGGTTTCCCGTTGCCTTCCTCACAGACACTTGTGGGTGAGCAACTTGTCCAAGGTCGCTACCCAGTGGCGTGAGGTAGATTCGAACCCGCGACCCTCCGGTTACGAGACATCGAACATACCATTACACCACCACGTCCCACACACACACACACACACATATATATATATATATATATATATATATATATATATATATATATACACATACATAATGAATGAGCGTAATATTCAATGTTTTTGTTATCCGTTACCAAATTCAGATTAAAGTCGGACTGAGTAGACATAGATAGACTGATGTTAACAGAAATTCGCCATTTTATGCGCGACCGACACTAAAACATTCCGCAAGAAATATATAAAGTAAAATGAGGTAATAATTTAGAAATAAATTTTTCCCTCTTTCAGGACGATTTCCGCGTTTTAATCTAACCAACAGACAAACTCCGTTTATGAATATTTCCTTAAATATTTAATTTATAGTCAAGTTGTTAAGCTTGCGGAAAGTAAATGAGGAGCTTTTCGAAGGCTGTGCTGATAAGTGTTCGGTTTAGACGAACTCGCCAACGTCATGATTCGGTTCGGTGTCTGTCTTTCTTTCTGTATATCTGTCTGTCTGTATGTCTCTAAACTCCCTGTCTCTGTCTCTCTCACTCTGCCTCTCTCTCTCTCTCTACCTCTGTCACTCTGCCTCTGTCTCTGTCTGCCTCTGTCTCTATCTGCCTCTGTCTATCTGCCTATGCCTCTCTATCTCTGTCTGTCTCTCTCTTTCTACTTCTGTTTCTCTCTCTCTCTGCCTCTGTCCTTCTCTGCCTGTCTATCTCTGCCGCCTTTGGACTCTGCTGCCTTTGCTTCTGTCTTGTATAGTCGGCTGGAAGAGGCTTCAACCTTACAACAATCATCACCAAAATCATCATCATCATCATCTTAAGGTGACCCTTGACCCAAACGAGGGATTCGGAGTGCACATCAAATCCCGATCGAAGACTTACATCACGTAACGTGGCCAGGCGAGTGTACGGTTCCTATTGACGCATGTATCTTACATATGTAGAGGACTAAAGGCTTTATCTTATCTCTTTGGCCGGGCGTCGATTGGACCGGATTAGAGGTGATGTCTTACATGCCACGGCTTGCCTCCAGGGAACGAGTAGGACTAACATCTGCGGGACACCTCTCAACGGCTCTCCTCGCCGTCTCTGATAGCCTCTGCTCCGGGAAGCACGCTTACCTGGAATGGAGCCGCAACTGCCGACAGGTAGGCTATCACCTGCTCAGGTATACGCGGGGCCATCGAGTTTATTTAATGTTTATATAGGAATAGGCTTTATATAGCGCCTTTGGGGAATATCTCAAAGCGCTGCATTCATGCATATATATATACATATCTGTATATATATATACATATCTGTATATATGTATATATATCTGTATATCATGTTGAATGTGTGCACGTATGTATCTATGAAAGTATTTATAGAGCGCCTTTGAAGAGCGTCGCAAGAACGTCGACCGAAGACTCGTACATTATGTGCTATAGAACTCGTTAGATTAAATTATATTGGCTCTTTCAACACACACACACTCACGTATATACATATACATATATACGGATACAGACTAACGTGAATATAAATACATATATACAGACATATACTGCAGACGTGTGTGTGTGTATGTATATATGTATATATGTGTGTGTGTATATATGATCGTTGAAGGTCAGCGCGATTGAAAATAGCAAATGTAAACAAACTCTAAACTGTGGCGGAGAAATAAACAAACTTGGTCGTTTAAGTACCTAGCACCGCCTCCTCCTCCTCTTCCTCCTCCTTCTCCTCTTCCTCCTCCTTCTCCTCCTCATTCTCCTCCTCCCCCTCGCAAAGAAAACCCACAACGTCCTAAGAGAAACAAACACGCCACCACCGGATACATTGCATACCCTAAAGCCTTCAAGTTCATATATACATACATATACACATGCATATCTACATATATAAACACCACGGACGCCTATATATACATCATATTAAGTGCAATATATACACAGATCCTATTGCAGTGAAATTAAGACAATTAGCGGTGTGTGTGTGCATGTGCGTGCGTGCGTGTGTTGATGTCTATAACCGTTTGGTGTTATATATGACACTGTGATCCCGTGCTGACTGCAGGCGCAGGGGACTTAAGGCGAATCGAGCCGGGTTAGTACTTGCAGGCATGGATTGCAGCATCGAAGGGGCTCCGTAGCATCAAGGGACCCCACCCCACGGCGCCAAAGGTTTCTGCGCCGCGTTTTGTCACAATATGTTGAGAGTTGACTTTTCAATTTGACCTCCAGAAAGGTCAGATTAGCGCGTGAGGGTATGAAAAATGCTGAGGGCTGCAGGGGCTTTGCCTGCATGGGGCCCCCAGAGGTCTGGGGCCCTCCGCGATGGGGAGAAGCTTCGAGGTGGGTAGGGGTGGTCTCACAAAACCTAGTGGCTAGGGGCTCCTGTAGAGCTTTATCCGGATAAAAAGTACTTGGACGAGCGACAGTCAATGGAATTTATATAGCGCCCACTCTCCTCTCGATCTACAGAGGGCGAGAACCGGGTGCCAAGGCCAACTGTGAGGATGACAACAGGTTTGTCCTCTCCTTGAATTGAGGCAGTAATCGTATCTGCGCCTCAGCCGATTCATCCAGGGATCTCGGGACCTCGATGCTCCTCAGAAGTTTCTACGGAGTAGTGTAAAGTGTAAACAAGTGTAATCGTAATCTCGAAACTCTACCTTTCTGCCGTGCTGAGCGGCGCGAGGCCTCGTCTTCGTTGATGGCGAATACTATATATACTGATTCAGTCAAAAGGTCGGGGGTTGAGATCCCGGCTGTGGCAGGACATGAAGACATTTCGAGATTTCAGTTCCACTTTCGCCTTCAAAGCATGGAACCAGTGCTATCTATAAATAGGCTACACAGCTAACCAATGCACAAGCCTAGAATCATAGGCCTCGATAGGGCCTACGTTCTTCAAGACAAGCCCCTTCCAAGTCTGCGACTAATTCGCCCTCCCCACAGTTTCTGAACGGTTGCTAACAGTAGTCTAAGCTATTGACTTCTATAGCGCCGTTTTCATAATGCCCAAGGCGTCAATCGATGGTCACCTCTTCAAGTGAAACCGTTAACTGAAAAACCGAAATCTCCATAGAAATCGCTCTCCCAATAAAATATCTGTTTTAAATATATGTTTAATTTATGTGTAATCTCCATCCCGTTACAGCAACGCCATGGCCCTCGTTGATGTAAAGACGCATTAATTTACTTTACATCGTTTCAACGTCGTAAATTGCATAGACTATCGCTCCAGGGTTGTCGGAAATCTAGCCCCCACAAACATGCCAATCATCCTGAAAACTAGGCGTGGCTTCAACGCACTCGCTCAGTCCGCTCGTCAACAAACTCCACCCAATCGGCGTCTCCTGTTGCGTTGATCGACGTTGCACCGCCACGCCCACAGTTGGTAGCCTCGGGCGTCTCTCCTACCCATCGTCTGGAGCGCTGCGCCGGCACTTCCTACGAACGCTATCGAGCGTCTGTATCCTACCGACCGACGACGGCTGGCTTAGGTCTGTCTGTATCCGTCCGTCCGTCCGTCTGTCCTCCCGTCCATCCGTCCGTCTGGGATTTAACGGATAAACGCCGGATTTGTCTGTTCCTTCCTCCGCCGCCACAGTTGCATTATACGGCGGCCGTTGGAGATTGTCATTTAGCCGATAGCCTTGCTTGCGTTGTCGAGCGGCGTTCACTTCGACTGCTTCAGGGCGCTTATTTAGCGCCGTATTACTCCGTCTCTGTACGTCCGTAGAAGCTGATGTTGTCTGAACGCTGGAATTGTTGATCTTCGAGAGAAAAGAGCAACTAACAAAGGATTGTCACCGCTTTTTCTTGGGAAAAAATAGTTACGGAAGAACTGTGTTGTGTCATGGCGGCGCCAAGGGTAAGTACTGGATGCAGTATGTGAAATCAGTTTTTTTTGCTACAATTTTGTAGCACTGCTCTGGGATCTTTAGCGTATTGACAGATTTGTTACTTTACCGGAATCGTGACCATGGTCGGTGTAATTCTGACCTTCTGGATACTGACCTCATTGCGACTTGGCCTCGGTTGGCCATTGGTTGCATTAGACACCGGCGCTTTGGAAGTTACTAATTATTATTGTTAATTATGGTTGGACAAACAGGATGCTTCCCACTCACATGTTTTGCAGAGTAGGCATGCGTTAACCTCTAATAATAATAATAATAATAATAATAATAATAATAATAATAATAATAATAATAATAAGACAATTTATATAGCGCCGTAACACGACCGAGGTCGAAAAAAGGGCGCTGTGCATTCACCAGTGCGATCAGCCGTCAAACTGGCTAATGGCTAATTAAGATCTTAAACCATAAGTTTTCAGTGGGTTATGCCCTCTCTGTATTCATCAATTTACTCAGAAGGTTTAGCTGACTCACCTTGACGGCATTTGACTTTTTGAATGGCTTTGTTTTGGAAGCCAACACATATATTTACCTATTGAGGGAGGGAGGTGGTCTTAGAAATCTATTGCTTCTTTTATAACTGAGGTGCGTTGATATCGTCGGTATGCACTTGGCAGTGGAATAGTTTTAGACTTTTGGCGTCCATTAAGACGTTGCTTGTCAGATCGCATGAGAACTTTATCTGTGACTTGGTTTCAAGTCGTCATCAGTGAGTGGCAGACTTTGTGAGATGCGGAGAGTCTGTTTGCCTTTGTCGAGACTTATCTTTCAAAACTCTTCTGTGTTTGTGTCTGGCTATTTATGTAGAGCCTTTGTAGAGCCTCACTGAAGAAGCTCTTTGCTCTGTAAGGTTTATAATGTTTCCTGTTGGCCGCGACTTCAAAGTGTACCGCTGAACTTGTGTACTCTTGTATTGTATTGTATTGTAATGTATTGTATTGTGTTGTATGGTATTGATTGTTGGAGGCCATGCTGTGCTTGAGCAAACAGATGTCTTTGTTCTGGGACAGTGTTTAGTATGGTTCTCCTAGAGCGCTGTAACGAACTGCTTGGTCGTCTGGGGCGGGTGCTGTAGATTGATTGGTGGATTTTACTGTTAACAGCAGAACGATTCTTTCTGCTCTTGATCTCTCGCTGTTGTGGAAAATTCAGATTACACTCGTCTTTTCTCCTTACCAGATCTCAGTTCACTGTTAAGTATGACATTCGTATGACTATCCTTGTATAGTATGACAGTGGTATGACTGCTTTTGTAGTATGACATTCATATGACTATCCTTGTATAGTATGACAGTGGTATGACTGCTTTTGTAGTATGACATTCGTATGACTATCCTTGTATAGTATGACAGTGCATGGTATGACTGCTTTTGTAGTATGACATTCGTATGACTATCTTTGTATAGTATGACAGTGGTATGACTGCTTTTGTAGTATGACATTCGTATGACGCTGAGTTGACGCTTATCTCTTGCAGTTGCATTTTATTGGAACTGAATATACGGTGCAATTGGTATGCCGCTGATTTAGTACTTTTGAAGCTGTGTAGTTAGTCATATTAGTAAGATATTAGTATGACTGACAGCTGACTACTGGATGGGACTCCATTGGTTGGGCTCTACGTGACTGCGGGAGCCCAACAGTGGTGGCTTTTCTAGTTATCTGAACTTTAGCACCAATTAGGCTAGGGCATGCAGCGCTAGTGAGACGTACTTAAAAGGCGCTATATTAAGTGTCTGGATGCATACAACGACACTGACTGAGCAGCTGTGCTTTCTCTTCTGCTTCGACAGATGCATACTTCTGCAAGGGCATTTCATTGTTCGGTATGACTCTGGTATGATTCTAATTTCATACTAGGGCTGCAGTATCCGTAGAAGACAGTCTCTTAAGCTACCCCCCCCCCGAGTCAGCCATGGGTACGAAGTGTTAGCAACTTCATTTTTCTTAGCCTCAGCATATGAGAGCTGGTGGCCAGTCCTCCTCTCCCTCGCTGCCTGATCTTCCCACTGACAGTGTACGGTCAATGTGCTCATTATAGCTGAGTTGGCGAGGGGCACAAGTGGAGCTGAAATCGCGAAACAAATTTCTGCTCTGACTGGGGTTTGAACCCCGACCCCCGATTGACAGTCTACACGCTCACCACTGGACTATCGCGCAACCCACGGTTTCTGTAACGCAGTTATAATTGCTTCGTTAGCTATGGTAGGCTTTTAGTGGTAAGCTGTTAGTGTTAGCTATTAGCTGTTCTGGTAAGCTGTTAGTGTTAGCTGTTGTGGTAAGCTGTTAGTGTTAGCTGTCAGCTGTTATGGTAAGCTGTTAGTGTTAGCTGTTAGCTGTTCTGGTAAGCTGTTAGTGTTAGCTGTTCTGGTAAGCTGTTAGTGTTAGCTGTTCTGGTAAGCTGTTAGTGTTAGCTGTTCTGGTAAGCTGTTAGTGTTAGCTGTTAGCTGTTATGGTAAGCTGTTAGTGTTAGCTGTTAGCTGTTCTGGTAAGCTGTTAGCTGTTATGGTGAGCTGTTAGTGTTAGCTGTTAGCTGTTGTGGTAAGCCGTTAGATCTACTTTCTCTTGTAGTATGATAGTGGTCGACCGTCGCATTACCCGAGTGCTATGAATGGATTTGGAGGACTGTACGACGCCATGGGGGGAAGCCACCCCATGGCTCCTCACCAGGGACACATGGCCGCCTCTGCACAGTCCCCGGCCTACGGAGGACCGGTTCCGGGGCCTTATGGGGGCAGCAGCGGTTCATACGCCCCTTCGCCTTCCAATATGGCTGGGCCACTGACGCCGAGCCTGACTTCTGCTCCGCCGTTGACCTCTCCGACGTCCAACCCCCTCGGGGGAGGTCAGCAACTGAAGCAGGATAAGGACGCTGTGTACAGGTGAGTCAGTCCCACCTGAAATATTCTATACCCTCTTATCTTATCCAGTGGCTTCTTTGCGCAGTCCTGTCTCTGACAAACACACACACACATGTATAAATATATGTCGTATTTCATGATACATATATACTTTGATAATAGGATATATATATATATATATATATGCATGCAGACATACTTGTATCATTGTCATTTGCAATGATGCGTATAGACTATTGTAACTGCAACAATTTTGGCAGGATAAAAAGGCGGTACGCAAAACTGGTACGGGTATACATTGTCTTAATGGAGAGATATTTCTAGCTGCTACTGCTAGTTTTACAGAAACTGCTACTGATGCTGCTACTCTCTGCTACTGTTACTAGTATGACAATACAGCTGTTGTATAATAGTAGCTCTTACGTTTGCTAAACTCTTGTGCAACGCGTTCTGTGGTTGCGACTGTCACTACAGATAATAATGCACTAGAGCTACTATCGTTATAAGAAAGTAAGGTATCTAATATCCCACAAGTGAGGCTCTTAGGCCCTTGAGCCGGCAATGGACGAATGCCAAGGTCCTGGACACAGGGTCAGTATATCGTAGGACTTGCCGTTCCAACTTACGCCGGCACTAGATTCTACCCCAGCCGCTTAACAGAGACAAGTTTGCGGGAACATCCTCTTGGGATTAGCTGCTTGCTCTTTTTGTTCCTGTTCTCCTCCTCCTCCTTCTCCTCCTCCTCCTCCACTCCTCGTCGTATCTTAATTTATTTCGTGCATTTGTTGATGGTTTCAAAGTGCCGAAATGGAAGTGCCGGGCACTTTCAAGAGCTAAATGTTGCACATCGGCTGTTGTGCGTCACATACAGTAATTTGCAGGTGATAAAAAGGAGCTTCAAAACTTTCCATGTGTAGCAATGCACTTCTAACTCTCGACCCATGAACGGGATATAGCCTTCGCCAGCGAGCGCCCACATACCAGCAGAAGACGACGTGCAACATGGACAGCGAGCGAGAAAGCTCAGTCATCTCTCGGCTGACGTTTTCAGTTTCTTTGAACTCACGTGTGTCTCGTTTGGCCAACATCGAGTGCAGTTATTAATAACAAGTCGAAGGCGCATGCCATTTTTCTAATTGATTTAATTACCTTCGCTTAATTAGTAATTGATCGGGTGTTAGCGTCTGCGTGCCATTTCAGTCCCATGCTTTGAATTGTCGTCAGGACGTATTGTGTTCGACGCCTTGTTTAGCCCGAATACGACCCGCGAAAAGTCTATTATACATAATTGGACGTCACGGTGAAAGATCGCTCGTAACATCGGCAACCGATAGGTGGAGCCACGTGTGATCTCTCGATCGTCACGTTTGGCTGCGTCGAGTCATGGACTGATGAAATGTAAGGTCACGTATCGTAAATAGACATTTCTCAGCCTACACGTGAAGGACTTAGCAGTCTTGTGTCTATGTGTGTGTGTATGTATGTATCATTGTATGTATCATTGTATGTATCATTGTATGTATCATTGTATGTATCATTGTATGTATGTATATATGTATGTGTGTACGTATATATATGTATGTATCATTGTATGTATGTACGTATGTATCATTGTATGTATGTATCATTGTATGTATGTATGTATATGTATGTATCATTGTATGTATGTATCATTGTATGTATGTATGTATATGTATGTATCATTGTATGTATGTATGTATCATTGTAGGTATGTATGTATCATTGTATGTATGTGTGTATGTATCATTCTATGTATGTATCATTGTATGTATGTATGTATGTATGAATACACGTGCTGTATACATGGCGTCTTTTTGATGCCCCAGACGATGTATACATGCATGGACTCCTGCATGCGATTCTGTTCAACGAAGATTTGCTGCCAACCGTAAGGTGTTTAGACAGATGGCCATGTGTCCAGTGTCCAGCGCTTTTCAGTGGAATGTGACCATCTTCTGGATGGAAGGACGGACGGACGGACGGACGGACGGACGGACGGACGGACGGACGGACGGACGGACGGACGGACGGACGGACGGACGGACGGACGGACGGACGGACGGACGGACGGACGGACGGACGGACGGACGGACGGACGGACGGACGGACGGACGGACGGACGGACGGACGGACGGACGGACGGACGGACGGACGGACGGACGGACGGACGGACGGACGGACGGACGGACGGACGGATGGATGTACGGCTGGCTGAATGGGTGGATGAATGGATGGATGGATTAATGGAGGGATTTGTTTCTTGGCTTTTGTCTGGATTTCCGCTGGAGTTTGGCGCACACCGACTTTGCTTAGCAGCTAACATCGACCATCGACTTATGCCTTGAGCATTAATACAGTGGCGCTATAGAAATTATCGAATTACTATCATTATTGTAGATGGATGGAGAGAGGGAGGAGCTAACGAAGGAGGAATATTGCACGGTAGTCGATTGGTTAGAGTTTAGAGCGCTCGACTTGTAACGCGGAGGATACGGGTTCGAATTTCCTCCCCTGAGACGGTTACTCTGTAGGGGCCTTGAGCAAGTCCTTCACTGACAATTGCTCAGCGGCATCGATTGATGCTTAGTCGTTAGATAGAGGCGCTTAATAAATGCAGAGATACTAATAATTAATTAATTATTGCTTTGTGATGTAACCGGGCGCTTTAGAAGTTATCTTAGCTGGCGATGGTTTCTTTTCAGCCACCCGTTGTTCCCTCTCTTGGCCTTAATCTTCGAGAAGTGTGAACTGGCAACGTGTACCCCTCGCGAGCCAGGAGTGGCCGGCGGAGACGTCTGCTCCTCCGAGTCCTTCATCGAAGATATCCGCGTCTTTTCCAATCAGGTCAGCTTCCAATCTACCCTCTCCTGACGAAGCTCTCTCGTCCCATATTAACTCTATCTATGTTCACAGTGTCAAACGATCTTAAGACGAGTACTTTTGATCATTTGGCTAATCGTGTGTATAGCGCTTTTGTGAGGTAGGCCGACTTAAAAGGGTTTTTTAAGTGCCTTCATACATACCTACTTACATATATACACACATATATACATACATACATACATGCATACATAATATACATACTTACACACATACATACATACATACATACATACATACACACATACATACATGCATACATACATACATGCATACATAATATACATACATACATGCTCCATCATATCTTAAGGACTTCTGCATTTCGGTCTCCTTGGTTCCAGGCCGTAGCACTCTCCGGTCGGCCTCCCTTGGACTTCTGACTGTCCCTCGTATGCGCACTGCTACAGCGCAGTCTAGAAGCTTTGCCTATGTTGGACCCAATAGCTGGAATCGCCTTTCCCGAGAGCTCCGGCTAGAATTCCTCAGTTTGTCTCTTCCGCAGTTTCGCAAGCGCCTGAAGTCTGTATTATTTGCCAGTGGTCTCACTGGTTCGGGTCGGGAGCGCTTCTGATGAGTCTATTCTTGAAGTGGCGCTTTATAAATGTCAGATTACAATTACAATTACAATTACAATACACATACATACATACATACATGCATACGTACATAGATACATACATACATACATGCATACCTACATAGATACATACATACATACATACATGCATATATACATACATATATACATACATATATACATACATACTCACACGTACATACATACATGCACACTTACATAATATTATACACACATACATACATACATGCATAATATAAATAAATACATGCATAGATACATAAATACAGACTTGCACATGCCTAGTCATGTGTATGTATATATATATATATATATATACTTATGTAAGAACAGAGACACAGTGAAACAGTATATCTGTTTTTTTTCTATATTAGTGTCTGACTTTAACCCACACCAACTGTTCCTGGCCATCAGACACCGACTGAGGGTATTTGCCCTCCACACAAGTATCTTCTCGTCGTAACCCATTCTTACGAGGGCGGGTGTGTAATTAGAGGGTAAATTCGTCTGACCCTTTGTGGGTTGAGCCAGTGGGAGGGGGGGAGGTCGAAGGCATCTCTTGCTCTTTCCTCAGGTCCTCTTCCCCTTTCTGCCTCCGCTTGAGCAGTCGTTACCACCAACAAGGCAAATATGTCAGGTCAAGTCTAAATTATGTCAGGTCAGGTCAAACTAGTCAAGTCAAACATGGGCCTAAATTATGTCAGGTCAGGGTGCAGGCGAAGTCTGGTCTGAGGAGGTTGGACATCAAGAGATTCTTATTCCCTGTCGTCCTTTTAATTGTCTAACCCGACCCAGTTATTTCAGGCTGGGCCAGGTCATGGTCCACTGACCTGAATTTGTTTGATCGGCAAAGGTTTCGGAGTTGTTCCAAGTCAGTTCTGCTCAGTCTAAACATGTCCGAGTGTAAAGTAGACTATTACTCATCTCCGGCTGGTTACATAGCGCCTTATAAAAACCTTTCGAAGGTGCTAAGAGCAATGTACTGTACAGCTATGTAGTATAATCCGTAGTTTTTGAAGCGCATTTCAAGAGGAATGCAACTGAGTATTAAAGGAGTGCTCAATGGTCTAGGCGTGTGAGTTGTCAGTCAAGAGGTCGGGGATTCAAATCCCCACCAGGGCTCTAATCTGTTTCGAGATTTCGGTTCCACTTACGCCTCCTAATGATCTTAGCGATAGTGAGTACATTAACTGTACACTGTCAGTGGGAAGATCAGGCGCCGAGGGTGAGGTCTGGCCTCTTGCCTTTGAGTAAATGTCTTCGTTAAGTATTTTGTGTTAAATACGTGTTCCATTTGTAAACTGTCCATCTTATCCTATAGGAACTTCTAGCTGACCAAAGAAGAGATGCTAATGACTGCCTCACTCTTTAGAGTAATGGCTGATGCAAGGAGACACTAGTGTGGTTTTGGCCAGACACAAGGCACCAAATTAAAGCAGCTGATGCTGTGCCACACTATGTGGGGCTTTTATCAAGTATTGTAATGTATCGTAATGTATCGTATTGCGTTGCATTGCATTGTATTGCATTGTATGGCACTGCGTTGTGCATATTGCTTGGCTGTGTTCTACCTTTGGCCATTAATGAGGAGCCATTGATAGTATGTAAGTAATTAGACAAAGTGTGAGGTATTTTGACCCAGGGCTGGCTGCACTAGACTGGGGCGTCACTGAGAATTCCATTAGTTTGAAGCGGTATTAAGGGTACAGATGATTCCACACATTTCTTCACGTGGGGGGGGAACTTCTGCCCCTCTCCTTATGCACTTAATGAAGTGGCGAGTGAAAGACCTTGCTCCCTGTCTCCTGTGGGACAACTACAATGGGGTTGATTGTCGTCCAAGCCCCCTTTCCTCCCCAGCCCAGTGACCTCTGACCTCCAAATGTTGCCCTCGACCGTAACCTCGGCGTTCCAGCAGATATTACGGTATGTGTCTTGTTTACGACATTGAATTAGACACCCCGCTCCCCCTCCCCATGTGGGTTGTGCTGAGATTTTCTGGGGGCAAGGGATGAACTGATTTGATGACGGCTGAGTAAGTATGGGGCTGGAGAGGTCCTCTTGATGTGTTTCCCTGAGACACACATGAAATTTCTGCTTCTATTTCCGCAGTTCTTCTGGGTCACCTCCCAAAATTCTCTGTTGAAATAACAAAAGGCTTCCCTCAGTGACAGCTGCCCAGGAGAGACGAGAGGCACGCCCCCAACCGAGCCCTTCCCGAAACGTTCCTCCCCCATCATGGGCCACGTTTTGACAGTGGAATATGGCTAACGTTGGAATGTGGCTGGAGTGAGATGAAGACATTCCCTGAATTTGATAATAAAGACAAAAGAGATTTTGAAAATCCCAAACAAGTACTGAATACAGAAAAGAAGGGCGTCTGAAATTTTAAGGACAACGCGAAAGTCGTAGGCTTTAAGTAAAGTATCCCCTATGCCACAAGTGAGACGACGTAGGAGAGGCGCTCATTTCCTTTTCTTCGGCCCTTGAGCCGGCAATGAACGAATCCCAAGGCCCTGGACCCGGGGCCAATGCACCGTTTACTTCCCAGATTACTCCTCTACCAAATTCTACTGCTTGGTGACAGAGGCGCGGTGCGCTTAAAGAATTTGCCCAGGGTCTTTACACGGAGTCGAACCCGCAACCGCTTGATCACTGAACAAACGCGTTACCGATAGACCGCCGTGCCGCACAGTACTTGTGTAATGTAATGCTTCTAGTGTAATGCTTCTAGTAATATGTAATACTTATAAATGTAAGTGTAGCAGGAGCGAAGATGATAGCAGTAGTTGTTGGTTGACAAGCGATGATATCGAATGTAAAACGAAGGATGGTTTAAAGAAGCAGAAGGAATGTTTGTCAGATGTTACGTCATTTCTATTTAAGGCGAAGGCGGAGAAATCGTTGTTTATAGCGAACCCCGAACTAGACAGCTTGGTGAGTGCTTTCGTTTGCTTACAAGTGCTTCATTCATTCATCTCTCGCTTTGACAGGCTTAATAGCAGCCTACGGTGAAAACAGTCTTAGACACTGTCGCGGTCACTTAAAGCATGTCAGACACTTGTGTCGATTTCTAGTGGTTGTGCTTGATTGTAATGGCATTGTTGGTGATGACGACGACGATGACGACGACGACGACGATGATGATGAAGATGATTACCACCTTCCGTTCTCCAATTCGTCCTTCCACCCGTCCGTCCTTCTACCCATTTTTCCATCCATCCTTTTATCCATTCATCTATTTATCTATCCATCCATGCATTCATCCATCTGTCCTTCCGTCTGTCCATAAGTCCGCTCTTCAATCCATCCATCCATCCATCCTTCATTCTTTCTATCCCTCTATCCATTCAGCTATCGATCATCCTTCGTTCCTTCTTTCCTTCCTTCCTTCCGTCCATCCTTCCTTCCTTCCGTCCATCCTTCCTTCCTTCTTTCGTTCCTTCCTTCCATCCTTCTTTCCTTCCTTCCTTCCTTCCTTCCTTCTTTCCATCCATCCTTCCTTCTTCCTGTCCTTCTATTCATCCATCCATCCATCCATCCTTCCTTCCTTCCTTCTTTCCTTCCTTCCTTCTATCTGTCGTTCCATCCACCCTTCTGTCGATCATCCATTCGTCACTCCGTCCGTCCTTCCATCGATCCGTCCGTCGATCCGTCCATCGGTCGGTGGAAGGCGACCAACTGCGACGCATCTTCTGCCGTTCTTCTTCTGCACCTGTCTTTTCGGATGCAGAGCACTCGAGCAATTACTCGAGCAGCAGCCGAGTCCCTTCGACGGGAGGCCATTCGGACGACGACCGGACAATGGCCCCCTCGACGCCCCCCCCCTGCAGACAGCGGGGCTACCCCCACCCCCCCCACACACACACAGGCCACCTCAACCGAAATCTACAGTTATATCAACCCGAACGACCGACGGACCCTCAGATAGTCTAACTTTGGTCAGGTCTCGCTCCGTCGCTCTCCAGCAGACGTTCTAATTGCGTTAATTCGCTTCTCAAGGGGTGCTGCTGTGCCTTTGGGGCGCTTGACTGGAACACTCGGTGCCTACACGGAGAGGACATCGAAGGCACTCGAGTCTTCCATGGACGTCCCACCCGAGTGTCTGTCGGGAGAAAAGGAGGAACGTGATCACTCGCTCGCCCTGTGTGTGTTTCGTGGTCGCTCGTTGCGTACTCGGTGCGTCGGTGGAAGACACCCGTTGGGTTGGTTGGGTTGGGAGGGGTCGTTCTCGAGCTATGAGGCGAGATACGGGTCACTGATTGTGGTCACGGGGTCACAGGCTCACTTTCAATTCTTTGTCGCCCTCTTCTGTCCGTGACCGCCTTTTTTCTGGCTGGCTGGCTGTTTCGCAGTTGGCTGGCTTGCTGGTTGGCTGGTTTTTCTCGCTGGCTGGCCAGCGCCTGTTATGACGCGTGTAAGCTGGGGTCGTGCAATGTTGGGCGGCTGCTACTGATGACCGACCACAGGTCGTAAAACAAAGACATGACGTAAGATGACGAAAGCACTGGACACGACAAACTGACCAGAACAATAGAGGTCACTCATTCGATGATGATGATGATGATGATGATGATGCAAATGGTGAGAAACATGATATCGATCGCCTTATCCTACCTCATGACAGAAGTGGCCACCTGACCTCATATGCCGAGGTTAAGAAAACGAAGTCGCTGATACTTTATACCCATGTCTGCCTTTCTTCGTCTTACTTACCATGTCTTACTTTAAAATATCTTACCTTGCCTCACCTGTATCCTACCATACTTTTCTTACTTCTGGCGCCAATGGATGATGATATGAAAGATTGGTGTCAGAAGGATTTACACCGCTTCAGCAGACTGGCACAGGATCGCAGAGTATGGAGACAGGTGCGCTGGACACCTGTCGGCTTTCTGCCCATGGGTCTTGATGATGATGATGACTTCTCTTACATTTTACCTTCTTCTTACCTTTAGTTCCTATCCAGCGATTACATCGTTTAGGCCTGTAATACAACAAGCGCTACATCAAAGTCGACATGCATACATATACCTTACCATACCTTACTTACCTGAGCCAGCCATACCATACCATATTGTCTTACGAATGTCCGGTGATAATGTTACACAAAGCCTTTCCCGGTCGGATCGGCGATGATCGCGTTCGGCCGGAAAGCAAATGAACGTGGAAGAGTTGTGTGGATGGAGATGGAACGAAACGACGGCGGAGGCTGCTGCACATTTAGCCATCCAACTAACCAGTCGCTAATGCTGTTACTGTCAAGATCAATTCACGTCAGCTGGACTGAAAGCCAAGTGGACGGCGGCTGCATTAACCACCCGCTCGGTCAGCAGGACAGAGGGACAGACAGACAAAGGGGCAGAGGGACAGGGTGAGGGAGACAGGTATGGACGGACGGACACGTGGACGGACATTGTATTTGGGCGAGCGCCGCTTAGGGCCTATCTATCCGCGTCCTAATGGCGGCCGATTGGGCGAGCGGCGAAAAATCAGGTTAAGCTTTATTCTTGTTTCTTGTTCTTACCTGCAGATGATCCAGGCGATCCAGGTTCTACGGTTTCATCTGCTGGAGCTCGAGAAGGTAGGATCAGTCGTCGGCTGTCTTCCCGTTTCGTCATCCCCACCATCTCTCATTCGTTGAATTGTTTTGCCCTCGACGACGAGGGTGGTGGTGGTGGTGTTGATTACTACTGCGTCACGGAAATCAAACATCTTTGCTTCTTTTATTATTTAGGCATTTATTGAGCGCCGCTGTCGAATGCGGCACAGTGGTCTGTCGGTAACGCGTTTGGCCAATGATCATGCGGTTGCGGGTTTGACTCCGTGTAACGACCCTGGGCAAGTTGTTTGCGGACACCGTGCCTTTGTCACCAAGCAGTAAAATTTGGTATCTCACTTGTGGGATCATATGGGATAGTTTACCTTATTTTACTCTCTAACGAAAAATCGATGGCGATGAGCAGTTGTGAGTGAAGGACTTGCTCAAGGTCCCTATACTCAGTAACCTTCTCAGGGGAGGCTCGAACCCTGCTGTCTGCGTGACAAGCCAAGCGCTATAACCAATCGGCTACTGTGCCCCTTCTTTACGCAACACTGACCAATCGCTTGATCACTTGAGGGAAATTATGGATCGATGAACCGATCGATCAACTGATTGATTGATTAATTTGTTGCTTCACTGATCTGAATGCTTCGTCTTTAGCGGAAGAATCGCTAAGAGATTCTTGATAGTCGTTTAAAACGCTCGTGTTTAGTGAGGTATCTGTTATAACTAAACAGTGCCTGAGGTAATGTAACTTCACTTCTTCAGTAGATATGCTTGCGTTTTTGCGAGTACCTAAAAGGCGCTATATCAGTTGTCTTGATACACGTATTGATACAAGGTTAGAACTCGATGTAGTATTTGTGTGATGGCGTCGAGTGACGAATGCAATTGGAAATGTACGCGTTTTCCTATAGCGACCCTACGGAATCGGACCTGCTCTCATTTCTCTATGAATTTATCGGGTGAGATCCTTCACCACCGCTGCCCTTTTGAATGGGCGCCACCCCCCTTTAAGGTCCCCGTGTACGGACCGTGCTAGTCTGAGATTAAAATCTCTGAAATAAGCCACGATCGGTATGCGAACCGGCGTCCTCGCGCATAAGGCGCCTTGGCGTAGTCTACGCTTTAACTAGTGTAGCTAACGAGACAACTGTGTCGACTGTGTGTCTGGTCGATCGTCATCGTTAGGTGCACGAACTCTGCGATAACTTCTGCCAACGCTACATCAACTGCCTTAAAGGAAAGATGCCGATCGATCTGGTCGTCGAGGACCGAGACGGAGGATCCGGTCCAGTGATGAAGACTCTGTCGTCAACGAGCAGCGTCGACTCCCTCGCTACGGGCGAAGAAGGTGTCTCGCAAGATCTGGTAAGGACCTCTTCGTCGTCATCGTAATCATCATCGTCATCATCATCATCATCATCATCATCACCATCATCATCATCATAATAATCAGCATCCTCGTCATCATCATCACCACCACCGCCATCATCTTCATCATCATCTTCTTCTTTTTCTTCTTCTGGCGTGCTCCTGTCTGGAGCGTTTCCGTTTCCGCAGTGCGCAACCAGCCATCTCTGTTCTGGTCTCGTCTCCAGGCCGTATCTAACCCGAAGTTCAAAGGTCGGAGGTCAGAGAACCTCGGCATCAAATGAGCAACCGACAGATTTTGACCTGATTCTTTTAATATCGCTGTTGTTGGCCACGTCCCACAGCCAACTAGACACTCTTTCACTGTGACGTAACCTGTCTGCGAGACAGCCACCGAAGTATCTGGTGTCGACAGCCATGACTTCTAGGAGTGCCGTCTGGTGGGTGGACGGTGGCTCCCTCTGCTTGGTCGTGATATCAGACGCTGCTCTGCCTAATGTACATTGAATCATAATGATATTAAGTGAGAGTGGAATTTGCGCTGATGCCGACGTTCGTTTAGAGCGACTGTCTCGCCCGGCATCTTATCGCCAAATCTAATCATCTTCTCGACATGTTTCTACATATCTCTGTGTGTCTCTCTTGCTCCTCCTGTCTGTCTCTTTCTGCCTGTCTATGCGTCTTTCTTCGTGTGTCTGTGCCTGCCTCTGCCTCTGTCTCCATCCCTCTCTCTCTCTCTCTCTGCCCCTCTCTCTCTCTCTCTGCCTCTCTCTCTCTCTACCTCTCTCTCTCTCTCTGCGTTTCTTCTATCTAGGTATCTAGCTATCTATCTCTCTGTCTATCTCTTTCTCCCTCCCTCTCTCTCTGTAAAGATTATAACGACTTTCCAGACATCTTTTCGTTTGATGTCTTCTGTTAGTCGTTGCTTCTTTCTGTCCATCCGTCACTCCTCCGTCCTTCTTTCATTTAATCAGTCCGTCGCTTCCCTTCAATGTCTTACCTTCATCACCAAAAAGTTTGCCTAAAAGGGCGCTATATAAATGTTCAATTATATTGCACCAATCCTTCCATCAGCCATTCCTTTCCTCGGTCAGTCTCTCTCCCTCCGTCCATCCATTCCGGTGGCTAATGGCAGTTGCGCCGTAACTCGCGTCCCCCCGAGAGAGAGAGACAGACAGAGACAGACAGAGCGACAGAGACAGACAGACACAGACAGGCAGACAGACAGAGGCATTAATCATCGTCTCCTGTCAGCGCCGGCATCTCGAGATCCGCGCCGTTGGCTCAGCAACTGCAGCAGCTGCAGCAGCAGCAGCAGCAGCGAACGCGGCCGAAGATCATTAAGCCTCTCCTCCACCGACCGACCGACCGACCGACCCTTCGGCGTCTGTTTACCGGTCGCAAGCCACTGCCTTCCACCGCCGCCAAAATATTCCAGCTGTTACTGCATCCAACCTTCGAATCACTCCGGTCATCAGCCCACTACTCCTTTCTTACCACCACCACCACCACCACCACCACCACCACCACCACCACCACCACCACCACCACCACCACCACCACTTTTAGCCTCCTCTCTCCATTCCTTATTCCAGTGATTTTTTCCTTCTATTCTTCAACTAAACATTTTTGTATGTATGTATGTATGTATCTAATCTTTTATATAGCGCATTTTAAGAACCTCTCAAAAGCGCTGTGAACATGGCTGCCCAGTTAATTTCAACAAAAGTCTTGACTAACGAAGAGAATGTTTCTTGGGACAAATTAACAGAAATAGAACGAATGTTTATAGGAAGACTGTTCCTCAGGGAAGGACCCATTCAGGCCAATGCGCGGTGTTGTCGTGCTGATGTACCATTTTGTATGTTGCACCTTTGTGGGATCTGAAAGACACCAGTGTATAAATGTTTTCATGCTAACATACAACCATACATCAGTGGTTCGGGTCGGCAGCGCCCCTGGTGGGTCTGTTCTTGAAGTGGCGCTTTATAAATGTCAGATTACAATTACAATTACAATACCTACGTACTTCCATGAAGATCGTTGGTTGCTACTTCGCTGATACTCAAGATGAGCCACGGACAGGCGAACGAGGTTCCTAACAGACAGCGGGCTCTGTCTGTATGTATGTCTGTCTGTATGTGTGTATGTATGTGTGTGTACGTATGTACATATGTATGTATGTATGTATGTATGTACGTATGTATGTATATATGTATGTATGTATGTATGTATGTATGTATGTATGTATGTATGTATGTATGTGTGTGTACGTATGTTCATATGTATGTATGTATGTATGTATGTATGTATGTGTGTACGTATGTACATATGTATGTATGTATGTATGTATGTATGTATATATGTATGTATGTATGTATGTATGTGTGTGTACGTATGTATGTATGTATGTATGTATGTACGTAAGTATGTATGTATGTATATATGTATGTATACATGTATGTATGTATGTATGCATGTATGTATGTATGTATGTATGTGTTGTTGTTATTTTTTATATTATTTCGGCATTTATTAAGCGCCACTGTCTAATGACTAAGCATCAACTGAAGGCGCTGAATGGTTGTGCGCATTACAAGCCGAGGTCTCTATTGAATCTGCTCCCATGCCTCAACAAGTAAATAGTAAGTAAGTGGACGGCGTCAGAGGTCGTAGATGACGTCGGTTGTTTGTTTGGTCAGAAGGTCCGGCTGTCGATGAGCAGTGGCTACGCTGGTCACCACCAGGAGGACACGATGTCCAGTCGATCGAGTGACACTCCCGTTCCTCACAGCAGCCACGGCCCCAGGAGACGCAGTTCATCTTCACACGGTCCTCGATGCGATCAGAACAGCGACGAAGGTAGACAACTCGTCCAGTTCTCATTATAAGCATTTATTATAAATGTCATTTAAACTGACAAATTGATATGGCGCCTTTTTCAGGAGAGAAGCGCTGCAAATAGCGTTTCAAGCGCTTGTGGAGTAGAGGCAGAACTTTCGAAGCTACTATGTAGAACGGCGACGAAGATTGACAGCTCCTTCCTACAAGAACCTCATCTGGCTCTAGGCTGGACACACATCCGTCGACGCTCTTAGGACTAAACTGTAGCTAGAGAAAGTCACAGTCACCGTTACATTACAGCCGTTCGTGTTACCACGACAGACATCTAAGAAGTTCACGGACTGACTGAGTAGTAAGTATGTAAATAAGTAAGTGGGTAAGTAAGTAAGTAGTAAGAAAGTTAGTAAAATAAACAATAAGTTGTAAGGGTTTCAATAAGTAATTAGTAAGTAAGCAGTTTGTAGTTTTTGTAAGTACTTATATTGAGAGGATCTGGTAAAACAAGACGTCAGTAGAAACAGATGATTATAATCAGCGACTTGTTGACTTTATATTCCATTCCTTCATCTGTTTTTGTTGAAGTACTGAGTATTTTATAACGGCGCTATATGTTATGTAAGTTTTCCGATTATTTCGTCGCTTTTGAGCGGGAACATGTTCTGGGGCAAAATGAACTCTGCTATGGCAAGAATGGATTAAACTGTGGCAAGAATAGAGAATGGAGCGGCAAGATTGAGTTACGCAGTGGCAAGAATAGATAACGGAGCGGCAAGAGTGAGTTACGCAGTGGCAAGAATAGACGACGGAGCGGCAAGAATGAGTTACTCAGTGGCAAGAATAGATAACGGAGCGGCAAGAGTGAGTTACTCAGTGGCAAGAATAGATAACGGAGCGGCAAGAATGAGTTACTCAGTGGCAAGAATAGATAACGGAGCGGCAAGAGTGAGTTACGCAGTGGCAAGAATAGATAACGGAGCGGCAAGAGTGAGTTACGCAGTGGCAAGAATAGACGACGGAGCGGCAAGAATGAGTTACGCAGTGGCAAGAATTGATGACGGATTGGCAAGCAGGGGCGAAACACCATATAGGGCGTCGGATCTTTTACGAACTATAACAATGGACGAAGTCATATCGGCATATTGAGACAGACAGAGACAGAGACAGAGAGTGCGAGAGGCAGAGACAGAGGCAGACGAAGGCACATACAGAAACGGGCAGAGACGGTGAGAACGAGAACTACAGCTAGACTGTAAGAGAGTGACAGAGAGACAAACGCACACAGATGGAAGGAGACAACTCCGCCTCCCCCGCCGCTACCACACGAGCCTCACGCAACGCCGCCCACGGACATGTAGAGAAAGACAGACAGACAAAGACGAACAGACAGACAGACGGACAGAGAGGGAGGCAGGAGGGCGGGCGGGCGGGCGGGCGGGTGGGGAGTGAGGGCGGCGGCGTAGAGAGCGCGCATTAGAAGTTGACAGGACGGGCTGGGGTCGATGATTGATGAGGGATATTGATTGGCTGGCGTGGCCGGCCTTCGCAGGATACACAAACAGACGACGGATGTTGCAAAACAAAGCATTTGTCATGGCGCCAACGACGACGACGACGACGACGACGACGATGAAGACTTCGACCGTCAGAACCCAAGACAGTCAAACGATGCATCGCCGCAACTTTCGCCTTTTATCAAGACTACACTCTCTGCTCTTGTTCTATTGAGCCAAGCACTCTCCCTCCCTCCCTCTCTCTCTCCCTTCCTATATCTCTCCCTCCCTCTCTCTCTCCCGCCCTGCCTCCCTTCCTCCTTTCACTCGCTCGCTCACTCCTTCCCTCCCTGCCTCGTCTCTCTGCTTGCATGCCTGTCTGTCTCCCTGCCTCCCTCCATTTCTCTCGCTCCCTGTGTCTTCTCTGCCTCCCTCTCTGCCTCCTCCACTGCCTCCTTCCCTGACTTTCTCTGCCCCTCTCTGTCTCTGTCTTATTCTCTCTCTGTCTTCGTTCTTCGCTGCCTCGATCTGCATGGCCCCTTCCTAATCTTATGCCTCCACGACTTTGATCTACTTTTCGGCCTTGTCTGTATCATCCGTTGTCAGTGTTTCTCTCTTTCTCCTTCTCTCTGTCTCTCTCTCTGTCTCTCTCTGTCTCTCTCTGTCTCTGTCTCTCTGTCTCTCTCTCGTCTCTCTCTCCTTCTGTGTGTGTGTGTGTGTGTGTGTCGTACTGCATCACTTGTCTCGTCTGAAGGGTGTCCGTCTTTCAATTATTCCATCCTTCCTTCTTTCCAACCCTTCGTCATTCTATCCTTCCGTCATTCGATTCCATTCTCATCCTATATATATTCCATCCGTTATTTAATTCGTCCGTCGTTTCTTTTCGTCCCTCCTTTCTTCCGTCCTTCTGTATCGGTCCTCGATTTGAATTACCTTTACTTACCTCTCCGTGTTACCGTCTTAACTCGCCTGATCCTTGAGTTACCTTCAGTTAGTTTACCTCACAGACTGACCTTCGGTGAACCTCCTGGCCTTGGGGTACGTTGTCGATGCCCTCTGAATACGGACTCTTTTAAGCCCCCGTCTGTCTTAGACACTCTTTACGGGGAGTTCGTGTGGTAGCAGTTCATGGCATACATACATACTTACATACATACATACATACATACTTACATACTTACATATTTACATACATACATCATACATACATACATACATACATACTTACATACTTACATACATACATACATACATCATACATACATACATACATCATACATACATACATACATACATCATACATACATACATACATACATACTTACATACATACATACATACATACATACATCATACATACATACATACATACATCATACATACATACGTACATACATATGCGTATATTTACCGTATGTACAGTTTATGATCGATATACAGTATACTTTATCATAAGTTTACACGACGACCATCAATTATATAAAAAGTGTCTACGCCGGTCCTACTGTGTATAAGGCCATAATCACCCGAAAGGGGCATTAGACGGGGTGGGGTGTGGACGCAATTCAGTCGGCCGTGAGCGATTAAAAAACTGAATAGGCGCTGAGGAGGGTGAAGAAGATGTGAGGGTGACGTTCTTTTCGATGGGGTAGGGTGTACAGAGGGCGAAGGACGGGGGTAGAGAGAGACAGAGACAGACAGAGACAGAGAAAGGGGTTAGGGTGTAGACGGAGCGAGGGTCTAGGGTGATCATCCTCGTCTTTGACGCCACCGCCGCCACCGCGGCCAACGACAATGGAGAGCGACTGTAAAGAAGCGCCGAAAAGTGATCTTCAACGGCGTCGCCCCGGCTGGGTTAACAGCTTTGCCGTGCCACCCCTCCCTCCTCTCTCACCGGTGACGGACGATCGCACCGATTGGCGTCAGACTCAAGGTTGCCTACCCGCTTTATCTTACCTTATCTACCCTGCCATGACTTACCTTCATATTTTACCATTTTATCGTTAGCCACAGTTACACTTACCATTCCATACCAGACATTACCTTACCATACGTTACCGTTGGTTGCCTCTCTGTCTTGTGGACTGACCCGATGGATATTGACCTGATTGCGGCTTGGCTTTGGTGCGCCATCGGTTGATGGCTTGTGCATTAGACACTGGCGCTGTAGAGGTTACTAATTACAATTACAGTGCCTTGCCTTCATGTTTAACCTCTTATTATTAGAGAGTCTTTCTTCGTCTGTTGGCGATATGTAGATCTAATGGCAGAGCAGTTTTTGCTTTGTTCAGGGAACAAATGGGGTGCTCGACGGTCCAGTGGTTAGCTGCTCGACTGTCAATCGTTATGTTGGGGGTTCAAATCCGCGCTTGGGCAGAAATTTGTTTCCAGATTTCGGTTCCATCTGCGCCCCCTAGCGAACTCAGCTATAATGAGTACACTGACCGTACACTGTCGGTGGGAAGATCAGGCAGCGAGGGAGAAGACTGGTCACCCGCCCTCATATGCCGAGGCTAAGAAAAATGAAGTCGCTTACACTTCATGCCCATGGCTGCCTCTCAGGCCCGAGCTTAAGGCACTGCTTTTCTTCTTCAACAGAAACGAATGAATCCCACACGCATCAAACTTTGTGACGACGTTTTAAAGATGATTCTGACGGCACCCAGTGTGGTTTGCCTGTGGCCGGGGGCCAACGAGGGTAGTTAGAGGTGTAAGGCGTAATATATTTGGCGAAGGGAGGTTTGATGTGAGGGAGAGCGAAGGGTAGAGGGTTCTGGAGGGAGAGGGAGAGGGAGAGAGAGAGAGGGAGGGCCTAGGAAGGTATTGTGCCGATAGAAGGTAGACTCGAAGTCATAAATCACGCTGCTTTTGCTAATGTGCTGGGAGTCGGTTAAAAAATATTGATGGTCCCTTGATTGTCGATGATTAATCTAATTCAGGTGTTGATTTTGGTCGATGTTGCCTCAAAGTATCGCTCCCTATCTCCCGCTTTCCGCTTTTCTCTGTCTGTCTGTCTGTCTGTCTGTCTGTCTGTCTCTCCCTTTCTCTCTCTCTCTCTCTCACTCACTCTCTCTCTCACTCACTCTCTCTCCCTTTTTCTCTCTCTCTGTCTTTCTCTCTGTCTCTCTCTCCTCTCTCTATCTCTCTGTCTCTCTGTCTGTCTCTCCCTTTCTCTCTCTCTCGCTTTGTCTCTTTCTCTCTCTCTCGCTTTGTCTCTTTCTCTCTCACTCAATCTCTCTCTCCCCCTTTCTCTATGTCTCTCTCTCTGTCTCTCTCTTTCTGTCTGTCTGTCTCTCCCTTACTCTCTCTTTGTCTCTTTCTCTCTCTCTCTCTCTCACTCGATCTCTCTCCCTTTCTCTCTCTTTCTTTCTGTCTGTCTGTCTGTCTCCCTCCTTTTCTCTCTCTCTCTCTCTGTCTCTTTCTCTCTCTACTTTCTCTTCCTGCTGCTCTTTGTGTGTATGTCTCTGTCTGTCTTTCCCTTTTTATCTGTCTGTATATCTGCCTGTCTGTCTGTGTCTGTCTGCCTGCCTGCCTTTCTCTGTCTCTCTATCTGTGTGACTGTCTGTCTCTGTCAATCTATCAGCTGCCTGGGTCTGTGTAACGTAATTTCCGTTACAAGAATCCCTTCGACAGTGGGATCTACATGGACCTCTTCTGTCGGCAACGGTTTTCGCGATTGTTACGATGCATTGGCCGTGTATTGCACGACATAGATTTCTTCGATTCTCTAGTATTATCTCATTCGATATTGATTCGTCTGACACATTAAACTCTTCTCTGTACTATGTAACAGATGTAGGTAGACGCTCTACATAAATAGCCAGACACTGAGTGATTTCGAACGTCAGAAGAAAGCTTTCTTGTTGGTCTAAACCATCGAGAGGATTTTCGTTGGGCTTTTGCTGCACAAAGTATCATTGATGTGTCGGCAAATGTATGTTTATTGTTGAGGCTATGAAGAGAATATGTGCGGTAGGGTGGCCTATCTGTAGCGAGTTTGGTCAGTGATCAGGCGGTTCCGGGTTCGACTCCGTGTAACGACCCTGGGAGGCAAGGTGTTTGTTGTCACCAAGCAGTAGAATGTGGTACCGCTGTTAGCTGGGAAAGTAAACGGCAAGTCCTGCGATGCACTGGCCCCGTGTCCAGGACCTTGGGATTCGTCCATTGCCAGCTGAAGGACCTAAAGAAAAGGAAATGAGCGCCTCTCCTACGTCTCACTTATGGGATATGGGATACTTTTTAGTGAAGAGAATGTTCGATGGTCTAGGTAGGGAGCTGGACTTTCAGCTCTGAAGTGGTGGGTTCAAATCCCCGCTAGAAGGGAGAGGTATTTCCAGACTTTTCTGTTCCATTATCGCCCTCTTGTGAACTCCGCTGTAAAATGAGTACATCTACTACGTTGTACAGCGTTGCAGGAAGATCAGACGATGAAGCAGAAGTTTCAGACTAATTGCTTTAATAAATACATTAATAATCTAATCTAATCTAGTGATTTTTATATCGCCGTTAACATAATGTTCATGGCATCAGTCGATGGTCGCTTCAAGTGAAACAGTGATCAAAAATCATAATCCGTTGGAGTCAGGTAGAACTTCGATCTGGCTAACAACACGAATTTCTTTTGAATCGAAATGAAGTGTAGTTCATGACAATTGATGGACCTGGTCTTCCTCGTGAAGTTCGTGTGATGGACGTATGTCACCAGTTCGTGACTGGCATTTGTCACCCTGTCACTTGTCCATGTTAGTCATGCCTTTCCGAAGATGCATAACGATGTTCGTCATAATTACTGCTCGAAATGTCAACTCGCTGTGTTACTTATTTCGTTACTTATAACTTATGTTACTTATTTCGTCCCTCATAGTCAATCAAATTGTATATAGTGTCCTTGAGAAATATCCTTAACAGGTCTATGTAAGTGATCAGATGCATACATTCATACATACTATTACCACCATTACCACTACCACCGCCACCACTACTACTATTGTTGTTGTTGTTGTTATTGTAATTTTATTGCTTCATAAACAAAAGAAAGTCATAAGCAAAGAGATTAAGTTAACTGTTTGCCTTCCTTAACAAGACACGACCGATAAACAGTCGTCGCTTGGGTTTTGCTGGTTGCTCTTCATCTCCAGAAAGACTTTTATTATTACAAAGTGTTCATTTCAAAAGCTTTCGAAAGCTTATATACCGAGTTATCAGGTCATCGATATCATTATTATTGTTATTATTATTATCGTTATTATTATTATTATTGTTATTGGAATTATTATTATTATTATTAGTAGTAGTAGTAGTAGTAGCAGCAGTAGTAGTAGTTGTTGTTGTTATAGTCGTAGTAATGGTAGTTCTCGATTGAATGTTTCTTTTTGAATTGAGTATTGATTAGATTTAGCAGAGCAGAATTGCAGGCTGATAGATTATTTTGTAATTATCTACGGGTGTATTATCTTCATATTACATGTGGCCTAAGAAGTACCGACATGTAAAAGCAGACACTATTTAATCGCGAGTGAAGGCTGTAAGGAAATGATTGTCAATTTTTAACTTAGTGGCTGTTATTCGAAAATGTTCTGTATTTCACTTGATCTTCAATTTACGTCCATCGTCCCTTGGTTTAGTATTTCCTCTTCCTAATTCTTTTCTTTGTTCGGCTGTTCAAAGATTAGCTGACGTATTCTACTGTGTTGCTTCATAGCGTTTCGTCTCTATTTCTTTTCAAGCGGTTATTGAATCTGGCGACTAGAGTCACTTCAGACTTCTCTCTCTTTCGTATCCGTTATCCTCTCAGAAATCGCCCGATACAAGTCCTAGGCCTATTAGAACATCCGCGGCATCTTTGAGAAACGCAGAAGACGGGCAGATTCTCTCGATGCCAACTTAATGCTCACTGTCCGTCAGACGGAAGTAGCTTACCCGGAAGCCGCCTTTGTTGACTGTATCGACGCCGGCGGCTGCGGCGTCGGCAGCGTGCAAGTTCTGCGAGGCTTGTACATCGATTAGGGTCGGTCGGCGGTCTGTGCGTGGCGCCGTCAGCGCTCCGCTTCTGCATCCGATGCATCTTGTTGTCGCCATCTTCTTCTTCCCTCATCCGTCGGCCACTTTCGCCGGGTAACTTGAGCGATCTCGTTGCTGGCGCCGATGCGCCGTCACTTGCTGCGTTTTTGTGGGGAGCGCTCGGGTCAACGACGGCTGAGAGTGACCTGCTCTGTAGTGGGTCGTCTTGCGATCAGCCTTCTCTCCGTCATCTCCCTTTGGCCAAGAGTGACAGGTTCCCGTTTCTTCCCGGGTCGGAATCCGAGCTGAAGACTTGGCTGGTCGTCGCTGTGAAAGACCATCGCTTGAACATTCGGCTGCTTTGTCTGCTTCTGTATCTCTCTATCGGAAGAATTCCAAGGATTGCTTTGTGTCTCTTCGACTAGAGATAATGATGTCCTGTTGGTTGCTTTTTGCTTTGACATGACTATTTATGGTTAACAATCGGTTCTATCCTCTTCCTACTTCATTTCTTCTCAGCTTTGTCCACCTTCCCTGTCATACTTGACTGTGTAGTCCCCTTCTGCAGGTCTCTCTAGGTGGATAAGAGGTACACTGCCGTGATGTGTCTTCTGTCCATCCTCTTCCCTTTGCTTCTCCTTTTCCTCTTTTCTTCCTCCTCTTCCTCATCCTCTTCCTCATCCTGTTCTCGTGCTCCATGTTTTTCAGTTTCCTATTTCCTCTGGCCTTTCAAATTGCTATCCTCGTTTTCATCGTCCTCTTGCTCGTCCTCCGTCTGATTTAGTCATCCTCTGATCTTTCTCCTCTTTAGCTCACCACAGAATAACAAAACACGCCAGGTTATACAAAATAGTTTGGCCATATAAAATATAAAGTTTGGCCATATCTCTGTGTACGTAGGCCGACACACACTCACACATACACACACATGCACCTATTGTATGTGCGTACGAATGTATGTATATGTATATGTAAATAGCTTGAAAGGGGTGGCGTCTGTAGTTCATTTACTAATAAAAGCCACAACCAGTGTCCGACTGCAGACCACGGCCTTAGTGTCTGGGCGATCTAGCCATCAAAAATGCTTGTCTTACTTTTAAGAGCGCTATCGATGGACAAAATGACGATAGGAGTGACACTCACTCCATTCTCAGTTTTACTTCGACGCCTACTCACCCCTCGCACGAGCGATTTATGTAAACACACACCCTTAGTGGGGGAGGGTATCAGCGGAAACGGTAAGCGTGTCTCAGGTGAGTCGATCCGTCTAATTATGTAATCGTTGCTCACCCGGTAAGACTGCCGTCGTCACGCTAAGACGACGCGTGATACAGCATCTGTCACTGTCGCTAATAACCCGTTAAATTAGGAATCGCCAATGAAACAATGAAGACGCCAAGACTCGCATTATACGCTCGGAATATTCAGCTCCGTTGGCTGGCTAGCCATGAGTGGACGGCCGCAGCGCAGGGAGGTTGTTGGTGTAACGAGAAGACGTCCCAAGACATCCTATACGCCTGCGAAGACTGACCTTTGCTCTGATGGCCTGCTTAATACAGCTGACCTTTGCTGAGTGGAGATTTCGTCCGAGGGATGCTACAGGCCAAATGCCTCGACGCCTCGACGCTTGCTTCATCCGTCCGTGTGATAAACCCAATCTTGTCTCTAATCTAATAACTTCTAAAGCGTCCGTATCGGTTACTTCTGCCCCTCCACCCCGAGCAGACGAGTGGTTCGCAGTCAGAAGCCACTTCGGCGTCGCCATATACAAAGTGGTTGGCAGTTGAAAGGTCAAGATATGTCATGACCTCGACAGAACGATTCAAAATTTCCGTTAGACTTGTGGTCAAAGGGAGGATCAGCGGGCCTTCGTTGCTCGATGGCCGATCAGACACTTGTACTATTAGTAAATGTAAATGTACATGTTTTTCTATAACGACCGTATGCCCCGAACCTGATCATTTTGCAATGAATTTATCGGGTGAGATCCTTCACCACCACTGTCCGTTTGAGTGGGCGCCATACCATTTAAGGTCCCCGTGTACAGACCGTGCTAGCAGTAGTAGCAGTAGCTTCATCATCATCATCAGCAGCAGCAGCTGCAATAATAATAAAGTAACGGCGAAAAATAATGAATTAATTGAAAGAGACCACATGACGAAAATAATTGGAGCGTAGAAGCGTGGATTTTATTCTGTATGGCTGGGCCTTCAGTGGAAAAGAGATGTCTTATCCTTCAAGAGAAACTGCAGTGCATTTCGATGATAGTTTGTCCGTCTGTCTGTCTGTCTGTCCATTCGTATCTGTCTGTCTGTCTGTCCATGTCTGTGTTTTTGTCTGTTTGTCCGTCTGTCTGTCTGTCTGTCTGTATGTCTGTCCTTCTGCCTCTCTATCCATTCGTGTCTGTCTGTCTGTCTGTCCTTCTGTCTCTGTCCATTCGTGTCTTTCTGTCTGTCTGTCCATGTCTGTGTTCTTGTCTGTTTGTCCGTCTGTCTATCTGTTCCTGCCCCTGTAACGGTGTATCTGTGTATGCGTCTATGTCTTCTTCTTTTCCTCCTTCGCTCCTTGTCGACCGTCTCCTCCCCTCAGCCATCCCCTCCCTCGGGCCCCTAAGAGCCGCCGCCGCCGCGAGGGATTTGGCCGGCCTTCCCCTGGATGCGGGTGGTGACACTGGACTCTTTCCCCGCTTTCGTCGTACATAAACTGGGACACCAATAAATGCCCGGATTAACGACCCCGCTCGCTCGCTATCCGTCCCCGACTCGTATTACCAACGCTGGCGGGTCAAAGGTCGTCGAATTTCCATATATTATCAGCATTCCTTGACTTGGATTTCTTCAGAAGAGTAGTTGATCGCGAACACTCCGAACAGGCGAATGTCAGCAGACACTTTAGTGTGTCCAGGATTCGTGGATTTGTCTGGTTGTAATGCACCTCAGTGAGGTCGAAAGCGAGACACGCAGTGTTGCTTCTTATTACGAACAGGCGAAGGACCAGAGCTCGTCATTACCTTCTTCTTATTTCGAAGACAATTCTTGCCTCTGCTGTCTGCTCGTGATCGATAGATTACTGTCACGTGTGTCCGGGTGAACTGCAAATGTAGAGCAGAAGTAAGGTACCCCATATGAACCCACAAGTGAGACATATGGGAGGCTCTCATTTCCTTTCTTAGTCCATTGAGCGGGCAATCCCAAAGTCCTGGACACGGGGCCAGTGCATCACAGGACTTGCCGTTTACTTCCCAGCTTACGCCGGTACCAAATTCTACTGCTTGGTGAGAGAGGAACGGTGTGCGCAAACAACTTGCCTCCCAGGGTCGTTGCAGTGAGTCGAACCCGTAACCGCTTGATCATTGACCAAACGTGTTACCGATAGACCACCGTGCCGCACGAACTGCAATAGCGAGGGTTATAAGAACTGTCGTGACTCCAGATGGGTTTTGGAGTTTAGCCCCTTCTATCACTGGGTGATTCGCTTTAATCTGGAAATCCTGTCTCACACACATACACGCATACTCGCTTTCTGCCTGCCTCTGCCTGTCTATCTGTCCGTCTGTGTGCCTGTCTGTCTGTCTGTTGTTAGATAACTCGCTTAGTCAGCTCCTATCGTGCACACTTGCCTTGAGCACAGACCTGTGGCCAGCCTGTGTTTCTTTCTATGCGTTCGGCTGTTGCTAGACAGAAGTCCATGTAGTGGTTGCTATTTGTCGAGGGTGGGGACTGTCGGAGCGAGAAAGAGAGACGGGCAATTCCTCAAAGAAGCTGGCGTTCTTATAATATGTTTCCTTATCTGAGTCGCACACCCTGATAGTGACAGACAGGGACCATTTGGTTCTCCTTCGCATTAGACCGCTGCCGCTGACGCCGCCGCTTCTGTCGATTCGGCAGCCGCAGGGTCGATGCATTTTAATCGGCACCCCGTATCAGTTTCAGCAACCCCAAATGGAGTTTTCCCCCTTTTCGTCTGCGGACTAAAATTAGACCGAAGCCCAGCCTCAGCTATGGCACTTACCCTTTGAGCTCTCCCTCTCAAATAATGTCTGCTAGTGGCAGGCATTACTGTCCGTCACATGTGCACAAACAGCCACTGTAGTGTGGCTCATTGTACGCTGAATAGTTTATTCCTTTTTATCTGTTAGTATCTGTTGACGTTTTAGAGTTTCAATGTATAGCACTAACTGTCTTCCTCTTCCTCTTATCTCTCTCTCAGCTCCAACGGCAAACGCCATCCATCAGAGCCTCCTGCCTGCCTGCCTGCCTGCCTGCCTGCCTGCCTGCCTGCCTGCCTGCCTGCCTGCCTGCCTGCCTGCCTGCCTGCCTGCCTGCCTGCCTGCCTGCCTGCCTGCCTGCCTGCCTGTCTGCCTGCCTGTCTGCCTGCCTGCCTGCCTGGCTGTCTGCCTGCCTGCCTGCCTGACTCTGGGATCTTGACCTGGAACCGAACCCTTCCTGCCTATCGATTTTCTTTTGACTGAGCGCCTGTGAATAAGCTGGTCCCGTGACTTAGATTTCGTTGGGCGTTGTAGAAATTCCTGTCATTTTTGATCTGATGGGAACTGATAGGAAAACGAGTCTATTTGATACTGACTTCTTCCGAAGTTCAGAAGTGCGCACACGATGACATAACAGACCATCGGTGGCTCTGAGCAAATGTGCCTGAAGGACTTGTTCGGGGTCCCTGCACAGTAACCGCCTCCATTTTGGGGAAGATCGAACCGGTACCCTTCGAGTTACAAGTCGAACGCTCTAACCAATCGGCTACCGCGCCCCACAAATTCATCTACCGCCTGTTGTCGAACTAATTGGAATAAATCATGAAGGAAGGCTTTTACGTTACATTTCTTTACGAGAGGAGCTGCTCAGCAATAGCAGTTCATGTGAAGTCCTTAATTCTGTACACAAGTTGGACAGTTTGAAAAATTGTCCTGTCGTTTGTTGCTGAAGTCACGTGTGCGCTTCAGCCAAATGACCGGACGACCTCATGCGGGACAACGCTTCTTACCTATGTCTCACCTTTATTGGCTTCGTAGGAGTTTCTACGGAGGTATGTGAACAGGTGTGTTACACCTTTTCCAAACGCCATCCACCGTAGCCGTCTGACTATCTGGGTGGCTGAGCCTTGGATCTTGTCCTGGAACCGAATCTGATCTTGACTGTCTATCGACTTTGTTTTGACTGAGAGCCTGTGAATAAGATGGTTTCCGCAATTTAGCTTGCTTTCGGCGCTGTAGAAATCTCTAGTTTACGATAACGATTACAGTTTTACTTAATGTCCCAATGCTAAGCTTGGACCGTGGAATCTGGGTTGAAAGTGGAACGTGGAACTATGCTTAAAAGCCGAATCCTGTAGTACGGGTTACACTTCTTATCCTTTAAATTATAATGGGGCGGATTGAGGCTAAATTTGAATCCCGGACGCTGAGTTGAAACGCTATCACGCCTCCTAATAGTGTCTGTGTGCTGTCTAATGTCTGTGTGGGTGTAGGAGGGTTTGTGCACGCTTAGTGTGGCCAGAATGGGCATGGTCATAAGTTGTCTACAAAAGAATAGCACACCTATTGTGGCCTAAAACGCTAGGAACACTAGGATTGGGGTCTTCCATCATACACTTGTCGTTAAGATCAAGGCGAAAACGGTGCAAAATGTAGGCTGTCTGATCCAGATGAGCACAAAAAGCGATGTCTATTCTTAAGCCTACGTGACATAAATGTCTGCTTGTTCCAGCCATTGCTCGCTGATGCACGTAGGTATGTATGTCGGTCGAGTTCCATTTACACGGGCGTGTAGTTTCGGATTTACGGACGCGGATATAGCGATGGATTTCCTGTTCCTGTTGAGAAGAAGAGGAGGAGGAAGAGGAAGAAGAGGCGGCCTAAGGAAGAAAGCCGACAGATGTTCAAGGAGTAACCGAACTCGTCTTCAAAGTCCATCGTCCGTTTCCGCCAACTCATCCCTCCATCCCTTTCTCCCACCCGGTGCTTAATTAGCGGCATCCATTCGGCGATCCGGGATTGCCATATCATTCATTAAATCCTACTTTTCATGATCTCCGTGGACGCGTTTATTATTGCTTGGTCGCCTGGCCAGCTTGCCGAGAAATCGGATACCGTTTCAAAGATGGCCGTTCTGGGGTTTTAACCGACCACCGACCGAAGGCATTTTCATCTACTTACTCACCAGGTTCGACTCCCTGCAACGACCCTGGGAGGCAAGTTGTTTGCGCACACCGTGCCTCTGTCACCAAGCAGTAGAATTTGGTATTGGCGTAAGCTGGGAAGTAAACGGCAAGTCCTGCGATACACTGGTCCCGTGTCCAGGACATTGGGATTCGTCCACTACCAGCTCAAGGGCCTAGAGAATAGGAAATGAGAGCCTTCCCTATGTCTCACTTGTGGGATATAGAAGACTTTACTTACTGAATGTAACGTAAGGAAGAAACAGAAATCGCTATATGAATCTCCGAATGTATGCAACTATAGCTAGCGTACATGTGTAAAAGTCTCGAAATAAATGCAATGTTTTGATGTGAGATGTAGTTGAGCAGCTGTTGAATTAATCCTTATTTTAAAACAAAACATTTTATAATCCGCGCAGTCGATAATCTGCCTTTGTCCGTTGCAACGGGCGCTCGAGTCATGAATTCGCACTTTGTAGATGGCAGTCAGGTGGTGCGTTTAGATAAACAGCCGCTGGTTGAGACGAGTTTCCCTGCGCCAGTGTTTTAGCCAAAGGGCACGAATTTTTATACGGCACGTCAGTGACTTGGTCTCTTCGAAAACAAGTCATTGGAGGAACTTGTGTCAAATCCGTTGTTTCTTTTGCTAAGATAAAACAGTGCGATTAATCGTTATCGTAATTGCAAACCCATATCGCACTTCTTCAACAGAAAATCCAGATTTGGCGAGGCCTCTCAGTCTGACCTGACTGATAATAAGCCGAATCCTCCATAAAACTCTGATATAATAATTTCCGTGATAACGACCTGTTTGTAATTTTCTTTATGGCTGTTTGAACCACGCCCCTCGTCGTTGTGATAACTGTTACAGCCCCTCTGGGCCATTGTTCCTAGTGCCTAGCATGCTTCTCGTAGCTCACCCTCTAACCTCCTAATGGGTTATTTTGGGTCGATGTTTTCACTTAAATGTGGTGGCTGACTGCGCGCTCTTTTGCCTCAATGCCAGCGGTTCAAATCCTCGGTCGTCGTGAGAAACTGCAAGCTCACGCTGTATGGAAGGGTTGTCTGACTGTCATGACTGCATCCCAGCTAAATCGAATCTAAGCTAAAGACTTCTATAGCGCCGTTATCATCATGTACAAAGCACCAGTCGATGGTCGCTTCAAGCGAAACTGTTAGCGTATTAAAGACTCTTTTACTAGTCTTGCTGTCCTTTTTTACCTGCCTTACTTTTGTTCTCGTTTGATAGTTTTGCTGTTCTTGCTGTCCTTGTTTACCTGCCTTACCTTTGTTCTCGTTTGATAGTTTTGCTGTTCTTGCTGTCCTTGTTTACCTGCCTTACCTTTGTTTTCGTTTGATAGTTTTGCTGTTTTTGCTGTCCTTGTGTACCTACCTTACCTTTGTTCTCTTTTGGTGATTTTGCTTTTCTTGTTGTCCTTGTTTACCTGCGTTACCTTTGTTCTCTGTTACCTGTCTTGTCTTATCACGTCATTTCACTTGATGGATTGGATTGTGTTTGGATTTGATTGGATTAGACTTTTCTTCTTTTCGTAGGCAACGGAACAGACAATAGTCCTGGTTCAGGGGAATGTTCTGGTGACGAAAGTTCGGAGATCAACGGTTCCGCGCGGCGGGAGAAGAAGCGCGGAATATTCCCGAAGCTTGCCACGAACATCATGCGTGCCTGGCTTTTCCAACACTTAACGGTAAGAGGATGTGTTCTCATGGCCTGTCTGCGTCTGGGGTTCGGATCCTGTCTGAAAACTTACACTTTGTCTAATTGTCTAATTTCCACCCCTCTGGAATATACTCCCACCAGAAGAACTACAATTATCTGATCCATCGTATAGAAAATCACCATCAGTTCATCCCTTGCAATCTCTGTCCAGGTCTTCTACTCAAAACTGAAAACAGACCTCTTTCGCAGATCCTGTCCTGATTCCTCTTCTTCCCCTAATCTATCCAGCAGGATCTTGACCTGAAACCGAACCCTTCTTGCCTATCGATTTTCTTTTGACTGAGCGCCTGTGAATAAGCTGGTCCCCGCGACTTAGATTCGTTGGGCGCTGTAGAAATCTCGAGTTTACGATTACGATTACGATTGTCTAATCTAGTCGAATGACTCTTCTAGCGCTGTTATCATATTGTACCGGTGGAGCATCAGTCGATGGTCGCTTCAAAATTCTAATCCGTTGGAGAAGTCGATGGGTGGTGGAGACGAGAAGCCAGACTACAGCTAAACTATTATTAATTATGGAGCCATGGTGAGAAAAGATCGTCTGGTTTCTGGATATGATGTTTTCTTGACACTTCAACTGCACCTTGCCCCCTTAGGCTGCCTCTCCGTTTCAGCGGACTGACCTTCTGGATGTTGACCTGACTGCGGGATGATTTTGGTGCGCCATCGGTTGATGCACCCTTGTGCCTAAGTCACCGGCGTAGCTACAGAAGTTGGAAATTACAAGTTACAAACATGGATCTCTATAGTAAGAGCAGCTACTAACGTAGTCAGAATGGTCATCTACATATGCTGTCTGATCGGTTAGTAACTCAGTCAGTTCAGTGAATCTGTTAGTCATTTAGTGTAATTGTAATCGCAGATTTACGTAGCGCCTGTTAAAGATACTGTCGGAATTTCCTTAGGTTTGGTTGATTAAATTTATTTAAATAAATGAGTTGATTATGTTTGGTTTAGCATCCATATCCATCGGAAGAACAGAAGAAAGAGTTATCAGAACAGACTGGACTAACACTGTCACAAGTTAACAACTGGTAATCTTTCATAATAACAATAAACCCTTTGATATCATTGAACAATTCAGTCGCATTTCTTCCATTATCCGATCTCTTCATATTTAACCTAATATCTTCGACTGTTATCTGATTATCTTCGACATCATATCTTCGGTGCCATCGGTTGATGCCTTGTGCATTAGACACTGGCGCATTAGAAGTTGCTAATTATTGTTGTATATTCTAGTATAATTTAAACTAAATTTATTCAAATTAATCTGGTTTAATCCGGCAAAGTACAGTTTTATCTGGTTTCATCCAGTTTACTCCGGTTGAATCCTGCCTGATGTAGTCGTTTCTGATGCGTTTTGTACCTCAACTACTGAAGGCAAATGTATCGTAATGCTTGACCATATATGTTTACAATACAGTCCATTAATTTGCATTCGTGCTCTGTCGATGGCCCCCGTTGCTCTTATTGTTCGCGGTTGTCCCCCGGATGTTGTGTCTTTGGACGGAGCGGCCAATTACGGATATGAAAAACTGGGAATGCAGGGCGGATTGACTCTGCTTCGTGGAGCGCAGGAGATGGATGGGACTTTAGGGAGTTGGTTTCGCTGCCTTCGCTTTCTTCTTTGCTTCTCCCTCTTTTGCACTGAATGCTTTCATCGTTCCACTCGTCTCAGTAGCTGACCTTTCGATTGTCGGACCTCTGAGGTCATAAGGTCACTTCCGGATAGACCAGTTATTATTACTATTATTATATTTTATACCGAGCATTGAGGTATTTAAGTTATGTAGGGAAAGCACTGTGCATGGACTAAGGCTTAAATTAAGTAGAACTTGTGTTTTCGATGTCCTACTTAATTTCTGCTGGGCTGTGATTTCTCATGTATTGGCCATCAGCGTTTGTCTTGAGCATTATTATAATTGCGCTATAGAAGTCATTCGATAGATGAGATTAGAAGTTGATGGTTTTTTATCGTTGCCTGACAAACAAACATAAAATATAATCGTTTGCTGGTTGAAATAATTAATTAACGCCTTCTCTAATTGATGTTGTTGAACAGGTTTATCAACGCCAGGCGGCGCATAGTTCAACCGATGATAGACCAGTCGAATCGTTCGGGTGAGCTAATGTTCCTTTCAGACGGAATCGTCATCAACGGACATCGTAATTATAATTAAGAACTAATTAAGAACAAATTTATATAACGAAACTAATCGAAGGCTTCCTTCCTTCCTTCCTTCCTTCCTTCCTTCCTTCCTTCCTTCCTTCCTTCCTTCCTTCCTTCCTTCCTTCCTTTCTTCCTTCCTTCCTCCCTCCCTCCCTCCCTCCCTCTCTCCATCCCTTCCTTCCTTCCTTCCTTCCTTCCTTCCTTCCTGCCTTCCTCCCTCCCTCCCTCCCTCCCTCTCTCCATCCCTTCCTTCCTTCCTTCCTTCCTTCCTTCCTTCCTTCCTTCCTCCCTCCCTCCCTCTCTCCATCCCTTCCTTCCTTCCTTCCTTCCTTCCTTCCTTCCTTCCTCCCTCCCTCCCTCCCTCCCTCACTCTCTCCATCCCTTCCTTCCTTCCTTCCTTCCTTCCTTCCTTCCTTCCTTCCTTCCTTCCTTCCTTCCTTCCTTCCTTCCTCCCTCCCTCTCTCCCTCCCTCTCTCCATCCCTTCCTTCCTTCCTTCCTTCCTTCCTTCCTTCCTTCCTCCCTCCCTCCCTCCCTCCCTCCCTCCCTCCCTCCCTCCCTCCCTCTCTCCATTCCTTCCTTCCTTCCTTCCTTCCTTCCTTCCTTCCTTCCTTCCTTCCTTCCTTCCTTCCTTCCTTCCTTCCTTCCTTCACGGACTGCATTATGTTGAAATTTCTCAACCCCCACAAAAGCAGCGTCAGAGAGACAGCTTATTCACCTGCGCATATCCATATTCAAGTCCGCAAGAGCCAGGTTTTGTTGGGTCAATTTCGGTGCTGTCGTCGAAATCCAGATCTACCCAGTTGCCAGACACACCAACTTGATGTGTGTTTGACATGGTTGTACGTTCGTATATCGTGAATTTTATGTGAATATTACGTAGGTGTGTTATCTGTGATGTGACCTTCTTGACCCTTCTTTCCTCTTTTCCGCAAGCGCTGGAAAACCATTCCATTCGATCTTGATCTTGCGTTGTCAGGTCGGGACCTGTCTGTGGTGGATTTATCTTGAAGGGGTGCTATATAAATTTGCGATTGCAAACTGGGGAGAGTTCAAGCCAAGAGAGCTGGTCAGATACTGGAAGGAAAATCTGCGAGGGTCGTGAATATTGGAAAGACGACCGGCGAAAGTGGGGAATCCGGATAAGAGAGGTTAAGGAGTTGCGTTTAGAATGAAATGCACCGTGAGAAAGTGTTAAAAGGTGGCGGAGGAAGAGTCCAACCTGTGGAAGTTGTACGGGTTTTATTTGCAAAACACAAACTGTCGACCGAAGACACAAAATCGTTACTAGTGTCACTGAGAAAAGGTTGAACGGGCCGCCCTACTAGGACGCAAGCTGTCAACATGTCGAACTCAGGCACAGAATCGCTTCCGGCGCCAGTGGCGGCTCCAGGAGTTGAGAAAGGGGGTCAAGATTCATTAGTAAATCTTTGATGTTCAACTTTGGTGAGACAGAAGAAAACTGATCTTATGCAAAATTATTGAAAGAAAAAGGTCTCTTTGTTGCTTAAGCGCTAAGCATAGCTCCATCTGTTGTGATTTCTTTCGAAATTACATTTGCACAACCTGGAAACCTTTGCCCTTGCGACGCAGAGGCGCCGATCGAGAGGCCCCATAAGATGCACTGCGTAATTGTTCGACTGTAATTGCAATTACGCTTACAGTCCTGGGCGCTAGTCGCCATGCCAACACGAAGCAATATGTCGAGGATGTCCGACTCACTTGATCCGTAGACTTGAGAGAGAAAGTCAATGGTAGGCTGCCTCGCGATAACGCGGCGGCGAAAGCCCGCGGTCTCTGAGAGCCCACGTGATCGTGCGTGAAACCGGTCTGGACGAATTTACGACGGGCATCGTAAAACCTAATCGGCTAATGTTCGACTCTGATTTATGGCTGCGTAAAATGCTCAAGCACTCGCTTTTATGGGCGCACGATTGCGTCTTCAGATTTCCAGAGAGATAATTACGTTTTGGAGGTTGGGGCTGGCGGATAGAGGTCCATTAAAGAGCGGCCAATTAACCCCGTTGTTTCAACTCGTCCGATCGTTGCTTCTTCACTTGAGTTTTCGGAGAACAGGTAGACCGTCCAGATGAAGATGTTTCGCCAATTGTAAACTTTAGATGGATCTACAAGTGCATGACCCGTTAAGCTCCGTCGTTGCGTTGTAAACGTCGCTGATGTCTTTATGTCGGTTTGATAGTATCAGAGCTCTTGAGTACTGACGACGGATCCCGAGAACAGCGAAGGACTGCAAAGGCTGAGCTATATCTACGACCTGGTGCAGTGTTGAAGGCGTGGCGTCCGCGGACTTTCGTAGTATATGATGATTTTATTGGCGTCTCTACTGGCAGGCTTTGCGTTTTAATGTGGATGTTTTTAAATCTCTTATGACATATTTTAAGTTATTATCAGCTCCTTTTATGATAAGTAAGCCGTCTTGTCTTGTCTTGTCTTCAGTCGTCCTCGAGTCGAGGTTTGGCTGCACCACGGACAATCTGCTTCTCTTGTCCCTCGTCTCCTGTACTAACTGGTTGAACGGTAATTCAGTCCACGACTTGATGTTATCGATCCAAAGAAGCATCTTGGGTCTTCCCCGAACTCAGGATCCAGGAATTGTGTCTTGGATGATCTCTTTCTCTGAGCAGTCTCCACTCTTCCGTAGCACATGCTCGAAGTATGAAAGCTTCCTCTTTTTGGTTAATCCGAACAGACTCCTCTCTACTTCTGCCGGCTCTAAGAGCCACTCATTTGTCATAATCTGAGAGATTGTTATTGTAATGTTTCGAACTTAAGTTCTAATTATCCCGATTCCTTTGTTTCACCGCAATTTTGTTATTTTGAGCGAATCCTTTTAACTCAAAGTCCCATGAGTTTGAAAGGGTAAAAGGAACTTGTGCTTATGTTCTGTTTAGGTCCGGTCAGTGTTTTTGGTCCGGATGGATCGGGTCTTTATATGGATGGACCGATCATCCACAATCCAGGTTAGCACCTCTTTTCGTTGGGGTTGTTGTTGTTGTTATTATTAATATTATTATATTATTATTATTGTTATTATTATTATTATTATTATTATTATTATTATTATTGTTATTGCATTTACTAAGCGCCACTGTCTGTTGACTAAGCATCAATCGATGGCGCTGAGCAATTATGAGTGAAGGACTTGCTCAAGGTTCCCACACAGTAAACCGTCTCAAAGGGAGGAGACTCGAACTCTGCGGTTACAACTCAACCGGTCATAACCGGTCGTCATTCGTTGCACGAAAGTCTGGTGGTTAGCGTAATGGGCTGTCAACCCGAAGGTCGAGGCTTCAAAGCTTGTCCACGGCAGAAAGGTATTTCGTGATGTCTGCTGCACTCGCGACTCCTAGCGAACTCGGCTTGAAACGAGTACATTGACCATACACTGGCAGTTTGGAGATGAGGAGGCAGGTGTGGGAAAGGAATGACCACCCACCCACATATGCCGAGGATAAGAAATTGAAGTCGCTAATACTTCATACCAATGGCTACCTCCCGGGATTAGACTAAGGCACTGCCCTTCTTGTGGGAAGCTCAGGCGGCGATGGAGAAGACGCACCCGCCCTCATATGCCGAGGCGAAGAAAACGAAGACGCTAGCACTTGGTGGGTAGTCATGGCGATGGCACTGTAGTGAAAGGAGGTGGCTATCGATGGCACCAGAGCACTTCGTGAAGTGCCGAAGTGCCGCACTTTGGACAAGTCCTTCGATTTCCCAGTGGTCCAGTCATCAATCAGTTGCGAGCGACCTTTAATTTGGCCAGGTCAGAGGTCAATGTCCCCCTTCTGACCTCTGATGAACTTTAATTTGGCCAGGGCAAAGGTCAATGCTTCCCGTTGTGTGACTTGAGGGCGGTCTGAGATAATCCATGCTGCTGGCTACGCAGGCGCAGTCAAACGGTCTTTGTTCTGCTTGGCTGATGTCGTCCAAATGATTGATCTCAATGCAATCAGAGTTTGATTACGACGAGACGCGATAGATGATTGATTGATTGATTGATTGAGCTGTAAATGGACAATCAACAAGAGCTGAATGAATGCAGTGCGGCAGTTGTTAGTTGAAATTTGTTTTCAACCCTTTTCCTATGTAAGCAGGTGAAGATAGTTCAAATGAGGACAGCAAAATCGGGAAAGGCTATAACATTATTGTTGTTGTTGTTGATGATGCTGCCGCTGATGATGATGATGATGACGATAACAACGATGATGATGATGATGGTGGTGGTGGTGATGATGGTGATGATGGTGGTGGTGATGATGATGGTGGTGGTGATGATGATGGTGGTGGTGATGATGGTGATGATGACGACGACGACGATGATGATGTACTCTGTTATTTACGATTGTGGAGTTGGTTTAAAGGCAGCTCCTAGCACATGCATGATTGATCAGACGTTGTCTGGACAGCGTCTGATCATTCATGCATGGGGTCAGGCAAGGGGACCCTGCTACTGAGGAGTACCTTTAGAAAGACGTAAACTATGCTGCTGATGGTTAGAATCTGTTCGAATGTCTTTCAGGAATTCCTGATCTTGGTGCAGACTTCTACGGTTCTCCGATGAACGCCGGTTACCCAGGACATCCGGGTCCTCCTCACCCGCCCCCTCCGATCGGCTACCCTCCGCTCCACCCGTCGCAGACGATGCTCATCCCGGGCCACCCGCACCAGGCGATGATGATGGCCCAGGGCGGCCACCTCGGCCCCACCCCCGGCATGTACGGACTGTCGACTGCTCAGTGCCCGACCATCCATGGCCGCCCCATTGGACACCTTGTGCCTGACATACACGCGCGGTAGTTGGTCCCCCGCCTCCACCGCCTCCCGTGGGCAACGCCGCCGCCGGGGCCGGGGAGACAGTCCGAGAATATGCATTGCTTAGCGCTGTCGAAGGCTTTCGTTAAGTCGACGAGATAATATTATGATTATGTAGGTCGCCGCTCACTTCGCATAATATTTTTGCAACTAATTTCTGTGAATAATTGTAAATCCGTTTCTGCTGTGGTATGTGTTTACAGTTTTGAACTCGATTGAATGATTTGACTGAATGATTGTATGATTTAATTGAATGTTTGAACGATTTAGATGATTTGATTAATGATTTGATTGAATGATTTGATTGAATGATTTGATTGAATGATTTGATTGAATGATTACATGATTGCGTTGGGGGAGTGATTGACTAATTGATGACTTGATTGATTGATTGAGCGAGTGACCAATTCATTAATCAATTGACTGAGTGACTGGTCAATTGATTTATTGCACAATCAATTCATCTAGTGATTTTAAACTGATTCTGATGAACCGGTTTGATTGATGTCTGGCGGCTTTGGTGGACTTTTAATTTTGAGTGTGATGTCACTTCTTCGTCTTCCCGTGGGGTGGGGAGTGCAGTGGCAGGTGAAGACATACCCAGATTTTCTGCCGCAAATTCGTCCTAAGCTGCCCCAGAGTAACAGACCCAACACCGATTTGTGAAACTGGTTTGCGATCAGGATGAAAAAGTTGCATGATTTGATTGCTCGACAACTGGGATTACGTTTAAATTCAGTATCTTTTTCACCACAAAAACATTAAATTTAAAATATGAAATTATATTAGCTAAGCTTGATCACAGCACATGATGGGGCACCGATTGGTAAGAGCGTTTGCTTGTAACTCGGGTTCGAGCCTCCTCCCCTAAGACGGTTACTTTGTAAAAAGCCCTTCACTCACAATTGCTCAGCACCATCGATGCTTGGTCCTGTTGAGCCAACCAGTGACAGCATAGGCCGTAAGGGCCATGAAGATAAAAATACCCATAGAATAATAATAATAACAACAATAATAACAATAATCATCATCATTATCATCGCCATCATTTGTTTATTACTATTGTTTGTTTAGGTTTTGTTTTCATTGACAATCTGCAGGCATTTGATACAATGTTTGCCTTAGAGTCTTGTGCCGCAGCCGCACATATAGAGTTAGGGTAAGAGACTGCGACATCTCAAAGGCCTGGCTGTTGCAATCTGCAATCTAATCCAAGAACTTCCGTACAGCCATTGCAGTAATGCTCGAGGCTTCAATCATCGCTGGAACTGTGAGCAAAATGATCAGTCATTTCATCCTTATCTTCTTTTTCAAGTTCTCTGCCTCTGCCGGGCAGGTTCAAACGCCCAACGGTGCCGTTCCTGATGTTGTTGGGCCTCCTCCTTCTCCTTCAGTCTACCGTATCCGTCCACCATCATCCAGTCTAGTAGCATCTGTCTAGGTCTTTCTCTTCTTTTCTTTCCCTCCATTCTTCCCTCTGTGATATCTCTCAGAAGGGAATCACCTCTCAGTATGTGTCCAATCCATTTCCTCTGTCTCGTCCTTACTGTAGCCAACAGAGATCTTTTCTCTTCTATCTGTTGAAGCACCTCTTCTTTCGATTTGTGTTCTGTCCAGCTAACTTTTTCCATCCTGCGCCATACCCATAACTCAAAAGCCTCCGGTCTTCTGATGTCTTCTTTTCTCATGGTCCATGTTTCCAATCCACAGAAGACCACGCTTCATATAAATGTTTTGACCACTCTCTTCTTTAGGTTCCTGTTCAGTCCTCCTCTCGTTAATTCTTTCCTCTTCATAACAGCTTAGTCTAGAAGGCGTTAAAAGTAACAAGGAAGCTGAGTTCTAGCAACCAGATGACAAGATGTATGTGACCGTATCCGTCTGGTTGTAAGTGTTCCTATAGCAACCGTTTTAAAGCGTATATCTCAGGCATATGAGAACATTTAGACTGTGTTGGAAAATTAATTTAATTTTGTTAATGAAATTTTTTGATCTGTTGTTATCGTTTACGATTTAGTCGGAACTTGTTGAGTTTACTTAAACCGTAACATGTAGAAGTGTAAGTAGAACGTTTCGGAATATTTTCGGCTGATGTTTCGCAGTAAAATCTATTTTGGACAACGTCTGCTTTGCTGCTTTTGAAAGTAATCCCTGAAAACGTCGTGAATTTTTGTGGCCACAGAACGCGGAATTGAATTCTACACAGAAAAGCTCTTCCTGCACGCACACACACACACGCACACACATGCATGCATGCATGCATGCACACATACATACATAAATACATACAAACACATATATACCTACAAACATACATACAGACACACACATATATATAAAAACATCATACATACATGCATATATATATATATAGAAATATTTCAAGATGTCTGTTCCAATATACCCCTTACAGTTACACTACACTTGTTTCTTCTGCTTACATTACACATTCGACTTCTTTTAATCCAATGAATACAACGACTTCTATAGCGCCGCGTATCATACGCAACACTTCAATCGATGGCGCTGCAAAGCCTCGCTTCAGTTCGGATCTCGTAGTCGGACTTTCTTCCAATCGCTGTCCGTAAAACGTAATTCAACAGATATTTATATGGCGCCTCTTCTACCTCCAGAAACTGCTCGTGTTTGGCTTTCTCGGTGGTAGGCTTAGCTACCGATCGAGCTGTCGTCTTACCCCAGATCACTGCCCTCGACCTGAAGAAGGATAGCATGGCAAGCGCCTTAGCAGCCTCTTCAGCCCCCTTTCCCACATCACTCCACCCAACCCCGCCCTCGACGCAATCAGGCGGTTTGCGTGTGGGCCAGATTCGTGTTCATGACATCAGCGTCGCAGAAACGCATGCAGACTATGAAGCCTGTCAACTCTCGTCGTCGTCGCTGTTTTGGACCTCGTATGTTGCAGTCGAATCACCTGTGGAGACGGATTAAGGCTGCCTTCCTCTGAGACGCCATTCCAACTCTCGATGCATCTCTCTGCCAATAAGAGAAATTCCTTTAAAGACCTATGTTCAAAGACCCATACGTGTTCGGTTGTTGATAAAATAATCCGGTTTAGCTGTGCAGTTGTGAGAGTCAGTCACCCGTGACAGCATCTGGTCCCTGAGGTGTGGCGTACATCAAGTCGCCTCTGTGCGTGAGGACCCAGGTTCGCGTCCCGGTCGTGGCTTATTTAAGAGATTTGAACCTCGGGCTAGCACGGTCAGTACACGGGGACCTTCACTGGCGTGGAAACAATTCAAAGGGGCAGCGGTGGTGAAGGATCTCACCCGATAAATTCATTGAAAAACGAGAGCAGGGTCGAGGCCGTACGGTCGCTATAGAAAACCTTTACATTTGGGAAAAGTGGACTGCTTAGCACTAGCTTAATCTATAGGTAAAGCCGGATGCAGCTGAAATTTGTAAAGCTGACCACCATATAAGTGAATTCTAATCGAGTTAACACCCAACCCACACACACACACCCAATCCCACTCACCCGATCCCACTCACCCACCCACAAACCCACCCACCAACCAAATCCCACCCAATCCCACACACACACACACACACACACACACACACACACATCTCGTCTTCGGTCATGCTATCGCTTCTTGTTGCGTTCAACAGAAGCGCAAACATCTGAGAAGCGAAGACAGAAAACTCACGAGTCCCGAAGATTCGAAGCATTTGGAAGACCTTGTAAATATAAGGTCTTCTGGTATTTTTCTGCCGGTTTTCCCAACATATGTTTCCCTGGCTCTTTCCCCTCACTCCTTCCCGCTCTCTTTTCCCCTTTACCTCTTTTTTCTTCCCTTTCCCCCGAAGCGTATCAGGGTAAGGTAAGGTTTTACACGTACAAAGGCATCCATTTCGTACAAAGGCCCGAACGTTTTGCAGACAGACAGATAGGCAGACAGGCAGGCAGACAGACAAGACAGACAGGCAGACACAGACAGACAGAATGAGACAGACCCAGTAGAGACGAAGTCTCATGTTGCCTGCTCCCAGTGGAAGGCAGCATTAATGTACGTTGGAGGCCTGAGATGGATGAGAGCGGAGGCGGTTGACGAGTTGACGGGTGGGTTGCGTGTTGGCCAACGGATTATTGGTTCTTTAGCGCAGGGGGGGATAATTCTCCCTCCCGATCGGATTCTAAGCCGATGGAGACCACGGTGGGTGGCGGGGGTGGCAGTGAGAGAGAGGGTGGGAGAGAGGGTAAGAGAGAGACGGGGGAGGGAGGAGTCGAAAGACACGGCAACTAAACGTCAATCGCCATGTCACGAGTCGTCATGCAATGACGCTCACTTACACGCAGATCTTAAGTCGCTTGCATGGATAGTCTATGTCTGTCTGTCTGTATGTGTCTGTCTGTCTCTGTCTGAATGCGTTTGCGTATGCGTTTATATCTGTATAATTGTATATGCATAATTGCATAACATGTATGTATATATGTATATATAAAAGCCTATATAAACAGTTTCTCTTTGAAGCGGCGCTATACAAATTTATGTTTACAATCACGAATTACAAATTGCAATATACCTATTATATACATGTATAGATATATGTATACATGTATGTATTTATGTATGTATGTATATGTAAATGCATGTGTATATATAAAGCCTATGTGACTGTGTATATGTACATATGCATGTGTCTATGTACAAGGTTCCCGTTCGTCCTTCAATCCATCCATTCGTCCGTCTTTCAGTCCGTCCGTCCGTCCGTCTGTCCTTCCATCCTTCCGTCTCTGTCCGTCTGACTGTATGTGTGCGTTCGTCTGCATGTATAGCGTTCGGTTTGAACTGAAGTGTAGATGTGTTTGTTGTTCGAATGCACTTGAACCGTCGTTCGTTCCAAAAACACAGACTTCACGAACCGCAATTCATCTCCGCACTTTCGTCCGCCGTTACTTCTTCAAATAGCAAAGCTGGCAACGCGTTCCGATTAGCTCGTTTATTTACGATCTATTAATGGCGATTTATGATCTGTTAGTAGTAATTTACGGCCCATGATGGGCTGTTAATGTGGGGACAGTCGTCGCCTGGTACGTCCACGTTTTTCCAGTCAAAACAGCAGACGTGGTTCGCCAAGGGGTGGGGGGCACGTTTGACCCACTTACTAACCTTCGTCGTCTAATAGGCCTGAATATTAATCGTCATAAAAACTGCGATGGCCTTTGAATTACTGCCGTTGAGTCGAGTTTCCATCATCCTAATGTAAACAAATAGTTTCACCGGAACTCTTGCGGCCAGTTACAGGCCAACTGATTCACGCGTCGTGTTATCTTCCTTCATCCTCTCTTGTAGTTTCACTTCTCAGATTATCCATTTCAAAACTTTAAAAACAAATCCATTTGAAACTGAAGTCTCACCATGTCAGTTTCGTCTTACCCATATCCGTCCAATCCTTGTGTCAAGCCTTAGTATACGTCACTTCTGCCAGCTTCGAATTTTCAGCGGGAATAATTGCAAGATCCGGTACATTCAGTAACCCAATTACGTCACACTGACGTCATATTTACGTTACGTGGAGCTTTAAATCCTCCAGACTTGATTGCGTCACGTGTCATGTGACAATTCGAAGCTTCGTCTTCCTCTTCAGTTTCGTCCTGCCTTTGCCCCTCCGCAGCCACCACAAGCGATTAATGTCTGGGTCAGTTAACAGAAGCACAATACAGCAGCCAGTATCGTAAGTCGAAGCCACGCATCAGATGACGCGCGCATTCGCCAGAGGGCGGCACTCACCAAACAAGGATCACGCATCTGGCGCTAGAGTCTTCTGGTCTGAAAGGAGGAGTGGGAATTACAAAAGGGAACGCGCTTTATTTAGTTGATGCTAATCGCAAATTCTAATGCATAGCTCTTAACCATATTGTCGGGCTGTATCTTGAGTATCAACCGTTACCCGGTATGCATCTAATCTAATCCACCGCTGCAATTTCTGCATCGGCCTTTCACTCAAAACTCAAAACATTCCTCTTTCACAGATCCTATCCTGACTCCCCTTCTTCCTCTTATCTGTCTCTCCTCTCCAACCCCAAACATCACCCACCGTAGCTGCCACGCTGTCTCTCGCCTGACTCTTGGATCTTGACCTGGAACCGAACCCTTTTTGCCTATCGATTTTGTTTTGACTGAACGCCTGTGAATAAGCTGGTCCCCGCGGTGCGGATTTCGTTGGGCTCTGTAGAAATCTCGGAATTATGATTACGAATCCCATCTAATCTAATCCAATCTAATACAATGACTTCTATAGCGCCGTTTTCACAATGTACCAGGCAGTAGTCGAGGGTCGCTTCAAGCGAAACTGTTGCAGAACCTATTGGAGTTCTACTTGGTTTCTCAAACGGTTTGTGATTTTTAACTTCATTTTCACTTGAAGCGATCATCGATCGATGTTTTGAGTATCATGATAACGGCGCTATAGAAGTGCTTATAATTATATGATGTAAATGCATATGTACACGGTATTCTATAGGGCCTGAATGGCATTGACCCTATAGCCCGACCGAACTCCAATAGGTCATAGAAACTAGAATTCAGACTACGGTAAGAACGCAAGTAGACACAGACGAGTCTTAAGTTTAGACCTGAATGACATTAAAGAACTTTCAGAATGTGCATAACATTACTGTAAATTCCAAAGCTTTGGAGCAGTCAATATAAACACCCATTACCCAACACAACAGATAAAATCAGTCACCTGGCGAATAGAGCAAAATTTTTTGCGACACCTAGGGAATAAACCAAGATTTAAAAGTTGTTTATTATTGAAGCCGGAAAAATGGCGACGTCGGGTGTGGACAAAAGTGATCCGTTGCTTACGATGGATATCGTCCGAGAGTTCATGCTTTCCAAAGGCGGAAAAATTCGTAACCACGAACTAGTCAGCCATTTCAGGAACTTTCTGAATGATCCTGTCCGAAAGGTTGCCAACAGAGAGAAGATTAAGATCTTCGTCAACACCCTGGCTGTCGTGAAATTAGACGAATCCGGGGACAAAGTTCTAACCCTAAAAAAGAAATATCGAGAATCGGGTAACTATGACGGGGATCCGACGGTAAACACGACGGTAATTACCAGTTTTAATTCCTATGTTTTTCATCTATGTTGAATAGCGATCAAATCCGGGTCTTACTAAGTTACTTCCATATCGGGTGAAAATATTCGTGGAATTTGAAACTGTCTGCTTGTTTACTCCCTTTTAATTAATGTCAATTAAAAAAAAACAAGAGTAGGATTGGTGAGAATCTAAACTGATCTTATCGGAAAATATTGTAATACACAAATCATCAGTCAATGGTTGCTTCAAAGGAAAACCAGATTTTGAATCACAATTCAGCGGACACAGCCAGTCGAGATCCTCGTGGTCGAAGAGACTAGAAGACTGGCAGTGGAGGATAAGCAGTTATATCAGGATAATTAAATATCAAATTAAATATCAGAAATGTCTTTACTTTGGTGCAACAAAAAATAAATTGCAAAAATGTTTGCATGAAACATGTGCTAATATGACTAAAATATTGAAATTGGCCGTTGAAGGTAATTTTGACAAAACTTGGTATTACCTGCTGGGTACTTTGGTGAATTTTACTGGTTTACTGGACCCTATGGCTTTGTTAAATGCTGCTAAGTGAGCATAGTAGAAAAATTCTCTTCTAACTTTACAAAATCTCAAAGCTGTTTTTTTGTGCTGTGTGTTATCATGGGTAGCTACATCGTTGTATCTGGGTTGGATGGTTATTACTTTGATGTTGGAAGGTGGAATTGATAAGCATTTCTCTTGTAGTCTGCCACACCTCAGGCAAAAACTAAAGACGCTGTGAAAAAGACTGGAGGTGCCTCTTCTAAACTGAAAGACACCAAAGACCTGAGCAAGAAAAGCCAGAGCTTCGACAATCTGACGGAGAAAACCTTAGAAGTGGCAGGAGCCGAAGACTACGTCTTAATCTCAAAGAACGAAGGCAAATCTAAAAGCCTGGATGTTCCAGATAATGATGAGGTGGAACCTAGCACCAAGGATCCGTTCCTTTCTCCTATGCCATCACAGGAGTTTGCAATGGTTCAGCCAACTTCAACCTCATTGGTTGAGGAGGAACCTGCTGTGGTCACAACAAGTGAGGTGCTGACGGAGGAGTCGAAACCTGAGAAGCCAAATGGAGAGGATTCAGTGGTTTCCTCTACTGAACAACTCATGGAGGAGAAGCATGGCAAGTTCACGTTTACAACTAATACTCATCAGTATCATCATCATTGTCTTCATCATTGTTTGTTTGGCTTAGAACAGTTGCTTGGTAACAGTAATATTAAAACTAAGAATAGAGTGTCTTTATATGCAGTCATAAGCCATCGCTGTCACATGTCAAAAGGCCATTTCAGAAGGAACGAAAACTTACCAAGAAAAACTTAGGCCAAAAGGTATAAGAACTAAAAACAATCAAATTGCATGTTTTCTTTTTTTACGCCATTAGCCCTGTATGTGGTGATAACTCCTGCAAAACACATGTTCCACTAGAATTATTTAACGTAGCTCACAGCTAAATAGCCAGAGATGTTTAAACAAATTGTACAAACTTCATCTTACATCACACAGTTATGACCAATTTATATAGCACCACTTTTAGGGAAACTTCTCTGAAGTCATAGCTAACAAATTCTTTGGAACTTTTCAGAAGGACCAAGTTCAGATGTACCTTCTACGGAATTGACAGATCAAGCTGATGGACTTCGGCGCCCATTCGTTGCTCCCCCCAACCAGTTCACCACCCCGAAATCCTCCTCCGTTACAGAGGAACCAAACTCGGCCAGTTTAAACGTGAAGGAAGTGGCTCGGAGTCTCAACAAACTTGAGTTGGATGGTCAGAGCCAGTTGCGACCACTGGCGCCGAAGAACAAGCGCGAAAATCGCAAAGCGCCATCTGGTGATGATGGGAGCGGCGACTACACGATGACGTTTACGGAGCTCGATCGCGAATGGCTGACGGCGTCGGTCAACTGTGACTACATGACGATGATGAAGATGCTGCAGACGAATCCACAGCTCGCTAGAAAGAGAGACTTTATTACTGGTTACGCTCCACTGCACTGGGCAGCTAAGCATGGCAAGGTCTGCAGTGAATAATACTACTAATGTTAAATAATAATAATAATAATACAAAGTGTCTAGGGGACCTCAAGGAGGCCTCGTAATTGTGCGGACTAGGGAGCCTCAAGTGCACGAGAACTCGCAGACTCTCGCGTGATTGTTATAAACAGTCAAAATGGCTGCGGACGTTGAATCTGAGTTTTCTGTTGGGATGAACTTTTTGTTTGAAATTAAACAGTTACAAACTGCAAAGCAAACATACGAACACATCATTATGTTCGGTGACAAAATAATAGATCTAAACTGTCCTTTTGCTGACTGACCAACTGTAAATGTTTCTGAATGTGGTTGCACAGGACACGAAAAATCGACTGCAAAATGGGTTACGGCTAGGGTTAGGGTTAGATTCTGACCCATACGGCATTTATAAAGAATTAAGTTCATATTCACATTCACACTGACGCCCTAGTATATCAGTTTAGGCGACCTCCTTGAGATCCCCTAGCAACATCCATAATAATAATAATAATAATGTAGACTAACTAACTCCTTCCTGTGTAGGTCTGCACCTGGAGCTTCTCCATTCATCTATGTCGACCACCAGTCTTCCTGCCTCTTCGCACGACATCTCCACACATCCAAGGTCATCTCTGTTGGTCTCTGATCAGTTCTTCCTTGGTCTTCCCTTCCTCCTCTTCCCTTCAGGGATCCAGTTCATTGATTGATTGGCTCTTCTATATTTGTCCATACGAACTACGTTTCCTATCCATTTCAGTCATCTCTTTCTGGTGAAAACAATATATAGATGTATGCATTGTTCATGGGGTGCAATTACCTAACCTGAACTTATCATAATTGAAGATCCCTGTAATACTTGTTAATCTGATAAAATAATCGGTTAATGTTGCAGGAAGACGTGGTTAAGCTGCTGTGTGGACATGGTGCAGTCGTTAATGTCAGGTACTCTACCGTTAGCACTTTACTCTTGCGGTAGCTAGTAGCTTCTGTATCTCTACCTCACCTGACCTCAGTAGCATTTGCAGTAGCCTTCCTTACATCACACATTACCTCATCTTACATTACCTCATCATACATTACCTGTATCTGCATTTACATTGGCTTCCATTATCTTACTTTTCTCTCGTTTACAATTACTGATATCTAAACTAACCTGAGCTTATTAAGATTACATGTAAGATTACAATATTAATAAGATTGTAATTATATAAGATTACAATAACCTATGGTTATTGTAACCTTACATTACCTCTTCTGACATTATCTGAATGTACCTTGGTTTTCATTATCTTAATCTCACGTTGCCTTGTTTTAAATGACCTTTACGTGAATATGATTGTGAATGCAGAACAAATGGTGGTTACACTCCACTGCACCTGGCAGCCATGCAGAACTACGAATCAGTCGTCGAGCTCCTCAGCCACTACGGAGCCGATCCCAACATCCGCGACTACAGCGGCAAGAAACCGAAGCAGTGGATACAGCGTTCCGCTTCGACGCGCATGAGTCAGATGCTTCAAGCGCGTCGTGCCAACCACGGAGGACACACTCCGGTCGAAGCTCCCGTGTGTGACTCGGCAATCGGGAAGGCGATGTCTCTGGGTTTAGGGGTGATGGGGTTGCGGACTTCCACGGGGAAAGAGAATGCCCCGCAGCCAAGACCGGTTTCGGGCAGCAAAGATGATTACGAGCTGATGCCACCGCCCACCACGTTGGCCCCGGTCTTGCGGGCGAAGCCAGTTGCGCGGCAGAAGGACGTCCACAGTGACTCCGAGATGTCGAGTCCAAAGCCGGAGAATAGAATTCACGGCAGCGACAGCAGTCCGAGTTTTGGAAGCATTGTCTGATTACATATAATGCACTGTGTCTGACAGTGTGCGTTGCGTTGTCTAACAGTGTCATTGTCTGGCAGTTTTCATTGTCTGGCAGTGTTCATTATCTGACAGTGTGCATTGTCTGACAGTGTTCATTGTCTGACAGTGTTCATTATCTGACAGTGTTCATTGTCTGACAGTGTGCATTTCCTGACAGTGTGCATTATTTGTGTGCATTGCCTGACAGTGTGTGCATTGTTTTAGTACATTGTCTGCTGATTTGACCTCAGTGTTGGCTGTTTTGTAGAAGGTTTTTGCCGTCTTAGGATGGTCTGTGTAAGGCTCTGTGGACACTACTGACGATGCTTAGCGACACTGATTTTGCTTTTTCTATATACACTAGAGCTTTATAATTCTGAACACAGATGAAATAAACTGAGTCAGCAGAGTGCTAGGTCATAATGTAAAGTTTTGTAAATTCTTGCACACCAACAGTAAGTGGGAGAAAGTATTAAAGTTGTGGTCGTTGAGGAAATTGACATTGAGCTGTAGGGTGTATGTCTTAAAATTTCTCCTGGATTTCCAGATGAAATTGTCCGGCGGTAAATAGAGGTGTTTCGTTTAAACAGGTCACAATTCCGTGTTTATAAGATAATTTCTATGTTCATCGTTTTCTTCCAAAGATCTGTCAACTTGCGAGTGCACGTGAAAATGCAGTTACTGTACATGTCTCAGCTGAAGAAATGCAATGTTTAATGCTGACTGTAACGTATAGAATTGCAGCATTTAACACGGACTGTAACATGTAGTTGCTGTTGCTTCACATAATGAATATTGTTCACATAATTTGGTGCTGGTGACACGTTAGTTGAATAATATATCTGGCTGTTTTGTTCCCAGAAGTTAAGTGTTTTTATAAATAAAGTAGTATAATCAGACTTATGATCTAGTATATGCCACAGGCTAATGAACTACCTAGTAATTCTTATATCAGACATTCTTTATAAAAAAATGCTGAATTTGGAAACATTATCAAGAATTTGGTTTGTCCTGCAGGGAGGTTAATTTCTGACATTCGGCAATGGGTACACTTTGGAGCAGCCGATATCAGAAGAGGATTTTTTGGGTAGTCTTCTGCGCATCTCATCCCTTCTGACTGATTTACTCAAATTGATAATATTCCTTCAGGATTCAGAGGAGGCCCATTAACTGTAGCCTAAATTTCGTAATCGTAAACTCGAAATTTCAAAACGTTAATTTAACAGCTAAACGTAGGACACCAGTTCATTCATGAGCACTGCGTCAAGTCTGTGGGGCTGTCCAAAGATGCCTTGTCAAGAATCGAGGCTGGTTGCCAGAAGACCAGCGGAAGAAGAGGAGCGGATCCTTTTCCCGTAAGTATGTCAGAATTCATGTTATGATAAAAACTCACGAAGCGAATTATGAAAGCCTAAGAAGAACTGCATAATAAAAACAACGAATTTGTAAGTTTTTAATCAAATAAAGGTTAGAAATAATGTAAATAATTAACAGTCTCAGTGTGTAGTTACTTTAACCGACGTGCGATTAGCTATTGGTTAATAAAGAATATACTTACTTACTTACGCAGAGGTTTGTAAGTTGGATCTGGAGCAAAAACCAAAATACAAAAGTAGGTCAAGTGGCGAACTAAACTATTACCAGTATTTTCCCAATATCTGATATAAAGATACAAATAAACTAAAAAGCAAACACTAATCATTTTTTTAAAACAAATTCCTGATGAAGAAGTTTTTAAAATGAAATTGAAATAATTAGGGTAAAGTAGGACAAATAGTTCGGCAAGACTGGCCATTGTTATTTATAGCAATAACGTTTATATAGCGCAATTACAGGGTCTATGGATGTGCGGAAGTGCGGTTATAAAATCGTTTTTGCCTGAAGGTCGACAGTGGTTTTCGGAGTTTTCGTTGTCAAAATGCTGCAAAAAACGTCAAAATTTTTTAGTTCCGTTGCCTCCCAACTGAAACCGGTATTTTGCTAAAAACAGTTACATTTCTAATTGTTGCACTCAGAATTTAACGTAACTTTAGCTGCAATTCCAGGTCATTTGAATATTCGCATAGCTCTTTAATTTTGTTGGGAAAGTTTCGCGTGAAGGTCTTTTCTGTTTGTTTTGTAAAGCAATTTAATAGACAATAGAATTCTTAAATGTGAAATCAGATATTTAACGCCTTTTTAGTGCAGGTTTTTTAAATGCATAGGTAATTTATTTGAATGTTATCTTCTGTAGCGCCACGTAGTACGACACGTTTTTCTGTTAAACCCCGCAGCATTCGATAAAGTATATTATGGAATTTTACAGAAAAATAAATAATTCTCTATGACATTTGAGAGCTTTTTGTTAAGATAGGGCATGTTTTGTTCTTACTGGCTGTATCAGTGTTTTGCCTTTAAATTTATCGCCGATTTGTCTGGTGATGTCAGAGGCTATCGATTCTTGGCTGTCAGCGTTCCCAGTCAACGGTTTCTGAGACAACAGTGGAAACTAAAAATGTAACATTTCCATATTTTATTTTCTCTTATCCTCTGTAATACTGTTGAAGATAATTTGACGTAATCAGACATTTATAAAGCGCCTTTAAGTACTCTTCCGAACAATATGTATGATGGTAAAATTTGTTAAGAAAGACATTTTCATGAACTGGCAAACGATGCTCACATTGCTGAAAAATCTCCACTCTCGAGAGTGTGTAGCACTTAAGTATACAAATCCTGACAAGAGACTTTCCTGTAAATTGATTGATTTAGGGCATTCAACCTCAACACAATTTCAACTCCATTGCAATCAAACATTTATATAGTGCCATTTCTGTTTGACTCCACTGCAGCTCTGTCGAACTGGTGATGCCAAACCCACTGATCTGAAATTATAATGTAATGTGGAAGCTTCTAAGTTGCCATAAGTCTTAACGCACAAGGACTTGACAGACTCGACTGTTAACATTCGCTTCAAAGTAAAACTGCATTCAGTTGACCACTGAGAAAATGAAGACAGAAAAGTTCAATAGTTTAGTATTTACAAATTTGTTTATTAAATTTAATACGTGGATGACTGCAACTGAATTGACTGTCCAGTCTAATTATGTTTCTGTCTGTGCTACAAAGAATTACTGAATATAGATACATACACGTACATGCACACGTGTATGTATATGTATGTACATATATCATATGTAACTGATAGACACATAAATATGCTGCAAAGATGCAGTAAAGTTCTCCGTTTCTTTGAAACTTCTGTCTTTGTTCATCATTTCTTCCTAGGCGTACAAGTATCACAAACTGGAGGATACAATTCCGATGCAGGTGCAGCTGATGCGGGAAGATGCTCTGCTCTATTACCAGCAGATGCAGACGATACGGAAGCTGGAGACAGCTGCTGGAAACCTCTACAAGGAGAAAGCCGTCCGTGGATTCTGTCACCTCTACTCAGGACAGGTGAGTTTACTTAGACGTGTTACTGGATTTGTGCATATGAAACCATGGTGAACAGCAAAGTGGCCATTAAGCCACGTTTGCATTTCTGTTTCTGTATACGTAGCGACATTAACGTTAATTGTAAAAATTTAATAGTCATTATTATCTTTCATTCATTACTGTTGGAAGTAGAAGTTGCAGAGAATTGAATTCTTGCCCTTAGAGGGATTGCTGTGGTTTAGACTGCATTGTCAGCCTCATAAGACCTTATTTATAGATTCACAGCTTGCCTGCACAACCTAAAAATGGATGAATTTGTAGGAGGCCATTTGTGTTGGGATGGCTGCAGCTCTTCGTAAAACGGACGCAATCATCACAGCCTACAGAGCTCATGGATGGACGTACATTCGTGGCGTTCCAGTCCTTGGGGTCCTAGCCGAATTAACAGGTGATATTTTGGTATTTTGGGAAAATGTAACTGATGAATTAGTTGTAAAATTGGGAAAATTTAGTTGATGAATTAGTTGTGAAAAATCCAATGAATTATTTGAATGAGTTGATGTTTTTGTATTCAGCCTTTTGGAGGGTCTGTGTTGTTTGCAATAATGTAATGAGTATGATAAAAATGTTGAGTTTGTTCACAAGGAGATGTTGCTCTAACAGGAATTTAAACAAGCCTTTCTGTCTGTATGTCTCTTGTTTGTATGTGGGGCATAGTAGCCTACTGGCTAGAATGCTTGGCTTCTGATGTGGAGAGTATGGGTACAAAACCTCCCCTGAGACGGTTACTGTGTAGAGACCTTGAGCTGGTCCTTCACTCGCAATTGCTCAGCGCCATTGATTGATACTTAGTCATTAGATAGTGGCGCTTAATAAATGCAGAAATACTAAATGTGAGTGCGTTTACGTGTCTATCGCAGATCTGCTACTCTTTTCTGTGTTTGCTTTGTGATTATCATCGTCTGTCTGTCGGTCTGTCTGAGTAGTGTCTGTTTTTTCCCTGTCTGTGTGGTTACTGTTGAATTTGACTTGCACTGCGGTTTCTTTGGTGAAGGTCGTAAGTCGGGATGTGCCCAGGGCAAAGGTGGATCGATGCACATGTATGGACCTAATTTCTATGGAGGCAATGGCATCGTTGGCGCCCAGGTGAGTCACATGTGCAACTTTTAAAACTTGATAGGATGGCATTTGTAATTTATAGGTTATATGTTATTAGTCATTATATATTAGTTGTGCAAATTAGTAGACTTTGATGCCTCTATCTGTCACTGCCTAATCATAATCGTAAACTCGGGATTTCTACAGCACCAAAAGAAAACTAAGTCATGAGAACCGGCTTATTCACAAGCATTCTGTCGAAACAAAGTCGATAGGCAGGAACACACGACCTTGGCTTGACAGCCAATGCCGTGCTTTACGTCGGAACACCAGACGTCTAGAGCGTCAATATCGTCGTACTCGTGATCCTGCTGATCGCCTTACCTGGACCCATCACCTTCGAGATATGTATTCCGTTTTCCGAACCAAAGAAACTTCGTATCGGGAGTCGCTGATTGACAGAGAAAAAGGAAACCCGTGTCGCCTCCGGTCATCACTTGCTGATGTTCTAGGTCGCTCCTTACCTTCCTCCTCCCGCTCTCAACATCCGTTCTCTGCAGACGACTACTTGGACTTTATGCGATCCAAGACTGCCTTCTAGGCTCTGCTCCATCCTACTTAACCTCTTTTTGTATTCCGGTTTCCTCGTTGCCTGCCCATGCCTCTCTTCGCTCAGCTACCCGTGGTCTCTTGGTAGTCCCTCGTGTCCGCACTACGACTGCCCAGTCCAGGAGCTTTGCCTTTGTTGGCCCTTCCAGCTGCAACTCCCTCCCTCTTGACCTGCGGCTTCAGTTACTTAGTCTCTCTCCTACCCAGTCCCGCAAACGCCTGAAATCCTTTTCGTTTGTTCAAGTCGGGAGCGCCACTGTTTCCTAAGTGGCGCTTTATAAATGTTCGTTTACAATTTACAATTTACAAGGGTTAGATTCAGTTACAGGTTGAGGTCCAAGTGCTAGATTTTGAACCCACATCTGCCGTGAGAAAGTGCCACAATGTTGACTACTCGGCGACATAAGTCCAGAAATAGCGGTGCCTTATGATACTGCGCTGATTGTTTTTGCCACCAGGTGCCTCTTGGAGCGGGAATAGCCCTGGCGATGAAGTACCAGGGAACAGACAACCTCTGTGTGGCCTTGTACGGGGACGGTGCGGCCAACCAGGGCCAGGTCTACGAGACCTACAACATGGCAAAGCTCTGGGACCTTCCTGTCCTATTCGTCTGCGAGAACAACGGATACGGAATGGGCACGAGCACAGACCGAGCGGCTGCAAGCACCGAGTACTACACACGCGGCGACTACATTCCAGGAATATGGGTCAGTGCATGCAAATAACTTTGTTTCTGGGTCAGTACAGGCAAATAGGAACTTGCATGTGTTCAAAAATAATTGTAACAGAAATTGTAAGCAGTTTCTGTCAGACTGATTTCAGCAGATGATTTTGGATTTAGGTCGATGGCATGGACGTGGTGGCTGTGAGGGAGGCAACGAAGTGGGCAGGGTCGTTCGTCCGATCCGGAAAAGGTCCACTTGTAATGGAATGCGCCACCTACCGTTACCATGGACACAGTATGAGTGACCCAGGAACGAGGTCAGTTCAGACAATTTTGACTTGCCATTAGAGACCCATAAACTAGGTCAAGTCATTTTAGTCATTTTAACTGTTACCATCAGCACGGTAAAGTGACCAGTAAACTAGGTTAGTCTGATTACAATATATAACAGTTACCATGTATACAGTAGATGGACCCAGAAAATAGGTCAGTTGAAGTAATGATTGTCAGTGGGAATAGAACAAGGTGTGGTGTAATATTTTGTAACCGGGCAGTTACGTATCGTTGAGCTGGACGTGTCTGGATTTTCTAGCTACCGTCCACGTGAGGAGATCCAGGATGTGAGGAAGAGGCGCGATCCGATCACTGGCTTCAAGGACAGACTCCTCACAGCCAACCTTGCATCAGCTGAAGAACTCAAGGTCAACGTTATTAACAAATAAACGCTTTTAGTTCAATTTAGATATTTATTATTTTTGCTGAACCAATACCATAATTAGATTTTTTTTGTTAATTTGCATATTTTATTTGGTAATTTCCTTTGATATGCACAGTCCAGTTCTTATGGTCTTGATGTGTTCATGTGATGTGATATGAGTCATTCATTTATATAGCACCCCTTGATCGAAACAATGGATTCAATTTTATTAAAATTATTACTGCAGAATAGGTATTGTGCTATGTATGTTTTAGGTATTGTAATGGTACAGATGGTGTAATAGTTACTGACACTGTTTTCTTATTTTAAATGATAAAGAGATATGCTCTAGTTGTTGTTGTGATGGATGTTTGCTGTTAGTTGATTGATGACAAGGTGAAGAAGGAGGTTGACGACGCCGTGGTGCAGGCCAAGACCGACCCAGAGCCAGTCCTTGACGAGCTTTACACCCACGTCTACAGGCAGCCGCTTCCGGGAATGGTGATCCGGGGCGCTGACCCACAGTACCGCCATCCGGTGACCAAATGAAAACACTCTTCGTCTGTTGTCGTTTCGTGTAGTCAGTGCAGGATGCTTGCATAATTTATGCATAAGTTACGAATGCATAATTTATGCATACAGAAACAGTTCTGTTGGCCTAGGTCTTGAAAACAGTTCTGTTGGCCTAGGACATGCATTAATTATGAAATTGTATTTGCTTGGCGTATTTGTAGTTTATGCATGTTTGTTATGATGTTTTTGGTTTTGATTTAGGACATGTTAGTCGAAGCAGAAGGAGGCTTGGAGTTAAATGGGTCAGTTAATAAGGTCAGGTTCGCTTGCAGTTGTGTGTGCTACAAGATTAAAAAAAGGCAGAGCCGAGTGTTGTATATTCAGTGTTGGGGTTACAGGGTTTAACTCGCTCAAGAAATATTGTTGATGTTTAGAATACTGTTTTTGTTCAGGTAGACAGTTTGTCTTAAGTTAGTGACTTAATGGAAGCAGTCTGAATATCTGTACAGCATTTTTTAGTGTCCAGTTACATCCAGTAGGCAATGATGGACTTGCTTTTGACAAGATGGAACTTCTGTGAGCAAGTCCTTCTCCAGAAGCATGTTGTTATTACGGCAAGCTTTTATAAAAGGAATGATTTTCCTGTTACTTTCGATTGATTAAGGATGGTGTCATGTAGGCCTGGTGGGTGCTAAGATGGTTGGAGAAAGAGTTACGAGAGCTTTGTACGCTGCTTCACTTATGGAGATCCAGTGTTCTTGCACACTCCAGGTTTTATTCATTGTGTTTGTCATGTTGTTTAGGGTTTCTGAGTATATGTTTTCTCCTTCAAACTCCAGGGTTGTGACCAGGAAGATTGGGTTATAGGGGTGGATGATGGTGAAAGTAAGCACTACAGTTACGAACGAGAGCGTGGTCCGTTGACTTCACGAGTTCTAAATCTTCTGCTTTAGGCTGACTCGTACTAAAGTTGCCTTGCATTCTTCCATGATGTTTATGCTTTTGCCAACAGTTTCTTTCAACATTTATTGTTACATATTGCCTTGTTTTGGTAGCCATTTGGTTTGTCACCTCCTTGGACTGGTCACTCCAGTGGAGGTCTTTTTTCCACGTTGTCTCTTAATATGGTTTTCCCATCTGACCAAATTTCACTTGGCTCTCGACCAACGCTGTGCAGTGCAAGAATGATACGTAAAATCTTTCAACTTGAGGGTCTAAATTTACCACTGGAGAAGTTTTGCTCTCATGGCCTCTGCTTCTGGCATTATTTATTATAGATAAATTTATTTATATGTAAATTGCCGAGAAGTAGATGTTGAATAACTAGAAAGGTAAAATGCTTTGGTTTTTGATACATGTAGAAGTGTCGCTACTGTTTCTGTTCTTAGACTACAAATGTATTGATCTGAACTTGGAAAATGTTTTTCAAACAAACTTTTGTTTCCTTGAGTCACAGTCGAGCAGATCAACCGGCAGACTGGATATTTGGCAAAAAAGCACTTTCATCAAGTCTTGACTCTGCAGCTGAGCAAAGCCATTTCATTCAACTTGTGTACTTTTTAATTATTTCTAATAAAACACCTCTACATGAACTTCTTGGAAGTGGTTCCAAGATCAGAGGCATCTTTCACCCAAGGCGCATTTACGACCCCACCAATCCAGTGATGATGGGCGGCCTGTTTTAATGCAGAAAGGAAGCTGCTAAGAGGAATTTTGTCTGCCAGTAATGAAGCGTCTATAAATACTGTCAATCACTCGAGTTTAATGCTGAATTCAGTTAACAGAATAGGACCAGACAAAGACATACAACAGATCGTGTTCAACACAAACTTGATTGTGATTTGGTTTTCATGCATCTTCGGTTGATGCGTTATGCATAAGACACCAACGTATGAACTTCTAACTAGCTATATGCCTAAGTGGACTTTCAATATCAGTCAGAAGCTCTGAATCAGGACATATTAGCACAAAGGTTGCAAAATATTGTTACATGTCATGAAGACGGTAGTTGTAGCAAATAAACTGGTGATGACTGAAACCAAAACTGTCAGAGTGAAAGGTGGTTCCGTCCAGTCGATGGGTAGGTAATTCGAAGGCCAAGAACTAGCTTCAAGTGCAACAGGTCAATTTGAAGCAGGTAAATTCCAGCTGCATGGGGGTCTTGTAATCATAATAGATAGGGGGAAATCATTTCACTGAGAAATCTTTGACTGATAAGTTGCACAAATTTGATTTGCAGCTCAGCCTTACGATCGAGAGGTGAAAACATCTTCGAGGTAATCGACCTTTCCCGTCTTATCCAACACATCTGCTGGAGAGATTGTTCGGTCCGTTGTTAGTTCCGTCAGCTAAAACACCAACAGTAATCCAAAATATAACCTTTGTCTTGTACGGACAAAAGACGATATCATTAAAGCTCTTCAAACATCTCATCCGAAAGACTGAAGTCTGCTGTTCCTTGCAGCAGACTCAACTGCTCCATCTTCGGTGTGATTTAGAACAGAACACAGAGACCAAGGTTAAGAAGATGAAGTTGCAATGACTGTCACTTCTTCCTTTCCACAAACTCTGACCCTATTAGACCTTGACCCCGCTGCTCCAACGAATTAAGATTTTTACACTGGTTTCACTTAGCATGACCATTGACTGGTGCTTTCAGCTGCTTACTTTGACAGCTGGAAGTCTGCCTCATACTCATTGTCAGCAGAAGCTACTAACTCTTGTGAAGTTACCTGGCTTGCATCACTTCTGATTAGATCAGCTAGCTCCTCCTCCTCCTCCTCGATCTCTTCACTCACTTCCTCTGTTTCGATCGTCCTTGCATCGGACCTAGCTGATCGTGGCGTCTGGCCAAGCGGAGTGACACTGAACAACACAGAGAAACTGCTATTGTTAGAACTGAACCTCCATTTTTTTTAGCTCAGATTGAAGCAAGGATAGCACAAAAACTCGACATGAGACTCCACAACCATCAATTATGTTAATTAAGTGATCATATTATAATTATATTTCTATATATTGCAGAATTCCATTATATTACATTATCTAATAAGATTTTAAATTCTGCCACTTCCAATTCGTATACATTTTATGCTTATTGTAAAATCAAGACCTTAGCTCTGAAAGCTGGAGATATTCAGATCAGAATTGGCATCAGAGGCAAAACATTTAAAATGACAGGTATGGAACAACAGTTATCACTGGGCACAATATTTACCCCTTTTACACAGAATATTCCACTTAATTCGACAAGATAATCAAAAGCTGCTTACTTTGACAGCTGGAAGTCTGCCTCATACTCATTGTCACCATCTGCGTACAGAGAGAAATTTTATTGGTCAACCAAATGCAATTTGTGCCTATGTATTAAAAGCGTCTATAATACACTTTTACAGATCCTGTCTAAGAGATGCATTAAGCATATTTTGTAAATGTTCCTACACAGGCGTGAACGTGTGTGCACATTTTTGGGAAAACCATGTATACAATACATCTTCCAGGCTCACTGCACACTGGCAGAATTTCACATAAATTTCTGCAGGGCCGACGATCAAAAATACAGATTTTCTTTACACTGCTTCCCATCTGTTCCCTTCGTCTTTCTTTCTTTTGGGGCCCCTGTTTGCGGCTTCTTGCATTTTAAGACTATTCTCATTACAACATCATTATGACAGCCGTTCTGATACAACATTGTATGAGATATGACTACGAAATTAGACAAGGCTCCCATCAGAAGGAGTTTCTGGTTTCTTTGAACTTAAAACTTTGTAAGAAAAACAAACATCTGACCTGAATCTTCGTTGCGAAGCAATTTCTTGTCGGCTACAACAGAGGAGACAAATTTCCTCACCTGATACAATCAATGCAAGGTTAACACCAGGTTCGATCAACACAACTCGGCTTCACCTGTACTCTGCCACGTGAACGCATGAATGTACTTCCGCATATATCTAATGTATCTATGACTTTATGTATGTAATCACTTGTTTTTCCCCTTACAGAAACAGTGTTGGCTCTCAGGCAGTCTTGGTAGCTGGTCCAAATCTTTGGAACTTACTCCTGAGTTCTGTCAGTTTTGTGATGTCATTCACATCTGAAATTCAGACTCGTCTGTTTCAACTTGCTTACCCACTGTAGCCTAATTTCTGGTTTCTCTGACCTAATGGAATTTGACCCGTCTTATCTAAAGGATTACAATTTTTGATTGCGATTTCACTTGAAGCAATCGTTGACTGACGCCTTAGTGCTATAGAAGTTTTTAGAATGGAATAGATTATATCTGTAACCATTAGTCTAACAATTTCCTACCCCAAAATCATTACAACAATACACAAAACATCAATCAAGAGTAGCAGACTTTTTGCCCATGTCTTCTCTCCACCACTGCCAACCAGTCTGATCACACAAGACAATAACCCAGACGTTACATAGAACAACTTTTCTGCCAGAGAAGAAATCCCCTCAGGTGTAGCAAGAAATGCAAAGGCAGAATACTTACGTAACGTAGGCAGCTGGAACAAAGAGCCATTGCGCGGTGAAGATGAACCTCTGTAAGAAACAACAACTAAAAATAAGCCATAAACATTAAAATGAATCCACATATGATACTCGATAACTGGTTTTGCAAACTGATTTGTCCAGCAGTAAATCCTTTTCGCTAGAACTTTAAAGGAAGCAAATGTTATTCACAAACTGCTCTATCATGTATATATGCAGGTACGTATTTAATGCATTTATTAAGGTATTAATGTGGCACCTTTAAAGAACCTCGCAAAGGCAGATACCACTGACTGAAGACTAGCGCATTATGATAACAGCATCATGATATAGCATGTCTGCATGGATACGTGTTTGTATATACATGAATGTATGAATGAATGTAAGTCTGGATGTATGAATGTAGGTGTATATGTATGTATTTAAGAAATCATTAATGAAGCGCCTTTTAAAATCATGGCATCTTACGCTTTTGACTTTTTGTCATCCTTAGCACTTCGGCTGTCAATGAAAAAGTCATTGTCGTCGTCATCATTTTCTGTAGAATCTTCATGAGAAATCGCTTTGTTAGCACCAGATGTTTGCTTTGCAAAGTTTGTTTGGTCAGCAGCTCCAGTTTGCTGTGAACAGATTCGTGTTTAAACATTAACATTACTAAAATATTGGTAAATAATCATGATCTTGAATGGTTGAATTCTGAATACTTTAATTTTTTCAAATATCAGTCTTCAAATCATTTGATTACTCAGCTGAATACCAACTTGGATTCAGTTATTTAGCATGTCTCTGTTTAGCTGATGAAAACGATTTCAAGCCAGTAAGATGTAAAAACAGTTGTTCGAAAAACACAAATTTTCACCCGTACAGGGAATTATGTTTGTCATTTTCACATGTTTCCGTGTCTTTGTCAACAGTCATTAACATGCAAACAAGAGAAGATTTCTAGGAAACTAAATAATTGAACCTAATCAAATTTTACATTGGTACTTTTAACTAATACCAGAACATTTTTATAAAACTTCACACACAGCAGAAATATTTTAACTGACAACAGGAATTTCACTTAGTTGAAAGCAATATGAAGAAGAGCTCACAATGGTAGACTGGACGGTCATAGTACCTTGCTTAGCGTTGAGACAGTGTATAGTTTGTCGTTTTGTTCATTTCTAAACCGTTGGAAGACTTCGGAGATAACCGGATGCTGCGACATTTCAGTTGATTCTGTTAGTTCCAACTGTTTCACTAAAGCCGTTCTTACAATTGGTTCTGATGACTAAAAGAACAAGAAAGCAGATGTTTTAACCGTAACTGGACATTTATGTAGCACCAATTCAAGAGAAACTAATCACAGGCACTCCCTACACTAGCTAAAATGCAGTTAAACATTAGTCAAAAGACCAGGCACTGATTCTGTGCAGGTTGCATTCAATTTACTGTTAAATGTTTTCAGATAAACTTAAGACACAAGTTTTTCGAATTGTTAACCATGTCCAGTGCTTTTGAGAGGTAGGCCAAAGGAGCTATATAAATGTACAGATACAAACATATAAAACCTACAAATAATGACTGTCATAGACGTCATAGTAAGTTTTTAATAAACTTAGAATGCATGAGCCATTTCCTTAACTCATCTTTCTTCACCTAACTGATGGCATGGTATTTGATTTGTTGGTGTCCTTGGTCTGTAATCCAACGATTGTGTTTTTGAGACTGCTTAGCAGAGTCCTTGTAACAACCCTGGATGAATTGTTTGCACACACATGTCTCTGTAGTATGCATAAGAATTCGGAACCAGTAAGTTGGGAAGCAAACGGCAAGTCCTGCAATGCAATGGGCTTGTGTCCAGAACCTCTGGATTCATCCACTCCAATTCAAGGGCCTAAAAGTAGGAAAGTGCAGCCCATCCAACATTCCATTAGATGGAAAATGGGAAATTTCACTTCTTATCCCGATGACAAAAGACTTACGCAATCCGTTTCGGCATCAAACACCGCCAGGGAATATTCCAGGTTGAAGAACTGAAGAAATTCTCGAACCAAGTGCAAAATCTGATGACCTGAGAAATAGAAAATGCACATTAAATGACATAAAATGACATCACACAAAAAGACAAAATGACATCATGCAAAATGACATAAAATGACATCACACGAAAAGACAAAATGGCATCATGCAAAATGACATAAAATGACAAGGTATCAACTGAAGGTGCACAGCAACTGCTCATCAAGGACTTGCTTACAATCAGTCACGGTTAAAAGTCTACTCTCAAAGTCCCTCCCAAGAGTACACACACTGACCAATTCAAGTAGCTTAACATCATACAACGAGATCACCAATCGGTTCAATCTCTTAGCTGATCATAAACTGGACAGATAGCTCAAAATTAATTATTAGTTTAATAAATGAAAATCAAAGGCCACTGATTTAGAATTTTAAAACTAAAACCAAAGATCATTTACAAGAAAGGCAGTTTGCATAATCACTCCACTGTTAAATTCAGAAATTTCACAAGACTCAAAAACAGATACACCAACCTTCAGTGGAAGATGCAAATTTCTTAAACTCTTGGTTTCGAAACGGGGCTTTGTGCTGCTAAAGAAATAATTTCTAATCAATTACATAATAAATCTACCCTTTATTTTCTTCTTACTGTTACAGCATAAGCCATAAGGTCATATTTAAACGAGGACAGTTCATAAATGACTAAAGCGTTTCAGCTCCAAACTAAACAACTCACAACAATCTAATCAGGAAACTTCTGTAGCATCGTAACAAACAAGGCATCAAGTGACGAACACATTAAGCAAAACCTCATTCCAAAAACACAATCTCTTGTGTATATGCATGCAGGTATGGATATTTTTATACATACAAAGACATAGCATGTATATTCATGTATGTATGTTCATAGGTATCAAGAAATTTAATAAATGTAAATGTACACATGAGATCCATCACTACCACAACCCGTTTGAATAGGTGCCACACAGTTTAAGGTCCCCGTGATAATATAGCACCTATCGAATACCTCTCCAAAAAATCCTTGGACAGAATCAGTTGAAACCAATGACTTTGCAGAGCATTTTTGGCTGTTATTAAACAGAGAGTCTTGATTACCTTGAGAGGATCCTGTTCGTCCAGCGCTAGAAATACGCTTGCTCGAAGCTGCGCCTAAAGAAATCAGTGTTGTAATTTTTAAAATCATCTATGAAATCAAAAATCAAATTTTGTGTCAATGCATCAAATTAAATGACATGCATACATATTTATGTACCCATGGGTGTGTTTGTATGCAAATGTCTGTCTATGTATATATGCACATGTGTGAATACATATGTATTAAAGTAAGTATCTAGGTACTTAATATAGCACTTTAAAGTACATCTCAAAGGTGCTGCACATAAAGCTAAGTACGTAACTTACCTAAATAACCGCATTTTAAGGCAAGTTAAAACTGCATGTTGAGCAAGGTCAAATGGAACTGTATGTATACACAATGGTAGACTGTTCCAAGAAAAAAGTCCAACATTGGCTCGGTCTAGAATGGACTGTGGAAGCATTTATATAGCGCCAACAGTCAATGACACGGCATCAATCGATGGCATCAAGCAATATGTATATTCACCTCAGTGATAATGGGACATAAATATGCAGTTTATCAGCTTCAGAAGTTACATGCAAAATTTCAACAGCCACAAAACCTAAGCGTGTAAAAAGTCGTTACACCTATCTCCTTAATCTAATGTACTCAGGCGATTTCTGTAACGCCGTTATCATAACGTACAAGCCATTTCTACTGCCCGGCTTTAACGAGCACTTTCGAACTTTGTAAGGGTGGCATAATTAAATATCAGTAGTACCGTATTGTATCAATCGATGGTCGCAACTCTCCATTCTTTCAGTTCACGGCTAACTGGCTCGGGTTCCAACAAAAACACCCCAAGCCAAAGAATATGGTCCTAACACCCCCCGATTCTCGTCTTACCCTAATTTTGCCCAGAACTCCATTTGTCTCCAACGCCTGGGCGACGAGATCCCGAAGTTCGGCATCTTCCTCAACACCGGCGGACATCTTCGATTTTTATTCAACGCGTTTCTAAGTAGACTGAATGCCCGAGAAAAGCTGCTTTTCTTCTGTATGCCTTAGTTAGTGGCGCTGAATAAATTCAAAGTTTAAAAAATTTAAAACTAGTTAAAACACGTTCTACACTCAGGAACTGTAACTAAGTAGGAACCAATCAGAGAGCCGGACTCACGAAGGCGTGTTCCGTGTATACTCGGAGCATGCTCCGTTAAGATCTGGAACAGCAGCGAGTAAAATTAAATGTATACGTTTTTCTATAGCTACCGTATAGCTTCGACCCTGCTCATGTTTCGATGAATTTAGCCAGTGAGAGCCTTCACCAGGGCTGTCAATTCGAAAGAGTGCTACGTTAGTCCCTGTGTACGGACAGAACTGTACAAGCAACAACTGGTGGCTGCTTATGCTGTGGGGAGTTAACCACCTCAGCTGGTCATCTATTTAGCAATGAGAAATTGACAGCTAGATTTGCTTTGTATCCTCCCTTGAACAGATCAGAACCATCTATGATAGTCGTCTACCTACCTGTTATTTGGGTTTTGACTTGGACCCGAACCTGCTTTGGCGATTCTTTTTGATTGACCACTGTGATTAAGATGGTTTCCATGACAGCTTTTTGACCATTCTGATATGCGAATTTACGCTTGTAATTGTAATCTGACACTTATAAGGCATCACTTCAAGAATACTCACCCACCCCAAACCAGTGAGACCACTGTCAAATAATAGATTTCATGCGCTTGCAAAACTGTGGAAGGGACAAACTGAGGAGCTTGAACCACAGCTCTTGGGAAAGATGATTCCAGCTGAGAAACTGAGATTTGGTAACCTTGTAAGTTACCAAATCTCAGTTTTAAGTAAGTGCAGCAAACAAATAAAAGTCAAGCACTTTCGCGTAAAATAACACATCTTTCTTTCCCATTTGGTTCTGCCCATATATATCTTCACGGAAGAGAAATTCTCCGCATACACTTTGGCCATAGGTTTCTGCACTGGTTACAACTCTCCCACTGAAATAAATTTCCCTCTGCATTCTCCTCCTATCCATCAGTCTTTTTCCATTGGAAGGAAGAGACTTGCTTAGCCGGACCCAACACAAATATCCAAATTCTAATTTAATTCATGCAAAATATTAGACACACTTGAACTACATCAGACCCAATCAAACGTAATCGTGAAAGACCACAGTAACCCATAAACATGAACTGTGTACCGGTATATCTTTAGTTGGTTCCAAACAACACACATCTATTAATACCAATTTACTGATAGGCAGTTATTGAAACCGTGAAATGCTGAACATTTTATGTCGTCCTAGCATTTTATTAGCTGATATTCTGCTTCAGCAAAATAAATGGTTAACTTGTTCAGGGTTTAACAGCCGTGCATCCACTACAAGTCATTTTCTAATCAAGTTCCACCTTTCCACCTTAACTATTAAAACTTACAGTAACTACTATTTCCAAACGACAAAGACAAGTTATGGAACTATTTCCGCAACATGTTGGTTGATATTATCACACCCTAGCATACATCAGTACTTAGAAAAGATTTGTTTAGAGTACCAGATGCACAAATATTGATGGCAATTTCAGTAACATTTCACAGACAATTGTCAGATAAAATGTCAGCCGATGCTAAACGTATATTCCAACCCAGAGCAGCAAAAACAAAACTCCGAAGCCCATGAAGACTGAAGCAACGAGAGCCACCAACAGCTCCTTGAAGACATCACGCGTAAACTTCGTGGACGTAACCTCGTAGCTTTACAGTAAGTCAAGAATGTAATTTTGTAATTCTTTTACATCATGTGCTTACATATCTTAATATTTATTATGCGTCTTTTAAGAAATTCTCAAAGAATCTTTGACGCTAATTTATTAATTAAAGTTTTTAAAAATCCTTGGTGTTAATTTGCTAATTAACCTTAACTGTGTGGAGAAAACTGAGAAGACCTATCGATCTGGAACAAGCCACGTTTTTAAAATTTCAGCCAACTAGTACCATTCTGACAAATATTCTCATGATAGTAGAATGCTGTTAGCTTTATTAACTTTTTGACAGTGAGGTATTTTAGCCATGGGCTTTACCCAAACAGTTTAAATGTAGTTCCTTAACAGAGATATGTTTGTGAGGATTCAGTCTAATTTCAGGCTTGACATTTTTTAAAACAGTGGGGCCAGAAAATTTTTGGGTATTCCCATCTATAGTAAAACTGTGGCAACTCTTTGTGCTCTAACTGAGCTCTCAGTTTGGTTCTTAAATATAAACCCTGCTATCAGCTTTGGCAACACAAAGAACAAAGGATACACGAAGAACCAGGCCATGAAGAAGATCCCAATTCCCAGCAGGACTATCGACAGGTGAGGAAAAACTGCTGGGTTGATCGGACTAACATAGCGATTCATCGACTCAATTGCGATATCCTGAAAACATAACCTGGGGTACTACATTTTCTGAAAACATTTAATCTGCATTAGAACCAATGCATAACAGAATATAAAACATATGCATGCTGTCACACGAACACATAGAATGTGATGTCACTGAGAATTTATATAGCACCCATGCTGCACTGCGTATGGCTGTCAAAAAGAGGAGAAATTGCGACGGTGCCACTTGGATCGGCTGGGGTTTAAATATGAAGAACACTGGTTGGCATTCATTGCCGTGTGCAAGTTTTCCTTTGTCCGACGAGACAAGCTGATTTCTGGTGATTAAACAGCATCAGTCTGAAGAGAGACTACAGATGATCCTAACTTCTATGCTACCCATCATAATTTGTAAAATGTATAACACATCAACTGATGGAGAAGGATGTAGCCACAACTCAACGATCTATGCACCGAGGTCTTGCGATACAGCCCTAGTTAATAAAGTTTGAACGCGTAGCAAATGTTTTTATTACACGAATTATGGTAATTGTACAGCTTATAAGTTGTTAAACTTATTTTCCTACCATTTTGAAGTCGTTTACGTTTACACAGACGTAGCAGCATGTAACGGAAGTGAGCTGTCAAACACCATCTAGTCTGGTTCCCTACTCTGCTGTCCAAAAGTAAGTAAGCATATCAAGCTGACAAAAGCCGCAGCGAAAGAGGTTATGTTATCGTTATCAAAATTTAATATGGTGTTCTTTTCGAGTACGTCTATCGATACCCAATGATAATAGCTGTGGAGCAGCTTATTCACCATTTGCTTAGTTTATCGCCCCTAAAAGGTTGGTCAATAGCTGCCTCACCACTCTGGACTAACCTCCCCAGAACTGTGACAGGTATCTGACCCATCATACCAACTCATCCATGCTCCGCCGCTTGCAATTTCTGCATCGGCCTTTAACTCAAAATTGAAAAAATCCTCTTTCACAGATCCTATTCTGACACCCCTTCTTCCTCTTATCGCTCTTTCCGCTCCAATCCCAAATACCAGCCACCGTAGCTGCTAGCTGATTGTCTGACTTTTGGATCTTGACCGAGAACCGAACCCTTTTTGCCTATCGATTTGGGTTTGACTGAACGTCTGTGAATAAGCTGGTCCCCGTGACGTGACTCTCATTGGGCGCTGTAGAAATCTCGGGATTTCGATTAAAGGCGAGTTGACCACGTGAGATAAGGCAAACTCGACACGTAGGCCTAAAAGTATGAATGCATGACATCAACCCTGTTCATTTTTCAAAGAATTTATCGGGTGAGATCGCTGCCTATTTGATTGGGCGCCACGCCATTTACTCTCTGTTTACGGACCGTGATAGCCCGAAATTAATCAATACGTTATTATAATATTACCGCTTCACTGTGTGGTTTCCTTTTAAACTCTTAAACTTCGGGTTTGATGCCTGAGAGGTAAATAGATCTTGAAGTTCTTATTTTTTGTTAAATTTAACATTTGCAGCATATAGCGTTCTGAAAAACTTACATTCAAGGATGGATAAGCGAAGCCCAGTTTGGAAATATTTTTCAGTAAGGGACGATATCAGAACATTTGCGATTTGCAGTAAGTGCAAGGTAACGATTTCACGTGGCACTGGCCACTGGAAACGTTTAACGAAACAGCAGCATTAAATAATCACCAACTATCGTACTCAGTGAAAGACTTTTCAGTACTGCTGGAGCTACTTATTCTGAAAGGAAAAGGTGCCGTTCACATGGTAATTTTGAACGTTTAGTCAAAATCGCAATCCAAAATCATAATCTGTTGGAGAAGCCGGATCAATTTCCGATAAGTCAGAGAAACAGGATAATAAATTATAATAAGTATACATATTTTACTATGGCATATTCCATGCAAAATGCTGTAGCATGGTTGCATCACCAGAAGACATCTTTTAATGCATGAATTACTTTATTCCGAAGTTCAACTGGCTTTTAACCAGTGTTGTATTAGCAGCGACAATGATACGTCTATAAAAATCATTTCAGTAATACGTGTCTATCTACAAGCTGTGTACATTCATACTGAAATCGTATAAAATTCTAACAATTGTTATATACTGAGGTAAAGACATTCACAAAACCTACTAAAATTATCTACAAAAGATAAACACACCAAAAACAGTCCAAAGTCCCAATTCCACGAGAGGATGTTTGAACAAAGCATTAGCTCAAAATTCAGTCAAACTGCACATTAGATGCTATCAACCAGTGTTGACCTGGCCGGCAAACATGCTTCTTTCTTTCATCTTCGACTCGGCTTCTTCACTGTTAGATTTTACATCACAATGCTTTATACTATAATATGACTTACATCTTCAAGTTGTTGGCTCATTCTCCCAATTTTACAATTTTAACTATGACCTTCACAGATAAAATGATTTCACTGCTATCATATGAATTATACCTATAAAAAACAGGGTATGAGACACCATCTGTTGATGCCTTAGGCATTAGGCACCATTACTATTATACTGTCATGTAGAACACACCAAAGCTAACACAATTAAAATCCCCAATTAGACATTCAAACCGTTTCTGCTAGTAGACAATTTGCTCTTGCATGCATATATCTCTGCTACATTTTATTGAATGATAACAATGACATTTGGATAACAACAGCTGTCAGCAAAACGGCTGGCCAACACTCCACATTGTCCGCAAACTAGCAACATCACTTTGCTAACAAATGCCACAGCAAAGCTGCCTCAGCGAAGAAGGATTACGTTAACTGCAGAAAAATCCCTACTAACATTACTTCCAAAAACCATCTTTTAGGATCTTTTCACATTTTTGCCAGCAAATAATATAACTAAATGCCAAAGTAAATTCAGTCAATCATCATTAAGTAGATCGAAACTCGTTAAATTTTCGGAGTATACATCTCGCTCTGAAAGCCCTTGATGGCAGCTGCCTTAATACATTATATTTTCGAAACACTTTTCATAACTACCAAGACTCCAGATCAAAAACATACATCAAGTCTGTACAAACGTGCTGAGACGCATTTTTAATGTAATAGCCGCAACTAAGCATGCTCAAATGTGCTACCAAACTGTACTCTAAATGGCAGTTCAAGTTAAACTGCATGACTGTGAATTTACAGATTTTGTTCACTCCTAAACTACAAAAAAATTGGAAACAAACGGTTTGGTCCCACAAAAACGAAAATGATGCTAAAATTCTATGTACAAATCAACACACATCATTCACAAATTACAAAAACTGTAACAGCAGAGGTACTCTGAAATCTTGTTAAAAAGCTGCCATTGGTATATATGCAAGTATTTATGTACATATGTATATACGTATGTATGGACATTTGCATAGCTCCTTTTAGAACCTCTCAAAGGTGCTGGTATGAGTTCCAAGAATAAAACTGAACTTTCACTGCCTCTGCCAAGGGATATATAATTATAAGCACTAACTGTCTTTCAGTTTTGCCGGCTCCTGCCCACCACAAGTGACCTTTACGAAAGGCAGCAGCCGTCTCAGAGTGCCTCTCAATAACCTGTTAATGCTTCAAGTCACAAATGGATAACTAAATGTTGAAATGTAATATTGCACGACATTTTAACAACCATTATTTTCAAAATACATTTGTAACTCTGCAACTATGGAACCTGTAAATGAGTGCACTGTAGGCATATCAGGTGTAGCAATACGCACAGATAACAGTAATCAAACTATAAGTAAGTCTGCCACTGAATAATGTGTACAAAACAGATTACCTGAACGTGTGTAATTATCCCTTAAAATTTACCATTAAATGCATTACGTACAATCACATTACAGCTTAATCACTGTATGCTAACATACCCAAACATTTCTGTAGCTTTAAAGAATTCTCCTCTATATTCGCTGAAGTCTCTCACACAAAGTTTATGACGGAAATGATCCACAAAATGACCTTCCGCCAAGAAAGAACCATAGAAGGCGATATGAGGAGAGGCTCAACTTAAGCCACCTTCATCAAAATAATCCTCTTAAGCGTCAAGAGAAGTCTCCGATGGTGAGGAGCTAAAAATACTGAACAGACAATGAGTAGAGAAGATCAACCACACTTATTTAAGCGCAAAAACTTGCAGCTTAGACAACATCAAAACTGAACACCTGACAGACGGTTGCTCCACATACAGTCAACCTACCACTGCAACAGTCAACTCAAGGCAACGCTTCAAGCAACAGAACTATTCTGTCTTTTCAAGCAGGAAACAACCGAAAAATGCATCAATCAAAAGACGAAACAAAAACAACCTCAAACACGAAGACAATTTACAGTTTAAAGAACTAACAAGCAGTGAATTAGTCACTGGCTGGACTGACCCTCAACACCAAATCAACCTGTGGCAGTTTTAAGAACAAATGGACAAAATAAAGCACAGAAATCAACCGAAATATAGCTCAGACAAAGGCAGATAATCTGTGTGCGAACCCACGTTAAACACGGTATCAAAACACATTCAGTAGCAGAGCTGGACGCCGGTGCTGAAGTTAAATTTTCCACTAGAAATACTGAAGTTAGATAACAAGGGGTGTAAACAATTGAAAGATATTCCTTGTGTTTTGGAGTTTTACGCTGCTGATAAAAACCGCACAGCACAAGGTCCGAGATAAACATTCATAACGAGTTCTATGCAATACTGAGGCTTCACTGAACGTCAACAAAGATGAATGGAAGACGTGTAATCAAGTCCGAGTGCTTCTTACCAAATGGCAAAAACCCAGACGTCGAAGCAACGGTCCGTTACAAAATGCACAGGTAGTTCACAGGGTAACAGAGAAGCCCCAGTTCCCAACTGCTAGGCTTGGGCTCTCTTATATTTCAAAGGCCTGTTATAATATTACCAGAGAACTTTTTTCTCAAGCTTGAAATCGCCTGGCAAAAGTCAGTCACCTGAAGGCTTCAGTCACGTAATGGCCAGTGATCAACCAATGCTCGTTTCAATCATATCTCCTCCAACTCATAAATTCCACACATCTGGCCTGGAAAAACCAGCTGCTTGGCAACCATGTGCAGCATAGCAACCAAGTAACTTGGTGTTGCAACTTGTTGGCACAATACAGTATAAGAAAAGCGATGTCAGGCTGGTGAACGCACAGCTTCTGAAATGCTTGAGTGTGTGTCACTGTTGATCTGTCACCTCGAACAGAGTGGTTCCAGTTCAGCAGCTCTGCCTGTTCCGGCACTAGCGCGGTTCTTGGCGGACCGAATCGCCGGCGGATCGGACCATTCAGGATGGACCGAACAAGGCGGTGAGTTTGACCACGGTTCAACCAGAGTGTCAGGGGAGGGTGTGAGGCAGTGTTCAAGGGCCGGATACGCAGGACGTGGCGTATCGCATGCGTGCACTGAGGGAGGTGTTAGATGCCGGAACATTGGGCTTTCAACAGATTGCCTCAGTGCAGCCATCTCGAAAGGGCTGAGGCCAACAGAGTCTGAGGTTTGACAGGCATCAGCTGCTGAGGCAAACGGCCTCTTCTGAGCACGCTGGTGCAAGGCCTGCATGTGAACCGGGGACAGAGAATGGCCTCTTTTTGAGCCTGGCGCTATGGGTACTTTTTCCATGCCGGGCTTCTTCGTCGAGGTACCAATGCCGAGAAATGCAGGGCTTCCCTGGAGGCTCATCGAAACTGGGCTGGCTGGGCTGGTCGAGTCTGGGGGACTCATTCCGTCGTACTGCCAGATTGGGGTGTTGGTTGCGCTCGGATTAACGGCACCCGGGGACGCAGTTCCACAGGTGCGGTTCTGGTTCACATCATAAATGTCTCGGTCAAGAGCCCTGCTGGCAGCCAGGGTCACCGAGGACGTCGCAGAACCAGGAACAGAGGTGGAGTCCAGGTGAGACTTTTTGGACGTCATAGGCTGAGATTCCGGTGCTACGGGCAGCGATGATACGCCACCACACAAAGTTCTAACCTCTTCTTCTGCACAATCCCTGTCCCCACCTTGAACTTTAACCTTTCTGCCATCACCCCTCTGCACCGAATCCCGGCCTTTCTTTTTTGACTTCCTGACCACATCTGATGACACAGAGATTCCTGTTGACAGTTGGCGAGACTGTCCTCGCGGCGTACCTCCACCGGCCAAAGTCGCATCCTGGCTCTCCTGCTGCTCCCTCTTCTTCTTTACCATCTGGCGCACATACGGTGGTAGGATGACACCCGACGTCGCAGCACTGGTGACGCTCGACAACGGCTTGACGCTGACGTTGTCAAGGAGACCGACAACGAGATCGTGCTGGTGCTCGGCGGCTATGTCTCTTGGCAACCGGTCCATGTGGTCTGGAACGTCTCTGTTGGCGAGGTTCTCGAGCAGAAGACACGTCACCTCATAGTTGCCCTCCCGAGCTGCGAGGAACAGCGGTGTCTGGTTGTAGTCATCTTGAACATCACGCTTGGCGCCATGATGCAGAAGAGCTATTGCCGCTTTGTCGTTGTTGACAGCCGCAGCCCAGTGAAGCGCCGTCTTACCTGTGAAAAGTTGGAGATATTTTTAAGAGGAGAAGTCAATTAAAACTCTTTGGGTGTTCACAAAAACACATTCCAAAGTCCTAGCAATCATCCTTCAATAGTTTTATCGAGCAACTCATCAAGATGTTGACTGAGATGCACTCCTAGCCAGGCTGCAGTAAAAAAGCCATCTTAAAGCATCTGAAACTGGTGTATGTAACAGCCAAGCTCCATCAAATACGAATATACACTGTTGGCAATGATCATTCTTTGTTGGCATTAGTAAGTCAGAAGTGCTGGCTCTATATAAATGCCCAGTAACATTACAGTATGATATTCAAGCATCATAGTGTTCAAAGCATTTGTTAACAACACTAAGCAGCAGATTATTTATGCAAAAACGCTGTAGACCCATAAAGACTGTCTCACCCGAGTTGTCGGTCAGGTCGACATTAGACCCGACCTCAAGCAACTCATTGACGAGGCAGCTGATGTCCAAGCGAACAGCAGACATGAGCGCCGTCGAACCATCGTTCGTCTGGGCGTTGATCTTAATCGATGGATGACGAAGTAAAACCTGCTCCAAAGTACAAGACACATGTAACTCAATTTTCCAATGTTCATTCTTTGTGACATGCGCGTATTAATTCAAAGAAAGTTTCTGTTGTGTGGAACTCACTGCTTTACAAAACTACTCACTTTGCACCAGTTCTCAAACTGCCTTCTCCAATGGATTATGATTTCTGTAGAGATTTTGACTTGAAGCGACCATCAATATATCATAATCATAAACTTGAAATTTCTAAAACGCTCCTTAAGAGCTAAGCGCAGGGCACCAACTCATTCACAAGCACTGCATCAGGTAAGAGGGGTTGTCCAAAGATGCCACATCAAGAACCAAGTCCCGTTGTCAGAAGACCAAAGAGAGAGACTGGGAGAGGAGCTGTTAGTGTGGGTTGTGTTTAAGCTGAGAGAATCGGGAAAGCAGCAGATTCGATGGATTAAGGTGGGATTTCTTGAAAAGATAAATGCCTTGGGCACTATGACAGTGGCACTTTAGAAGTCATTAGATTAGATTAGATAAGCATATTTAAAGCTAAAGCAGGAATTGGTACAACAAACAATGTACTTCCGGATACAACAGGCAGCGAAGAGCGAAAGAACAATCAGAGAAAGTACTGTGTGCTCTGAAACGGCATGGTCGAATACCTTGACTACTGGAACGGCATCAGCTGCAACAGCGGTGTGCAGTGGAGTGCGACCAGTATCATCCCGAGCATTTGCATCGGCACCCGTTGCCAGAAGCTCCTTGACAGCCTCAAGTTTTGCAAAACGAGCGGCAAGATGCAGTGGAGTCTCACCTGAAAAGAAACAGCTATCAATATTTTAATCAAATTAATTAAATTGATGAACTCTCTTCCTGCATCTGTTCATTCGTCATTTTGTCTTTCAGTTGCAAATTAGGATTCGCGTTTTCAGTCAGCTTATTCCCCATGGGCTGCCTCTCTCTTTCAGTGGACTGACTCTCTCAGTGTTGACCTGACAGTGGCCTGATTTTGGTGCACAATTGGCTGATGCCCTGAGCATCAGACACTGGCACTGAAGATGTTGCAAATTACAATGACCATAAATAGGCAGGCTAATAATGCATGTGATTAATTCCTCAGCTGCATTTTGCATCTAGCAGTAGGATAAAGTGAAGATTTGTGTGGGGCTCGGTGACCGATTGGACAGAGCGCTCGGCTTGTAACTGGCAGAACCTGGATTCGAGCCTCCTCCCCTTAGAGGTTACTGTGTAGGGACCTTGAGCAAGGACTTCACTCACAACTGCTTGGTGCCTCAGACTCCAATTTACTGACCTTGCACACAAAATAAATTTAGAAATAATAATAATAATACTAATAATAATAATAATAATAATAATAATAAAAATAATAATAATAAAGACTAATCACCACTGTTATCCGTGCGTGCATTGACTGCAGCTCCCTCCTTCACCAGGGTGGATATAACGCTGCCGTCGGTGTTTCTGCCCTCCTCCTCGGACGAAGATGTCTCTGCCCTGTATCCGCCCACCATCGAGGCAATCATCAGTGGAGTCATTCCACCAGGACCCTGGACGTCGACGTTGAAGGATTCAGCTGGATCGCTCTGAGGTGGTGTCAAGGCCACGATGGATGAAGACCTCAGATTCCGGCTGATCGAACGAACTGTAGCCCAAGAACATTGGTCATTCAGGACCAGAGGATCTCCAAAATCATGCTACACAAACCACAGTTACAATCAATTAATGACCTTATCATTTATCATACCATTTCCAAGAAGGAAGTAGTTATATGTGAATACATGTCTCTATATGTATCTAGGGATCATGGTAACCAAGCATCGTGGTATCACGCTATACAGCTGTCTTCGCTTTCATCTTAGTTTAAGGTGCTAAAGTATCGGACTTTTCTCTTTTTTTTCAGTGCACAGTTGTCAAGTGGTTAGCATGCTAACCTGGCAATACAGAGGTCAGGGTTCAAATCCGTGTCAGGACAGAGAGACGTCTTGCAATTTCTGCTCCACTTTAGTCCCCTAGTAAACTTGGCTACAAAATGAGTACAGTGTCAACACATTGTCAGTGGGAAGATCAGGCTGTGAGGGAAAGGATTGGCCACCCACCCTCAAATACCAAGGCGAAGGAAATGAAGCATCCAGCACTTCCAACCAATGGGGTATGACCTCTCAGGGTCATACCTAATTATGGGACTGCTCTTTCTCTTCTGCTTCAACTTACTCAAGTAGTGTGGTAGTCTGATGTGTACCTTAAACCTCTTAATTTTCAGTCTCTCCAGGCTGTCCTCGTCGCTGGATACGCCGTTGAGGATGCTGCCACTGTCAGTTGGGGAGTCACGCTCTCCACTCGAAGCTGTCTGTGGAGTCCGGTCTCTGCCGACAATCAGAACATACACAACAGATCAGTTGATTTCTACACCCAACAACAACTATGACCCAATAATCAATGATGATCCCACAACGCGGGCAAACTAGTTGTTCCCTTTGCAGACGTTTAAACAAAGCAACAAGAAGTTGTGTAGTCATGCGCTCTACTAAATTTGGCATCCACGATCTCATCAGTATTGTATCATTACTGTATCAGAATGGAAATGTTGTATACTAATCCAATAGGTGGAATATTTGTGAAATCGGGCACTACTGACTTTGGTCTGCGCCGAGGCACAGATTCGCAAGAGACTAATGATGAAATGTTGTCACTGTTTGTGACAGCCAGTAAATGAACTACTGGAAACAGAATTCACTCCAGCATAACCTATTCAGGTTGATAATCCCATTCCCATTGTAACGAAGCATCTGATAAGGAGGTTCTTGTATAATGTATAATCAAGTCAGACACTAAACACCTAGAATTTGTTCATGTGGCTGGAAATATCTGTGGTCAAAGACTTTACATGTCATCTTTTTTGCAATGACAAATACCATTGGCCAAAGACTTTACCTGGTTCCCTTGATAGCTGAAGTCATCCACGATTTATTTGTGCTGACAAGTTTGAATCCTTCAGGGAACCAGATCGCCCGACTGTGCGCCCTCTTCCGTGTCCTGCTGACTATCACCGCCACCAAGATGGCGACTATTACAACACAAACCCCACATGTCACAGCCACTGGCAGCATGTGGTTCACTTTGGGAACAGCACCCTCACCGTCATCATCATCACCGTCTGGGATGGCTGCAAATCGCAAAGACTCACATGTTAACAGAGGCAAGTTCAAATTCTCTGCTGTTAACATCTGACCGTGAACAGTTGCAGTGTGTCGAAAAGTGCCACCACAAAGAGAAGTTTTATGCAAATCCAAGAACAAAGAGAAGTTTTATGCAAATCCAAGAACAAAGAGAAGTTTTATGCAAATCCAAGAACAAAGAGAAGTTTTATGCAAATCCAAGAACAAAGAGAAGTTTTATGCAAATCCAAGAACAAAGAGAAGTTTTATGCAAATCCAAGAACAAAGAGAAGTTTTATGCAAATCCAAGAACAAAGAGAAGACAGCAGTTCCTTAAACCAACCCTAAGAGGCGGCCATGGGTATGAAATGTTAGCAATCTCATTTTCTTAACCTCGGCATATAAGTGCAGGTGGCTATTCCTTTTTCTTGCAACCTGAACATTACACCAGCAGTGTACATACAATCAGTGTTACTCATTTCACAGCCAAATTCACTGGGGAGACAAAGATGACAGTGAACATAAAGAAAGAACCAAAGTAAATGTCACCCCGGCGATGATGATGATGGCGATGAAGATGATGAAGATAATGAAGTGAGTCAGAAGAAGCGTAGTAGTCGTCGGACACTTGCATTTGAAAGACTTGATGGGAACGCCAGGTGACCATCCAGATTTCTTCATCGATTGGTACATGAACTGAGCAGCAGCATCTGTGTTTGAAAAACACTGCAGGACGCACTTTGTGTTGTCCAACTTTGCGTGGATGATACTCCTGCAACAGCCAAAGTAAACCAATCACTGTTTCTTCTGTTTACATGTACACAATTTCACTACTTAAAGTGACACAGCGGTCTATTCGGTAGTGTGCTGGGTCTGTAATCCGACGATTGCAGGTTCGAGCCAGAAAAGGAAGAGAAAGGATCGTCTTAGGCATACACCTATGATTCCTCAGCCGATGGACATATAGTATGTTAACAAATACATCACTTACTTACTGTTGTCTATACTTATATGGTGTCTCAATACAACACTACTAACATAAACTCGTTTATATATTTCTGGTGATATACACATGGTCCATCAGTGTAACATTTCTTAATAAAATTAAAAATATCGGTAAAAAACAACTGACCCCAAGACGTCTGAAGACGAAGCCCTTTTTCTTCGCTCTATACGGAAGAATCTCGCATTGCCGTCGGTGGAATGGTTGCCGTCGATTTCCGGCCACCTGTAGACCATGTCCCGCCCCTGATCGTCTTTCTTAATCGTCACTCGGCTGTGAAGCAGCAGGCTCAGTTGCCGTAGAAACAGTGGCGCCATCTGGGTGAATCTGTCGGGTGGCACAAGGACTATAATGATCAGCGTGCCGTCCGCATATGCTTCACTGTGGCCAGACTCTGGCAGGTCGCAGTCATGACCATCCCATCCGCATTCGGCCGTGTTGCAGCCCTGGTCACATGACCCATCGCCATAGTGACTGCGGCAGTAGGCGTCGAACATTGGGTTGCACTCACTGGTACCCTGCAATAGATAAGGTACGATAATTGTGTGTTTATTACACCGTGAAGCTCTTGAGCGGCTCTATATAAATGCTCTATTACAATTACTTTTAGACCAACATATTAATGCTTCTTAGCATATAACCCTGACGCCTTGTGCACTGGACACTGGCGCTACAGAAGTCATTAGATTAGACCAATTAGAAATGGTATCAGTCAGAAGGCTCTTAAAAATGTTGTCAAATTAAACAACCAGAAAACAGTTCAATATAAAAAGAAAATATAAAAAAGTAACAATATGAAGAAATAAAAAACAATAATAAACTTGTTTTGTTGCCATTCAAGTATTTTGCTGCTCATGCAGAGCAAAGAAAGCCAATCCTTACATTACGGTTTACGCAGTCCCATCCATCGTACAGGCACTCAGGCACGTTACACTGTTCATCACAGTGACTGTCATTGAAGCGCATGTAGCATTCTCTGCCACGCTCCTCCGGGAGACACCTGTCGTAAGGTCGCGGCAACTCATCACAGTCATCTCCGTCAAATCCACACACATGGGTGTTGCAGTCCTCCTGAGAACAACACACATACACAGAGAATTTTATGCATCAGTAAGAATTATGAATTACACCCGAATCAGAGAGAAGCGTCGCTCAGCAACAAATTGTCCACAAGTCATTAAAACCCAGAATGTGTGGATGAAAAGCAAGAAAGTTACTAATCAACCACCATGTCAATTAATATTATTACTGTTATTAATATAACTATTATTTTTATTATTATTAATTATTGTTTACTATTATTATTATTGTTATTATTATTCAGATAACTTATATGGTACCATAAAGTGAGAACTTGAAACACGGGTGCCTTACAGAGACAGTCAGTCAGTCAGTTGTGTCGCTCACAAGCTTCATGGAACAAAAATGTCTTAAACTGTCTTCTAAATGCAATAACGTTGTTCTACGACTTCACCACCACTGTAAGTTAGCACGGTCCATACATGGGGACCTTAAAAGGCATTGCACCCATTCAAATGGGCAGCGGTGGTGAAGGATCTCACCCGATTAATTCACTGAAAAATAAGTAAGGTCGAGGCCACACGGTCGCCAGAAAAAAGTATACATTTACATTTATTTACAATTAAGTAAATATTACTATCACTATCACTGCAAACTGTCTAACACTCGCCAACACGCAATCAACAAAAACAAACTAAAAAGAACATTTCAATCTTCTTACATCACAGACGCCATTATTCCGTTTCTCCTTGCAACCTCGCACAGGGCATTCCATGTCATCAACCCCTGGCTGTGCTGGTGACCCAAACCCACCGGGAAATTCCTCATCATACACATCGCAGTTGATTCCATTCCACGTCACAGGGCATTGACAGGCATATCCGCCATCAGCCGTCGTAAAACACGTCCCGCCGTTGCCACACGGACGCAAGCGACACGTGTCAACAACGGAAGGACGCTGACAGACGCCTCCTGACGTTCCCAAAGGGCAGTTGCACGTGTATCCATTCGGAAGCTTCTGGATACATCGACCACCATTGCGACATGGAGAACTTCGACAGGAACCAGTGATAACTTCACAACGACTTCCGGAAAAATCCTAACACAGAAATAACTGAATAAAATGACTAAAGCTAGTTAGTTACCTAGGCACTATGGTATCTCCTAAGTACCTCACAAAAGGAACATAAGCATCTTCTCTATTCTGCATTAACGCATCTAGAGATCTTCTATAATGTGAAGTATCTACCAATAATAGTACTTTCTAACAACAGTTTCTAGTAGTACATTCTACTTTTTAACTATCAATAACAGTATACTTTGGCCCATACCACCAGTATGCTTAGAACACAATCAATTAAAAATATAGTAAATGTACTTTCTTGGCCTCAGTACATTAAAAAATATTTACAGGTTCTGAATTAATCTTGTAGTTTAATAGTCACAAATGTTAGTGCTAGTTAAAATTTTGCTTCTGTCTGAGTTAAACTCCAGCTAAGCTGATAATCTGCTGATCATTTGTCATTTTAAAGAGAACTGATGCTAGAAAGCTTTGGTCCCTTCCAGATCTAAGTATCTCAGAAACAGTTTGTGCTGATAAAATAAGCAAGATGAATGAATGAAGAACACTTCAAACCTTTGCACACAAGCAGGTCGCTCCACTAGGTGTATCGATACACCTTCCCTCATTAAGACACGGGTTGGTTGAACACCCCAATGTTTCGCTATCACACAGTTTTCCCGTCCAGCCATCTTGGCAAATGCACCGGAATCCATTAACAAGCTGAACGCAGGCAAGAGATCCACTCCCCGCACATGGATTGGAAAGGCATTCGTTTATGTCCCCCTCACATCGCGGTCCCACAAACCCTGAAGGACAGAGGCAAATGAATTCGTTTATCCCATCCAGACAAGTCCCACCATTTTTGCACGCCCCAGGACGACAATCGTCAATATTCGTCTCGCAAAGCACTCCAGTTGTGCCAGCACGACAAGAACAGTGAAACCCGTCAACGAGATCATGACACGTCGCGCCGTGTCGACACGGTGACCGCGCGCATTCGTTGACGTTGTGCTCGCAGTGTCGGCCGTCAAAACCAGAAGGACATTCGCAGATGTAGCGGCCAACAAGGTCATTGCACGTGGCACCATTGCGACATGGTGCCGAGGCACATTCATCGATTTCAACGTCGCAGTAAGCACCTTCGTAGCCGGGTCGACAGATGCACCTGTGTGACGAGTCTTCGTCTTTACAGGTGCCTCCGTGGCGACACAGGCGCTGGAGCGAAACACCTGGATGGAATACGTTACGCATAATGTGATGTAACAGCAATTAATGTAGCACCTTTATGTCTATGTCTCCTTTTTGTCTGCTTACATTTAACAAATAGCAGTTGCAAAATGAGACTCTGAGAGGCCTCAGTAGGACCTGCTCTTAATAGACACAATCTTTACATATGGGTCAGTCAAGTTCCCATAAATTTCAGCATAATGCATGTGTAGATATTTCTCTTTTATCATCATCACCATCATCTTCATCTCGTTTTAATCACTGTGATCATAACAATTATCAAAAAACCATCATTAACACCAACCTTTATGCAAGGCAGTGTCATTGCAAGACCACATCTGGACATCACAGATGGCGCCAGTCCAACCGGCCGCACAGGTGCAGCGAAACTCATTAGCCACCTGGACACAAGTGGCACCATTCATGCATGGTCGCTTCCACCGGCACCAGTCAATGAAGCTTTCACATCGCTGACCAGTGAGGCCAAACGGACAGTGGCAGCGAAAGGAATCAAGGTGATTGTCGCAGGTGCCGTCGTTAAGACACGGATTCAAGTCGCACGGTCGAATTCGGTGCTGGCAGTTGGCGCCACGAAATCCAGGTGCACAACGGCAGCGGATGGAATTGACGCCATCGACACAAGTGCCACCATGAAGACAAGAACTACAATCAGAACAAGCAATTATGAACTCTTGGAAAGTTGTATATAAAAGGTAAAAGTAAACGTACAGTAACACGCCTGTTGGGGCACAGTAGCCAATGGGATAGAGCCCTCAGCTTGTAACACAGACAGCATGGGTTTGAGCCTCCTCCCCTAAGACGGTTACTGTGTAGTGACCTTGAGCAAAAAGTCCTTCACTCATAATTGCTCAGCGCCATCGACTGATGCTTAGTCAATAGATAATAGCGCTTAATAAATGCAGAAATAATAATAACTAGGAACGGACCTGGCAGTACAGTCGTTGTCGTTCGTCTGACAGTCCATTCCGCTGAACCCTGGCCTACACTGGCACGTGTAAGAGTTGACATAATCCCGGCAGGTGGCGCCGTTTAGACATGGCGCCGACAAGCATTCGTTCACGTCAATCTCACAGCTGGCGCCCGAAAAACCCTGTGGACATCGACAGGTGTAATTGCCAAGGCCATCGTGACAGGTTCCACCATTCCAACACGGATCTACAGAACGAACAAGTGCGGTCGTTTTAATAATTGTACCGTAACAGTCTTCTAAAACCGTTCTGGCAGCTGCACAATTGTAAAAGTACATGCTTTTCTATACAGACCGTATGGCCTCACCCCTACTCATTTTCCAAGGAATTTATTGGGTGAGATCCTTCACCACCGCTGCCACAAAAGACGATTAAGGCATATATTTCTTAGCAGCGTTAGACAGTCATGGACCAGTGTTTATGAGAGGTACCTAAAAGGCGCTATATAAATCTTCAGATGTAAAACAGCGTACGACAGAAAAATCAGCAAAATTGGCTTAACTGTTAATTGTTCAGAGAAATTCTTCCAACTTAATTTTCTTTAGGTCCTATTTCCTTGGAGCAATTTGAAACTCTGTCCATCTAATCTGAAAACTTCTGCAGCTACGTTATCACAACATCAGTGCAACTGTTGAAAAATCATAATGAAACAGGCGTCCTACTGGGACTGCAGTTGTCTGGATTGAGTTCGCAAAGGGGGCCGGTGAATCCCCTCTGGCAGCGACAGATGAATGAACCCCACGTGTTCTCGCACTGTCCGCCGTTACGACAGACATGCCAAACGCTGGAACACTCATCCACATCCAGCTCACAATGACGACCTGAAAAATACATCAAACCATCTTTAAGCTTCATCCTGCTGCAGGATTCATAACTAACACACACAGCTTCCAGAACATCATTCACAGCATTAATATAGCACCCCCTCCCAGCTCTGAAGGACATGAAGATCCAGAGAGAGACAGACAGACACACACACAGACAGACAGATACCCAGACAGACAGCTCAACCAGTCATAATCATAATCATAAGCTCAAGATTTCTACAGCACCCAAAGAAAGCTAAGTCAAAGGAATCAGCTTATTCACAGGCGCTCAGCCAAACAAAATTGATAGGCAGGAGGGATAGAAATGGTTCCAGGTCAAGATTCAAGAGTTGGGAGTCAGACGGCTACAGTGGATGGTGTTTGGAATTTGAGTGAAAATACAGATAAGGGGAAGAAGAGGAAGTCCTGTGAAGTCCTTTCAAATGAATAACTGTACCAGTGAATCCAAGAGGACAGTGACAGGTGTAGTCTGTGTAGAGCACATCAGGAATGCAGGAAGCTTGGTTTCGGCATGGATTGTTGGCACATGGATTGAGTTCAACGGAACAGTTTTCTCCCGTAAAAGGCACGTTGCAGATGCATCTGTATGTCCCAACGAGATCAATGCAGTCACCGTTCACGCACGGATTTGGAGAGCAATTGTCAATGTTCGTTTCGCAGTTGGCACCTGGAACAAGAGCAATCCCACCCAGTTTCAGCTAAAAAGTCACTCATTTTAGCCCAAGCCCATAGCAGGCGCATCAGAAACTAGTAACAATGGAAGCCATGTCAAGAACCACGCTATTATGAGGTCCTGTTAAAATGAGTCTATTTTCTATAGCACAACTAATTTGGGATCCAAACCCCTGACCAATTTATGTTGGCAGAATCTGTGCTATAATGAAACGCATTATAATGCGCCTCTGGTGTTGTCAGAGTACTGGGATATTTATGAACTGATATGGAGCCTTTAATACAAATGACCAATGACCTCATCTTACAGTAACTGTAACAACCACAGCGGAATTGGCACTCCTCAAAAGTGACCAGAGAAGACTGACCAGTGAAGCCAGGAGTGCAGATGCAGTCGTAGCGCCCTAGTCGGTCGAGACAGATGCCATTGTGCTGACACGGATTCAACTTGCATTCGTCTGTCTCCAGTTCACAGCGGAATCCCTCATACCCAGCCAAACAGTGGCAGTCAAACCTGACAAAAATAAATCAATTGAAACGTAGATGGCAGCATTGGTAAAATTGGGTAAAGTAAAGCCCCAAAGTCCATAGATGATCGCAGATGAGGCAATCGTTGACAAGACAGAACACCCTTTTCCTCTGCCTACTGTTGAACCACAAGTCGTAGGGTATTACATCCTACTGCACAAAATAAGTAATGCATACAGGCATGTAGAGAAAACACTATGTACACAACCAAATTATGATTATGTAGGGATGTATGTATGTATCTGGCTATTTATATAGTGCCTTTTAAGAGCCTCACAAATGCACTAAAGACGATTATGGGCTGGAATGACCTACCACCCAGATTCCGAGACTACCTGCTCTCCATGGATGAATTTAGGAAAGGACTTAGAGCCTCACAGTTCCTTCAAGCGTATCCACACGACTGAGCAAGATCATGACAGCTAAATGGGCTGTAAAAGCCATGAAACAAAAATATCTACATAACAATGACAAAAATACATACATACTAAAATGCAGCTGGCTAATTGAATACGAACACTCAGACCACAGACTACAATTACTGGTTCTGTTCCATCTAAAAATCCTGATACAATGTATAAAGCAAAAAAAGTTTCCCATCCAAGACCCATCAATTTAAAAAAATACTCTGAACATTTCCGATGGCAGATACCTTTCGTGGCTCAGCTCACCTGTTCATGCCATCCTCACAGATGCCGCCATTCAAGCACGGGCTGCTGTCACACTCGTTGCGATCGGACAAGCACAGGTGTCCGTAATACCCGTGAGGACAGATGCAAAGGAAGGAGTTGACACGGTCAATGCACCGGCCGCCGTTCTGGCATGGCTGTGATTGGCACTCGTCAATGTCAATCTCACATATTCGACCTACAGCAGACGACGGATACATTCAACGTTAGCAAACATCGGCCGATATTTCCCGGCTGCCCTTTGAACCGGGTGACATCCAGCGCCACCTACAGTCAACTAAAGATCCACTTCCGCCTTCCTGTCTTCTGCTTTTCTGCTCCTCAAATCCTGTCTTAGGTAAACCGCTATATATGTACACGGTTCATACACGGGGACCTTAAATGGTATGGCGCCCATTCAAACGTGCGACAGACAGACAGACTGTACTAACCAGTGCATAAGATGTGACCACTCTTAATGCACATCTAACTTCTCAGCTCAGCAGGCAACGGCCATTTTCACACAATGCCGGCAGTTTCAAATGCCCCAGAACACTGGTGCACAGCTTGGGTGGGCATCACCACCATCTTCACCACGACACCCGTGAAAGTCTACCAATTCTAATCGACAAGGTTAACGTTCTACCCTACTAGATGCCATGCTTAATCACACTTCACCCCGTTGAGACAGCTGATACTCCGTCTTCTCAGCACAAAAACAAATTGCTTCAAACTGAACTTGCCCTCTTCCTATTCTGCTCTTACAGTGAATTACATCACAGCTGTACCCTCCCACTTCACCCCAACTGATTCCCCCAACAGGGGCACGCGCTGCATTCAAGAATTTGTTACTATCATCGAAGTAACAATGTGGGCCACTGACTTGGCTAGAAAGGTCAGACATTTAACATTTTTATCGAGTTTAACGCACTGCACGACTATGTAAGCGTAACTGATAGAATGCTCCTCTACCGAAGGCCCTCCTCCGCTCTGCGAGGCTTTCAGTCACGTGGAAAGGCGTGTTTTCAATGTTCTTCTGAATTTCGACCACGCTGTCCAACCGATCACGATTTTTGACTAGGATTTCGTTTGAAGCAACCATCAGTTGATGCCTTGTTCAGTTTTACAACATAGAAGTCATTAGTTCAGACTAGAAGGCTGGTCCAGTGGAGGAAAAGCCCCTTCTTGACCCAATGTGCACTTGAAAATGGGAGGGATTGGGAAAGCAGAGAACTACATAAGAGTTTAAAAATCATACGAATAAAATGTAACAGCAGTATTTGGTTACGAAAGCCCAGTTGGAGGCACTTCCTACCCTGACAGTTGCAAGAAATATAGTTGTTCTTAATTAAGATGACAGTCGAGGTTGTTCACACCAAACCCTGGCGGTGGAATGATGAGAGGAAAACCAGGACCAAGATCATATTGCCATCAACAGCTATCTCACTATTTTAAATTTCTAAGAAAAAAGACCAAAGCCGTCCAATGGAGAAAAGCTAGAGCGACAACGCTAACCAGACGGAGAGACTGAGCTGATATCTCATTTAAGGAAACACAATCGGAAATGCAGTCCTTACAACTTGATACTATCTCTGATAGGTTTGATTTAAAGGCAGTTGTATCTGTGCTCGTTTTTATTACATGACAACCGGTTATAACTGTGCAGACAATACTCAGTAACTGTCTGTCTGTCTCTGTCTGTCTGTCTGTCATACAGACAGACAGACATCTACACACACTGACACATCTACACACACAAACACGTCTGCTTATCTTTCTAACTTACAATACATGCATACCCTAACCTCACCTATCCACTGCCTCATATAGGATATGCATATATCACTGATAAGAATTATTACGGCTAGCTGCTGCTCCTGAGCCTTAAGTGCGCCTTATCCAATCTAAGTTAACCTAATACCTTGCTCCCTTATCTAATGCACTAACTTCTTCTGGAAGCTTCTATACGATCGTCATCGTAACACAAAAGGCATCAGTCGATGGCTGCAAAATCATACTCCGAAATCACAATTCTTGCGACAAAACTCACTGAGGTCCAATCCGAAAAGGATGGGTCTTCGGTCTCACGTAAACAACATCACAGATGTCAAACGCAAGATCTGTCTCATACGCACCTCAGTAAAAATTAATAAACAATTGCGATGATTTGTCTAAAAATAGAGACGTTGAAGGAGGGTGACGCACTGACCAGTGTAACCTGGCTTACAGATGCAGCTGTACTCATTGACCCCATCTACGCACTTAACGGCACCATATCTGCACGGATTGCTGGCACAGTCGTTATGGTTGACTTGGCAGCTTTTACCTAAAAATACAAGAATTACATCAATGAAACAATAGAGCATATGCAAATTTACAAAACCAGCGCTTTTTTCAAACAGAATGAGCACCAAGGACAGATCCAGGGATCAAACCGGATATATGGCCACATCTGAATTTGACAGCCAAACCACTGACCAGGTTTCCCAAAGTGGTTAGGATAAGGGTTGCCTGCTCAACTAGTAACACAAAAAAGGTCATCAAAAACTGGACAACTAAAATCAGTCACCAAAAAACTTGAAAAATAAACAAGATTCAAAACTTTAAAAATCCAGGAAATTAAAAACATCAAATGAATCAGGGAATCCAAACCAACTCATGAAAACCTGGGAAGCTAAAACCAATGTCATCAAGAAATAAATATGGCCGTGCCCCATTTTGCCCCACTTTGCTTATGCACACTTTTGCATTCCCCACCCATCTCAGGTGATGTACACTAAATAAAATTCTACACAGAGGATAATTATGAATTTTTTAACACTTGATAATTTTGTTGATGGCTTAACGGACTTTCTGCTTCAGCAACACTCAGATAAACCACCTGTTACTTTTAGTGAAACAGAGTAGGCATCGGATGAACTTGGTCTCCTCCTCATCTAATGCCTAATCATCCATCCATCCATCCATCCAGCCAGTCACTAAGAGACTGCTGTCTCCCCTCGTACTTCTCTTGGCCTACTGAACTGAAACCACGTGGGCCACTTTCACCTTCAATCGCTCAGACGGTCGGTCTGTTTCGTCATGTCATCAGTCTGTGTCGCAGTAGTAGATTCATTCCTACCCCCTCCCGCCTTTAAGCAATTTTTACTGCACCGGCAACGAACCCTGAACAGCTCCACTGCTCAGGTGAGCTATAACCCCTTTGAGTCGGACCATCAGTCACTCTACAGCTGCCTGTCTGTCGCCCCCCGTCTGTCTGTCTGTCTGCTCCGCTATTTACATATGGGTATCTTCTGCCATTTTCTGCTCATCCAAAAAGCCTTGCCTTAGTCTGTCCTCTGGGTCCGTCTGTCATGATCCTTCTCTGCCCCTCTGTCTGTAGGTCTGTGTATTTCTCAGACAATGCAGTGCCTGATGGCTATGCACCTGCCCTTAATCCACGCACAAACTACAAAAATCCGCCAAAGCATTGGTCCCAAAGAATCACTGCGTCACACACTGCTGCACCTCTGAAGATGTAACGGGTCTGAACTCGGGGGAAAATGCCCCGTTAGACGTTAAAAAAGAACCAAGCTGGGCAAAACAATTCTGTGTTCTCTGCTCAAGCAGCTCTTAATCCACCTCGCTATTGTCTGATTGCCTGACATTCAGTTTAAATCTATTTTACTATAAATTTCATATCTAACACACCTGGATCTGTAAAAACCACATTTATTTGATACATTTCTTCTCGAAATTCACGTTTTTAAACGTTTTTACTTTTTATGTACGTTTTTATTTGTTTATTGTTTACATTTGTCTCTCAATGAAATTTGCATTGCGATGAATGTGTAGTACATTATGCATTTCATGTTGCTGTTGTTTTCCTCGTTCCTATGGGTCGTTGTGCTTATCCGATGTCAGACACAACGTACGCAAGTGCCAATTCGGATTCACTGCACCTTTCAGTCCACTACCAACGTTTCTTATCAAGTACTTAACACTTTTTCAACTTTCCATGAAAATCGCATTTGTCACATTTCTTATTTCTTGGCTCAACCCTTTTTACATTTATACCCAGAATCACAGTGCAGTGTGCAGTGGACCGGGGCAAATCTAGAGGTTCACAAAGGAGGTAGAACGTAAACAGAACACCAGACCATGTCTACAAGATTTGAATCTCGGGATAGCACAGTCCCTACACAGGAACTTTAAATGGCAAGGCGCCCAGTCGTGAAGGATCTCACCTGATTAATTCATCGATATATGAGCAATGTCAAGGCCATACGGTCAGTCGCCATAGAAACACGTTTACACTTACAATTTAATAATCAGAGTGGCAATTAATTAATTAATCATTCAGCATCAGACAGATTTCCCAAACTAACCGGATGTACCGACGGGACAGAGGCAACGATAGCCATTAATGAAATCCAGACAAGTTCCTCCGTTCTGACACGGATTGCTCCGACATTCGTTCACTTCCTCATCACAAAACTTCCCGGTAAATCCATCAAAACAGTGGCAGTGAAACTGTGCCACTCCATCAACACAGGTTCCAGAATGACAGCTGACGCCATCACAATCATCTATGTTCAAGGCACAGTTCGTGCCATCGAAACCTGGTCCAAACACAACAAATCCTGAGAGGTACTTAGAAAGTGCTGTATTAAGCGTCTTCATACATACATCCATACATACATAAAATACATACGTAAATCCACCCACACATACCTCCACACATCCACCCACCCATACATACATACATACATACATATTAAGAAACAACCATGAATTATTAGAAAAATAGTTACGCTACGACAAGTCATATTTTCTCAAACTAAGCAGATTCACAGACTGACTTTTCTGCCAGTAACTACCTCAACAACTACCAATAACTAAACAGTTACTGTAATCATAATCGTGAACTCAAGTTTTCTACAGCTATGAGTGCAACACTTCAGAAAAGTTCCAACAAGGTATTATATAAGTATCTTGATACTTACGCACATACATACATATACAAACCAACAAGAAATCCCCAGATAGATACATACACACATAGATGATTGATGACGATAATGACGATAAGTGTTATGTAATACCTTTGGGGCAGATGCACTGGTAACCAGTGCCATGGACAATGCAAACTCCGCCGTTGAGACAAGGTCGTGATATGCAGCTGTTCACATCAATTGCACAAGTTGTTCCCGTGAAACCTGAAACCAAATGAAAAGCAGTCTTAACCGAAACAACCTTTGAAACATCAGCACACATATTTCTACTGATCCAAAGTAAAGGATTATTATTATTGTCATAATTATTATTATTTTACCCTAATGTGCTGCACACCCATGGGCTACATAAAATCAGTCCAGAGAGAAGATACTGTATCAGGAACTGCTATGACTTGTCAATACCGGGTGGTATCACCAAAAACGCCTGCAATTACGCATTGGACTACTGTTGCTAGGCACTGGAAGAGATATTGTGTTTCCTTCAAGTCACTGGGAAATTACTATTATTATTATTGTTATTATTATCATCATTAAAAAAATTTGTTTAAATCCAAATGACACACAGGTGTGGAACAGCACAGGCAAACACGGTTCCTCTGTCTCCTCCAGCCTGACCCTCGGATTCTGACCTCGCATCAAAACTGATCCAACAATTTTGGGCAAACTTGATTTGATATCGCACCAGTGAATAAGCTGGTCTGCTTGACAACTTTTCTAAGGCACTGAGAAATTTTGTAGCTTTCAGCGAGATGATTATACTAACGAAAAATTTACGAGATCAAAACATTGCAGAAATATTCAGAATGGAGCAACCCGATAAATTATTTAGCTCTAAAAAATTGCAAATGTCCAAAATAAGAACTCACACAGCCTCCAAAATAAGCATTCACACAGCCTCCAAAATAAGCATTCACACAGCCTCCAAAATAAGCATTCACACAGCCTCCAAAATAAGCATTCACACAGCCTCCAAAATAAGCATTCACACAGCCTCCAAAATAAGCATTCACACAGCCTCCAAAATAAGCATTCACACAGCCTCCAAAATAAGCATTCACACAGCCTCCAAAATAAGCATTCACACAGCCTCCAAAATAAGCATTCACACAGCCTCCAAAATAAGCATTCACACAGCCTCCAAAATAAGCATTCACACAGCCTCCAAAATAAGCATTCACACAGCCTCCAAAATAAGCATTCACACAGCCTCCAAAATAAGCATTCACACAGCCTCCAAAATAAGCATTCACACAGCCTCCAAAATAAGCATTCACACAGCCTCCAAAATAAGCATTCACACAGCCTCCAAAATAAGCATTCACACAGCCTCCAAATTAAGCATTCACACAGCCTCCAAAATAAGCATTCACACAGCCTCCAAAATAAGCATTCACACAGCCTCCAAAATAAGCATTCACACAGCCTCCAAAATAAGCATTCACACAGCCTCCAAAATAAGCATTCACACAGCCTCCAAAATAAGCATTCACACAGCCTCCAAAATAAGCATTCACACAGCCTCCAAAATAAGCATTCACACAGCCTCCAAAATAAGCATTCACACAGCCTCCAAAATAAGCATTCACACAGCCTCCAAAATAAGCATTCACACAGCCTCCAAAATAAGCATTCACACAGCCTCCAAAATAAGCATTCACACAGCCTCCAAAATAAGCATTCACACAGCCTCCAAAATAAGCATTCACACAGCCATGAGTGAAAACAGACTGAAATACAAACAGCCAGACAGATCTGAGCCAAAAAATGCCAACATCTAGACGTAGGCGATGATTCAAAAAATCTGGTTACATTAAACAGCTAGTTGGACATATACTGAAAATGGCAGCGAGCAGTGAATTATGGTTAAATTAAGTAGTCAACCTAAGCTGACAGAGCAATTTCGTGCCTTCAAGAATCTCTCACACCCACAAAAACCCCAGTGTAAACTGAACGGAACAGCTGGAAGCTGTCACTGTGTTACCCAAAACAGCAACTAGTGCTTCTACTGCTTGCACCCCAAGGATACATGGATTTCTCTGCATACACAAGTACAGTCATAACATGTTAATTATAAGGATGAACGTCATATGTTAAAAGTTCAGCCCTTCACAGGCCTTAAAATTACACAACCCTCAGGAAATTGATGGAATGTACTCAAGCTTCTAGGTCCAGCAGCAATCAAAGTCCGGTACAGTGTTGTACAGTGTGCAACGTGTCAGGGGCCTTTTAAAGGCGTACCCTATTTCAGCCCAAAGCACACAGAAAATGATTTATACAAAATGAGTGAAAGAAGACCAACAGCTTTTAAACTGTGCATTACACCAAAAACAGCCCCTATGCTTAAAAAACAAGGTTCTTTCACGTCACCCCACATTACTCCCTTGTCGCTCACATCACCCCACATTACTCCATTGCCCCCAGTATCGGGATCACTTAGCTAGACGTTTCCCATCCGGGGATCTATTCCGCTGCATCTCAACGCCAGACGTTGCTCAATTCTGCTGTCACATGCTTTCCCACCACAGTTTCATCAGAATACAAACAACTACTTTAAACGTAAAAATCTGACACAAAAGCACATTTATCATCAAAGTTTCATCTAATCGCTCGAGTTCCACTTCAACTTTAACAGATACATTATGCATTGTTTGCAGTTCTTCTTAGGGGTATTGCCATCAGAATATCGGAGACAAGATAAACATTGAAGAACCAACTTACCTGGGGGACAGGTACAGTGATATTTGGCCACAGCATCAGTACATGTGCCACCATTCAAGCAAGGATTAGACGCACATTCGTTTATATTCACCTCACAATGGAATCCTTCAAACCCTATCAACATTCAGTTGCAAGCAAAATAAATATAGCAAAATGTAACATAAGCTTAAGGTAAACATTTACCACCTCATCAACATAGTATTTTAAGGCAGCAAGATTGTATTATAGAATATCTTCAAAGGGGTTGAATGCATGTCTGCATGTATAGTATAGAAATGTGCATATATGTATATATGTATGTATGTATGTATGTATGTATGCATACCTCCATACCTATCTTATTCACAAGTAACGCCATTACATACTGGAACAGCATATAGTTTCTTTCTGGGCTTTCATTCCGGTTTGATGTCAGCTAGGTCCATATCTGGTCTCTGTTAGTCAACACCCGTTCATTAACGATGGAATTATAATTGCCCTTAAAAGGCTGTTCTTTCAGCTCCCAATTTCTCCCTCGGATGTGACTAAAGATGAAAGGCTACGTCCTCCTACGCGGAAGCACCGAACATACGATAGAGGAACGAGGCCGGGCGCCTGTATTTAATGCCCAGTTTAGTTATGGTCTAGACCTCGATGGCTGGGCAGACGAGATCGGTAACGCTGAAGGAGCGACATGCTCCTAGGCATGGAGATCTGAATGTCTAGAGCTCAGCCTCCTCCGTTACTGGCTACTGGGAAGGGGGTGGAGAGCTGCTGGACATACGATTAAGCTATGAATTACGCCAGCTGTGAAATTATCCAGGCGACTCCCGCATCGGTCAAACTATCAGCATGATGTTGTACAGCCCATGGCGCATTGATGGAAAGAAACCCAACAGTAGTTGAGCTCAACCCATATTTACATCCGTGTGTAACCCAGTCACGAAAGGGTAAGTGCTAACAAAAAGGGGTAAAAATTAAAGCTGCTTATCTTCTTCACTTGCTCAGAAGCGTGGTTGAAGGATGGTTTCGGCTGAAGCACGAATGACCAAAGCAAATCTGACGTAAGGAAACTTTTTAAAGCTCCCATCTGGCTGGCACTGGTAATCATTCCTGACCCGGTAAGGATGGAGGGCCGAGTCTGCACCAGGTGGAATGGATTCCATTGACAGTTACCCTTCCCAGTACTAACCAGCCTCCACGGCCTTCATAATGGCCCTTGGCTTTACTGTGTCTGCTAAAGCCATATCAAGTGGCCACCCACATGTGCTGCCTGCTCATGGCCTCTATTCATCTGTCTTCACATAATTATATGTAGGGATGTTTGTAAAAGTGAAATGCACAGAAAACCATAAATGTCCATTGAAAGTTTGAAATATTGGGCCATTTCTTCCGCATAGTAGGCTTCGTGAAGTAAATTGCAAAGTTTTAACGTGAGAAAGTTACAGCTAAACATTCCTGCCTTCAAAAAATGTGGCTTATAACGCAAAAACCTGTGATTAAAAAACATCGTGACACATTCCAGCTGTTAGAAGCTGAAAACTGTTACATCAGTTTACGATCTACGAACTTTGAATTACGGTTACCCTATAATTATTACGTTAATTTGCCCACAGACTGAAGCCATTTCACTTAGTGTCTCTTAGGTATATCTGTCAGAAACTGTTGAACAATGGAGAGTTGGTTTAAAAACATGCCACACATTTTTCTGCCATTCTAATCGTGCTACGTTGAGCTGATAAGTGGAGACACTGCGTGCTCTGGCAACATTCTTCATGCGATCCATTCATGTAAGTTGAACAAACTCGATACAGCCAAGTTAACTTCGTCATTGTCAGTATTGCATATAAATACACAGATACGTGGTGCATTTGCGTATGTATATATATACGCAGACGCAAGGCGCATTTGATGGGCAAAGGTTAGAAAAAATTCGAAGAAGGATGACAAAGACAAGCCACAAATGAATAGTTAGACCGCCGTCTACAACCATACATCACAGAAGCATAAATGGACTCCTGCTGCAAAGAGGTGAGACGCATCTAGTACTAACAGACAACCATAGAGGCACAATTCACAAACAAGAATGGACCCAAGAAGATAAAATAGCACTGCTAATTCTACCGATGAATGAATGCTTATACATACACACACACTTATATATATATATATACATATATTTATAAACACATACACACATATTTATATATAACGCTTAAAATGTTTTCAACTTCCATAGTTATTTAGTTCAGGGGAAGCCCAACCCAACATTTACTAATCCAGAATGCGTACACAACCTTGTTAAATAGTTTCTTCCAAGATTTTACACTAGGTAATTCACATGAATTGGCCCTTCTTAACTTCAAAGGGAAACCGCCGCAGTGTGTGGTTGGCGAAAAATCTTCACCACTGAGAGGATGCTCAGATCAAAAAGCCACATCAAACGGGCGAATTTAAATAAAGTACACATTAAGAAACCTAATCTAATCCAATCTAACGACTTTCAAAGAGCCGTCATCACTATGCATCAAGTTTCAATCGATGGTCATTTCAGGCGAAATTAGTCAAATTCATAATTAGCTGTAACTGTAATTTTAGATTTATAAAGCGCCTCTTAGAGATTAACTCAACAGAGGGGCTCCGGACCGAAGTAAGTTGAATCACCGTTAGACAGTACAGAGTCTTCTGGCGCCTGCGGAACACACTGAGAGGGGGAAAAGCCTGGACAAAATTCGATAGGTCTAACAAGAATGGTGCAGACAAGCACGATACTATTATTTACCATAAATACAGTTCGGAGAGTATTTCCGTGGTACGTACCGTCCATGCAGATGCATCGGAAGCGTCCAACTTCATCCAGACAAGTTCCGTCGTTGCGACAGGGACTTGAGGCGCATTCGTTCACGTTCAGTTCGCATCGTGGACCGGAGTATCCGAGGGGACAGTCGCAGCGAAAAGATCCCGGAGTGTTAACGCACAATCCACCATGTTCACACGGTGACAGTTCACCTAGCAACGAATGATGCGGCACATTTCAAAATAACCCTAACCACCACTGTAGCAATTCTTCTGGCACACCTCCCTCAACAACACTTCTAAGTCCTAAATTATTATCTCTCTGAATTTATTAATTGTGCTGTCTAATGACTAAGCATCAATCGATGGCGCTGAGCAACTGTGAGTGAAGGACTTGCTCAAGGTCCCTACACAGTAACCGTGTCAAGGAAGGCTCCAACCCGTACTCTCCGCATTACAAGCCAAGCGCTCTCGCCAGTAGCCTACCATGTCACATGACATCACAGTGGTGTACCAGACATTCTAGAATGGACTGCATTAGTGAAGCCACAGAACAGTGGTCCTTCTTTCCCTAATTCATCCCATGAGGCAGCCATGGGTACGAAGAACTGTCTCAGCATACGAGGGAGGGCGAGTGGCCAGTCCTCTCATCCGTCGTCTGATCCTCCCATCAACACTGTACAGACGATGCACTCATTTTACAGCCAAGTCCGCTACAGGGCTCTAGTGAAACAGAAATCTGAAAACATCTTCAGCCATGGCAGGGAATTTAAATGCAGACCTCTGGGTTGACACGCTAACCACTAGATAATCATACACCTCTGTTCTCCAGATAACAAGTCCATTATCTAATAATGATATCAGCCCAATTATTACTCCAATTAATTAGCTAAGTCATCAGACTCTATTTACAATCATTTAAGTTATCCATTAACGAAACAGTGTAACAGTAAAGTAAGCCAGATCCCAGGCTATTGACCGACCGACCGACCGACCGACCGACCGACCGACCGACCGACCGACCGACCGACCGACCGACCGACCGACCGACCGACCGACCGACCGACCGACCGACCGACCGACCGACCGACGGATGCAATTTCATAGGAATTCAGCTGAACTGAAGCCACGCGGGTCAGCAGACAGGTCAAAGGTTGTGCCAATTATAGCCACAATGCAGAAGATCTGGACCAGACCAGTTGCCTCTCACTCTGCCCCAACCCAACCCACTCACTCTCTGCAAAAGATGTCATCGCGACAGTTAACTTTTTCAACCCCGTCTAACATAGGTTATGTTGTAGGCAGCAAACGTCTTGGCCCACCGCCACCCCCCCCCCCCTGTGATCACCCTCCCTGGTGATCACCCACAAGGGCCTCACAGCTTACTCTAACACCTCTTAGGCCTCCACGCTCACAGAAGCAAAGCCACCATGTTACTTACTAAACAAGGGATGATCGAACGGGGGGGGGGGGACCATTCTGACCACCTCTCCATTTGATTTGGGGGAACTCCACACAGCTGCCCTTCCCAAAATGGGTTTTGGCTGAAAGATACCAACTACACAAAGGTCATCAAAACCCTGGGAAATGGAATACCTGACTAGATTAAGGATTAAGAAATACCTAAGGAAATAAAAAATTGTGCTAGACCAGAACATTAAAAGCTGTCACGACTATAAAAAGAAACATTCCTCAAAAATGTTAAGCACGTCCCCTTGCTCACTTGGCCCCACTTGTAAACTTTTGGATCTTCCACAGTTAAAAAGCAAGAATATTACTAAATAGCAGAAAGTGTCTAAATCTAATCTTATCTGGAGACTTCTGTATTGCCAGTGTCATAAATATATCCGTATTTATTAAACACCACTACCTAATAAGAAAGCAACAGTCAGTGACACTGAGCGATTGTCAGTGAAGGACTTGCTCAAGGTCTCTGTACAGAGCAACCGCCTGAGGAAAGGAGGCTCAAATCCGCACACTACGCATCAGAAGGCGAGCACGCAACCAATAGGCTACGGTGTCACCCAAAGGACAGGGCATCAGTCAAAAGATGGTTGCTTCTAAGCAGAACTGCACTCCAGAAGCACAGCCAACCACACATCGCCGGCTGCGGAATCAATGGCATGTCTGGCGATCGTCCATGAGGTTCGGCAAATGTTCCTTCTCTGTCGCCAGACCCACTGCATGGAACCATCTTTCTGACCATGTGAAGAACGCCCCATCTCTGGACACATTCAAGTCACGACTCAAGACATCTTTTAAAATATCATGTGACTGTCGTTGATTTTTGAACTCATCTACATCACCCTTTTTTCGGCATCAGTCGGGCTACGGCGCTACATAAATCGCCTTATTATCATTATTATTATTAAATAACGAGTCAAAACGATGAGACGCCAAAAACTCCGTCCACAAGCATACACACAAGTTGCATTGAAATGAACTTCCTTTCTGCATAACTGACTTCGTAAGCAACTTACTCTGAAGGCACTCGTCTGGATCGATGGTACAGTCGCTGCCGAGCCACCCAGGGGGGCAGGAGCAGACGTAGTGACCGTCGATTGGCGACGTCTCGCAGAGGGCGCCCGAGTGGCAGGGGTTGCTGGCACAGGCGTCGTTCAAGTGGCAGCGCAAACCTACATCACAGATTCAACTAAATAGTACTACTAAAGAGCCCCTCAGGAAAGCTATCAAACCAAATTCACCCTTCTGATTGTTTGATTTGTGCCCTTTCAATGGTGGAGATTCTTCACCACCCATACACTGCCACAGTTTTCCCCTGGAGTTATTACGGGCCAAAATGGGTGAACTATCCAGTGTAAAATGCATTTATATGTGAAAGTAGGTGTGTGTATGTATAATAATGTATGTATGTATATGATCAATTATCTAGCGCCTTTTAAGAACCTCTTACAGCTGCTGCACTGAATGATAGCAGTTTTAAAACAGCACTCCACGAAATGTAAACTGATGAGAATATATGTCTAGTCTAGCAATATTCAAGAACACGGTTACTCTGGCAGTTCAGCACACCAACTGTGGCCAAAAGCCATCAGTGTGGCTTCTTATGGTCACCAGACAAAACATGTCAGCTCCAGCCACAACAGAAAGACAATCACAGAAACACAGGTGTTTAGACACAAAACACACAGAAATAAGCACTGATATTAGAAATATAAACAGAAATACATAATATACACCAATATACATACACAGACAGACACAAGACGACATACCTACAGAAATGCAGATGGAAAGACAGAGAGACACAGACAGACAGACAGACAAAAACACCTACATACATACCTACATCCATAATAAACAGATAAGCTGAGAAACAGACAGACAGATAAGCTGAGAAACAGGCAGACAGTCAGGCAGGCAGGCAGAAAAAGAGATTGAGACTGGAGCCTTGAAACTCTCAAAATGTCACTTCATTAAATCTCACTTAAAACGACAAACAAAACCCGGGGGAGGCCAGAGCCATCATCCTCTAAAAACACTGCTCCTACAGTGCCACTGAAGTGCTACCAACGTCTACATACACTAGCTGCTACTCGGCTAGCTATCGAAATTCGCCAGTCGCCGGCTACCTACCGGAGGACGTGAAGTGGTCCTATCGGATTCCCATGGCAGGGCCCGCTGCTGGTCGAACCCCTCTGTCTATCCCGGGTTTTGACTAGTAAAATATTTACCCTAGACATTCTCCAAGGCATGAAAAAGTCTTCGTCTACGAGGGCTTTATCGTCGCCAGTCTGTATTATCTGTCAAAAATCAGCCGAGTCATCTGGCAGACATACAATAAAACGAATGTGACACGATAAGAGCTGCGGATTTGCACCTCGTCCGACCCACTATTTGTTTATGCAATTTCTTAGACTCTGCAAAGCCCCTTCATCCGGTCCTCCTCCTCCTCCTCCTCTTCCTACTCCACTTTCTCCTCTTCCTCCTCCTCTTTCTCCTCCTCCTTTTCCTCCTCTGCAGTTCAATTGATAACCGAAGTACGGAACCCTCAAATCAGCCCACATCTCACACGCGCGGAACCATCCGATCAGCCCATATCGTAGATACATCACATGGAACCCCAGATCAGCCCATATCGGTAAGGAACCCTCCGATCAGCCCATATCGTAGATACATCACATGGAACCCCAGATCAGCCCATATCGGTAAGGAACCCTCCGATCAGCCCATATCGTAGATACATCACATGGAACCCCAGATCAGCCCATATCGGTAAGGAACCCTCCGATCAGCCCATATCGTAGGTACATATGGAAGCCCAGATCAGCCCACATGGCATAAGCATCACACACGTATAGTTCTACTTGTAAATGGAGTCATTCAGTGTCAGTGATAATCAGCAGGTGACGGTCGCCATTACAAGCTGTGCTAGTGTTGGTGAAAGAGGAAAACTAACATTTAAAAATTAACAAATGAACATAGGCTATTAAAAATTATGTAAGAAGGAGGACTTTGCATGATTTGTCTTTATTAATACTTGTCATTTTCTCCTCATATTTTTAATCCTGAAGGATCATATCTACCTCTGGAAAGAAAGTTAAACATTAGCAAATTAAGAATGAACATATTAGACCATGAAAAAAGAAACGAAACAAATTAAAGTGTCTGGGATGGAGGGATATTTTAGCGTCAAGGGTGAATATGACAAAGGAAATGGAACAACTGGACAACTTCTTCCGAAATGGATTTGAAATCCAGATGCCAAGGTTAAAGGGAAAACGAATTTGCCATCATGCCACACACACAGATAACAGAGACTGAAAGAGACACAACAATCGTAATCTCGAGATTTCTCCAGCGACCAGCGAACGCTGAGTCACGGGAACCCGTCTATTCACTGGCGCTCAGTCAAAACAAAATCGATAGGCAAGAAGGGTTCGGTTCCAGGTCAAGATCCATGCAGGCAGACAGTCAGACGGCTACGGTGGGTGGTGTTTGGAAATGGATCGGCAGGACAGACAAGGGGAAGAAGAGACACAAAGACGGACAGGAAATGACACAGATAATGCGGCATGAAAAGGTATATACAGAGTCTAAAACAGACGACCTAGGACCAGGACAGAGACAATGAAACAAAGACACACATACAGAGACTAGGATAAAGAGAAGGACCATAAATGTCATTAAGGAATCTCTCCAGTTTCCCAAGAGGGAAACTCTGCTACGAAGACTTGGGTCCATTATCACTTATTTATCTTCTCCTTCATATTTAAGGAACTCATAAATTATATGACCACCGGCCATTGATGCCACTGAAAGCCATCGTCACAGAACTTCTGGCGCCAGACTGTCTGCACATTCCTCTAAGTGATTCCAGACTTCTCTCTTAATCACCAATCAAGTCAATTTTCTGCCAATCGGCCGCCAACCAAGACCGGCGGCTAAATCACCCCAGATGACCATCGCACCTACCCAAGGGCTAGAAGGCTGTCCATACAAACTGGCCATAATGAGACCGGGATTTTCGCCTGACGAAGGCTAGGACCCCTCGACTGAAATTCGATACGGCTCTGTACCTGGTGGGAAGCGAATTAATAAATTTCAAACATAGATTCATCAGCAACAAAGCATCCCCGTGCTTACCATAATGGCCTCTCCAAGCTCCGCACTTCTGTATGCTATTTGCATGCGAGTCTCTTCGGCAGTCCAAAGGCTACTAGAAAAAACCAGCCTAGCGTGGGAAAATCTTCCTCAATTACATGCTATACGCTACCACCTCGAATAGTTGGCACAAAAACCAGTCACAGTACTAACATACAGGTATTTCTATAAGAACAAATCGGGTAAAAGTACAGGTAAAAGGTGAAACACTTTTCAAGCCTTTACAGAAACTTCTTATTAGAAGCACAGTCCCGGCTGAGGCACCGACGCTACCACAGCAATCCAACGCCCATAACACCTTTGCTCAATCATCCGACCTCCCCTGTTACTGACTCTGAAAGGCTGGAGAGCAGAGTGAGCGCTAGGTGGCAGGGCAGTCAACCTTATTAAAACTACCAGATGGCGGAATCTTAACACCTTTGCAAGGTCTTACGACACTCCATACAAATGATCTCTTACAATTTTAAAGCTACAACCAAAGAGGACGAGAAATAAGGCGATCACTGGGGTCTGACCTAACGGATCTCAAACAGGTTTCTCCAACGGATTACAATATCTGACTGTAGTTTCACTTCAAGTGACCACCGACTTATGCCTTCAGAACTATTATAACAGTGCTATAGAAGTGTGTGTACATATATGTATATATATGCATATATATACATATATATATATATACTTAATGAGGTGCCGGTACGCATCCCAGTCGTGGCTTAAGAGATTTGAATCTCGGGCTATCACGGTCCGTGCACAGGGACCTTAACTTGCGTGGCGACCATTCTATAGGACGGCGGTGGTGAAGGATCTCATCCAATTAATTCATAAAAAAATGCCAGCAGATCCGAGGCCATACGTTCTCTATAGAAAAACGTGTACATTTACATTTACATGAACGAAGTAATCTGATTGGATTTGTTTGTGTTACCTGTCTTTCCCGGAGGACATTCACAGACGTAGGTTCCGATGCGGTCATGGCAGGTGCCCCCGTTGTAGCACGGTCGCAGGGCGCAGTCATCGATGTTGACGGAGCAGTCGACACCTGTCCAGCCGTTCATGCAGATGCACAGGTATCCGCCCACCTGGTTGGCACAGGTGGCTCCGTTCTGGCACGGATTCTCCTCCGCCTCAATGCACTCATCCACGTCTTCCGTGCAAAACGCACCTAGCAAAACGACGACGATCACTCATGCATATCATCATTACCACGCAGCACAGGTGGCAGGTTCTTAAAAAGGCGCTACATAAACAACCACATACGCAGTGGTCCTCAAAGACACTGATTACTATAAAACGGTGATAAAAAATTCTGGAATCTAAGGACAGCCTTGCTTACTTGGCCCCTTTGTAAACTTCTGCTATATCCAGTCTATATATACACGCATACATTTATATATATGTATACAATAAAGAAATTTATATATATATACACATACACATGCACACAAACACATACAACATGTTTAGCAAATAACTATACAGCACCCTAGAAGTACTCATGCACAGAACATTTTTTGGCCTTGACCACACTATGGCACTATATGAATTGTGTTATTATTATTATTATTATTATTATTATTATTATTATCATTATGATCCCTCAGGAAGTAAAGAAATTATCTGAAAAAATTATATTCTGAGATGGCTATTATTATTATTATTGTTATTGTTGTTATTATTATTATTACTGCATAGCTGTATAAAACTTGAAACATAGAAATTCAGCACATAAACTGTGCAACATACCTACAAATTAGACTGCCACAGAATGGAATCATGATGGATACATGACAGACTGCATATTGCATTTTTCAAATACTTACGTTTAAAAGCCATATATATATATACACACAAATATTGTATTTATGTACATATAAGCTCTGTGGGGAAACACATATAAATATATATATATATCGGCCAGTGTACATGTAATTACAGATTATCAAGACAAATCACACGCGGCAATTGTGCGGCTGTCATCAAGGGACCAGCTGCTGACTCCTAACAAGACTCAATTAACAGTAAAATTCACGTCGTATCCTCTTATACAATTCTCTCTCTGGACAACGGGGCGGCTCCAGCCTTTGAACTTAATACGCCACACGAAATGCTTTCCGTTGAACAGGGCGACAAAAGAAAATCATAAACCGGTTTCGGTTTACACCTAACAACAACTGCAACTTCGCAACTCCAGCTAACATTAGCGGACAGGAATACTGCTGTCGACTGTGTTCTTCAAGCAGAGCGACCCGCCAGTAGTGTTTCTTTAACTTTGCGCAAATCACTCCAACAACTAACTGTCCAATGTTTACTCAAATCAAATTGTAGTTTCAAAATATTGCGCATTTAACTGTCAATAACTATGGTATTTCTCGCTACACTGATTATTATTTATCGAATTTGAATAAATCTAAAACTGAATATGTAATCTAAGAAGGAATTTTGAGAATCTAAGAAGTAAGAAATAAATGAGGCAGTCTGGTTTGTGGTGAGGTAAATGAAGTTTGAGTTATCGTTAACAAAAATATTCCTACATCTGTCTTTCAATGTTGTCTGATTTCTAAAGATATTTCACTTAAGGCCCCTTGTGCTTAAATAACAATAAAGAGGGCTGTATTATCTGTCAAAATAATAATCATTTTCTGCTCTGCTACCGCTTGGTTTCAGAAAAATACAAAACCCTACATATTACTAGAAATGGTCACGGGGTCAAAGGATTTTCCGGGTCATCGTCAAACAAAAGGAGGCAGTCAGAAGAGGTTAAGACAGTCCGCATGGGTCTCAGAGGGTACCGTAGCAGGGGTTGGACCTAGTTAGCAATCAGTAAGCGTGCCTGAGGTGAGGAGCAGTAAGGTGCTAAGATCACACCCAATTGACAACAGGAATCACTTAAGGCAGTCGGACAAAGGGGAAGCGCCACCACCCCAAGGCAAGAACAGAACAATACCCCCATTTAGGCAAACACAGAGAGGGGGTCGAAGTAACACCCCGGCCCAGCGGCAGACACCCTGGCTCCCGTCATCTGAATGATATTTGTTATATAACAGTCCGTGGACGGACGGTAGCGATCCTTAAGCGTCTCTAGATCACAACAGAATGTTTGCCTTCTGTCTGACAAGGAAAGACAAACTTGAATAAAGTTTGGCAGCTGACACCCCTCATTCTCATTCGTCCCTCAAAGAAATATCTGCCCCTGAGGAGCAAACACTTCAATCCTCGCCGCCCAGCACACGAACCCCAGCCTTTGGAATTCTGGTTCATCTTAAGTAACTGACAAACAGCCGAGTCAAGACATCCTACCCCACATGCATTTTGATAGATGCTATACAAATACCCACATACATACAAACATACATACATACATTCATAAATCCATACATGCATACAGACATACATTACATGCACACATATGCACATACAAGTAGTTAGGTCAGAAGCATCTCTGAGGAGCCAATCTTCTTCAGGAGACATTACATAGATGGGTACTTACAATAATGATACATTATATATATATATATATATATATATATATACACTAAACACTTTATTCATCTTGCAATACATAAATTTCAGCTTAACTAGTATCTCTTGACAGCCACGTACCCATCCCTCAACCTTCAGTGGATGCCTTGTGCATTAAGTTACAGGCACTATAGAAGTTCTGAGAACTGCCCAGGCTCTAAAAGGAGCCGAATAAATGCCCACATACGTACTCATATTGAAGTCAGTCAATCCAGTTGTTAGAGAGTCCCAGCTGAGACTGCTCCAGCCAAAAGACCCTATGTCCTCATTACGAAAACTTCATCAGCAACCACAGTATAATAACCAGAGACTACTACAATCTTCGTCCTTTGCTTAAGAGCAGCGAAAGGCCAGTGAACTACTACTACAAAAGACATACTAAGTACCGGCTTTGAAAAGCGACTGGCGACTCATCTACTGCTCTTATCTCCAGCCAGTCCGAAGCAAACGGCCATTTTGATTAATCTTTAAGATTAATAGACGAAAGTTGACCTACACTGCATGTAACTGACACCTTAACAACGAAACATATTTGATTAGGTTCAGTGCACGGCTCAGGCTTCGTTCAATCCTGTGATTGGACAAGAGCAACTTCAGAAGTACTGCGTGTCTGATAAGAGAATCTGGGTAAAGGTAACACATTTGTTCACACACCTCCACAGAAACTCCTTTTTGGAAGCAGCTTCCCCGGGGTCTTTTGGGGATGACGCACAAAACAATGAGCCAAGCATCGAGACAACAATGGGACATCTTCCATCACCGATAAAACAAACCAGGCTCAATGTTGCTTAACTTCACAGTTTTTGTCAGCACCGTATTCACAGCACCAAGTCCTTATAAAGAGTAACAAGACCCTACTGTTTTTTATTTACACTCCATACCTCTGGGTACACTACTTGAATGGGCGCTATATAAATGCTCTGAATGACTGACTGACTGAATGAATGATTGCACAAACAGCCAAATGCCAAACACCCCAATGAGTACGATACGACTGAGTGCAGGAAAAGAACTATGTACATGTAATTCGGAAATTGTAAGAAGCTCATATCACACGCTGCATGCCAGTCTGTTCCACAGTCAAGGACCAGCCACAGCCAAGTATTCATGCTCCACTGTGGAAGTACATGACGCATATTAACATTCTATATACACAAATTCAGATATGAATATTCATGAGTAGTGACTTCTGCTGTTGACTGTATGCTAGGGTCTAATAATAAATATTACTCATGAATATTCATATCTGAAATTGTATAAAGAATGTTAATATGCCCATGGAACGGAGGAACAACCAGAACACCTTGTGCTGAAGAAAGTAGTGCGGTGGTAACAGACACTAGTAAGCATGGTCGGATTAGAGGCTGGGGATGCACTTGGGGCAGAATTGTGAAGCAGTGAGAAAATGCATCTGTATTGAATGCATTGGAGTGTAGCCATGGGGTGAAATATTCACAGGGAAGTGTCCCTTTGCCCATACACTTGACAGGTTTCAAAGTTAGGCTCACCGATCGTTGTTAACTAGGGGATGGCAGTTAAAACTTGATCATATCAGTTCTGACGGTGGGGGAGGTGAAAGGTGCACTAGCTGGGTTTACTCTTTTTACTCTTTGATAAAGCCCCCCCCCCCAGTAGAAATCTTCCTTCTTACGACCCATATTTCTTATTATCTTCAGATCCAGTGACCTTTCAGTTGAATGGACTCTAAAGGTCAGGCCCCTGTGGCCAGATAGGGGCAACCCGTGGTGGTGTAAAACCCTGGCAGTCAGGGCCTAAGACTTGGCAGGAATGACATCAAAGAGAAGATTAAGGAAAAGCAGAAGGTTAGCTGTTGGTCTTCCCAAAAATAGCAAAGCCTGCCAGAATAAAGAATTAATTTCTACAACTGAGGCTGGAATGTGTATACAGACGACAGCTCTTTCTATCCGTTAAAGAAAAATAAGATGATAGAGAAATCAACCAAAACATTACAAGCCTGACTAAACACGGAAAAAGCATTGGATTTGACAAAGGACAGAAAAGAATGGAGATCAATGATTCATACCCACCATGAATGCTAGATGCCTGATGTCAGCGACTGACTTATGACTATGATGATAACAATGATGATGATGATGATGATGATAACAATGATGATGATGATGGTAACAATGATGATGATGATGATAACAATGATGATGATGATGATGATAACAATGATGATGATGATGGTAACAATGATGATGATGATGATGATAACAATGATGATGATGATGGTAACAATGATGATGATGATGGTGGTAACAATGATGATGATGATGATAACAATGATGATGATGATGATAACAATGATGACGGGAAAGCCATAAAGGCAGACATACAGAATGACACTCAACCACAAAGGCAGACATACAGAATGACACTCAACCACAAAGACAGAGACATAGATGATTAGTGTCCAGGGCAGATGAAACACGTGGACTGTCCAAAATACTTCCTTTTTGCTGCCCGTGTGGCTGTGCATCTTCCTCTATTTGTTTGCTGCTATGTCTATAATTGTTTGTGTGTTTGTCCACACCTATGATTCCTCGCTCAGTCAAAGGACATATAGTGCGTTAACAAAAGCACTACTTACTTATTTACTCACTTAAAACAAAATTTGCTAATCCTACTTTGGCTATGAACCACAAAGACTTTCTGCAGAAAATTTAATGGTCTAATAATGGGTCAATGACAAAACCCTTCCTGAAAGCAAGTAAAAACACCTTTGCAAGCACAAGAATGCACTTCATAGGTACATGTACGGAGGCAGACAGGTACCACAAGATCACAGCAGTCAGTAAGGGCCAGTTGTGCGCTGACCCGGAGCCAAAGAGAAACCCACAAAAAGCAGATGCTCAAATAAATAACAGAAATAACGAAGAAGCGGTTGACACATCAAAGCCCGCTGGTCACTACTATCAGTCCAGTGATTTCATCTACAGCTGTTAGTCGGAGTTACCTGATAATGATGGGTTCAAAGTCTCCCGGACGGGCCCTGGGCCCCCACCGAGGAACGGACAGTTACAGGGGCACCTGAGGGCATGCACCGGGACGACCATGTTTCAACCTCCCTTCCAACAGCCATTTCACCAGCCGATACTAGAGAGATCAAAGCGGAAATTAACAGCCTGTTAAATGCTACTACGACGGTGGTGGCCGCGTAGATGCAATTAAAACAACATAGTGTAGGACAGATTGAATTAACCCCCCCCCCCCCCGCTCGGAAACTGATCTTAACCGCTGACCAAAAAGCAGGTCTGGCCTCTAAAACTGAATCTACTCTCAGGAATCTCAAGCACCCTCTCACGAACAAAGAACGGAAACATCATCATCTGCTAATCCAATCGAATTATTTTTATGATTATTTCTGCATTTCAGATGTGTGCAAGGTAATCAACCTGAACCTGAGGAGCAAAGCACTTGTGAATGAAGGACTTGCTCAAGGTCCCTGGACAGTCAAAGTCACAGAGGACGAGGCTCAAACCCGTACTCTCCGCGTTACAAGACAAGCGGTCTATCCAATCGGCTACTGTGCCCCAATAAAGCCGTTGTCATAACCTAATCTAATGAATTCTAAAGCGCCATTATCATAATACATCCACAAGGCATCCATTGATGGTTGCTTCATGTAAAATCACAGTAAAAACGTAATGCTTTGGAGAATCATGGTGGAAATCCAAAAGATGTGGGATAACAGAAGCCAGAAACCACCACTGATGTTACCACCATCGCATTTCCAACATCATCGCCATTTAATCTAATCTAATGACTTCTATAGTGCCATTATCATAATGTCCAAGGCATCAACCGATGGTTGCTTCAAGTGAAATCATAATCAAACCCATAACCCACTGGAGAAGCCAGGTCAAATTCCTATACGTCAGAGAATCAGAAGTCAGACTACGGTGGGTAAGCAAGCTGAAAGAGATGAGTCTTAAAGTTTAGACCTGAAATACATCAAAGGACTGACAGAACAAATTGAAGTAGGTGGCGAATCATCAGTGATCATCACCTTTGCTGATTAAAAGTTAAGACCATTTGAAACCATACCTGTCCACTGAGACGAACACCTGCAGCTGTACCTTCCAATTCCATCGACACAGGTAGCATTGTTGGCACACGTGTTTCCCAGACAGTCATCGGTGTCCACTTCACAGTTATTTCCCGTGTAGCCTTCAACAGAAAAAGCTGCAGTTAACGCATCTGCTTAAACACCTGAACAAGAACCGCTCCGAGGAGGCGCAGTCGCGAAACTGAAAAAGGACCCTTCAGCTGAGAGGAAACCGTTGCTGACGTCAGTCACAACAAACGAATACTTGCGCCAGAACAGCTGAAATCAAGTTGGATATTCTTTGTGATTAGCAAACACGAAATGATTTGTTGAGCATAGAATACACAACACAATACATCTGTAATCTGACATTAATGTCCTGCTTACAAAGTTCTGAAGCGCACACTGAAGCCGGGCAACAGGAAAAGTTAAGAACCTTAGACAGACTGGAAGAGGTAAGTTTCCAGTTTAGAGCAAAAGATAGTTTCAGAAAGAGAGTTGCAAACATGAGGAGACAGAGAGTTTCCGATAGAGGGACCAGACACAGTGAATGACAGTCTCTTTATATCCAATACACATAAATCGTGCTGTCATAGTCCTCATCATACCATCATCAGTACCACTATCATCTTAATCATCACTATCATCATCATCATCACCACCACCACCACCGTCAGCATAAATATCAATGGACAACACACCAGCTGCCTTCATCACCATCTTCGTTTGATCGTTTTCCTTTTTTAATTAGCAATATTTGAGTTTAGCAACAGAGACAAAAAGTGTCCATCCCATCATTCTCTCTTCTGTCCACTTTGACCCAGTTCCCTGATTTCGTCAGCAGAGGCCAACATTTACATAAAACACTGGTTTTAATTCCGACTGGGATTTTATGAAAATCAGCGCTGATTAACCATCATTAATGCAGTGACCTGCGCCGAGGCCCCATAATCAACCGACCGGACACCGTATCCCATCAGAATACAAACCAACATCTCACGGCTCACTCGTCCATCCATCGCCACCACCATTCCCAAGCTTAACAGATCCCAGTCGGCTGGGAATGATGCTGGTCTTATTCGGTTTCACGCAGCTGGGCACACAGACGGAATACCTCGAGGACCAGGGTAGCTTTCGTGTCCCCATGGGGAGATCAGCTGGCGGGTCTTCTTCTATCAGCCATCAATCTCTTACCAGGGTTTCTAAGAATCCTTTTTATTGTTTCAGCGCTGTCTTTTAAAGCAAAACATGTGCCAGCCAAAAGCTTTGTCCCACGGGAGCAATGTCCTGCTACGTTGCCACATAATCCCACAGCGAATGCAATTGATACAATCGCCCCATCTCTTCGGATTCTTCAGTTTCAATTGACCCACTTTTCACAGTCCTCACCTAAGGTCACATAGCATTTCATAATACCACGTAAAGGGGCATGCACTCAGAACCTCCTGAAAGTGCACTGGACCGAAACTTATGGACACCTTCCCAGTAAATCACCAATGGGGGCTTACTGAACCTTAGACAACTGAGCAAGCTGCAAACCTTTCAATACATTCTTTCTACATGTGCATCCCATCTATGTGTATCTATGTGTCTATCAGACAGCCTAAAAGAGGCCTACATTGCTACCCAACCACCTACACACCTACCGTGCACGTAGGTATTCACGTACGTACGCACGTCCGTACGTATGTATTTATGAGTGTATGTATGTACCTATGTATGTACATATGCATGAATGTACGTAAGTACGCACACATGTAAGTACGTATGTATATATGTATGTGCATATGGTTTGTATGGTATGTATATATGTATGTGCATATGGTTTGTATGTCTGTCTGCCTATTTACATCTATACATACGAAGACATGTGTACGTGCAGAGTAAACAAATAGTGTTGATGTGTGGTGTGACTGGCCTTGCATAAAATTCAGTTGCTTCCTCTCTGCTTCCCATGAGAACCGCTCAGCCCAGGTTCGTGAACTTCAACACCCGACATCAACACGTCGCTGAGCACGCGGAAAACGCAGCGGAAAACGCAGCGGAAAACGCAGCCGCCGACACAGAAAAGACCTGTGCCTGGCACGGATGCTTTTGGCCAAGACTATCCGACTCCGTCCGTCGCTACTCCTTCAATAACCTCTCATCTCATTACTTCCGTTACTCCTCTACCTTAACAGACATGTCGACGTAAGTAAATGTAAATGTACACGTCTTTCTACAGCGACCGACTCTGCTCATTTTTCAGTGAACTGATCGGGTGAGATCCTTCACCACCGCTGCCCGTTTGAATGGGTGCCACGCCATTTAAGTTCCCCGTAACAACTAATTCCAGTGGGCTTCTTTCTGGAGTTAACTGAAAGTATTGCTAATCGACTGGTATACACGCACATGACGATTATGCCGCTTTGAAATCGGGTAATTGGGCGAACCACTTGGCGGGACGCTCTATCTCTTCAGCTTCACCCTTCGACACCTAACAGCACTCAGTCTAAGGATCAAACTGTAATCTAACTTTGGAGGGAAATTCACCAAAGGCTCAAATCAGTCAGCGAGTCAGCAAGTAAGTAGGCCCTAACTAATTCAGTTAGTTCAACAAGCTTAACTGCAAAGTACATAGATACAACACTAGATTTATGACATTCAAAACTGACTCAATTTTACCCACAACACTAAGCATGTCTTTCAGGAAGAATTCATAAGAAGAGGCCAGTATATAACAAAGACATATGGAAAGTGGCCACACTGGAAATGAAAAGAAAGACAAGGAATAGTCATGGCGCTTACCAGCTGGACACCGACACTCGTAAGCCAGTGGCCGGGTAACCAGACACGAACCACTGTTCAGACACGGATTAGGCGCACATGGCTGATATCGAGATTCACAGTTGGTACCTGTATACTCTTTGCTACACACACATCTGAAATCAAGACATCCATCCCACTGAAGCATCATGTTATACTTTTGTTCTTAACGATTTTAACACCAGTTTGGCAATAATAATAATAATAACAATAACAATATTTATAATTCCTCTACACCTGCATCCACCGCATTCAGAGGCACATTTTCAGATGGCTGTGAAAACCACTGGAACAAGGCTGAACCATTTCTACGTTTGGGTAACATAATAATAATAAATAATAATAATATCAACAACAATAATAATGATAATGATAATAAAAATATGTGGCACTACAGAATCAAATCAGATCGGATCAGACTGGACTGAGTAAAAGTAATGTCTGGTTACATCAGACACACAGGTATGCCCGGAAAGCCGAAACATAGAGAAGATCAGTCCGTTAAGCCGATCCTAAGAGGCATCCACGGTTATAAAACGTTAGCAACTGCAATCTCTCACTCCGTATACGCAACCTTTCCACTGATAGAAGACAGATGCTGTGGCCCTTTATGACAATCAAACACGAGAGCTGAGAGTCTATAAGTCACCACATGATTAGTTTTCATTATCAGACAATTAATTTATGTCTAGCTAGACATAATTTCTGATCTTGCGTCTGTGTTTTCTCAACATGATTTCCACAAGTCCGGACCTGTAATTGATATCCGTACTGAAGAGAAATGCCGATAAAGAGCCGGAAAGCCCTGCCTTACCTACTTCCCATCGGTCCTATCGACACCTAATACCTCGTCGTCAACACTGCTTTCAATCGCCGCAGACCGACTCAGTGCACTTCTAAGCAGAAGCCCAGAAGGGCTAATACACATTTCGTTCTGTTACAGTACATCAATTAGACTCCATGGGAGGCGAGTTACAGCAGCTGAGGCCAACCAGCCACCTGCTCCTTCTCACCTGTAGCCGCCGAAGATGTTGCGGCATCGTCCTCCATTCTGGCAGACGGGGAATTTCGATTCACGACACTCATCTATGTCGGCGGTACACGTCCCACCTCTGAACCCAGCAGCACACGTACAACTGTATCTGTCTTCGCTGGAAACGCACGATGCTCCGTTCTTGCAGGGTTGAGAGGCACAATGGTCGACTAGCTCACACGTCTCACCTGGAAGGCAAAGCAACGTAACATACGGTAAGGTAACGCAGGTACAGTAAGGTAACAAACAGTACGGTAATTGCTAAGGTTCTGTAATTCAGATGAAATGCAATGACGGCAGCTAGACTCCGTGGGACTTTGCTCTCCAAGTTCACTTTTCTAAGTAAATCCTCTGATCTGTTGTTATTACTGTTTCAATCAAATCATACAATCATGACCTTAGATTATACAACATCTACCTCCCTCCCTCTTGTTCTGCTCAAAATCATATGATCTCGTCCTTCATCTGATTACATCACACAACCTCAATACCTCTTTTGCCATTGTTCCCATCAAATCACATGATCTCGTCCTTCGTCTGATTAGATCACACAACCTCAATACCTCTTTTGCCATTGTTCCCATCAAATCACATGATCTCGTCCTTCGTCTGATTAGATCACACAACCTCAATACCTCTTTTGCCATTGTTCCCATCAAATCACATGATCTCGTCCTTCGTCTGATTAGATCACACAACCTCAATACCTCTTTTGCCATTGTTCCCATCAAATCACATGATCTCGTCCTTCATCTGATTACATCACACAACCTCAATACCTCTTTTGCCATTGTTCCCATCAAATCACATGATCTCGTCCTTCATCTGATTACATCACACAACCTCAATACCTCTTTTGCCATTGTTCCCATCAAATCACATGATCTCGTCCTTCATCTGATTACATCACACAACCTCAATACCTCTTTTGCCATTGTTCCCATCAAATCACATGATCTCGTCCTTCATCTGATTACATCACACAACCTCAATACCTCTTTTGCCATTGTTCCCATCAAATCACATGATCTCGTCCTTCATCTGATTAGATCACACAACCTCAATACCTCTTTTGCCATTGTTCCCATCAAATCACATGATCTCGTCCTTCATCTGATTACATCACACAACCTCAATACCTCTTTTGCCATTGTTCCCATCAAATCACATGATCTCGTCCTTCATCTGATTACATCACACAACCTCAATACCTCTTTTGCCATTGTTCCCATCAAATCACATGATCTCGTCCTTCATCTGATTACATCACACAACCTCAATACCTCTTTTGCCATTGTTCCCATCAAATCACATGATCTCGTCCTTCATCTGATTACATCACACAACCTCAATACCTCTTTTGCCATTGTTCCCATCAAATCACATGATCTCGTCCTTCATCTGATTACATCACACAACCTCAATACCTCTTTTGCCATTGTTCCCATCAAATCACATGATCTCGTCCTTCATCTGATTAGATCATACATCCTTAAACTTTCTCCTTACCAGACACTAGTATTCCGTTTCTTCCAGTTACCAGAAAACAATGTCTGCTATGCCAACCAATTAGGCAATCAACTGTTGCCACATGGACCGCCCTATACGGCTCTAATTACTCTAATTAGGGAGAACAGTTAGGAGACAAACGGTGCCAGGTTGCAAAGTACAGAGCCCATAAATTCAACAGTCTCCATGCTCAACACAACTCCATCTTCTGTATCCTGTAGGGCAGGGAGGGCAAGGCCAGGTACCGCCCGTCCATTACCTACCGCTATCAACACCCAGACGGGGAGTGAGAGGACTGGTCACTCGCCCTCATAAGCCGAGGCTAAAAATATGAAATCGTTAACACTGCGTAGCCTTGGCTGCCTCTCGGTTTAGCTGAATGGACTCCACCTCCTTCTCCTTCTCCTTCCTCTTCTCCTCCCCCTTCTCCTTCCTTCTTTTTCTCCTCCTCCTCCTCCCTTTTCCTTCTTCCTTCACCTCCTCCTCTTCATCTTCTTCTTCACTTCTTGCATCAACAAGTCTTCAAAAGTGCCGTTGTAGCATCGTTCCGCTCAAGTGCAACCATGCGTTGCATATATCAACAAAAGATCCACGTGCAATACATTGGGTTTCAACCCCCACACAATTCCCCACCACCACAGTAATAAATCTTAAGCAAGGTGCCAGTTGATGATCATTAAACTATAGCAAAACCGCAGTTTTGAAGTCAGCAACAGAAGAACAGTGAACTTTGAATCCAAACTGAAAATCTTCTGGCAACGAGGTTATCAGTATTAACAGTTTGCGAGTTTTGCATATCATATACAGATAGAAAATGCAACACCAGAAACTCTCTGGAGCATTGCTTTTCATATGTCTGTTTTTTAACAGTGCGCATTACAACAAGTGTCTAGGGTATCAATACTACCACTACCACATTACCAGTAGGTAAATGACTCCTAAATTCAAATGGTGCAGTTAAGTGGTGTAAAACCAGTTGAGTGAAGCACACCAGAGCTGTCTCAACAGTCGCCCAGTTTTTCTCACAACCGTCTCACCTTTCAGTCACTTGTTTTAACCCCTCCCAAGGGGCAGCCACCCACTATCATCACAACTGCTCTTTCGCTGCGCATCACATCACGCCACTCCGTCATCAGTGCAAAGACACCCGATGCTCAGGGAAGAGAATTGAACAGGTCTTCTCCTGCTACTACGGCATAACATCATCGACGTCATCAAATGCGGATTACTAGTTACACAGGTAATGTAAATGCTGTACACGTTTCTATAGGGACCGTATGGCCTTGACCCTGCACATTTTTCAATGAATTGATCAGGAGAGACCCTTCACCCTCTGTTCGTTTGAATGGGCACAACGCCATTAATGTTTCTCGTGCCCGGACCGTGCCAAGCCGTGATTCATACCTCTGAAATTTAGCCATGATCGGAATGCGAACCGGCATCCTCGCACACAAAGGCGCCTTGGCATACGCTTTAACCAATGTAGCTAACTAGGCCTCGAAATTCAAATCACGATAGTTGTTTTACTCGTCCAAATTTGATTCAGTCTATAAAATCAAATGTTACCAGCTTATCCACTCACCAGTTTGGGATCCTTCTTTTTGACCACAGTGTATCAGCATTTTTAACAACAGCTGCTAGTATCTCAAATTCTTATTAATAACACTCGTCAACCTTTCCATGCAGGCTACATGGCTTGAAAAAAACATGATTAATTTCAGATAGTGCCCTAGGATTTGATCCAGAGGCAGGCTCCTTTCTCTCCCCCTCTCAGTGTTCCGTAGGCGCCTGAAGACTGTACTGTTTAACAGTGATTTTGCTCCTTTGGGTCGGAAGCACCTCTGTTGAGTTTATCCTCTAAGAGGCACTTTATAAATCTCAAATTACAATTACAATTACAAGTAAAATGCCAACCTGTTAGCACACAACCACCAACCATCTCCTAAGAAAAATTCGTCCCGAAGTAAACATTTAGGAAGAGCGATAGCAAAGGCATATCTCGCAAGAACGAGCTCTCTGGAATCCAAGAGATTAGGATCTGAAAGGAATTCCCAAACAGGTGAAGCACGGACGAAAGAAACCAGCATCACAGAAACAATCCTGAAACTTGTACGAAACTCATGTTGAAAGCAAACACTCTGTCCAGGGAAAGACCACCAGCGACTTATGTTCCTAAGGAAATCCGGTCTAAGGAATGATCAGATAGAGCAGATAAGTTTGCAATGATAGCAGTGTTCCCAGCGACAGACACACAAACACATCAAACGCGTAAACGCATTCCGATATCAAACAATCAAGAACAGATAGTTCTGCTTTGTCCTTTTCTATCAGACTGGCTGTCTCCGGTCTAGAACAAAGTGTCCAATGCCTTCAAAAGTATCGTCCGACAACACCAGACACCTGTGTGCCCGGGACACAGTTTGTCTCGCAGAAGCACGCCAACTGTGGCCTAGGGTCAGCCCAGTGGTAGTCTACCACTCGGAGAGTAAGCCTCCGAAGACCATGTGCTATGTGCTTTATTATCAGACAATAATTGTTATGGTATATGTCAGTGAATGTCCTAGCCAACTAATGTCTGCTCAAATCAGACATTACCCTTATAAGCCTACTTGCAATCCATGCCATCAAGCTCTCAAGCTGTCAAGGTCATAATATGATAAAACGCTGCTGAATAAAGCTGGTCTCCTTAATGCTGCTTCTGTGGGGAAATGACAAGCTTTGGATTTTTACAGTACAGTAAGTAAAAGTAAAGCATCCCATATCCCACAAGTGAGACTTAGGGGAGGCGCTCATCTCCTTTTCTTGACTTTTGAGCTGGCAATGGATGCAATGGCAATGTAGCTACATGTAACTAGACCTCAAAATTCAAATCACAATGTCCTGGACACGGGGCCAGCGCATCACAGGACTTGCCTTTTACTTCACAGCTTATGCTGGTACCAAATTCTACCACCTGGTGACAGAGGCACGGTGCGCGCAAACAACTTGCCCAGGGTCGTTTCACGGAGTCGAACCCGCAACCGCAAGCTGACTGACCATATATGTTACCACTAGATCACTGTACCACACTACAGAACATTTGGTTACATTCAATTAGGAAAACTAAGAACATTTGTGCATTGGGGTGAAGCCCAGATTATCCGGTCGTGAAGAGTAATCATCAAACTTCCGAGCAGGGTCCATGGTTTGAAGCAGGTAGGCTATGTAGAACTGATATAAGTTGCTGTGATTCTGACAACCGTTGCCTCGTTGCACTTCAGCCAAAATACTCAACAGTCCCAGATCATTGTGACTAGTAACTATTATCAGTCAATTACACGCAGACCAGTTTATGCCCGGAGGGCGGGAGAGGAACGCGGTTCACTGACACGTGACCTCGTGCATTAATACGTCTTGCGTGTTAAATAGGCCGCACAGAGAACCAAGGTGCAACTGTGCATTAAGCTGATTCGCGTGTAAATGGGACTGTGTTGTATGTGGTTATCATTGTCACAAGAGCCTTGGTTCACGGCAATTGTGCCACAGCATGAGCTTTCAGTTGCTCTGCCCCTCATATTTGAAATAGTCTGTCAGAAAAGGCCCAACTTGCCAACTCCCTACGTACATCTAAATCACTTGATTAGACCCAAAATTTTACATGACTTAGCATGACTCCTAAGTCCCTAGCAAATATTCATCTGCGCCTCGGAATCAGATTCACTAAATCTGCGCAAACAAAAAGGGCTCTATATAAATAAATAAGTTAACATTTTTTCGTTTTTTTACATGGACCCATCAAATCCTAAACTCACAAAACTTAAATTAGTCATAGCGTGTTTTTTGAACAAATGTTGCTGACATATTCACTAATGTCCCCAATCACTGCATTTCCTAGCGTCAACACAGACACTTCATCAATTCTGTGCTTAAGCTGAAGTTTCCTCACCTGACCAAAACATGGCTAATGAAAGGTTGACTTGCCTCTAAATCCGACCAGGCACTTGCAGTAGAATCGGTCAAGAGCCCCATCCAGATGACAGGAGCCTCCGTTCAGACAAGGTCGCCGATAGCAGGAACTTTGCTTATCTTCAATCTCACACATGGACCCATAAAATCCTAAGCATCAAAGTCATCTTCTATTTATAAACAGATCATGCCTGAATCTCTCCAGAAAAAAACAGGTCAAACAAATTCAAAGTAACAAACTTGCAACTGGTTTAACCTCAGTTCAGTACGAATACAGTTCACGAGTTTCAGCTAAACATATTTTCAGAATTCTGTTGCAGTTGTATTAGTTGCAGGGCCAATCAGAGGAAGGGGACCAGGAGGGCCATCTGGCCCAGGCCTAACATAGAGAAGAGGCCTCAGATTTTGAAAAAAATTCTTTATGCAATTATTATTACCATTTATTTATCCTTTTTGTATCATAAATCACAACTGCAATTTAGTAGGCTTTTAAAAAGTGCATGCTTCAAGATTGGGGTCTCATATTTGCAGTGGCCCGGGCCTCTCTGAAAGGCCTGATTCTGTGTAAAGCTGGCCAAGGTACTATAACAAGCACTTGCCTATATAACCTCCCAACAGCGAAATTGGCAGATTAAAAACTGATCTATAGCACAATTTATTAACTTGTTTAGGATAAGAAACCATACCATTAGTCTAATTAGAAGTGTACGACTGAAAAAAACTGGATAGCTTAATTAATCCTCATAACATCTAAAGCCCTTACCTCAAAATGTAGGCCTGAGAAAACTGCAATTACTATTACTCTCCATGGCCATTCAAGTCTATGGCCATTCACGTCTATGGCCATTCAAGTCTATGGCCATTCAAGTCTATGGCCATTCAAGTCTATGGCCATTCAAGCAGAGGCACAATCCCAGCAACATTGCACTACTACTACAACTACTACCCAATCAGCAATAAACACTTAAATTTTGGAAATCGCTCTCTGTATCTGTTTACCCTGCTCAGTCGCTTACTTACTTACCTGTTTCAAAATGCTTATCCACCGTAGGCTGCCTCTGTCTTAGTCATAGTGTGTTTTTTGAACAAATGTGACTGACCTTCTGGATACTGACTGACCAGATTGCAGCCTTGCTTAGCTTGGGTGTGCCATTGTAATTGTAATTGTAATCTGACATTTATAAAGCGTCACTTCAAGAATAGACTCATCAGAAGCGCTCCCGACCCGAACCAGTGAGACCACTGGCAAATAATACAGACTTCAGGCGCTTGCGAAACTGCGGAAGAGACAAACTGAGGAATATTAGCCGGAGCTCTCGGGAAAGGCGATTCCAGCTATTGGGTCCAACATAGGCAAAGCTTCTAGACTGCGCTGTAGCAGTGCGCATACGAGGGACAGTCAGAAGTCCAAGGGAGGCCGACCGGAGAGTGCTACAGCCTGGAACCAAGGAGACCGAAGTGCAGAAGTCCCTAAGATATGATGGAGCAGAGCCAACGAGACAATTACGCATAAGCGTTAGGATCTTGAACTGGATACGTTGCTGAATGGGAAGCCAGTGTAGAGTGTCCCGTATAAGGGAAGTTATATGGCCATACCTGGGGACGCCTCCAATAAGACGGGCAGAAGCATTGAGAACAGATTGAAGCTTGGAAATATTGGCAAGTGAGAGTCCAGCAAAGATAGCGTTACCAAAGTCCACCCTGGTGCAGATAAGGTGGTTGATGCCTTGTGCATTAGACATTAGTGTCATTAGAATTTTCTAATTATTACTATTTATTATAATAATAATAATTATTATTATTATTACTCCACTTACAGAAGTTCAAAACTGAAAGCTAGATAGCTTAACAGCTCAACCCAAGAAATCTTAGGGGTTTCCGCTAACTGGCACCTGGCGTGAATGACACATATGATGCCACTGACCGACCGCCCCCCTCCCCCAACCGGAATAAAAGTGTCGTCAACAGACCTAAGGGGCAGGAGCAGAAGGCGTCGATGCTCTCGGTGCTCATCAGGACGTTGCATGTACCGCCGTTCACACATCGACCAACCTCAGGCCGACATGGATTGTCGAACTGGCAGAACTCTCCGCCATACGCTCCTCCACACCTGCAAATACAACCACCGACCAGAACGGTTAATCAAAGGTACCGAAAAAGAAGACGACGACGACGAAGACGTCGAAGAAGAAGCGTCTATGAATGTAGAACACCAAAGGCATGATCGGAATGACGGTTCTCATTCACCCCGACTTCTTTATTCATTCATAAAAGCAACGCCGGCTGTCAAAGCCGCAACTCAGTTCACTGTACACTCAGCCACTTAGCACAGGCATTCACAATCCAAGCCGCAACAATTATTTAAGCAACGGCCCAGTCGCTCTACAGAACAAGAACATCATCGGGTCAGACCGCTGACCCATAATTTGGACATGCCTTGTTGTTTGTTAAGCGTGGACATTTGTCTTGTGATGATAAAGGTCAGTTACTTACTTATTTAACATATGGTGTTATTGAACTGCATCACCGCTGCTCTCTCAAGATCACACTATTTTGATAATTTCTGCCTTATTTAAATTTTATGAAATCTCTTGCAAACCTGCTCTGTTTTACGGCAGCCTTTGCAAACCTTCTTGGTCAACCCAAGACAATCGTCTGCATCTTAGACTACCCAGACTTTCAGTAAGGATACATTTCAAATAATTCAACAGAAAATCTTTGTTAAGAACCTACGTACACAGCCACAAGGCCTCAGTAAGCCACCCAGTCAACCAGCCACCCAGCCAGTCAATAATCATTCTGCAAATCCCCCAACAAGGCTAAAATGTTTCTAAACAATATCTGGTCGGGATCGATTGCAGTCGTTGTTGCCCACTGCCAGACATGCCTATTATAAAACATAAATTGGCTGCTTCACTGGAACAATAATTCTGTCTAGCGGCATTCCAACCAAGTGTCTCGTATTGGCAGACACTACTTGATAATCTCAGGCGACAGATGTCTGGGCGGTCAGAGATCTCATCATACTTGTTTCGAGGATCAATTGCTGGTCTTTAAACTCCAGTCATAACAGTCATTTGTAAGCCACTGTCTGTTTAATTGAGACGATTGCAAGCTTCTTTTATGTACAGACTGGAACACTGTCAACAAAGGTCTAGTGCTTAGAGGTGAATGATAAGTTGATACGAACAGCAAACTCACAGTCAAATTACTTCAACCAATGTAATCACAGAATTTATAAGCATATTTAAAGCATATATACACATCTAGAGACATATAAATATGTGTGCACACATATACATATATATACATTATATACACATATATGTATATACATATACATACACATGCATGCATAGACACACACACACACACACACACACACACACACACGGGTGCAGCTGTATGCCTGGATGTGTGTACATATTACGTGATCTGAATATAGCACCTTATAAGAAACCCTATTTAGTCCTTTATACAAACATGTGTCGATACATTAGGCTCCTAAAGCAACCGAATTTCTGAAGCAGAAGAGATAAAATACCTACCCAAATGCTTCAGAGGCATATTAAAACAAAAACAAAACATATGTTATCACAAACATAAGTTTTCGTTAGTGTTTTATAATGGGTTATGTAAAATTGCAGTTTAACACAGAAATGGCATTTAATGTGACCAGCAGGACAATATCAGTCCCTTAATCCAACTCCACGAGGCAGCCATGGACACCAGGATAGATACACAGTTTAACACAGAAACAGCATTTAAACATGACTAGTGCGATAATATCAGTCCCCAAAGCCATCTCCTAAGACACGCCATGGACACAAAGTGTTAGCAACTTAATTTTTGAGCTTCAGGGTATAAAGGTAGATGGACAGCCCTCTCTCTTGCCTTCAGACCCTTCATTGATCACACTGTTCAGGCAATGTACTCATTTGTTAGGGAACAGAAATCCTGGCATATCTTTCTGTCTTCCCTGCTATCCGAACCCAACAGCTCTGGGTTGCATATAACATACCAGCACAACGCCCCCATTTGCTCGGATAGCTTCTGAGCAGATGCCTTTATAGTGTGGGCATTCAGAGATTACTTACTTACTTACTTATAGCACTCAAGGCAAAGGAACTTGAATCCAGACATAAGGACAATTTTTCTTCTGTCTAAGAACATTCAAGTGGATTCAAGTCAATTTTTCCACAAGTAATGCCTCCTGTCTGCTGAACCCAGCTGAAAGATAAATCAAGTCCTGGACCGAGTCTTGGAGGAAGGACTAGCTGTTGAAGAGCGGGGTAATAAATGAACAACTGTTGCATCTGACTGTATCTTAGTATATCATTCAAACACATGCTTTCACTTACCTACCCCATGCACCAGCCTAGACTCTTTAGTCAGTGGGTGGAGTGCCTTCTAAGCCATTATCATAAGCACAATCGATCAGTAGCATTCCAAAATAAAAGACAATAGACTAAATTAGTAAATGTTTTGGTCGATGAACTAACCAGAATAATCGAATCTAATCTGATGAGTTGTATTGTGCAGCTATCATAAAGCACAAGGCCTCTAAGCAAAACCGCATTCAAACATAATAAATTTTGAGAGATTCTTGACAGGCACAACGCAAAGGAGGCCTCAAACAGACGAACCAGTTGAGTCTGTTTGGGTTGCAAGACAAGCGGTTTTAGTTACTTTTTTCAAGTCAAATGACCTCAGACAAAAGAATCAACTAAGTCCATTTCTCTTTAAAGATTCCTCTCTTCACAGATCCTATCCTTCTTCCTCTTGTCTCTCTCTCTCCTCTCCAACCCCAAACACCACCACACATAGCTGCCTCGCTGTCTCTCCGTCCGACTTTTGGATCTTGACCTGGAACCGAACCCTTTTGCCTATCGATTTTGTTTTGACTGAGCGCCTGTGAATAAGCTGGTCCCACGGCGCAGCTTTCATTGGGCGCTGTAGAAATCTCGGAATTACGATTACGATTACGAAAGATGCCCTACATCCATTGGACTTGAAAAATGGACTGAGCTGGTTCTTCCGTTTGATGCATCAAATGTTCTGTTTTACAATTGCTCTACACTTGTGGAACACTGCCCCAGTTACATCTCGGCATCAGTGACCCGGCATCTGAGAATGCTGGCATTCCGGGAAGCAGATCAAACCATCCGGCTCCTGCTGACTCACAGCCCAGAAAGAATTCTGACAGCTACATTTCGCCATCTTCACAGTCACCTACTCCACCCATACATGACTGCCAACAGCTACATCTCTTCTGCTACGCCAACATCCCCTCCCCTTCCTCTTCTTCCCCTCCTCTCCCCTCCCCTCCCCGCAAAAATCCAGCTCACTGCATACCAGAACATTGACTATGGTCGTTTCTGTCTGTTATCTTCCTGCTTGTCACCCTCCAGGTCACAGAGTACAAACTGCCCATGTCAGGTAATTGTTTCACCAATCCATCTGTCAAACCTTGACCAAGCTAGAGCCGCATACACTTGAACTAAAAACAAGCCAAAGATTCTTCTGAAAGCCTGAAGATTCTTACCGTCCAAGACTAAGTGTTAAGATAAGACAATTACAGTAGCAACAGCCACAGCAACAACAACAACATCAACAACAGTAATTTTAACTGCAGTAATACCAATAGCAATTATAACAAAAGTAGTGCTAATAATAAATACTGACAGATGGATTTAGCAAACAATAACAATATCTGACATTGATCACTTCTAGTTGGTCTCTCGCTATAGGTACCAATGAAATTCCACTACCACATCAAATGCATGCATGAATGCATACAGAAGTTTGTTTCTGTATACATATGAATATATTTATCTATGCATCAAGCATTTATATAACGCCTCTGAGAACCTCTCAAAAACGTGCGCATGTGATGCTGTCTTACTCATCCAGACAGGTGCAACATAAGGTAAACAGCGAATGTAGGCTGAGTTGAAGCACATCAAACATTGTGTATAATCGGTGGAAAATTGTTCCAGTCTTCCACTGAACATACATTCATACAGAAAGGTTTGATGCATGGGAAAGCCAGATGCGAGTTCGTGCTGGTAATCTCGAAAAGAAATCTTTGATGCTTACCGGCGGCAAGCTCCCTGCGAAAAATGCACTACAGAAATTTTGGGGAAAAATGTCAACAAAAGACCTGAAGAACTACTTCCCCCTAGCTCACCCACTGCGTCTGACAGCCGGAAATCCCAGCCGCATCCAGGTCCTTAGGTTGTCCCCCATCTGTCCGGGGCAGACACGGCAGAGGCACCGGCGCTTGGGGAGAAATACTTGCCAACAGATTCAAGTACTGTTTTACTTTCGCATCCCAATTCACAGGGTCGGATTCAACTCAAAGATCTGATCTCTGCTTTCTGTCAAGTATCTTATCAACTGTCTTCCACGGCTCCATCAACAGTCTTATCTGGGCTTAGGATACTGCCATTCAAACCACTTCAACATATACATCATATACACATATGTACAAAAATACACACACATATATATATACAGATCTACAGGTATATGTGTATTCAAGGCACAATAACACCGACATACTAATCTTTGGATTCGCCATCAGCCAAACCCTATGACAGACTTTCTTTCATCTACCTCAAACCGTGTCAAATTCTTCCCTGTCTACAAATTAAATTAATTTTACTTTGAATCTGAACCAGAACTATGCACAAGTAAACAAAGCCGAGAGCGGCATACACATACCAGACCCCAACAGTCTCTACTGCAGGTCACTGATGGCAGTTCAACCATAGGAGGCAAACAAGATTCGACATAAGCCCTGAATTTCATTTATAACCCAGATGTACAGGTATGTGTATGCGTGCATGCATGTATATATGAATATGTAAATGTATGTATGTACACATGTATGTATCGGTGTGTATGTATGCATGCATTCATGCATGGGTGTATGTCTTGGTGTGTATGATGTATGTATCCATGTTTGCATGTACATGTGAATGTATGTATCTAACAGTTGTATAGCACATTTCAAGAATCTCTCAAAGGTGCTAAACTTATATTTCATCAACACCACAACACTTGAAAACTGTTCTTTTGTTAGGGCTGGGCTGCCAGTGCAGGTATCTCCAAGGGCACAATATAAATGCTCTGCATGAGTCAATGAATGTATGAATGAATGAATGAACTAGTTAATTAGTCAAAATATATTTGAATATTCTCGCCAATCAGTATCCGCTGTTCAGAAATTCTGATCAAATCAAATCTAGTCAAATGACTGTTCGATAACACTGCTATCATACTGCACAAGGCATCAATCAATCGCTTCCAGTACAGCTAAACTTAAGCTCTGCCTAAAGCCTTACCTGTATTTGCCAACCTGGGCATGGTTCATTAGCAGTCAGTGATATCATTTGCATTAAAACCAATGCTAATGACCTCGTCTGAATACCAAAATAAACACAGTCTCGGCATAAACAACCAACTTCTCACCACACAAGGCCCATTATAATAACGAGGCAAAGCAGAGGTGAAGAGAACACTCATAGGTGCCTGGTAACCTCTCCATGAGGCACCTACCAAGAAGTGATCATTGCTTAATATAACCAGGATTTCGACTGCCCGTATCTTCATAGCTATCCAGATGTGCGTATGCCCAATTTAAAACTGCATACAATACAACTGCACAGATTCAGTTTTGATGCCATCAGCCATCAAATGCCAGCAACCCCAGGACTCAGGAAGAGCCTCATATAACTTTCATCACAACATTTTGGGCAAGGCTGCCCTCAAGTGCAGGGTAATACGACTGCCACTCCTAAATAGCTGGTCCACGGTTGAGGACTTGATATTTTCCTATCAAATATATTCATACTTTTCTTCTTAATTATACTTAATCTAACATTTTCCTTTCTTTACAGGCTATTAACATTTACACTAGGTTATGTCTTTTGCTTCATCATTTATGTTATGAAGTTTACGATGGACAAGTAATAAACTACGACATGTAAATCCTACACAGATTACAAACAATGTTACATTACAGGCAACAGCAGTGCACTCTTAACATGAGTAATGTCTGAAAAGAAACAACATTATAATGTAGCCAGAACAAATTGAAACACTTGTTGTCTAGTAATAAAACACATTCATTGTGGCCTATAGCCAGACGTTACTGTGGTCTATTTAAAGTAATTAGAGAAATCTGTCTGGTGGTTGGTAACAATGAACATGATTTAACATCAGGCAGTTTATCTCCGCAAGTATTTGCACCACAAATGTCTGCTCCATGCAGACATTACTTCTAAGAGTGCAATTAAGAGCAAGCTGAAAGACAGTGCACGTTCTGTAAATTTCATAAGAGCAGAACATTCATCCTCCTCAGTCTCTTTTCAAATCTCAAACATTTAACCTGATGAGGATACGGTGTCAGTAAGCATCAGAGATTTCGAGTCATCTAAGAACATAAGATAGTGGCATGAACTGCATACTGCATACTGAAGAGGGTGAAAAAGCAGGAGGAAGAAGAGGAGGTGGGGCTTAAAACCAGTTCCTTAAACTAACCCCAGAGGCAGACAAGCTAATGACTTTATTTTCATAACTGCAGCCCTTGAGGGTGGGTGACGAGTCCTCCCGCTGCCCCCCCCCCCCTCTATGAACAACTCTTCCAAGTCACCACCACTTAGGGGTCAGCCTGTTTGGCCTAGCAAGGGAACCATTATGTTAAATAAATACTCTAAGAGACTGGAACCAGCGCTCAGAGTAGAAAGGGCTCAGCCTTAACCGACAAGAGGGTATCCACTTAAAGAAGTATTAGCTTCAAGAGATCTATTGGACGTCGCATCGTATTCAGAGAAGCAGCGATATAACAGGTAGCCAAGTGCAAACTAAGTCATAACACACAGAGGGGCCAAAGCCGTCGCATTTGAAGACCAGCCTTCGTCGTCTCTTCTTCAGCTCCTAGACACGTTTACTACGTATCCGATTTCAATTCTTCAGGTCGCTGAATGCCTGAATTGTCCTCGGCGGCTCAGCTGAATGGCCTCTTTCATTGCCAATGGTTTACTTAGGCCTCAGCCGATCGACGCTCTCTGCCCGCAGCGCCACATACCTCGCCTTCCAAAAAGCACCGGCGGCCGGGCAGGAATAAATTGACGACTGAGAACGGAATTAATGAATAACTGAACCTGGGAAGGGATCAATCGTTTCGCCCCATAAGCGAAATCACCCACCCGGATAATGAACAAACACGGTCAAGCACACACACGCGTACACACACATACACACACGCGCGCACCACACACACACACACACACACATGTAGGCACGCACACAGGCTGCTTATTTACCAGGTTCTGCCTCTTTGTCTGTCTCCTCCCTTTATCCCTCCGCTTCCTCCCTCTTTCTCTCAATCTGTGTCTGTCTGTCTGTGTCTGTCTGTCTGTCTGCTTGTCTCTCTCTCACACACACGCACTCACATAATGCTCGTTACCTGGTTCCGCTTTCAAGTTAAGTTGTTAAGTGGCCAAGATGAAGATTTCATTTCAAAGGAGATCGACATGGCATTTCTCAGCATCGAAGTCACAGAATAATAGGTCAACAACAGGTCAACGTAAGGTAAGTTAATGTACCTCGGATTCTTCGTTTCTCTAACTTACCCGATTCTGACCAGGCTTCACCAACGGAATATGATATTTTTACTAGTTTCACTCCAATCACCATCAGCTCATGACTAGCGTATACTATTATGATAACGATGCTAAAGAAGTCATTAGAGCAGATTAATATTCTAATTAGCCTGCTGCAAATTAGTTCAGTAGCATAAATGCAACCAAGTCTCTCTAAGCGTCAGTCTATGTCTGTCTGTCTTCTGTCTGTCCGTCTGTGTGTCTCTGTCTGTCTGTCTGTCCGTCTGTCTGTTTGTCCGTCCGTCTGTCGACCATACAGGCAATCACTACCCTGCCTCGCAGCTTTCATTCATCATTTTGCTGCCTACAGGCAGGCCATTAGGGATTCCATCCACACCTGAGCTTTCCGGGTTGAAATTTCCCATAATAAAACGGAATACGTGGCTATCCATTTCCATGAGAAACTTGGCAGAGACTAAGAGCGCTGGAATGCCGCATCAGCTCATTGTTCCAACGACAGACCCCCTCCCCCACCGCAATTCCAACGGACACACGGCCGACGTTAATCGGCTAAAGAATCCGACAACGAAAGAGCGACGAAAGCCGCCAACTGGCGCCCTATTCATAAAAAGCGGCCTGTCTGTCTGTCTGTCTGTCCGTCCATCTGTCTGTCTCTGTTTCTAATCCTCTTCCCTGTCTGTCCGTTTGTTTGTGTGTGTGTGTCTGTCCGCGTCGCTCTCTCTATCTGTCTGTCTCTGTCTCTGTCTGTCTCTGTCTCTTTCTCTCTTAAGGACCGTAGTAAAACAGTCTTTTCTACACCTGGCCAGCTTCGCTGTGAAGTCGAGCGACCGACGGAAGACGAGGTCAAACAATCCAGCCACATCAATCCCGATCAGGAGACTGACTTATATTCCGGGGCGTCAAACAGATCTTTCCAGAGGCAGCGATGGCCAAACCTTCGTTCCACTCTCCGCCCCTCCAATACCCTCCCCCGCCGCCGTAGAGAAGAGTCGAGGGCGGATAACCAACCGCCTCAAAGAGGCCCAACGCTCACCCAGCTAGTAACCTGCAGCCGTTTCAAAGCAATTACGCTACCACGGTAATTAAATGCATCTTAACAATTCCACGTGTAGACATCTCTTGCGGAAGAAAAACAGATCTGCTGGAGGACTTTAGGGGTCGTCGACTGATGAAGGACGTCCGCAACGAGAAGAAAGGGCGGGGTCACCCAGGTGCGGACAAATACGGACTAGGGAGGGGTTTTCCGAATGCGGACGTCCGCATCTAAATTTGGTATAAGCAGTTATTTCAGTTCAGCCTGTGTGGTAAACAGGAACTTCAGCCAGACAGCAGATGGTCTGTGTATTGCGTTGGACCTAATTGCTGGATGTAGCAGCTTCAAAATACCCCACCCCGTAGTATCGTTAGCCGCGCAAGATCACCAAGTTAAACTAATATAGGCTTTAGTACTCCGCTGGGAGGAGGACGTCGGCAAGGGGTGCGGGGTGGTAATGCCAAACACGAACAGAAGCCAACCTCATACGAAAATAAAGTCACTAACACCTCATACCAACTTCTGTATCTGGATTAGCTTAAGACAATGCTCTTCTCCTCATTCATTCATTCATTCATTCATTCATTCATTCATTCATTCACAGCATTGATATGTCACCCTTCTAAATATCAATTCAGACGCACTCCCAGCCCAGCCGAGCCCAGCCGGCAGAGAACAGTTATCAAGCGTTGCAGTGGTGTACCTGGCCGGGGTCTTAGGGTCCGAACCCCTGAGGTCAAGGCCATGAACCACGAGATTCATGTAGATCCAACCCTTCCCCATCGTTGGCTTCTGAGCTACTCTTTCGACGGATACAAGTGTCACACAATAAAAGAGTATTTTCCAGACCAAATTCAAGTATGTATTCAATTCTTGCCCTGTTTAAATCAGTAAACTGCGTTTACTTCCAGGGCTCCACCCCAGGGAGTTAATGGCGCTTCTCAGACCCCTGCTTGCTAGGGGCTTTGCGTCATCAGGGCTCAGCTCTCTATCGCAGACTCCCTCAACTTCCATCCAGGTACTGGACCTTCTGGATAGAAAAAGTGGTACAAACAGGTAGCCTAAATGTGTTCAATTTCAAATGCTTCAAAATGCATTGGCTTCCAGAACAGAGCCCTAGACTCCATTGGGGAAGCGTCCGACACTCCCTCAGATGCCCTAGTTGTCAGGGACTTCTTGTCCCAGACCCCTCAATTTTCCTTCAGAGTACCGGACCCCCCCCCCTGGCAAAACGTCGCATACGCCACGGATGAAAGGTAGGCCATTCGAACTGTTTAACAGCATTTTCTCAGTTGGATAACTGAGAAAATACTAATAAACAGTTCACTCGATAAGAACGCAAACTTTCTTGTCACAAAACATCATTAGTTACGATTAAGTCCAACTGAAGAGAGAATCTTCAAAAGACAACGAGCAGCACGTGCTCAACACGGAGACTACGATCACTTCGAACCATATTTAGCGCGACTTAGCCGCACTGAAGAGCGCAGACGACACACGGCCCGGCCAAAGCCACAAGACCAGGACACGCACGCAGGTCATTAGGTAATGATTCTCAAAACAGGCGCACTAGACCTGCTCGCTTACAAACACATGGTCTTGTGGCAGCCGACTTCTAAAAGACACCTTCCAAATTACACGACTTCAACCGTCGATAATGACCTAATTATCGTTGGCAAAGCGCTCTTTAATTATCGAAAGAGGGTCGAGCAGAATATGGCTATAGTTAACTCATGAAGCCTCTTCTCGGCTGCCTTGGATTCTCTTGAAAAAGAAAGGGTGTCGACCCGAGATACATCCTGAAATTCAAGCCTGGCTACAAGTAAAGAAGACTTACGTACGAGATGAGATTCAGTTCAGTTCGAGTGCTTGAAATACACGAGACCGAACAGCAAGAAATTTATTATGCAGCTCTGATCATTTATACGTTCATCTGAATGTGAAATCATCAATTTGCTGTCAGCCCATTGAGAAAGGCCGCATAGAAACATTTCTCAGGCCTCACCTCACTATCTAGCTATACTCCATTGAAAAAGGCCGCACCGTAGTTGAATTTCTGTTGTCCAGCAAATACTTTGAAGCAAAAGCAGTGTGTCTGAAGTGAGAATCGCCCCCCCTTTCACACGTTTCATTTCTTATCTGCAGAATAACTGGGACAGAAAGTCTAATCTTCCCTCTACTTCGCCTCCAGGTTATCGGGTTTTGTTGCTCATATGAAAATTCCTCTGACTTGACTTGATGCAGTGCTTATGAACAATGTGGGGTCCTGTACTTAGCTTTTGAGTAGTCCTTTGGAGATTTTGGGTTTGTGAACATGGAATGACATGCTGGGATTCAAACCCCAGAAACTGCAATAGAAAACATCAACAGTCACTTGTTCAGTATATATCACTCCAAGAACTGTTTGCAATCTCAGGCACCAGATCGAAATCTTATCTAATCAAAGCAAACTGAATACATGACACTCAAGTGTCAGTGCCAACCTCCTTTACTTCAACTGAAACAAAGCCTGCCACTGGAAAGACCGAGACAGACTCAGACAGACAGACAGACAGACACACACACAGACACACAGACATAGACACACAGACAGATACACAGACAGACACGCAGACAGACACGCAGACAGAGACTGACCCAGAAAGACACAGCAACAGATAGAAGACAGACAGAAGACAGACAGAATGAGTGACAAAAGAGCCAGTCCACCCAGTCCACCCCTGTTTTGCCGCCTGCAAGTACGTGATAAATAACTTATCAACATAAGATGGTGCCAGCAGCAGCAGCAGCGTCAATGGCACCGGAGACAAAAGACTCAGGAGGAGCTTTTTCCGCTGAATTTACTGACACTTCAGGAACTCAGTGACAGATGCCAGGCCAGAGATAAACAACGTCCTTCTTGAAGCAAGTGTCCACATGCCAACGTCTTATTAATTTTGCAGATACTCCAGCCAAACAGCATCACTTAGGTCTCTCTCTCTCTCTCTCTCTCTCTCTCTCTCTCTCTCTCTCTCTCTCTCTCCCTCAGACATCCAGATGTCATCCATAGCTAAGAATGTTTCCACAATCTCTGCCCCTTCCTCTGTATTCGGGTGTTGCTGTCCCGACCCTGGGAAAGCCGCCGTCTGGGCCAAACAGTACGGAATGATGTTTCATTACCGGGAATCTGAGCCCTTAATTTAACACACCCATGCTATAAAAACATCTTAAACGCAAACCATCTGCCCCAAACCCCAGCAGTGTTTCTGTAGGGTAAGAACTCTGGACTTCACCCAGTCAACGAAGCATTCAAACAAGGCGACGTCTGTAAACCAGGCTGATCCCATGCAAACCTCTAAGACAAGCAGTCCGTTAAACCGACCATGAGAGGCAGCCATGGGTACCAGCGTTGGCGACTTCATTTTCTTAGTCTCGGCTTATGAGGGTGGGTCGCCAATCCTCTCCCTAATCACTAGACTATTGCTGAAGGAGCCAGTTAAGGTAAAGCCAAAATACAGAAGAGGCAAATAAAAACACAACTCAGTCACCTTGCTTCAGGAAAGGTAGCTAAAAGCAAGGCAAGGAAAGGTAAAGGAGGGTCAATTAAAGGTAAATAAGGCAATGGTGTATGTGTATGTAGGTCTATAAGTTTGTTTGCATGTATGGTGTGTCCCTGCTTACCCACACTTCCTGACTGGCAGCTACCTCGTAAGTTGGGTCGGGGTTAAGCATAGAGTGCGTATTCATATTAACAGTCTTGTTTGAAGCAGAGTACAATTATCCTGGGAGTTGACTGCACGTAACAAACGGTTAGATTTGCTCTTGTCAATACTCACCTGCTGGGGAACGAAATGGTGGTCTATCGGTAACGCGTTTGGTCAATGATCATACAGTTGCCGGTTCGACTTCGTGTAATGACCGTGGCAAGCTGTTTGCGCACACCACACCGTGCCTTTGCCACCAAGCAGTAGAATTTGGTACCAGCGTAAGCTGGGAAGCGAAAGGCAATTCCTGCGATGCACTAGCCCCGTGTCCAGGACACTGTGATTTGAATTTTGAGACCTACTTACATGTAGCTACATTGCCATTGCGTCCATTGCCAGCTCGAAGGTCAAGAAAAGGAGATGAGTGCCTCTCCTATGTCTCACTTGTGGGATATGAGATACTTTACCTTACTGTACTTACTTTACCTTGTGCTACCTACCTTCAGCAACAGCTGGGCTTGCATTCTATGGTTTAATTAAATTAAACTGCCGGAAACACCAGGACGGATGACGCTTAGCCATCCAGATCTGCGCTCTTGTTAATCCGAAATCAGGGTAAACGGAGAACAATTGCTTCAATTCTCACGACTAAAAGCTGGGAACTAATTATGGGATTTGCTTCCGATTTCACGGAGTAATAGCCGCCGTGTGTGTGTGCGTGTGTGTCTGTGTGTGTGTCTGTGTGTGTGTGTGTGCCTGTAAGCGCTTATAACGTGGTAGGGCAACAGATTTTGGGTTGGTCTAATTGCTAAACAAAGAACAGCTGTGGCGAGCAATTAAGCGGAAGTGCAGTTAGAAAACTGATCTCCAAGGAACCCACTTAACCTATTTTTTTACAAGCGAGACTGACCAAAACGGAAAGCTCTAACAAATTAGTTTGACAATAACATTTCCAAACAGCCCCTGTTTCAAGCACCGCTGACCAATTTAACCGTTCAGCCTGCAGACACGCTGTATTCCGCGGGGACAAATTGTTTCCATGTATTCCCAAAGATATGCCGTATTCAGCTACTATCATCTCTCCATTTATTAAGCGTCATATTCTAATGACTAAGCATCAATCGACAGTGCTGAGCGATTGTGAGTGAAGGACTTGCTCAAGGTCCCTACACAGTAACCGTCTCAAACCCTTCCTCTCCACATTGCAAGCACAGCGCTCTATCCAATCGGCTATAGCGCCCTACAGGTGTTAGATAATGTCTTGATGTATATGTATACACAAATATTGCAAGAAAATGGTAAGGTATGATGAGGTTAGGTTAAGCAGAGTAAGGTAAGAAGAACAGTGGCATGTAAGCTAACCCCAATAAAGCTCATTGGTGTCAAACCAAGTGTCAGCAACTTTATTTTCTTAGCCTCGGCATATGAGGGCAGATAGCTAGTTCTCTCCCTGCCCATCGAATCTTCCACTCTTGACATATCTTTTTTGTCTGGACCGGCAATTCAATCACTGACCCTTGCATTGACAGCTGAGCTCACTAACCATTAGACCACCTTGTACCCCAAATTAAAGGCTACTCAACAACAGGTCCAGGGGTTTCTTCCACAAGAAACACGTTTAACAGCAATTCAGCAACCAGATCGCAACCTGTAAAAACTGGCTGGTCGATTTTTAAATACGCTGCCAATTTCAAATGATGCAAAAGCCAAACACAGACGCAAAAGCGATTGAAAGCGACGTGAATAGGTGGCACCGACACTAAACTATACGACAGGCCGACTTCACGCTATGCAAGCGCATGTACACAAACACATGTCAAAGCAGCAAAGTAGGCGAACATTTAAGCGGAACTACGCTCCCCAAAAGACCCAGCGACAAAAGCCAAACGCTTTCTAACAGATACGATCATCAAAGTCCACTTGGTTACTGTTGCCTCAGCATCACAAGGAGAGCAAAGTACCCCCTCGTAAAAGAGACAACATCACAGCTTCTGATGCCACAGCTGTTAAACTCTACACCACTTCAAACCCGTTTATTGCTTCAAGGTACCATGTAGACAACTCTTCCATTTCTTAAGCACCTCCATCAACACCAGTCAGCCGTCTGAGAAGCGCATTCAAGAATCTTTTGGCCAAAAGTACAGCAAAACTACACAAAACCTTGTCTTACGTTAATCTAATCTAATCTAATTAATTCAACAGCACCAAAGTATTAATGCACAAACTTGCTTTACACAAAGTAAGTAAAGTATTGCATATCCCAGAAGTGAGAAGTAGGAGAGGCGCTCATTTCCTTTTCTTGGGTCCTTGAGCCGGCAATGGACGAATCCCAAGGTCCTTTGACACAGGGCCATTGCATCTCAGGACCTGCCGTTTACTTCCCAGCTTAAGCCGGTATTAAATTACACTGCCTTGTGACAGAACAACTTCCCCCGGGTCGTTACACGGAGTTGAACCACAAAACAATAGGAGAAGTCTGGATGAAATCCCAGTCAACGTCAGGTTACACAGGATAATCAGGTAGAAACAGATGAGTCTGAAGTTTAGATCAGAATGAATTTAAATAACTTAAGGACGCAACAGAACTGGGCAGGGAATTCAAAGTCTCCGGCCAGCCACTGACAACGCTCAACAGCCCAGCACTACCGGTTGCAGCCGACGAGAGGGGGAAGGAGGCGGAGGGAATGGTGTGTCGGGTCGTTTTTCAGAAATTGTTCGACAACGTCGGAGGCGCATGCATTCATAAACGTGGACACTTCGATGAATATTGGTGTGTTTTTGTCTGCTTGTTGGGAAAGACTGAGGAGAATAAGTTCACGGCTACCATAAATTTGAAAATCACAAAAAAACACGAAGCATCGAAAAGAACTTACGAGCAGTAGGAGTTTCCATGTGGAACGTAAATGCATGGCCTAGCATTACGACACGGGTTTGGTGAACAGGAAGAAAAACCTAGAAAAACAGAAAATACATATTGTCAAGTGTGAATTTCCCCACTAGGCGTCGCTCGGCAGTTTAGTTTCACAGCCCCTCTGGCAGAAACGGACTCCCGTCAAGTGTAGAACCCGACCAATGACATCAAAGACGGGGATACTCAATGATATTTCCAAATTGCTTATCCACCACAAGCTAACCTACTGACCTTCTGGATATTGACCTGATTGGAGCTTGGCTCTGGTATGCCATCAGCTGATGTCTTATGCAATTGACACCAGGGCATTATAAGTTACTAATTAATAATTATATATAAAAACATGAAGTCCTAAGATTCCAATCATGCAAGCCACAGGAGAATATAGCATTGCAACAATTCTTTCAATACACAAAAACAATCATATTAGGCCTAACCCTAACACTAACCCTAACCCTAATCTGCATTCTTAGAGTACCGTAGACTGCTAAGAAGACAAATGAGTGGGTCCTCGAGATTGCAGGAGTAGAGAGGAGTCTGATTAAACAAAAGAGGAAGCTTTCATACTTCGGGCATGTGCTACGAAAGAGTGGAGACTGCTCAGAGAAAGAGATCATCCAAGACACAATTCCTGGATCCGCAGTTAGGGGAAGACCCAAGATGACATGGATCGATAACATCAAGTCGTGGACTGAATTCTGGTTCAACCAGTTACTACAAGAGACGAGGGACAGAAGCAGATGGCACAAAACTGTCCGTGATGCAGCCAATCCTCGGCTCGAGGACGACTGAAGACAAGACAAGACAATATGACTCCACAGAATTATCAGATTAGATTAGATTAGAGATGTCCTATTGATTAGTACATTACACAGAACCATTCCATTTCATAGGAACAGAGAAGTGCTATTGAAAACAATTCTGCTAGTTGACAGAGACACAATAAACTTGCCCAAAGATCTCTGTACATTTCTGCCTGAGGTCTAAACCCAGTTTCTTCAAACCTGTTCTCCGTTTTACTCTGGACCATCAGAGTTCGATGTGATTTAAGATTTAACTAACTTCGGAATCAAAGGTCTGGAAGGTTCTGATGGGGCTGTGTACCAAATTATTCCATCAGTCCAATTCGTTCTGTTTACCACGGCCTTTATTTATATCTTCAAAACCTCCTAGAGTCCAATCTGAATGAAAAATTACTACCTAAAGATGGCCATCGGAGGATCTTCCATTCAGATGTGCATTTATCAATGGATTGTTAAGAAATTATCAGGCACCGCATACACTTAAAGGCAATAAACCAATCACCATTCAGAGATATTAATTGGGAGAATAATATTGTCAAATTAGCCGGTAATCTTTAATTGGAAACAACCGCCCATCAGACAAATGACCCCCGGCTTTCTCCCACTTGAATACCGTCGCTTGCCTTAGGTCCATTGAAGGCTTTGTAGTGACTTAAGCTTCCTCACCATATATGCCTACTCCTGCCAGCCATCATGTCTGTGTGCCAGACTGCCTGTGTGCTTGCGAGTCTGGATGTAACTCATTTGTAGTTCATGGGTCCCCTCTGTCAACCTGTAGCCATGTTCTTCACGTATGTATGTATGTTTTTATGTATGTATATATACATTCCGATGGATGCATTTATTATATATGTACAGATGTACCTACATGTCTGCCAGTCTGTCTGTCTGCCAGTTGGCCTGTCTGGCAGTCTGTCTGGCTGGCTGGCTATCTGTTGAAAATAATCTCTCTTTTCTTATACTACTTAACTTCAATACAAGGATCACATTAATTCTGATGATCAAAGAAACGGAATTCACTGAAAGACAACTTCAAGTCATGGAAACTATTCAGGCCCAGAAGAACCAACCACTGATTAGACCACAACCCATCAAAATTCTGCTTCTGCCTTCTCAAGTCCACTGAGTTTTGACTGGTATCTCTAGCTCAGCAATTCTGAAAGAAGGACTTGCTCAAGGTCCCTAGACAGTAACCATCTCAGGGGAGAACCCGGCGGCGTTACAAGCCCAGCGCCCTCACCAACAGGCCACCGTGTCTACCATCCAAAACGGACCAACATCAGCCTATCAGACCGTTCACCATTCAACAACACATCCATCTAAAGAGCTCCATATGTTTCAAAATTTTGCGACAGGCAGCAGAATAGGAACAACAGGCACTGACAATGAGACACAAGCATACGCTGGCACACACAATGCCACAGATTCTCAGGGACGTTGATGCACTGTTTACTCCGTTCCGTACAAAACATTAAATTCACAACGTCAGACAAAGTGTGAAACGTAGCAATGGACAGCGTTAAACATAACATAAAACGAACATTACGTGCCTTTACGAGGCTCATAAAGAAGCTATATAAATACTGAAATCCAGATCTGCCAATTTTTAAAGCCATTTAAAGCATTAAGGAATGATTCTCAGACCAACAGGAATTCAACCCAGCATCTCCAGTGGATTATGATTTTGATTACCAGACAGTGACTGATGCCTTGGGTATTATGATAATAGCGCTAGAGAATTCATTAGATTAGATTAGATAAGGAAAGCTAGACTGCTGGGTTACTGGTGAATCTGTACCTTTGGCCACATGAACCTTTAAACCCCCAGAGGAAGGGCTTTGCTGAAGTTCCTGTTAGGGTCCCTCTGATGAAGTCTCAATACCCTAGTAGTATCCCTTATCCCACAAGTGAGACATAGGGGAGGCTCTAATTTCCTTTTCTTTAGGCCCTTGACCGAAAATGAACTAATTCGAAGGTCCTGGAAACGCGGCGAGCGCATCACAGGACTTGCCGTTTACTTCCCAGCTCATGCCGGTACTAAATTATACTGCCTTGTGACAGAGGCACGTGTGCAAACAACTTGCCCAGGGTCGTTTCACGGAGTCGAACCCGCTACTGCATGATCAGTGACCAAACCCAATAGACCACCGTGCCCCAAACTCAATACCCTACCTGGCTTTATACAGCCAAGCTGCTTAGAACGGATGATAGAAGATAACCCTAGGTCTGGAGCACAGGTAAACAGTTGGCTTGCGCAGGGAACAAGAGTCCAATAAGCTGTTTGCATGTGATACTAGGCTCCCAACCAATGAATTTTAGCCAATTATAACAGCCTGGTACTGCGCTGAGCCCCCCCCCCCCTAACTATAGGCTTTTTGCACCCCGTTATGTTACCCAGCAGATATCGTAATCGTAAACTCCAAATTTCTATAGCGCTACTTAAATGCCAAGGGCACCAATTTATCCACGAGCGCTGCTTCAAATCAGTGGGACTGTCCAAAGACGTCACGTCACGAACCAAGTCCGGTTGCCAGAAGACTAGAGAGAGAGAATGGGGAAAGGAGAATGGGTTGTGTTTAAGCTGAGAGAAACGGGAAGGTAGCTGATCGATGGATCAGGGTGGGATTTCTGGAAAAGGTGAGACTCATGGCAACCGTATACTGTTCTAAATTCAACAAGAATCCTCAAAATACTGCACAAGTTTAAAGAGATTATGCTTGGGGAACAGCTTATTACCACTGCAAAAAACATCATGCGGCTTATTTTTGGTTAAAGACACCGAATTCACATCTGAGCCGAGTGCAAAGTTCAGTCTAATGAGTACAACTGCCAACGATGTGTCCTTGAGATGAATTAATAAATCAGCATGTGACATGGAGATGAGCAAAACTGAATAACAAGTTAAAAACTATAACCTTTCCCCTTTCATCAGTAATTATTTTCTCGCTGTTTTTCTCACTCTGGCCTACTCAGATCTCATGACCACCTTGTCACAAATCACGTGGGTCATTCAGTCCCCCACGCTGGACCCTGGATCCTAAGCTGACACCCAAACTGACCAAAGAACGTGGCTCTTGCGGACTTGATTTGATGTAGGGCAGGTGCTTAAGCTGGTCTCCCTAATGCAGCTTTTGTGTGGCGCTGATAAATTTCGGCTATTTACAGTATATTGCATAAATTACAATCCTAACCCTCGCTTCCCCCAACCCGGACACCCTCTGATTTCCACAAGCCTTCAAACGAAACATAATTTTAGGACGAAATTGTGAGCATCTCGGAATCAATCTTCGTCTTCTTCACTCACATGGCAACGGCCACAATTTCAAAAGCGTCTTTGGTTTATCTGAACAACAGCCCTTGCCTCAGACAAGATCACCTATCCCAGGCTCTCAAAAAACTCGACAAGTACCACAAAATCGAGAGAACCTGACCAACTTTGAAGCGAAATCGACAACACACCTAGGCAACTGAAGAACGCAAAAGTATTTACCTGCAATGGCCAAACTCGCGCCAAATACAAGCGCAAAAACTACAGATAAACTGATCGCGCGACGCATCTATGCAATCTGGGTCGCCTTCATCGTAATCCTGCGAAAATCCGATCCAATCCGCCGTCGATTTTGTGCGAATTTCGGCCGATTTCGTGCCAAACTGAACTTTTAATCGCAACTTTGTCCGATTTCAACTCACGCCAATCGTCTCTCGTCGTTTACAACTATCGTCGTCGGATCTACTTCGCCGTATCAAGGCGCAGGCAAAGGCCACACCCACCGCGCCCGGCCAATGGACAATCGCACCAGCAGAGGTGATGTTTCAAGGGGCATTGCCTCGGGAAGAAAAGCAGTGTCCAACCCACGGGAGGCAGCCATGAGTATGAAATAAATGTAAATGCCAACGTTTTCTATAGCGACCCTATGGCCTCGACCATGCTCGTTTTTCAGTGAGATTCTGCACGGTCCGTACACGGGGACCTTAAATGGCGTGGCGTTCCTTCTAACGGGCAGCGGTGGTTAAGGATATCCACCCGATCAGTTCATTGCAAAATGAGCAGCGTCGATGCCATACGGTCGCTATATAAATCGTGTGCATTTACATTTTACATATCACCATCGCTGCCCGCTTGAATGGATGCCATACCAGTTAAGGCCCACGTGTATACGGACCTGCAAACCCTAGATTCAAATCTCTCTTCATTATCTTAGACTCGGCATATGAGGGCGGGTGGCTAGTACTCTCCCTCGCTGCCTGATCTTCCCACCGACAGTGTACGGTCGGTGTACATATTTCATGGCTAGTACAATATGTGCAAATGAAAATAGACATGTAGGCCTACATCCTAAATTTCTCAGCGTCACACAAAAGCCCCGTCAGAGAGAACAGAGCTTAGTCACCCGGTCACCAACGCTACATCAAATCATGTTCGCAAGAGCCACGTTCTTTGGACAGTTTTGATGTCAGGTCAGAGTTCGAAGTTCAAGCCCGAAAAGTTAGCATCTTGCTACGGTGGAAATTTTGGTGATGGTGGTCATGGGTTGGTGCAGGGGAGCAGAAGCAGGATAGGACAGCATGAGAGTTCGGTTTTCAATCTTGAGTGAAAGGCTGCAGGAGAGATGACAAGAGGAGGAGTGCTCGTATTGACGGGCGAGAAAGGGCGATGAGCGAAATGGCGGATATCTTTCGGGAGTCCGTTCCAAAGAGCTGGCGCCGCGCAGACTAAGGATCGGTTGCAGAATTTGACAGAGAAAGAGACTAGAAGCCGAGTAAGAAAGAGGTATGCGCAATGGCGGCTCCAGGATTGCTTGGGAGGAGGAGGCAGGAGCAATCTATAGGAACGCCACATTCTGCCGGGTCTGGTTTGAGTGGCGCCGTCATATAATCATGATGGTTACGGGGGGTGAACAGCCCCTCCACGGCTGTAGCTAAATCGGCCTCTGAATATGCTGAATAACGGCTGGATAGTAAATAGCTGGCGAATGTAAGAGGTTTGAGACTTTTGAAGGGTATTGTATATAGACCAAAGATATACAATTTTGTAGTGAATGCGCTGAGGGACCTTCAGCCAAATACGGAAAAATGAGGAGAATGGGAGGAGGGGTGCAGAATTCTTGCATTTGCATACATTACATTGTGTCCTCCTCATCCTACGAACCCACAAACACTTCACCCCTTGACATCTCTGCGCAAATCTACCACTCAAACCGTAAAACACTCCTCCTCTATCTGATCGCTCCAACACCGAACACCATCCACCGTAGTCGTCCGACTGTCTGCTGGCTGACCCTGGGATCTTAACCTGGAATCGAATCAGACTCTTGCAGCCTGGCGATTTTATTTCGACTGAGCCCCTGTGAATAAGCTGGTTCCTGCGACTTAGCTTCCGCTGGGCTCTGTGGAAATCTCGAATTTACTCATACAATTTCCGATTACGATTCTCCGACTCGATGCGATTTACCAGTGAACGTCTCAGGGACCTGTCAATCACGGGACAGGTGAGCCAGAAGCCGTCGCCGTGCTTGACACCGTTCGTCTGTATGTATACTATGCCTACGTCCAAGACTGACCCTGAATCGACGAAGCAACCAGGTGCCTCGGCGCGTTGCCACCTTTACAGGGACCGAGTGCAGTCGGGGGCGAAGGAATGCCTATCAATGGTAGAGCACGCGCAGTTTGTTTAACTCGCGCTCGCCTTTTATTACCAAAAACCAACAGTAGGGATAGCGGCCCATGCGACACGGTTTTTTAAACCATCCGAAAGCTTAGACGTTGTAAACATTAGCCAACGTGTCGATGGCTCTCGAGTTACTACGTCGCTTGCTTTGTAGTAAAGTGGATCGGAGGCGTCGAATTCAACGCCTTGCATATGGAGCAGACAAAGCAAACGGACAAACAGACCCACCAAACAGACACAGACGGACAAAGAGCAGGTTAATGCGTCATTGGTTCAGGCTAAACCCTCCCCGTCACTCAGGTACTTTTTCACCCATAGTTCCTCCCGCCCTACAAACCCTGGACGCAGTCCCAGTGCCAGGATTTTTCATCAGGGGGTCGAATCCCCCCGAGAATAGGAAGCAAATGTACATGTTTTTCTGTAGCTACCGTATGGCCTCGACCCTGCTCCTCATTTCCCAATGAATTAATTGGGTGAGATCCTTCACCACCGCTGCCCCTTTGAATGGGCGCCACGACATTTAAGGTCCCCGTGTACGGACCGTGATAGCCCGAGATGCAGAAGGTCAGCCAGCTAAACCAGACAGAGATAGCTGAGAGTTCGTAGGCCTGATTGTAATCTTTAACTTTACATTTCTAAAGCGCTATTTATGAAAGGCTTAAATACATTACAAGATCAGTTTTAAGCTTTAATTTGCACATACACCCTCCTCCCTGCGTAGGAATAAGATTAAACCAATCGATCGATCGATCGATCGGTCGGTCAGTCAGTCAATCAATCAAGCAGTTTAAATTTCATTATGTAGCGTCGTGTAGTGTTGAGTCATGTAGTGAAGTGTCGCGTTGTGTAGTTTCGTGTAGTGTAGCTTAGTGTGGTTTGTACTCGTATTCCTGACCTGAACCTATTCCATACAAACTGGACTGGATTATGATTGTAGACTGTATTTCACTTGGAATCGGCGCTACAAAAGTCATTGGATTAGACTACACGTCTGTTTCCCTACATTTGTATAGCGCCATTCGGAAGAATCCTATTGTTACTTTAATGTAGCTGTTGCAAACGTAGACATAACATTATTGTAATGAACTTGGATTACAAGCTGTAATCTTGTAATGCACTCGCGTAATTAAAGAAGTTGTAAAGAAGTTGTTCGCTGCTAACCAAAGCTCTTTATTGCTGAGGCATCGTTTTAGTGACTACAGTTGATTGAATTCAGGGGCCCTGGTCCCGCCCACAAGATCTGACGGGATCCGCCCTTGTTTCTCCTCTTGCTCCTCCTCCTCTTGCTCCTCCTCCTCTTCTTCCTCATCCTCTTGCTCCTCCTCCTCTTGCTCCTCCTCCTCCTCCTCTTGCTCCTCCTCCTTCTCCTCTTGCTCCTGCTCCTCCTCCTCTTGCTCCTCTTCCTCTTGCTCCTCCTCCTCTTGCTCCTCCTCCTCCTCCTTCTTCTCTGAAGTTGTTGACCACGAGAGGCTCCCACGCTGCCGCTCAGACCCCCATTCTCTGCCCCAACCCGACCCTCTGTGTCCCCTCCCCCGACCGACCGACTCAGGTTCGCCGTCGGCCAATTAGGGTGTGCCGGTGATTAGGACGAACTCATTTAGCGCCTGATTTATGTGACGCCTTGTGACGCAGATACGATACGCCGAAAACACTACACACAAACACACACGCACACATTCACACACACGCACATGCGCACGCGCACAAGCACAAGCACACACACATACACACACGCGCGCAAACACACATACACACACGCTTGACCATTTCATTTACAATTTTAACAACGGCACTAAATCGGCAACGAATAGATTAGCAGAAACTTCTCTCACAGCCCATCTCAAATTTGTGTGTGTGTGTGTGTGTTTAAGTCAGTAAGTAAGTAGCGTATACTGGAATCTGATAAACGCACTTCCATTAAATTGATTAGAACGATTATATGCATGTTTAGCACAGATTATAACACGAACAAATATATTAGACATGTATGTATGTAAGTATAAATTTATGTATGTATGTATGTATGTATGTATGTATGTATGTATGTATGCATATGCATGTACGCATGTATACGTATGCATGTATGTATGCATAAATTTATATATGTATCTATGTTTGTATGTATGTATGCATATTATTTATAGCTGTAGATTAAATCATAGCATACAGTATAAGAGCAGATTAGATTAGACTGGATTAGAATAGAAATGGTCTCCCTCAGTAAATCTGTTGAACAGCCTGTAACGCAATTTATATTTGAAGCGCATATTGTCTTGTGAGTCTCAGTGGCTTTGGTGAACTGGAATTCGTTTCTCAAACATTCGCCAGATACATATTCTTCTAATTCTGCCGAAGTCATTGCAGCTCTGTGCGCGAGGATGTGAGTTTACATATACCGATAGCGGTTATATCTCAGAGAGTTGAATCTCGGGCTAGCACGGTCCGTACACGAGGACCTTACATCGTAATCTTAATTCCGAGACTTCTACAGCGCCCAACGAAAGCCAAGTCACTGGGACCAGCTTATTCACAGTCGCTCAGTCAAAACAAAATGGAAAGGCGAAAGGGTTCGGTTCCAGGTCAAGATCCAAAAACCAGGCAGAGAGACAGCGTGGCAGCTACGATGGGTGATGTTTGGGATTGCCCCGAGAGAAAGATAAGAGGAAGAAGGGGTGTCAGGATAGGATCTGTGAAAGAGGAATGTTTTCAGTTTTTTGAGTGAAAGGCCGATGCAGAAATTGCAAAAGATGGAGCATGGATGAATTTGTAGGATGGGTAAACAAGCAACATGCAAATGCTGTGGCGCCCATTCGAACGGGCAGCGGTGGTAAATGATCTCACCCGATAGATTCATTGCAAAATGAGGAGCAGGGTCAAGGTCATTCGGTCGCTACAGAAAATTTGCAAAGTTACATTTTTTCTGCGATCTTTTAGACCTCTCTATCAGGCCAGTGCTGTTGCACGTAGCTACTGACAGAAGAATCTGTCTAATGGGGGTCACATGACGGCCCTCTAGTGAACGCAAGAGCAAAATAAAAGTCATCTAAAGACATCGTTCATTTCTGTTGCGCTTTGCCCAGTGGTTAGCATGTAAGACTATCAACCGAGAAGTCGAGGCTTCAAATCCGCACCACGTCAGTAAGATTTTTTGATGTATTTGTTCCACTGGTGTCGACTACCGAAACAAAACGAGTACATTGACTATACACTGTTAGGAGAAGATCAGACAACGAGGGGAAGACTGACTACTTGTCCTGATATGCCGAGGCAAAGAAAAATGAAGTCGCTGATACGTCATACCATTCACTAAAAAATGAACAAGGTCGAGGCCATACGGTGGCTGTAGAAAAACTTGTACATTTACATTTATTATTTATTTATGTCAATCCCTGCCTCGTGTTCTTTTGCTGAGACATATAACCTACCTCCTGCCACCTAGCGAGTGTCTGGAAACTATATCTTGGTTCTTCCTTTCAGCAACATCTCAATGCTTCTAGGAATTCCGATTGCTAAGCACGAATCAAAGTCTGCGACGAACTCATGAACGAAGCAAAGCTTATCTGTCACCCCGTTGAGGGTTAGCAAAACAAGGGTTACGAAGTGAGACCACCGATCATGCAGCGTCGATAGGAAGATCAGACGGCAAGAAAAACGACTGACCACCTGCTCTTTCTCTTACCACCTCTGGTCAGACAGGATTTATGAATACTAGTACAGTAAAGTAAAGCTCCCATAAGGAACATAGATGAGGCACTCATCTCCTTTTCTTTAGGCTCTGGACGAATCCCAAGGTCCTGGACACGGGATCAATGCATCGCAGGACTTATTTGCCAGCTTACACCGACACCAAAGTCTACCGCTTGGTGACAGAGGCACGCAGTGTGCAAACAGCTTACCCAAGGTCGTTACAAGGAGTCGAACCCGCAACCCTACTTTCATTGACCAAACGCGAAACCGATAGACACAATGAGCGCCTCCTCAAACTACGGTCCTTATATTTGGTTGTCGAATAGAAGAGGATCACGGGGTCAAGCATAAGGACAAGCAGGGACGCGATTTTCGAGTAGGGTGTCGTGGCCCTATGGTCCCCCTCTGCCGACACCTTTGCGCCTCTTAACGACGAATCAGAATGTCACTTCCTTCAAATGAACAAGAAGAAGAAGAGAAAAGGAGGAGTAGGAGGAGGGAAGGAGGACGAGGAGGGGAGGAGGAGGAGGGGAGGAGGAAGAGCAGGAGGAGGAGGAAGAGGAGGAAGAAGAGAAAGAGGAGGAGGAAGAAGAAAAGGAAGAGAAAGAGGAATAAGAGAAAGAAGAAGAAGAGAAAGAGGAAGAAAAGGAAGAGGAAGAAGAGGAAGAGGAAGAAGAGGAAGAGGAAGAAGAGGAAGAGGAAGAAGAGGAGAGGAAGAAGAGGAAGAGGAAGAAGAGAAAGAGGAAGAAGAGAAAGAGGAAGAAGAGAAAGAGGATCTCTAATCTCTAGAGGCAGCCATGGTTACGAAGTGTTACCAACTTCATTTTTCTTAACCTCGGCATTTGATGTCAAATGGCCAATCCCCTCCCTCGCCGCCTGATCTTCCCATCTACAGTGTACAGCCAATGTACCCATTTCATCGCTGAGTCCGCTAGGGGGCACACGTGGAACTGAACTTTTGAAACATCATTCTACCCTGACAGGATTTGAACCGCCTACCTCTGGGTCGACAGTCGAGCGCGCTAACCACTCAACCACCGCGCACCTCTTCGAATAAATAAACTCCCGGACAATTCCGATGATGACGACAATTGTCAAGTCGTCGTCGGCAGCGCGTGTTTAGTCAATCCCAATCCGTCAGCCATTCGTCAATCCCTATCCGTCAAACGAACGGACCGATTTGTTTTTCGTCAAAACAGCAGCCGACGCCCCGCCAAATCGAAGCTGTTTTCTCACCAAATTGGACAAACTCGCGAAATTGGAAAGCGCCAGTCTGAATCAACACCCGGCCCGTATTCTGAGGCAACACGGCCCGGCTGCACGCGACCCCCCTAACCCATTCGTCATCCGAGAGACCTTTCGCAGCGACAGACGTCCGCTCCCGAACGATGGGCCCTCCGACCGGCTCTCCCTGGGAGCCTGGCGCGGGCCCCAGTCGACTCAGAGTCCCATAAAGTGCGTCTCCTCGGTCGCTTTGGGTGTAGTCCACTGCTGCTCCGATTATGCTCGGAGTTATGGCGCTTCGATGCGGAACAAGAGCGCACAAAACAGGCAGAGTGAAGACGTGGAACGCAAGATTGTTTGCAGTTACAAAATGGCGGATAGAAGTAAAAGATTTTGACGGGAGCTGTTATAGTTCCTATGAAAGCCCATGACATACAGTGGACATACAATTCCTCTTCTTCTCCTTATCTGTCCTGCAGACCCAATTCCAAGCATCACCCACTGTAGCCGTCTGACCGCCTGCCTCTTGGATCTTGACACGGAATCGAACCCTTCCGCCTATCGATTTCATTTTGACTGAGCCTCTGTGAGTAAAATGGTTCCGGCGACTTAGCTTTCGGTGGGCGCTGTAGAAATCTCGAGTTTACGATTACGATTCAGATTACAATAGGAAGACCTCTCCGACTTAGGAAAAAGCCGAGTACGAAACGTCATATTTACCAGTATATCACAGGAAATTTTCAAACTGATTATAAATTGAATCTTTCGCGGCGGAGGTCACGGAAGGTCACCTGTCACAGCATTACAGTACAACCAGAATTTGCTCGCTCTGCTTGCTCTTCTTGCAGGTAAACTCCGAGGGTGCTCGGAACAGTCGTGGAACACATCTTCCGTGCGTTGGACCGTGTTAAGTATGAGGACCGGGTGGTTTGAAGTTCTACCCGACGGCGGAACATCTGTTCCGCTAATCGGAACAATGAATGGCCAACGATTAGAGATCAAGTGTCACCCTTCTTCACCCTTCTGCCCACCCCTCCCCATACCCTGATGAGATGCGCCTCCACACTAGAGGGCGTGAGTTGAGTGTGTGCGCGCGTGTGTGCGTTTGAGGGTGGAAGGGGTCCAGAACGGTGTCGGGGCTGAGGTCAAGACTCAGGGGTCACAGTTCACAGATGAACGCATTGATTGGTGTACTTTGATAAGCAATACAAAACAAAAACAAATATAACAATGCAATACAATACAACGAAATGCAATACAATTCAATGAAACAAAATGCAATACTATGCAATAGAATACAGCAAATGCAATGTAGTAAAATAAGAAAATGCAATACAATATGATGTGATACATTTTGTACCGTGCCTACCACAATGCAATACAATACAATACAACAGAATGCAATAGAATCGTGCATATTAAAATCTGTTGATAGAAGACATTGCTTCAAAAGCGATATCATCCGGCAGGCTGTCTTTCATTCGCAGGACACGTGGCATAGAGTTTTCTGCATAATTGCCATAGAGTTCAGCGTCAAGATGTCTCCCAGACTTGTCGGGGAATTGGTAATTGCTGCCAATAACGACATAATCTCGGTACGAGCAGAGGCGGGTTCTTTGAAGCAGGTCCGGGACATGCGTTGCAGTCGAAGGCCTGCTGAAGATCACAGCTCGCCTTCAATTTCCTTTATTAAAGCTCAAACTCTCGCGAGATTCACGCGGGACTATATCGCTTGCAGCCGCAGCACCACCCAGCCGGATGGCGTGCTCCTGCGCCAATTAAGATCACCTGCAGGATGATCGGTTATACACGACTCCGGTAATCTAATTTCCCGATTGCCCCTGTGATCGGGGGGTAACAAAGATTTAGGGAATATTAAAGGTCGCGGTTTGATTCGATTTTCGTCAAAAGGCTTCGATCCTGAACGTTGGAGGTTAATTCCATCAACGGGTTGACAAGATGGCGGTCTGATGTTCAGGATTCAGCCGAGGAATTTTATTCGCAGGGCCTTTGAACCGAGAAAATTGAAGTCACTGGCGTCTTCCTTTGAAATCCGCCAAGTCCCAGTCCCAAGTCCCTTTGCAGAAACTCGTCCACACTCGTTTCAACGAATTATCTTTTTGAACTGTCAGAGAGAAGCGTTCTAGTGGCTCTGGTGGCATCAAAATTCGTGATGTATAAATAGGCAGAAAGATACGCACAACGACCTGAAATGCGTCGGATTGGATCTAAAAGAAACGACGAACTGCGGCGCTAAGTATAACTGCACCCAAAGTGCGATCTCTGGTTAAGAGAAGTTGAAGAGGGCGGTGGGTAATTTCCTGTGAATTGGGAATTCCACAATGCAACATGTGGTCGGTTTCATGCTGGAATTTTTTTCATTTTGTCTGCCATACAATCTGCTCGTATATATATATATACGTGCATGTATATAAACATATTTTATGTGGTACACAAATATAAGCATGTGCACATATGCAATGTATATTTAGAAGAATGGATTTGTTGCACCTTCAAGATTCAACGTGATTCAATATGATTACTGTTGGAAAAAGTGTTTTTCTCATACGTCTGTGATTAAATGATAAATAACAATCTGACCATGCATACCCGTATATATATATATATATAGGCTTATGTATAATCTTACAGGGAATCTTATATATATATATATATATATATATAATATATATATATATTATATATATATATATATATATATATATATATATATATATATATATATATATATATATATGTAGGATTTTATATAGGCTTATATATAAGATTCCCGTGTAGGATTTTATATAGGCTTATATATAAGATTCCCGTGTAGGCTTATATACATGGGTTTATATAAAATATATATATATATATATATATATATATATATATATATATACTATATATATATATATATATATATATAAACCCATGTATATAAGCCTACACGGGAATCTTATATACAAGCCTATATAAAAGCCTACACGGAAATGTTATTTATAAGCCTATATATATATAAGCCTATACGGGTATGGTCAGCTTGCTAGTTATCGTTTAATCACAGACGTATGAGAAAAACTCTTTTCCAACAGTAGTCATGTTGGAACACGTTGAATCTTGGACGCACAACAAATCCATTCTTCTAGGGCTGCGTTTATGTGATTCGTATAGTCAGGTGCCGTATCGATCTTTCCTAGTGTGTATTGGCCCGAGGCCCAAGTGTGGTATTCACAATTCGGAGAGTTCTAATGGAGTCTACATGTGTTGGTGGATTCAGCTCGGGTTGGAGTTCGTGGGAAGAGGTTCGGGGGTGGGAACGCTGACTCGGAGACCATGATTACTGAAATCATATTGAGGATTTAGCAAGCGAGCTCAATATTAGCCGATCTCCGCGGTCTGATGTATAATTTAAACTGGCAGTCATCAGTGCGTGTCCTGTCTCGTGCCTTTTGTGTCCATCGTCACAGTCGAGGCTTTTATTTTCGCCGATTAAGACTACGATCCGACTTTGTTCCTGTCCTTTCCAACAATGAAGCATTGACGAGAATCCACATTGGCGCAGCATAAATGTTAAGGGCTCCGGGTTTTATGCGACATCATCAAAAATTAACGCCAACTCTATACCCGGCTGGGACTAATTTAATCAAAATTGAAGTCAACGGGACTATTTCACGGTCGGCGCAATAAAACAATGCGCCGCAATGCAGTCGCTTTTGACAAAAAGCAACGCACTTCTAAAACTCATTGAACCGGAAACAATCGGATGTTCCACGGTCCTGCCCGATTGTCGAGTCCATTCGTCGACGATGTTCTCTGCAGAGCAACTATGTTATTGACCATTTCGGGCTTTGTTGACTGATGCCATTGTTCGCAGCGGATTATCTATACCAGCGCTACATAAGCCATTCCACCCACGGTAAATAATTTATAGAAAATCCTTCCGGCGAAAGAAAAGCCCCAACATGGCGTCGTGGATTGAAGCGACGATCAAATTTATTAGCGTATTTCATTCTTCGTGTTCTGTCTACAAGCATCGGAGTTTATGACAGTTTTTGAAGTGGATGAAATAGGATTAAGAAAGCTATCTGCAAAACAACTCTATGATTTTGTCGGTCGAAGCACGCATTAGAAACAATATTCGTGCAAGACGCACAAGCCGCATAGGTCTATGCAGTCCAGCAGAAAGATGTCTACGCATGCTATCAGTGATATGCGAGGAAGATGTCCAATTGTGGAGCCGCATGCGTGTGGGAAAAGGCAGGTTGAATGGAAGGGGAACAAAGGGAAAGAGGAAGGACAGGCGGACGATGAAAAGAAGCTGAACGGAAAGATTAATCGTGGGACCTGGATAGACATTTGAAATAAGCGAAAGAGACGGACGAAGATGAGAGAAAACGCAGGAAATTGGATCCGTGTAGACTTCGATTTTTCTGTTTTTCTCGTCTCGTGGGATTTGCGACTCAGACTCTGTTCTTGTCTAAATTAAGGTGTATACGTCTGGCTGTTTTTATGGCGCTATGTTGTTTCTTAAATGGAGTCATATAAGGTTTACCGAACGAGTCTAATGGCATCTTATGGCAGCGCGTTTATTCACGCGAATATACAGTTCCACTTATATGTAGGCCTATGTATGTATATGTGTCTGCACTTATGTGTGTATGTAGATATATGTATGTATGTATGTATATGTGTATGTATGTATGTATGTATATATGTGTATGTATGCGTGTATATGTGTATGTATGTATGTGTATGTACTGTATGTATATATGTATCCATGTATATGTATGTATATATGTATGCATGTATATGTGTATGCATGTATGCATGTATACGGCGTTCATAAAGCCCTCTGAAAGGCGTTAGAGCTTCATTTAGACCAACGGTCGTCTCTGCTGATGGCGGATCGTTCCCTAGTAACGACGTACATCAGCAAAACGCCCGGAAAACGGAATATTGGGATTCCTGGAACCAATTGCTGGTAGGATTCCCGCTGCTCTGTCTCTCGGTCCATAGTTTCTCCGTCGGATTGGAGGCATTCCCAAAACGAACGACGTCACGCGGCGATTTCACAATCGACCGACGAAATCCTTCCGCCGACAAAGTGGTTCGGCCACGCGGACGCTGCAACCCCCGCTGCGTTCTGTAGCGTTTAATTGGTGGCGCGGGTTAATTTCAGTCGACGGGGAGGTACGCTTGTACGCGATGTGTTCATTTGGATTAGGAGCGTGCCAGCGCAAGGGGGCGCTGCGATCTTATTGACTTGAAGACGTCGACGATTGCATATCTCGAAGGCGGACAATTGAGAATTGTATCATGTTGAGGAATTCGGAATAGACTGTTCGCTTGCATTTCGTAATGTGCTTGGCCTAGTGGTTGAGGCCAGGTTTCAGGAGGCACTGGGCTTCGGATTCGAGTCAGGATGGGGGGGGGGGTTAAAGTACATCAGCACATCTTCTGCATGACGTAAATAGATTTATTGAGGGAATTCCAGATCAGTCGATGTATCTGCCGGGCAGAAATTTAACCGGGTTAGAATGCTAACCAGGGCGAAAATGTTAACCGGACTATTATACCAAACGTGACCAGAATTTTAACCGGGACCAGAATCTCATCCGGGGCCGAATACTAACCAGGGCCAGAATGTTAATCAAGGCAAGAATTGTAAACCCCGCAGACAACTGTCATGAGTTAAAATTTGTTTTCGTCGAATTTTTATGCAGATTAAGTGACCAGTTCGCGAATAATTTGTACAAATTCTCCTATTGGTTCATTGATAATTTGAGGCTCATTGATTTTCTGACTGACTGAATGACTGACCAAATGACTGACTGACTGACTGGCTGACTGTCCGACTGACTGACTGACTGACCGACCGACCGACTGATTGACTCACTGAATGACTGACTAACTGGCTAACTGTCTGACTAACTGACCGTCTGATTGACTGACTGACTGTCCAACTGGCTCTCTGTCCGACTGATTGACTGACTGTCCGACTGACTGACTGACTGACTATCCGACTGATTGACTGACTGACTGACTGTCCCACTGACTGACTGACTGACTATCCGACTGATTGACTGACTGACTGACTGACTGACTGACTGACTGACTCACTGACTGACTGACTGACTCACTGACTGACTGACTGACTGACTGACCAGTCGTTCGACCAGCATAAGTCATCGGAGACAGAGTCGTAATCGCCTCCAGCGGACATAAACAACAGGCGTCCGGTGCAATGTGTCCGAAGGGGAACAGAGGAAACAGAGCAGTAGCAGGAGGAGGAGGAGGAGGAGGAGGAGGAGGAGGAGGAGGAGGAGGAGGAGGAGGGTGGGATGGGGTGGGGTGAGTCGTGTCCTCGTGGGGCTCGGCAATCGGGCAGAGTGCATTTTATGATTGCGTTCAAGGACCAGCGAGGATTAACCAGCAATCATGGGCGACCAAACATCCAATCTCTATGTCCACCATGTTTGCTTTCACATGATTCCATGCGCATTGCCTCACTCATATATATATATACATATATATATGCATACCTATTATATATATATAAATCACGTGTAAGTTCTATATATATCACAGTGTATATAAAGAATACAGGCATAAATATATATATATTCATATATATAAATACACGTGTATGTTATAGATATAATATATATATATATTCATATATATATCTTACACGTGTATATATAAAGAATATAAACGCATATTTATTTATATATATGTTAGGTGATATAATTATGTATGTTTTATGTATATGCGGAAAATCTAGGCCTGGCCATTAGCAGTATTAATATTTGTCCGTATGTGTGTTGTACAAACAGCTGGAATGCATAATCGACGCCTCTGTCTGTTCTGTCTCCGTATCATTTGTTCAGCCTTTCCGTCTGTACATTGTTATAGGCGTCTAGATCATTGCAACTCAGTACGAGCACCATCTGCCTCGACAATCGTGTTCCGAACTCATGCAGCGCAAGCATCTACTGCACCGTTGAGACAGAACTAGGTGTATGTCGTTGATCTTTCGTAGTTGTCAACGACTGGGCTTCGAACCGTCGACTCGCCCGTTTCGTAACGTGGGGTTAACTCGAGTAAGGACACACAGTCTTTGATTTTCGACATCCTAATTAAACGAACAGTTCAATCGCAAGAGTATTTGAATCACGTTCGAATCTATCAAAGACCTGTGTAACTCACACTTTCAACTTGGCCGATGCTATGCTTCTGCAACATACCTTCGCGTTCTCTGCTACAAAACTCGTCATTAGCTTATATACCGCCAAGACAGCACATACTGGTTTAGACCGGCCTGCATATTGCGAATATATGCTATACACGTTGAAATTGCTCTTAGAAGTCCATCAACCAATCAGAAGTCGTCATTTATGTTATGAATATTCAAAGCATGATGCATATTCAAATCGCGAAGTAAATCAACTATCTTGGTAAACGAGCATTTCTAAAGCGCTATTTTAAAGCTAAGCGCAGGGAACCAGCTTGTGTTTAATGAGAGAAGGCTAAAAACACGGGGTAACAACTTTATTATTTACGAGTTCATCTAATATTTTATGACTTCTCGAATACAGTCGTTTAGATCATAAAATTAAGTAATAATTGAAGCTTTTCTCAAACAACAGGAAGCTACACCAGTCTGTCAGCACAGTATGCAGAAGCAGACTGCATCTTTAGGTGACTACTAGACATACCGGATTATCTAACAAGTCTATAGCAAGTCGGTAAGCCAGTCGATAAGCCTAAGCGACTTATTTAGTTATCGAGTCAGTCAGTAATTCCTTAGCGACTGACTCTGGGAACTAGATGCATGAACCTTTAATTAATTCAATTTTTATCGCGGAAGCCCAACCTGTCACCACGTGACTCGTTCCCATATGGGCGGTTTCGAAGCCCCGGTCCTATCGATGCGCGTGTTGTAGGTAGTCACTGTGGAAACAAATACATCGAGTTTAAAATTAAAACAGTTTAATTTATATCACAACCGATATGCGAAACAATTTATGACATTTCAAATTCATTTCGTTGAAATATTTGATTTATGTAACACCTACAATTAGATTGTTTAAGAGTTAATTTACCTATAGCTCCGCGCAAAACAATATATACACAGATTAAATAAACTGTTGTCGTAACTGCCAAAAATAAGCGGGAGCGTATCTGAACATTTATATAGCGGCATTGCAGACTTCTCAAAGGTGCGTAAACATTACCCAGTCATAAACGTGGAGCATGCGACGAGCAGGTATAGAGTCGCAAGGCAACTACGGGAGACGACAAGCTATGATAATCGTAATCGTCATCGTAATCCCGAGATTTCTACAGCATCCAACGAAAGCCACGTCACGGGGATCAGCAATAAGCACAGGCGCTCAGTCAAAACAAAATCGATAGGCAAAAGGTTTCGGTAAGGTATACATGGAAATATGTAACAGTTTAAAATGCAAATAATGCGAAGGAGAAGAACAAGAACAACAACAACAACAACAACAACAAGAGGAGGAGGAGGAGAAGAAGAATGAGGACTTAAAGCTAAGCCATAGAGGCAGCAATGCATGAGAATTAGCGACTTTATTTGCTTAGCCTCGGTCTAGTCAATTGCCGTCTGGTCGAGAGATTATTTAATGCGCCGAACTGAGTCAGGTTTAAAAGCGATTTAATTTCCTAAATTATAACCAACGATTCAGATTTTTCTTCATTTCACCGAATGATTTCCTTCAACGACGACTTAGAAAAGATTATTTTATTATAATTAGACATTTAATTTGTGAAATTTCACGCAATGATATACAGCACGTCTCTTGTATACGTAAATAACTTCTTGCAAAACACCCGAATTGTCTAAAATACGCAACACACACACACACACACACACACACACACACACACACACACACACACACACACACACATATATAAACTTATTTGATCGGAGGCGAATTCATGATTTAAAGTTAACGAGGCGGAGTGTTCTGGGATCCTTGGCGAAAAAATATGAATAACTTTAGTCTGCCAGAAATGTTTAAGGTTGGGGTGTACGTCCCAATGCCCCTCTAAATGCCTCATACACGGCTAATGAGAAGAAGCATTAAAGTTAAACATTAACCCCCTTTGTTCACCTTTGATCCCAGTAGCGTCAATGAGCCCTGATCACTGATATAGCGCCAGCTTTAGAGAACTCTTTTAGCGATGTTATTATGGAGACCTAACATGAAACGCTGAACTATGAAGTTTGGATAACGTGTTTTATACGCTAGTAGGAAGAGAGGCCCTTAAGCTAATTCTAAGTCATGGCTTTAAACTGCTAGCGACTTCATTTTCTTAACCTCGGTATATGCATGCGCACGGACAGTACTTTCCCTCGCCGCCTGATCACCAGCAGTGTACAGTCAGTGTACTCATTTTACAGCTGAGTTCGTTAGAGGCCGCAAATGGAGCAGAAATCTCGAAACATCTTTCTTCTCTTGCCGGGATTCGAACCCCCGACTCGTTGATCGACTGTTCAGCACGCAAACCACTTAACCAACGCGCACCTCTAAACTGCTGCGTAAATCATTTACACATCGCTTACATATTGTAAAGTAAATAGACTTCATTTATATATCGCCAGTATAAATCGAGGGCCCTTTTTATACAGTGTACCGCAATCATGTACAGATCAGTTTCATTTCTCGTTCAGTTCTCGTCCGGCGAGATCAGACGAGGTTCCGAATGGAGAACGAGACGACAGGTGGCGTATTGGTCGACTCAAACCGGAAGCCGTTGGTTGAGAACCTCCCTGAAATGCACAGTTCGTCGGGCCTGGCGTCCTTCTGAGACCCGACACTTCCAGGGGGGTCCTTGGGCGTGGCAGCGAAGGGAACGAATGGGGCCGGTCCCCCAGCGGCGTTAGTGGCTCCACCTGACGAGTGCTGAGTTTCAACATGGCGGCGGAGATCGACCTTGCGCTGGAAGGCTCTGGAGCAGGAGCGGCAGGCGAATGGCTTGAAGCCCGTGTGCTTCCGGCTGTGGGTGATGAGGTTGGACGACTGGCTAAACGCCTTTCCGCATTGGCGACACACGTACGGCTTCTCACCTACAAAAATAATGCGTAACCAACAGATTACCGCTACTGTCATCGTAATCGTAATCGTAGGTGCAATTTCAAACGTAATAGAATACACGGATGGATGGATGGATGGACGGACGGACAGACAGATAGACACACAGACATATAGATATATTGACAGACAGGTAGACACAGACATAGACAGAGACATACACAGAGACAAACAGACAGACACACACAGACAGGAACACAGACAAACAGACATGCAGACAAACAGACACACACAGACACACACAGACACAGACACAAGCACACAGACACACACAGACAGACACACACAGACACACAGAGACACACAGACGCACACAGACACAAACACACACAGACACACACAGACACACACAGACACACACAGACACAGACGCACACAGACGCACACAGACGCACACAGACACACACAGACATACACACACAGACACACACACAGACACACACAGACACACACAGACACACACATACACACACAGACACAGACACAGACATACACAGACAGTAGTTGCTTATTGCTTATTCAGCATGAAACAAAACTAATGTAATTTTTTGATTATATTTCGGGCTTCTGTTCAGTTATGATGAAACTATTTCTTTGGAGAAAAGAGACAGAAAACGGAAAACTGAAAGCAGAAGACGGAAAACCCGCCTTCAAATCACTTGCTAGAACCCTAATTGAGTGCGAGCGAAGGGGACTGAGGCATGCAGACAGGGAGACAGAGGAGGAAGAAGAAAAGATGGAGGAAGGAAGAGAGGCAAAGAGACAGAGCGACTACAGGAAGCGCGCTTTTTCACACGCCGCCGAAGCCGTAGCTAACTCGACAAGCATGCAAGCTGCTAATTAGGACAATCAGGTTAATTAATAATTTGTAGTTAATAAGCCGGGTTATGACACGTAAGCCATCGCTACGATAATTGACGGTAATATATCCGCGACGGACGGACGGACGGACGAGACAGAGGGACAGTGTGCTTTTGAATTATGAATTCTTAATCAGGGAGGTCTCGTGTCGAAGGAAGATTAGACGCTGTCCTCGGTCGCTGGCAGTCAACGGGGCTGTGCACGCCATTGTTACATCTCTTGTCGCTCAACGCCGGTGTAGTGTGAGTTTAGTTCCGGGGCGAAAACTGTTCCGACACCGCCCACTTTTGTTGCCAAGAAACAACATAGTGATGCGAATTTTAAAGTACACTATATTCTGTTGTCCTGGTGGAAAATCTTATTGCAAAACAATCTTTCAGCAGGTGGAAAAATAGGAGCCTAGCATTCACCCAAGCAACCTCTACTTATACTTAGGAAAAAGCTTTACTTTGACGAACGAAGTGGCAACAAACTGCTACCCGACGTCATCGGCCACGTAATCCAATCACAATTTATTTCGGAACCGTTTTCGCCCCGGAACTGATCTCGCACCACACCTGCCGAGACGTCGGTGTTAGAGTACCCAGTAGCCTTCCGAAGTAGGTGGAAAAGATTGCGTTGGCGCCACCGGATTAGACGCGGATCGAGTCCCGTGGGAGAGATTTCGTCGAAGCGCTTCCAACTGGTTAAGAAAACCCGACTGTTATTCTGATTACAGGTTTCGCTCTTTTTACGACGACTGTTAAACCACACCGGGTAGCCCAAGAAGCGGGTTTCGTCTTGTGTATTGCGAATACAGAAACTGTCGGGCAGAGAAGTTTCCAGATTAAATTAGATTAGTTTAAAGGTGTTTGAATCGTAATTCTTTTAATTCTTGTACCGCTCGAAGGCGAATACAGGGGCGGGGCTAAAATTGGAAAGAAAACGGTCATAAAAAAACTGAAAATTCACCAAAAAATATAATAAAACTCATGAAAACAGTTCACCATGAATGAGGCGAACTAAAAAAGTGCGTCAAAAAGACGAAATCTTTCTGCTCACTGTGTATATCTTCAGAAAGGTAAAATTGGCGAAGTAAAGAAGAGACTTGCTTACTTACTTGCCCACCCTTGTAAAATTCTGGATGTGCCACAGATATCATCTGTGAACACAAGTTGATCTCGAGCGCTCTTTTAAACTACTTAACTTACTCAATTCTTATCCCATCCAGTGCGGTTGTCCACATGCGCCCTGCGCGGAGGTGCTCACCCGAAGAGAGGGTAGAGGAGTGACGGAAGATGGGGCGTGAGCGTGACATGAGAGGGTGACAGAGAGGAAGGGCAGAGTGTGCGTGTGGGTCGGTGTGTGGGGATGAGGGCGAGGGGGTGGTTCAGGGAGGATCCGAATCAAAACAATAAATCAAAGAATTTAATCAGTCGGAACTAACGTCGATGTCCCAGTGCTACATTTGACACTCTGTCTGTCTGTCTGTCTGTCTGTCTGTCTGTCTCTAACTCTCGGCCTTGGAATCCTGCGTTTTAGTAAGTTACTGAGAAACAAACGTCGATGCAGACAGACACATACTTACAGAGACAGACAGAGAGAGAAGGAAGGGTAGGGGAGGGAGAGCGGAGAGAGAGGCAGAGGAGGAGAGCGACAGAGAGGGATAGAGAGAGACAGGGTATATGACAACCGATTTATCTAAATAACACAAAACAGACGCACATAACAATATTTGATGGATGTCCGATGGAGATTTCCATCGTCCATAAATCTTAAATCATGGCTTCAGCGGCAGTTCATCATAGAGACGGGTTGTCATGGAGATGGGAGTCAGTATAAGGACATTGTAGCAACCGAGGCTCATCAACAGCAGCTGTTGCATCTCCGTCGCTCCTGTCTCCGTCAATTGGCGGCGCATCATTATCGCCGTTCGCCTTTTGTGTCGGCTGCTGCTACTGCTGCTGCTACAGGCGATCAGTTTGTTTAAGCATCCTTTGTGTATTGGTGAGGAAGGGATGGATGGATGGATAGATGAAGGGATGGATGGATGGGTGGGTGGGTGGATGGATGGGTGGTGAATGGATGGGTGGGTGAATGGATGGATGGATGGGTGGATGGATGGATGGATGGATGGGTGGGTGGGTGAGTGGGTGGGTGGGTGGATGGATGGATGGATAGATGGATGGCTGGCTGGCTGGATGGATGGATGGACGTATCAGGTTTTAAATCTAGCAGGGTCATCTGCGGCCAATCAGAGAGGGTTACATCCAAAGTCCTTGAAAGCGTAATCACTGCTAATGATCCCAAATAAGACTACGGTAAGGTATGGTAACTTGAGGTAAATATTATTAAGCTATAAAAATCTAATCTAATGACTTCTATAGCGCCGTTATCATAGATTCCGAAGGCATCAATCGATTGTTGCTTCAAATGAAATCGCAGTCAAAATCATAATCCGTAGGAGAAGCCAGGTCGAATTCCCATAGGTCAGAGTTACGGTATAAGATATGACGAGGTGTGGTAATTTAAGCTAAAGTTAGCTAGGGTATGGTATGATAAGAAAAGTAAGGTAAGGTATAGGTACACTCAGGTAAGGTAAGCTGATTTGAAGTGAATTAATTTATGTTAATGTAAGTTAAGGTAAGATAACTTAAGATAAGGTATATGCAATGTGTTGAAAGTTCAGGGAAGAGACGTTGACATAAGCTAAAATAAGGCGAATGAAGTGAAGTATACGGTAAGATAGTATAACGAAGGCAAAGAAAGGTAACAAAATATCAGGTAAGGCAAAGGTAACATAAGGTAAAGCGAAGGTAATGCGACGGTAAGACACCCATACATATATATACCTGTATGTATGTAGGTGTGCTTCTTCATGTCCGACTTCTGGTGGAATCGTTTTCCGCAGTACTGACACGGATAGGGGCGGGTGTCGCTATGGATGAGCAGATGGGTGGACAGGGTCGACGACCGCTTAAAGCACTTGCCACACTGCTTGCACTGGAAACTGCGGTCCTGGTTGTGGACGGCCTGATGCTGCGTCAGACTGACTGCGTGACCGAATGTCTTACTACAGGCCTCGCACTCGTAAGGTCGCCGTCCGCCGCTGTGGGAACGCCTCACGTGCACCTAGAAACAACATCTTGAATATTTAGAATTTATATATCTAAAATATAAAAATGCAAAGTAAGGAATATATGAACATAGAATACTTAAAATATAGAACACAGTGGCGGATTTAGTTAAAGGTGGTTCGCTCCACCTCTTGGTTAAACGCCGACGCCCCTCAGGCCTGACCTGTGCATCGTGGACTGCCAGAATGTGGCACCCCTCTAGAAACGCCTTTGCCCCATGCAAACAATCCTGGAGCCGCCACTGACAGAATATAGAATAATGATATATAGAATGTTGAATGTAGTGTATCTATAGAATGTAGTCTACACTAGTATAGAGAATATTGTATTACATAATCTATATTATTCAATTCCATTCAAGAATACAGCATTGAATGGAATAAGCTACAATGGAAATAGAATAGAATGGAATAAAATAGATTGAATGATAGCAATAGAATCCGAATACAATAAAACACAACAGAACATAGTATGGGGCCTAGAATGAAATGAAATAGAATAAAATGAACAGATTTGAATATAATAGAACTATTAGAATAGAATGTGATGGAATGGAATAGAACAGATTAGAATAAAATGGATTAGAATACAAAATAATATTCGATTTCAATAGAATAGTATTTGTTAGAGTGAGTTAGAATAACAAGCAATCGTAATCGTAGTTCCAAGATTTCTACAGCGCCCAACGAAACCCGCGCTGCGGGGACCAACTTATTCACAGGCGCTAAGTCAAAACAAACTCGATAGGCAAAATAGTTCGATTCCAGGTCAAGATCCAATTCTCAGACGGAGAGACAGCGTGGCAGCTATGTGTGGTGGTGTTTGGGGTTGGAGAGGAGAGAGAGAGAGAGAGAGAGAGAGAGAGAGAGAGAGAGAGTGTGAGAGAGAGAGAGAGATAAGAGGAAGAAGGGGTGTCAGGAAAGGATCTGTGAAAGAGGAATGTTTTGAGTTTTGAGTGAAAGGCCGATGCAGAAATTGCAAGCAATTCCCGAACTGAACTGCGTCATGCAGGGGTTGGTAAGGTCAACACGGAACAAACGAGAATTGCCAACCGCCTCAATTACTCTAAGCCTTCGCCATTCGTCAAAAGGGAAAAATACGATCGCTTTAAGTGTTCAACGGCAGTAAATACATTTACAACAACGAGTCCTTTCAGACGATATATCTACTCGGTACGAGAGAATCAACTTTCTGCGCTCTGCTGTGTCCTTCCTCACTCCTCGAGATTTCAGCCACCGATACATACACGCACACGCACACGCATATACAGAGAGAGATAGAGATAGAGATAGATGAGAGAGAGAGAGAGAGAGAGAGAGAGACAGAGACAGACAGACAGAAGAGAGACAGAAGAGAGACAGAAGAGAGAGAGAACTAGAGAGAGAACTAAAGAGAGAAAGTGAGAGAGAGAATGCGAGAGAGAAAGTGAGGCACAGACAGACAGACATATAGACAGAGAAAGTGAGAGAGACAGAGTTAAAGAGAATGAGAGAGAGAGGGGGGGGGAGAGAGAGGGCGAGACAGACAGACAGAGAGCTCGGTTGGCGACATGTCCCGATTTCACAACAATTGACGAGTATCGCGTTTCTCGCGCACGTAATACTTTAATTGCCGGCCATCATTCAACGAAAAATGAGCGAATAAATGAAGACGACGCACGTGCAGCAGAGGCTCTCGACCGATGCGGTCGCCGTTTGTCACCCGAAAACATCGTTCATCTGCTCAGATGTTCTGATTTTTCTCTCGCACGGCGGCGCCACTTCTGCTATTTGCGGCCCGACTGAGGGTCGCCCAAATTATGGCTTCTCGGTGCGTTTGGGGCCGGTGTTCGGGGTGCTGAAAGGAATCCACTCGTTCTGCGAAGATACCTATCGGAGATTTTTACTTTTCGTTTTCGTAGGCTGTAGGAAGAACTGGATTTTTTAATGCTTTATGAGGCACCTGAGAGGCGCTAAATCAAGTGTCTTCATACATACATACATACATACATACATACATACATACATACATACATACATACATACATACATACATACATACATACATACATACATACATACATACATACATACATACATACATACATAGCTACAAACATATAAATATATGCATAGAAACATGCAAAAATACATACATAAATACATACATACATACATACATAAATACATACATACATACATACATACATATATACATACATACCAATCTGTATACATACATAGCTACATACATACAAATATATGCATAGAAACATGCAAAAATACATACATAAGTACACACATACATACATACAAACATACATACATAGATACATACTTAAATACATATATACATACACACATACATACAGACATACATACATACAGACATACATACATACATAAATACATACACACATACTTGCATACATAAATGCATACATACATACATGCAAATAATCATACGTGGATTCATGGTGTGCCCAATCAAAACAACATCCTTAGAGAAGACTAACGATATATCCGCTGAAAGTCCGATCATTCTCTCTCAAAGGCTTGTTTTTCTGATTTACTGTCTGCTTAACAATGGACCAACAACACGATTCATTCGCCCTCATTTTATCAGCCCCTAGAAAAACAATTTATTACGACCCCCGGGGGTGGGGAGGCGGGGACGAGATCACAATCAGACGCCACAGCAAGGGGCAAATTTTTCACGCGTGGGTCGAGAATGCAAGCAGAAGTGAATGTACAGACGGGGGCCAGATTTCTTCCCAGAGTCGTAGCTCACTTTCGATCGCCCTGTATCCGAAGAGTTCTCACTGCCCTCCAGGGTGATGATAAGCAGTTTCGGTAATGGCGCCAAGACCGGGCTGCAGTGTCGTCGGTTCGATTCCAGACCGGTGAAGGTTAAAGGGAATTTTTAACGCACCTCTGTAGAAGGTCCTCATGAGACGCGTGGACCTGAGGTCGAAGATTTTACAGTACGGTTGCCGATTGGTTAGATCGCTCGGCTTGTATGTAGGTCACGGTAGCCGATTGGTTAGAGCGCTTACCTCGTATGTAGGTCACGGTAGCCGATTGCTTAGAGAGCTCGGCTTGTATGTTATGTAGGTCACGGTATACCCGATTGGATAGATCTTGTAAAGCAGAGCACGGGTTCAAACCTCACCTGAGACGGTTACTGTGTAGAGATCTTAAGGAAGTCATTCACAAACAATTGCTCAGCGCCATTGATTGGTGTTTAGTCATTAGGTAGTTGCGCTCGATAAAAGCAAAAAGAAAAAAACATCAGAGCTTCTAACATCGCAATCTATAATGCGGTGGTATTCTTTAATCGAACCCGAAAGGATGGAGGGCTCAGTGGGCGCCACGTACCATAATCTATCCAAGTGCTGACACGGCTCGATTCTGCTTAACTATCACCAAAATCAAGCGGGTAAAGCAATGTGACATAGACGCCCATTTCTTGGAGGCATTGAAAGGGGAGGGGAGGACGGGAGGCTCGAAGGTTCCACAAAGGAGCGTTTCTCCCTGCTTCGGTTTCTTCGATGGAACATAAACGTTCCGCTCAAAGGTGGAACACACTGTACCCTTCTTTCCACAAAGGATCGGTTCCTCAATATTTCGGTTTCTTTGGGGATGTTCCGCTCGATGTCGGAACACATTGTTCCTTTTGTTCCGCTGTCTAGTCGAACAAACTGCGTCCTCTCTGGCGCCTGATGCTCATCTCTGTTCCCGCTTCATTCAAGGCAAATAGTCACTAGTGTTTAAGACATCGATTGTAAGCTTAATTGCGGCTAATTGCTTTTGTTTTCGTAACTGCCGTTGTCACGTTAATTATACCTATTCAACCGTCGTCCGAATGTGCTTTGTAAGAAGGAGATCCGCCAGCTGTAGGCTCAGCTATGTGGGTAGAACTCAAAAGGCAATTAACAGAACAGAGAAGTGCCTTGATATGAGAAGGCTGAAAGAAAGGACGAATTGGATTGGATACAGACAGTTAGGATCAGAACAATTAAAGTTTCATCGTGATGAGACCATCAAATGACCGATTAACAAGCAGTTGAAACCTGAAGCATTGACTATGGAAACCAAGCAGAAAATAGAGTTGGTTGAATCACTAATGAGTTCTTGTCTTAATGATCGTTGATTGAGTAGAGTTCTGCAAACCGGACCGGACGGACATCTTTGTTGAGTAGCGATCGGAGAGATCGGCTCTCAACAAAAGCCGAACCACGGTTTTTGTCCTCCGCTATGTACTTCGGCATGCAGTGCGCATGCGTAGATGCGGAACTCGCTTCAGTAACTCAGACTTCCTTTATGAACTAAGGTCAAGGGTCAGAATTAACGACGGACGACGAAATTAATGAAGGAATGAAATTGAACTCTTAAATTAATCATATTAAGGTACAAAAGGAAACTAGTAATTAGGCTTCGTTCAACCCAGAAATTATTAAAGGTTAATTTTTAGGGCATTAATCAAATAATCATGAGCGTGCACGAGAAAATCTTCACAAAGTGGGAAGAGTAAAATTTGCGCGAAACGCCCTCAGAAGTCAAGTAGGTATAAAATGCGTCAAATGAGTTCTTCGCATATTTATATTCCTTGTTTTTAGCAACCAAACTAGTCCTTAGAGTTTCGCTGTCTAAATAGTTTTATTTTCAATTTTAATACGATTCCCTGCAATAAGACTTATTTAAAATGTCCCTTTGTGCCCCAAGTTGAAGTCGTGTACATTAATTATGCAAATGAAGGAGTTACGTAAACAAAGTTCTTAACCAGTTTTATGCAGATTTCGCTGGTGGTTGTTTGTGAGGCTGTTTGTATGCTAAAATTATATATTTGCATAATCTACCTCGAGGCCGTGCGGAGTTGAAAACATTTTGCGGCATGTCGTGCAACCGAAAGCCCCGGTCTCCTCTTCATGGTCTCCGGCGTGGGCCCCAAGCAACTCGACGGGCGATGAAGACGACGCCCCATCGGGACTGGGGCACTCTTTGGCGCCCTCAACGATGCCTGGCGCCCCCTTGCAACTGTTCTCGACGTCTAGAGCCGGGCTCCAGATCAGCTTCTTCGTCTTGGGCGGTTCTTGGGCGGCGCGGCCTTCGATACAGCGCGTCGTTTGGGCGGCCTTGGAGTTGGCGGCTATAGCAACGGGGCTCCCGGGTAGGCGCCCCTGTTGGCGCAGCAGAGCCTGGTGGGCGGCGGCGGCGGCCAGGTAGGCCCCGTAGACACGGTCGAGGCTGGCGGGTGGGTAGGGAGGAGGGAGAGAAGACGGAGGAGGAGGAGGAGTGGGGGAGTCGATCTTTGTGTTCCTCTTGTTCTGCTGCTGTTGCCTTCCTTGCGAGGGAAACTCATCTGCGAATAACAGTTATTAATACACATAGACAGAGACACGCAGAAAGAGTCAGACAGAGACGCATAGAGACAGATAGATACAAAGATATACACACAGACAGACAAAAAGACAGACATAAGAGACAGATATACATACACACGAACGCACATACGTACTCCCACACATGCGGACCTTGTCGAACTGACTGACTGACTGACTGACTGACAGTAATTTGTCACAACTATTTATAATTATAGAAGAAACCTTTCAGCTGACGACTGCTTCTCCGGAGCTGACCTCTGACCTCATGTGAACCCGAATTGAGGTCGGAAACAAATGGATCACGTGTCACGCGAGGTAACGGCGTCAGGGTGGTTTTTCTTACCCGCTAATCAGAGGGGTGTGTAGTATACCACTTCGTATGGGGGCGATAGGATGAAACACATGCAACTCGCCAATCGCACGTGGTGGAGTCACATTAGTCACAGCCAGGGTGTACATTAGGATTGATGATATTGGGGAACTTCCTGTGGCGCTGTGGCCAACAGCGGAAATATATGTATGATGGAAAACCTAACCAGTGTAGTAATATTTTTAGGAAAAAACGAATGTATTGGGGAATAGTATGGGCCCCTCAGAGCAGTTACAGTCACTAGACAACGAACTCCTCTTACTTCTGTATAGAAGTTCCTTACTACTGACGGCCTCACAACTTCGATGCGCATTTAGACTGAATCTTATCGTATCAGGTGTGATGAAGACATTTCGAAGACCCATTCATGAACAATTAGTACGGAGTCGTGTACCATATGTTAAACGGTCTGGAGACCCACGGGGCGGATAAATCTACCCCAGCCCTCAGTCCCCCAGAGGGCGTGGCTAAGCTATCTGACTTACGACGTTGCCGCTTTGGTGTAAGGGTGCGGGTAAAGGTGAAAGGTGAAAGATGAGGTAGGAAGGGGACTCGCAGAAATCTGCCGCCCTGTTAGGATCAGGAATGTTCCACCAGTATCAGTTTTGTTGCCACGATAAGCATCATGATCATCACGGTCGTCGTCGTCGTCATCATCATCATCATCATCATCATCATCGTCATCACCATAATAATAATAATAATAATAATAATAATAATAATAATAATAATAATAATAATAATAATAATAATAATAATAATCATAATAATAATAATAATAATAATAATTATTATAATAACAATAACAACAACAATAGCAATAACAACAACAACAACAATAATAATAATAATAATAATAATAATCGTAATAATAATAATAATAATAATAATAATAATAATAATAATAATAATAATAATAATAATAATAATAATAATAATAATAACAATAACAACAACAATAACAATAACAACAACAACAACAATAATAATAATAATAATAATCAGCAGCAGCATAAACATCGCCATCAACGACAGATCCAAGTGGGCCAATTCGGCCCTGGCCCCAGTTGTTATTGGGCCATTGAGACAAGCTGGTCGCTATGGAAAAACGTTTTCATTTCCTTTTTACATTTACATATACACATCGCCTTACCTTTTCGTAAGCTGGCGCCTGATGAATTCCAGTTGGTTATGGCGGACGGAGCCGAGGCATCGATGCGGTGCCTGCACAGCTGCAGAGCCTGCATCTGATGCTGGTACAGAGCAGCGGCAAATGCGGCCGTTGCCGTGGCAACAGGTGGTTGCCCGGCAACCCAGAACGGCATCGGGGTCATCATTCGAAGGAATGGCGCCGCTCGAAGGATGGCCGCTGCGGAGTCTGGAAGACCGGAAGTAGACTGACCGCTGGGGATGTCCAGCGAAGATGGACAGACTTGCTCTGGAGGCGACTGCAGCTTCTCTGAAAGGCGATTCATTTAAAGATCGATTCAGAGGAGGATCGATTTAGAGAACGATCGATTTAGATGAGGATCGATTTAGATGAGGATCGATTTAGATGAGGATCGATTTAGATGAGGATCGATTTAGATGAGGATCGATTTAGATGAGGATCGATTTAGAGGAGGGACGATTTAGATGAGGAAAGGGGTGGATAAGATGTGATTGAAAAGTGTTTGCATGTGTTTACTTATTGTTAGCTTTTAAATGCACGAAGACACAGCCTGTCAAAGACATAGAAACGCAAAGGCACAGACAAACAGACAGACCCAGACACACAGACAGATACATACAAACCCAGACACACCCAAGCACACCCAAGCACACATAGACACACCCAGACACAAACAGGCCCACCCAAGCATACACATACACATCCAGACATACACAGGCAAAGCCAAGAATACACAGACAGACCCAAACATACACAGACACACCCAGATACACACCGATACACACCAAGACACACCCAAACATGCAAACACTCACACCCATGCTGAATAGAAATGCGAGTCGCAACGATTTATAAGATTTATGCCGACTTGGAAAGTTTTTGACTGAAAAACCGAATACGAAATTCATTTGTGTATACATCCATAGAATGCAGAATGTAGAAACTGTATGCCATGATGTGCGTTTAAAAATTATTTTAATAAATTTAATAAATAGAAATATTCATAAATCGTAAAGATTAATGCGACTAAAATTCACCTGCGTTCGTAATTTAAGTCAGTCGATAATTTACACTTCTGAATGCATCGCTGTTGACATAAACAACTATTTATGACAGCAGACAGACAGACACACACACACAGACACACAGACACACAGACAGACACACAGACACACAGACACACAGACAGACAGTAAGCCTATGGTATTGCATTGTTTGATTGTAATGTAATGCATGTACTTAAACCTATGCATCTGAATATTTCTATAGCGACTTTGTGGTAGTTATTATCGTGAAATCTCGTCCCGTCAGTCCATCCATGCATGTCACTACCCTATGCAACTCTCTGACCTCTTTTGACTTTTGATGGGCAGCCTTAACCCTCTCTCCCTCGTCTTAACCTCAACTCTTTAAGATGTCAACTGCATCAAATCTCACCCGTCTGTCCGTCCATCGGCGTTGAATCAATCGTCGACGTTACTTCAACCGCAATAATATACAATTCAGTCATTTTATGAGCACTCTCTCTCTCCCTCCCTCCCTCTCTCTCTCTCCCTCTCTCTCTCTGTCTCTCTCTATCTATCTCTCTCTCTGCCAGTCTCTCTCAGTCTCAGTCTCTCTCCGTCTCTCTGCGGGTCTGTATCTCTGTCTCTCTTTCAGTCTCTGTCTGTCTGTCTGGCATTCTCTCTCTGTCTCTTTCTGTCTCTCGGTTTTCTCTCTGTCTCTCTCTCGCTCTCTGTTATCAACCCTCAACACCATAACATTTCATATCAACGTACTCATTTTCAGCATGCACATATGTTTATATGCATTCATAACATTGGCTGCCGTGATGAAGTGAATACATTTCTTAGTATACATAAGAGATTTATACATCAGTGATTTCATTATTTTCGCCAAATAGAGACCTTTGAGTAGCATTATAGAGGTCTGGACATCAAAAACACGATGAAGTTGTGGGTCTCATGCATCCCAAAGATAACGCCCGTTTTTGCGAGGTTCGCTCCTGGGTAATTAATCAAACCATCCCATTCTTTCTCTGACATCCATCACAGACCGTGATTCTTAAAAGCCTTCGTGCAGGCGAAGTAGGCCTTACATTCAAGCGCATATATATGCTTAAAAATACCTCCGAGATGTAATAGATTGGCCTGCCGATACACGCATGTAAGTATATCTTATGTATGCTTCTTTTGGGTACGTATATACCGCGGTTGACGGGGACCAATGAATCGCTTATGGGTCTATTGTACTTGTGCAGGGCAGGCAATTATAAGTTCCTTTGGCAAAGGAAGAAATCTGTCAGCGTCGCTCAGTGTAGCCGATATACGCAGAAATATATTCTCGCTGTCTGCGTATCTCGGGTTTTTGTCAGAACGCGTGATTTATGGCTTGGAAGAAGTCTGAAAACGCAATGAGACTTGGCAGAGTCTCAGATGTCTGCCTTGCGTGAGTTTCTTGCAAACCTCAACAACCGTAGAGTATTATGCAAGTATGAACGACGATGTTTGTGTCTCAACAGATTTTTTGTTCAACTGAATATGAGCGACTGAATGAAGATGCGATAACAGACATTAATAGCATACTTACTGTTGACAAACTTACTGTTGACATACTTACCAGTGACATACTTATTGTCAACATACTTAGTTCTTCGAGTTGCATTTATGGCTGAAATATGAAAAGGTCTTAATTTGGCCAAAATAATGAAATCACGGATGTATATTTCATTTATGGCTGAGTATATAGAGATTGTAAGCTGTAGTCAGTACCTAATGTCTGCGTGATCCATGTTTGTCTTTATGCGTGTCTCCTTTCTTTTCATGTCTCACTGTCTGTCTCTCTGTATATGTCTGTGTGTCAATCTAGATGTCATCTGGTAGGCCTACTGAGAGATGTCTGTTTTCGCAAAGACATAATCTTAGTAGCGTGTCTTATAAGATGAGTCCAAAATCTTCTCGTGTATGCTAACTGAGATTGTTCCAGAGAATAACACAGCATGCATAATTTATATGCTGTATTCTTGTGTTTGTCAATTTATATAGCGCCTCTTATTGTCTTTGTCACTTTATGAGGCGCCTCCTACAGGACAGACTAGCCTACTCATGAAGGGCGTTCATAGCATGAGAGCGCAAGGAAATACAAGGGTTTTAAGGTAACAAGTTGCAACAGTCGTATGCCTTCCGTAGCCATGGAAACGAACTTCCGGAAGATCTCCGCCAATTCGCCCATCCCCCTTGCTCGCCTATCTGTACGACCACTCCTCCGCTTGCCTTCTCAGTCCAATATTTCGTTCAAGAATGAAAACCGAACTTTTCAAGCTCTCTTATAAGGGTTCCCTAATGTACCTTACCTTACCTTACCTTTAATAAACTTTACCTTACCTTACCTTATTTTTAGGTTGTTGAGCGACTGTCGCTAAAGATTAAATGCCAGACACTCTGCATGAATATTCATCACATACAAGGACACGCCTCTTGGTGTCTGATTGACAGCTACTCGTGTAGGTGTGCAGAGGCTGAGAAGTGCTTGATAAATTTGCCGCTACATTACGATACGATCAGATGTTACGATGGCAAAAGCCAGATTATCTGAGACCACAGTTCTTTATATCACATTAACACATAACATTAACACATCCCATTTGACGCATCACATTAATACATCACATTAGCACATCACATTTAACACGTAACAGTCGCACATCACATTAACACATCACATTTAAAGCATCATATTTAATACATCACATTAACACATCACATTAACACATCACATTAACACAACACATTAACACATCGCATTAAACCATCACATTTAGCAGATCACATTAACACGTCACATTCAAGAAATAACACATTAACACGAAATAACATTGCCTTATATCATATTAACCAGTTATCTTATAGTTTTGTATGTCAATACCTTTGCTGTGATTGACGACGCTGAAGGCGCTGCACTGGCTTCCAGGCGGAGTGACGTCTTCGTGACGTCTCCTGAACACAGAACGACCGTCTTTCAGGTCGAAGTCATCGCTGTCTTCCGGTATCATGCGATGACGCTTATAAGACGACTTCGCCAGGATTGCGAGCGGCATAGCCACCTGCTCAAAAGTATTGCTGTTTTTATTACTATTACTATTATTATTATTATTATTATTATTATTATTATTATTATTATTATTATTATTATTGTTGTTGTTGTTATTGTTATTATTATTTCTGCATTTATGAAGCGCCAATATCTAACGACAAAGCATAAATTGATCGCGCTGATCAAATGTGATTGAAGGACTTGCTCAAAGTCCCCACAGAGTAACCGTCTCAGAGGAGGAGGTTCGAACTCTCTGCGTTTCAAGCCAAGCACTCTAACCAATCGGCTACCATGCCCCACAGAGGTATACTAGATAGGTACGAGATTACGTAGGGTAGGTATATATGTATATAGATCTTTTAAAAGGTATTTAGGCTTAATCTGACCTCTTTGTCCTGATCATGCGTACATATATACAACCCTAACTTAACCCCCCCCCCCCACCCCCCCAATGAACTCAGCTATGCTGAATACACTGACCATACATTGTCAGTGGGAAGGCCAGTCTGTGAGGGAGAAGACTGGCAGCCCGTTCTTCAATACATGCCAAGATCGAGAAAAATGAAGTCGCTAAAATTTCATACGTATTGCAGCCTCTCGGAGTCAACTTTAGGAACTGCTCTGCATTTCCTTGGCTTACAATTACAATTCGATTACAAATTACAATTTGGATCTGCAATTTATAGGCCTATTAGTGACGGTTACATACTTACTACGATATTTTTGACACCGCGTTACATTAATAATTAGTAACTTCTAATGCGCCGGTGTCTCTAATGCACATGAAATGACTTTTACGAGATTTACAGCATGATGCAGTAACTTATTTTACAATAACTAATATTACATTTAACTGACAGAATTTGGCATTGATTTACGTAATGGTAAAGCTGAGAGGTAATGTAATATATAGTGTTACATAGCATTACGTTTCGTGATGATGAATGCGCCGTAGAAGACGTGATTTCTGTTATACCTGAGTAGAAGATTTCGGAAGCTGATTGCTGTTACGATTGGAATCAGCTGCTCAGGTGTGAAGAATTGTCTTGGAGCTCAATCACCTGTGGATTCCTGATGCGATTCGAACAATCAGATGTCACAGAATGAAATCACAGAATGCTGCGCTGCCTCTTTTGGCATCTGGTCCAGAGTGTTATACATACAGATGCTATTGTCTTTGATTTAAGAAAAACTGGAGGTTCCTTAGGCACCGATAACTCATCCACTGCTCTAAGACAGATAAAGTCTTGAGCAATAATAGGGTGATATCGAATTCTCTAGCTCCGTTTCGTAGACAAGCATAATCAGAATGTAACTAATTCTGCGACGTTCTCAAAGACGTTGGCACCGATGCCAAAGTCTTTGACTAATCTCAGACCGTTTTGGCACCGTGGCGATTCTAGCACCAATCGCAGATGCGAGCTTCCGTGGCCGGATCGAACGCTTGCTGGTGTCGCTCATCCAATCTCCTAACTAACTGTGTGGCCAACTGAGCCTAAGCTTTTATCGGCGATGCTGGCGGTGGTTCAGCCATTTCGCAGAGCGTGACAGGCGTTTGTCTGAGTGCGCAAGGAGGGAGGGGGGCGGGCCCCGAGGGGCAAGCATCGCTGGCAGAAGCCGAACGCACGCCAAAGCGCTTGGCCGAACTGTGATTGGTCGATGAGCAATCAGCGCGTCGGCCAATCACGGGCGCCGGCGATTGTCTCCATGGAGACGCCGAAGGAGCTTAGGCGCAGGGCAGAGGATTGTGAGGCGACGGATGCGGAAGCAGCAGTTGAAGCCGGTGTTGAGAAACGCCTCCCCTGGGAACCAACTGCAACAGCAGCAGCAGCTGATGGATGGATGGAGATGCATCGCATCACTCAACCGCCTTTTTTGTGCGCTACGAATTCCATTTATTTTTCTCTTTATTTGTTTAGTTCTCTGTTTATTTATTTGATTGTTTTGGATTCTCTGTTTGTTTTTTATTTCTTTGTTTCATTGTTAGTTTCTTTGTTTATTTTCGTTTGTTTATTTTATTTTTTTGTTTGTATTTGATTTGTTTGTTTCTTTGTTTTTACTGATTGTTTATTTGTTTACTTGTATGTTTAATTATTCGGCTTTTGTTTATTTTAGTTTATTTATTTGTTTAAAATATTTTTTAACTCCAGGTCGAGACTATTCCAGATTATTTATTTATTAGTTAACAATTACTTGTATTTAATATAATATTTATTCAATTTTAATTTACGTTTATATGATTATTTCATTTCCAAATTTGTTACCTTTCTGTTAATTTATGTATATTTTATTTCGTTATTTATTTAATTATTTATTCTCTCCATAAATCTGAGACAAAATATGAATATGAACTTGGCGCTTTTTCACACTTACATCTAGAAATTTATATAGCGCTCAACCTTACCTTACCTTAAAAATACCTTACTTTTTCTTGCCTTACTTTACCCTACGTTGTTACCTTTCCCTGCCTTACCTTAACCCAGTTTAGCCTAAGAATAACTCAAACAACCAGGGATTGTTTCTCGCTAAACCACTTGCTTACTCGCTCACTTGATCGATCGTATCTTACTTACTCGAGGTCACGTGGCCTTTCGTGCAAATTGAAAGGTTACGTGGCGTTTGATGATTAGCGGTCAATTAGTACAATTTTCCACCGACGACCTTTGACCTTTTGACCGGGAACTCCGATCTGAAAACGGTCATGCTGATTAGAGGGGTTTGTGTCTGTCGTCTGCTTTCCCCGCGCCAAGAAAAGACAGGCCTTGTTCTCCTTCTTGTCTCACTTGCGCTGAATCGACTGATTAACCGATGGGACCATTTCTGGTCTAAGGACTGGGGTTCGATGCCTCTTTGAAGTCAATTATGTCGATCTCTGAACTTCTTCTTCGTCGTCGTCTGAGTTGGGTTAATACGAATTCGCAAGAGACATCTTCCAGTATTGCCCTTAAATGAGACCAGGGGTTGCACTGGGGCGACCCCTCCTCAACTGATAGATACAATTGATGTAGCGCCTTTTAGGAATCTCACTCATAATGCCAAGTTCATTTTGTTATGAAGGACTTAACTCTCACTCAGTCTGAATGTGTCTCTGTCTGTCTGTCTGTCTGTCTACCTCTGCCAGCATTACTTTGTCTCTCAATGTCACAGACAGGCAGACAGACAGACATGCATGCATACATACAGAAATGAAGAGAAATAGACAAACATATTCACAGACACACACAGATATGGAACATACAGGCAGAAGAACAGACAGACAGCTTGAAAGTTTGATTATTAATATTAAAACGAATTACGACTAATATCTTAGCGTGTATATATATAATATATACCATACCATATGACATTAGTCTAATTCGTATAGACCTGTAAGCGTGTGTGTGTGTGTGTTTGACATTTGGCAGAGAATAAATTCTATTACAAATTAGTTCAAAGATTGTATAGTTATGTGATATGGTTGAGGTGTTTGCGCAATCCATATTGCATAGCGGACAACCATATCGTCCCACAGAAACAAGCGATGCGTAATATTTATTGGAAGAGACTCAGCTCTGAGATAACATCACACCTTCGTCGACACCTCATTTCTGCATTTATGCAGTCCATCTCAGCACTGCATACAAGTCCTGAATTGGGAAGCATTCCAATCAAGAATGACACACTTACCTCGAACAGGTATACGAGACTTACAACGTCTAAACAGGTGTCAGTCTCGCGCGCAAGCACTTGTTGCTCGCGCGCAGGTGCGAGCTAGAACCGTGGGTAGGAACAGCGCCCGTGGATGGGTTTTTATTGGAGGATTTCGTGTTTAAGCAAGGCGCCTTCGAGGTGTTTACAACTCGGGATATAATTAGAAGAGTTGCACACCTTGCGGGGATCTGGTCGCAAGTCCGTGTCTAATGCGGATACAGCGAGGCGAGCGATTGTAACTGTAGTCAATGTAATTGTAATCTCGAATTTATATAGCGCCACTTCAAGGGAAACTCGTCGGGGGTTGCTCCCAACATGTCAACACAAATCCACTATCGAATAGAATGGTTTCCAAGCGCTCGAGGAAGTACAGTATTTACTAACTGATGATATATATATATATATATATATATACGGTGCTCTCATCAGCCTGTGGGGATTTGATAGAGCCCGTGCTATCGTGCGACAACTCGGGCACACTGTGCGTTCTCGTGTATTGAACTTACCTCCTGGAACAGTCTACCCACTTAAAACTCGAACTCTAACCTCACACACGGAAACTTTGCAACTTTTGCGCATGTCTGCGGCCGTTTCGGTCATAGGCAGTCATTACGTCTTTTTAAAGGACTACATTGCATATATAAACGTAAAATTTGCTTGGTATGTCAAAGAGACAGGTTTCAGCTCATTTGAAAAGCTTAAAAATGCGATATATAAATTTCCAGACCTGCACATACACACCCACACACATTCTAGTCCATTGAAAACGACCTTTAGCGGACACAGTATTTTATTGGAGCGAAAACACCTCAAGGGTGAATATCCAGAGAAGTCCTCATATATCAGCCTATAAATGTTTTCAATCCCATTGAAAGCCAACGATGCGCGTGATTGTCCAGGTGATTGTCGGTGGTCAGTCCGAAATAGCCCCTCCGTTAATTACACCCCGTCCTTTCGTCTTTATTAATATAACTCCGAGCGTCTGTCCAGCAGACCCAAACCCCTCTCCCACTGGTCACACTTCGGACCCCATCTACTCGACCCTTTTTGATGAAGTGTTAATGTTCTTCATCATCTGTCCTGCGGTTTCGCGTTTACTATCCGATGCACATTTATATAGCGCCTTTAAAAACTCAGAAAAGTTCCCGATTTGAGTACGCGAGACCACGATCGAGAGCGTGAACTTAGCGGTGATGTTATTGTTGTCTTGTTATGCAGCATTCTCCACTCCCGCAGACAGACACACAGACAGCAGACAGACAGATACACACACACAAACACACATACGGACACACAGATATACAGGCACAAGATAGACGCGTTGACATTCCCTTTCAGAAGCAGAAAAAAGATTAGATGTAATTGCGGAATATCAGAAGCGACTTTAAGTTCCTGTTGACTTTGGCGTCAATACTCTGTCAGTCTGAAAAGAGAACCCTTGTCCTGTTCTAAGTATGTGTCTCTCGATGTTTACTTTCTCTTTTGATGCGTGAGTGACGCGGGAAAAGACACGTGTAAGTGCACGCATGACTGACTTGAGCCGCCAGTTACTCACCTGGATTAGTGGTAAACGTATATAGGCGCCTATTGGAAAAGGTGTTTTCTTAGGGGTTTATTAGACAGCAGCGATTAGATTTATAGAGAGAGAAAGTTGGAAAGTGCTTCGGGCAGTTTGAAGCCAAGGTATTTAGGACATCAATTCGTCGGAGTTGCCTTGCAACAGATGTCACTGTCTTTGATACTATCTCTGACACTATATCCCTGTACAGCTGAGTCGAGTCATGGAACTGTAAACGTCTTGTATAGATTCAGACAATTCGACCTTTTCTATTGAACTACGCTACAAAAGTCATTGGCGATAGCTGAATTCACGCAAAAATGTGGGAAAATTGGATAAGAGTATGTGGGGAAAAGGAGAGGAAAGATGAAGGAGCGAAGGACACAAAGAGAGGGGGAAACTACATATGATAATCGGGAGAAAATCCGGCAGAAAAGGTGGCTGACTATAATAGACAAGTATTTGGCTACACCGAACCTTGGCTATATATGCCAAAATCCCCTTTCGCGTCTCCTTCAGATCGGCCAGTTGCCATGCATACCTATACCTACGTACACATGATATAGACGTCTGTCCATATAGGTAATACCTTTGTATACGCGGCGCGTGTACCTCAATCTGTGGCTCGAGGCGCCTTTTGCGGGAGACGACATCAGACGAAAAACAAAGTCATCGTGAGTTGTGAGTTGTCTGCAGGGAAAGGAAACAACTACCAAACGATCTCTGACACAGGGTCAGATGTCACACCCGCTATATAAGTACATATATATACACACACTTGTATATTTATACACGCACACACACACACGCACACACACACACACACACACACACACACACACACACACACACACACACACACACACACACATATATATATATATATATATTAAGCCCTGTATGAAGCGGTATATAAAAAGATGCATGAGTAATGTATATACATGTAAATATCCATATAATTGTATCAAAAGTATCTTATATTAAGATATATATGTATAGAGTGGATACACTCAAAGACTGACAGACAAGTAGAAAGACAGACAGACAGACACACACATACACTCAACCAGGCAGGGAGACGGAGATGGTCGGGCTTCGAGTAGGCCTAATGTCATCATCGAGTGAAGGTGAATGTTGAGAGGAAGGCATTGCCTTTGTTGGCTTTTGATCTACAGCTGGCCATCGAGGTTGCCACAAATGTCCCGTCTGTCAGGACTTGAGCGAGATCCAGCGAAGCGGAACAGCGCCCGGGTCAAAGGTCGTCGCTTGACGAACGTATATTAGTCGAATATGTATCCACGAAAGTCGTTCTACTGGATCGGTCAAAAAACAGCTGCTCGCAAAAACATACGCATGCTGATATTGGCAAGTCCACGTATACATTATATATATATATATATATATATATATATATATATATATATATATATATATATATATATATATATATATATATATATATATATATATATATATGTGTGTGTGTGTGTGTGTGTGTGTCGGAGTTCCATAAATGCATTCATTAGGTGCTTGTAACTTGATTGTATGTATATATGTATGCAATGTATGTGTGTTTACATGTATGTGTGTATGTGTGTATGTATGTATGTATGTATGTATGTATGTACTTATGTATATATGTACTGTATGTGTGTATATATGTATGTATGTATATGGAAGTAGGAACGATCAAATAATTGTAAAGATGGTAGAATTCAAGTCTCTACGATAGACACATCCCTCTGCTGCAGGACCATGAAGATGTCTGTATAGATGGACCAGTGTTCCTCTACGCAGAGGCGATGACAATTCAAACAGATGCTTGAACTACTGCACTGCAACGGACCACACACACACACACACACACACACACACACACCCACACACACCCACACACACACACACACACACCCACACACACCCACACACACACACACACCCACACACACACACACACACACACACACACACGACCTGATATTGGAAAGCGCAGAAGACCACTGGCCGTATCTATAAGCAATAACTCAGCGGCAACAGAGAAGATTCAATACATTGCCAGTCGAGTTCCTAGATGCAGTACCTATTGCCATTTGGGAGTTTCCAAGAAGCCTATTAATAGAGGTATTCGCTGCATGCTATTTATAGACCTCTTGATGAAGACTTCATCACTTCACTAATCAACAGGTGTAGAATAAATGTCTGAATATAATTAAGAAATCCTAAATCGTTATTTTAATTGGAATATGAAATTATTTCGTGTCATCGGGTTTAAAGTGTCTGATGGAATAGCACAGTCTATAGAAACGTGGCCAGACACTTCGGTTGTCTCAATCTCTGATTGTAGTACACGAATCTTCGAATTTATAGGGTAGACTGCATAGATAACGTGAAATCGGGCAGTGATGGCATGCTCATTGATTGGTAAGATGTCGGACATTCAGTTTTGAGTGATGAATTCGAACCCGAGTATACTTTGTCTAAATTAAACAGTAACTGACCTCTCGTCTCAGAATTGACCTTTCCAATCTGTATATCGCAAATGACGTACCACTGAAACTTACCGTTCACCCTCGCATAGGTCTTCAGCTCCTTGCTCTGTTTTGTAAACGCGATTACAATTACAATTACAAATTATCTACCTGCCAATTTTGTTACCGTTAAACATCCTGATCACAATACCTTCTCCACTTCGAACATTCGAGGAGGTTTAGTTACCCACCAAAAGCACCTACATTGGTTAACGCATACGTCAATGCGCCTCTGAGTGTGAGGATACCGGTTCGCGTTCAAGTCGTGGCTTATTTCGGAGATATGGATCTCAGGCTAGTACGGTCCGTACACGGGGACTTTAAGTGGCGTGGCACCCATTTAAACGGACAGCGGTGGTGAAGGATCTCACCCAATTAATTCATTGAAAAATGAGAACAGGGTCGAGGACATTCGGTCGCTAAGGAAAAACGTGTAGGCCTACATTTATATTTACGCGTACATTTCATGATTTGTTTAGTTATCCAGAATTTTGCATCCAATCATTTTCTATCGTCATATGATGACTTTTCGTTGGCATCGTGAATTTATGCGACAACTTGCACAATTGATGACCCAGTTTTACTTTTTCGATCATTTCCTCTTTTCCTTGTGACCTTCTTCATTTCTCACTAACTCAGCTTGAAGTCGGGAAAGCTTATGAACCCCTTTGAATGCTTGATTGATCTTGAACAAACGTCCTCTGGGATTTGAAGCTCGTATACTGCAAAGTTGATTGACCAAGTAACACAGATACCAATGTTACAATTAGAGAATTTAGAGAATACAATTAATCAACAGAGGGCGTTGACACGCGTCTTCCCATTCACAGGTGTCGCCACCGTCGTTCTGAGCGCCCCCACCCGGAGGGTTTTGGAGGATTCGTATTTCATCCGCTCGTTGTTTTCCCACCTCGCGTCGACGAATCGAATCAAATGTATTCGGTTCGTCGATGTTTGTCCACTCGGTGGTCACTCCAGTTGACCAGTCGGCCAAACAGTGTTTGCGCCGTTGAAACTCTATCGTTGGTGACCGTCGCTAAGGCAGATGGAACTCCCGAGGCAACAAGGATCTCGATAAGTATTGTTGTATGTCACCATTTATATAGCGCAGTTTCATGAACTCTTCAAATGCCTGAACATTTGTATAACGCCTACAGGGAATTTTCAAAGAAGAAAAGCAACAGCAGTCCCTTAAGCTAAGCTAACGAGGCAGAAATGGGTACGAAGCGTTAACGACTTCATTTTCTTAACCTCGGCATATCAGGACAGGTGACCAGCCCTCTCCTAAGTCACCTGCTCTTCCCACTGACAGCGTATGGTCAGCCACTGTACTCATTATAGCTGAGTTCGCTAGGGGGCGGAATTGGAGCAGAAATCTAAGAACAAATTTCTGCCCTGGGGAGGATTTGAACTCTCAACCTTTTGGGTGACAGTAAAGCTTGCTAACCACTAGACTATCCCAGTAAGTGAGTGTTTCAAAGTACGTGCACTCATGAAATACGTTACATCTACAAGCGTGCTAGCAATGTCGGTGGTATCTGCTGTTACGAAGACATTGTCTTTAGAAGTGAGTGAGACCGCTACTAAGCGATCCTGTTTGCCCTTTGCCTCACATTTCTTCACCCTAAAAAACCCCACTAACAACAACACCCACAGTCAATCGGTCAAAGCGGCGGGGATGCAATTAATTCATAGGAACAGCCGTTTGGTTTTTCCTTCCTTTTGACGGCATCCCGTCGTAAATGCGTCCAATTATCGTCGTGCGAGACTTGGTAGAGTGGAAAATAAGTAAGTAAGTCAGCCAGTAAGTAAGAAAGCAAGTAAGTGAGTGAGTTAGTTAGTACGTAAGTAAGTAACTAAGTTACAAAGTAAGTAAGTAGGTAGGTAGGTAGGTAGGTAAGTAGTGTACATTTGTTAGCACGCCATATACCAAGCAATTGAGCGAGAAATCGTAGAGAGTAGTCAGTCCTGGTAGGCAAGGGAACAGAACTCCTCCCTGCGGTCACTCACATCCATGAGCTGCTGATGCAGAGATGGCATCCTAGTTCGAAGATTCCCAGAGCTCACACGGAATCAGACGTTCATCTATCGACCCAATCGATCAACGATTCATTGTCAGCGCTCACTTCAAACGATTTCCCCAAATCCGTCCCTCTTAATAGCCTTCCCATCGCTTACCGCGACGACCCACTTCCGCTTATGGGAACCATGTACTTCCGGTCGGCATTTGAAGCCGTCATGACGCCCCCTACCGAGTCATTATCCCGCGCAACGTCACCGTTTTATAAGCGACGCATTGTTGCTTTGATCTTCGCTAGGTGGCGACGTCAACACCGAAGACCACAGGGACGCAGTCGTGGGAGATGGCGAGCCGAGACGTTAAGGGACAAACGCACTGCGTCGGGTAAGGAGTGTCGCTTTGCCTTGTTGGGGACAGACAGCGTAAGGACATGTGGTTTGGGGTGTTATGTGTATACCTATGGATGGATGGATGGATGGATGGATGGATGGATGGATGGATGGATGGATGGATGGAGGGATGGAGGGATGGATAGACGGCTTGATGGATGGATGGATGAATGAATGGATGGATGGATGTCTAGTATGCATGTATGTATGTATGTATGTATGTAACTATGTATGTATGCATGGATGGATGATGGATTGATAGATTAATGAATGGATGGATGTATAGTATTTATGTATATGTATATATTAATGTATATGGACATTTATATAGCGCCTCCTCAACGGAGCTTCTCGCCAGCCTACTATTTATTCATGTATTCAGACTCTCGTTATCACATGTGGTTAGATGAGCTTAGATTATAGGGTTAGATGGTTACCATCTGCTAACTGTTACCGCACCAGGTACGATTTGCCCTTTTTGGCTGGGACAAAGGCCAGCAGCAGAGCGCCGATTTGGATGGATGGATGGACTTCAGCGGCAGAGCGATGCTTTGATCGGGGCGGGAAAGTGATAGAGATGCAATTCGGAAAAGAAAACAACGAAAATCAAAGGGCAATTTTAATGACCATCTCTCAAATTCCATGTTGAATACTAGAACAGAATTGTTGCAGTGTTCGAAGTGACAGCTTCAGAGTCATGTATGGTAGTTGTACACATGCTAATGTGGCCAGATGACTGTACACTATGATCCACAGACAAGTTGTATTGTCTAGATATGTCTCTCAAATGGGAGTGTCTGAATTTTAAGGCTAGGATTTATTTACCCTTTTCCTTAAAATCGCACTCAACTAGCGTGAACACAAAGGGTTAAAAAGTGAGAAAAACGCCCCCAGCTTGCTAAGGTCTTTAGGCCTTTTTAGTTTAATTAGGGCTACGCTTAAGAAATCCTTGCATTACTCAAAGTAAATCAGTAGCGTTGGCTCATGTACATTGGTATGCTGCCTATTTTCTGGAAGTACATATTCTTATCATCATTTAATATAAACATCATCATCATCATCATCATCATCATCATCATCATCATCATCATCATCATCATCATCATCATCATCATCATCATCATCATCATCATCATCATCATCGTCGTCGTCGTCGTCATCATCATCATCATCATCATCATCATCATCGTAACCGTCATCATCATCAGACGGCAGGTGGCATTACAGTTAGACATCGAAACGTTTTGAAGAACAACATCGATATTGAAACGCCTGACGTGTTTTATGTCTCTGTAAAAAATACTGAAACTGCTTTCGCTAGGTGTCGCATATATCGATGGAAGTTACCTCAACTGATGCAGTCATAACGACCACTTTGGGGACTGTGTGTTGGGGCGAATTAGTCAGCTGGTGAGTGCGCTGATTGAATGATGATGTTTAATTGGTGCCGATCCCATGTCATATGTGCTTTTGGATTTCTGAGTGGGTCAGTCTGTGCGAGAGAGGTCATGAACCGACCTACTTAAAAGAGCGTCTCATTTTGGCTCGGGTTTCGTTGGCCGCTGAGCCGAATTGGTTGATCCCTTTCCATTCACTTAAGCCCCCTGCAAAGTCCGGCTTTAACGGCTGTTGGACTTGAATGGTTAGCTACACGCCGATGTCAAGGCGCCTCTGCGAGCGAGGATGCCGGTTTGTGTTCCAGTCGGGGCCTATTTCAGGGATTTGAATCTCAGGGTAGCACGGTCCACGGGGACATTAAATGACGTGGCACCCATTCAAAGGGGCAGCGGTGGTGAAGGATCTCACCCGATTAATTCACTGAAACACGAGAAGGGTCCAGATCGCTATAGAAAACGTATACATTCACAATCACTCAGTCGCTAACTCGCTTAATCCCTCACTCACTCGCTCACTGACTGAGTTAGTCACTAGCTCACTCACTCGTTCAGTCACTAGCTCACTGACTCACTAACTCTATTACTGACTCACTGACTCACTCGCTCACTCGAATTTTAGTCTGCCGCCTAAATTATTCTTCAGCCAAGATTTGTCTGAGAACAACTTCACTCCATTGTACTCTGTTCGATTGAAAGTAATTCAGTGAGAGACTGAGTGCCTCGTGTGTTATGTTCTCTCGAACTGTGAGTCATTTTATGCCGTCTATCATTCTGTCTGTCCGTCTGTTGTTTGTTCAGGAGTCAAACTGTTTCATTGTAAACTGAAGCCGGGTCTCTGTCGATGCCTCGTCCTCTCACTCTGCAGTGTAGGCGCTCAACGCCATAGACGAATTTCGCAAACGCTTCTGACCGTGACAGCCTCAGCTTTTGTAATTCACTCCCTCTGCTTCTCACAATGGCTACCTGCCTGTATGTCTATCTGCCTGTCTGTCTGTCTGCCTGCCTGTATGTCTATCTTTCTCTCTGTCTGTCTGTCTTTCTGTCTGTCTGTCTTTCTGTCTGTCTTCCTGCGTCCCTTTGTCGTCACACTTGTTTTGATAGAGTAGGGTCGGTGTGTGTTAACTCCTTGGCTTTGCGCTTCTGTAAGTTTTAGGGTTCAAATCCTGGGGTGATGTGACAACTTGTTTTTTTTATTACCTAATCTGTTGGCAGGTATATGTGTATGATTTATACAGCGCCCAATGAAAGCTAAGTTGCGGAAACCAGCTTATTCACGGGCGCTCAAATCGATAGACAAGAAGGGTTCGGTTCCAGGTCAAGATCCAAGAGTCAAGAAGGTGTCTAAAGCACAAGGTATTAACCGATGGCGCACCAAAACCAAGCCGCAATCAGGCGCTGAGTAATTATGAGTGAAGGAAACTTGCTCAAAGTCCCTATACAGTAACCTCTCAGGGTACGAACCCGTACCCTGCGCGTTACAAGCCTAGTGCTCTAACCAATCGGCTACCGCATGTATGTAGGCATGTATGGATGTATGTATATATGTGTGTATGCATGTAAGTATAAAGTAAGTATGTATAGCTCCCATGGCCCATAATGGAACCCTCATTTGCCGCCCTACGGCCCTTGACCCGGCAGTGGACGAACGAATCCCAAGGTCCTGGTCATGGAGCCAGAACATCACAGGGACTTGCCGTTTGCTTCCCAGCTTACGCCGGTGCCAAATTATTCTGCTGGGTGACAGAGGCTCGGTGTGCACAAGTAACTTGCACAGAGACATTACACAGGATCCTCTCAGCAGGCTCAAAGCAACAATCGTTGGATTCCAATCACGCTGCCGAATAGACCACCTTTGCCACCACATAACATAGGGCTCCGTGGTTTCTTTATGGGCCGTGGGTGTTTCTTTTGTTATTCTAAAGCCAACCAGACGACACACTTGAGAACCTGACTGAGCGTGGAAGATTCAATACTCTCGTCCCCAAATAAAACCAAATAAAATACTCTAGTCCCGAAATGAAACTCAACGTTGTCCTGGATGGGTTGAGAGCGCCTATGAGTAGAAATCCTAACAGGCGCTACAAAAATCATTTATCGCATGACATTGTTACAGCAGGTGGAGTTGCTACTGCGACCATTACGTCAGATTTTAAGCACAGCGACTTGAGTTCGAAACCCAGGTCCGAAATGTGAATATCCAGTCACTGACACTGAGCGCCAACAGTACAATATACTGCAATACATACAATACAATGATATACAATACAATATGATACAATACAATACCATACAATAAAACCATACTATACTATACTATACAATGCAATACTGTACAATACACTGTAACTCAACGCATGGCTATACAATACAATACAATGCAATAATATTCCGATGCAGTACATACAGTCAATATACAAACATACAAACAGACGCAAGCACACATACACACACAAACACACATACAAAGCACATACACAGACCATCTCTCCAGCGATGAGCGGCTTCGTAAACCGAGTCCATTAGCAAATCCCATGCCTTTTGGAAAGACAGATATATCCAGATAGACAGCAAGGCTTTCTTCAGACGTGCATTTCTTAAAGGCTCGCCTTGCACAAAGAATGTACACTGGCATGATTGTACAACCATAGTAGAGCCTGCATATTGCTCTGCTTGTATGTGGGCCTTCAGGAGGGTTGCGCAGATGCATACAGTTGAAGTTCTAGTCTTGGTATTTGGCCATTCGGTTATAAACTTCTCTGGTTACAATGCCTTCGTCTGAATTGGTTATTTTTCTGAAAAGCCTACGGCGCTTGCTCTGCGTCGAGGCAAACAAGTCGTCCACGGTTGGCTGGACGCAAACTGTTCATCAGCGATGCGGAACGAAACTTTAAACGACGCAGCGCATGCGCCACGATGTAGCCAGGCCTCGTATATAAGAGCGCTGTGGAGCGGACGTTTGCTCGCTTTGGTTCGGAAGGCTGTCCTCTGATAGATAGAGAAAGGTAACAGGCAGAAACCGTCGAAATGAGTTCAAGGCAGACGACAACTTCGATCATCCGGGAGACGACATCTTATGCGGCTTCAGCGCCGGTCTACACTCCATCCTATGGACGCAGCGTCGTCATCAACCGAACGCAGGCTGGGCCCAAGACGGGCTCGTCGATCGAGCGCTCCAGTAAGACGAGCGTCTACCAGGCGGGGCGTCCGCTGGAAAACTATGTGGAGATTACAACAACCGGATTGAACGATGTCAAGGATACGAGGGACCGAGAGAAGAAGGACATGCAGGACCTGAACGAGCGCTTCGCCAACTACATCGACAAGGTGAGGTACCTCGAAGCGCAGAACCGGAAGCTAGCCGACGACCTTGATAAGCTGAAGACGAAATGGGGAAAGGAGACGGCCCAGATCAAGGCCATGTTCCAGGCAGAGCTCGACGAAGCGAGGAAGGCCCTGGACGACGCCGAGAAGGAGAAAGCCCGCCTTGAGATCCGTATCGCCTCTCTGGAGGAACAGATTGACGAACTACGCATCGAGTAAGAAATTTCGAGTTTTCTTGTTTCTTTATCGAGTAAGAAACTCAGAGTTGTAATATGCAAATATCGAGAAAGAAATTTCGAGCTATAGTATACGAATATCGAGTTACAAATTCCAGTTATAATATTCAAAGATCGGGTAAGAAATTTCGAGTTATCTTATTTAAATATTGAGTAAGAAAAGTTTAGTCAGAGTATTCGAATTTTGAGTAAGACATTTAAACTTTTGCAGTATTCAAGTATGAAGTAAAAATCCTAGTTATATTACGCAACAGTATCGAGTGTCTCACTCAATGTTTGGTTTAACGCTGATTCAAGTGGTAACATTTCCTACCATGTTTTTGACATGCATTAGTCACTTTTAGCATATATCCCTTACGCAATTAGACGATTTACATTACGCTGTCTGGTCTCCTGCAACCTTCAATATGTAAATGCAAATCTCCGAAATTCTCAGCCCCAAAGAAAAGGTGATTAGGGTAGATCAGCTCTATTAACTGGCGCTATATAAAGTCAAGTCTGCAATCACGTAAAATTCAATTAAGCTAAAATCGCGGCAAAGAATTCGATGGCCCCTAAAATCGGCGACCCTGTTCGGCTGAAAACTTGGAACATGTGTAAAGCAGATGTGGTGCGAGATGGGTTCCCGGGCGAAAACGGTTCCGTCTCCGCCTACTTTTGTTGCCAACGGACTGCACAGCGAAACAAACTCTAAAATATCCCGTTGTCTTGAGAGCAAAACTTGATGTGAAACAATCTTTCAGTAGCTGCACAAACAGAAACCCAAGCAGTCACCCAAACAATTTGTACTTTTGCAGTAGTAACTAGGATAAAATTATTTTGACGAACGAAGCGACAGCAAACTTGTATCTGACGTCATCGGTCACGTGAACCAAGCACAATAGTTTTCTGAACTGTTTCGCCCCGGTACCGATCTCGCACCACGCCGGCCCTGTCTCCAAGAACCGAGTTGTTGGGTCAATGCTGGAGCTACGTCCTCCGACTTGACGCAGCGCTAATTAATAAACTTGCGCCCTACTCTTCCATTTCCAGCAACGCTTAAGAAATTTAGAGTTTTATTATTACGACTATGATTACTATATATAATAATAATAATGATGACACTACAACTACAACTACAACAGCAGCAGCAGCAGCAACAACAACAACAACTACTACTACTACTAATAATAATAATAATAATAATAATAATAGCAAACAACAAGAAAGAAAAATAGTTTAGCCTATAACATTGAAATGTGTCGCATAAAAGTTAAACTAATCTTATAAGGAGCAACGTTTAGACATGAGTCAGGGATGTTCCCTAGCGTTGAAAACGTATTGGCGCCGCTGCATACGAGCCATTCATTAGGGACCTGGTTTAGAACGTCACTGTCCCTTCAGCTGTCACTGTTACAGTCTGCCTGTCACACGACAAAGGCACGCCACAGAGAGGGAGGCAGACAGAGGAGTAGAAGGAAAAGGAGGAAGAGAAGAAGGAGGAGGAGGATTGGGAGGAATAGGAAAAGGAGGAAGACTTGAACAGTGATTCGATTGTCCGTCGTCACAGACTGTACAGGACTTGGTTGACCGGTCAACCGTATCGAAGACTCCTTGCCATCTATCGATCATCATAGAACTAAGGCCGGCCTGTACCAGCCTACACACCTGTAGAGGCATACAGAGGCCTATGCACCTGTGGCCTTTGTCTGCCGTCGCAGGGCTAAACGCCTCATCCACTGTAGATGTATCGAAGATGCAAACCTTTTAGATAGACCGATTTTTAGCATGTGAATGCTCGCATAAAAGGTGCCTACGCAATAGACCCATCACAATCAATAGCCAACACCAAAAATACATCGTGTTAATATTGTATATATATATGTATGTATATTTGTGCATATGTATATGCGTAGACTACGTGAGATCTGATCTATGTATGCAGTGTTAAGCAGTATGTATTTGAAATCGTGAATAAAATTTCTTACAGATGTCATGTAGTGGAAATTAAGCTGTAGCTTTTGACAGTTGTAGACGCAATTTATCATGCTCACGTGTATTTACGTCAAATATGCTGTAATTTATGATGTAACCTTTGGTCAAAGCGGTGCTTTTTGGATACGCTCGGGTAGTTTTACCCGGAGCGTCTAGCCACGACGTCTCAAAAGCAAGTTGTATTAATAAATGGAGAACATGTCAAACAAATAGATGCAGAAATACAGTATGGTACTAAATAAGTAAACAAATAAAGTAAAAATACTGAAAATGAATAGGTGAAGAAATAAGCAACATAAATAAATGAGCTGACAGAAGTAAAAAATTAAACAATTAATGTAAATTGATGTGAAGATTAAATCATCAATATTATTTCTAAATAGCAAATAATTTTATATATTCAAGTATTAAATTCGTCCAATTATACCACATTAAATCATATATTATATATATATGTGTGTATATATATATATATATATATCAAACATGTCTCAACTGGATACAGTCGCAAAATCGACGGAGCTGTTGGTATAGTGTATTGAAGTTTGTGACATCGCATATCCAGTATGCAACAATTAACCAATCGATGAGCAGGTGCGCGCTCATATTCTCGTCCGCTTGTTTCATGGATTGCAGTGAGCAGAGTTCTGTGCGGCGCACATCGAGTTTTTCTTTTAGCCCTACTATCCCCTATCACTCATATGATCTGCGTGCTAGTTCTGTGAAATGTCCTTCATGGGGAATGTCCTGTGTTGCTTCCCTTAGCTACGAGGCGTGGAAGTTGCCAAAACTGTCCCGTTTATGATACAGATAATATGACATTTTCCCAAAAGATATTTATTAAATAAGATAAAAGTTTTTACATATGAACACAACGCGAATTGAAAACACTTATACCACTGCCGCTTCTAAAAGTTTTGATGGCATATTATTCGCCAGATGGCGTCACATCCGGACTACGCGTCTGAGATTATTATTACATAATTGCCCAAATGAGCTTTAGAAGTGCGTATGTAATGTAAAGAAATGTAATAAATTGTAACTTGAAATTCATATAGCGCCTTTGGATTACTTTTCCGAAGGAGTGTTTGCGTTGTTTCTTGACTCATGAAGGCGTCTTTATGTAGGGACCTAACAGTATTCTGCTTACTGTTTCTGCTAATTGTTTTCCTTACTTGTCGCTCCTTCCTCTATTGTCTCTCGTCCTACCTGTTGATCTCTTCTTAACAAATCTGCTTCTGTATAGTCTTTTCTCCCTCTTTCTCTCCCTCTCTTTCTCCTCTCCCCTCTCTTACTTCCTCTCGCTATCATTCTCCTTCCTCTCTTCTGCTCTTTCCTCTCTGTTCCCCTGAGCTTAATTTTCTTCATCCAGTTCTCTCTTTCTTTCTCTCCCTCTCCACCTCCTTTTCTCTCTCCATTCCTCCATTCCTCCCTCCCTTCTTCCCTTTTTCTCTCTTTCTGTCTGTTACAACAGATAAAAAATAATGTTTAGTTGTACACTAGTTTAGCCACACTATAGTACACGTATTGTTTTAGCAAAGTCATTACGTGTCTGGTGCCTGAGTCAGCATATATTTATGTGTGCATGTAAAGGGGTCAGCCCCATGATTGGCATCGACCTCATGCAATGGAAAGTTGGTCTTCGGCAAATGTAGGTAGATAAACATATATTTAGCGTCTTTTGCTAGCATGAAATGCGCTATATCAAAAAGCCAAGACATGTCTGCTGCTTGGTCTTGCAACCGATTTTCTCTTCCAAGTGTCTTACTTTATGAGTCGGCAACTCTAAGAAAAGCAAAAGTTTCACATAAGAATAATGTGGCTATTTCTCTGTTGACTCTAAGGTGTCTTTTGAGTTTGCTTAAACGCGATGGGCAAAGAATCGTGCTCGCTTTCGGAACTTACACGGTGGCTCAATTTTGTTGACTTTGGTCTGTATGACATTCTACTGCTTTTGGTATTTTATGGCATGGACCGTGTGTATTTAACACGCGTGGATGTTTACAATTTCTCGTATATTTCTATCGAATTCTATTGATTCCGCTGACTCTTAAAAGACCTCTGGGACATTTATAGACCTACCCTCGTCCTAAAGATGCCGAATTTTAGTCGGCCTATGCTCGGTCCGTCTGCAAATATCTGCCTGTATGTCTATATCTGCTTGCATGTCTCTGTCTGTTCCTATCTTTGCCTACCTAGCTCTTTCTTTCTGTCGCTCTCTTTCCTCCTTGCTCAGCACATTCTCTGGCTCACCAGTCAACTAATAGCTACGTACAAATTATATATTATATACAGGTGCAATATATGTGTATATCTATGTTGTAAATACTCTTCACAATGTACTGTGTATTCCTTTTTAATACTCGTATACGTGGCTTGCGAAATGCCTACGCTGGCTTTTGTATGAATTGTAGACCATCATTCAAAGAACGCAGCCATATTATCCAAATATGTCCGTAGAAAATGAGTCAGTCGATGGCTGGCTTGCCTTTTCTAAAAGCTACCCTCCCTCCTCGATCACGATCCACCCTCCCCATCTTGGGTAGCCATCGCATACGAGTACACACTTAGACTTGGAGTGCAGAGAGCCTCAAGTTTTACCTCAACAAAATGGGCCTGGTCAAAAAGTTCCACATGAGTTCATCTCACGCTCACTTTAGCTACTCCAGCGCCATCTATTTCAGTTGACTTCCTCTGCTTCTTTAGCGCAATTTTACCCCAGTGGCGGATTCTGAACTTTACTTGGGGATAGAGATTTGAAGGTGAATATTTTGTTGGAGGCAGTGGAAGTTGAGAGTCGTTCCAGTGGCGAAAATGGCAAGAGTGTTTACGGCCTGTGAACATTCTATAATCATTCGGTCATCAAAATTATATTAAGATTGCAAAGAATTCTGTAGAATTTGTAGAACAGAGAAATAGAGAGAAAGCGAGAGAGAGAGACAGACATATAAAGTTGAGAGAGAGAGTCAGAAAGAGACAGAGATAGAGAGGAGAGACAGAGAGGAGAGAGAAAGCAAGACAAACTGAGACATAATGAAAGATAGAGAGATGGAGAGATGGATACAGGCAGACTGACATACATTGATAGATCAACTGGAAAATCGATCATTATAGATAGGAGCCAGTGTGAGCTCGATTCAACGAGTTGAGCATAAATGGAATGTGTTTACAACGAAGTTACCTGCGAGCTACAGTTGCCAAATGCGATTAAGCCCTATCGCAAAACTTTCTGAATAAAGGTGAACTTCTGCTGAACATTGCCCCCACACACGTGCGCTCCATGCATGACTGATCAGTTACGCATAGCTCCGGCCCCCCGTCTGGAACCCCAGGCGAGTAGGCAGCTTGGCGACAGTCAGACTGTCTTTGAAAAGCAAGCCGAGAGCGGCCACGCACCCAAAACGAATACGTGCTACACCCATTGTAAAGAAACTCGATTCGTAGACATTTTCTGTTCAGGCCCTCGGTTAAGAATAGCTACTCTTTAGGTCGGCCACGTCAACATCGGTTTCGGCAATTATAGCGAAGAGTTCCTCCATACACCCACGACGTCAGCCAAGCAGGAGACATTCACACGGACTGTGCAGTATCTAAAAGTCCAATAAAAACTCTTGGCAGGCTTGGCGGTTTCAATTACCCTTTACAACCGTTGCATTGTTACATTTGCGTGCTAGGTACAGTTTTAATATTAATAATAACAATAACCCTAAGACTAGCGATTCCAGATCTGGTTTCTCTCACAATTTTTTGTCATTCCTTTTTGAAAACATATATTCGATATATAGCATCTATAATTAATAATGATTCACAAAAATAATGGTAAAATATTAACAATAGAAAAATTACACTGGTTGCCTTTTCCAGCTCGGGTCCAGTTTAATGTTGCTGCCCTTGTGTGCAAGGCGCTTCGCAGTCTAGCACTGACCTTGCTGACTTATGCGTTCCACTCAAAATCAATCTCGCTAGGACAAACTTAAGATCAGCCTCCAACTTACCAAAAAAGACGTGTGGTTTTCGCGCCTTTTCACATGCTGAGCCACTTCACTTTATTTGGAATTCTGTTCCCCCTTTCTAATTCAAGAAACATTGCTCAACTAGTATTTAACGTATACGACAAAATATAAAAGAAATCTTGGTTGGACGGTTCAACCGCCGAAAAGACTCGAATTTGCACTGTCGAAGTGCCTTCTAAGGGAACTTCCAATTTACCCCGGGTCGTAGAGCCAACTAGACCCGAGACAGAGCGACAAAGTCCCTATAAGTAGCCAGGGGCAATATCATGTTCACACATCCAGACAAGGCCATTTCAGAAAGCTCATCTTATTCGCTATACAATACAGTAAATTGCAATGAAACTGAAATTTTATAAGACACTATACAATAGTTTAGAGGTTTAAAATCTGCTCTGCGTTTTTCTTGGTAGACTTCACGAATATCTTCAGTTGTCAACGACCTACGAGGAAAGGGTCCAATCGCAGCACCAGCTGTTGACCGACTACGAGAGTGAGATCCAGCTTCTGCGTAAGAGAATCGAAAGCTTGGAAAATGAACGCGACAAGGACAGGAGGATGATCGAAGCTCTGACGGAAGCTCTTGCTAAAGCACGAGCGGTAATTTATTTTGTTATTTGTGTTCTTACATTAATTTGGCGCCATTGTCTATTGCACGATTGTTTCCAGATGTATACAAGTCTGTATACAAGTACGTGCGCGTCAAAAAGCTATTTGGCTCAAGGTCTCTAAGCAATGCTCATATCAAGAGAAGACTCACACCTTCACACTCCACAGGAAACACAGTAGCTGACTGCTTGTTGGCTAAATCTAGGCCGCTATCCTTGACGCAGCTAAACTAGTGCGAAATGCGGGGTTAGTAATGCGAGTTGGTTCGGAAACATCTCCTTCCTCTGCTTGTGCCCATTGGCTACAACCTATTTTAACCCAGAGGGAGATATTGATTGATTGATTGAATGACTCTTTTATTGATCCCAAATTCAAACTATAAGGTTACACATGAAACATACAGTTTGCCGGGTACAAGAGGGAAACTCAGAAGGGATCGGGGTTCCGCTTAATTAGGGTCGATAAAGTAAGTTGGAAATCGATATGAAAATAAAGCGATTTCCTAAATATGATTTTACTGTTCGAGAAACTTGCATAAGAGGAAAATTACACTTCGCAACAAACGGCAGAAAGTAACGCTGAACATTGTCAACTTTCGTCTTGCAACTGAGCACATTTACTGGTGTTTTTGTGTGTGAAGGATCTGGATAATGAGACTTTGTGCCACATCGATTGTGAAAACCGATGCCAGACGCTTGAGGAAGAGATCGCATTCCTGAAGCAAGTTCACGATCAGGTAGGAGTTCCATCCGGTAACTACTATGACCTCTACATCCATCGTCAAAATCCATCTTGTATTTTCTACCCGACATCGGCTGCTACGACTACTGTTTTTAACTTTCTGAAACCAGCCTAAGACCTTTTAATACCCAGCCGAAGCCGGTGCCAATTCGTATATTGTTTGTCAGCAGAGATTTACCAACTCTTTCACGATCACTCACGCGGGTAATGCCAATTTCTGCTAGTTAATCAACTTGCAAGAACAGTGAACTGTTGAAATTCAGCTGTACACTCGTTCTGTTTATTCGATGTTAGGCTTTGTACATGTATGGAGTATTAGATTTCAGAGTAACTTATAAATGTATCTGAGTGTTTATCTATCGCCTTTCACAAACCTCTCAAAGATGATTAAAGAAGTGATTAGTCAAAATACTATTGAATTCACCGACTGAACCAAATAGCTGGGCCATTAGCTAAATGTTTGGCTGAGCGATTCTCTATTCTGTTGTCTAAATTTTTATTGAACTGTTTACCGTTTCGGAACACGTAGGGCGGGAGATTGGATTGTTGACTGACCTGCGATGTTTTCGGATTTTCTAGGAGATGAAGGAAGTGTCGATCTTGTGCTGTCGAGATACTTCGCCGGAAAACCGTGGCTTCTGGAAGAACGAGATGGAGAACGCAATCCGCGAAATTGAGCAGATGTATAACGACAAAATGGGAGCTATGCGCTCGGAACTGGAGACCACTTACAAGTCGAAGGTCAGACGACGCACAGCTCGCTGTGTTATGCAACTCTTCCCTGCTTGGAATATTTTCCTCTCGGGCTTTTGTGCCATTACTTCTCTGTCCTCCGAAACTTGCGTTTCTTGTTTTGGAGGACATCCAGAGACGGATGTAGGGACAACTACAGAAGAAGAAGAGCCGTCCCTTAAGCTAGCCTTGAGATGCATCCATGGGTATAATGTATTAGCGACTTCGCTTTTCTTAGCCTCGGCATATGAGGGCGGGTGGCCAGTCCACTCCCTCGTCGTCTGATCTTTCAACTGACAGTGTACGGTCAGTGCACTCGTTATAGCTGAGTTGGCCAAGAGGCGCAAATGCAGTCGAAATCTCGAAACAAATTTCTGCCCTGGCGGAGTATGAACCCCAGCCTCTCGACTGATAATTCAGCACGCTAACCACTAGACCACAGCTCACCGCTAAGGAAAACCAGACTGAATCCATATTTGAAGCAGTGGTTCGCCTTCTGACAATCAACATCATATGTCAATGTGTTCTTGATTTAAGGTTACAGCGATGCAGAATGCGGCAGAGAAGACGGGAGTGGCATCGACTCAGGTCAAGGAAGACGCAACAAAATACAAACAGGACCTCGCTGATCTTCGCGACAAACTGAACGACCTCGGCAACCGGGTGAGTTCCATAAACCGGTTTACGGTTTCTATGCGGATAAAATTTTCATTTGTAATATGATATACTCAAAATTTCACATCTGACGCATAGCCTTATATACATGTAGACCTTCATACATTATATGATAGTTAGAAATAGTCATACATAAATATTATTATTTCTGCATTTATTAAACGCCACTGTCTAATGATTAAGCATTAATCGATGGCGCTGAGCAGTTGTGAGTGAAGGACTTGCTCAAGGTCCCTACAAAGTAGCCGTCTCACGAGAGGAGGTTCGAACCCGTACCGTCCATGTTACAGGCGCTCTGTCCAATCGTATTGTATTTGATAGCATTGTATACATCGCATTATTCTTACCGGAAATCTCTTGGCAGAACTCAATGCTGCAGAGAACACTGGACGAATTGCGCCGTACGAAGGAGCAGCGAGAACGAGACCTGGAACTGAGGAACGCCGAGCTGCAGCAAGAGGCGGCAAGAGTCAAGGCCGAGCTGGACTCCATCATTCGCCAGCTGGAGGTCATCATGAACACGAAGCTTGGACTCGAAATGGAGATCGCCGCATACAGTAAACTCCTCGAAGGAGAGGAAAACAGGTGCGTTGCCACCAACCACCTGTTTAACAATAATCATGACAATGACAGTAACAATGACAATAGCAATGACAATAGCAATAACAATAGCAATAACAACAATAGCAATAACAACAATTATAATAACAATAATAATAATAATAACAATAATAAGAACAACAATAATAATAACAACAATAATAATAACAACAATAATAATAACAACAATAATAGCCTTCCACGAATAATGCTATGCTAATTTTTGTAATCCCGAGGGTTCATATGTACCTCGGGTTAAAAAATAATAATCAGACAATTTATATAGTTCAGTAAACGGCCGATGTCGAAAAAAGGACGTTTTCGTGAGTTCCAAAATCAACTACAGTCATATGATAATATTTTAAAGACGGGTCTTATTGAGTCGTGACTTGAATGCGTCCGGAGATGGAGCATTCATTCTTCACATGGTCAGGAAGACTGTTCCACGCAGTGGGTCTGGCGAAAGAGAAGAACAGTCGCCGAACGTCTTTGGAGACCGAGGGACATGCAGTTGATTCCTCGATGAACTAACTACTGCCAGGCTTCTCAACTGATATGCTGTGATCTCATCTTGCCTTTCTTGAGCTGACGTGCTTTCATGTCGTCTGATCTTCTTACCTCATAATCTGACCTGACCTGACCTGACCTTCCCTGACCTGACCTGACCTGTCGGCAGAGGGTCAGATGGCCATGTTCCTCCACTTGAAACTATGTGTAGGCTAGAGATGCCTCTCCCCACTTCTGGATCGAGAGCTTAAAATTTTGGAGGGTCCCGGAGGTAATCTGTCCCAGTAGCAATAGATTAATCAATGCTCGAGTAATGTGCTCGCTCTGCCACAATGAGTATACTCCGAGTCCAGCCCCAAACATGTTCCGTGTGTTTGTCGAACGCTCCCGTAGAAAACCAGTGTCGTTTGTTTATTGCAGACTGAAAATGAAGTCATTGATGGAATCCAAGATGATGAGTGGCGGTGGCGGAGGTTCTGGTGGAATGGGAGGTTCCTCGTTCGAAGGTAAGACTTCTGTTACTTTCTTTACAAAGTCTTATTACAGTGTTACGCTATAGCTTACAGTCTGTTGTGATCGTAATTGTAACGACAGTTTGCAAAGCATCGTAAGTAGCGAGCTACTTCTTGTGTGATTCAAAACAACTTTTTTACATTTTTGTTACGATCTTATTAATGTCCAATCATTCCTTCTCTTCCTCATCGGCAGCTTTGCCATTTTATCCAAATCCTATCGGAAACTAAACAACCTTCATTGTTCTCATTAAATTCGCCAGATTGCGCCAGCGTTCACAGACACATGTCGGACGAAGGAAAGCGTCTAGGGCTATTATTATGTATGTAAAAGTCTTAGATGTTACTTGATAAGGTCCAAGCCGAATTCTTTACTTTCAGCGAGCATGGGTAGCATGGCAAAGGGGGAGATCTCTGCCAAGACGACTTATCAGAAGTCGGCCAAGGGACCAGTCGCCATCTGCGAATGCCCGCCAGATGGCAAGTTCGTCCAGATCGAAAATACTGGAACCAGAGTGAGTCACGCATGATCGATTCTACATATATGTTGATGGCACCATTACAACGACCACGTCACCACCACGGCCATCACCACCACGATTATCACCCCGACGACGACCACCACCACCACTATCACCACCACCACCACCATCAGCACCACCATCATCACCACCACCACCACCATCAGCACCACCACCACCACCATCATCATCATCATCACCACCACAACGATTATCACCCCGACGACGACGACCACCACCACTATCACCACCACCACCACCATCATCAGCACCACCACCATCAGCATCATCATCACCACCACCACCATCAGCACCACCACCATCATCATCATCATCACCACCACCACAACCACCATCACCACCACCACCATCATCATCATCATCACCACCACCACCACCACCACCATCATCATCATCATCACCACCACCACCACCACCACCATCATCATCATCATCACCACCAGACTGGGGTTTACTGCTGAATTCAATGTTTGAAATGAACTCGTTCGTGTTTCAGGATGAGAACCTTGTTGGTTGGAAGTTGACTCGTAGAGTTGACGACAAGGATATCACTCCCTACGAACTGGACTCCAGATTCTCGGCAGTTCGTCCGAGGCAGAAGATTGCTGTAAGACATCAAATGGAATCATTTGAGATAGTTTGGCCTCCGTAGACATATTTTGTGACCTACAGATAGACATTATTTATCAGAAAACTACTTAACTAGCCCCTCGCACGCAGAGCGTCTGTGTGGAATTTGGCGACATTTCTTTCTGCGCCAAATCCTCGAAAGCGCTTGCATGCATTTTTCTTCTCATATCAATCGCCAGTTAGCCACAGCGTTCACGATCACATGCACACACTACAGGACCATTTACGCATGCATGTAAGGCTTCTCTAATATGGTCTGGCGTTCCTTTATTGTAAATAAGTAGTAAGCAAACAAGAAAACTCGATTTCAGCAGTCATTCATTCATTCACTCATTAATTCTGTCATTCATTCAGTCATTCATTCAATCATTAATTCAATCATTCATTCAGTCAGTTGTTGTGTTTCTGGTGACTGCAGTTCTGGGCCAGAGGTCAGAAGCCGAGAGGTGCCCCACCACAGGACATTGAGGTCAACATCGACAGCTGGGGCATTGGAGCCACGGCCGCCACCAGGCTCATCAACAAGGAAGGAGAGGTCAGTCAAACATCATCGTCATCATCATCACCATCGTCAGCAGTTGCAACATCATCATCTCATTACATTACACTCCATTAGCAGCAGCAACGATATGATACACACACGCACACATGCACACACACTTACATACACCCATAGATACACACACACACACATGCATATATAAAAAATGACGCAGTTGCCATTAGGATCAGTATCTTCCTTGTCGGCTTCTTTTCGTTGACCTCAGCAGCATCGATGACCTTGCAAGTGATCAACATTACATCTACGTCGCATTTCATGGCATAATTTTAAATTTTCGTTTCCAGGAGAGAGCCTCGAACATCCAGAGAACCTCCTACAGTTCGTAGACGCCGCCTGACAATCCAAGCCAGCGACAGATGTCGCCAGGGATTGCAATACGCAGCGGCTCATCCTACTCTGATGACCTGAACATTTCGCATCTTACTTACCTATAACACCTTTCGAGAACTTTCTAGACTTGCGATCGCTATAGAGACCCTAGAACTTTAGGGCAGATTCGCTTTTAGACGATGCTGAAGGGCGTAGCAACAACACTTTTACCGACTGACTACTGCTATTGCTAATACTACTACTGCTTCTGCTTTTACTACACAACTACACGAAACATGGTTCGGACTTGGCTGTCTTATTAACGAAAAGAGTTGAACTTCGTTTATTGCAAAAACAAAGCTAAATGTTTCAATGAGAGAAGAACTAATAGAACAGCCATTGAAGCAAAAATTTCATGATTCTATGGGAAACTTGAAAAAACTCGGAGCATGCTGAAAAGTATGCCAGACCGGTTGTTCTCTTGAGCAGTATCCATTGCTCCTCCTTTCATCTTGGCGGTTTTCTACGACCTATGGGGTTTCCCAATTTGCTTCGCTTTTATACAGTTAACTCTGTCCTCGCTTCCGTTGTTTCCGCCTTGATTTTGGTGACTCCGCCTTCACAGGGGATGACTCTGCCCTAAATCGCAAATCGCCTAGTAACAGATGGCTCCGCCTTCATGACTGTTAGCCCCGCCCTCACCCTGTTATCATATATCAATAGGGACCGCCTTCATATCGATGAGCTCCGCCTTCTGCTAGCGGTAAGCTCTCTGATTGGTCCCCTCGGCCCCGTCCTTTTGTTGGTTGGCTACGCCCTTTATTTCGCTTTAGTTGCCTTCGTTAACCGCGCTTAGAAATGACTAGAATGAATCGATTGTTGAATATTGAATCTTAAATACTTGCTGCTTAATATACTTTGATACGTAGGTCTGTAGCCGGGTACAATGTACATGCACTGATATATTAATACGAGAATCAAAGAATCTGTAAGAAACGTAGTGAATAAATGTTTTACAAAATCTTCGTAAAGGTTTTTACACACATGTTTCAGCGTGAAACTGCGTTTGACCCGCGATGATTTTGTGACCATGGTGGTAAGAGTAGTTGTCATGGTGATGTTATGATAATGACGACGACGATGATGATGTCGATGATAACGACAATGACATCCCACGATCAATTCACTGAAAAATGAGCAGGGTCGAGGCCACACGGCGCTATAGAAAAACCTGTACATTTGCATTTGCCTCCTTTGCCTGGCGTCCTTGGCAACTAATTTTCAAGTTGGTCAGTCAGATATTGAAGTCAGCGTTTGGCTGTATTTTAAACGCAAGGCCAGATGGTCGGGTGTATACAACGTTGTCGGAATCTTCTAAAGATATTATCAGATTTATAACAGCACTTGCTTCTTTCTTACTTCGGCATTTCTTATCGAAATGGCCAACTTCATAGTAAAATATCTCGCTAAAGGAGAAACCAGACTCTTGGATATACTTGTAAAAAGTATCCCATATCCCACAAGTTAGACGCAGGGAGGCGCTTATTTCCTTTTCTTTAGTCCCTTGAGCGGGCAATGGACGAATCCCAAGGTCCTGGACACGGGGCAGGTGCTTCGCAGGACTTAACGTTTACTTCCTAGCTTACATGCCAGCAGCAAATTCTACTGAATGGTGACAGAGGCACTGTGTGCGCAAACAACTTGCCCAGGGTCGTTACACGGAGTCGAACCCGCAACCTCATTTTCATTGACCAAAAGCGTAACCGATAGACCACAACGTGCTGCCCATGATATTCTTGTGGTAGCCTTGATAATGCCTTCATAAAAAAATCGGATGCGGAGGGACGAAAGTGTATAGCTCTGGTGTCTGTGTGGTACTCAGAACATCAGGGACTAGGTCCTTTACTTTACTACTAAGCTATTCTAGTAATTTCTATAGCACCGTTATCGTAATACACAAGGTTGGAGAAGCTCGGTCGACATCCACTGTGTCAGGCAGTGTACGACAAGGCTTCGGTGGGTAAGTAAAGTGATGCCGATGAATATTAAGGTTTGGTGTTAATGCCAAACTTGCAAACAAAAGTACTCTGCCTCTTTATAGCCTCCACTGATTGATGTCACTTTGTATTAAAAGTGCTGACCAAACTGCACACAGTGCATTACATCCAAGAGGCGAAGGAGAGAGAAACAAAGGGTCAAGTGGACAACGTAGGATGAACAACATAAACGAAAATATAATAGCACATCATTATTTTTTAAATTATTATTTTGCATTATTTACGCACACAAGGTATATATCTATGATATCTGAGCCGTGAAGCGATTGCGAGTGAAGGACTTGCTCAAGGTCCCTAAATAATAACTGTCTAAGGGAAGGTTCGAACCCGTACTCTCCGCCTTACAAGTCGAGAACTCAAACCACTCGGCTACCGTGCCCCAATTGGAATAAATATGAGAAAATCGCTAGATTTGACAAATGATCGGTCAAATGGAGATAATTTATTCGCATCCATCGTACCAAATTCCAGGAACTATACAATACAATACAACTTCTATTTATAACGCGCCTTAATAAAACAATGTCTTACTCAAAGGACGCGTTACAACATAATAATTAGTTATAGTACTGAGAGAATAAATGAGTTTTAAGTTTTAATTTAAAATTATCTATTGAAGAGCATCTTCGAATAGATTCAGGCAAAGAGTTCCACTCACCTGGACCAGCCACTTCAAACATTCTTTTACCAAACTGTAGGTTAACTCTCCTGACTTCAAAGTCCCCTTTTGAAGCCGATCGCAATCTTCTTCTGGACTCAGTGGAAGTACAAGGTTTAACTAGAGAGGACAGATAGGACGGAGCAGAGCCTGACATAATTTTGAACATAAATAGACAGATTTTGAAAGATAACTAAAAATGATGATGACGACGGCGACAATGATGATGATGATGTGAAAACTCCGATGGCTGCATCCTTTCATGGCTATATCTACAGACGATGAATAAAAAGGATTCATCTTTACCATCATGCAGAGAGGGGAGAGTTTAGGCTGAAATTTCTCTTGAAAATTTAATTAAATTTTCAAAGGGAAGCTTGAAATTTTTGTTGAAAAGTTAAGTCAAATTTCAATATAAATTGTCAAAAGACAAGGCACAGAATCGTTGAAAGGAATTAAAACTGACACTCTCGACAATCCCTGTTCGATAAATACTGCACAGGGAGGGTAAGAGCAAACCCAACTGTGTATATTCCTTTTGCAGTTCTACTTCTGGGCATAATGGATTTTATAGAGTTAGTTATAACAAGCGATTTTAATAGCAAAAAGGGACTAACGAGCAATCATAATCACGGCCATGTGGCGTCTTAACGAAAATATTACTTATTTATTTACTTACTTACTTACCGATCTCGAGATTTCTACAGAGTTGTGGTCTCAGTCAGCGAAGTCGTATTATTTAAAGTGCCCCATCATCTAACCCTGATCTTCATCATATCTTCCACTAGGTGGCGATGCTGTTTAGCTTTGTTTTCCACCACACACGCGAATTTAACATAACATAACATAACATGACATGACATGACATGACATGACATAACATAACATAACGTAGCGTAACGTAACATAACATAGCAAGAGTTTCAAATAGTTCAGAAGACATGTAATCTGTGGCAGAGCCACTGCAAATAAGCCAAGAATAAACATACATGAGAGCCAATCGTTCTTGATTCTTCATCAAAGCTGTGCAAGTGTCCGCTGAGACAATGCTGTCATCCAAATCACTCACAAGTCTACAACTCTCACTTTTTATTTCATGTCATTTTATTTATTGCTCCCAAAGACAACAGTATAAAATTTAGTATTTAAAATACACGTGGGATACAAGAGGCCGATCTAGAAGGAAACAGGTTCCCGTTATTTGGGTCGCCTATGTCACATGAAATACTATTTGGAATAATCTAGCACTAAGGAACGTCTGCCCTAATATTCCTTTCGGTTTCTTAAATAATTCAGATCTGTGACCTCGAGTCGACATCTTTGGTGAAAATTCAAAGAACATCTCCTTGTCTCCTTTCCGACAACAGTTTTATAATCGCTTCAGTTAGGTCTCCTCGGATCCTCTTTCTCTTCCGTGTTGTTATTCCACACCTTTTCAACCTTTCGTCATAGCTCAGACCCTTGAAACCCCAAATCATCTGATAGCTCTCCTCTGCACTTTCTCCAGTTGTTCTACGTCATATCTCAAATATGGATGTCATACACGGATACAATTTTCCAACTGTGGCCTCTCAAATGATTCGCACAACCTCAGTTTTACAGTATATCCTTGTCTCTGCTAACTGTTATCTTCTTGATCACACCTAAGACTGAGTTCATGGGAGTCGAAACGGTTTTAAAAGTGGAACGGTTCACTTTTCACATGAGGAGAAAGTGAATAGCCGAATCGAGACATCGAAGGCGCTGAGAATGAGCTGTCGGCGTGTTACTTCGATCGAATCGAGTACAAAGTCCTATCACTTACCTACATCACACTTCAATCTTCCCAACCCTCCTATCTTCATCAGTTATTTACAATACAACCGCGATGCTCAACCAGCTCCACTTCTGCCCTAACACTTCTCCGCCCTCCCATCTCCTCATCCTTAAAATTTGGCAATCGCTCCATAGCCATAGCTGCCCCACCACTCTGCCCCCAGAACTGCGACAGTTTTCTGACCCATCATACAAACTCATCGATGCTCTACCGCTCGCAATTTCTGCTTCGGCCTTTCACTCAAAACTTTCCTCTTTCACAGATCGTACCCTGACACCCCTTCTTCCTCTTATCTCTCTCTCCTCGCCAACCCCAAACACACCCCACCCCATAGCTGCCACGCTGTCTCTCCGTCTGACTTTTGGATCTTGACCTGGAACCGAACCCTTTTGCCTATCGATATTGATTTGACTGAGCGCCTGTGAATAAGCTGGTCCCCGCGGCTCGGCTTTCGTTTGGCGCTGTAGAAATCTCAGAATTACGATTAGGCCCTACGATTACGATATTGCCTTGAAGGTTTGCACTCTAGTGTATGATAACATCCTGGTTTCTTTCTTCCCCACTAACTCTAAATACCATACTACAGCTCTCTTGACAGTTTGCATCATCGGCAAAATTTCATTTCACTTAGAGTTACACAGTAAAAGCTTCAAGTTACGCAGCAAATAATAGTTAATATCATATCTTAGCTTACTCTAAGATCTTTGGATTAACCACACCACACAGAGTTTGCTCCATGGAGGTTATATTAGAGTAACCTTATGTATCATTGGTTTGCTCGCTCCTGTCCCATATGCACACTGAGTAAAACCCGGGTCATATTCCGAGCAGTAGTGGAAAGCCCCTACAGTAGGTCCACATGTACTACACAATAATCTGTGGTAGGTCCAAAACAAGACCGACTGACTTTTCTGTTTTCGAAGTTTACGAGCATGGTATTCTGTTCGAAAACTAAGATTGCTTTTAACATCGCTGTTGAGCACACTATATAAAGTTGTTAATTAAATTTAATTGGTTTTGTCTGATGCTATTTATCTGACAAAAACGCGACTAAATTTTGTGCGTGATCAAAGATTTAGACCAGTTTTCTTACCCGGAAGCTTCATCGATAACAATCCGCGATCATTGATTGCCTCGATGAAACTTGTCGGCGAAGTTTGAGCAGTCTTGAGAAGCTTTTAAATTCTTTTTGAAAAGTTTCTTTTCTAAGTATTCTGCAAGTGACGTACAGCTGTTAGAGGTGATGCAGATTGAAATCAGTTCTGACAGTCAATAAGTAAGAATAATCATAATCGTGCGTTCTTAATCTTAAGCGTAGGTCACCACCGAATTCACTAACGCTGCGTCAAGTTAGAGAGGTTCCAGAGATACCCTGGGAAGTGCAGGGAGACCAGAAAAAGAGGGAGACAGAGCAACTATTTGGGTTTTCCACTCAGAGCTATCCAAAGGCGGTTCTGGAAATTCGCTAAGTTTCCACAAAGTTCAGCAGATGAACGTTGAAGCAATAACTGTCGACTGACGTGTTTTTCAAAGAATATCAGAGGAGACAAAACTGTAGTTAGAATGGCCAACGACTGGCGTCAGTGTGTCGATTGGCTGGTGCAGTGTCAGATGCTGTCAAAAGAACATCACCTCAACTCTGACAAGGCTCGAGTCCAGGAGCTTGCCAGCCTCTTGAAGGATGGCGTTTTGATTTGCAACCTTCTCAACCATCTGGTTCCTGAGACGCTTGATCCGAAGGACTTCAGCCAGAGACCGCAGATGTCACAGGTATTCTGAATACTTCTTTGCCAAGGAAAATATTAGCAACTCTTTCATGTAACTCTTCATTCCACTCAGTCCTTTATGCAATTTTGATATTGGGTGTAGACTTGCTTCTTAGTTTAGTGCATAGTTTTTTGGGTTTCCCCGCCATGGCATCTTGTTGGCTGTGTTCACTTCAACTTTCATTCCGTGTGACTGTTCTTCCACTGGGTCCTTTACGTCTGCCAGATGCTGCCTGTGGAGATATGGAGGTGCCTTACTTCTACTTAAAGGCAATGTATTATTGTCTTGATACATACGTACATACATGCATACATACATACATACATATATACATACATACATACATACATATATACATACATACATAATTACACACATGCATACATACATACATACATAAATACATACATAATTACACACATACATGCAGACATACTTACATACATACACACATACATACATACATACATATTGTTATCTGTTTCTGTCGACAATTTGCATTCTAAATCATAAATTCCTATTTTCTATTCATATTCCCATTTTCTATCATTTTGTATTCTGTTACTAGCTTTGAAGGAATATATCGATGTCGTGATTGACTCATTTAGAAAAACTCCGTTAGTTGAGCAGATGATCACAGAGCTTGTCCTTTGTTCCTGCCTTGCCCCCTCCCCCATGCTGAGCTGTTCCTACCTTTGGTTCAGTTAGCCTGGCTGGGGTCATTGTAAGTTCAAGCAAGCGTGAAAAAGCATGAAGCAAGAGTGGTTTTGAAATGGTTAAGGAATTTATAACTTATATTGTGGCCTTCAGTTTGCATTTCATGTTTACATTTTTGCTAGAGCTGCTAAGAATGAACTAGCTACTTAAATGACTTCAGCAGACCTATTTTGGCTAAAGCTGCATGCATCACCCTTAGAGAATGCATGCCTTTGGAGTTTAATGGTTAGAATGATAAATACTTAAGTTGTAGCCTTTGTGGGGCCTGTTTATTTTTGCATTTCTGCAAACAACCCAAGCTTATCGTGCTCGCTTGTGCATCAGACCGTTCTTGTGCAACTCTCCTAGACCGTGATTCCGAATTTTTTCACCAAAAGAAGTAGCCCAAGAGATGTTTTAGCTTATCCTAATACTCTACAGTTCAACCAACATTTTTATAATGCTACCTAACAAAGTCCAGAAGGGCACATCTTAAGTTGCTCTTGTTTAAATCTGTTACCGTGCTTCCGAGAGCTCCCCAAAGATGCTAAAGATACATGCCAATATGTACAGACTTCTGTACTTGTTTTGGGCAAGTTGACGTCACTACCATTGCCATGGTGTCTCAGCTGGCCTGGTTAGCTGCATTGGTTATAGCTTATGTCGAGGCATCTCAGTGCGTGAGGATCCTCGTTTGCATACCAATCATGGCTAAATTTCGGAATTTGAATCTCGGCTGGACCGGTCCATACATGGGAACCTTATGGGCAGCCGCAACGAAGGGTCTCACCCTATCAGTTATCTGAAAAATGACCAGGGTCAAGGAATCGTGGTTGCTACAGAAAAATGTGTAAATTTACATTTAATTTGTGCAAGAAACATTTCAGTTGATGTTACTGTACTGGCAGGGCTGTGGTGAGTATATGACGCTAGATATGCCCGTGCTGTTTGTTAAGACTGAGCCTATGTGCTTATAACCCAGTGTATGGTGTAAATGAGTTAGTGAGCACCAACCAATTCTTTGCTCTCACTGTGGGTATAGCTTACACCTGTTGGTTGGGTTCAGCGTGTGTGTGAGAGACCACTGGTGGTGAATTTTCCAGACGCTGTTGTTCACTTACTTATGATTTTTTGGTTCAGTTTCTGTGCCAGAAGAACATCAACGTTTTCCTCCAGAGGTGTGTTTCCGTGTTTCACATTGACGAGAAGGATCTCTTCGCAGTTGGGGATCTGGCTAATCTTCAAAACTTTGGAAGGGTAAAGGTCCTATGTAAATGTTGAGACATTGATCTACCAAAATTACCAGTGCGCGTTTAGGTACATCTACATATGCACATACATGTGTGTGCATTCAAATTCTGACACATGGAAGTTGAGTGTGTGTGTCTTAGTTCTGTCCAAAGAATAATGATTTTGGTTTTGGTTAGAAGCAGCCATCGACTGATGCCTTGTGCGTTATGATAATGAAGTTATGCAAGTTTACAAATTAGATTAAAGAAACCACATGTTTACACAACTTGTTAGAAATGCCTTTCAGAAGCACATTCCTTGGCTTGAAGGAAATTTTGGCTTAAGCGTGATCGCAGCAATCTCTGAATCAAGTATTCATAAATTAGCAAAGCTGATATATTTACCTACTGGCCTGCTCTACATCGTACAATCTTGATGTAAACGATAGTTGAAAGATTTTGTTTGATATGAATCCTAATGGCTGCTGTGGTATGTATGATCTGTTTGTGTCTAATCGCTCTTAAGAATGCAAATTGTGAAGACAGCTTGGTAAGTTTGGTACATAGAAAGCTGGAAAATGAACACATACTCTATGTTCCATTATGAGACATGGGAACGTTAATTTACTTTAGGTAGCAAGAGTTACTTTTAGGTAGTAGCAGTTTACGTTCCATTCATTGGTCTGGTTCTTCTTCTTTTAGGTTCTTCACACGCTTTCAGTTCTGTCACAGACTCACCAAGCTCAGAAATCAAAAGTTCCGTACGTAGGCCACTGTGGCATTTATTTATTAATTACTTCTTAATTTTATTAATTTTATTATGTGTCCAAAGTCAGTAAATCTGAGGCATGGATAGGGTAGAATGTAGAGTAGACGTTTGTTAGGGGAAGATCACCTCATAGTTTAACGAGACCTTGCGTTATGTATTTGTTCCGATTCAGATTGTTAGAAGATGTGGTTAGCTTGCTGAACTGTCTATCAAGAGCTTGGGGTTCTAATCTCCACCAGGGCAGAAATTTATTTTGAGGTTTTGGCTCCATTTGCACCCTCTAGTCAACTCAGCTATAATAAGCACTCAGACCATATGCTGTTGATAGGAAGATCAGAAGGCAAGGGATAGATAGGACTGGTCACCCACCGTCATTTGCCGAGGCTTAGGAAATGAATTCTCTAGCACTTCTTACCTATGGTTGCCCCTCAGGATTAGCTTAAGGGATGTCTTTCCTTCTTCTTCATAATGTTAGCTGTAAGTCGGAATCTGTAGAATTCTCCTTGTTTTGCTTCAAGGTCGTTTTCACTGACCAAATCACCGTCGTTCAGCAGGTTGGAAGCTGTTGAATTGTAAGTACACATCATTCCACTTATTCACTCGTTTATCTATTAGTTTATTTATCTTTTTATTTGTTCAGCGGTTTATGTGTTTGTTTATTTGTATAATTTTTATGTATTGATAATGACATGACCAGATAATTGATGTGTGCAGTCGTTCTGTTGAAAGTGGTAATGGGGACGCAGACAGCGGTTTTGGCAGTAGGAGTTCCCTCGAGAACGCTCTCTACGATGACCTCTGCTCCTTACAGCGAACGATCAAGCGCAGAAAAGCGGCCCCTGTTGTTCAGGTAGATTTCCGTTCTCCGTTGCTCTAGTTTGACTACACGAATTGATCGCATGGCCAGCATGGAGCCTTCCGCTGTTGTCGTCTTCAGATCGATTTGTTTGCATGGATTGACATGCATGTTGAGAGGATAAGCTGTCAATCAATCTTTCTGTGATTGACTTGCATGGTTAGAGGATACTCTTTCATGGTTAGAGGATAGTCTGTCAGTCATTCTTGTTCCTTGATTGACGTGCATGTTGAGAGGATAATCTGTCAATCTTTCTGTGATTGACTTGCATGGTTAGAGGATACTCTTTCAATCAATCTTTTCTTGATTGACTTGCATGTTTAGAGGATACGCTCTCAATCAATCTTTTCTTGAAAGTGCAGATGGAGTAATCTGTCAATCTGTCTTTGAGGTGCTGCATAGATGCTCTGAATGAATGAATGAATGAATGATTGATTGATTGATTGAATGAATGAATGAATGCAGGGATGAACGAACGAGTAACAGGTCACTGATTCACCGCTGAAAGAGCATCATTGTGCTGTATGCAGAATTCAAGTAGACGGCCAAAACCAAAACTTGGACAGAATGACAACTTCCTTTTAGTCTTTGCGTTGAAACAGTAACGAAAAGTGAGCTTTGTACCGTTAAGGGATGTTATGGCGGACAGCTCAGATATGCGAGATCACAAATCAACTAGGCAAACAGTGTTACAGTATTTAGTTTGCTTGGCTCTGGAGAGAAGTCTCAGCTCGCATGATAGACCAGGACTCAAACTTTGGACGATGGTTAAAGGTGTTGTGGTGCTAATGGGTGTAGTATTGTAACATTTATTTATTATTTTCAGCACAAGGGATAAAATCCAGAGGGAGTGGAAAAATTGTTCTGTGCAAGGGAGAGTGCAGTTTTGGAATGGCTGTTGTTATGATATATATTATCATTATTAATTTTTAAAGTTACTATTTAGGATTGTAGGATGGTGTTAAGTATCTCCTGATCACATCATAAAAGTAGTTTCTGGAGCGCCATCTCAAAGAGGTTTTGGGCATGATGGTAATGTACTGGAAAAACAGATGGTGTTTCCTTGTTGGACAGCCAACAAAACCTCTCTATCAGATAGCAGGGAAATATTATTTCAGGTTATTATTGTTATTATTATTTTTATTACTATTTTTGTTATTTTTGTTACTGCTATTATTAGTAGTATTATTATTACTATTATTGTTATTATGTATATAGGTGTTTTAGTTTTACAGGCCTTACAAGTGGGATGTCCTGGACTCAGTTATTTTGTGCTTGAGTTTTGAGTCCTATCCTGAATCAGTCGATTGGCAGATGGTGGTTACCATGCCAGGTGGTAGGGTTTTCCAGACAAATCCTCCAGCGACTGTGAAACGTTGCATCCGTTTGTGGAATTTCCACTTGTGCTCAATGGAACCTGGAAATCCTTACACAGTGGGTGCTAAGGCATTCGTGCAATAAACAACAACTCCAATCAAACCATGGATTGTCATTTTCGATAATCCATTTGTCAGTTGTTCAGAGGCTGTGATGTATGAAATTTCACCTGTACCTGGATGTTGTTTAAAACTTATCAATGTTAAATTTACACAGCATTTAACGCAGTGTTGGGCAGAAAGCGGATGAATAGCAAGCAAAATGGCCTGATTTGTTCAATTCGGTTAGATAGTCTTGTGTACACTGCGCGATGTCCTGTTTCACTGATATGGTATGATTAAACGCACTTGTTTAGATCAGTAAGATAGTATGTGTGCAGCTCTCTGAGTGGTAACTAAAAGACGTTATATTAAATGTTGTTATGCATACTTACATATGTACTTGCATACTTTGAGTTAGCTCAAAGTCGAACAGCATTTTTGCATGTTGCAGCTGTTTGTATGTGTTGCTGATGTTGAGTGTTTTACTGGTTTTATTTGTTATGACCAGACATTTTCTGGCCACTTAAGGCCAATAATGAATTTTGGCTAATGGGTCTCCCATAAAGGACATCTGCAAAAATTACCTACTTCATACCCATCTCTTCCCATTGTCCGCATTTGACGTTACCCTCTCTGTCTACCCTTTGCGGACGGGTTACACTCCAGCGTCAGTTGAACAAGAAAGAAGCAACAGTGTGAATAACTTCATTAATAGACTACTAGTTCTGTTGTTACGCCTTGTATCCATTGTTATGGATATTGTGCTTTGTAGGCTACTGTTTTGATTACAGTTGATTACAATTTTCATAATAAATTATGCATGTGCAATCTACAGTGTTACCCTTTGGTGATATATTGAAGATACACTAGTGTATGTCAAACAGTAGCTGTTCTTTTGCTATAATACATAACTGTTCCTGTCCGCTGTTAGCCAGTCCCAGTATTACAACTGCAGACAAGATGAACAAGTCTTGCTCCAATACATTTGTCCCTTCTGCAGTTTCGCAAGCGCCTGAAGTCTGTATTATTTGACAGTGGTCTGACTGGTTCGGGTTGGGAGCGCCTCTGAAGAGTCTGTTCTTGAAGTGGCGCTTTATAAATGTCAGATTAAAATTACAATTACATATTCATTCTATTGCCACTGAGACGTTTGCAAAGCATGCTACAGCTGCCAGATTTGAGGCTACACCAGCATTGACCCCTGATGATCCAAAGTAGCAGATTCCTGTCCAGTTGGGGTTTAAGGCAGAGGTTGTACTAAGATTATGTGCCAAATATACGGGCAAACTTCCGCATTGGGAATAACCTCTCCTCGTCCGCCTTGTTCGCATTTGGGTGACCCTTCTCTCCCCCTTAATGGACGACCCTAAGAATTATTGATTTTCGTAGTGTCCTGCTGTGGGATGTGACCTGATATTCAGGAACATGATGCATTAGAAATATAAATGATACTGGGTGAACTATAAATATTAAATTTTTCTCAGTGATATTTGACCGTCTGTTAACTTGCCGTCGCTTGCTGTAAAGTGGTTTGTTTTCGTAACTGGTGATCTGTGTCACGACAGTGAGGAGGAGGAGGAAAAGGAAGATGAAGAGGACCCGTATATGAGACCAAGTGCATTTGAGCAAGATGAAAAGATTTATGGTCTACTTGTGGACGTTGCTCGTCTGATTAAACCAAAGGTAACTGGTTAACGATTATCTGGTTAACTGTTAGAATGCTAGTGATGTTATCAGGTTAACCTTAACTGTTAGACTGTTAGTGACAGTTATCAGGTTAACCATGTAATTGCCAGAGTTTTAGTGATAACCTTAATTATCATACTGATAGAAATTGGCTAGTTGTAAATTTTATGAGACTGACATTTATTTTTATTGCTTATTGTTTTTGCTGCTCGTTGTGGCAACTGTTTTAGAAGTTCATCATGAGCATGAATATGAACATGGTCGTGATAATTAGCATGACCTGAACAGCACATTTTAAGATTGTGACTGTGAGGTATGAGCATGACAGTTTGATAAGATGAATGGACATGACCATGTGTAAACATCAGTGTAAACATCAGTGTAAACATCAGTGTAAACATCAGTGTAATCAGTGTAAACATAAGTGTAAACATCAGTGTAAACAGTGTAAACATCAGTGTAAACATCACTGTAAACATCAGTGTAATCAGTGTAAACATCACTGTAAACATCAGCATGAGGATGGTACTCTGTGTAATAAACTTTTCAGTATTAAACAGTGCCTGTTAAAGTTTTCTAATGCTCTGAATCTGTGCAGATCTGCTGTGGCTTTCCACAAGGTATTTATTTATTGCCAGAAAACTTTGGCTTTGTTTTGTAAAGTAAGGTGACTTACTGTTGCATGTGAATAATCTTAAGGAGCACTTTGCAAGTGTTTGGTAAAAATTGATATTAGTGTTACAGTTACTTATTATTAGCCATAACTAATCTGTTAACTGACTAATTACTTCTTAACTTACTAATTTACTAACTTACTAATTTACTGACTTGCATAATTACTTACTTACTTACTGGCAAATGTGCATAGATGTGAAGATATCTAGTTACCCTATGTTTTTTCATAGAGCATTATGCATTGAAAATTTGCCAGGTTAGCATGTTTGCAGTACGAAGATGGTTGGCATGCCTTGTGTGACTTTTCTGGCCGTGGTTTCTGTGCATGGTTGGAATTATGTGATCTGTTATGCAGAGGGTCGTATGTGTTGTACTATGCGTAGCATGATAAAACTTACTTTGTGCTATTCAGTCTGTCCTAATAGATGCATTTTAAAAGTTTACAAACATAAAAATGTTGACCTATATCTGTAAAACATGTTATAGTGTTCAATATTAATAATGGTGTGCAAAGTTTACATTAAAAAGTTCCAGTGAGTGGTGCAGTTCACAGTTTTGGGCTCCACAAATGAGAAATTGTTGACAGGAGACTTATATATGAAGTCATTCTTCCACTATCATTTGCAGGCAAGGGTTAACATAACGGGTAGACATAAGGGGTTAATGTAACGCTCTCGTTTACACGCTACTATAGAAACCCCTCATGAGAAGCATGGTCCAGAGGTCAAAGGGTCATTTGGCTGAAGTGCAAACATGACCTCAACAAACAACTAGACACATTTTTACTTGATTTGGTATTCATTTACTGACCACTAAAGGATGGATGGCAGAGTGAGCACCACGGTGCTGTGGCATTCAATGAGTGGTCAAGTTGTGAGCTGTTTTGGTTTTGCTTAACTTGACCGCATCTGTGAGAGACGCATCAACAAAACCTGGTGAGATTCTCTGCAAGAGAAAGTAGAGTACTGGGTAATTTACTATGCTTTACTGTCAATGTTTGTCTCCAGGATGTGAGTCTTTTCATTTGAGCAGAATATTACGGTACTGACTATCAAAGCAAGAAAACGTTTCCCTGTATTCTTCACAACTGTGTCTTGTGCAATAAGGAGTTGGCTGTAGACCTAATGCATCTGGGGTTTTGAGTCTTCTGAATGAACTCTAAGTAACGACCTGCAACAGGTTGTTGACACACAGATGTCTCTGTCAATAAGCAGTAGAATTTTGTACCAGTGTAAGCAAGGAAGTGAACTGCAAGTTCATACGATGTACTGGCCGATGTCTAGGATCCTTGGAGACATCCAGGGTTGGTCCCAGGGCCTAATGGCTGGAAACGAGCACCTCATCTATGTCTTGCTATTGCTTTTTTACTTTAGATGTGGGGTTTGAGCTCTACAGAACAGCCGATAGGGAACTTGCTGGAAGGAGATTATTGCTGTATGTTTTGAGCACAAGAGTGGCACACTACTTACAATGCTGCATGTATTATCATTATTATTATTATTGTTGTTGTTGTTGTTATTATTATCAATATTGTACTTACAGTTAAAATGTGTGTGATTAATCTTTTGAAGGAATCGCCCACAAAAACCAGACGTGACTTCTGCATCGAAGAGATTGTGGAGACTGAGAAGAACTATGTAGAAGCTTTGGAGATGATTAACACGGTTGGTGACTAATTTGTAATACCTGTCTAATACCCATCTATTCGACCACTGTCTAAAATCGTAATTGTAAACTCAATTTCTCCAGTGCCCAACGAACGCTAAGTCATTGGAACCACAGGCACTCAGTCAAAACAAAATCGATAGGCAAGAAGGGTTTGGTTCCAGATCGAGCTCCAAGAGTCGGGCAGGCGGGCAGTCAGATGGTTACGGTGGGTGGTGTTTGGAATTGGAATAATACCTATTTATTCAACCACTGTTTAATACCTGTGTATTAGAGCACTGTCTAATTGTTTTAATGTTGGATTAACGAATTAGTCAGATTTTTTTGATGCAAATGTTTGTTATTCAGAAATTTATGATTCCACTGAAGAATTGCCCGGATCTATTGTCACACAAAGACCACGAGAAAATATTTATGGGTAACGAGGTGAGATGCGTTTCGTGATTTTTGATTTGCTGAACATTAATTGCATCAAATTCACTTCACACAGAGTAGCATATCACATAATATACACGTGCTATGCAACATAAGTCATCATGTATAACTATATTACACAGTTTATCAAGTGATTTTGCATTTAGTGTATCACAATACCATAATTGATAACAGATATTTGTCTGTTTTATTTAAATGTTATTTGAAGTATTTATAATGCAACTCTTGACCAGGGGTGCGATGTACCACAACATATTGTAGTGTGTAGCGTATTGTAGGTGGATCAAAGATGGCTAAAACAAGACAATACAAGCATATTGTGATACAATTAGTTGAGTGCTGTACCTTGTTGCACATACATTGTGATGTGTTATGTGTAGAAACTACTTTCAATTCATCGTGAATTCTTCGAGCTCGTGCGTAAGGCATCGAGCAAAGATGGTCAAACGATGTTGACAATTCCAGATTGCTTCATGATGTTCAAGGAGAAGTTTCTCTTCTATGGAGAGTTCTGCTCGAATCTGACTGAATCACAGGAACTGCTCAGCAAACTCTGTCACAACAATCCTGCTCTTCTGCAGAAAATCATAGTCAGTAGCTTTGCATGAAGCGTTAGTGAGCTCGTGCAGTAACTTCTGTGGCACCGTGAACGGAAGGCTTCGTTTGTCTTCCTGTTTTTGCTTTGGTCTTGTCTGTGCCTCGCCAAAAGATAACTCAACTTACGGACCATGCTTCAGAGTTTCTGATGAAGCACTAAACAAATGTTGTACCTTTATCGGTTTACCTTTATCGTTTTACCTTTATTTTATTGCAATCTGATGTAGCCTGATCTGATGAGTTTATGCAAACTGATATGACTTGATCTAAGTGGATGAATTAGTAGACAGAATTTACCAGTTCTTCTAATCTAATCTAATCTTATCTTATCCTGGAAAGAAATAATACAAGTATATACAGATATGACTGTATTCGATATTGCCCGCCTTTTAAAGCTTCAGAGTGTACATGCAACCATATGACAGAGCGTCATTGGTGCTAAGCAATTGTGAGCGAAGGACTTGCTCAGGAGCCTTACATAGCAACCACTTCAGATGAAGCTCGAACCCAGACTCTTCGCATTTCAGGCCGAGCGCTCTAACCAGTTGGCTTCCTTACCCCACAGAAAGGAGTGCCATTTGACTGGAAGTGAATGCAATCTGCTGTTACCAGCTGAATTAAAATAATTATCAGTTTGCATATTTGTTGTCTTTGAAGACAGCATAAATACTGTTTTTGAATGATTATCAGGAATGCCAGAGAGACGCAAATGAGGGAAAATTCAAGCTTCATGACCTTCTCGCAATTCCAATGCAACGCGTCCTCAAGTATCACCTTCTGATCAATGTAAGATTTACTGCAAATTATTTCTATATTGTGGTTAATTAACGTGACATAACCAGTGTTTACTTAAACAACTACTAGCCTCTCTTGCACGGAGCTTCTGAACGCTGGTTTGGTAAGACTTCCTTTCTGTTTCTCCCAGTTGACTATGTGCCATGAAGGCAACTGCCTAAGACTTGCCTGCTTTTGCGACCTCTGCCCCAGCATTCTACTCTTTCTGAACAATCTTCTGTTCTCATATTATTCGCCAGATAGCACTAGCGTTGATTGATTTGTGTATTGACCTGTTTATTGGTATAGATTACAAGTTTATTGTCTGTTTGAGAAATACATGAGTCAGTGTTTAACAGAATTGTCTTCTGATTGATGGGGTCTTTCTTTTTAACGCAGGAGCTGATGAGGAATACTGAAGAGTCTCATGAGGAACGAAGGAGCTTAGAACGAGCACTTGAGGAGATGCAGGTATCTTCCTGTTCTTCTTCCTTACTCCTTTACTCTTTGCAAGTTCCTCCTCTTTGACTTTCCTTGGCTTTCTTCTCATATCATCTTTTGAAGAGTGAAAGATGAACTGCCTATCGTCCTTTGCTTATTTTTTTCTCCACCTTCCTCCTCCTTCTCTCGTTTGCATTTCATCTTCAGCTGCATTTGTCCAGATTTATCACTTACTGTAGCATTTCTAATATGTTTTGAATTCTTCAGGATCTGTCGCTGTTTGTGAACGAGGTGCGACGAGATCACGAAATCCTAAATGCCATCTCACTACTGGGAAAGAGGTAGCTGCAACAACTCTGAAATTTATAATCATCACATGGTGGCATTGGTGGTGATGATGACGGTGATGATGATGATGATGATGACAGCAATGGTGGGGATCATGATGATAGAGATGATGATGATAATAATGATGATGATGATGATAGTGTTGAACTAGATGTTTGATGATAGATATTTCATATAGAAGCCTTTATTTGCCCGCCTTATCTGCAATCAATATTGCAGTCGTTCAGAGCAAAATATTAAACAGCATCGAACGGTGAGTCCAAAATGACTACAGTTCCCACTAACAGGGTGACCTAATTTTCTTACAGTGGATTTCAAGATGTTATTTTTAACGTTTATATGTTTAATGTAATTGTTAAAATCTGTATCTTTAAAATAGCTGACAAAGTGAATGCAGAATAGAGCAAATGCTTTAGTGAATCTTTTTCTTTTTCAGCATTACTGATTTGCCAGTGGTGAGTTCCTTTTCTAAGTGAATCAGATCTAAAGCCATTGGACAATTTACAATTAATGGCTCTGGACTAGGACTGTGTGCAGTGTGTATTAAATCTTCTACTGTTTCAGACTCAAAAGAGACCACAAAGTCCTGCTATCACGGCCTCGTTTTTTATATTCCATACACTGAAGATTCGTTATAATATGCTTATTATAATACAAATCCTGATATAACACAGTCAGGGACATGGATCAAAAATAGTTTGCAAATAGAAAATGACCGTAGTGTAACATTATAAGGCGGTTCTTGACACTTTCTTCTAAGGAAAGTGTTGTAACATGTTTCCAATATAGGATATGTGTCTAGATGACGACCTTATTGCTGTGTTTTAACACTGTTCCATGGTTTTTTCTTAAAGAACATTGTCCTCGAAGATTGTGGCAGAATCCTTTTGGATGGAGAAATGAAAGTGAAACTCGCAACGGAAAGTACGACACATTCCAGGTGCTTAAAATAGCAAAAAGCCAATTCACTTGTCATTTTATTTTACAGATTGTAAATAGATGTAATGAAATTGTAATTTAATGAAGTAGCACATTTACAAACTGTAAGTTTATGTAATTCAGTAAGACGTAAATGAAATTGTAATATAACAAAATATCATAATAACTTTACAAAGCCGTAATGTGATGTTTTGCAATCAGATGTAATCATGTGTAAATGACAGTCGTAACTTAATAAAACATTGGTGCTATTAGCAGTTGTGGTTAGTGCATGATTTGTTTAATTCTAATTTTTAATGGTTGGTGTAATTTCTGTAATTATCATAATTGTAATCATATATTTGGTGGGTGCAGATGTAATGTAATTGGATGATAAAGTACATTTGGTATGTTTTTCTTCTGATTGGTGTTGATATTAGAGTTTGTTTGGTGTGAACTGGTGTTAATCGGTGTTAACTAGTGTAAGTCATTCTTTTGGTGTTAGTCGAGTACTAACTGGTTATTTTGTCATTTTTCACAGGCATCTGTTTCTTTTCGATAAAAGGTTGTTGATCTGTAAACCAACCAAGGTGAGAACAAGTTGAAAAATTTTCAGGATTTGCAGAGAATTTTTGCAACTTATTCAGAGTTAGACTGTTATGACTTAAAAGGTAGCACAATTTACTCTCCTGTATTGAATCTTCGCTTGAGAAACGAAGTCCAAAGGTCAAAGGGTCATTCAGCTGAGGCACAGTCCAACGACAGGACACCTTTTATAAACTCCCAACTTCTTTTGGAACTCATTTGTTGACCCCAAATGGATGGAGGGCTGAGTTGGACTGTGTATGCAATATTAAACTAAACTGTATAAGAACAAGGGATTCAGATTCATCTGTGGTTTCATTTCAGGGTGATACATACAGCTACAAGACATCCTTACTTCTATCGAGCTACAAAATTGACGAGACTAAGGATAAGGTTCGTCACTTGAGTCTCGTTTTGTCCGGGTTTCTATGGCTAGAAACAGGTTTCTTTAGGATCATGTGTAAAAAGCTTTTAGCTGGGGCTTTTACTAGTGGCTTTCAAAGTAATTATTCAGACCTTTAAATCAGTTGTAAATAAGTAGGAGAACTGCTTAGCAAGGTGTCATTTCCCTTTGGTTTCATCTTTTGATGCTTTTCAGCTCATTGGAAAGATCAGACTTTAATTATATTGAATTAGGGAGAATGGTCAATAGAAACTTCATTTGGTCAGTCAGTCAGTCTAATCAATCGGTCTGGTCAAGCAGTGAATGAATGATTGAATGAATAAATAAATCAGTCAATCAATCAATCAAGAAATTGATCAATCAGTCAATCAGTAATTATTCAGTCGGCTAATCAAAGACAGTCGTCACTGCATCTGGAGTGCTCACAGGCTTGGCCTATCTGGCTTTAAGTGCATTTACTGTGATGGTGATCTTACTGCGGTGTTTCATGTGTTGAAGTCTGGTGTGTATAATTCAATCAAAAAGTCTTTAAACCATTCGAAGACTGTTTTCATGATGGCTTATAATGGATGTATGAATGCCATGCTGCATGCGTTTTAGATGCTAATTCAGCTGTCGGAAATCTCGGGAAACGTCTATCAGATCACTGCTAAGAATCCAGAATCCAGAAGCAAGTGGAAAAAGGCAATACTTCTGGCACAGTGAGTCTCAAAATAATAAGTGTTTTTAAGTTAAATGAAAGAAATAAATTGTTGGTTCTGTCCACAGCACTGGCTCGGCTATCTTTTGTCTTGAAGCTTCACATATTTCGTGATGCAAGAGAGACAACATATCTCTTTCAGTGCCTGACGTTAAAAATTGAATGCTTCCGTGAAGCTGCTTTCGACAGCACCTTCCCACGGCCAGAATTTCATGACAGGCTGCTTTTCTAGGTGTAGTTCCTTATCTCCAGATATTTACTAAATGCTGAGAGATCATATTTGTCTGTTTGCTTGTATTCGATGCTTAAAACAATGCCTACTAAGTACATCACAAAAGTGCTGTCTACGCTGGTGTTCTGGTAAGCGGTGTTAAACTTCATTAAGAACAGAAAGTTCATCTGTAAGCAAAGATAACTGGAAAATTCACCGCTGGTGGGCCGTTGCACACACGTGGAGTCCAACCAGTGAAGTCATATGTACTTTGAGAAAAAGTAAATATTGAGGTATTTGTCGTTGTCAGGGAGAATGTGATTCCACCGCACGCGCAGAACAAGAAACATGATTTTCAGATGAAGACCTTCAGCCGTCCGACAATCTGCGACGTCTGTCGAAAGTTTCTAAGGTTGCCACCATCTATGACGTTTTCATACTGTATGTGTGATTATGTGTGTGTGTTTTTGCCTGGATGTCTGTCTGTCTGTTTGGCTGTTTATCTGGTTGTTTTTGTTTGCTGGCCTGTATTCTAGGTGTATTTGCTTCAACCTGTTGTGGTTCCATGTCATTGTCTTGCTATTTCTTACAGTGGTAATTAAGGTAAAGGTAACAGACTTGTTTATATGCCTCAGAAGAAACTCTTCAGAAGCACGAAGGTAAAATTAATTAAGAACTGAAAGTTCCAATGCAAGAAAGATAACTGGAAAATTCACCGCTGACAATGAATCACTAGTAACTGATTATTAATTATTAGTAAATGAAATAGTGTTGACGATGATAACACACTTACGTGCTTCTCTGTAGAAGCTTCTCAGAAACCAAAATGGTAAAGGTAACATGTTCCTTGTTTGTGTGCCTCTATCGAAAGTGGAAAGTGAGGTCCCAAGATTGAAAGAATGATTCAGTTCAGGGGAGGAAAAAACACAATCGTAGCAATCCAACAGGTTGAATGATTTTACTAATTTAATTTTGTTGATTATGCTGTTGTATGTTTTGTAGAGGATGCATCTTTCAGGGCTACTTCTGTCAAAGTAGGTGCACCTTTTTATTTATTAACTTATAAGTTAATTTTTAAAAATATTTTTACTTAGTGGGTTTTTATTACTCAGTATGAACTGCATTGATTAACACTTGTGAGCATCAAATGCAGGTTTTTAAACAGAATTCTTAGTTTTGTATGAAATGTAGAAGAGCTTTTTCTAATCTCGTATAGACAGAAAAAATTTTGCAGAGCCATTATAATAATGTCATAATAATATAATAACAAGGTATCATTTGAATATCTCATTTTTAAATTGAAATCAATGATATTTAATTTAAGTCTAATTTAACGTGGCACAATCCTGTTCAAGGTGATGTTTGTGTGTGTTTGCAGAGACCACAATGTCAGCGCACAAAGAATGTTTGGAGAAAGCAGCAGATATGGATGGTAAGCACGTCTCTTTTTACCATATGACATTGTTTTGTTCTTTGCTAGATTTGATTTGATTAGCTTCTAGGGAAAATCTTCTGCATCTTTCCAATGTTAGCTATGGGCCACAAAAGCAAAAACTGTCTCAGTTTAGTGAACTTTACTCCAGCATACTGCGTTTTCTGAATAACCTTTCTTGTTTTCATGTAGTTTACCAGATTGCATTAACATTCACAATTGCATACAGCCTGGCCATTCATGCATCAAAAGCTATCATTGCATTGAGTACTGTATGTAAGTAAGTAAGTAATGCATTTGTTGACATGGCATGTGTCCACTGGCTGAGCAAAGAATCGTTGGCAGCTGCTACAACCACTTTGTAGCAATGGCTATAATGGCAGTTAGAAAGTTCATGTCTGCCACCATTGTAGAGTAGGTACTGGTCATTAGAAGCTTTGAACATTGCTTTAGAAAGGGAGTGATTTTGGCTTTGAGGTTAAAATTAGCAAAACAGCAAAATGAGGAGTTTTTTGGTCATTTTGAAAGAAGCTGTTCTGTTCTTTCCCAAGGTCTGCCGACACAGCTACCACCAAGACACAAAGGTAAGTGTGATTTTTGTTTTTCTTAATCAGAATTGGTAGAAACATTTTGGATATTTTGACGGTGGTTTTTAAAATTAATCTTGTAAAAATATCTGTGTTTCTAAGTCAGACTTTTATTTTGAGTAATGTTGAACTGGTGTAAGGTTAAGTTTGGTTTGGTCCATTAATGGAAATCTAGAGTCTTAGTTCATCTGAACTGGAGTTCAACAGTTTGGTTCAGTCAACTCCCATTTCTTGTTGCATCTAAGTCGTTGCAGAAAATGTCATTGCAACTAAGTTGAGTTATTAATGTCAGTGCAATGAGTCGAACTTTTAATGTAGGTAAGGTCCTAAAGTCATTGCACTGAATTGATCTATTCTGATCTATTCTGATGACTTCTGTGATGCCGTTGTCATAATCCGAAGGCATCGACTGATGGCCACTTCAAGTGAAATCGTAATAAAATCATAATCCATTACTTGAAGTTTAGCTTTGATATTGTTGTCAAGAAGTTCATTGTGCTACTTGATTTTTAACTACTGTTGTGGATAAGTTCAATGCAGCGGATTTGAACTAATGTAGTTAATTTTGTTGCGTTTATCTATTGTTGTAGATAAGGCGATTGCAGTTATGTTGAACTGTTTATCGTTGCAGATAAGGTGATTGCAATTAAGTCCTACTCTGGTATTCCGTGTCCTACGGGTCCTGGTCGGATGCCACTGAAGTTGAGCATGGGCGACGCGATCGAAGTGGTGGGCAGCAGCAATGACCCAACCTGGATGGAGGTTTGAGATAATTCTGTCCCTTGCATTCTCCTTCTGATCCTGTAAATTTTTGCCAATTCAAATAATCGACCTTTTATTGTGTGCCTCTGTGAGTCTTCGTCCTCAGGCTGCACGGTCCTTTTAGGGTTGAAGATTTCTGGGCTGATGATTTAAATTGATGATGGCACTCCAACAACATGAAAACCTTTGACAACTGTTACTCAGCTTAACCATTTATTGTAAATCACATTCCCCACATTTCTTCTTCCGTGCCCAAAACAGCTGAGCTGCAAGAACATGTCTGTGCTCTGGTACTTTATCAAAATAAAAATCTATGAGGCAGGTGGGTCAGTTTAAGTTCTGGGTTGAATCTAGAGGCCAGGCAGATGGGTATCGGCTTATCAGGATACACCGGTATTTGAGCCTTGGGGAACCAGTGTCGAAAGCACTGATGAACAATTTTTATAGAATACTCTTCCTAATAAAAACTCACGGTTGCATATGTACAATAAAATTAACCTGATTAAGTTGATTGCTTAAAAATTCCGGTAAATTCCTTCTACTGGTAATAGTGAATCAACAGTTTGTTGAATCCGTTTAACGACCATCAATTTTAGTATTAATTTCTTGGTGTTTGGTTTGTTTTAGGGTGAACTGAATGGCAAACAAGGATTTTTCCCACGATCCCACGTGCAGACCAAGGCCACAGTAATTACCAATTGGTTTTTCATTATTGTTGCTACTGTTACCCGTTATTGTGCACTCCTTGCTGTTACTCATAGTTGTTAACCATAACTGCTTCTGTTGGTAGCCATTTAGCTCATTTACTCATTTTTTGAACTATTTCGTCATTTTCTGACTTACTTTACTACGTATTTTGATTTTTATTGTTGCTAACTGTTGTTACTTTTTGTTGTTTTTATGGTATTCAGTCTTGTCTTGTATTGTCTTGTCTTACCTTGCCCATTCTTATTTCAGCGCAAGGGAAGCCACGCAGACATTACTCCACCACCGTGCGTCCAAAACCAGCACTCTGCTAACGGACATTATGTGAACATTGCTGCCTCCGATATCGACCTCTGTTCAAAACCTTGGTAACGCGGGTTAAGCTTCTCTAATCTAAACTAACATATATGCGGTCGAAAAATCATTTCACTGGTGTTCTTCATGGACAGTCACCCACCCAAGTACGTACTTACACACACGTATTAAAGAGGCAGTTGCTAATAATAATAATAGTTAATGATAACAAAATAATAGTTATGCTGTCACATTTGAAGGTGCCTTCCCAGACACTCCTTAGGACGATTCCTGATTTTTACAGTCATTTTACCCTTTTGCTCCTAGTTTAATTTTTCATAATCCTGAGGGATCATATCTACTTCAGGTAAATGACAACAATAATAATAATAATAATAATAATAAGTAATGCATTTGTTAGCACACCATATGTCCATCGGCTGAGAGTGGAATCGTAGTCGTGGACAAACACACAAACAATTAAATACATAAGAAAGCACAAATAAAGGAAGATGCACAGCTGCAAACAAAGACAGACTTACAGATTGATAATAGTAGTAATAGGAATAAAAGTCATAAAATTATAATAGTAGTGAAAAATGGTGATGATGATGATGATGACGACGGTGATGATGATGTTGATGATGATAGTGATGATGACGACGACGATGATAAGGAGGATTTGAGGTACAGAGATGGATAAAGTCCGCACTCGGAGATGTTGCTTTGTCTAGGTATGCAGGGGAGCTGACAAGAGAAGCAGCAAACGATGTGCTTGAAAATCTTCCGCAAGGAACGTTCGTCGTCAGACGTAGTGCTGATGGAAAGGGTGACCATGCCGTCAGCTTCCAGTAAGAAATTGCTGCTCAGGTCTTATTGCTCTATCCCAGTCATTTCAATGGTAGTAAGCTTTAGTAAGTTCAGTTGGCTTTCACTGGTTACTGGCTTACCAAAGGTCTCCAACAAAACTCTGTGTGTGATGTCTTCCCTAATGGATTACGACTCTTGTTAATTTTTCAGTTGAAGCAAACATCAATTCCTTGTGCATTATGATATCGACGCTGTAGAACTCATTAGATTAGATTAGATTGGTGGGTATGTCCTAGGAGACATGGTCCTTGGGTAAATGGAATTTTTGGCTGAAGCACACACATGAGAATAGCAATCTGACAACCTTTTCTTGTGTGATGAAGGAATTAAGATTTTGCTATACGATGATGATGATGACTGTGATGATGATAGGAATGATTGTGTGGTATGGTTGTAAAATATGCAACATTGTGGTCTACTTGATAGCGTTCTGGGTCTGTAATCCAACGATTGTGGGTTCGATCCTGCAGAGTGTACTGCACGTAATGACCCTGTGCAAGTTGTTTGTTCATGCTTGTCTCATGCCCCAGATTCAGATTTACTGTCCTAGCATATGTAATAAGTTCAATGCATGTAGTGTAATAAGAGCAGTTAGTAAATATTGGTTCTGTGATGTTTTCAGATACAAAGGACCAAAACACATAAAGATCGGTCAAATGGACCAAGGCTACTTTTTGACGGCTGCTGAATTTTTTCCAAGCATAACAGTGAGTGTGTCTTCCTCTTTCCTAAGAGCACGGAATTCTACATGTGCATAGATGTAGTTCTGCAAGTATGTGTGTGTGTGTGTGTTTGTGTGTCTGGGTGTGTTGCATGTCACCTACCCCGGCCGAGATGAGGGACAGGTGTGGGGTAATTATAGGTGGGAAAAGATGACCTCTGGTGATGCTGTGTAAAAGTTAGCGTTTGCAGTGTCTCAGTTTAGAGAGAGGAGTGTGTTTGGTTTTGCTCCATGGGGACCATTTCATGTTGTTTGGTCTGTGGAACGTTTCGGTGTTCTTGATGTTCTCTTTGGTCAAAGTCTTTCTGACTTCAGTTGTTGACTTGTGGAGATTTGTTTTCATATCCGCTTGTAAATAGCATTAGTAAATATCGTACATCAAAAATAGTTTACTGTTACCAGATTCTGGTATTCATGTTTAGGTTTCTTAAGCTTTTAGATGGAACGGTATGTATGTGTGTGTGTATGCTTGCATGTACTGTTTGTATGTGAATGTATCCTGTTAGGTGTTTTAATGTGGATTACTGTTTGTGGTTTACGTAGGCACTGATTGATTATCACAGCCAACATTCCTTAGAGAAATTTTTCCCAGATGTAAAGACACGGCTGTCTTTGCCGTACAAGGAAGCCTTGAAAACCAGCCTTGTCAATAACAAAGGTATTCGAGATCCTTGGAATAATGGAATTTTCTGCACTTTTCTAAGCAATGTTAAAATGGAATGCTGGATCAGTTCAGCCAGATGCCATGCAGTAAGTATTTAAGTGTTGTAAGTTGCATTTTTCTGTTGTGTTTTGAGTTTACGGTTATGATTACGAGAATTGTCAGTAGAATCAAACCAGTCCATCCAGTTTTGACAGTTGACCCTTGTTCAGAGTTCTGTAATAAGGTGACTGATGTTTTGACGTTGTTCTTCTGCAGACATTGTGGGATACTGCGTTGCAAAGTACAACTATTCGGCAACGGCACCTAACCATCTGACGTTGCGGCGAGGAGACCGGATAGCTATCCTCAGCAAAGCAGGAGATGAGAGAGGCTGGTGGAAAGGGTTCTACGATGGCAAGGTCCTTTCTCTATTCCTTATCTTATCTACTCGTATTTGAACCTATTGCGATGTAGTCTTCTCGAAAGCTAGGCTACTCTGCACAGAACATCTGCAGCATAGTTTGGAAAACTGTCCCTTATGGGGAAATCCCGTGTTGCTCCCCATCAGGTTCTTTTAGTTCTCGTATCATTCGCAGGTTGGCAACAGCATTATGTGTTGCCACCTTTTCTAAGTGTACTAGGTGGACCACGTTTCTTAGACCGTTATTCTGTTGTCTGGTGTAATATTATCAAAATCAATTTGATTAGGCTAATTATGTTTAAATTGTCTTGTGTATCTAATCTTACCTGAGGTGATAAGGTGATTTAATTAAACATTCTGGTTTTGGGCATTGGCTGCTTTTGTGACTAATTTGTTAATAATTAATAGTTGCTTGTTATTATCTTTCATTTACCAGAATTTTATTTGTTAGTTGTATATTTATAACTTTCTGGTTTATCTGTTTACTGATTGTTTGTTGCAGACTGGATTTTTTCCAAAATCGTATGTTAGCGAATGAATCTTTTTCTGGAACGTACAGACAAGCTGACAGAGAGGCATATATACACATACATGCACAAACCAACTGATGGACACACCAGCAGATGGGCAGACAGCCACACAGCCAGACAGACAAACAGAGAAACAGTCACACAGAGAGACAAGGTCACCTAGAAATTTGTTACTATGTTTTTTTTATATTATTTATGTAGAATCTCAGACAAACTATGCAAACAACAATTTGTATATCTGATAACGTAGCATTTAACTGAGTGCTGAGGAAGAAAACCGAATCAGTGATGGTTTTCAGGTTAACTGTGAGAAAGTACAAAGAAAGAACATTGTTTTCACGTGAGATTTTTAATCTGTATTACTTTAATTGAATGATGTATATCGTCGAATCATGGGTGTAAGATGTTTGCTTATCTCTCCTTTCACAAGAATCTCAAAATAATGTCTACTCTCAAACTTTAAGGGATGTAATAAAATGTGTGATTTTATTGTAACAATTTACGAGGGAAACAGATGTGATGTACGGGTTCGAGCCTCCATCGGGTCAGTTACTGTGTTTGGACCTTGAGCAACTCGCAGTTGCTCAGCACCATCACTTGGTCATTAGATAGTGGCGCATTATAAATGCAGAAATAATAATAAAATAATAACTGAGGTACAAATGTAAATGTATATGTTTTATATAGCGACCGTATGGCCTCGACCGTGCTCATTTTGCAATGAATTTATCGGGTGAGATCCTTCACCACCGCTGCCCGTTTGAATGGGCGCCACACCATTTAAGGTCCCCATGCACAGACCCTACTAGCCCGAGATTTAAATCTCCGAAACAAGCCATGACCGGGATTCGAACCTGGGATCCTCAAGCACAGAGGCTCCTTGGCGTACGCACTTACCGATGTAGCAAACTATACAAGAGGTCTAGATCTTAAAACCTCGGCAATCTGGTAAAAGAGAGTCACTACAAACACTTTTAAAGTCGGATACAGTGGTGGCCGATCAGAGAAGCAATTTTGAAATAATTCAGCAAGATCTATTAAATATCATGTTAATATATTACTGCAGAAGTGAATTTTGTATTTTTGTATCTTATCACAGATATCTCTCTGACTAATTCAGCAATGCTTTTTACCATTCTGTAGAAGTTGTTATATTTGATGATTATATGATTTGCTTTCTTAAAAGGTTTCAATCTTTGACAAGTGATGGCAGTTGCACGTTGTGAAACATGCATTTGGTGCTACAGAAGTCATTACTTAATCCAGTGTAATAAGTTTTAATGTAGTGGGATACAGCAAAGATTTTTGGATACATCATGTAAAGCATCGACTGATGTTGCATCAGAACCAACTCAAAAATTCAATGTATATTAGTGATCAGGTCATTTTATTAGTAATAAGTGAAGGATTTGTCCAGTGTGGCTTTACTGTAAGATTCACATCTAGCATTTTCATATTTGAACTGTTTATCTTGGGAATTTTAATCTTCGATACATCGTGTCCATGCGGAATTGAGAATTTATGGAGGGCAGAACAGGGAGTCCGGTTATGGCATGTGTCCAGTGTCTTAATTGAGTAGCTGTTCGTTTTATTGGGTTAATTAATAAGCCTTCTAATTAATCTTGTAGTTTTCTAACGTTGCCATTTTTAGCTTTTTGCTGGCATTCCACCATTAACTTTCGCTTGTGTTTGCTTAATGTTTAATTTTGGATAATGTTATCGGCATGTCAAACTGGAGTGCAATGCAAATAAATACTAACACTGTTAGCAGTATATTTTTAGACGGTTTTTATTCAAGTATTTCAACTTTTAGTTAATTTTAGAGCTGATCTAATGCGGTATTTTTTTGCAGTGTACCTATTTCTGAACACACATGGTAGCACCAATATTGAAATATTAATCGTATGGTGTACCTATATCCAACATACGACGTTGCTGTTGGGGAATTTATAAATTTAGGATTTCATAATTTAACGATAACACTAATTCTACTAATACATTCCAGAAGAGACTGGGGGAAAAAAGAAAATTGTGTACAGTTAATATTTACAGAGCTGGCATTATGAAAACTGGAAGCCTAATAAGCTACATTCGCATTAAAACAGCTGTGATACAGCTACAAAAAAAGTATCACAATGAATGAGGTGTGTGTTAGTTTCCCTCACGGATACTGTTTTTCGTTCACTGGACGCATCATTAATAAAAAGTAGTACCGTAACGTCTGTACAGTAGACTAGGTAACGCCAAATTGGCGTACTACTTGGCGGAAGTTGTGGAGTAGTAAACGTACACTCGAGATTTCCACAGCGCATAAGAGAAGCTAAATCGCAGGAACCAGCTTATTCACTGGCGCCTTTATGAATTGGATTGTCAACATAATTATGACTCAACAAACATATACCGGAGTCTTTCAAGAATAGTGTTATTGATGATGACTTTTTGCATCCCCACAGAATGTGGAAAAAAATTAAAAGTTATGATACAGAAATGAACATAAATACATTATATTGTATATGCTGTAATAACTAATAATGCAGTTCTTGCTCCTGCATTTTATCATCTAGGAATCATGAGTATAAATATGCGGTTTTTGTGCTTCAGTTACTATTACATACTTTATTTAGAAAGACTATAGTTATAGCAGAGTGGATACTTTAAAATTGTTGTTCTTACATTTTGTTTATGCTTTTTGCATATCTTGGTAAATTACTTGATTTTCGGCAATGACATCTGTGCATCTGAAGTCTTGAACAGAAAATTTTAAAATCATTTTCGTAGAGCATGTAACTACAACATGCTAACCAATGTTGATATTCATAATGACACTTATTACCTTGGGTTATGTCTAGCATTCGTTCTTCAAGGTGAAACTTAGCCAGCACATTTTTGTTAGACGCGATCATATCGATCAGTTGCTCAACCTGGTATCTAGTGTGAAATTCTTTATGAACTCTCATTGTCTTGTAATTGGTCACTTTTGCCAGATACTTGTCGCCCTCCTTCTTCTTTGAGACCTTGATCTTGTCCAGCACATCGTCATCAATCACGTATGGGCTACTTTATGTTGTTACATGTGACAATCATTTAACCACATGGTGGAGAGAGACAGAGACACAGAGAGAGAGAGAGAGAGAGAGAGAGAGAGAGACACAGAGAGAGAGAGAGAGAGAGATTATTCATTTTACGTGTGAAATGACGACCTCTAGCGGCGTTGTTATCGCTACAACCTCCTCTCCTTTCGATATCTATGCACCAGCAGAGCTTTTGAACAGAGATTTGAAAATTATTTTCCGACAACATGTATGGTGAATTGACATGTATGAATATTATAGTACAGTGTTCACGTAGCTTATTAATTGACGTTTTGGATTGAGCCTATATTTTGAATTGCCTAAACACTTCAAAGCTTTCAATCTGATGCAAATTACTGGAATTATAATACCACACGTGAAGCAAAAATCTTTGCTGAGGATCGGTAAACTATTTAATAAGCAAAATGTTCCGAGAGAATCGTCTGTTGATTCCCATTTTACCTCGCTTTCAATCCCCTCCATTCCCACAATTTCCCTCCCCAATCAACCCCTCCTCAGTCTCCCCATCAGGGTTGGCAAGATGTTTACTGGTCAGTGGAAAAAACTGGTTTTCAGTTGAAAACCATCTTCGTGAAATAATTTTTACCAGCAAAAATGTTTTTACTAATTAAATTTAAGAAGTGTTCTTCATAGTATTATTGCTTGTGTCTTAAGATTTATATCTGACCAATCTGCAGATACTACAACGTGCCAACCAATGTTGATATTTATAATGACACTAACTGACAATAACCGTGGGTTATGTCTTAGCATTCGTTCTTCAAGGTGAAACTTAGCCAGCACTTTTATGTTAGACACGATCAGTTGCTCAACCTGGTATCTAATGTGAACTTCTTTATGAACTCTCATTGTCTTATAAATGGTCACTTTTGCCAGATACTTGTTGCCCTGCTTCTTCTTTGAGACCTTGATTTTGTCCAGCACTTCGTCATCAATCACATATAGGCTAATTTACGTTGTTGCATGTGACCTTCTACCACAAGGTGGAAAGACAGAGTTGTGTTTATTTAACGTGGGAAATGACGACCTCTAGCGGCGTTGTTATCGCTGCTCTCCTAAGAATCTCTTAATAGTATGTCTACTTTCAAACGTTAAGAGAGATGTAATAAAGTGTGTGTGTGATGTTACCTTAACAAGTTGTGAGGGAATCAGCTATAAAGTACGTGGTCGAGCCTCCACTGAGGCGGTTACTGTGTAGGGAACTTAACAATTTATGAGGGAAACTGAATTCGGCAGAATGTTTGCTGTCTTTTGCCGGGTTAGGTCGTTTTGTGGCTGATCCAAAGGGATCGTTTAGTATTGTTGGTCCGTGTGACCTATTGGTGTCTTTGACGTTTTTGCCTGCTGGTGTCTTTGTGTGTGAGACATTCTCGTTTTGGTGAAGTCTTATGGAGGTTTGACTTCGTTTGTTACCTCATGGAGGTTTTGGTTTTTGCTTCAACTTGTAAACAGTGCTGGAAATTTTATAAATAAGAAATAAATTTTGCTGTCAGTAAAACTAATTGTGCATTTATATATAAATATATGCTTGGCATACCAACAGTACTAGTCTACGACAGTCTAAAATAAGACTTGAATTGCATTACAATTAAAGCCTCTATAGCTTAGGCCTAAAGGGTCTAAAAGTAGCTTAAGGCATTTATATAGCACCTATATGGAAAGTTACTTTCTAGTGGCGGTTGTCAAATGTCAATGCATGTGCACCGATTACTAGCCGCTTACATTACAGAATTCAGTTTTAGAAAGCACAGAGTAGGCAACTAGTGGGAATTAGGCGATTAGCAGGAACACACATTACAAAGTCAGCGCTACAGAAATTGCGAATTACTACACGACTCGGACCACTGACTAGCACAGAAGCGGCGCATAAACTGCAAGTGTTGCATAGCAAATGATGATAAGCATTAGTGGGCGACTACTCAACTCGAGCTCACGCTTATACTCACCCCCTTCGTGCCCCGGTCACGTATCCAACACCTGAACAGATTTAGGCCTACCCTATTCAACGGGATAGCCCAGCTCCTGTTGTACTTTGCCTAAACCTTCTTAGGGATCATCCGTATTTGATGAGGATTACCTGACCTTGCTAGGATCATCCAACCCTTGATCCCCAATTGTGAAACAGCCATTCTTCATATAAGGATCATTAAAACCATTTAAATGTAGTTGTAATGGCAAATTTATACAGCGCCACTTCAAAGGAAATTTCTCAGAGGCGCTAATTTTGGTGATTACTTAACCCCCGCACTTACCCAACCCACTTTCGACGACCTTTGAATCCCCGATCACCCTGAAGCCTCTTAGTTTAACCCCTTTCGTCAACTGGTGCTGACATCTTGCGTCGTTTCAGCAGCACCTGTCGTTTTCTGCTTGGCAGTTGGTGGCCGTCTTCGGTTCGTGACCTGTACAGCGGGGGCTTTGATCCCAGAAGCCTTCATGACCGACTCTTTGGGGGCAGCTGGCTTCGTCGTTTTCCCCGTGCTCTCCTTCTTCGAATCGATGGACGTCGTCGAAGACACCGACCTGCTTCTCGTCATTCCACCCGTGCCCTCCTCGTCGTTCCTCGCCTCCTGTTCATCCGGGGGACTGACCCGCACTTCCTGCCGTTCATCGAGCGACGATCGAGGTCTCTCCAGCGTCCGGCGGGTCCCTGTCCCCGAAGACTTGGCCCTCGGACCTCGATGGTCGTCGGAGTCCAGGGAGCGATGAACGACGTCCACGCGCCGCGCTGTCTCCTTCGAAAGTCCAGGCGACTTGGGACGCAAAGTGGGGTTATTACCCTGTTTTGGTGCCGGGGGTCTTGGGGCAGAAGCCGGACGGGCGATTCTCCTGGGAGAGGCGGCGCTTTGGGGTTGTTTTGCGGTCGAGGGCGCAGTTGATGTTTTCGGAACGTGGGGCTGCGTTGCATTTGATTGTGGATGTCCGTTACTGCTCAGTGGGTGTCCATTTTCCGTCGGGGTCTTTCCCGTGGGGCTTGCATCCGACTGCGGCTGGGCGTCCACCTTCACAGCGCCCCCTCCGTTCAGCGCTGTCTCTCCCGGTCCAGACTCTTCGTCGGGTCCTTTGGGGCTGGTATTCTCGGCGCGTCGCAGGCGGTCCAGGCTCACTTCCGCTTCGTCGATGACGTCAGTTTCCGGTGGCCAGTGATGACGCAAACAAGACTTTCGAAACTCGGAGACTTCGAGAAGGGAGTCGATGTGGAGGGAGAAGTTGAGTCCATGAGGCCAGATGCAGTCGTGTCTCAGGATGACGTCATTCTCCAGGATCCGGAGAATATCAGCGCCATCTGTGCACATTTACACGAAAAATTTCACTTTTTTCGTTAGCTTCTTCTTTCTACGCGGGCGCTACATAAATTTCACAAATAAATGACAGATTGTTTGGAGTGTAAACTATCATTTGATGTTGCACCCTGTTTCTCTCCTCCTGACCTCATTTTCCTTCTACTTCAGTTTCTCATCTAACTCCTCTTCCTCCTCTTTCTAGTTCTCTTCCTCTGTCAGCTTCTCCTCTTCCTATTCTTCTTCCTCCTCCTTTCTCATCCTCTCTCTTCTCTCTTCATTTTCTTCCTATTCCTCCTCTTCATCCTCTTCTTCTCTTCCAACTTCCTGCTTTTCCTCCTCTTTCAGTTCATCCATCTCATCCTCCTCTTCCTGCTCTGGCTCCTGCTCTGGCTGCTGCTGCTTACCATTCGGTTGGACTGGAATGAAGTAGAACTCCCAATCACTGGCCATCGAGATGACGAGCAGAGCCGCCAAAGGTTCATTCAGGGTCCCATCAAAGGCCGCCTTCATTTTCTCCGCGCACCTGCAAGCGTACGCTAACATCACTTAATAAATGACGTCTACAGGTTAAAGGTCAGTTAATTACAGATGAAGCTAAGATAGATTAAGGTAGATCTGCACACGGGCAACAAGTAATCAGGATACTCCAAGGCAACCTAGAGTTACACAAGGCGGGATCTATATGCAAAGGAAAGGGTGAGGTACAGTAGGCTTACTGCAAGGTAAAACTAAGAAGAAAAGTCCATTAAGCTGACCTCAATAGGCAGACATGGATATGAAGTGTTAGCGATTTCATTTTTCTTAGCTACGTCATATGAGGGCGGATGACCAGTCCTCTCCCTCGTCGCTTGATCTTCCCATTGATAGTGGATGGTCAGTGCACCCAGTTTATAGCTGAGTTCACTTGAGCAGATATCTAGATATATCCCCCTACCCAGGCGGGGCTTTGAACCCCGACCTTCAAGGTGCATAGGATCAAATAAAATATTCAGAAGTACTAAAGAACTAACAACATTTAGCAACAACATTTCAAGACTACAGAGACAACAACGATGACGACATGAATGAAAACCAGCAAACAGGCAAATAATTATCTAAGTAAACAAATAGATATCTAAAGAATTTAAGGAATTTGGTAAAGAAATCTCCGTGCAAGAGCCGGTTGAGAGATATATATTCGTTCCAGATGTCATTAGTAATCTTCCTTCAGTTTTTCCCTCGACGGATTACACTTACCCTCGTTAAAAATAATTTGAATAATTAACAAACATGTGTCATGTTTAGCCCTACCTGGGGAAAATCTTCTCGGCCTTTCCGACATACTGGAAGCACTGGTGTTCCTTGTGCTTGAAGACGTACAGACCCGGTCCTTCGATCTTTTCCGGAACATTCTCTGACTTGAGGTCGGCCGTGGGACCGTGACGGGCAATCCAATCCCTGGTCTTCGTGACGAGGGTCTCCTTCAGGGCACCTGGCTTGAACTTTCCCGCGGAGCAGACGTTGCCTGAATTGGTGTCCAGCCACCAACCGTTCTTGATACGCATGTCAGTCGGATCTATCCGCTTGCTCGCTAGTATCTGCCTGCATGCCACACAGTAATAAGCGAAAGAATGTATTAAAGAGCAATGTAATCTGCTTAATCGATTGACTGATTGAATTGTTCATTCATCAGTTCATCCATTCATCCTTTCATCCACTTTCATTTAATGAGTGAATGCATGTATAGCGACCTGCAAGATATCCACTCAGAATTGCAAATGTGAAGATATGCATTGTTACGTTATTCAGTTCACTTCACTTTTCATGATCTACATAAAATTCGTCAGCAACCCATAATACAATACAATACTTTACAGCGGTAAATTGATGTCAGTGCACTCCTTACAATGTTCAGAAATGCACAATGAAGCCGGGCTACAGGAAACATTAAGAACCCTAAGAAATTGAAAGAGGTGAGTTTTCAGTTGAGAGCGAAAGAGCCTAGGTAAGAAAGTCGAGAACATGAGAAGTTCCAGCTGGAGGGACCAGCAACTGTGAATGAACGCCGGCCAAAGGCAAGACGTGTACGAGGAACAACATACTTTCCAGCAGATGCTGACCAAAGAGAGGATCGGCCTGTAACAGAGTTACAAGGTGTAACCATGGAAGATAAGTAGGATGGCAGATGATTTTAACGTGCTTTCTACATGAGGAGTGCCAGCTTCAAGCAGATACGCTCACTTACAGTAAGCCAGTTTAGAGAACGAAAAGCAGGCACGATATGGTCTCTGCAAGAGAGTTCAATACACAGATTGGAGCATGACAGGTATGCCTCCAGTACCTGGAATGTGTACCAGGACAGGTAATATCCGTAAAAATATTCCAGGACAGGTATAATACCTGTAAGACGAGATGATCTCGTCAAACCTCGGCCGATCGGAGACGTCATCAAACTCATCGTCACGGAAGGACAGAGTCTGAACGCAGTCGCAAAGGGACTTAACCTCGCGACTGCATCCGCCGTAGTCATCTCGGTTTCCATCGATGACGATCTTCTTGAACTTAAAGTAATCGATGTTCTTGATGTTGATCTTGGCTGCGGTTGCCATAGAGACGGCGCCTTGTTGCCGTTCCACCTGGAACAGATAGGTCGAGGTAGGATACTGAGCTCACCTGTGGAGGATTTGTCGTATACACCTGTGCGTGAGTGAGGGGGTTGTGTGATGCTCCAGTGATGCGAGGATGTGTTTCTTTTTCCTGGAAATAGCCACAAACCATGATGTAATATATTTATGTAACGGTACGTAGCCGGAAACTAATTAAGTCCTGGTTTATCAGAAACCCTCAAAGAAGCTTGGAACTGCCTACGATTCCTCACTCAACCCATGGACATATGGCGTGTTAAGAAATGCATTGTATACTTACTCACATTACCTGACTCGTGGCTGATGTAGTGTTATGTGTTAGCCAAATGTGATGGAGCGTATTATGAAATATATAGCGCTGGCTTGTTGAAGCGTTTCAGCGAAGCTTGGAGCTGAAATGACTATCACGATAATAAAATGCCGATAATCGGCTTTCCACAATGACTGACTGACTAACTGATTGACTGACTGACTACATGTGTGACTCACTGGTTGGTTGCTTGGCTAGTTGATTGGCTGTTTAATTGTTTACGTGGTTAATAGTTTCGTTGCCTGGTAATTTCGGTGCCTAGGAATTTATTAGCTAGTAACTGAGTTGGCTGGCTGGCTGGCTGGCTGGTTCATTCATTCAGTTTCATCAGTTTCATCCGACCGACCGACCGTCTGTCTGTCTGTCTGTCTGTCTGTCTGTCTGTCCAGTCGGGTTTGTTTTTCGATGGTTAGTGGTTTGAGAGTTCTGCGGTGCTCAGTTGGCAGCCAATTCTTCGAGGCTGAGTCAGTGAAGAAAGAAAGTCCTAGAAATCCTAGAAAGTCTTATCCTGGAAGAGCTTCCACAATGACACACCCGCCGCAGCCGCCGGCGTCCGATGAAGCATTCAGGTATGACTCACCACGCAGCATCAGCATCAGCAGCCAACGGCATCAGCAGCAGAGAGGCTGAGCCGATGGAGGCCTGGAAACGATGCAGGCCCTGCCGAGGTCTAAAGACCCCCTGGGCCGGAGATTGATCGAGGAATCGACAACGAGCTTCACACCGACTCGGATTACACGAGTGCATGAGCCTCTTGCACGTGCTGACACCCGATCTTCTCGCGCTACATAAATAGGAGCCTTAACACGTTCAGCGTCACGTGACGACTCAATACTAGAATTTTTGTTAAGTTTCTCTAGAACTGCATAAATCCGCCACTGCCTTTAGTCGGGTAGTGCCAGTCCCAAGCCTGGATAAAGGCGGGGGCGACGTCACGGCCTTTGATGCCATAAGATGTCGTTAAACATTGGAAACTACTAGAACTGTATATTAGCATCTGATTTTAAACCGTTATATCCTATTGGGGTTCGTGATGGTCTAGTGGTTAGCGTGCTGAACTATCAATCGAGAGTTCGGGGTTCAAATCCCCGCCATGGCAAAAATTTGTTTCGAGATTTCTGTTCCATCTGCTCCCTTAGTCACCTCAGCTATAACGAGTACACCGACTGTACATCTTAAGTGGGAAGACCATACGGCGAGGGAAAGAGAGAGAGAGAGAAAGACAGCGAGAGAAAGAGAGAGAGAGAAAGACAGCGAGAGAAAGAGAGAGAGAGAGAACGAGAAAGAGAGAGAGAGAGAGAGAGAGAAAGAGAAGAGAGAGAGAGAGAGAGAGAGAAGAGAGACAAAGAGAGAGAGAGAGCGAGAGAAAGACAGAGAGAGAGAGAGAGAGAGATAGGGGAGGGGTTGGCCAACCGCCCTCACATGCTGAAGCTAAGAAAAATGAAATAGTTAACGCTCCATATCCATGGCTGCCTCAGGGATAGCTTAAGGACTCCTTGTCTTTGTTTTAGTTTAGTTTTTCTTCTTCCTTCTCCTCCTCCTCCTCCTCCTCCAACTCCTCCAGCTCTTCCTCCTCCTTATCTTCCTCCTACTCGTCTTCTTCCTTCTCCTCCTCCTCACACTCGATAGAAAAGCCAATAGCGCCCATTTCTAAGGCCAAATGGAAAGTGACTGATGGCAGACAAGCATCGACGCTTCTCAGGGTTCGCTTAGTATGACTGAAGTTAGTCTAAACTTTCAACCGAGACTGCAATCCATACACATCTTGTATACACAAACTCTCCATGGCGCTGATGATGTTCAAGGGAGAGAATCGCTGGTGAATGAATGGTGCGAAGTGCGAAGCTCTCAGTGCTGACCGACTGGGAATCTGGGACCAGCGGAGTCCGGGAATGTTCTTTCCCAGGTCAAAAGAAAAAACCCACTCTGATCGAAATGTTCAAACCAGAGGCTCTGGTTTAACCTCTGGCAATCACCAGTTTTGTCATGCATACTAAACTACGGTATGATAGTCAAATTTGTCACATACTTTCTAAGGGCACGCTGTTAAACCGTTGGAAACTGAGCCTCCGCCCCAGACCCCTGTGAGTCTTATTGACTAAATCAAAAGTAAACTACCCAGTCTTTTATCAAAAAGCTCATGCCTGCCAGCTTCGTCCCGGACTCCGCTGGTCCCAGATTCCCAGTCGGTCAGCACTGAGAGCTTCGCACTTCGCACCATTCATTCACCAGCGATTCTCTCCCTTGAACATCATCTCCTAAATTTGATCCCAGGCCAATATATATATATATCACAGGTTCATCCTGAATGCCATTGTTTTCCTTCCTAGGAACAATCCCTGGGGTTGGAAAAGTGACGGCCTTTAGGTTTTAGAAAGGGAAGATACCTTATTCCACATCTCAATAACGCCCGATCTCTGGCTCCCTCTCTTCCTCCTTCCCTCCTTCCTTCCTTAAAATCCCTGGCCCAATCCACTTCGGACAGAACAGGAAATCCGGTAAAAGCAGCAGAGATAAGGAGACGAGGAGACCGGCTGTTAAAACTGCCAGAAGCAGAGAACCAGCGCATGGCGACGGTAACTGACACTAAGAGCCAGAGCAGAGAACCAGCGCATGGGATGACGTCAGTCGATGCTGGTTAACACCAGACGAGGCCGATAATAGATAGGCTATCACCCGTATATTAACCATACACACTGAGCCACACAAAGACCATTATGCTCCACGGACACACACACACGCACCACAACACATAAACCCACTCTTAGACATACATAGCATACAGACCACCTATTCCATAATGTACACACAGGATTTGGAGTGTAAATATATATGCATCGTATGATATCTATGATACTGTGTAAGGCCTATATATTATATACTCCACATACAGATTTATATACATCACACAAACACGTGTTTACAGTATATGCGTAAATATGTAGATACATATATATGCACAGAACGTATAACAATAATAATAATAATAATAATAATAATAATAATAATAATAATAATAATAATAATAATAATAATAATAATAATAATAATAATAATAATAATAATAATAATAATAATAATAATAATAAGACGATATGTAGAGCGCTGTAGGATGGCTAAGGCCGAGAAAAGGGAGCTGTACATGCCCAGGTATTCGCTGACTGCAGCCACAAGTGTCAACATGTACACAATAGTATCATTGTACTATATAGTATTATAGCATCATATCATAGCATGGTATGTGTATATATGTTATATATATATCTCTCTCTGATACTATGCATGTATACATTTTTAAAAGCTCCAGAATATATGTAGTATAAACACTTCATAAACGTGTGTATATATATATAACGTGTTCTATCGTAGAAGAACTCTCTTACAGTTCGTTTGAGGCTTAGTAAGGAGGAGCTGGGTGGTGCCTTGTGTATTTCGGGCTGGCGTGTAATCCTCTCCGATTATAGCCATACTATATAGTATTATTGGATTGACTGTCTAGTTCTGTGCGTTCTATCTGTCCTCTTGTGATCTGATCCTTAAATTCTCCTGATTCAGGTTGCCATCAGCCGTAGCTCGACTTTTGAGTTCTCTCACTTATTAGAATTCGCTTTGACTTCTCCAACGGATTATGATTTTGACGAGTTCATTTGACGCGACCATCGACTGATGTTTTTCCTATTATGATAAAGGCGCTATATTAAATTAGACTAGAGAAGTATTATTACTATTTCTGCATTTATTTAGCGCCACTATCTAATGGCTAGGCCATTGGCGCCGAGAAACTGAGTGAAAGACTGGCTGAAGTAGCGTGTAGCATCGGGTTGGGAAAGATTCATTCTACAGTGGAGTCTTTATGGCGAAGATTGGGGCATATGCTGGCCTAGTAAGCTACATCGGTAAGCGCGTACGCCGAGGAAGCCTCTGTGCGTGAGGATCCCCGGTTCGCATCCCGGTCGTGGTTTATTTCAGAGATCTGAATCTCGGGCTAGTACGGTCCGTGCACGGGATCCTTAAATGGCGTGTAGCGGTGGTGAAGGATCTCATCCGATAGGGTCGAGGCCATACGGTCGCTATAGAAAAACGTGTACAATTTACAATTTTTTACATTTTGAGGAGGTTTGGGTGGAGCAAAACTTGAGAGTCACGCCCAGTATCCCCATCTTCAGTGGTAGAGCTGTGGGTTGAGAAGGAAAACAGTTTCGATTCTAATGATGCCACGTTTTGTAGCGCAGGGTTTGTTTTGTAAACTCGAACTCAAAAACTAAAGAAGACGATTGGACAGACAGGCAGACTGACAAATGGACAGACGGACAGATGGACAGACACAGACAGTTAGACGTACAGCACACAGTAGCAGCCAAGACACATACAACCTGGCTATCTGAGTGAATACAGGCTGGCGGGACTCACTCAATCGCTCACTCACTCCTTCTCTCACTCATTCGACAAGTACTTGATCTCTAATTCTAAAAACCAGCCACCGTAGCCGTCTGACTGTCTACCTGCCTGACCCTCGGATCTTGACCTCGAACCGAACCTGACCTTACCAGCCTATCGATTCTTTTTAAACTGTGAATGATCTGGTTCTCGCGACTTAAAGATCTTAAACTTTGGGCGCTGTAGGAACCTCGAGATTACAATTACGATTACGATTACTGTCTGCAAACAAAAATGCCTGCTTCGGAGAAGGCTAGCTTACCTTGGGCAAGAAGTCCTCCAGCGGAGTGTCAGACGTAAGACAAGACAGCTGTAGCCCGATCGATGGGGCAAAAAATCCCCACACGAAGAGACGGGGCTGGGTAGACAGACAAAACTGGGGCGTGTCCCTGTTTCAATGCGTTCCACCCGTGCCTCTTGTATTCATTCGGATCTCGTATTATTAACGCAGGGATCGGCGAAGTCCGGGCAGCAGCCAAGCAGGGTGGCTGGCTGGCTGCCTCGTCTGTAGCATTCCGTGTATAGACTTGGATGAAAAGCCCGACATCAACCGCACATAACTTGGCAGGTAAAGCCAGGAGATTTGCGGCGAATGCTGTTAATAAGGGAGTCCAGAATTTGCTATTTTCGCTGCTGCGCTGCTGCGTTGGTCTATTTGTTTAACCACATCGCACTCAGCGCTCGATAAGTAAGTAAGTAAGTCTGGGTGCGTAGAGGTCTATGGGGTAGATGAGGTTCATAGGCAGCGCTGGAACTACTCGACGACGTTGAGATAGAAATAAATATATCGGTTTTATATAGCGACCTTATGGCCTCGACCCTGCTCATTTTGCTATGAATTTATCGGGTGAGATCCTTCACCACCGCTGCCCGTTTGAATGGGCGCCACGCCATTTAAGGTTCCCGTGCGCGGACCCTACTAGCCCGAGATTTAAATCTCTGAAATAAGTCACGAACGGGATGCGAACCTGGAATCCTCACGCACAGAGGGTCCTTGGCATACGCGTTTACCGATGTAGCTAACTAGGGCAGCACATCTTGCTCTGATCCGTTGACGAAGCCAGCGACTCCAGCAGCAAAGCCTCTTGGTTGCTGCTGAATGAAATAAAATGATTTAAAAGATGCACAGACAAAAATAAATAAACTATTACTAATGATAAAGATACTGCGGCTACTACTACTACCACTACTACTACTGCTGCTGCTGCTGCTTCTACTACTACTACTATGCTACTATTACTATTACTACTACTAAGGCACGGAAATCGATTGGATAGAGAGCTCGGCTTGTAACTCAGAGAGTACGGGTTCGAGTCTCCTCTCCTGAAACGGTTAGTGTGTAGGGACCTTGAGCAAAAAGTCCTTCACTCACAATTGCTCAGCACCATCGACGCTTTGTCCTTTGGTCCTGTTCAGCCAACCAGTGCAATAAGAATGGACCAGGCACATTAAGAGCTATAAATAGAGATAGAATTATTCAATCCTTTTCTGCTGATTCCTCTTCTCCCCTTATCTAGCCTCCCGATACAGTCACGAACACTACCCACCGTAGCCGTCTGCCTTTCTCGCTGATTTGTTGGATCTTGACCTGGAAGTGAGCCCTTCCTGTCTAGCGATTTTGTTTTGACTGAGCGCCTGTGAATTATCTGGTTCCCCGACTTAGCTTTCGTTGGGTATCGTAGAAATTTCGAGCTTATACTGTTATCTTGCCGCTCCAATTCCAGACATAATCCACCGTAGCCGTCTGACTGCCTGCCTGCCTGATTCTTAGATCTTGATCTGGAATCAATTCTGACCCTTCCTGCCTATCGATCTTGTTTTGACAGAGTGTCTGTCAATAAGCTGGTTCCCGCGACTTAGCTTTCGTTGGGCGCTGTATAAATCTCTGGTTTAAGATTACGAAATTGTTTTGCCCCAGTTGTGCGTTTATTTTTATCGTGCGGCGTCAAATGAACCCTTTTTATTGAGGTTCAGACACCGATCGGAAGTCGTACTACAGTATTTTGGTCTCTTACACCGTGGCCCAATATTCATCGCAGACCCAATTGCACACGTGCACAAAAATAGACTGCGTCATTATTCTATGCGTGCTTCAATTCATGACGTCATTGGTTTCCAATCTAGTCTGATCCAAAGCAATCTAATCCAATCTGATTTGATTTGATCCTGTCCTACTCAACCCAACTCAACCAAACTTCATTCAATTCAACCAAAGCCAATCCAGTCTAATCCGATTCGACCTAATCTAATCTGGAGACTTCTATAGCGCCGTTATCATACTGCACAAGGCAGAGCCTTCTATTTTAGAATAGAAGGCTCTGGCACTAGGCATCAATCGATGGTGCTACAACACAGCCTCTAAACCCGTAAGACGCACTCCATTTCAGATGTGTTAGACTACCATTCTCCAGCAGTTCCTAAAAGGCGCTATTCAAATATTCATAAAGAAATGTTCAGCTACCTAAACACGTTTAATGTAATGTAATGTTTAATGTGATGTAATCAAAAAATGTAATCACAAATTTATAAAGCGCCACTTCGAGGTAAACTCCTCAGAGGTGCTCCAGGCCCGAAACTCAGAAGCACTGGGAATAAGAAGGTCTTCAAGCGGTTGCGGAAAAGAGGGGGAGATAGACTAAGAAGTTCCTGGCGTAGGTCATTAGGAAGCCCATTACACACAGACCTATTATGTGGCGCAGCTAATAGTTGGCAATCATAACTGCATGCGCGTTTATCTGGCCACTGTGTAGATTACCAACACGTGTGCTCCACATCGATTGCGGACCCACCCACTTGATAGAACCCTTGCTCTGTGCGACCTGTGTCGAGTTTCATCACAAGCTGCCAGGTCTGGATCGAATATAACAAACTCCAAAGGTCGGGCATCTGTGTTTCTAGCGCTATATAAGTAAAGACGGCGAGGTTTGTGGTTCATCGGAGTCTGACAGCAGCTGGAATCAGGACAAAATGACGACAATCACCGGAAGATGGAGGCTGATCACCACAAACAACTTGGAGGCGTACCATAACGCCATCAGTAGGTTGCTGTTTCAATCGCAGTAACTTCATAATCGTAATCGTAATTCCGAGTTTTCTACAGTGCTCGTCGAAAACCATCTCACGGGGAGCAGCCTATTCACAGGCGCTCAGTCAAAACAAAGTCGGTAGGCAAGCAGGTACCGAAGCAGGACGTTTTGGCGCCGCCGTTTTGGCGCGTCCGTTTTGGCGCTTATAAACATAAACGCATTTCTCAGTCAGCGTAGTAAACGTAGTACATAACATTTGACAATAAATGTTTATTTGTTTTTCATGCAAAGTTGTACTGTTCAATGCCGTAAACGCGCTATCTTTGTTAATTTGTTTTAATGCATCTAGAAATAAACGCAGCATATCAAAGCTTTAATACATTATGACATAAACGTAGTTTATCTAAGTTGTCAAGGAATGTTCAATGAATATTGTTCAATGCGTTACATTTTGGTAAGCTGTACAGTCCATCAGTTCACGAGTCCATCAAAAAATTATGCGATAGTCCTCTAAGGTACTCGATGATGTTTCGTTCGTTGTAACTCTCAACAATTGTCCTGATTCTGAGATCTGAGTCGACGTATTTTCTGCGCTTTACCGGTGGTTGGTCTGATAGGTATCACTCGTGGAGTAACACCTTGCGCGCTAACGTACCGTATCGGTTTAATTGTCGTATGGTAATAGGTAAGTAAGCCCTATCGAATAGCCAGAACGGCGATGCCAAAACGACGGGGCCAAAACGACCGGCGCCAAAACGGCGGTGCCAAAACGGGGCGCCAAAACGACACCTACCGAGCAGGTACGGTTTCAGATCAAGATCCAAAATTCAGGACATTGGAGTGTGGCTCAGTACAATAGACTGATGTACAACATTGCAATTCCAATTAAATATATTATAAGAATGCAGTACACTAAACTATACAGCACAATAGAGTTACATGTAGTGAGTGCGTAAGTAGCCGTTATTAGCGTTTGACAAGCTTCCACGGTTTTGGAATTTCCTCGTTGGACGCTCTAGAAATCTCGGGATTACGATTACGATTACGATTACGAATTGTATTGCATGGCATTGAAGTAGGCCGTATAGCATCGTAGTGCATTCGAGTGTATTGTATGGTATTTTAGACACTTCTGAGGAGTACAAGAACAAGCTGCGCCAAATAGCGACCGAGAGGAAGACCAACCCGGACTGCTATTTGAAGGATTTCCTCTACGACACAACGAATGGAACGATTGAAAGTATGGTCTTCGCAAATGGGGAGAAGATACGGGAGATCAAGTACAAGATCGGGTTGGAGCAGGACGGCAAGACCATCGACGGGAGAGCTATCAAGGTAACTGTGACGCAGGGGTTCTTTGAAGATGGGCGAGGGGCCTCGTGTTGGAAAGGTGGAGGGACTGAAATGAAGGAAAGGGCGACATGAAGTGGAAAGAGGTTAAGTGCAGGATTGGAGCATAGAAAAGGGGCAAAAGCCGCGATGGAAAAACGGAAAAGGTACCTGCAATAAACGGGAAATTTGTTAAAGGCCATATGACAAAATTCGACAACTAAAAGAGGCAATAAAAACTGGAAAACAGGCAATAAAAACTGGAAAATCATGTAATAAAAACTGGAAAAACAGGTAATAAAAACTGGGGAAAAAACAGGAAATAAAACCTGGCAAAGTAATAACAACGTCAAAAGACGGAGAAAAAAAGAAGAAAAAATTCTTCTCATTAGAAAGTGTTGGGAAAGCAAAGTAGGCCTAACATTAAGTTTAATTAACAATAAGGCTAAGTTAATTAAGAAGGCCCTACCAACTCTGTAAACTCTGGTTTCGCCACTGGCCAGATATATGAAATCTGTTTTTCAGGTTAAATGGATACTCATTGGCGACAACAAGATCACCTTCAACGAAAAAGGAACAGGTTTTGAAGCCAACGGATCCATTGAAGCCAAAGGAAACGAACTGACGGTGGTTAGTTGTTTAAATTGTCGATTGAGTGACTGAATGTAACAACGAATGAGTAGGAAAACGAAAGAGAAGAGAAAAGAAAGGAAAAATAAAATGATTAAGAGAGAAAGAAAGGAAGGAAGAAAGGAAGGAAGGATGGAAGGAAGAAGGAAGGAAGGAAGGAAGAAAGAAAGGAAGAAAGAAAGGAAGGAAGAAGGAAGGAAGGAAGGAAGGAAGGAAGAAAGAAAGAAAGGAAGGAAGAAAGAAGGAAGGAAGAAGGAAGGAAGGAAGGAAGAAGGAAGGAAGGAAGAAGGAAGAAGGAAGAAAGAAAGAAAGAAAGAATGAAAGAAAGAAAGTACTGAAAGACAGAAGAATAAAAGACAGGAATTCCTGAATATGAGGCTATATATAAATAAACACAATACATATATATATATATATATATATATATATATATATATATATATATATATATATATATATATATATATATATATATATATATATATATATATATATATATATATATATATATATATATATATATATATATATATATATATATATATATATATATATATATATATATATATATATATATGACAAGTGATGGAACGCAAGAAACAAAATCAAGAGAGTAGATTAGTAAGTAAGAAAGGAATGCTTTTAAGACGAGACACGGGTCTCAGTGGTTGTCTGACTCTATGCGAAATCGTTGGTCTTTGTTCAGGTCCTGACTGGCAACGGCGTCACTTCAACTCAGACGTTCACAAGGGTCAGCTGATTCAATCGACAGATGGTGACAGGTTGAAGCAGAAGCCTGCTCCCCGAAAACATTTTGCTCCGAAGCCTTAGTATCGCTGCTTGGCCTAATCGGGCTACATATATTTACTTACTCTTACTTTAAGAGTGTTTTCTCTCCTTTGACTGAGTAGTCATAAAATAACAGGTTTAACCACTAAATGTAGATTACGCGAATCCTTAGCGAAATATCTCTATATTGATTTAAGATACTATGATTAGAAGTGTTACAATAGCAGTTTTACTTGAATTTAATTAGGGTGTTAATATGGAACTGTTCTCTTTTTTAATACCGATTGAAATTGTCAGCTAATATAAAATTATAAAGCGGCAGCCACTGTGTTTGTGACATACGTCGTCTTCCTAACAATGTGACAAATGCCCCATCCCTGGACACATTCAAGTCACAACTCAAGATATATCTTTTCAAGATATCTTATGGCTGATAATTTTTAAACTCGTGTACAGCGCCATTTTCGTCGGCCGAGGCCGTGCTACGGCACTACATAAATTGTGTTGTTATAATAATAATAATAATAATAATAATAATAATAATAATAATAATAATAATAATAATAATAATAATAATAATAATAGTAATACTATTATTATTATTATTATTATTATTATTATTATTATTATTATCAGGTACTTCGCCGAAATATTATGTGAAGCAAGTATATCCTATAATTATAAACATCACGTCCAAGTGGCATCATAAGCGGGAAGGAGTCGTTTGCTACACCACACCCATTCCAAAAGAATGAATTTTTATTCCACAAAATCAGCAATTTCTCCACAATTTCGCCACATTCGTGAAAAAGTAGGGCATGGTAGCCGATTGGATAGAGAGCTCGGCTTGTAACTCAGAGAGTACGGGTTCGAGCCTCCTCTCCTGTAACGGTTAGTGTGTAGGGACCTTGAGCAAAAAGTCCTTCACTCACAATTGCTCAGCACCATCGACGCTTTGTCCTTTGGTCCTGTTCAGCCAACCAGTGCAATAAGAATGGACCAGGCACATTAAGAGCTATAAATAGAGATAGAATCATTCAATCCTTTTCTGTTGATTCCTCTTCTCCCCTTATCTAGCCTCCCGATACAGTCACGAACACTACCCACCGTAGCCGTCTGCCTTTCTCGCTGATTTGTTGGATCTTGACCTGGAAGTGAGCCCTTCCTGTCTAGCGATTTTGTTTTGACTGAGCGCCTGTGAATTATCTGGTTCCCCGACTTAGCTTTCGTTGGGTATCGTAGAAATTTCGAGCTTATACTGTTATCTTGCCGCTCCAATTCCAGACATAATCCACCGTAGCCGTCTGACTGCCTGCCTGCCTGATTCTTAGATCTTGATCTGGAATCAATTCTGACCCTTCCTGCCTATCGATCTTGTTTTGACAGAGTGTCTGTCAATAAGCTGGTTCCCGCGACTTAGCTTTCGTTGGGCGCTGTATAAATCTCTGGTTTAAGATTACGAAATTGTTTTGCCCCAGTTGTGCGTTTATTTTTATCGTGCGGCGTCAAATGAACCCTTTTTATTGAGGTTCAGACACCGATCGGAAGTCGTACTACAGTATTTTGGTCTCTTACACCGTGGCCCAATATTCATCGCAGACCCAATTGCACACGTGCACAAAAATAGACTGCGTCATTATTCTATGCGTGCTTCAATTCATGACGTCATTGGTTTCCAATCTAGTCTGATCCAAAGCAATCTAATCCAATCTGATTTGATTTGATCCTGTCCTACTCAACCCAACTCAACCAAACTTCATTCAATTCAACCAAAGCCAATCCAGTCTAATCCGATTCGACCTAATCTAATCTGGAGACTTCTATAGCGCCGTTATCATACTGCACAAGGCAGAGCCTTCTATTTTAGAATAGAAGGCTCTGGCACTAGGCATCAATCGATGGTGCTACAACACAGCCTCTAAACCCGTAAGACGCACTCCATTTCAGATGTGTTAGACTACCATTCTCCAGCAGTTCCTAAAAGGCGCTATTCAAATATTCATAAAGAAATGTTCAGCTACCTAAACACGTTTAATGTAATGTAATGTTTAATGTGATGTAATCAAAAAATGTAATCACAAATTTATAAAGCGCCACTTCGAGGTAAACTCCTCAGAGGTGCTCCAGGCCCGAAACTCAGAAGCACTAGGAATGAGAAGGTCTTCAAGCGGTTGCGGAAAAGAGGGGGAGATAGACTAAGAAGTTCCTGGCGTAGGTCATTAGGAAGCCCATTACACACAGACCTATTATGTGGCGCAGCTAATAGTTGGCAATCATAACTGCATGCGCGTTTATCTGGCCACTGTGTAGATTACCAGCACGTGTGTGCTCCACATCGATTGCGGACCCACCCACTTGATAGAACCCTTGTTCTGTGCGACCTGTGTCGAGTTTCATCACAAGCTGCCAGGTCTGGGTCGAATATAACAAACTCCAAAGGTCGGGCATCTGTGTTTCTAGCGCTATATAAGTAAAGACGGCGAGTTTAGTGGTTCATCGGAGTCTGACAGCAGCTGGAATCAGGACAAAATGACGACAATCACCGGAAGATGGAGGCTGATCACCACAAACAACTTGGAGGCGTACCATAACGCCATCAGTAGGTTGCTGTTTCAATCGCAGTAACTTCATAATCGTAATCGTAATTCCGAGATTTCTACAGTGCTCGTCGAAAACCATCTCACGGGGAGCAGCCTATTCACAGGCGCTCAGTCAAAACAAAGTCGGTAGGCAAGCAGGTACCGAAGCAGGACGTTTAGGTGCCGCCGTTTTGGCGCGTCCGTTTTGGCGCTTATAAACATAAACGCATTTCTCAGTCAGCATAGTAAACGTAGTACATAACATTTGACAATAAATGTTTATTTGTTTTTCATGCAAAGTTGTACTGTTCAATGCCGTAAACGCGCTATCTTTGTTAATTTGTTTTAATGCATCTAGAAATAAACGCAGCATATCAAAGCTTTAATACATTATGATATAAAAGCAGTTTATCAAAGTTGTCAAGGAATGTTCAATGAATATTGTTCAATGCGTTACATTTTGGTAAGCTGTACAGTCCATCAGTTCATGAGTCCATCAAAAAATTATGCGATAGTCCTCTAAGGTACTCGATGATGTTTCGTTCGTTGTAACTCTCAACAATTGTCCTGATTCTGAGATCTGAGTCGACGTATTTTCTGCGCTTTACCGGTGGTTGGTCTGATAGGTATCACTCGTGGAGTAACACCTTGCGCACTAACGTACCGTATCGGTTTCATTGTCGTATGGTAATAGGTAAGTAAGCCCTATCGAAGAGCCAGAACGGCGATGCCAAAACGACGGGGCCAAAACGACCGGCGCCAAAACGGCGGTGCCATAACGGGGCGCCAAAACGACACCTACCGAGCAGGTACGGTTTCAGATCAAGATCCAAAATTCAGGACAATGGAGTGTGGCTCAGTACAATATACTAATGTACAACATTGCAATTCCAATTAAATATATTATAAGAATGCAGTACACTAAACTATAGAGCACAATAGAGTCACAGGTAGTGAGTGCGTAAATAGCCGTTATTAGCGTTTGACAAGCTTCCACGGTTTTGGAATTTCCACGTTGGACGCTCTAGAAATCTCGGGATTACGATTACGATTACGAATTGTATTGCATGGCATTGAAGTAGGCCGTATAGCATCGTAGTGCATTCAAGTGTATTGTATGGTATTATAGACACTTCTGAGGAGTACAAGAACAAGCTGCGCCAAATAGCGACCGAGAGGAAGACCAACCCGGACTACTATTTGGAGGATTTCCTCTACGACACAACGAATGGAACGATTCAAAAAAAGGTCTTCATAAATGGGGAGAAGATACGGGAGATCAAGTACAAGATCGGGTTGGAGCAGGACGGCAAGACCCCCGACGGGAGACCTATCAAGGTAACTGTGACGCAGGGGTTCTTTGAAGATGGGCGAGGGGCCTCGTGTTGGGAGGGTGGAGGGACTGAAATGAAGGAAAGGGCGATATGAAGTGGAAAGAGGTTAAGTGCAGGATTGGAGCATAGAAAAGGGGCAAAAGCCGCGATGGAAAAGCAGAAAAGGCATCTGCAATTAAACGGGAAATTTGTAAAAGGCCATATGACAAAACTCGACAACTAAAAGAGGCAATAAAAACTGGAAAACAGGCAATAAAAACTGGAAAATCATGTAATAAAAAACTGGAAAACAGGTAATAAAAACTGGAGAAAAAACAGGAAATAAAAGCTGGGAAAGTAACAACAACGTCAAAAGACGGAGAAAAAAAAGAAAAAATTCTTCTCATTAGAAAGTGGTGGGAAAGCAAAGTAGGCCTAACATTAAGTTTAATTAACAATAAGGCTAAGTTAATTAAGAAGGCCCTACCAACTCTGTAAACTCTGTTTTCGCCACTGGCCAGATGTACGAAGTCTGTTTTTCAGGTTAAATTGGGACTCATTGGCGACAACAAGATCACCATCAACGAAAAAGGAACAGGTTTTGAAGTCAACGGATCCATTGAAACCAAAGGAAACGAAATGACGGTGGTTAGTTGTCTAAATTGTCGATTGAGTGACTGAATGTACGAACGAATGAGTAAGAAAACGGAAAAGAAGAGAAAAGAAAGGAAAAAGAAAAGTGATTAAGAGAGAAAGAAAGGAAGGAAGGAAGAAAGGAAGGAAGGAAGGAAGGAAGGAAGAAGGAAGGAAGGAAGGAAGAAAGAAAGGAAGAAAGAAAGGAAGGAAGAAGGAAGGAAGGAAGGAAGGAGGGAAGGAAGGAAGGAAGAAGGAAAGAAGGAAGGAAGAAGGAAAGAAGGAAGGAAGGAAGAAAGAAAGAAAGAAACTAAGGAAGGAAGGAAGGAAGGAATAAAGAAAGAAAGTACTGAAAGACAGAAGAATAAAAGACAGGAATGCTTGAATATGAGGCTATATATAAATAAACACAATATATATATGGTATACATATATATATATATATATATGACAAGTGATGGAACGCAAGAAGCAAAAATCAAGTGAGTAGAGTAGTAAGTAAGAAAGGAATGCTTTTAAGACGAGACACGGGTCTCAGTGGTTGTCTGACTCTATGCGAAATCGTTGGTCTTTGTTCAGATCCTGACTGGCAACGGCGTCACTTCAACTCAGACGTTCACAAGGGTCAGCTGATTCAATCGACAGATGGCGACAGGTTGAAGCAGAAGCCTGCTCCCCGAAAACATTTTGCTCCGAAGCCTTAGTATCGCTGCTTGGCCTAATCGGGCTACATATATTTACTTACTCTTACTTTAAGAGTGTTTTCTCTCCTTTGACTGAGTAGTCATAAAATAACAGGTTTAACCACTAAATGTAGATTACGCGAATCCTTAGCGAAATATCTCTATATTGATTTAAGATACTATGATTAGAAGTGTTACAATAGCAGTTTTACTTGAATTTAATTAGGGTGTTAATATGGAACTGTTCTCTTTATTTACTACCGATTGAAATTGTCAGCTAATATAAAATTATAAAGCGGCAGTCACTGTGTTTGTGATATACGTCGTCTTCCTAACAGTGTGACAAATGCCCCATCCCTGGACACATTCAAGTCACAACTCAAGATATATCTTTTCAAGATATCTTATGGTTGTTAATTTTTAAACTCGTGTACAGCGCCATTTTCGTCGGTCGAGGCCAAGCTACGGCGCTACATAAATTGTGTTGTTATAATAATAATAATAATAATAATAATAATAATAATATTATTATTATTATTATTATTATTATTATTATGATTAGGTACTTCGCCGAAATATTATGTGAAGGAAGTATATCCTATAATTATAAACATCACGTCCAAGTGGCATCATAAGCGGGAAGGAGTCGTTTGCTACACCACACCCATTCCAAAAGAATGAATTTTTATTCCACAAAATCAGCAATTTCTCCACATTTTCGCCACATTCGTGAAAAAGTAGGGCACGGTAGCCGATTGGATAGAGAGCTCGGCTTGTAATGCGTAGAGTACGGGTTCGAGCCTCCCCGGCCTGAGACTGCCACTGTTTAGGGACCTTGAGCAAAAAGTCCTTCAGTCACAGTTGCTCAGCCCCATCGATAGATGCTTACAGTAGTCGTCAGATAATGGCGCTTAATAAATGCAGAAATAATAGGTCGGATTATTCAACGCAGTTCACTGTCGACTTAGTTTACGAATGACAGCACATACATATGTGAGCTCATAGGCGGTCAGTGCATCCAAATCTGATCGCATTGATTCGCTCCGCTCCACTGCACTAAACTATGTTACTAGCGAAAGTAAAGTAGACATGGAAGTAAAGTAAACATGGAAGTAAAGCAAACATGGAAACAAAGTAAACATTTAAGTAAGGTTAACATGAAAGTAAAGTAAAAATTTAAGTAAAGTAAACATGGAAGTAAAGCAAACATGACCTAGAACAGTGCTTCTGTGAAGCACTTAAAAGGGCCTATAGTAAATGTCTTGATACATACAGACAGACAGACATACACTACACTACAATCCAATCTAATCGACTTCCATAGCGCCTCTATCATAGTGCACAAGACATAAATCGAGAGTTTAGTTGCTTCAAGCGAAACCGCAGTGAAAACTCGTAATCACTGAGAAGTCCAGTCGAAATCTAATACGTGCGACATGCGCACATACTTACTTACACACACATAAATACTTCCATAAACACATACCATACACACATGCACACATACATACCTACATACATACATACAGTACATGCATACTTACATACATACATACATACATACATACATACATATAATCATACACAATCACACATACATACATACATACATACATACATACATACACAATCACATATATGCAGACATACAATGCAAGACTTTCAAGCTGGCGCCCCAACGACTGAAGACTACAATTTTAGACCCCAGACTAAACCATATGTACAATCCATATCAGAACAGTGCCGCTAATACTAATAGCATGCATGTACGTATTGCGTCGTCATAGGCATGCATCGTTATACATCATTAGGCATATATACACATGCATTTGTATCTATGACTACACATGTTTGTATGTATAGATATGTATCTAGTATAAGACTAGTTACTGATAGACAAATGAGGCTATTTAGCAGGGACCATTTGCACCTAGTTCTCGCAGGTTGACCTCACATCTGCTTGCATGACTGCCTGCCTGCCTCTCTCTCGGTCTGTCTTTCCGTCTCTCTGTGTATTTCTCTGACTTTCTCTGTCTGGCTTTTTCAAGCGTAGTAACAGTAATTAATTTGTTATTTTCTAGAACACATGGGTACATTTACTGATAAACAGAACCAACACGTGCGCTTCAGCAAACAGCGGAAAACAACCCGGTTATGTACTAGACGTTTCTGTTTATTAGGGCCATTGCAAAGGCTCAACCAGACGCTTCCATGTAATTGGGTTACTGGGCTGCGTACTTTAAGCTGAGTGGTTAAATTATGGGGCTCTTTCTACAGCAGTAACTAAACATACATTGATATAAACAAACGCGCAGACATACATACGCATACGTATAATGTTGCAGATATACATGAAAACATACATACATACATGTTTACATACATACATACATAAATACATGTTTACATACATACATATACATACATTCAAACCAATACAATCGTACATACATACATGCATGCACACATATATGCACACATGCATACACACATGCATACATGCATAAATACATGAATAAACATGCATACATACATACATATAAACATACACGTACATACATACATGCAAACATACAGCTACATATACATACAGGCATACATACATAAGTACATGCATGCATCCTAACATATATATGAATATACATACACATAGATACATGCATATATACACATGCAAACATGCATACATACATAAACAAGCATGCATTCACACATAGATACATACATACATACAAAAATTCTGTACATCACATCGTACTTAGCATACGTGCGTCTAGACTTTGGTTTAGAGGTCTCTGTTACTGTGAGAGGCATATCCATTGTCTCACAGACTGCTGGTGTAAATACATGAGCTGGGTTAACACTATCGCCTATCGTCCTTCCTCATCCTCGATGCTAAGTGCTTCAAAAACTCTGAACATGCTGTCATCTTTCAACTCTACTTGGGAATCTATTGGTCGGGTTTTGCTTGTTTGCGCGAGCTTGCCACTTCTAGTCATCTGAGCAGTGTTTGCTAACGAATGAATGTTATGTTCTTAATGACGTTTAACATCGTTAGCGCATGAGTTTTTCTTGCAGAGGCGCTAAACAAATTTCTGATTACAATTACAATTACAAATATAAAGTATATTACAGGAACATTTTACTAGATGTTGCTATACTCAAATATATATATATATATATATAATATATACATACATAGAGAGAGAAACAGAGCGAGACAGAGACAGTGTACCTGTTATGAGAGAGAGACAGAGAGACAGAGTGTATGTGTGTATGTGTGTGTGTGAGAGAGAGAGAGAGAGAGAGAGAGAGAGAGAGAGAGAGAGAGAGAGAGAGAGAGAGAGAGAGACTATTTCCTATAGGCTGGAAATTATACAAACACGTAGTCTCCATTTGCTATAGGAGCACATAAATATATTTATCCTAGTATAATTTGGAGCGCATGTAGGCCAGAGAGCGCGTGAATGGATAAAAACTGCGGCTAGTGGGTCATGAGATAGTCTTAACCGCTTGGCGTAGATAAGCTACAGAGGCAGGAGCTTATGATCATCAGACGAGAGGAGAAAGGCAACGAACAGTCTCTGTGGCTAAGTGACTAAGAAACTGAGACGCAATGGCGAACATTAACGGAAAATGGAAACTGGTCAGCAGGTCCAATATGGAAGCCTTCCACAATGCCATCCGTAAGTATGTTCGTCTTGCAATGGCTAAGTGAATCAAAGCATTGGAACTAAGCTGCCGTTTGGAATAACTCTTGTTGGCTACATTGGTTAAAGCGTACGTCAAGGCGCCTCTGTGCGTGAAGATGCCGGTTCGCATATCGATCGTGGCTTATTTCAGAGATTTTAATCTTGGGCTAGCACGGTCGGTACACAGGGACCTTAAAGGGCGTGGCGCCCTTAAAACGGGCAGCGGTGGTGAATTCACTTAATACGAGCAGAGGCGAGACCATTCGGTGGCTATAGTAAACGTGTAATCATTTATATTTGAAAATCTTCCATTGGGAATTCCATGATTTTCAAATCTCGCATTTGACTTCTACCATTTTGAATTCTACCATTTGAATTTTACCATATGAACTTTTACCATTTTGAATTCTACCGTGTGAAATTCTACCATTTGGAATTCTATAATTTTAAATTCTACCACTTGATTTTTTTGCCGTTTGAAATTCTAACGATTTTGAGCCACTTGAACTTCTATAATTTGAAATTCTACCATTTCAAATCCACCAATGCATTCCAATGCAATACTATACAAGACAAAATGCATATAAAATCATCTTCACATGGGTAAATATACAATACAATGCAATGCAACATAACGCCATACAGCGTAATCGTAATCGTAAACTCGAGATTTCTACAGCGCCCAACGAAAGCTAAATTGCAGGGAACAGCTTATTCACAGGCGCTCAGGCAAAAAAATCGATAGGTGAGAAGGACGAGATTCGGTTCCAGGTCAAGATCCAAGGGTCAGGCAGGCAGACGGCTACCGTGGATGGTGTTTGGAATTGAATCTGCGAGATAGACAAGAAAAGAAGGGGAAACTGCACACCAAAGCACCCTAGAATTAAAAATACCCTACCATAAAGTAGGGTATGGGGGTACAACTGAACAGGGATAGAATACTTGGAACTGTCTGTCTGAGTATTTATGCATACTTGACCAGATACCCCTCCGGAGTTCAAGGAGAAGGCCCTGGCATTCGCTGCGGCGATCGAGAAGGATCCAGTCAACAACATCGAGGAGGTGGAAGTCAATATTTCAGAAGGTAAAATCAGCAGATCGATCATAATCAACGGCGAGAAGAAATGGGGAATGGGGTACAAGATCGGAGTGGAAGAGGAAGTGACAGGACCAGACGGACGAATTACCAAGGTAAGTTAGTTACCTAGACACCGGGGAGCGATAGTCTAATCGTTAACCGGCCAGACTGTCAGTCGGAAGGTCGGGAGTTCAAATCTCCGCCAGGGCAGAAATTTGTTTCGAGACTTTGGCTTCACTTGTGACCCCTAACCAACTCGGTTGCAATGAGTGCGATAACTGTAAACTGTCGATGAGAAGATCAGGCAGCGAGGGTGAGGGCTGGCCAACCGCCCTAATATGGCCAAGCTAAGAAAAACGAAGTCGCTAACATTGCATACCAGTGGCTGTTTCCGGCCTAGCTAAAGGGAATGCTCCTCCTCCTTCTTATTCTCCTCCTACGTCTCCTTCTCCTCCTCCTCATTCTACTCCTCGTTCTCGCTTCCCTCCTTCCTCCTCCTACTTCTCTTCCTTCTCTTCCTCTTTCTGTTCCTCTTCCTCTTCTTATTTTTCTTGTTTCTTCATTTCGTTCTTCTCCCCTCCTCAAGCGCCTTTCAAGTTTCTCAGAAGCCTACGCTGCCTAATTAGTGTTAAAAGATGTTAAGTATACATATAACGATACACATTGGGTCTCTGTGTATGTGTTTGTGTTTGATGGCTGGGAATCTATCCAATATGTCGTGTCTTAAATACAGGCACTACATAAATAAAGCCGCTACATGGGCTTCTTATCATGTGCAGATGGACAGTAAAAAAAATTTGCGGGAATAGTTTCCCACTTGACATTCGTAGTCTATTTTCTGGACAATAAACAAGTAACATTTTCCTCCCTAGTTAAACCTTAACTGCTCAGATCTGCTGGCTTGCCGCGTTCATAGCGCTTTTGAGGAGCTTCTAAAAGGCGCTTTATAAAAATCCGGATGCACTGAGATGAATATTTATACAGGTCACTATATAACTGGAACATCATCACCATCATCACCATCATCATCCATCATCATCATCCATCATCATCATCATCATCATCATCATCACCATCATCATCATCATCATCATCATCATCATCATCATCATCATCATCATCATCATCGTCATCATCGTCATCATCGTCATTATCATCGTCATCATCGTCATCATCATCGTCATCATCGTCATCATCATCATCATCATTTTAGCATTTATTAAGCGCCACTATCTAACGACTAAGCATCAATCGATGGCGCTGAGCAATTGAGAGTGAAGGACTTGCTCAAAGTTACTACGCAGTAACCGTCTCAGGGCGTGAGTCTCGAACCCGTACACTCCTTGTTACAAGCCCAGCGCTTTAACCAATCGGCTGCCGTGACCTACATACAAGGCGATCGCTCCAACCAATCGGCTGCCGTGACCTACATACAAGGCGATCGCTCCAACCAATCGGCTACCGTCCGATGTTGTTGTATGACTTCTTTCCACGTGCAATGGACGATAAACCAAATCCACTATGACTCATTCAAATTGAGAATCTGATTGGGCTTAATGAAATTACTGTTGGGCTTCTTTTTAAGAGCAGGTGACTGACTCCTCCGCACAGCATCTGATTGGGATTGATATTGTTTTCACGTGCAGGGTATCAGCCATGTGGTCAACGACAACAAGATAACTTTCCAGGGCAAAGGAAGTGACTTCGAGACAAGTGGAATTATGGAGGTTGTGGGAAATGAACTCACGCTGGTCAGTCTTGCAATTTAAATTTGAAGGAAAGAAAAAAGGAAGGAAAGAAGAAAGGAAGGAAGGAAGGAAGGAAAGAAGGAAGTAAGGAAAGAAGGAAGGAAGGAAAGAAGGAAGGAAGGAAAGAAGGAAGGAAGGAAAGAAGGAAGGAAGGAAAGAAGGAAGGAAGGAAAGAAGGAAGGAAGGAAAGAAGGAAGGAAGGAAAGAAGGAAGGAAGGAAAGAAGGAAGGAAGGAAAGAAGGAAGGAAGGAAAGAAGGAAGGAAGGAAAGAAGGAAGGAAGGAAAGAAGGAAGGAAGGAGGGAGGGAGGGAGGGAAGGAATAAACGAATGAAGCGCCAGTGAATGGACTAATAAATGAATGAAAGAGAGAACGAACGAACGAATGAAAGAAAACAGGAAGGAATAGATCAAGTATGAAGATTTAATTAATAAATGAACTAATAATGTTACATAGATTTATGATGCATTTATGTTTTAATTATATCCCTAAACTTTTGATAATTTATGATAAATGATTCGTAAATATCTGACGAAAATATGTTTGATAAATGCTTTGTAAATATTTCGTAAATTGTTGAAAAATATCTTGAAAATTTTTCATTAATGTTTCGTAACTATTTTTAAATATTTCATAGATGTTTAATGAATGTTTTGTAAATACTTCATCATTGTTGATAAATGTTTCAGAAATATGTAATAAATAAATCATAATATTTCGTAAATATTCCTGTTGTTTTAGACACTCATTGGCAACGGAGTCACTGCGCATCAGAAGTTCATCCGGGTTTGAACTGCGTCAAGCAGTGGAAGAGGCCTTCGCTTCGACAAACAGCGGGGCACTCTTGATCTGCTTGCACATTTTAATATATGCGCTTGTGACTTGGTAGAAATAGTGTAGAGCTATAAATAGTTATATATAGAGTTATATAGACATATTTAATGTCCGCAAGCTATCAAACCACCGTTCAACAAATAGTCAATGAAATCAGAAATTGTACTATCAGTCTGGCGTATTTTAAAGCTAACCTACCTAAGCGAGCATCAAATGGAGTATAGTCTATTATTATGTTTCGAATGGAAATGCAGTTGGACTTAATTGTGTCGAGTCCAAAGCCCTTATGAACGATAATATTCCTGATTATTATGACTGCTATCGAGTGTTACGTCAAAAACACCCAATTCAAAGCAAAGATTACAGATGAAGGAAGACAGATGGCTAACTCCGGCGCAACGGGAAACTTTGACCGTGATTGGTGGGTTTCAGATCGACCAAACCACGCCCATAAAAGAAGATGCAGTAGGAAGCAATAATTCTGAATTCAGAGAAGCTTTGGAGGTGATTAATGGCTGTCGAAATTCTGTGAGGTAAAGATGCGGCCGAAGTCAATGGTCCTGGCAGCATTAAAGATGCTGATAAATACTAGATACTACTACTACTTCTGACGATATATATGAACTCAACCAAAACTAATATGATCTATGATCTTTGGTTGAAATGGCTTTGACAACTACTAAAGGAAGAATTTTCTTTCGTTTGCAGTTGGCGGGGGATAAAACGGCCGCCAACTGCAAACGAGGCAGCAGTCAATCGCATGACGGCGACTGCGTAATCTACCACTGAATACTGCGTCAGTAATATGCGCAGTTGCTCGTTAGATGGCACCAGGCTGTTGAAGCAGGCTGACGATTTCCAGTCACCGGAATCGGGTCCCAGTCGATAGCTGGCGCTTCGTTAAAGCAGTGGCGCCTCAGTAAGTTAACAGAGGGGTGGAGAGAAAACAAGCAAAAAGGATATCCGCTGACTAGAGTTGTAATGTCCAGACAACTGTCGCCGTTGTAACAATTTTTTAGTTTTCAGATTTCTGGTGATCTTTTTTATTTTTACAGGCATTTTCCTTTATTTCTATAAATTTTAATGAATCTGCTTCTTTATAATGTTATTGCCAACCAACAGAGACTCGATAACCTACTTACTTATACAAAGGCATAGGCGTATTGGATTGCTATATTAATTTTTGATTACAAAGGTATATCGGATTGCAATATTAATTTTTTTCATTTTTCGGCTGGTTCAGGAACGCACAGTGTTTTGCGGTCAGAAACACATTTAAAATCACTGTTCTAGAGAACTATTTACAGAAAACTAAACGAAGTCGAGTTCTATTAAATGAGAAAAAACGACTTCTATCCACGCAAAACGAACAAGTAATTGGTTTGTTCGTATAGGACCCATATTTTAATCAAGGCGTATTTTCGGTCTTTCTAAAAATAAACTAGCTGACCAAAGACTTTTATTCGTTTCTAGCGGCACAGTTTATATATCTTCAAAAGCAGAGACATTCATTTTATAGAAATCTTTAACATTAATATGGTTAATTAATTCACAAGAGAATAAACTGTGAAGTCACAAAGCTACTCATTAATATCGTAGTATGCATTCTAGCTTTTAATCATCACATATGATTAGATGTTTAGGATATACAACACTGAAACCTTTGCAACTATTCCATAGATGCACTAATATGCCTTCAAGACTAATTAGCAAATGTCATAAATATATGAACAAGAGAAAATGAAAAAAATACAAGATAAATATCAATAATGTTGGTAAATAAGTATGTATAAGCATAGACAGACAGACAGACAGGTAAAGAAATGAATATATAGATAACAAAGTAAACAAGCATGTGTAGGCATATTAAAAATAAATGGACTTTGACGATTTCTGTTCATACGTCACGCCATAGATGTTAAATAGGCTTAACCGAGAGAGACAAACGTCACGTCACTATATTCTAAGCAGATTTTCGCCCACAATTCAAACTCACATATTTAGTAACTAAAATAAATCCGCGTTCACTTCTTGGTTCAATAAATTTCAAGGGCAGAAACTACAGAGCTGTAATTGTAACTCAAAAATAAGCAAACCTCACATAGATTGAACGCAACTAGAGCGTTTCTAGTTTGGTTAACGTCTATGGCTTCTGCTTCTATAGATAGGCCTACATCTAAAACTACATGTATCTACAGAAGTAGAAGCCATAGACATTAACCTAACTAGAAACGCTCTAGTTGCGTTCAATCAATGTGACGTTTGCTTATTTTCGAGTTGTTCGAAAATTCGCCGCAAGCAAATAGGATTTGTTTGCTTGACAGAATGATAATTGGACTCCACTCGCCTTCCTTGTGGAAACTGACCTACGGAAAATTGACAACATGGAGTGTCGTCGATTGACCGAAACCACACGAATCCGTGGGCCGCAGCTGCGATGGATTGGCGCAGGGGTTAGAATCTGCGCTCGCTGTACAGACCGGCCGTTTCCTCTTCGTTCGAAAAACATCACCGAGACATGCAAGAATGTCATCCCTTCATTAGTGATACCAGATCTTGAATGCGTTTCGATAGAGTCTCCTTTAGACGTGAGTGGTTAAAGTTTTCTGTTTCTAAGGCCTAATGTCGTTGACATTTGCCAAAAAGAACTCCTGTGACTCCATTGCACGTAGGGTTGGTATACCATGTACATTTCTAACGATAAAATACTGGAGTATGAAATTGGATATTTGAGAAAACCTTTTTCTGATATGTCTTGAACAATAAACAGGGTATGATTTGCAGAGAACGTGGGGAAATTTCCACCCAAAAATATCCCAACAGTGGTATGCATTTCCCCATTTTCTTTCGCTCTTTTTGATTACTTCTTGCCCCAACGCATCCAATCAAATATCGCACCGAGTTCAATGGATAATTATCTAATTATTGGATGATTAGAGTGCAATTTTTGGGTTCCCATATTAAGATAATTTTCCCATTCATATCGATCCTTACCTTTCCTGCACTCAGGTGATTTTCTCCTGAGTGCAGGAAAAACCTTGGCAAAAGACAATGTCTTTCTTAAAAGCCTTGTAAAACGATAAGTTTTTCTTACCAGTATTGTCTGCCAACAGGAGATGCTAGGGTTGCTCTAACTCACAAAACCCATACTACCCTTTAGAAATCTATAGTAACAGAAATTCAACATGCCCCATTCTTAGTAACCTATCCGACCATTAAGGTAATTAGACAGACCCACCTAATCAGTACCTCCGTAAGTAAGTAAGTAATGCATTTGTTAACACGCCATATGTTCATCGGCTGAGGGAGGAATCGTAGGCATAAGCAACATTGTGCAGCACAGTGGTCTGTTCGGCTTGTAATCCAACGATTGCGTTTTCGAGCCTGCTGAGCGAACTCCGTATAACAAACATGTACAAGTTGCACACGCACAATTGTCTCTGTCACTAAGCAGTAGAATTTGGTATTGGGTTGAGCTGGGAAGTAAACAAATTCTTGAGAATCAGTGATTCCATATCCAAGATTTTGAGATTCGTCCATTGCCAGCTGAAGGGCCTTAGAGTAGGAAATGACCTTTCTACTATGCCACCTGGGAGGCTGCTTCTTTTACTTTAGGCAGCTTACTGTACGCTTAAGAAACACAGTCAATGACAGCAGACAATGATGCAGCACAAAAAGTCAGACATATACTGTAAAGTCTTTCACTAATTAGGCCTGAATTAGAAGCAATTGGACCACATTAAATCAATTACTGTAGCTAGATGTTGGCCACACTGGGATGATTTCTGTACAGATAAAATACGTCCACATGAATTTATAATCCTTTTCGTGAAGAATTTTCCAGATCGCCGGATGTGATGTCACAAGTCGATGCACAAGTCGATGCACAGCGCCACCTTGTTGGCGTCTGGAGAAAAACTCACAGCCTTTGACTCCTATCAGCCAGATGCGACGATGCAACAGATGCAAACAGTCCTAAAACAACAGCGAATGCAACAGTGCAACCAGATTTTTTACCTGTACCTGTCATTCAGTCAGGCATTCATTAATTCGGTTGATCTACCCTAATCTTATCAAATCAAAGCTAAGCTAAGCAAAGCTAAGCTAAAGCCGCTAAGCTAAGCTCCTTTATCATTATGCATAAAGCCTCAAGCGATGATCGCTCCAAGTGAAACCGTAATTAACCGTCGTATGCATTACAACAGTGACTTTCTTCAGAGATTTCAATCTCGGACTAGCACGATCCATACACGGATACTTTAAATCGTGTGACACTCATTCAATCGGGCAGCGGTGGTGAAGGGTCGCGCCAGATTAATTCATTGAAAAAAGCAGGGTCGACGCCATACGGTTGCTATATAAACCGTGTACATTTATATTTACTCCCATTTGGCTACCTAAGGCAGGTCTTATATACTTCCATTATATGCCTGCAATCAAGACGATCTCATGAAACGACGACGCAGCGGAAGTGGAATCAAGGACATGGCGAATATGATTAATTATTGTCATTTACCGAAGAACGAGTAATTGATGTCTCTGCCGTGTAGACTGTGAGCGTGTAATGTAAGAGGATCTTCAAGGGGCGTAGCTTTCGTCTAGAAAGTGGGGAAGGGGTATCAATTTTCTACCATCCCTCCCCAGTTCACTGTTGTTTGACAAATAATGTGAAAGGTCATTGGAGAATGCTGAGCTCATACCAAACTTAACCGGAACTGTTTGTTTACGGTCCGAATAAATGGGATACCTATCCTGTCCAAAAAGTAGGATACGGCAACCACGTATCCCCGAAAATGTCGTCTAAGGAACCATCCATCCAGAATCTCTGTGTGGTACATAAAGGCGCTATATTAATGACCAGAAACAGATTTATACAAACAAGGATCTACGTAGACAATGGGGCCACGCCCCTACTTAATTTTTTAGAACAACACTGAGTTGGTTCCTTCAAACTGATCAGGGCTAAGGCTGCTCACTAAAAACGTGTAAGTAAAATCTCATGATGAAAAATAGGAAACTGAAATGCTTCACCAGCTTAAACGCGATCGATACTCAAGGAAAACTGAAAAAATAAGTCTGGAAAATTACTGAAAAACTCATGGAAAGTCACTAAGAATCTGAAAAAGAAGACAAAAAAAACTGCAAAATGTTAATAAAATTTTTATGACGAGAAACGGTTGTCATAAATTTTGACTATAAAAAATGTTTGTCGATATTCTTGATGACTAAAGCAGCGGAAGTCACACATTTTCGAATGCGTGTCAGGTTAATGACACAATTTACTGTGTAAAACCACAGTAAATTGTGTCATTCACCTGACACGCATAGTCTGAAGAACTACTTGATGAAGCACTATATATATATATACTGTATGTATATATGCATATATATATTCATTAAATATAGTCACTTGATGACACTTCTAAGCAGAATGAGGTGATAAAACAGAAACTGTAATGGATGACATCGCTTCAACCTCGCTGAGTATATTGACAGAAAACGAAGCAACGCAGATATCCGTGATTAGCTAAGATAAATGAACCACAAATCAAACTCTTGCGTTTGATTAAAAGCAAAGCAGTTCGCCAGTTCGTTATCCAAACATCCACCCACCCATCCATCCATCCTACTGTCCATCCATTCATCCATCCGTCCATCCGTCCGTCTTTCCGACCGCCTATCAATAGAGTCAGTGATGGATGGTCTAATGGCTTCGTTATCAGATTATTGTATAACTCTGAGAAGTTGCTACATGAAATGAAAATATATGAATGTATGAATGAAACGCCGTCTGAAGATGGGACACAGAAGGTCACTTTTGAGGGCACTCATTAGCAATACTGCAAAAACATGTTTAATCAGACAGACAGACAGACAGACATACATACATACATACATACATACATACATACATACATACATACATACAAACACACAAAAACACACAGACAGTCAGAAACAATGAAGAAAATTCCTCAGAAGCCAATGAAGGTAACTTCAACATACTTGTTAAATGTTAACATACATGGTAAATGTCTCCATAGAAACTATATAGAAGCGTAAAGGTAAAAGTAATAAATACGCCTGTAACACACATCTATAAAAACTGCTTTAAAGACATGTTCCTGAGATAGAACTATCTTTTGACTGAGGAGACTTTCTTTAGGACACCTTCTGTAGGTTATATTCTTTAGAACACCTTTTTTAGAACACCTTCTTTATGACACCTTTTCATATTCTCCAATGAGTAGAAGATGGAGGGCTGGATGTGCTTGAGATGGCCTGGTATTTCACAAACGGTCGTCCATCGAAGTACTAACCCGTCTCGATGTGTCTTAACTTCCATGCGTCTGCCAGCGTCGTTCACATCAACAAAATCCAAGTGTCACTCAATATGTTATGTTATGCTACATTTAAATAAACTTATCAATTCTCACGCTTTCCATGTAGCTTTTCATCCGGAATCCATTGCCCTCACTTAATTATAAAGTCATTTGCATGTAAATGTGCATTTACATACATGAATATATATATGTGTGTATATGTGTATGTATATACTGCTGAGATTTATTGAGGAATGAAAGCGAAAGTAACGACACGAAAGCCAGTGTCGACCAAGGCGTACAAATGCGTCGCCACACAATGCCCCTGGGACCAATCCGTCTTGCCGTGTTTGATTACAGTTTGATAGATGCGATACCGAGTCATGGGATGATGACCGTTAATCTCCGCTGCTGATGCAGGAGACGACAGGGCTAGGTATCGACCTGGGTTGCTGCGGCAGATTGTCTCCAGAGGGACGAAGGATTAACCGACCGGAAGCAAGAGTAGTCTATCTTGGATGTGCTTTGAAGCGTGCAAATGTCAGGCGCCGTTCCAAGTCAATGCCTCTTCTTCTTCGAGGGAGCATCGATTATTATAAGGTCGGCGCTGAATGCATCGCAGAGCTATCTGATCCGTTCGGAGCCATTGGGGTCGACTGTTACAATACGATATCTTTATTTCTGCATTTATTAAGCGCCACTATCTAATGAATAACCACCAATCGAAGGCGCTGAGCAGATGTGAGTGAAGAACTTGCTCAAGATCAATAAATAGAAACCGTCTTAGTGGAGGCTGGAACCCGTACACTCTGCGTTACAAGCCGAGCTCTCTACCAACTGTATTCTATTTTTGCTTTGTACTTTATTTAACTGCATTGCATTGTCTTGCATTGTATTGCAATTTATTGTCTTCCATCTACAAGGGTCTGCTGAAGTGTGAGACAACCGTGAGCCATCGGAGGAGGATCACATCGCCCATCGTCGTTCCTCATCCTCGACTCTAGGTGCTACAGAAATTCCGAAGATGCTGTCATCATTCATCTCTAGTTTGGGAACCTGTTGTTTGGGCTTTGCGTGTGTGTGCTAGCATGCAATACTCAACAATACTATACTATGCTGAACTATACTATTCTAATGCAATTGTAATTGTAATCTCAAATCTGTATAGCGCCAGTTGAAGAGAAACTCAGCCGAGGGGAACTCAATCCGCATGAAAACACAAATCGACGATCAAATGGGGAAACAGGTTTCATGTGCTTTCGGAGAAGAGGAGGAAACGTCAAAGGAGCTCAAGGGGTCGCAGGTTGACATGCAGCTCATTTAAGTAGGATGGACCCGACCACGGGGAATTATACTACACTGTACAACACAATACTACACTACAGACACTACACGACACTACAGACACTACGCGATACTACAGACATTACACGACACTACAGAAACTAGGCCTACACTACACGAGGCGGCAGAGAGCCGGATATGAAATGCAATGCAATGCGTTCCAACACAATGGCTTCGAATGAGGAAGACATATCGCTACCGTCCGAATGTGGACGAACAATTGGATTTCAAATTTGTGCTTCTGCTTTGCGTCGCACGGTGGCGCTTCATTCGACTGTTCAACGTGATCGGTAATCTTCCTTTTCTCCACTTCTGATTCTCGTTTCAACAGTTGTCGCAAAAGCGCGCCCGAAAGGGCAGCAAATAGGAAAAGCACACCAGGTGCCGAAAGGCACTGGGTTTCTTTTAAAATCGCATAATGATATCGTCCGCCACATCGGATTTCTACAACGCTTATCCGATTGATTGTGAAATTGTCTACGGTTTCACTTTAATCGACCATCGGTTGACCTTGTGCATTTTTATAGCGGCGCTACATAAGTCACTAGTTGAGATTATTTGGTGGATTGCAAACTATGTGGTCTGGAGGATATAAGTTTAGAGATCTGTGCGTTGTTTACAGAGTCCTGTGAACCTGCCACTTGCTATCGAGTTTATATATTACACTACTCCAGTTCTTCCCAACCTGTGTGCGCGGCGCACAAGTATGCCGCGAGCGCAGTGGAAGTGTGCCGTGGCCGAATGTCGGAAATCAAAAGTTTTAAATGACAATAATATCACTGAATCAGACTATAAGCGCTGTCCCAGAATGATAAATTAGTCAAGTACAATTTATTACCGGGCAGATTTAACTGTATGTGAATCGGCATAGACCACCATGCGTTGCGTCTACTATCCAATGAACGAACTTACTTATTTACTCTGTGACATCATCGTTAGTAAGTTTAATGATTACGCGTGTTTGCATCATCGTATTTTCGGAAGTTGTCGACAAACACGTATTAATGATAAATTTCATGTTTACGAAAAAATTGCATCCTTATTGCATTATTTAGAGTTAATTTTAATTCTACGGAAATTAACATTTTGTTTTTTCTGCCCGGAAATGGCCGACTGCAGTGAAAGTCGTAAACGAAACACAAAGGGTATTTACAGTCAGTTGAAAACGACTTACGAGTGTACTTGTCAACCGCCGTTCAAGCTCGTGTTGACACAATTTCACATTCTTTGCAAAGTCAACCATCCCCCGATTAGCCATGGTTTCTCATGCTGGTTTTTGATTAATTTGTCCCGGTTGCGTATTCTTAGACCATACAGTGCTAGAACTATTATGCTATGTCGACCAATAGGAATACCAGGTTACGTCGACCAAAAATAGCGTGACCTAGCTTAGGCGAAAATGGCGACCAAGGGCGCTGGTTTCGAATGGTTGCCTGAAAAATTTCGTCCTTGGCATAAAATTAATTTAAAGAAGCTGAAGCATGATATCTTAGCATCTCCGTTGTGGTTAGCTCCTGCACAAACAGCGAATGAGCTAGCTATGCAGTTCCAGTCCACTTAACATTTTTCTGCTAATAAGATTTCATTTAGTTCTCAGCTTAAAAGTTACCTGTCCGCCCAGATTTTTGTCTTGTGGACTGACCTTCTGGATATTGACCTGAGTGTGGCTTGGTTTTGGCACACCATGGGTTGATGCCTTGTGCGTTAGACATCGGCGCATTGGAAGTTACTAATTATTATTATTTATCATTAAAACGAGGCAGTTTGAGGGAGTTACTAATTACTATTATGTCTTGTGCGTTAGACATCGGCGCATTGGAAGTTTCTAATTATTATTATTTATCATTAAAACGAGGCAGTCTGAGGGAGTTACTAATTACTATTATGCCTTGTGCGTTAAACATCGGCGCATTGGAAGTTACTACTACTACCACCACTACTACTAATTATTATTATTATTTATTTATTTATTGTTAAATTTAAAACGAAGCAGTTTGAGGGACAGCAATAAACCTAAAGTAGGTCACACTATTAATAACTCGAATTCTATTGGTCGACATCAATTGCATTCCTATTGGTCGACATAGCATAATAGTTTAATTTGTCCCGGTTGTCTGGTCCGGCTGACAATTCCTCATTATCAGTACTCACATCGACATAACGACATTGTTTTGTCATTATACACAGTTATAGACAAAAACATCGTAGCTAAGTGGATAAATAAACTTTGCTTATCTAAAATGAATGTGTATATATATATATGTATATGTATATATATATTATAATCTTATATATATAATAAGTACCATAAATGCAGTGTGCCATCTTGTGAATGGTTTTATGGAAGGGTGTCGTGGTTGAAAAAAGGTTGGGAAGCACTGCGTGACTACTCTATCCAGTTAACATTGCGTTTTATTCTTACTCCATCCCGTGTAGTTGATTCGTTGCACAATGTCGGCGGAATTAATTCTTAATTAAAGCAGCTATTTCGTTTGAAGCTTGGAAGTGGAGCATTGACTGCGGGTTAATCAACCATGGCAGTTGCCATGGCAACTGCCATGGCATTCGCCATCAATTGTTCGCTTCTTGATCCATCCATCTCAAACGTCGTCCAATGACGCTCTCCATTCCACGCCAAATTAGGCTACCTGGAACCTCCCCGAACTCGGAGTCTATTTCTGTACCGTACTATCAGTCCGCATGTATGTCTGTCTATCTGTCTATGAATGAACGAATGAGTGAATAAATAAATAAACAAATAAATAAATCAGTCAATGAATAAATGAATCAATGAATGAATGAATCAATGAATGAATGAATGAATCAATCAATCTAGTCTATCTATCAAGTAACCTACATACCTATCTCTCTACCTATCTGTCTGTTTATCTGTGTACCTATGCATCCTTCTGTCTGTCTGTCTGCCTGTATGCCTGTCTGTCTGTCTGTCTGTCTTACTCTATCTGTCTCTGATTGTCTGAGTTTGTCGTCACACGCGTACAGACACATACATAAATTTACATACCATAGAAAAGCCCTACGTACAGACAGACAGACAGGCAGACAAACAGACAGACAGACAGAGTCCTTCAGTCGGTGGATTTACATCTGTTGACCGAACCATTCCAACGGTTGTAAGCTTCAATATTTTTATTCGATTGGTTTCAAAGTGGGAACCCGTTTCAAGCCAATCTACTTATCTGCAGTTTAGATGCAAACCGTCAGAAGGAGCGCAACAGCTGTTGGCTGTCCGCTCTCCTACGCTGTCGCCTGTTTGGCCAGCAGCGCAACAGCGTTCCAGTCTCTTATTTACCTCTTACAGGCACCTATGTCATGCAGTTCCTAAATAGAAACGCGGTTGAAAGAAATTAATGTGGTCATGCTGCCATTAAACCTAATGGGGTCTAAATTTGTCTGGAAAGAACCGTCATTGTGGGTCTAAGACGTGCTATAATGTTGTTCTGTCACAAATGTAAGTATATTTAGAAATAAAACAATGTTCTGCATGAATTGAATAGTTTTATACAGGCTTAGATGAGACTGCATTAGTGTGATGCTGTTAAAAACTCTATTTCCATAATGTTCTGAAGGTAGCTAAGATTTAGTACGAAATTTGATAGCGCCTGTCAGAACGTTGTAGTTAGATTCAGAAGAGAACATCGCCCTAAGTGCCAGTTTTTCTGTTTGCTTGCCAAGCATAAGAGACACGGGAATGTTCCTCTTCTCTCCACTTCATCACTCTCCTTTTTACTGTCGGCATTCCTTGCTGAAGTTCCTCCGATGATAGCTATTGATTTCTCTAACGAGCAGGTGATGCAACAAGATCTTCTTACTCTAAGCTGCGAAAACACTTTCTGCTCATTAATCTTCCTTCGTTTTTGCAGACGGAAGCTTAAGACACTACCTACCGTTTCAGGTCGAAAGAAAAAAACGTTTCTGCTCTGATCCCATCTCGGGAGAGATTCGGGTAAATATGGTTAGTGACAGGTTTTAGTTGTCGTCGGTTGTCTCGAATAATACGTCGACGAGGTTCTGTAAAACTCTAGGTACATTAGAGCTTCTTAAGACTTCGTTTCTTGAGCGATGAGTTTATGGAAGTGAGAATAGCGCTGGTAGCTTGGAAGATTGATGCAATGTGCCAGCGAAATAATAGTTCGCAAAAACGATGCTCCAAAGTTCCAAGATACTTAGAACTACACTGTTGTGCTCTACTAAGCTACACGATACTGCACTAGGCTAAGCTGAACTACACTACACTACGCCAAACTACACTATACTAAACTACACTATACTAAACGAAACAACACAAATCACAATACACAACACTATACTTGATTAAGCTACACGAAACCGCACTACAATCTCGTAAACACGAAGCAATAATCTATTATGCTTTAGAATTTTAAACTATAATGTTGCAACACACATCAAGCACTACATCGTTTTAAAATAAAATGCTTCTTCCTACAGCACTGCTTTAATTACCACTCCTCCACTAATTCCTACTACTATTACTATTACATTTAATGAAACTGATTCAGTCATAAATCATTACATGATCGCTATAAATACTACATTTCCCAGACAGCCACGTTCATTCGGCCCACAGCTGGCGCGCACATTTTAAGCCTTCGTGTGTTTAGCTGACCTGTATTGTACAACTGTTTGGTAACTAGTGGCCAGTTATGGGTCCAGCGTGGAGTCAACGATCATGGTTGTCAGAGTGTATCCCGTCAGTTTAAACTCCATGTAGCAAATTCATACTCACTCATAGAGCGCTTTCAGCAGCCAGTCTCTCCGAGTACCTCGATGGCTGATGGATCCTGTATGAAGAGACATTGCGACATGTCCGGGATTGCTTCACTCCTCTTTCTGTTCCTTCACCATACAGGGAGAGCCCCATTTCTCTCGCTTGGACATCGTTCGGTGGACTTCCCCCACCAGTGCCAGACCAACCACCTGTCGGAACGCACCCTGAGCAGACGACAGCTTGGAGCTGCCGCCGGAACTTGTGTCCCGTGGCGCAGTACAGGTAGAAGTTGACGGCGTGATTTGTATACATGAGCTGCTGCGACACAGTCCTTGCCAGATGGAAACGCATCACCGTTGGCAGATCATTTGAATCTGGTTTAAGGAGTGCCATCACGATCATCAAGCTGTTCAGCGGAAGGGCCAGAAGGAGAAAGGCGAACGACACGGTCATCAACATAATCGCCAGTTTCGTGTTGACCCCGATTTCGTCGGAGCACGAGGATTGTCTCTTCATTCGGGTGTCTTGCAAGTTTTGTCCAGCACGGGGGGCGCCACTCGCACCGGACATGCTACAGCGCCGCCGTCTTGCCTTGACGACCCGGTGGATGATGAGGGTGTTAAGGGCGGCGATGGCGATGAACGGAGCGCAGAAGTAGCAGACGAAGTCGATCCAAGGCCAGACGGTATTGACAAGGTGCTCGTGTTCCGGCAGGGCTTCGCATTCCGGCTCAACTGTAGTATCGTTTGAACCGTTTGTTTTCAGCTGGTGTCGACTGACGTCAACGGTCCAGACGAAGTGCGCGTTGACAGCCAGCGCCGTTGCGAAGAGTCCCAGGATGACCAGGACGGCGCGCTGCCGGGTGCAGTGCGATGGTACCCGAAGTGGGCGGTTGACGGCGAGGTATCGCTCGACCGTGACGGCGATGAGAAGCCAGACGGAAAAATCGCTGACCGTGTAGTTGAAGATGATGATCGTCTTGCAAGACCAGCCGGCGAAATCCCGGGGGTCGAGATCCGTCAGCTCCGCCAGCCACTGACGCATCGGGCCGACAATCAGGACCAGGGTATCGGCGATTGCGACTGCCGTAAGGTAGATGTAGGTAGCGACCCTTCGAAAGGAAGGGCGCGTGAGGATGAAAACGGACAGAGTATTTCCCACTACTCCGGCGATAACGATGAGAGGAAGAACATACATTTGGAGCTGTTTTTGAACTCGAAACATGGCGTGCTCATCGTACAGGTCTTTCTCGTACGGCTTCATCGTCTCTAAGTTTCTACTTCTGTTGGTCAGTCCACTTTGTTAAGGCAGGAGAAACTGCTCGATGCGAGATGGAAAAACTTTCGACCAGGCTTCGGGACGTGTCCGGTTAAAGTTTGAAGTAGAATATCCTTAATCGTAATTGTAATTGTAATCCCGAGATTTCTACAGCGCCCAACGAAAGCCACGTCACGGATACCAGCTTACTGGCCCTCAAAGGCCCTCAGTCAAAACAAAATCGATAGGTAAAAGGGTTCGGTTCCAGGTCAACATCCAAAAGTCAGGCAGAGAGACAGCGTGGCAGCTACAGTGGGTGATGTTTGGGATTGGAGCGGAAAGAGAGACAAGAGGAAGATGGGGCATCAATTGCCTTAGAGAAGCGGCAGAACTGGTCGTGTGAAACGTTTACGGGTTTGTGATTCGTTCCGGCTCACAGAACACGAGATCACGGGTACGAGACTTTGGTCTGTAATTCCTCATCTGGTTCACGATTCTCGAAGAGTTGGCATTGGCGAGTGTGATTCTTCACAACATAACCGGCAGATGAGAATTGTCGGCGACTTGAATCACGTCACATCTCATCACGTCCCATAAAATCACATCACACATCACATCAAACAACATTACATCCAACACTACATCATGTGACACAATAGCTGGCTATATCCGGCTATCTATATGGCGCCTTTTGATTATCTCTCAAATGCGCTATAGAAAACCTTACACTACAACACATCATATAATATAACATCACATCGCATTACATATTTGGTGTTGTTCGTCTACAATATAACCCACCTTGATCCAAACTCAGATTCGAAGCCAGAGTTGAAGCAGAAGACGAAGGTCGAATAACCTGCAACATTGATAAGTTAGTAACTTTGCAGAGAAAACTAAACCTGGTGTTATTATTCAAAACAATGAATTACCTATTTTACTTGTCGAAGAAATTCAGCATGTTGCAACGACGTTTTAATAACAAGATTCTAATATCCCAAGCGAAATGTTCTTTAAAAAGTGGTTTCTTACAAAGATCAAGTAACACAATAACTTTACTATACTTTAGGAAATTTCATAATACAGTGAATGACGATCACTGAATCAAATCCGTATTTAGAAATCGTTTTTAATTGCAATAAATGCAGAACGGCATCGCGGAAATTATGTCGGAAAGAATTCCTTTGCTTGAAACAATGAATTGCATATCCCTTCCATCGCTCACCCATTGTCGTCTGTCTCACGTCCCTCTATATATTACTCCTCAAATAGGCCTATTTCATTCATAACTGAGTCGCACATTTTCAAGAAATCCAACGGCCATTTTGTTACTGAAAAATAAAAGAAATAATGTCCAATCTGTTACTAGAAAAGAGAGGATATTGTATCCAATTCGTTGCTGGAAAACAGGAAAAATTTGCCCCAACTGTTACTGGAAAAGAGAGGAAATCTTGTCCTCTGTAGGCTTTATGTGTCTCTGGCCTTACCATAATATATTTCCTGAATCCACTATCAACTCTGATGAATGCAGAGCAACGAGACGACGCGTGATTAACGAACAACTGCATTAATGGGAAACCTTTTCCTCCATTGATTCGAGCAAAACTACATTTCATGCATTTTCCTCACGTTCATAGATCTCTTCCGTATTCATTCTAATCACACCTAACTCCACGATTGCACTTTCATGCCTAACCTTGCTTGAAAAATGTCTGCTTAGTCCGCAGTTGCTTTCGTTGTCGTTGCCTTAGGTTGTTCTCCTTTGTTGTCAGCAGTTGTTGTCCATTTTGTACTGAAAACAAATCTGAAGCTTAATGGAACGGCCTCAGCTTAAAATCGATGTTGGAAATAAATGGCTTCGCACGGACGAGACTGAATCGCTGCTTGCAGATTCGGATCACGTACGAAATTTCAGTTTTTGGGAGAGATTATTACTGGTTTTCGGAGTGTAAATGCTGCACTAATCAAGCCTTCAGAAAATCTGGATAATTTACAATTCCGTCGTAATTGAGGCAAATGGGATGAATGCAGAGTAGGTCTCGCTGGATTTTGCCTTCGAAGCTCGGACGAGAACAAAGTCGTTTATCTTCGCCAGCTGAATACGACTTCTCGGCTTCCGGCTTTGAATTGCAAACGCAGAAACTGCCAACGAACAAGCCATCATTAGTCGACAACAAGGGAGGGCAATATGTATCAATTTGGGACTAGTAAGTAAAGTAAAGTATCCCAAATCCCGCAAATGAGACGTAGGGGAGGCGCTCATTTCCTTTTCTTTAGGAGCCGGCTGTGAACGAATCCCAAGGTCCTGGACACGGGGCCAGTGTATCGCAGGACTTAAGACTTACCGTTTACCTCCCAGCTTACGCCGGTACCAAATTCTACTGCTTGATGACGGTGTGTGCACACAACTTGCCCATGGTCGTTACACGGATTCGAACCCGCAGCCGCATGGTCATTGATCAAACGTCTAGTCGTGTCTAGTCTGATTTGCATATTAAGTAAGTCTGATTTGCATGTAGAGTGAATGACTGCTTTATCTGGATGACCGGTGCACTGGGCCATTCGAAACAGCGCACAGAAATATACAGATTTATAATGCAAATAGAAGGCAGTAAGTCTTTACCTCTCAAGTAAAGAGAAGATTTGAGTGTCTTTTTCTCAACGGCTTGAATAGGCTGCTGACAATTAGTTTTCTTACTCGACCTACCGAGAAGAAAGCGAGAGCTGTATGCTATTTTCGGGTACGTAGCAAGTGGCTTGTATAGAGGATTTCCTCTAGGAAAGGACTCCTCCGCCTTCACTCCCCCTTCTCTCTGGTCTTTTGACAACCAGACTTGGTTCTTGACATAGCAACTTTGGATAACCCCACTGACTTGAAGCAGAGCTCGTAAATAAGCTGGTGCCCTAAGCTTAGCTTTTAAGTAGCACTTTAGAAATTTTGAGCTTACGAAAAAATCACGATTGCGAGGATTTTGTAGGACAAGCTGAATTTTATACATGGATGTTATTCTTTCAGGTCCTTTGGCTAGAATAAAAGTAAAATGCTTAGATTTCGATAAACTTAAAGCTATAGAAGAATCTTTACATAATCGCGATCATAATTGTAATTGCAAAAATATTTCTTGTTCAGTTGTTACGCAGTCTTTGTTCTGCCAGTTTTTGTATCTTTCTATTGAGCGATTTTTGAATATCTCGTGTGCGGATTGTATAATTTTTTGTTGGTATTCCGACATCATAAAAATAGATTACAGAGTATAACGCTTCTGACAAGAACGGAAATTAGGAAAAGGAAATCTTATTGCTAATTTTAAATACTAATTAAAAGGCGCGAAGCTCATTAATAGAGATACATCCAATTAAACCGGCTTAGACGTTTAAGTATGTACGATACAAAGAGAGGAACACATGCAGACAGACATACACGGAGGAAGACAGCTTGGTAGACAACAAAGCAGGCGGATTTAAACATAGAGGAAGTGATAAAGACACAAAAAATAATCGGTAGACACTGAAGATAAGTAAGACTCGCTAAAATGTTGACTTAAAGGCTGATGATGGACGGATGGACGAACTGATAGACACACAGAAGGACGAATAGATTCACAGACAGACAGACGGGCGGACGGACAGACAGACCGACAGACATCTGGATGACAGAAAGAAGACCTCTGCTCTGCTATGAAATGTCATTAGCTTTGTCGTAATTATGCTATTTAAAGGAACTGCATCGACAAAATTATCTTTGTATTCTTCTGTGTCGTACCATATCGTCTTGTATTGCATTGCATTGTTTTGCATTCTATTGCATCGTAGCTTTGTACAGAAATATAGAGACATTCTAAAACACGCGATAGCCCAAATACTCTGTGGATCAGTTCAAAGGACATTCAGGATTTCGGATTTGCTTAGAAGCGACCATCGCCTGATGCCATTTGCACGATGATTACTGAGCTACCGAGGTTTCTGAATCAGATTACATTAGATTAGATTTGTAGGCGATTGAATCTCGAGCTGCATATACTACCCGAAACGAGGTCTGTATAGCACGCAATTCTCCATTTAGCGGCTGTTATTTTGACGAAATTAAAACAGTTCGTGTCTTCCGATTAGTTTCTTCTACTGAAATCTGACAGAACTCCGGTGCGTACTAACAATGATCGCTTCCAAGTCCTTTCAAATATAAGGAAACCATACATAGCATGCAACATTGATTGATTACTTCCACTTGTCAGCGTTGTTACACGTGCATACATACATGCATACATAGATACACACACATACATACATACATACATACATACATGCATACATATACATACATGCATACATTGATACATACATACATACAAACATTGATACATACATACATAACTACATACAGACATACATCCATATATTGATACATACATACATACACACATACATACATTGATACATACATACATACATACATACATACATTGATACATAAATACATACATACATATATACATACATACATACATTGATATATACATACATACATACATTGATACATACATACATGGATACATACATACCTACATACATACATACATACATACCTACATACATACATACATACATACATACATATATACTACATACATACATACATTGATACATATAAACATTGATACATGCATACATACATACATACAAACATACATACATATATTGATACACACATACATACATTGATACATACATACATACATACATACATACATTGATACATACATACATACATACATTGATACATACATACATACATACATTGATGCATACATACATACATTGATACATACATACATACATACTTATATACATACATTGATACATACATACCTACATACATACATACATGCATACATTGATGCATACATTCATACATACATACATTGATACATACATACATCATACATACATATATACATACATAATTACATTGATGCATACATACATTCATACATCATACATACATACATACATACAGTAATACCTACATACATTAATACATACATAATGTGCATAAATAAATACATAGAATTACATACACGCATACATAACATGCTTACATAGATAACATACATACATAACATACATACATGAACACAAACATACATACACACCTACATACATTAATACATACATACTTTACTACATGCATAACATACATGCATACATAACATACATACATACATACATATATACAGAAACCATTCCATGTTTATGTAGCGCTAAAGCGAACGAAGTTGCTTCGAAGCTGCTATCTGCGGTTCAGTGGAGGATCATCGTTGCTTCATTAACGAAGAGCGTTGGTCCTTCATTCCTGGTCTTCACGTCTAGTCACCCGTATCAATAGCCGGCTTCACGCATGGATTGGCCGTTGTTACGCTGCTGAAGCAGAAGGAGGAAGAGGAGGATAGGGAAGAGGAGGAGGTGGAAGTGGAGGAGGAAGAAAGTGAGGAGGAGAGCAGGAGGAAGAGGACGAAGAACAGGAAGAACAGGAAGAAGAAGAGAAGAAGGAGGAAGAGGAGAAGGAGGAAGAGCAAGAATAGGAGGAGGAAGAAAAATATGACGAGGAAGAAGAGCAGGAGAAAGAAAGTGAGGAAGCGAGGAGGAGAAGGAGGAAGAGAGGAAGAGGAAGAGTGGAAAGAATGGGAAGAGCATTAGGAGGAGGAAGAAGAAAAAGAGGAAGAGGAGGAGGCAGAGGGATAGCATCCTTGAAAACCCGCCCTAAATCTCGAGGCCAGACGACGCAAGCGATAGACATATGCAATTCGAATGACAACTTGTATTGATTCAAAGTCCAATAATCGAGTCACATGCGAAAAGGCCTGATGCAAAATGCAGGCTACATTCGCCAACGCAGAAGCTGAGCAAGGTGGGAGGCAGGTAAATTTGAACGCAGTCCAAACATTTGATGATCATTTTCTTTGATTTTCAATGTTTTACAAGGCAAAAATATTTGCAGACCTTTTTCAAGTTAAGTAGAACAGATATCTTTTACAACAGCGAGGGGAAGGCAGGCAGAGAGGAAGAAGCGAGGGAGAGCGAGGGAGAGGGATGTGAGAGTGATAGGGAGAAACGAAGGAAGGAAAGAAGAGAGAATTGAGAGAAGAAGGGAGGGGAGAGAAATGGAATGATGGAAGAGAGAGAGATGGGAGTAAGGAAGGAAGGGAGGCATGGAAGAGAGGGGAAGAAGAACAGAAGGAGGGAGGATAGGAGAAAGAAAGGGAGGCAGGAAGAAGGGACAGCGAGGAAAGGAGAGGGGAAGCGATTAGATTAATTAGAAACGATAATTTTTCTCGCACAGTCAGGGTCAGATTATGATTTTGCATCCTTGAATCAATTTTATGTACTATAAGGTGATATGAATATATATATATAGCTCGTGTAACGAGGTTTAGAGCGTTGTAGAGCGATGTGGGTCTAATGTAAGTGCAATGGCAAATTTAAGTCCATTAATAGTCGACATGGACACGATGACGCCGAGAGAAACAGAGAGAGTCAGAGAAACAGAGACAGAGAGAAAAGTGAGAAGAGGAAGGTAAACACAAAGAGAGGGAGAAAGGGACAGAGAAAGAGAAAGAGAGAGTGAGAGTGAAAGAAAAGAGGGAGATATAAAGAGCGAGACAGAGAAGTAAGGAGGGAGGTATACATAGAACAGAGATAGAGGGAAAGAGAATGAAAGAGAGATTGAAGGACAGAGATCAAGAGAGAGAGAAATAAATAGTGATATAAGAAGGGAAAGAGGGAGGGACGGAGGGAGGCAGGGAGGTAGGGAAGGACAGAGGGACAGAGGGATGGAGGAACGGACGGACTGACGTACGGAAGCAGAGAGTATTTTGCATTGTTACGAGTTCATCTCAAATATGGTAGGAACAATGCCAGTAGCAACAACTACGCCAATGACATCGACGTTCATAACAAAGACGATGACGACGACGACAGCGATGTTGATGATGAAAATGACAAGAGGGAACCAACTGTCGGACATCCTCTAAATAAATTGCTTGGCTCGCTGGACGTCAAAAGCATCTTCCATCGCCTTCTCTCAACATATGCAGATAGCACGCAACATGCATCGCCTGCGAGCAAAACGTTGATTCCACGTGCGTGCCTCGCCTGCATTTACTTCGAGGGACAGATAGGGGTTGTTTTTGTCGATACAAACGCTAATCGATAAAACCTGTACTTCAAGGAAAACGTACAAGTATATTTCAATACATACATGTAGATAATACACGAATACATACGCTGAAATACAAGTAACACCTGTTGCACTGTGTTGAATAAGCGTATCGGTGTATCGAGTTGTTACAGTGTCATTCTTTCTCCAGTGTTTACTGATTCTAGATTTTTCAGTGAGCTGCTGCTGTTAAGTGGTGTGATTTATGGTGTGATTTATTTTTGTCGATGTGTTTCAATGCCGCCCGCTGAAATCAATCGTTTGTTTGTGGAAGTGCAGACTATCTGTTTTTTTCCAGTCGAGTTCCAACAGTTGCAATCCATTGTAATTGCAAGTCCTGAAGAACATGCTTTAATACATTGTTCTTGTGTTGTTGCGTCGTTATGCATGGGGCTGCAGTAGGAATAATTACTATTTCTACACTTATTACGCCCTAAATACTTATTATCTAATCACTAATAGATGACGCTGGGCAACTGTGAGTTAAGGCTTGCTGAAGGTCCCTAAACAATAGCCATCCCAGAGAAGGAGGTTCGAACCCGTACTCTCCTCGTTAATAGCCGAGCGCTCTAACCAATCGGATACCAAATATATGTAGGTTATGGTAAAGTGACGCAATTAGTTAGTCTTAGCTGGACGCTTAATATAGCGCCTTCCACTACCTCACGAACGAACTTCATACACTGGCAACAACATAGCTACGTCCTTGATCAGTGCCTCTATCTTTCGCAGTTTTATTTGCAAGTTTTACAGCTTTTTTATTGACGCTGTACATAAATCGCAAAAAGCATTGAAATTCAACTTCCTTTTCGGATTTTCGTATTGCTTTTATTGTAATATGAAGCGAATTGTCTGCGGCAGATTAAGTCTTAGAGTACCGCAGACTTCCAAGAAGACAAATGAGCGGGTCCTAGAGACGACAGGAGTAGAGTCTGCTCGGATTAATCAAAAAAAGGAAGCTTTCATCCTTCGGGCATGTGCTACGAAAGAGTGGAGACTGCTCAGAGAAAGAGATAATCCAAGGTACAATACCTGGATCCCGAGCTCGGGAAAGACCCAATGTGACATGAATCGATAACATCAAGTCGTGGACTGAATTATCGTTCGACCATTTATTACAGGAGACGAGGGACAGAAGCAGATGGCACAAAATTATCCATGGTGCAGCCAATCCTCGGCTCGAGGACAGTTGAAGACAAGGCAAGACAAGACAATAGAAGACAAGACAATAGAAGATAATACAATAGAAGACAAGACAAGACAAGACACGACAAGACAAGACAAGACAAATATTGTAGTTTTCAACTGACGCATCATTTGATATCACCTTACACGAAATCACAACGTATATTTAATGCATATTAGTTAGTGACGACTGCTCGGTCTGCGGCTGAGGAGATTTAATATGCATGGTTCAGGGAGTAGACAAATCGACTAGGAAATCTCATTTTATGTTAAGCTATGAGCTCCCTAGACGTCGTGGGTGGACTGAAGGATAATCACACCGGTCCTCTTAGAATACGAGGACCTGACTTCATGCGTGGTATGGGGAAGATCCTATATTTATCCGCTAGGTGGCATAATTGTGGAAAAGCAAGCATTACTACCGTATGGCTATCGGTCTGCGTTTTGGAGAATAAACATTTATAGATTTATTGGAAAATTATGACGCTTTTGTTTCTGTTCGTGACTATCGGTAGAAATATTAGCGTTGGCGACATTCCTCATATTGAGACGGTGTGCATCACATTATGAGCATTTGCACTGACCAAAACCACGTGGAATTGAATCCATATCACATTTCGATGGCAATGAAGTGCACAAAATTAATATAACGTACCTCGACAATGGAGCACATTAGAATGTGTTACAGTCGAAATCTGAACGTATATATAAATGATTTGCGAAATGAAGTTAAACCGTTATGTGATTCTATGCGATGCAATTGCCCAATCGTTAAAGCAACACATTACGCCACTGAAACGCACTACAACATGTGCACATGTTAATGTATGTCATCAGGCAATTTTTGTCACTCATAACCAATCTCTCAAAAGTCTTACTAGACATCAAATTTCATCAACATTAGGTCAGCTTAGCTTGCAAATGACATCAAAACACATGAATCTAAAAGAATGCTCGAGACCGCTAAATAAATTTCACATAATTATGCTACCAAAAGTCACCCCTCCACTCTTCAGTCGGGTGGTGCCAGTCGTAAGTCTGGATAAGGAAGATAGGGCGACACTAATCATCTTCGTCATGAAACAGAGTCGTTTAATAGCAACTACACGCCACCAACTGTCATCTCCAATGCGTCTAATAAACCCCGATAAAGGTTCTTTTTCCACCACTACTGGAAACAAATCCCAGCACGTCCTACAAGTCGACGTTGTCGAGACACTCTATTCCCAAAATAATTTGACAGGTCATTTAACAGTTGCTGTTATGTTCGAGCATTAGTCAACGTATCCTTCAATCACAAGGTCATACTTCACGATCTCCCAATAACAGACGCCTATAGTAAGTAAGCAATTACCGTGCAATCAGAAGCATATCTTCCGATCCATGTGGCTTAGTGGATCTCGTTTGGTACTGTTTAAGATATTGTGACTTCGGAATACCATGTTTGGTCCATCGATTCATTATGCCTCGTGAATTGTGAACGGCGCTATAAAAGTTTCTATATTAATCTAATCTAATCTTAGAACTTCTGTAGCACTAGGCATCAATCGATGGCATTCCAAAGCAGAATCGCAATCGGTCAATTCCAAGGGTATCTCCGACGAGACAAAAAGGCAGCCTACGGAGGATAACCACATTGAAACAAGAGCCTTGAACTAAGAACCAAGGACTCAACTGTGTGAATAGATTGCGGAAGAACAGTAACAGATTAGATTATATCAGAGCTAATCAAATCAGGTCTAATCTAATTACTTCTATGGCACGTCACAATTCACAAAGCATCAAGCGATGGTCGCTTTTAGTGAACATAACATGTCAGAAATCAGATCAGGTTAGATTAGATTAGATTACCTTGCAACTGATTCTCTTACCTGTCTACTTCCTGAGAGCTACGCCAGTGTTATTCCTGTGCCTCTCTGTCTCTCTGTCTCTCTGTCTGTCTCTCTGTCTGTCTCTATCTCGTGGATGCATTTAGCCGAACTCTATCTGACTGGTTTCTAATATGCCGCAACTAAGGAATCATAAAGGGTTGGCAACAAAGTACTGCATCGATGTCCGCACAGCCGTCGCCTTCGCTTCTGCTGTCGTCTGTTGACGCATTCAGACTGCGAGACCTCAAGGCCAACGCTGCCTGACTTCGCTCTCGATTCCATCCGCTCGCTTTCCGATCTCCCGTTCTAAAGGACGGACGGAAGGAATGGGCGGAGGGGAGAGGCGAGGGATGAAAGAGACACAGGAAGGACGGAAGATGTAATGAAGGGTCGGACTGATGGCGTCATCAGAGCTAATGCCAGCGTTGCGTGCTTCTGTTGCTATCGTGTGTGACTTAATCGAAATGTTGTCGCAGACGGTTTCTTCGATATGATCCTCTTGTGTCTTGTTCTTCCATTTCTTTTCTTGTTTTTTTGTCCTTTCCTTTATTCTTCTTCTTATTTTTCTTCTTCTTCTTTGCAGTTTATTCTTGTTCTTGTTCTTGGTTTTCTTGTTCTTGTTTTTTTCTTCTTCTTCTTCTTTTGTTATTCTTCTCTTGTTCTTGTTGTTCTTGTTGTTCTTGTTGTCATTTGTTCTTCTTTGCATTTTTCTTCTTCTTCTTCTTCTTCTTCTTCTTCTTCTTCTTCTTCTTCTCCCTCCTCCTCCTCCTCCTCCTCCTCTTTCTCTCCATCCTCTCATTTTTCTTCTGACATTTTCATCGTCGTTATATCAGTAATAACCATCTCGTCATCATCGTCTTCGTCGTCGTCATCATCATCACTAATCATTAATGTGAACCCGCATTTGCGCTACGCTTGAAAATTAAGTCACCATGGAAACAGAAAGCATAATTAAATTCGATGATAAGAAAAAAACTAGACTCTGTGCAGGCAGGGTCAAAGGGCGAAGGCCAGACAGGTAGACAGACTGACCGTGCTTGGAATTGGAGCTGGGATAAAGATAAGCAGGAAAGGAAGGGTTAGGTTAGGCTTTTTTGAAAACCTTGAGAAGATGGTTATATATTTATACAAGGGATTGAAGCTAACACGAAACCATGTGATTTTTGAGCAAAACATTTGATGATCTTCAAGTATCGCTTACGGGTTCAGTTACAAGATGGCATGGATTATGTGATAAAGTAAGATACATACATACATACATGCATGCATGCATACATACATATATACATACATACACGCAAACACATATACATGCATAAATAAATGCATACATACATATATACATACATCCATCCATCCATGTATACATACATAGAGACATGCAGACACACACGGACAGATCTAGATTGTGGCTGTAGGTTTGCATTACCAGAAATTGCTTAGGAAGGTATGGAACGCCGTTATGCTAAAAAAGCAGGGTTTTAAATAGAACCGTTTTCTATGTTCCAGCTGTCACGTAGATTCTGAGGTAATGAGATTGTTCACACCATTACGGAAACAGCAGGCGAAAATGTTCTATCGACCTGTCAATCAGTTAGTAAGTCTACCTGTCAGTCACGTATCCTAGTAATTAAAATGTCAGTCAGTGAAATAGTTGCAAGCGATTGATCGTCGATTGATAGTCATTCAAATGTTCTGAATTCCGTTAGTGTAGTTTAAGATTCTGCTCTGTCCAAAGACTCTCTGTATCTATGTGTGTGTATGTCTGCTTGTCTCAGTCCATGTCCTCCTTGAACCTCTTAGGTTTTTTGTATGCACTTTTTCTTTTTTCATTCAATCGTTCTCTGTACTTTGTTCTTCCCTCCGCTTTTTATTTTTTCTTTTTTTCCAGTTTTGTTTCTCCATTTTTAATTTTTTGTCTTTTTTGTCTTTTTCCTTTTCCCCCTTTTTCCTGTTTTCACTTTTTCGTTCGTTTGTTCGTTGCTCCGCTCTTGTTCCTATTTCTTGTTTATTTTTCCTTCTCAGCTTTTCTCTATCGTCTGTTCTCACTCGTTCCTTCTTTATCTTCGTTAGGCCTCCCTCTTCTCGTCTCTTGCTGCTTCTTGCTCGTTATATTCCGCTACTCTCTGCCAGGATCTCCATACACCTCCTCCCTTCTTCTCTCTCTGTCTGTCTCTCTCTCTTTTAGTCTTCCTCTCTGCCTCTGTATCTTTTTCCCTCTTCCTTGTGCCTGATTACTGTATATTCTTTAACTCGCGCCGCATTGTCGCCATACTGGTTTTTTTTCCCAGCGGACCAAGACCTCAGCCAGACACAACATTCCTGAACATGTTGTGAGCTCGTAACATCGTTATCTGAACTGCTTGCGATCGGTTGCAACAGAATTTTAATCGTAAGCGTAAACTTGAACATTTCTAAAGCTCTATGCAAAGCTAAGCGTTTGGGATCATCTGGTCCCATGCGAGGAACAAGACAAGGTACCGACAGCCCATCGTAGAGAGGGAGTCGGAAGGATGAACTGTTACTGACTTTCTGACTTTCTTCGTATTGAACTGACTGCGGCTTGATTTTGGTGCGCCATCGGTTGATGCTTTGCGCAGTTGACACCAACGCTATAGAAGTTGCAAATTAGAATGATGATGAGTTTTCTGCCCTAAGGCAGGTCCATTGGCTTTATGCCACCCGGGGATGAGATGAGTGAGGTGGTTTCCCGTTGCCTTCCTCACAGACAATTGTGGGTGAGCAACTTGTCCAAGGTCGCTACCCAGTGGCGTGAGGTAGATTCGAACCCGCGACCCTCCGGTTACGAGGCATCGAACATACCATTACATCACCACGTCCCACCCTTAGAATACAATTAGAATACAATTGTGTTAAGGTTGAGTATCGACATTCAGAAAGCATATTGACATTGCTTCTGTCTATCTCCGTAATTGAATTTGTCAGAGGCAACTTGTAGTGGTCGTAACACAGATTATTTGTTTTCTGGTCGCTGCAAAGCAAAAATGAATTTCATGATCACACTCTCATCTACAGAATCAATCATTCTTGCCCACCGTAGCCTGATGTTGGGTTTTATAATCTACTGGATTTCGACCCAGCTTCTCTATAGGACTTTGATTATTTACTATGAGATTACTCTAAGATAACGGCGCTTTAGAAGTCATTAGATTATAATAGATTAGTATAACCATAATCACATTGGATCAAATTAGATTGACTTGGATTAGATTGGACAGAATAGATTAGAATAGATCAGATTAGATGCATACTCTGTAGCGTCTCTCGTTTCGACTTCGTAAGTTAAGTCTATTACAGTTAGGATTCTTTGTGAGAGAGAGAGAGAGAGAGAGAGAGAGAGAGAGAGAGAGAGAGAGAGAGATTGACAACCAAAATAATTAACAAATACAATCATAATCTGTCACCTATTTACATCGTGAATTACAAATAGGTGACAGCATAATACTGAGTAAAACAATTAATAATCTAAAATATAAAGTAATTAATATAATCAATGACATTGCATAAACACAAACAAAAAACTTAACTAAGCACCAAACAATATTTAACTAAGTGCATTGTGTGTATGAGATTTTAGACTTGTTTTGAACTGGTATAAAGTTGGCAAGCTAGTAAGAACAGCTGGCAGAAAATTCCAGAACAAAACAGCAGAGGATATATGACTTATAGTTGCTTCATATCTATTAATCTATTATACGTTTATGACCATCAATTAATAACGCATCAACCATTATAATGTAGCGCTAAATAATTCTTCAGATTAGACTTGCTTCGATTACAGCAATACTGCAAGGCTCACAATAGTCATAGTTTCTCTCAACATGCCATACTGATTGCAATAGTTCAATCGGGACACACGAACATCTACCCACAATTCGATGTACAGTTGACATTCTTTCTCATTTCCTCGTCTTCGTTTGCCTTAACGCTTTCCTCCTCCTCAATTCTTTCCATTCCTGTCCATTTCCATTCCATTCCATCCCCATTCTACCTTTCCAACACTGGTCCTCGTGCATTAGACGATATAAATGCGATTAAGCGAACGCCGAGCTCCTAACAATGGGCTTTTTAAAAATTATCGACAATTATTCCACACTGCGAAAATAGATCCTGTAAGAGGAACGCCAGTTTGATTGAATAAAGCCTCGAATGCATCTGTGACACGCGGCCTACGAAAACGAACCATGCCATCACTTCACTGTGTAACTCAGATATATATATATATATACAAGAAAATAAAAGTTCTTATATAAATATAAATATCATAAGATTACAAACAAATGTTCAATTACAGTTCAATCACATTTCAATCACATGTTTATATCTCAGCATTTACAAAGCGCCTTAAGAAAATCTTTCAAAGGAATGCATACGTAATATTGCTCACCAGCATAATCGTTCTTGTCTTATTTCTTCTCCATACTTCGGGCTTGTGCTATAGCTACCGGACTGTTGAGACTGACTAGAGAAAGAGATCATCCAAGGCACAATTCCTGGATCCAGAGCTCGGGGAAGACCCAAGGTGACATGGATAGACAACAACAAGTCGTGGACTGAACTATCGTTCGACCAATTATTACAAGCAATGAGGGACAGAAGCAGATGGAACACAGTTGTACGTGGCGCAGCCAATCCTCGGCTCGAGGACGGTTGAAGGCAAGACAAAACTTCGTAAAACCTTGATTTTGTCAATACAATGCTGGATGAGTACCAACGCAGTGAGAAGTTGAAAAAGCTGTCCTGTCGTTAGATGAGTGAGATCAAATGCGCGCCTCAGAAAATCGTTTGACATCGGGACCAAGTCTTCCGTGAGGAGTTTCTGTAGAGGCTTGTAAACAAACAAGTTGCCTTTAACTTTTTCAGACTGCCTTATCTGCTAGGCAACTCAAACGAGACTGTCCATCGTGAAGATTAACTGATTATGCAAATCTAACCCTTTGTATGTATGTATGTATCTGGCTATTTATGTAGAACCTCACAAACGCGTTAACACCTTTATTGTAAAACCTTTTGTAACACCTCTATTGTAAAACTTTTTGTAACACCTCCATTGTGTGAGAGAAAACTACTTCACACACTGCGCCTGTTTTGTCAAAATGACACCCCATTCAGCACACACACAATGGGCCAACGTTGGGCCAACGACTATCACGGACGAAACGGTACTCGTGAAGTTAGGCTTCATTTAACCAGACAGTGTGTGTTTATTAGTGATCAGGTGACACTAGCTCCAGGTGTAGGCAGAGACACTTCTACTGTCCCCAAGTCCTTGTTTTAGATCGATCATCGATTATACAAACCAGGACACGAAGAGATGCTGAGATACTAAACTCACGAACAGGTAATAAATACTTCTTCCTCAGCCGGCGCAGTCATAAATTCTCACATAAATGACATTTTAATGACAGTTTTGTACTCCTACACGCGCGATTAGTAAAACTCAGTTCACAGAGCAAAGTTTATCCAACGGTTCGACAGTGAAAAACTGCGCGTTAGTCAGGTAAGAATGTTTTTACTTAGAAGATTAGTAAAACGCAAGTTTCTATGTGGAATTGCAACTGGACTACTTATCCCATGTTTCATGTGGCTCAGTGCTGATATCAGATCGCATATGCTTAAGCGAATAACGAGCAAGTCATCCAGCCGTGTCCGTCCTCCTGTCGACTGTGTCAAACTGTTCGAAGGAGATAAAGCGGAACAACAGAGGGTTATCAGATACCAGACGGATCATCCGAAGAAGGCAATAACAAATGAAGAATATCTCAATATGTCTAGCAACTGTACTAAGTTCATTGAGACTCGGGGCTACATCATATCACCCACCAGTGAAGACGAGGAAAATTTTCCCCTGGCCTTTAACATTCTTGTCTTCAAGGAGGTTGAACTCTTCGAGAGACTTCTAAGAGCCATCTATCGTCCACAGAACGTCTACTGCATTCACGTCGACAAAAAGGCCAATTCCACTCTTCATGAGGCAATCGGAAAAATAGTCGGATGTTTCGACAACGTCTTCACTATTAAGAACAATATCGAAGTTACTTGGGGTACGTATTCGGTCCTAGAACCGGATATTCTGTGTATGGAAGCTTTGCTCAAGTACAAGAAATGGAAGTACTTTATAAACCTCACCGGTCAGGAGTTTCCCCTCAGAACGAACTGGGAGCTTGTTCAAATTCTCAAGGTTCTCAATGACACAAACATAGTCGAAGCGACTGTCAAGCGAGGCAACCCCGAGCGCCTTGCTGGTAGACCCCCTCCGCCGATCGACGTCATCCCAATCAAGGGATCTGTTCATATTACGGTCAGGCGAGAGTTTGTGGAGTATGCGATCAACAACGAGAATGCCCAGAAGCTGTTGAACTGGTCAAAGTTGGTTGGGCACCCGAGCGAAATCTTCTTCTCAACCCTGAATCACAATCCGCAACTGGGAATTCCGGGAACTTACCTGGGCGAACCGGAATACCACATATTAAAATATCCGCTGATCAGTCGCTACAAGGTAAATGCACGAGCTTAATTCTAATGCTATTCAAGCAAGAGTTCATAAGTCAGTGACCGTGATCAATGGGTAACTGGGTCAGTCAGTCATTCAGTGAGTCAGTCAGTTGGTCGATCGGCCGGCTGGTCAGTCAGTCAGTCAGTCAGCCAGTCAGTCAGTAGTTTAATAGTCAATATGCTATTATAGATAAATGAGGAAATAGTTAATGGTCGTGTGTCATTGATCGGTAAGTCTTCACAGTAGCTGAAAATTTTCTTTCGCCATTACGGTTTCAGGCTGTCACTTATTCTTGATCGATGAGGTGTTCTTATTCTTTGCCTAGATCTCATCGTCAAAGAACTAGTCTCTCAGTTTTAGTTATTCGACAATTATAGACAGAGATCAATTGCTTATTTTTGATGAGCACAGAAACAGAAGGAACTACACAAGATTGGATCATATCTTTAAATCTTCATTTAGTTCCCTTTTAGTGAACAGAGGGCGTCATCAGGTTATAATACGAAAACCATATTTTCAGAATGAGGTTTTGCTCAGGACGACAAACGATTGACACCTTGCGCAAAAGAAGCTGCCAGCTAAAAATATATAACACTCTACATTACTTTTTACGACACTACGCAACACTAAACTATAATACACTGTGCACAGTGCTGGATTATATTACTCTACATCACATCGCATTTCATAGTATCAGAGAAACAGGTCTGCATTGAATTCAATTTGTCAACTGTAGATTTGGTCAGATTACAATTTACCATGCTACGGAGAATACGCTCGCGGAATCTGCATTTTCGGCGTGGGAGATCTACCTTTGCTGGCCGCCAGTCCTTACTTTTTTGCCAACAAATTCCACCTGGACTACCAGCCGTTGGCTCTCGACTGCCTCGAAGAGCTCATCTACAACAGGACGCAACAAGAGTTGCTCGGCATTCGTGACTTCAATACGTCTTACTACAGAGAATTGGACGTCGTTAAGAACCACCTCTGAACCATTCCCTAATGTAATGTAACAGTCGTAATGTAACAGCTGTGGAAGGTAAACGCTCATTTGTTGCATTTCTTGGTCCAATGTAAGTATTACCTAAATTGTTTTGTTATACAGTACCTTCTCCAAATCTTTCGTTCCAACTACATGCTCATTTGAAAGTGTTGTATGCAACTCTAAACTCTGGAAAGAGGATCATGTAATTTGAGAACATTTATCTATGAGTGGGTATTGCTTACAGTTTTAAATTATTACCTTCTATCAGGTTTTTGACTGTGAAAGTCGTGTTTTCTTCCAAACCTAGTTATGATTCGAACTTTATTATTTAACTTGTTGTCTGGCAGTTTCACTATTTCTAATGTCAAGATTATCTTATTAATCAGCAACTTCCATAGCCCTGGTGTCTAATGTGCAAGGTATCAACCGATGGCACATCAAATTCAAGCCGCAGACAGGTCAATATCCGCAAGATCAGTTCACTATGACAGAGGGACAGCCTTGGGTGGATAAGCCCACTGAAAAAAGTAAGTCTAAAGTCGAGAACGAAATGATAAAAACTGGGCATAACGCAAAGATGGAGTAAGATTAGTCCAAAACTTCAGTCTAACAACTGAAAAAAACTCGCTCATCAAGAGCAGTTCTAGTTTCTGACACAACAAGACAAAGGCATTTGCAGCTCTCACCGTATGATGCAGTCTGTCTGAGCATAGTGGAGAGCGCTTCTAAGCAACGAACTGAGCCCTAAATTTTGCCAAAGCACATTTCATTCATGGGCTCCCATCAACTTACTATTTCACCAGCGTCCTTCTCTGATAAAACATCAAGACTGCATCTATCAAAAACGATTTCCCTATGTTCTATCACGAGGTCTTGCCTATCTGCATTTTTGAAATCAATAAGTACATTGATACAAATACCCGTCTCAGCCGATGTTACAAGTCAGACAGTCTTTACTGCCAGGAGGAAACCTAGCCTGCTTGAAATATGTTTGCCATGTAAAGCTCATACTTACTACCTCAAACTGTTCACAAGCTCGCGTTTGTTTTTGTACGTATGTATCTGAACATTCTTGTATGTATCCGAATATTTTTATTGTAGAACCAGAGTCTCTCCTGCATCTCGCAACTACAGTCTGTCTTGCACGCGGCTGCTCGTCTGATCGGAGGTATCCCTAAGTTTGGCCACATCTCTGCTTACATTTCAGAGGAGCTTCACTGGCTGCCTATCCAAGAGCGTATAAAATTTAAAATCCTGGTTCTTGTACGTAATTGCCTCTTGGGTTGCGCCCCATTTTATCTTAGGGAGCTGTGTGTTCTGGCCTCCTCCATTCCGCGCCGTAGACTACTTCGCTCGGCGGTACGGGGTGACTTGCTTGTCCCATCGGTTCGAACAGCTACGGCCCAGCGCAGAAGTTTTGCTGTGGTTGGTCCCGCTTTTTGGAATGGGCTTCCTAAAGCCTACGCCAGGAACTTCTTAGTCAATCTCCGCCTCTTTTCCGCAAGCGCTTGAAGACCTTCTTATTTCCCAGTTCTTCTGGGTTGTAGGGTCGGGAGCGCCTCTGAGGAGTTTACCTCGAAGTGGCGCTTTATAAATTTTTGATTACATTACATCCATTTGAAAACAGATTTTGAGCATTTTTCTTCAAGAAGTAATTATGAGCAGCATTTTTATTCGCCCGTAGGAGTGTAAAGGATTAAGGGTAAATCTTATCAGGAACACGTATGAGCTATTTCTGGTTTTCATTTTAAGAGTAACTTCGAACAGTTTGCGAATAATATTTATGATGCCGTTCTGGAAGCCTTCTTGGGCGTTGTAGGACACTTACGAATTTAAACCTATTCAAAGAGTCAAGGTTAACAAATAAATGGAAAACGAGGCCAAGAATAGAGCTCTGAATTATCTTTAGCTACCAAGTTATTGTTAAGTGCGCCTTTGTAGGTTCTCGCAGAGTCACGTGCATTGTGCCCATAACTGCCCGCACTGTGCCACGAGTTGGTCTTGGTGGTTACCTATGGGCCAATGTGGGCCCAAGAAACGTAGCTGTCAGGGTTCATTATGGTGTTAATATAGGTGCTCAATGTCAACGCCTTCTCTATACTTTCTCTGGCAGAAACGACAAGTGACGAGAGTCCATGGCAATCACATCTACTTAAAACTTGCAGTAAACGTTACAGTTTATCGAGGTCTAGTACGTAATAACTACATCTTACTCTATATGGTACCTATGGTAATGTTGTTCTTGTCGTCGAACATCTTTCTCCATCTCGCTTCATGACAAGAGGGTCTATTCAAGAAGCTGTTGAAAATTTTGGAGTCAAATGATTCTTACAAACTTTTCACCTTATTCCAAAAAATGTTCGGTTTGTTCTAAAATCTATTGGTCGACCAATTACAAAATCTACCAATCATGATATTATTATTACTGCATTTATTAAACGCCACTATCTAATGACAAAGCATTAATCACTGCTAACAATAGAGCAATACAGTCTTTGTGTCGCTATTCTCGTTACCAGACGACATCTGGTGTATGACCGTGATATTCCAATGTGTACACACATTCATACAGAATTGATTTCACGTTGCTCATTTTGGCTTATTTATCTCAAAATTAAGTACAGTAAATCATAATGTTTGCTTTTTCATCGCCTGTAACAGAAATCTTCAGAATGACCGTTAGAAATAAAGAGAGAGAGAGAGAGAGAGAGAGATATTTTTATTGACAACCAAAAAATAATTAACAAGCACAATTAAAGTCTGTCACATACAGTGGTGCCAATGGGCTGACCTAAAAGGAACAAACAGTTCCGCTACTAAGGTCACCTATTTACATCATGGATTACAAAAAAGGTGACAGTAAAATACTGAGTAAAACAATTAATAATCTAAAATATAAGTAATTATTATAATCAATGTCATTGCATAAACCTAAACAAAACAAAAAACACTTAACTAAGCACCAAAAAAATACTTAACTACGTGCATTGAGTATATGAGATTTTAGATTTGTTTTAAACTGGTATAATGTTGGCAAGCTAGTAATAACAGTTGGCAGAGAATTCCAGAATGACGGTCCACATATTATAATACTAAACTGCCTATTAGTAGTGTGAACAGAATGTTTATGATACATATGAGATGATCGTGTATAGTGACCATGCACATCTGAATTCATACAAAAGTATTGGTAGAAGTCCACAGGTAATAGATTATTTTTTAGTTTAAACATAAATAAACCTATTTGCAATTTATTAATACAATCAAAAGGTAATATTCCTTGACTATGAAAGGACAATCGAGTGCTGGTTCTGAAGGGTAGATTAAATATAATTCTGATGATGCGTTTCTGTAGGGTTCTAAGATTAGACAGGCGAGTATGATATGTGGAAGCCCAAACAATGTTGCAATACGAGATATATGGATATATTAAGGAGTAATATAGGTTCAATAATATACGTCGATGTGGTTTAGTGATTTTCAGAGTTACACAACTGCATCTCTTGCAAGGTGCGGCATATGCATTTTGTCTGTCAAAGCTACCCTCGGACAATTTGTTTCATTTAAATGTTTTTTTTGCACTGAACTGCGTAGTTTCTGAGTTTTTACACTTGCTTCAAGTTTACCGAGTGTTTACTGAAGAAGAGCCAATCTTGAATGCATAGGTCAAACACAAAGTCTATTTGATATAGGGCTGTAGTCCTCTCACTGCATTTACAGATTCAAATTCTGACAAAAGAGGTAACCGGAAAACTTTCGATGGCTCTTCTTATGGCCTTAGTTTAAATAATTATAAAGTTTGCTAATTGATGACAAAACTCTGCGAAAAATAACGAAATCGTTTACAGTAAACCATGGGTTTACATTTTCGGTGCTAACCAACTGATGACTTTGCTTTGACTTATAAACCCATCTAAGAAAAATTGCAGCAATGCTTGGTGAAATCAACTTGGGAAAGCTAAATTGAGATGGGTATCTTACTGAAGTTTTGGCGTAATGCGAATACGGCTTCAGTCAAAGAAAAATTGTTTGCAATTTCACTTGTCGCAGAGAAAATAGAATCCTAGATAAAAAAGTCCTAAAACGTCAAAGTCATGCCTTTCCTTCAGTAAGCGGTCAGCAAAAAAAAGTTCAACTGACTGGTGTATGTAAAAATAATATTTAAACTCAGTGCATTGGAGAGAATTCCGATATTTGCTATTATCTTGGACTGTATTTACTCTCATTCTGAACCCGAATTCTGAACTCACAACTGTCCAGAGAATAATTTTTTAGACTCCAGACCCGCGGCCTCTGCTAATCTGGCAAGTACGAATCAAACAGGGAGTCAATCACGGTGGCGTCCCAGGCAAGGAGCTAACCGCTCTCCCGCCGTTGACAGTCCGTTTGATGGGACCTCGCCCATCGAACCGGAAATTCAGCTTGCTCTTTTGTTGTGGGTAAGCCGAATTGTTGATGCCATGCCAGATGATACCATTTTGTACGGCATGTCTGGCAGTCGGACCTAACTCAAGGTTCCATGAAGAGCCGTCCTCTTAGCTGGACCATTGATGCTCAAGGGCATTCATGCGAAACACGTTAGTCAGTCCAAGGCGCGCTCTTGTTGCTATAAGCTTATGAAGTACTCATCGGTCCAATTCCAAACAAGGTTTGTTTTCCTACCAGCATGGCCTCTGGATCTTGATTTGAAGCAAACCTTCCCATACGTGCCTCGTTTGGCATTCGTTAAATAATTTAACATAACAAGATAACACAACGACAATATTCTTTTGAGTTCAAATAAGTTAATGTAATAGAACTATTTAATAAATTTAGTAACCAGAATTGTTTGAATATATAACGGAAGGATAACTTCGTAAAAGCACAAATCCGAACATTTATCTGACTATTCCGTAATAAAAAAAACAACGTATATAGTTACCAACGCGGAAATTCTTCACACTTAGAAATTAGTGTTGTTTTTATTGGTTGGCATAACAGATTCTCTAGTTATACGAAACCACAAACAGAAGTTACTGTGTTTACTACGAATTGGAATTATAAACTATCAAGGTTTAAGAAACTGCACACAGAAATTTGTGTGGTTACTATGGCAGGTGTAACAGATTATCTAGTTATAAAAATTCACAATTGGAAATTATAAGTGTGGGAAGAACAGATAAGCTTCGTTTCTAATTAATGAAACATAGAGCTATTGCAGCCCGCACTGCAGAGACTTATTTATGTCAAGAACAAATGAAGAAAAGTAAACATGGTTTTTATGTTGACAAACGTGTCTTTATCAGAGATAAGTTAACATTAGCATCTGTTGCAGACAGAGAGAATTTTTCTGCCAAGTTCGTCTTTGCTCTCGAATCACGAACTTTCATTGATTGTGCGAACTAGGACACGTATTGGACAAAAAGTCACGAAAGGATTTTTATGCTTCTCCCTCCATTCACACTGGCATCCTCAGAGAAACAATCATTTGACTCTGAGCATGCGAGACCAGTAAAACCAAGCTTTCTGAAAAAGTTAATTCAACACTTCGACCGTAGAATATTGTGCATTAGTGAACATGGGTCAGATGAGAATGTTTTCGCTCAGAGGATCCCTAAAACTCAAGCTCCTGTTTGGCATTGCAGCTGTGTTTATTAATCTATGTTTGATCTGGCTCTGTGCTGATCTCATATCACATACGCTTCAACGAAAAAAGATCAAGGCATCCAACCCTGTCGGTCCTCCAGTCGACTGTGTCAAGCTGTTCGAAGGAGATGAAGCGGAACAACAGAAGGCCATCAGATACCAGACGGATCATACGAAGAAGGCAATTACAAATGAAGAATATCTCAATATGTCTAGCAACTGTGCTAAGTTCATTGAGACTCGGGGCTACATCATATCACCCTCCAGTGAAGACGAGGAGAATTTTCCCCTGGCCTTTGACATACTTGTCTTCAAGGACGTCGAACTCTTCGAGAGACTTTTAAGAGCCATCTATCGTCCACAGAACGTCTACTGCGTCCACGTCGACAAAAAGGCCAATTCAGCTCTACACGAGGCAATTGGAAAAATAGTGGGATGTTTCGACAACGTCTTTACTATTAAGAATAATGTCGAAGTTACTTGGGGTACGTATTCGGTCTTAGAACCGGATATTCTGTGTATGGAAGCTTTGCTCAAGTACAAGAAATGGAAGTACTTTATAAACCTCACTGGTCAGGAGTTTCCCCTCAGAACGCACTGGGAGCTTGTTCAAATCCTCAAGGTTCTCAACGGCACAAATATAATCGGTGCAACCATCAAGCGAGGCAACCCCGAGCGCCTTGCTGGCAGAGCCCCTCCGCCAATAGACGTCACCCCACTCAAGGGATCCGTTCATATTACCGCCAGACGAGAATTTGTGGAGTACGCGATCAACAACGAAAATGCTCAGAAGCTTTTGAACTGGTCGAAGTTGGTTGGGCACCCGAGCGAAATCTTCTTCTCAACACTGAATCACAATCCGCAACTGGGAATTCCGGGAACTTACCTGGGCGAACCAGAATACTTCTCGCCAAAATATCCTCTTATCAATCGCTACAAGGTGAGAATCTGGATCTTATCTATAACAAGTTTATGTCATTTGGCCTGGTCGATGTGCTACTGGGTGAGTCAGTGAGTAACGAGTCAGTAAGTCAGTGATTGTGTCAGTCAGTCAGTCACTCAGAAATCCATTCGATGCATATATTTTTTCAGTCATTCAGTCGATAGTTTAATAGTTAATATGATTTTACAGGTGAATATGAAAATAGCCAACGTTGGCAAATCATAGATCACCAACTCTTTCTCGTTGATGAACTGCCCTTTACAGTGTCAGATTGTTTCTTATTATCGATCAATGTGGTGTTCTTATTCTTTTCATTGCTTCACACAACATTTCATAGTATCAGCTAGACATACTTGCAAGTGCAATTATCTTGTCAACTACAGGTTTGGGCGGATCACAAAGTACCATGCCACGGAAAGTACGCTCACGCAATCTGCATCTTCGGTGTGGGAGATCTACCTTTGCTGGCCGCCAGTCCATACCTTTATGCCAACAAATTCCACCTGGACTACCAGCCGTTGGCTCTCGATTGCATGGAAGAGCTCATCTACAACAGGACGCAACAAGAGTTGCTCGGCATTCGTGATTTCAATACGTTCTACTATCGAGAATTGGATGTCGCTAAGAATCACCTCTGAACCATTCTCTATTGTAATGTAACAAGTATGACTACATGTCCTTATCAAAGGATTATGGTGGCGGATTTACCTTTGTACATGTGGCCTACGTGAAGGTACTGTGCGATACTTTATTGTTTTTCATGTATGACACTGTAACTAACTCTTAGGCTGCTCTGCCTTGTCTTAAACACTACTTACAATCTCTTTGGTCGAAGTGAAGTGGACATTTTACATAATATCACGAATATTGTTTTTTTTTGACAATCTGTATTAAACTTCTTCTTTCAACATTTGTCAGCTATGAGACATAAATGCAGTTTCACCAAATTAAACTTCACTACTCTTACTGTGACTCCGCTCTATCAAAGCACAACTTCAGCTCTTTATACATACACAGTTAGGTATTAGTATATACTCTAAAATCTTGTGTGAGCAAGTTCAGACATGTCTGCCTATACAAATCAAATATTCACAGTAAGTCCAGGCAAACATACTGCACAGTTTGGGCGGAACATCGTGAGATAAAGGCCACTAAGGAGCGAATATGACCCGCGATGATGCATGGACTTCGGCATATGTCGTTGGGCGCTGTAGAAATCTTGGGATTACAATTACGATATGTGCGATCCTGCGCTGTGTGGGAGAAAACTGCGCAATCGATATGATAGACTCATTTAACCTCGAGTCTTCTGTTGATAAGAAATTTACCCCAATTATTGTGGAACACACCACGAACTGATTAGAATTAATCACGCTTCCTAACATGACTGCCAGGGCATTAATGGAGATGTTTTCTCAAACAGCAATAACACGGATTGATTAAGTCCGATGACGAAACTCATTTTAAAATTCAATTAATACGAGATCTAGTGGACATAAAATGGCGGGGACTGAGAAACGCATGATCCGAGTCTTAAGAGAAATGCCGATGAAGATTATCGACAATTATTCGTGGGAGCTAGCAGTTTCATTCTTAGCTTTCAGCTCCAGACAAACCCCATCTACGCTCCCTGGTTTCTTGCCATTTGAACTGCTTTATGGACATGATATAAGATGGCCACTGCTAGTTAGAGAGAAGGTGAACAGACAGAGTCCAGCTGCAAAGATTTATTACGATAGGAATTTTTCTAATAAAACACTCAAACTAGGGCAAGATGCATTACCTCTTAGACACTGAAATGAGGATAAACTACTGGCAAAGTGAGAATGACCTTACTTAGTAACCAAGCAGTCATTGAGGGTTAACTAAGAAACACGGACAGAAAAGAGCCAAAAACTTGTCATCATACTGATGGAAAATAGCCAAAACGTTTTCATATAAATCTTTTGAAATTATGGCATGCGATAGGATCAGACGATCATATTCAACACATTTGACTGTTATCCTGACCGCAAACCTTGGGAGGAGCGAATTGAGAGCTTAGCTGCATAGACAATGAGGGATATGACGCAGGAGAGCTAAGTATAATTATTACAGGGTCTTCGAAAACAACACTTTCCGGGATTTTTTTGAAAACAACACTTGCCGAGATTTTTGCAAGAATTTGAAGATCGATTTACCGCATAATTTCTTGGTTCCTATGTACGTACGTGCCTTAAATGTCCTTTTATACAGAACCTACCTTAAAAGGCATGGCACCCCGTCAAATGTACACCGGTGGCGAGGAATCTCACTCCATCATTTTGTTTCACATGACCAGGGTTGAGGCCATATGTTCACTATATATAACTGTGTACCTTTACATTTACATTTTACTTCAAGCTCTCTTTCGTTCTAACTACATGCTGATCTGTAAGTATCTTCAGGCAATTCTAAAAGCTGGAAAGAGGAACATCTTATCTGACCACATTTATCTTTATCTAAGCATTGCTCATATTTTTTCAATTAATACCTTCTATCGGGCTTTGACTGTGAACCACTTGTCTTCTAGAGCTAGTAATGACTCTAGCTAGATTATTTAACTTATTGCAGAGCAGTTTTGCTATTTCTGATGTCAAGAATATCGTATTAAATTAATAGTAAATCTGAGCACAAGAGGGCACTAGCTTTTCATTCGCTAGAGTCTACAGGAAGAGACTTGATCAGTATAGTTCTTATCAGGAACAACTATGAATTATTTAGGTCCAGTGACAGGTTTTCATTTTAAGTGCAACTTCGAACAGTTCGCGAATAATATTTAAGATGCCGCTGTGGCAGGCTTCTTGGGCATTGTAATACATTTATGAATTAAAACCTACTGAAAGAGTCAAGGTTAATAAATAAATGGGAAACGAGATCAAGAATAAAGCTATGTTTTATCTTTAGTTTCCAAGTAAATGTGATAGGTTCTCGGAGAGTCGCGCTCTTTGGACCCATTGCTGGCCCGCATTGTACCATAGGTTGCTCTTGGTGGTTCGCTGTAGGCCAACGTGGGCCAAAGAAACGTAGCTGTCAGGGTTCGTTATTACGTTAATATAAGTGCTCATTGTCAACGTCTTCTCTCTGTTTTCTCTGGCAGAAAAGTAAAGCGACGAGAGTTCATGGGTTGCAGTAAACGTTATGGTTTATCGAGGTCTAGTACGGAACAACTACATTTTGTTGTATACGGTATCTACGGTAATGTTGTGCTCGTTGTCGAATATCTTTATTTCTCTTCATGACGAGCAGCCTTTATGTAGTCTTGCGGGTCTATTCAAAAAGCTGTCGAAAATTTTGGAGTCAAATGAGTCTTACAAACTATTCATTTGATTCTCAAAATTTCGCGTTTGTTCTAAAATTTATTGGACGGTCAATCACAAAATTGACCAATAATTATATTAACAATACTGCATTTATTAAGCGCCACTATTTAATGACAAAATATTAATCAATGCTTTCAATACAGCGATACAGTCTCGGCAGTGCTATTCTCATTACCAGAAGACATCTGGTTGATGATCGTTACACTCAGACGTGTACATACATTCATGCAGAATTGATTTCACCGTTCGCACTTTGGTTTATTTCTCTCATAATTAAATAAATCAATATTTTTGCTTTTCATCAACTGTAACAGAAATCTTCAGAATGAACAACGTCGATTTGGTTTAGTGACTTTCAGAGACACACAATTGCATCTCTTGCAAGGTGCGGCATATGCATTTTGTCTGTCTATGCTATGCTCGCACAATTGGGTTCATTAAAAAAACGTGTTTTGCACTGAACTGCGTAGTTTCTGAGTTTTTACACTTGCTTCAGGTTTACCGAGTGTTTACTGAAGAAGAGCCAATCTTAAATGCATAGGTCAAACACAAAGTCTATTTGATATAGGACTGTAGTCCTCTCACTGCATTTACAGATTCAAATTCTGACAAAAGACGTAAAAATAGATTTTTAACCGGAAAACTTTCGATGGCTCTTCATATGGCTTTAGCTTAAATAATTATAAAGTTTTCTATTAGATGAAGAAGAACAATCATTGTTTATTGAATCACGAACAACCAACAATCTCTACAGTTACATCAGTTTCACCTGAAATATTACAAGTGCTGGCGTCGAAGGGCAATCCAGAAGGGACAAAAGTCCTGCTACAGTATGGATTACTCTCTCACATAATTGTTGTAAGGCGCTTAATACAACACGGCATGTAAGCTCAAAACTGATTCAAAGTCAAGTTTAATCTTTTTCAAAATAAACCCGAACAGTGCAGCACAAAGTGAAACAGTGATAAACCATGTGAACAATTTAAATATGTGGCATTTAATGTGTGCCTTAAAGAGACCAAGGTCAAGAACTTGAGTGAGGTCTGGTGGAAGAGCAATCCATAATTTATGGACATAGCATTTAATACAGACCTTCATTACATTAGTAGGAGCTCCAATAAGAGATGATAAAACTGCGCAAAATAAATCGAACTCAATGACAGTAATTTCTGGGTTTGCATTTTCGATGCTCACCAACAGAAGCCTTGGCTTTGACTTAGGAAAACTGCAGCAAGACTGCATGAAATCAACTTGGGATAGCGAAACTGAAATGGATATCGTGCTGATCTTTAGGGTGAAACGCAAATACAGCATCAGTCAAACGATAATATTGTTGGTAACTTCACGTGTCGCTGAGGAAATTGAATGGTAGATAAAAAGTCTTCAAATGCCAAAGACAAATCTTCTTTACAATTAGCGTTCACAAAAAGGATCAACTGTCTGGTGTATTTAAAACAATGTTTAAACTCACCACATGTGTTTACTCTCATTCTCAGACCGAATTCTGAACCCACAATTGTCCAGAGAATGTTTTAGACTCCAGACTCGCGGCCTAGGCTAATCGGGCAAGGTACGATACTGCCAGGATGTTAATCAACGTGGCGTCCCAGGCAAGGCATTTGCCGCTGCCTACCGTTAACAGTCCCTTTGCTGGGACGTCGCCCATCGGACCGGAAAATTCAGCTTGCTCCCTTATAACAGGGAAGCCGCACTGTTGATGTCCCGTCAGATGATGTCATTTAAGTCACGTGTGGCAGTCTGACCCGACCAAAGGTGGAATAACAATCCGTGCGAGCCGTCCTCTTGGTTGGTAATCGCTGCACAAGAGCATTCGTCGCGAAACTTAAGTCAGTCACAAGGCGCCACATGAACTGCTCGTGGGCCAATCCCCGCAGCCGTCTCTCTCTACCTGCAAGAACTCTGGCATTTGACTCCGAATCGAACCTGACCATATGTATCTCATTTAAAAATTAATTTCGTAATTTAACATAATAAAAATATTTTCATTTGAGTTTATAACAAATAACATAACAAAATTTTCATTTGAGTTTAAGTAAGTTACTGTGATATAGCTATCTATCAAATTTAGTAACCAGAAGTTTTGAATATGTAGCTGAAGGATCACTTGGCCAAAGCAGAATTGCCGAACAGTATGCTCGAACCGCAAAGGCGTGTATGTGCCACGGACAAAAGAAGAACAGTGAACGTGAATTGCATGTTGCCAGACAAATCTGTTTATCAGTGATGAAGTAATATTAGCATCTGTTGCAGACAAAGATATTTTAATGTCGGGTTCTCCTTGGCTATTGAACCGCCATCGATTGTGCGAACTAGCACTCAAAATTGGGCAAAATGTCACGAACGATTTTTCATACTTCTTCCCACATCCGCTGACATTCTTTGAGAAGTAATCATTTTAAATCCTGTGAGCATGCGTCACCAGTAAAACTGAGCTTCCTGAGAGAAGTTTATTCAACAGTTCGACCGTGGAAAACTGCGCATTAGTAAGCATACGTCAGGTAAGAATGCTTTTACTTAGAAGATTAGTAAAACTCAAGCTTCTTTGTGGCATTGCATCTGGACTACTTATCCTATGTTTGATCTGGCTCAGTGCTGATCTCAGATTTCATACGCTTCAAGGAATAAAGATCAAGGCATCCAACCGTGTCCGTCCTCCAGTCGACTGTGTCAAGCTGTTCGAAGGAGATAAAGCGGAACAACAGAAGGCCATCAGATATCAGTCGGACCATCCGAAGAAGGCGATTTTAAATGAAGAATATCTCAATATGTCTAGCAACTGTACTAAGTTCATTGAGACTCGGGGCTACATCATATCACCCACCAGTGAAGACGAGGAGAACTTTCCCCTGGCTTTTGACATACTTGTCTTCAAGGACGTCGAACTCTTCGAGAGACTTCTAAGAGCCATCTATCGTCCACAGAACGTCTACTGCGTCCACGTCGACAAAAAGGCCAATTCAGCTCTACATGAGGCAATTGGCAAAATAGTCGGATGTTTCGACAACGTCTTTACTATTAAGAACAATATCGAAGTTACTTGGGGTAGGTATTCGGTCCTGCAATCGGATATCCTGTGCATGGAAGCTTTGCTCAAGTACAAGAAATGGAAGTATTTTATAAACCTCACTGGTCAGGAGTTTCCCCTCAGAACGCACTGGGAGCTTGTTCAAATTCTCAAGGTTCTCAACGGCACAAATATAATCGGTGCAACCATCAAGCGAGGCAACCCCGAGCGCCTTGCTGGAAGACCCCCTCCGCCAATAGACGTCACCCCACTTAAGGGATCCGTTCATATTACGGCCAGGCGAGAATTTGTGGAGTATGCGATCAACAACGAGAATGCCCAGAAGCTGTTGAACTGGTCAAAGTTGGTGCCTTTCCCGTGCGAAATCTTCTTCTCAACACTGAATCACAATCCGCAACTGGGAATTCCGGGAACTTACCTGGGCGAACCGGAATATCACACGCCAAAATATCCTTTCATCAATCGCTACAAGGTGAATACATATATTTGGCCGTGTTCAATGGGTTACTAGGTCATTGAGTGAGTGAGTGAGTGAGTGAGTGAATGAGTGAGTGAGTGAGTCAGTGATTCAGTGAGTCAGTGGATCAGTGACTCAGTCAATCAATCAGTCAGTCAGTCAGTCAGAAATTCGTTTCATTTATTCATTTATTCAGTCATTCTGTCAATAGTTTAATGGTTACTACAATTTTACAGTTAAACATGGAAATAGGTAACGTTGGTTTATCATTTATGATTTTATCATTTATTTATTATTTATTTTGATTACAGTAAGCCTTTTACAGCTTCAGATTGTCGCTAGTCTTATTATTGATCGATGTGGTGTTATTCTTTTCATTGCTTGACACCGCATTGTATCGTCTCAGACAGACATGCCTGCAATGTATTCATTTTGTCAACTGTAGATTTGGTCGGATCACAAAGTACCATGTCACGGGAAGTACTCTAATGCAATCTGTATCTTCGGTGTGGGAGATCTACCTTTGCTGGCCGCCAGTCCATACCTTTTTGCCAACAAATTCCACCTGGAGTACCAGCCATTGGCTCTCGATTGCATGGAAGAGCTCATCTACAACAGGACGCAGCAAGAGTTGCTCGGCATTCGTGATTTCAATACGTTCTACTATCGGGAATTGGACGTCGTTAAGAACCACCTCTGAACAATTCCCTATTGTAAGGTGACATTTAAATATACCTTTCTTTATCAAGGGATTTTGGTGGAGGAATTGCTTTCGTATACGTGGCCTACAAAAAAGCTGTTGCGCGATGTTATTTTTTTAAAGCTTGTCACTGCAACTATTTCTTAGGCTGCCTTCGATTGCCTTAAACACTACACATTGTATGGAGTAGTGGCCCATTTCTACAAAAATATCACGAATATTGCTTTTGTATACAGATTGTATTAAACCTCTTCTTTCAAAGAATGTCAGTTATCAGTTATTAGTGCACAGTTTCTCGAAATGTTTCTTCAGTACCATCGCAATAACTCTTCTCCATCAGGGCACAATTTCAGATATTATACAGACACAGTTACATCTTAGTATATAGACCATAATCTTTTCTCAACAAGCTTAGGCATGTCCGTCGATACAAATCAAATATTCGCAGCAGGGCCAGGGCATTAAAGGAGATGTTTTATCACGAACACGAATTCCACGGATTTATTAAGTCCTATTACGCAACCCTTTTTAAAACCAATTAATTCGAGATCTAGGAAACATGCTAGGCGTATTGCCAATGAGCTGCACCGTAAAACACCAGGAAACAGCGGGGAATACTGAACGCATGGTCCGAGTCTTAAGAGAAATGCCAGTGAAGATAATCGACGATGTTCCTCGTTCGTGGAAGCTAGCAACTTCCATTCGTAGCTTTCGGCTTCAGACATATGCCCTATACACTCACTTGTTTCTTGCTCTTTGAACTCATTTATGCGCAAGATATGAAATGACCATTGCAACTCTTACAGGACTCATGGATGGCTAAGCTACACACCAAAACAAAGAAGAGGGAGGAATGTCGTAGATTTTTTGACAATTACACAGAACAATCTTAACACGTGTAGAATTACTTAAGTAACAGACCTTCAGTCTGCAAAGATTTATTGTGATGGGAATTTTTCAAACAGAACACTCGAATCAGGGCAAGAGGCATTACTTCTTATCCAATACAAATGAGAATAAACTACTTGCAAAATAATACTTTATTTGAAGGCAATGAAAGTTTAGTTTAATCTTTGAAGTGAATAAAACTGTAAATTTCTAAACAACACTTGGTTTAGCAGAGATTGGCGCTATATGAATTGGCAGTAACGACATGTCGTGCTGAGATTCAAATCAGTTTGAAACAGTATTGATTGCACCATCTCCGCTGCATATTCTTCTGTCGATATTTTCATTTTATTGCCAACAGCTGCGGGCAGGCGATTAAAAAGGTGTTAAAAGAATTTGGCCAAAATTTTTTAAGCAACATAATAGCTATACTAAATTTGTAGAACTATTTTATGGTAAATAAATTGACTCACCTTGGGCTCAGACCAGGCTTTTCTCAGATGTCCATTGCGGATTTAATCGGCCCACGGAGCTTTAGTCATTGTTACGGTGCCATGGATTTCTGTCGTCTTTCCTTCCTGGTCACGTGTCGTCCGACCCTCTTTTTATCCGGTCTTGAAACTGGATTGGGTATTTCAAGGCAAGGTTTCGAGCTGACCAACTGCTTTAGGGATTCCTGTTGAGCTTGTCCACCTTGTGCAATCCCTGGGTGGTAAATTCAGTTAATACTTTAGCCACTGATGGCATTGCCTCTGTAGGCATTCCATTACTTAGCTCTTCACCCCTTTCCCACGCTGAAGGAAAAGTTGGTCATCAAAGCGGATTAGAATAACAAATGGTGCCAAATAATACATGCGCATAACTCAGCTATTTAGAGACCGCTATATCTAGAAGATAACTTATATTGACGTTCGTCAATTTTGGATGAAGATGCGACAGATTTAAAAAATCAAGACAGTAGTGTTCTGTGATGGTTTTTGTTGTCATAAATGAAATTACATTTTTCCACGAATTCAGTTTTTGCAAAAGTTCACGTTCCACGACAACGATAGATCTTCATTTATAGCAGGAGTTTGGGATGAGGTTCACAATATATTTTAGAGTCAAGACAGTAGCGTTCTTTTATGGTTACTATTACACCAGGTCGTGTATTTCTATGGTGCACTGACGTTTATGGGTTTGAGATTCGCTTCAAACTTTTCGCTTTCAAACTATTTGCTGCCCCGAATTTGGTCTCGCAAACAAATAGTTACAGTCGAAGCGAGAAACTGTGGAGCTTGGGATTCATGGTTTTCCTGATGTTCATTGCTGATCTGTTAGCTGATCGATATGCACAAGCTCTTCGTCTGCTTGTGTAGGTTGATATGCACACGCTTTTCGTCTGCTAGCCTACGCTTAAAGGTTTTCGATTGTTCGATGTTCTTAGACAACATAAATATTGATTGAATTGTCTCTCACACTTGTACATCGATATCCAGACTGAAGTTTACATTTTCTTCACTCGCTACAAGTCTATTGATATTCAGCCTGAAAGAATCCAGTCACTGACAACACCAGAAAAACGGATAGTCTAACTGATACAGACATTATAGCTGCGTTGAAGTTCATATTTTTCATTAATGATAACAAATTAATATTTCTTTTTCACCGGTTGTTTCGATTAACTTGTTGCTTCTAATACTTGCATGGTACTACTGCTGCCATTAAGCAAGAACTAAACGAAAAGCAAACTTTATTGGCTGCTTTACGCTTTCTGTGTCTACCAACTGAAGTAATACATCTAACGTAAGAGAAAAACAAGACAAAACTATTCTACAGAAAGCAAAGTTATAGGAGTAATTCTTGTGTTGATGGAAGTTTTGGCTATTTTAAATTAATTTTATGAGTAGTGCAGGAAAAATATAAAAAAGACATACGCAAAGATGAAAGACTAGCATTTCACCGGACTCGACCTTCAGCATTCGGTGCCCAGGTAGTTAAAAGTCAAAGAAATTGAGAAGTTATCGTCAACGGTGATACACAGAAAAAAGAACAACTGCAGACTTACAGTCTTAAAGAGCAATGTCAACACTCAAAGTTCTGTGGATATTTATAATAGGAGCGAGCATCTTCATCGGCACGACTTTGCTGGTGTGTCTTGTAAACATGCTGATGCAAAATCATCAAGCACAACCTCCCAAGGACCTGCTAATAATCAAGTCATCCGTGTCCGTCCTCCAGTCGACTGTGGTCGGTTGTACCAAGGAGATGAAAGGGAACAACAGAGGGCTACCAGATACCAGACGGATCATCCAAAGAAGGCGATTTCAAATGAAGAATACATCAATATGTCTAGCAACTGTGCTAAGTTAATTGAGACTCGGTGCTACATCACATCACCCTCCATGAAAACGAGGATAATTTTCCTCTGGCGTTTCAATACTTGTCTTTAAAGATGTCGAACTCTTCGAGAGACTTCTGAGAGCCATCTATCGTCCACAGAACGTCTACTGCGTTCATGTCGACAAAATGTCCGATTCAACTCTGCATAAGGCAATTGGCAAAATAGTCGGATGTTTCGACAACGTCTTTGTTCTTCGCAACAATGATGTCGAAATCACTTGGGGTACACATATAATGTTAGAACCGGATATCCTGTGTATGGGAGCCTTGCTCAAGTACAAGAAATGGAAGTACTTTGTAAACCTTTCTGGTCGGCAGTTTCCGCTCAGAACGAACTGGGAACTGGTCCAGATCCTCAAGGCTCTCAACGGAACGAACATAATCGGTGCAACGGTAAAGTTACCGAATACCGATCATCTGGGTGGAAACCTTTCTCCTCCGATCGGTATTAGTTCCTTAAGAGAAGCAGTGCGTATTGCGGCCCGACGCAAGTTCGTCCAATTCATAGTTAGCGACGAGAAATCCAGACAGCTATTGAACTGGACGCAACCTGTGCGGCTTCCGAGTCAGTTTGTTTTCTCCACTCAGAATCAAACTCCGCAGATTGGAACGTCTGAAACGCACCTCGACAAATCAGAGCCGGAAATGCAAGAGCAGCAATTTATTAATCGGTACAAGGTGAGTAGGGGCTGGATCAGGTGGATATATTATTTAGTCATTTCTTTTCAATTATTTATGTTTACTCGAGTTAGAAATGATCCCTCAGGAACGAAAAATAGGAACTGAAACTGATTTATTTCTGAAAGATCAGGCCTGTTTCTGATTGATTTATTTATCGATGCTCATCTAATGACTTCTATAGTGCCGTTTTCATAGAGCTATCAATCGATGGTCACTTCTTGTGAAATTGCAATCAGAAATCGTAATCCATTAGAGAAGCCAGGTTGAATTCCGATAGGTCAGGGAAACCAGAAGTTAGATTATGGTGGATAAGCAGGTTGAAACAGATGAGTCTTAAATTTAGACCTACTATTATAATAGTATATTATATATTATATATTATTATAATTATATATTATAATATTTAGACTATTATAATAGTCGGTGCACTGCTAGTTTGTATCTGAACCTCAGCCAGTATACTGGCTGAGGTTCAGATACAAACTAGCAGTGCACCCACTGTGCGAACTTCCCTTACTGGCAATTTTCAGCCTAAACGTCCGAAAGCAATACGTTACGACCACAGATCCTGTAGGTTCTGCATCGCTGCAAAACTGTTTTCGTCGAGATGACCTAAATACATAGAAAGACAGACGAATGCGTAGATTTAGGCCGATAGAAAACTGATTTCTAAGTTCTAGACTGACCACAGCAGAACCAAAATACGACGTTGTGTACGTTCGACCCAGACTATACTGAATTCTCAAATTTATTCCGAGTTTTTTAAAAGCGATATTACTTTTTCAACAATGGCGTAAAGACAACTCATACAGGCTTAAAGTATCTCAGGCATGACTCGACATAGACTAGGCTTCAATTGTTAACTTTAAAGTACATATGTTACTTGTATTTTTGACATAAAGTTTTGCATGCACAACTATTTTAGCTGATATTTTCTGCATGTTCAAAGATTTAAATTGTTTCGTCGAACAGATCTGGCAAACGAGCAAACTTAAGTGTCATGGGAAGAGCCATCAAGGAATCTGTACGTATGGCATTAGAGATCTGCCGATGTTGGCTGCCAGTCCTCACTTCTTCGCAAAGAAGTTCGATTTGGACTACGAGCCTATGGGTCTCGAATGCCTGGAAGAACTCATCTACAACAGAAAGCAGGAAGAGCTGCTTGGATTCTCTGATTTCAATACCAGCTACAACGAATACCTCCTGCATTAGAGACCGGTAATAATATTAATGCTAGGGTTCTGTCGCGGTTGTTCGTTCCCCAAACATCTTCACCTTCGTTTTAAGCCGATGCCTCAATTGTTTCCTGTAGTATTTATAATTATCAAATTAATTGCGTTGTTGCAAACAAAAAATTTATGTATGATCATTGATTCGAATAGGCGGATCTAAATTCAACTGAATTTGACTTGTACTGATCCATTCAATCCGCCGACTTTCCATGTCTCTCGACCGAAGCACAACCCATCATAACATCTCTCTCTCTCTCTCTCCCTGTCTCTTGTCTTCTGGCAACTGGACCTTTCTTTTCATACAGGATATGTGGACAACTCCTCTGGCTTGTCGCAACGGTCGTGAATATAAATTAATCTGGTGCCCTGCTTTAGCTGTCAAGTAGCGGTTGAGAGATTCCAAGATAACGATTACCATTACGCTGTCTGATAATCAGACTGAAGATATTCGTTTGCAATATATGGATTAATTTGGGGATTACAAAAATTTATTTTTACTAGATTGTATTGTAAAAATGAACGAGGCGTCGGTTTTGTACAGCTGAGCAATTAATGACTCCATCGTCAGTAGAGCAAGTAAACATCAAAGTCAATGAAACAGTTTCTCTGGAATTCACCATGCGAATGCCCATATACGAACAGCAGCGCGACAGAAATCCTCCCAGAGAACATCAGAAAGCTCTGGGTAGCAGCGTCTGGTCAGCCGGGCGATGATCGTAGTTTTCAGCAGCTCGAGGACCTCAGTATTCCATGCTTCCGTGCTGTGACTAGGTCGCAGCGGACTCTCTCGTGCAGTGGACCTTCTTCATAGACAATCTTCCACTGACAATCCCAGCTGTCTCGATTGCTGCACATGAAACATTTTCATCTTTAGACGCATCTACTCAAGGCTGTAAGATAGCAATTTCTGAGCGCCTTTGGGAGATTTGAAAGGCGCTATACAAAAGTTCATATATACGCATGTACGTAAATGCACATACATACCTATATAAATACATAGACATACATAGATACCTACAAACACACACAAACATACCTACACACATCGACATACATTCATGCATGCATGTGCATACATACACAAAATACACATATACACGGAAGCCATGTGTATATATATACATGCGTAAGATTCATACATGCACGCCTGCATGCATACAATATCATGCACGTATACATATATACAAACACGTCATTCGGCATATTTGGGACAATTATAAAGCTCTTTAAATGAACAAGGGCCTTATCAGCTTACTAAGCGCTTCTGCGTCAGATTACATAATGAGGGTACCACGATCCGACCCTATCTCTACAAAGTGTCCACCCATACACGGGATTTATATGCACAGCATTTGATACCCGTATGTGGGTGTACGTGTAAGAGAATAGTTACAGGGCATATGATCTGTCACATCAGAACAATTGAACAATTGACAGACGCAGAGACAGCTGCATATTTCTTTGCAGTCACAAATAGAAACATCCAATGAAATTGCCGAGTCATGTGCCACCATTTGTCATCTTATTACAACTAATAAAATACACAGCATTACATCAAATTACAGTGGCCTACATTAATTATTAGAATTAGCTGAAAATTATCAGTTGTAATGTACGAGTTGTTAGAATTTCATCAAAAGCTTAATCACAGAAGTCTAACTTCTCTTTAATCTCGAAACTTCTGTAGTTCCGACTTGATACTGCAAAATGTACCAGTTGACTTCCCGTTTTCCTGGCCTGTTTTATATTAACTGGGCTTTCCTAATCACTTACATCCGTAAACTAGACAAACACAATTGCGACCTCCATAGTTCACTCTAGACTAGAACATTCCCATCTGTTGTTCTTAAACATAGACACCATCCATAAATAACCGTCTGCAATGCATCCGGAATGCACTCGCCCGCGCTTTCACTAGAACCCTAACCATAAGCATCACTACATTTATTCTGTTCTGATATAGCTTCACTGATTAACAACCTAAATAAATAGTCTAAATGTTATTTCACTTAGGCCTACCTACAACTTACTCCAGTCATCCCAACCATTCACCAGCCTGGTCAATCTCCACCTCCTCTTGCAATTTTTGTTCAGGCGGCTCATTAAAAACTGAAAACAGCGCTTTAAAAAAATTCCTATCCTTTTTTCATCTGATTTTCTTGCCGCTACAATTCCAAATACCATCCGCCGTATAGACATCAGTCTGTCTACCTGCTTGACATTTGAATAGGAACTTAGAACCGAACGTGACCATGCCTGTCTCACGGAGTTTGTTTCTGTCTGAGTCTTTGAATAATCTGGTGACCACAACTTAGTTTTTTTATGGCATGTAGAAATTCGGATATTGCGATTACGGTTCTCTAAATTTTTATTTTTGCTTGTTATAAAACTTTGATAATAATCATTCATAGAAACGTACACAGCCTGTAGAGCACAAACTCGCATGTTTATGTTTGCACGAAATGGTTTATTCATAGCTAGATCAGGAGCTGTTTTCAAGGTTGCTGCAACATCGGATTAGCCAGAGTTGTTTATTTATTAGTTATTAATTATCTATTTATTTAAAAAATATCCTGATTTCCTGGCAACGCTGAAAAATTATAATTTTTTGAGTATATAAATTACATCAATTACCAGTTTTAAGTTTGTCCGAGTAACGGAGCGTCACTTTAATTACCTGACTTCATTTAGGTTGTGATAAAGTTAGTAATTACTCCTCGGACTTTATCTCATCCAAATACACTTGAACATTTATCGTTTGATCAGATTAGTATACTGTTTTGAAATACAATGCACCAACGAAGTTTAGATTCTGTCATATAGACCTAAGTATTTGAACAAATAGCCAGTAATTGTTATTACCATCGACATGTCAATGTGTGTGCGTTGACGTGTGTGTCTTGATGTCTGGAGTCGTGTTTAAAGTATGAATAACAAAGAGAGGCATATTTCACTCAAACTCACCATGATTATACATACAGACCTAAAGTCCAGTACGTTAGTACTTATGCAAGTAGAGTCATTACAATGATACGGATACTGATAACGATGCAGGTAATTATGCAGGTAATGATACAGTTGCAGATACAGACACTGCTTCAGATGCTGATACAGACACAGACCATTTATGCACATACTGACAGATACATTTATATAGATACTAATACATGAATCAATACGTCCACTGGTACAGATGCTTGCTGGTATTCCGGCAGCCGGATCTTGTTCTGGACAATTACTCTGACTTGACGCAGGGCTCGTGACTTAGCTTGAGATATTCTGTTTCCTTCTGATCCCCCGCCAACCGGATCTTGCTCTTCATAAAGCATCTCTAGAAAACCCTCTGACTTTGACGCAGTGCTCGTGAATAAGCCTCTGCCCTACGCTTCGGAGTGAATAGATTCTGATACAGATACTCTTTGGACTTCCGGCAACTGGGAAATAATACTAGCGGGAACAAGGATTGACTATTAGTTCCAGATACAGTTCTTGTACAAGTTTTATTCCTAAGGGACTAGATATACCTCGGATAACATTAACAAAAGCAACAATTATACAAGAGAAAGTGTAGGAATATGTGGAAGAGGAGTGTTTGCATGGCGCTCAGAAAGTGGGCATCAACATTTTGTGTTACCTAAAGGGCGCTTAATGAAGGGTCCTGAAATATCCTTCCATAGGCCTATATCACTCAGATGGAAGAAGTGTTCATCTGGTCGAAAAATTTTCGATTTAAGCGAAAATAATCCCTGTCCCTGAAACTGATCGAACTAATTAACCCTGACGCTATTAATGTGAACTAAATTAAACTAAAAATTAACACATAAACTGCTAAACTGTTTAACCTGCTATATTTCAAAGAACTTATATTTAAGTTCAGTTCGGTTCTGATAAAAAATAATAAATTTTAAAACTCGAGAATAACGAAGAACGGCTCCTCTAACATTTAATTGCCGTGGATATAACTGTCAAGGGACAACATGCATGAAAGAATGCATGTTTAGGCCTAGGTAGCTGTGTACTGATCTTTATGGGCATGTGAACATTCGTGGCTGTATTTAATCTTATCTAATCTAATCGCTTGTATAGCGCCGTTACAAAGATGACCTAAGCATCAGTCGATGGTAGCTTAAAGTGAAATCATAATGAAAACTCATTACCCACTGGAGAAGCTAGGTCGAATTCCGATAGGTCAGAGAAACCAGAAGTTAAGCTACGGTGGGTAAACAAGTTGAAACTGATTAGTTTTAGATTAAGACCTGAATGAACGAAACGGGACAGTGAATTCTAGTGTAATTAAGTAGTAATTAATTAATTAATTATGCGTGTATTTGTGGTTATAAATGTTTATATTATATATGCAAAGATATTGAACAATTTTCTTCATTTGATCAAACAAATATGTTGCTCCTTAACTCAATATAAATTGCGCTGCCAGTTAACTCACGAACCACGCGTAGCTCGGGCTGAAACTTCCTTTGGCACTGGCACAGCAACATCTCTTCTAGATAATTATTACGTGAGCCACCGTATGTGGCCTGACAGCGCCGCAATCATGAGTGTATAATAGTCATGTTAATTGGACCCTCTTTAAGTTCTGCTGCCGACTGTAACTGCTTTATTTGAGAGTTGGCCTGTAGTGGGATAATCCTACACATCACCACTCTCGTCAGATAGACGTAATATTTGATGTAAAAAGGACTTGATTGATGCTATTAATTATAGTATTAAAACTGGCTGATAGTTCGTCACGCAACACATAGACTGCTGTCAAGTAACGACAAATAGGAAGCAACAGGTTGATGAGTCGCATCGAAGTCGCAATCAAAGATGCGGACTTTGCTTCAGTTGGCGTTAGTTTTGGTTTCTCACGAAATCGTATCAGCACAAACAGGTGATTGTTATTATCAATTTTATCATTTTTATATTATTATTATTATTATCATCATCATCATTATCATCATTATCATCATCATTATCATTATCATTATCACTGTTCAGAGACATGAAGTGTTGCCGTTTCCAAAACACGTTGCCAGCTGTCTCATCTTCAGAACTCATCTCTGAGGTGCATGTAGTCCGGTCGCAGTCAACCGGTTATGTCCACGTGTGGCGAGGGAATACAACTGTGGTTTTCTAACCTCAGTGTCAGTTTCCTTCGATAACATCTATGTAATAATTTACTTAGACGCGTGGTCCGACATAGGAGCCTATGTGGCGAAGCTGTTAGTACATCGAGGAAAGGCGAAATGTAATGCTAGTGCCATCTCCGAATAATATGAGAACAAAGTAGTTTCACTGCACGCAAACAGAGAGACACAGAGACAGAGACGGAGACAGAGACAGAGACAGAGACACAGAGGCACAGAGACGACGAGAAGCAGGGAGGCAGAAGGAGCACATGTTATAAAATGAAGAGCAGTCTTATAAGTCAATCCCGACAGGCAACCATTTTATGAAGTTTTAGCGACTTCATTCTCTTAGCCTCGGTCCCTTTCCTCGGTTCCTGAATTGTCCACTGACAGTTATACCAGTAGTCCACTGTCAATGTACTCGTTTAATAGCTTAATGCGCTAGGGGGCGCAGAAGGAGAAATATCTGGAAACACCTTTTGCTCTGGCGGAGATTTGATCCTCCGACCTCTCTGCAAGCAGACCACTTGACTAACGCGCACTCGAAGTACAAGTTATAAATCCAGTGAAACATCTCTTCTAATGTCCTGGTGTTGAACCTGACCCAGATAACGCTGTCAATGCATTTTTGCCTTTTAGAAAAAGCTAACTTATGCCAAAACCTGCAAGACCTCACTTAATGGAACAATAACTAAAACAAAAAGGACGAATCATTACATTGACAAAATATTTCGGTGATCAATTTGACGTCAGGATCCCGACCATTATGTCGTATTTGGTCAAAGGAACACATTTATTTCAATGTTCGTCTACAGACTTCCTCTGATGCTTGTGTCCAAAGTGCAAACAGCACACCAGCCATCCCAACGTGACGTTTTCTGTTTGTCCAACAGACGCTTCATATTGACTTCAACGGCACAACATGTGATGACCAAATAATTTTAAACTGTAATGCACAATAGATGCGATACAGAACAGCTTTTCAAGACCACCTATAGAATTTCCTGTGGCGTGTGATACTTTTATCTCTCTTCGCTACTGAGGAGTTACTATAAAGGCTTGATGTTCTTAAAAACGAGACGTCTTGCCAGCGCTGAGTCATTTAAATTCGGGTCGTGCAGGGCAGTCCATGACTGGCAAGACAACAAATTCAAATGCTTTCCGCCATCATTTATTCCTTGGGCGCTGAATACTGAAAGAAAATTTGAACAAAATATGCGCCGTTATAAATTCTATGGGTTATAATTATCTCTGACCTTTCAGTTTTCAATCAAAAAACAAATTGCAATTGCACTTATTTTTCAATGAAGTTGTGGGCGCAAAGTAAAATTGTTGGTATCATATGTTGACTTATTTCTACAACGTCTGTGCGTTTACTGTTTATGTTAACAGATAATTCAACCTCTGCCGAAATCTACGGTAAGAATTCGTTATTAGTTGTTCATTGCATTGATATAGCGCCTTTACACGCTTTTAATGTTGGGATAAGGAGCATGCAGCCAACTATGACTATCAGGGACTTAGTTCAAGAAAAAGGATTCTACGCAGTTCGTTCCATTATAAAACAAACATCGTTTTACCCTGAATGGGAGTTAAATAAATGTTACAATTATTTCGATTACGAATTCGATTACAATTACAACCGCGATTGATTACGATAATGATTACCACCACACTTTAATTACAATTTAATCGCAATTGAATCAAAGCTACTACCACTTCAGCTACTAATACAACATCAACTACTACTACTGTTACTACTTCTCTTATTAACAATTGAATTTCTCTGGTCCAACTGGAGTCATCATCTCATCACACTTCCCTCTATCGTATGCGCACAGCTTAGACTGGTGGTTGTAGGGGCTGTTTGAATGTTGGTAACGAATACAATAACAGTACTGTGAGGAGCTAAACATTGATCTTAAAGTAGCATGCTATTTCAGGTAAGTGACCAGAATTCCAATTTAAAACCTGAATACGTGTTTTGTTTATCATCCACTTATCCATATCATCCATACATCCATTCATCCATCCAAAGAACCATCCAAACAGCCGGCCAAACTTTGATCATACCAGTCCGTCAACCAGTATGTCAGTCAGCGAGCACTGTCGGTGTCTAATTGTCATACTGAATGCTAGGCTGAAAATCTGTACATGCATAAGCTTAAATTGTTTAACTAATATCCTAAAGTTACATTATATTTTACAGAAAATTCAACCACAGCTTCACCAGGTATGAAACCGTTTCTCTCATATGTAAGGTTTTGGTGCGATGGTACTCAAACTGGAATTAAATTTTTTCATGTTGCCTACGAAGGCCTGAACTAAGCGAGGAATAGTTGGGCTGTTTTGCAACTACTTTGCAATGCTCGAAAGCTACAGACCAATAACTGGCGTTTATGCATGCATTATTTATAAAACCCAATATTTATAGACTATATTTCAACATCCAAGCACATGTCTTGTTGCAATTACATATAAAATTAGATATACTGCATTCATCTTGAGAGCTCTTGAGGAGGTGGTTGTGGGGCTTCTGATGTTGGTGATGGTAGTGGTGGCGGTGATGGTGGCGGTGGTGGTAGAGTCTAGTTTTGTAAGAATTTCTTTTTGAGGTGAACCTGATCAACATCTAGTATGCAATTTGATATCTTTCAGATAAAGATTGTGGTACTACATCTTTCACTGCTCCAGTTGGAGTCATCACCTCACCGGGATTCCCTCTTTCCCCTCAACACAGTTTAGACTGCGTCTACTCTATCGAAGTTGATCGAACGAAAACGGTTTTACTGGGTTTCCTGTCATTCAATATCAGCAGATCATATCTGGATGATGACGATGAATGTGATAACGAGGGATTGACGGTTAGTCGTTTCCATCGATTCGGCGTAGATGTCAAGAAAGTTAAACAGATAGATTTGGTGTGAGGATTCTTATATAACTACATTGGGTCAGGTCAGATTATGTAAATATAGAAAGTTTAGAAATTGCGAGGTAAAGTAAGGTGAGACACGAGAAGGAAAGGTAAGATACAGCATCATAAAGGAAGGTAAGATTAGGAAGGAGAAAAGTGGTAGAATGAAGTAATTAATGTCAGGTGATGTGAGTTGAGACAAGACGAGGCAAGATGAACTAAGCAGTGCAGTGATTGAAAGTGAATGTTGTCCATCTCAGCCTTAAGTAATCATTTGTCGTTACTTGCTGATCTCTGAAAAGTTTAATATCGCTAAAAATTACAGTGGATTGTATTTACTGTCTTAATTGTATTGTATTGTGCATTATTAGCTCCATTATAGTAAGCTTAAAATTTCTAAAGTGCTATTTAAAGGCTAAGCGCAGGGCACCAGCTTATTCGCGACAGCTGCGTCAAGTAAGAAGGGTTATCCAGAAACGCTGTTTAAGAACCAAGATACGGTTGCAGGCAGACCAGAGAAGGAAGGATAAGAGGAGCCCAACTTTATCCATTAGCATTCGGAGAGAAATTAGAAAATTTAAAACTCTATCAATTAGCACTCATCATCATCGTCGTCATCAACAACTTTTTATTTATCCAAAATACAACATGCCACATTTTTACCAATAGTGTACAGTAGAGTAATACAAATAAACTATGTACAAACCGTACATTAAGGGAACTCAACAAATAGTCTATCTAGAAATCCAATAATATGAGAATTTAGGAAAAATGTAAGAATAACGTGTATGCAGTCAAATTAGTAACCAAGTAAAAGTGTGCAAAATGCCTCGCATCTGTTTCTTATGAAGTTTCAAAGCTAGCATCAAGGAAATGTTTACCGGTTCGGTTTTCCGTCCTGGAGACCAGCACTTTCAATATTAAATAACGGAGTGTTAGGCCGAGCAAAACTTCCATTGTAATTTGCTTTAACTTGAGTGAAATGGGAATCAGACATATTTAGGAAGAAGCGATCAAAGACTGAGGAAAACAGTTTATTTTGATAGCGGTAGCTAAAAGTAAACATTTGAAGCCTAATAGCATACGTTAATTTTTATAATATTTGGCAAAAAGAAACCGATTTTAGGGCCTATTTCATGCAAATTTTCGCGGAAGTTCTAAGATGTCCTGGTAATAATACATCAATTGATAAAAAAATTCAACAAAAAATAAATAGATGAATAATGCAATGCAATCACTGAGTGAATCAACCAAACATCGAAACAATCAGTCACTCAATTAGTTAACCTTCAAGTCACTACACATGTTAATTAAAAGTGCTAATCATTTAGTCAATGAAACAATTGCCCTTTTTAAAATTTCTGTTTCATTCTAACAGATAAGCTGCTTGTCGAACGATGCTACAATTTCTCCTCGGAACAGACAATTCTGCGGAGTAACAAGGCCGCCGCCGGTTGTGACATATTCCAATTGTGACTCTCTGAGACTATACTTCGTCGCCAACACTGACTTACCCGCCACCGTAGCAACATTTCAACTCAGCTACACAATAACGTCGAGCAAGTGACTCTTTTCTATTCTTAAACATTGAATATGTCTGTTGCTTGGGATCAATTTTGGGACCAGGGATCCATCTATCCATAGTACCCATCCATCCATCCAGCAAGCCAGTCAACCAATCAGCCATCCACCCACCCAAACGCCATCCAGTCAATCAGTCAATGCATCTGTGTGAAATCTAGTTTATCAAAACAAGTATCTCTGTGAATATTGTACATATATTTCTGTGTGCATGGTTGTGTCTAACCTCAGTATGAATGTTTCTCGCTGTCTCAAATAGATGTCCATTTGTCATAGTGCATGTACGTCTGAGAGTCTATTCATCTGTAGAGTTAGACACTGTTTACAGTAATATCCTTAAATTACTATGACGCATTATATGTTACAGGAAATTCAACACCACCTATACAAGGTATGAAACCATTACTCCTTCACGTCATGTTTTGAAGCGATGGCATTTAAGCCTTCGAATTTTGTCTCAACTTCCAACTTATTCAACTCAAACTTGAATTTTCATGTAGCCTACGAAGGATTTAACCAAACACGACATAGTTGGGCTGTTTTGCAGTAACTCTGCAATGCTAGAAAGCTTTCATTCAATGAACGGAGTTCATACATGTTATAACATAAGATCAAAAAAGCTTACATCTAAACAGCAGTGCTTGTACTCTGTCACAATTACAGTTAATTTACATACTCTGCGTTCGCCGTTATGTCCCTGGAGAAGGTGGTAGAGGAAGTGGTAAAGACTACATGGTAGGGTTTTAGGAGGTGAACGCTGATCAGGAGGGGGTATACAATTTCATGCTTTTCCAGATGAAAATTGTGGTTATACGTCTTTCACTGGTTCAACTGGAGTCATCAATTCACCGCGATTCCCTCTGCTCTATCCGCACAGTTTAAACTGCGTTTATTCAATCGATGTCGATCGAACAAAAACGGTTTTGCTCAATTCGTTGTCATTCCACCTCGAAGGATCATCAAACCATCCAAATCCGGACATTTGCCATTATGATTGGCTAACGGTTTGTGTTTTTAGCGATTCAGGTTCTGTCAGGTATGTTGTTATTTGCAGATTAAGGCAAGTTTAGATTGGAAAAGAGAGGTTCAGAGAGGTAACTAATGTTAAGTAATGTGAACTGACAAGTCTAAAGAGTTAAATGAAGCTGTGCAATGAATGAAAGTGAATGTGGTTCAGTTGAGCCTGAAGTTGGCACTTCTAAACGCTGAACAGAAACGATATCTCTGTACCTGTTACAATATTATGCTCTAAGTATAAGATCAGTGATAAACAGCAACCAATTGTCGTCGTGTTTGTCATTTTAGGCGTGTTGCTGACTTAGGTGTTGTAATTGTAGTCGAGATTTATATGGCGCCTCTTTGTATATTACGTTATAAACAAAATAATTAATAAATTAATCGATAAAAATAATTCAAAATCAATAAATATATGAATCAATCATTCAGTCACTAAATTAAACATAAAAACGGCAAGTCATCCAGTGAGTCGTAAATTTGGTCAGTCGGTCAGCCTCCGAACATTATTATGCTCTAAGTATAAGATCAGTGATAAACAGCAACCAATTGTCGTCGTTAAATAAAACAGGTAATCATTTAGCAATTCTATAAAAAATCACGTTCTGTTAAATTTATGTTATAATTTCACAGATAAGCTGTTTGTCAAACGGTTCTGAATCTGGAAATTCTTCGGAGAACAGAAAATACTGCGGAGAAAGACCGCTGATGTTAAAACATTCCAATTGTGATTCTCTGACACTGAATTTCGTCACTGACTCTTCCGTCGCCAGAGGAGGCTTTCAACTCCGGTACACAATAACGCTGTCAGGTAAGTGGTCAGTCCCTTCATAAAACTCATATCTGTTGGATGTGTAGCATTTTGGTAGGAATTAAAGACTAGATACATATCCACAGATAAGGAGAGCAATAATAATTGTATATAAAGTTGAATTTTCGTGCAGTTAAATTTCTCCCCTTTCTCTTTCTCTTTTCTCACAGAGAGAGAGAGAGACAGAGACAGAGACAGAGACAAAGAGACAGAGACAGAGAGACAGACACACAGAGAGAAACGACGGGACAAGATGTCATGGGACGAAGCAGAAAATTTGGCGGTTTACAGACATGATTGTAGAAGCTGCGTTGAAGGATGTGTAGACCTGTACAAGAAGGATTACATAACTAAGCTTCCTCTAAAATATATAAAATTTTAGACTGTAAGCCTACCTGTAATATTTCATCATTTTAATGCTGACTTTTTGCTTTTAACTGTTTGTTAGCACCTTATTTGTAATGTATCCGCCTTTGCTTCGCGCTTATGCTATTTTGTAACTTATAACTCTTGAGTGTGTAGGTATTATTTGAATTCTCGAGCTAAATTATGCTGACCGTGTATTTCCAGCACACACATTAAAATTTTCAAAATGGGTTTCACCTTTCTTGCGGTTGTTTATGACTTTCACTTATGAAACTTTGCATGCATATATGAATTTTATATATATTTATGATTATTTTTTCGATCGGTTGGCATTCGACCCATCTCTTTTAATATTTCCGCATTAAGTGGGCAGCGGTGGGCCCATTCTCCCTCCGCCCTGTAGGGAATACATCACTGTACGGAACACAGTCCTTTCGGAACACGTTCATGTTCGGAAAAAGGTCGACAGGCAAGGCCAGTGAACAGCCTGTTAGTTGCCTGACAGAACAGATAGACCAGACGGTTGTTGCGGCACCCCGCTCAGGGAGTCGAAGTTGAACTCACCACTCCGCTCCGAGCTTTTTGCTTCCGCCACGACGAGATCACGCAGCAGAAACTTCTAAGCTCTTCCTCTCATGGTAGCCAACCAATCAACCTCTGTGAGGCGGGATGTCTCAGCGAAGTCGCTGACACTTCATACCATGGCTGCCTCGCTGTCTCCCTGAGGAAATCAAAGTTTTCCAAAGGGGCATTTGCAAAATGACTAACTTCAAAGAAAACATTTGCGAACTCTTGAAGTTTGCTGTACGGAATCTCGCCTGAATTTCATTTCACTAAACACAGTTAAGACTTAGATATTGGGATATTGTATTTAGTTAATGGGGATAATTTTACGTAGTAAAACAATTCTCCTAAGAACACAACATTGCAACTCAATCGTTGTTTAGTAATATAATAGCCTACATATTGTCAACTTGTTGAAGAATTCTTCAGATGCATTAAATGATTATGTAGACCAATCAGACTGTGGCATTACTTCGCTGTCTGGTCCGAACGGTGTTATTACATCTCCAAACATTCCTCTTCCATATCCACGGAACTTGAACTGCACCTATTCCATCGAAGTTGGACGAAATAAAGCTGTTCTACTCAATTTTACCTACTTCGATTTGGAGAAGCGAAATGCAGCGGGCGATTGCGTATACGATTGGCTAATGGTAGGTGGTAAACAAATTAATCACTCGTCAATACTGTCAATTTTGCACCAGTTAAATTTCAGAATTGTAATTGTAATTGTAATAACAGATTTATATAAAACCTTCTACAAGAGACACTCATCAGAGGCCTGACAACGCAAAACCATGTTCAGACAAAAATGGTTTACAGAAAAGAAGCAAAGAAAGACGTAGGAGTTTATGTCGTGGGTGCGGTAGACACATTATATCAGAATGAAGGCACCTGAAAGACTGGCCATCGGCCCTAATGTAATCTTTATCTCTTCAATACTCAATACACAGAAGACGCCGTAATGCTTCTATATGACACGAAGCAATTTTAATGGGATCTAGAAAGACCAACGTTAAAATTAGCGATCATAGCACGAAGTAGTTCGTGAATGAAGAAGGGTTCAAAATGAAAGTAAATTAAAAGTCGTACAAAGTAGACTCAACAGCATCATCATCGGCAGCAAGAGCAACAGCAATGTCATCAGTTTCTGGCGCGGATTTGAAACCCCGACCTTGGGTTTGCAGTAGAGCACGCTAACAATTAAAGACTGCCAAGCAACGCTATATAGTATACATGTGTAAATAGGCCGCTCTATAAACTAGGTTGTCATCTGTGGACATTATGCTTAGATTACTTGTTACGAAACCACGGAAGCTTCTCTGAACTATAACAAGAAATACTGCGGCAACATAGAGTGGAGATCTCCTATGCGGTTTCTCAACTGTCCCTCTCTGGTGCTAAAATTCTCTGGAAGCTCTTCCATTACTAACAGTACAGGATTTATTATTGACTACACTGTGGCTGGTTAGTCGGTTATTTTTCTATGTTTATACAAGACTCTCTGTGCAATAATGGTACTTGCTATAAGAATATTCGCACGTCGACAAGATAATTTTTTCAGATAACTTCAATACTCGCTATTTTAGATCTGTCAAATAGCCGTTAGCCATGTTACAAATTATTTTGCAAAACTTTCCAATGAAATGTTCCATCTACAACACATACCTAAGCTGTTTTTTTGGAATTTTACAAGAAAATGTTGCATAGAAGTTGTCGGCGAACGTTTCGCCCCATGTTAAGTTTCACTAAAACTTTGCAATACTTCGTAATCGTAATCGTAATTCCAAGATTTCTATAGCGCCCAACGAAAACCGCGCCGCAAGGACCAGCTTATTTACAGGCGCTCAGTCAAAACAAAATCGATAGGCAAAAGGGTTCGGTTCTAGGTCAAGATCCAAGATCCAGGCAGAGAGACAGTGTGGCACCTACGGTGGATGATGTTTAGGGTTGGAGAGGAGAGAGATAAGAGAAAGGAGTGTCGGGATAGGATCTGTGAAAGAGGAATGTTTCAGTTTTGAGTGGAAGGCCAAAGCAGAAGTTGCAAGCGGTAGAGCATCGATGAGTTTGTATGATGGGTCAGAAAACTGTCGCAGTTCTGGGGGAGTTTATTCCAAAGTGGTGGGGCAGTATTGGCTATGGAACTATTACAAAATTTTAAGGATGAGGTGACTGGAGGGGAGAAGTGTTAGGGCAGAAGAGGAGCGGGTTGAGCGAAGCGGTTATATTGTAAATAACTGACGAAGATAGGAGGGTTGGGAAGATTGAAGTTTGTTGTAGGCAAGTGATAGGACTTTGTACTCGATTATTTCAGGTATTTTAAGTATTTCTGTATGTTGCATGCTTATAAAATTCGTTGATATAGTTGTTGATAGAAAAAATGTTTCATTTGTATTTTTTTCCAAAACGAAAGCATATATTATATTCATTTTGAATAATCACGTACAAAACAGGCACAACAATGAAGAAATTGCCTTCATACGCGTGAAAATTATTCATGGATTGTAGATTATATATGCTTTTTCGAGTCACAATTAAGAAGGATTAGAAAGAACGGGGATAACCCCTTCATTTCTAAACTTTTCAGGACGAACTAAAATTTGAAATAATTTGGATCAGAGGTTTCAGATACAAAGTTGGTCTTTAACTGTTTCTTCTGTCTACTTAAAGCGAAGCTGATTGTTATTGCTGCATTCTTCAAATTTCAATGGCACAGTGACAACCTGCATAATTTGGGTCTATTATCATGTGCCTTTAATTATTATCGGAACGTCTTAGAAAAATGTAAAAGAATGGCCGCATGTTTCGCTAAGCTGTCGATGCAAACTTAATGTATCAATGGCTAACTAACGAAATTCGACCTGTGGGAATTCGACCTCCTTCTTCAATGGATTATTATTATTATTATGTCACTCGAGGGCATCATCGATTCAGGCCTTATGTCTTGTGGTAATAGCGCTGCAGAAGTCATTAGATTAGCTTAGATCAGCTCAGATCAGATTATATTAGATTGCTAACGGTGACCTAGTTTATACATTACCATTGTACGTTATGTTTGTGTTAACAGAGAATTCAGGTTCGATGAATGTTAGCTCCGGTAAGAATTCACTTACTAATTGGAGATGTCTGATAAAAATAACTTTTCTGGTAATTAACTCATAAATAAATTAAATCTGATCATATTATAACTCCCAACGGTAAATTTGAGTTAAACAAGTACATACATATTGAAGAATTAAACTGTACTAATTGCAGCTTACGACTTCTTCTTCAAGGAACATTAAAAGCGATAAATCGCAAAAATCTGTATATAGAGCTAAACCCTCTGGCATACATGGCATACTTTTGGCCTTTTAGGCCACTTCCTAACATTAAATGACATTAAATAGTGAACTTTACTGAGAATCTGATCACAGAGCGCTTCTTATTAGTTTCTCTTGATTCTCTTCTTATTACAATTATAATTACAATCCTAGTAACCCATACAGCCTACTAGATCATTTACTCTAAATGACAGGGTAAAATGACATAATTATCGCGCTCTTTCACAAACTACATTCCTTAGACAAAGATTGATCATTTAGCTGAAACGCGATTTGATCGATCTAAACCCAATTAGCTACAACCGCCCAGCCGTGTTTATGTTTGCTCTCGTGCATCTCTACTCGGAATAGAACTGACTCAATCTTTGTCTGGCGATTCTGTCCAGGATGAGCGCCTCTAAACAAATTGATTATCGTGAATTTGATACGCCTAAACCTTGCTAAGATCATCAGCTAGAGCAACCATTGATATGTACTTGAAGCGAATTCAGCCACGATGAATTTGGCCTGTATAGAGAAATGTTGATCCAATTAAGTCGTTGTTTTGGCGTGTCATCGTCTGATGTCTTGTGAATTAGACACTGGCGCCATGGAACTTGCACAATAATAATAATAATAATAATAATAATAATAATAATAATAATAATAATAATAATGACAACAACAACAACAATATTAATAACAATAATAATAATAATAATAATAATAATAATAATAATAATAATAAAAATAACAACAATAATAATGGTGTCATTTAAGAGGTTGACTGTGGTAAAACTCTGTTCACCAATTCATCTGGAGTCATCAGCTTACCAAGGAATCCGACGGAATATCTGGCGACAGTCAACTGTGTTTACACCATCTCCACAAATCATACGAGTGCGATTGCGCTCAACCTCTTTGATGGGCCACGAATGCAACTCTTACAACTGTTACGGTCATTCGAAGACTGCAGCAGAGAAAATATAACGGTAGGCTATTTGCACGCCATCACGAATTTTAAAACTATATTTAAGATTAACGAGCAGGCCTGAAGGCATACTGTCGAATAAATCTGTACTAGCTGCACTTCATTAACTCATTTCTAAATAGACAGTGAACGACAAGAAGACGCACGTGACTAACTGTATGCATGAAGTTATTAGAATGATTACCTTGCAAGGATCTACTTATCTTTCGTTGCAGATCGGTTGCTTATCAGAAGGAGAGACAGAACCGAAACCTAACACCACCAGAGTAATCTGTAAAAGTGAAATAGCATCGCTTTATTCGTTGTGGGATTCATTGTCATTCGTCGACTGTCGTACCCTGAAGTTATCCATCCGCTCAATGAATTACGACAACCGAGAGACATTCAGTATTCCTTATTTAGCTGTCGGACCAGGTATGGCCAACACAGCGTGTATTGTGTCTTATCTAGTATGGGAATATAATGGTGGTGTTGGTGTTTGTGGTGGTAAGTAGCAGTGTTGTTGTTGTTGTGGTTGCGGTGGTAGTGGTGGTTGTGGTAGTCGTTGTGATAATTTTGGTGTTAGTTGTTGTGACGTTGGCAGTGGTGGTGGTGCAGCTGTGGTTACTGTGTTCATATGGTGGTGGTGGCGATTGTGGTGGCAGTAGTGGTCGTGACGATGATTGTGGCATTGGTAGTGGTTGGTAGTTGTAGTGGTCGGTTTAACGCAGACAAAGTCGACAGCGAAGGATGCAAAGTCACTTGGTGACCAAGAGATAACACCGTATTATCTTTGCAGAGGAGGAGTGCGGCAATACATCTTTCTCTGCTTCATCTGGAATCATTTCGTCGAAGCGATTACCTTGGTCTTTTCGGAAATCTGTCAACTGCCTTTATACCATCGACGGTGATGGTCATGCCAAATCAGTAGTCCTCAGCCTTGATCATTTTTATCTAGAACCCATGAGAAACGGATCCTGTGACAGCGACTGGTTGACGGTTAGTATGACATAGTATGGTTATTTTCTTTTGCGGTTTTTGTCGAAGGTCGCAGTAAGCACGTTATCTGCTGTGGACCATTTTAGTCGAAAATAATAATTATCTTAGTCATTGTGTGAATTCGGTATTTGTAAGAAACCATCGGGCCATCAACCAGCTGTCCGACAGATTCACGAGGTTGCGTAGAAGAACTGAATTTTTCTGGACCTCTTAGCAGCGTCGTTATTTTTGTCGGGTCAATGTTTTGTTATGGTCTGCTGCTTCTTTTTGCCGTTTTCTCGAAACAACAGGTGTTCGTGATGCAAATACGCATTTTCGATTTGATTAGGGCACATAGATAAAAAGATAAATAAACAAAAACCCAAGTATTCCTAATTTTTTACCTGTTCCTAATTAATTATCACCTGAACAAAGGTAATTAATTATTACTTCGACAGATTACCTGTTTGGTGAACGGGACTTCGGTCGCTCATCCTTTTTCGGGCAAAAAACTATGCGGGTGGCTGTACCGATTTGTAGTGAGATTTCCCGATTGTCACATTGTCCTGCTAAATTACTCCAACGACCATACGACCTACGATTACGGGTTCTCTGTGCGGTACAAAATGGGAGATTACGGTAAGTCGCACTGTTTTACCAACGCCTTACTCTTGTCTCAAATTTTCCTTATAGTTATCATCGATCAAAATCACCAAAGTCGACATAACCCAGCGCCAAAAAACTGCTTTAATCTAAGGTAATCAATTCTGTTCAACTGTATTATATTCGAATCAACAGTATTCAAATCCATGCTATTCTATTCTGAAAACTTCTATCACGTCGTTATAGTACTATAGAAGATATCAGTCGATGGTCGTTTCAAAACAAAACCCCTTTCCAAAATCACATTTGTTTGAAAAGAACCAAACGAGATCTATAAGAGACCGGAAAACAGCTTACGCAGTATTACCAATCTTGTAAGCCGTTCCCAAACAATTAGCGTTCTTCATTGACATTTATCTACTATAAAATGTATATTTCATGACATTTAATATAGCCTATCGCCTTTCAAGTGTCTTTCAAAAACGATGATAATAAATCTTTTAATGACAAAGTTCTGGATGACTGTTTTGCTGTCAGATGAGGAATGTGGCAATGCGTCTTTCACTGACCCAAGTGGAGTCATCACCTCACCCCGGTTCCCTCTTTCCTATCCACACAACCTAAACTGCATGTATTCTATCGTTGGCAGTCAGAGAAGTGTGATTTCATTGTCTTTCGTCGCCTTCCAGCTTCAAGGAACATCAAACACTTTTTATGACTACTGCCATAGCGACTGGCTAACCGTAAGTAATTTACGCTGTGCATGCGATGCGATCCTGGTAAGCTGAGAAAATGCAAGTGCAGACAATAGTAAATCGAATAACTGGTAAATCAATAACTGTAGGAAGTTCAGCGTTTTAAATCAATCAGTCAGTCTATCAAACATTCAAACAATCAGACACTCAATCAGTCAGCCATTCAGCCAATCAATCAGTCCAGCAGTCATTCAATCAATCAGTCATTCGGTCAGTAGTTCAATCAATCCGCCATTTATCACTTAATTAGTCGAACACTCATTCAAACAATCAACCAACTGATCAGTCATTCCATCAATCAATGATTTCCTTCTCTCTTCCTCCCTTCCTTCATTTATTCACAAATATACATTCACATTAAAGAACACTAAGAAAGAAAAATCGGTCTGTTATCATGGAACTTCATTTGCTTAGATGACATGTTTATCGGATGAATCCTCGGCTGGACAAATTTCTCCTAGCAGGAAATACTGTGGATTAAAAGCGACCCCGATGAATCTTGCATTTTCAAATTGTGCAGCAGTGGTGCTGAACTTCGTTACTGATTCGTCCTTAAGCCACGGAGGATTCAGACTCCATTACGTATTTAGAGATACAGGTAAGTGTGAAATCCCTCCCGATTGGCCAAAAGTAGGCATTAAGAATGTTACACTACATGAGGTTTGTTCTAAACTACATGTTATGCAAATATGTTATGAGTTGAAGATCTTAATGCATGTGCATAATTATCTTGCTAACAGCGTTCTATCTTACCTTATATCTCTTCATTCTACTGTGGAAGGTAACCTGTTTGTCCTACCGGCTCGAACCCGAACAACACAGCAAAAAATCTATGCTGTGGTTGGTCCATTTTCTAGACCAGATTGTCTAGCAATCTCCCCTGGTCTCTGCCTCCTTTCATTAGGCGCTTGAAAACCATTCATTTTGATCGTGGCTATACGTTACTAAGTCGGGAGTGCATGTGACGAATTTCTCTTTACAAAGTTGTGATTACAAGTACATCATAGAAGTTTTGTAAATATCGTACTAGTGCAATGCATGTAAGACTGCAGTCCTTCAGCCATGTTACACAATCATGACATGAAAACGGCCATAAGAGAGACCTACAGGCTGCAACAAATCAAGTCCACAAGGACTGCAACGGCAAAAGTGGAAGACACAGAACCACGAGGACCAGTACAATTGAAAGGATGTGGAACGACGATGTTTCTGGTTGCACAGTGCATGCAGAGAGTCCCAGAAGGAGGAAGACAAAGTGTAACATCGTGGATACAGCTTCATAGCCATAGCTGTTGCATCCCCTGGAATAAATTCCCATCAGAATTACTACAACTGTCCGCCATTGTACGAACTATTCTTTTGAAATCTCTGCGCAGGTCTTTCACTCAGAAAAGAAAAGGTTCATCCTTTATAAAGCCTATCGTGATTCCTCCTAATCCACTTATATATCTTGCCGCTCTAATTCTAAACGCCATCCACCGTAGCCAACTGCCCGCCTGCATGCCTGACTTTTGGATCTTGACCTGGAATCGAATCTGATCCTTCCTTCCTATCGATTTTGTTTTGAATGTGAATGTGCAGGTTCCTGTGAGTTAGCTTTGTCTAAGCGCTGTAAAAATTTGGAATCTACAATGACTATTTACAACTAAGAGAAGCTAACTTGAATTTTGATTCGCCGCCTCTTTCAGATTCTTTATGTGGAGTTCGTCTTTATGATCGTCCAACCGGAAGGATTACTTTCCCGTTGAATTACACAAATTATGGCGACAATTTCGACTGCAACTATGTTATTAACGCCACGGAACCCAGTTCAATATCCCTCACGATTTGGTCGATCAGCCTTGAAGGTGCAATGCGAGAGAATTGCCAACGTGACTGGCTTCAAGTGAGTTCTATTTTATTTATCTTCAAATACTATGACTGTCATTTATTCTGCGACCTAGGCGTAAGATCAGCAGTTGGATGCAGAAAGACCTAGACCAAAACTGCGACTCTACCACATAATCTCATGTCACGGCTTCAGTATTGTTGCTGTATAAATGCACAAACTAATCTATTCTATATTCTAAAGACTGGCTTTTGCTGGGTGGTGTAGAATTCTCGGAATTTCGATTACGATTACGATTTTTTGATGATCGTTCAAGTCAGATTCGTATTTAGAAATCATATAGCGTCGAAGAAGTATGAGCCAGGATATGGTTCGTAAGCAAGCTAGAAGAGATGTGTGTTAAGTTTAGACCTGAACTACATCTAAAAGTTGACGGAATGAACTCAGCAGGGAAATAAATTCTAAAGCTTTTGAGTAGCTACCGAGAGCCAAACACTGTTCGGGTATCGCACACAGCAAGAGTTAGTGTCCAATGGTCGGGTGCAATGTCTAACAGGTTTAGGGATGAGAATGGAATGTATGTACGATGGCGGATATACATGTAGATATACAAGGCGTTCCAATGCCAACTCTCAAATCCGATAAATAACAGGACGTCAGTCCAATTAATTATATATGTAGGATGATGATGATGATGAGTTCTCTGCCCGAAGGCAGGTCCATTGGCTTTATGCCACCCGGGGATGTAGGATAAGCTGAAGTAAATTGAAGTCTTTCTTTCTCAAAGAATGACCCAAATACCAAAAATAATGTAATATAATTCGTGTGTATGTATGTGTCTTGATGTTTACTAGACTCGTGCCTGAATCTAGCAATGACACTGACAAACTGAATAACGTTGCTTCATAATTCACATCGCCTCATTTTAGTCTTTTCTTTTAGAAAGGGCGCTATATGACTTTTAACTTTTGCTTCACATCGTGCTGCTGTTTCAGATTACCTGTATCAACGACCAGCCTGCAATGAATCACAACGTAAGCCAAACATCCTGCGATTACCTGAACTCAAGCACACATATAACGTTCTTCAGTTGCGCAACGGTCAAAATAGTCTTTCACAAAGATGCCACAGCGACTGGGAAAACATTTTTCATCGACTACACAATCACTGGATATGGTAATATTATTCTCTTTTTAATGCTTTTTCTGAATCGTTATTGTTTTAAATAGTGGGGGGATTTATGATCAGATAACTAGAAACGTCACCACTTTTGGGATCCCTCTCACATGCACAGCCCACCAAACGGATTCCCGTGTAGCGCTGACACGAGGCACCACTTTCAGGGGTTTTGGACGATAATGTTTGCCCAGACTTGTAGATCTATCACACATTCTCAACCCACATTAAATCGCAACTGTTTAGATAAGCTAGTTTTCATTTATACATCGTTTTCAAAAGGTATGTAAAGGCACTATATAAAAGTCTTGATGCGCACTTACGTCATTCTATATAACGTCACATAATAGTAAGTGGTCTTTATCTGGGAGTGTCGCTCCAGATGCGTTGAGGTGGCGATATTACTGTATCGTTTCGGCATATATGCGGCTGAGGACCTGTCAGGTATAACGAAATTGAAGGAATAAAATCGCATTGATATATTATATTATACGCTGTATATGCATAATATATATTATATAAATGTATGTGTGTGAGTGAGTTCTATGTCATTTCATTTTCTATGTCTCATGTCATTTTCGTTCTCGTCTTAAGACTTTCCTTTTTCAGGTAGCTTTTCTGCCACAGGCTGCCTCTCTGTCTTAGTGGACTGATCTTGTGTACCCGCCTGTGTCTAACCTCATTATGAATGTTTCTCACTATCTAATGTCGGTTTCCACTGTCCGTTTGTCATAATGCATGCATGTACGCCCGAAAGTCTGTTCGTCAGTAGAGTTGGACAGTTTACAGTAATATCTTTATCGCGCATTATGTTACAGGAAATTCAACACAACCTATACAAGGTATGAAACCATTACTCTTTCACGTCATGTTTTGAAGCGATGGCATTTTAGCCTTAGAATTTTGTGTGAGCTTCCAACTTATTCAACTCAAACTTGAATTTCATTTTGCCTACGAAGGATTTAACCAAATGCGACGTAGATGGGCTGGGCTGTTTTATAATAATTTGTCAATGTTCATAAGCTTTCATTAAATGACTGGAGCTTATGAATGTTATAACATAAAATCCATAAAGCTTACATTTTAACAGCAATGCATATGCTCTATCAAAAATACAGTTAAATACACACACTGAGTTCACCGCTAGATCCATGGAGGAGATGGTAGTGGCAATGGTAAAGGCTACATGGTAAAAGTTTTAGGAGCTGAGCGTTGAACACCAAGTAGTGCACAATATCATGTTTTTTTCAGATGAAGATTGTGGTAATACGTTTTTCACTGGTCCAACTGGAGTCATCAACTCACCGCAATTTCCTCTGTCCTACCCTCACAGCTTAAACTGCGTCTACTCAATCGACATCGATCGAACAAAAACGGTTTTGCTCAATTCGCTGTCATTCCACCTCGAAGGATCATCGTACCATCCAAATCCGGACTATTGCCGTTATGATTGGCTAACGGTTTGTGTTTTTAGCGATTCGGCGTGGACGCCATGGAAATGTAAAATAATTAGGTTTGATGGGATAAGAGGATTTATATATGGGAGCAATGGATCACGACAGATCATTTAACTGAGGAAAGGTAAGGTACGTTAAGTTGAACTAAGCAATGGAATGTAAAATGGACAAAATAAAGTACAATATTTCACGGAGCGACAAGCCAGGACTTAATTAAAGGCATGTTCACGTGTGACAAAGAATTCAGGTTCTATCAGGAATGTTGTTATTGCAGACTAAGGTAAAATTCTAGATTGGAAAACAGAGGTACAGCGAGGTAACTTGTTTCAGGCAACGTGAACTGAGGTAGGTCCAGGCAAGTTAAAGGAAGCTGGGCAATGAATGAAAGTGAATGTGGTTCAATTGAGCCTGAATTGTCATTTGCTGTAAACGCTGAACAGAATCGATATCTCTGTAACTATTACTTCACGACTCTCTTATTATAAGATCAGTGATAAACAGCATTCAATTGTGGTCGTGTTTGTCATTTTAGGCGTGGTGCTGGCTTAGGTGTTGTAATTGTAGTCGAGATTTCTATGCAGCTTCTTTATATTTTAAACTACAAGCAAAATAATAAATAAATCAATCCGTGAAAGTAATTCAAAATAAGAAAATAGATGAATCAATAATTCAGTCACTAAACTAAACATAAAAACGTCACTCAGTTAATCAACCATTTGGTCAGTCAATTGGCCTCGTTAATCTGTTAAATAAAACAGCTAATCAATTAGTCATTCGATCAAACATGACGTTCTGTTAAAATTGTTTTAATTTCGCAGATAAGCTGTTTGTCGAACGGTTCTGTGTCGCGAAATTCTTCGCAGAACAGAAAATACTGCGGAGAAAGACAGATGCCGCTGGTATTAAAATATTCCAATTGTGATTCTCTGACACTGAATTTCGTCACTGACTCTTCCGTCGCCAGAGGAGGCTTTCAACTCCGGTATAAAATTACGCCTTCAGGTAAGTGTCCAGTTTCCCCTGTTAACACTGGAATATATCTGTTGGATGTGTGACAATTTGGTAGGAATTAAAGACTATATATGTCCATAGGTAAGGAGAGCAATAATGACTGCACATAAAGTTGGACTTTTGTGCAGTTACTTTCCTCTACTTTTTTCTTTTCTATCAGAGGGAGAGAGAGAGAGAGAGAGAGAGAGAGAGATGGATAGATAGATAGATAGATAGATAGATAGATAGATAGATAGATAGATAGATAGATAGATAGACAGATAGATAGACAGACAGACAGACAGACAGACAGACAGACAGACAGACAGACAGACAGACAGACAGACAGACAGACAGACAGACAGACAGACAGACAGATAGGGAGAGAGTTTTCAGTAATCTTCGTGTATTTCGTTCATCATCTCATTGTTCAAAGATTTCAAAAAAGTATATAAAATTAACTTGCCTGTAATACTTTATCATTTTATTACCGACATTTTGCTTTCAACTGTTTGTTTGGACCTTCGGTTCAGATCGTTCGACCATCAGACAAACATCGTGTGACCATGAATGTAATGTATCGGTGCCTGTTTCGCGCTTATACTCGTTATTCATAACTCTTGAATGTGTACTGGTCGAATTTGAATTGAATTTATTTAACTAAATTGAATTAAATTTTAATTCGACTTATAAATAATACACACTTCAGTGATGATTAATTTGTTTCTTGCTCACTCGTTTTCTGAAAGAAAAAATGAAGTTCCTAGCACTTCTAACTCATCTCTGCCTCAGAAAATTAAAGTTTCTAAAAGTGGCATTTGCAAATTGACTAACTTTAAAGGAAACGTATGTGAACTCTTGTAGTTTGCTGTAAGGAATCTGGTTTGAATTTCATTTCACTAAGCTCAATTAAGTCTTAGATATTGGATATTGTATTTAGTTAGTGGGAGAATATTACGTAGTAAAACAATTCTCATAGGAGCACAACATTGCAGCTCAACCGCTGTTTTGAAATATAACGGCCTACCTATTGTCAACTTGTTGAAGAATTCTTCACAAGAATTGATGATTTACAGGCCAATCAGACTGTGGCGATACTTCATACTCTGGTCCAAACGGTGTCATTACATCTCCAAACATTCCTCTTCCATATCCACGGAACTTGAACTGCACCTATTCCATCGAAGTTGGACGAAATAAAGCTGTTCTACTCAATTTTACCTACTTCGATTTGGAGAAGCGAAATGCAGCGGGCGACTGCGTATACGATTGGCTAATGGTATGTGGCAAAGAAATTCAATCACTTTTCAATACTCTCAATTTTGCAACAGTAGAATTTCATATTTGTAATTGCAATAAGAGATTTATACAACGCATCTTCCAAAGACATTCATCAGAGGGGCTCCCGGCCTGGTAACCTAAAGCTATGGTTGAACAAAATGGTATATAGAAAAGAATTAGAGATATGCGTAGGAGTTTAAGTCGTAGGATGAAACGTAAGGCACTTTATGCCAGAACGATGGCACCTGAAAGACTGGGCATCGGCCCTAATGAAATCTTTATAACTTAAGTACTCAATACACAGAAGATATCGTGGTGCTTCAGTATTAAACACCGTAATCTATCTGGAACGACCAAAGTTAAAATTAGCGAACATAGCACAGAGTAGAGTTCGTGAATTAAGAAGGGTTCAAAGTAAAAGTACAGCGAAAGCTTTACTTTAGAATTCGCTGTAACTTATTTCATTGCAGACTCATCATCAGCAGCAGCACCGACAACAGTAAACAGCATCAGTATCAGGCGCGGATTTGCAATCCCGACCTTGAGTTTGCAGTAGTGCATGCTAACCAATAGACTGCCAAGCAACGCTATTTAGTATGTAAAAATAGGCCGCTCTATAAAATAGATTGTATTCTCTGTACAATATGATTAGATATATTGTAATGAAACGACGGAAGCGACACTGAACCATAACAAGAAATATTGCGGCAACATACAATGGAAATCTTCTTTGCCGTTTCTCAACTGCCCCACTCTGGTGCTAAAATTCTCTGGAAGCTCTTCCATTACAAACAGCACAGGATTTATAATCGACTTCACTGTGGCCGGTTAGTCGGTTATTTTTCTCATTTTATACAAGATTTCATGCAATAATGGTACCTGTTATGAGAATATTCGCCCGTTACCAACTGTAGCCAAGATAACTGTAAAACTCGTTATTTTTGGATAAGTCGGATAACCGTTAGTCATGTTTCAAATTGTTTTGCAAAAAAATTTCCAATGGAATGTTCCATCTACAATACATACCTAAGCTGCTAATTAGGAATTTTACAAGAAAATATTATATAAAAGTTGTCGGCTAACTATTCGCCCTATGTAAACTTTCATTCAAACTTTGCAATACTTTCTGTATTTGGCATACTTATTAAAATCATTAATATATTTGGTAATAGATAAGATGTCTCACTTTGTATGATTTTTGCTCAAACACAAATAAATTGTATGATCATTTAGAATAATCACACGCAAAACAGACACAACATTGGAGAAATTGGCTTCATATGCGTGATAACTGGTCATGCAGTGTCGATTACTTATGCTGCTTCGAGTCTCACATTTAGTAGTAATAAACTTTTCAAGACGAAATAAAAAGTGAAATGATTCGGATCAGAATTTCCAGGTGCAGAGTAGGTCTTTACCTGTTTCTTCATTCTACTGAAAGCGAAACTGCTTGTTGTTACTGCGTTCTTAAAATTGCAATGGCACATTGATAAGCTACATATTTTGGGTCAATTCTCGTATGTCTTAAATTAGGCAAATGTGAAAAGAATGGCGGCATATTTCGCTAAGTTGTGGAAGCAAACTTAATATACCAGTGGCTATTAAAGTAATTCCACCTATGGGAATTCTACCTCCTTTTTCATTGGATTATGATTTTGATTATGATGTCACTCAAAGCCAGCATCGATTGATGGCGTGGGCCTTGTGATATCAGCGCCGTAGAAGTTAATAGATTAGATAAGATGACTAATGGTGACTTACTTTGTACATTACCCATGTTTGTGTTAACAGAGAATTTAGACTCGATGAATATTAGCTCCGGTAAGAATTCACTTTCTTATTCGAGACGTTTGGTAAGAATTACTTTTGTTTTCATTAACTCAATAAATTAACTCGGACTATATTATAATTTCTAATTGTAAATTTGAGTTAAATAAGTACATATATATTGACCAATTGAACTGTACTAATTGCAGTAAATGACTTTCTCTTTAAGGAACATCAAAAACCGATAAATCGGATAAATAATTATATACAGTTAAACCCTTTAGCATAAACGGCACAATTTTGGCCTTTTAGGCCACTTATTGACATTAAATGACATTAAACAGTGAACTTTACTGAGAATCTGATCACGATGCACCTCTTATTAGTTTATCTTTATTTTCTTCTTATTAAAATTATTATTACAATCCTAGTAACCCATACAGCCTACTAGATCATTCACTCCAAATGACAGGAGTAAAATGCAACAGATATCTTGCCCTTTTACAATCAACAATCGATAGACACAGAGACACAGACTGATCATTTAGCTGAAGCGCAAAAGCCAATTGATCTATCTAAACCCAATTGGGTGGAATCGTACAACGGTGTTTATGCTTCCACTCGTGCATCTCTACTCGAAATAGAACTGACCTACTCTTTTCTTTAGCGATTCTGTCCAGAATTAGGGCCTGTAAACAAACTGATTCTAACGAATTTGAAAGCCTAAGCTTTGCGAAAATCATCAGCAACCACTGACATGGCCTCAGAGCAAATTCAGCTACGAGGAAATTGGCCAGAGTAGAGAGTAGAGAAATGATGATCGGATTAAGTTGTGGTTTTGGGGCGACACGGGATGATAAGTATTGGACACCGGCGATACGGAAGTTGCTTAATAGTAAAACAATAATAACAATATTAATATTCTCATTAAAGAGATTGACTGTGGTGAAACTCTGTTCACCAATTCATCTGGAGTCATCAGCTTACCAAGAAATCCGACGAAATATCTGACGACAGTCAACTGTGCTTACACCATCACCACAAATCATACGAGTACGATTGCGCTCAACCTCTTTTATGGGCTATCGATGCAACTCTTACAACTGTTACAGTCATTCGAAGACTGCAACACAGAATATATAACGGTAGGCTATTTGCACGCCATCATGAATTTAAAATCTAAGTTTAAGATTAACGAGTAAAAGGAAACCGTCGAATAAATCTGCACTAGCTGCACCTCATTTCTAAACAGACATTGCACAGCAAGAAGACGCACGTGACAAAAAACATATTCAAGACGGATCTACTAATCTTTCATTGCAGGTCGGCTGTGTATATGAAAGAGAGACAGAACCGAAACCTAACACCACCAGAGTAATCTGTAAAAGTGAAATACCATCGCTTTATTCGTTCAGGGATTCATTGTCATTCGTCGACTGTCGTACCCTGAAGTTATCCATCCGCTCAACGAATTACGACTACCGAGAGACATTCCGCATTCCGTATTTAACTCTCGGACCAAGTATGACCAGACTAGCGTGTATAGTGTCTCATCTAGTATGGGAATATGATGATGGTGACAGTGGTTGTGGTGGTGGTACCATTGATGCTGTTGTGGTTGCGGTGGTATTGGTAGTCGTGATGATGAGTTTGGTGTTAGTTATGCCGTTGGCAATGATGGTGGCGCGGCTGTGGTTGCGGTGTTCATGGTGGTGGTGGAGTTTGTGGTTATAGTTGTGATAGTTTATAAGATTTAAACTAGCCTGTCTGACCTAAAAAACTCTTACTATGAGCACTCCTACCTACCTTCAGTCTCTAATCTCTCCTTACATCCCTCCCCGCAGCCTACGTTCTTCAGGTACGGGTCTCTTGGCTGAGCCACGATGCAGAACTGTCCTGGGCTCTCGTGCATTCCACACCGCTCCCCCGAAGGAATGGAACCGTCTACCAATGTTTCTCCGAAGTTCGAACTCCTTTCCTTCTTTCAAGAAACGCCTGAAAATTCACTATTTCTCACTGGCTTTCAAGCATCTGGATATCAAACTCTTTCACCTGGCGACTGACTATCCGCGCCTCCGATTCACATTTCGGTGTGACTGCGCGCGTTACGAACTTTCGTAATAATAATAATAATAATAATAATAATAATAATAATAATAATAATAAAAGGGGTGGTTGTAGTGCTTGGGGCGATGATTGTGGTAATAGTAGCGGTAGTTGTAGTGGTCATCTTAACGCGGACAACGTCCATAGCGAAAAATGATGCAAAGGCACTTGGCGAGTGAATAACAGTGAATAACACTGTTATCTTGACAGAGGAGGAATGCGGTAATACATCTTTCTCCGCTTCATCTGGAATAATTTCGTCGAAGCAATTACCTTGGTCTTTTCGGAAATCTGTCAACTGCCTTTACACCATCGATGGTGGTCATGCGTCATCAGTGGTCCTCACCTTTAATCAGTTTTATCTAACATCCTCGAGGAATGGATCCTGTGACAGCGACTGGTTGACGGTTAGTCGTCTCTTCCTGGCATAGTTTGGTTATTTTCCTTTGCATTTATGTCTAAGGTCGCAGCACTTTACCTGTTGTGGAGCATTTTAATCGAAAATAATAATTATCTCAGCCATTGTGTGAAATCGATGTTTGTATGAAACCATCGGGCCATCAACCAGCTGTCAGACAGATTCAAGACATGCGTAGAGGATCTGAATTTATTCGGAATTCTTGGAAGTGTTGTTTTTTCTCTGGTCTATGTCTTATTATGGTCTGATGCTGCTTTTGCCGTTGATTTGAAATAACAGAAGTTCCTGATGCAAAAGCGCATTTTAGATTTGATTAGAGCACATAGGTCAAATGATAAATAAATAGAAACCCAAGTAATCCTAATTAATTTTTTAACTGTTCCCAATTAGTTATCATCTAACCTGATCAAAGGTAATTAATTATTACTTCGACAGATTACCTGTTTGGTGAACGGGACTTCGGTGGCTCATCCCTTTTCGGGCAAAAAATTATGTGGGTGGCTGAATCGATATGTAGTCACATTCTCCGATTGTCACATTGTGCTGCTCAATTACTCCAACGACCATACGACCTACGATTACGGGTTCTCTGTGCGGTACAGAATGGGAGATTACGGTAAGTCGCACTGTTTTACCAACGCCTTACTCTCAAATTTTCCTTATACTTATCATCGATCAAAATCACCAAAGTCAACATAACCCAGCGCCAAAAGAACTAATCTAACATAAGCTAATCAATTCAGTTCAACTGTATTCGATTCGAATCAACAGTATTCAAATCCATGCTATTCTATTCTGAAAACTTCTATCACGTCGTTATAGTACTATAGAAGATATCAGTCGATGGTCGTTTCAAAACAAACCCCTTTTCCAAAATGAAAAGAAACAGTCGAGATCTATGAGAAACCGGAAACAGCTTACGCAGTATTACCAATCTTGTAAGCCGTTCCCAAACAATTAGCGTTCTTCATTGACATTTATCTACTATAAAATGTATATCTCAGGACATTTAATATAGCCTATCGCCTTTCAAGTGTCTTTCAAAAGCGCTGATAATAAATCTTTTAATGACAAAGTTCTGGATGACTGTTTTGCTGTCAGATGAGGAATGTGGCAATACGTCTTTCACTGGCCCGAGTGGAGTCATCACCTCACCGCGGTTCCCTCTTTCCTATCCGCACAACCTAAACTGCATGTATTCTATCGTTGGCAGTCCGAACAATGTGATTTCACTCTCTTTCTCCGCATTCCAGCTTGAAGGAACATCAAACACTCTTTATGTAGACTACTGCTATAGCGACTGGCTAACCGTAAGTATTTGAAGCTGTGCATGCGAAGCGTTCACGGTATGCTGAAGAAAGGCAAGTACAGACAATGGTAAATTGAATAGCGGTGGGAAGTTCAGCGTATCATATCGGTCAGTCAGTCAAACAATCAAACAAGCAATCAATCAATATATCAGTTAGCCAGTCAACCAATCTGTCAATCAGTCAATTAATCAATAATCCATTTATCATTTAATTTGTTGATCATCAGTCAAACAATCAATAAACGAATCAGTCAGTCAGTCAATCAGTGATTCCCTCCTCAATTCCTGCTTTTCTTCATTTATTCACAAATCAACAGTGAAATGAAAGCACAGTAAAAACGATGAAATAATCCATCTATTAATATGGAGCTTCATTTGCTTAGATGACCTGTTTATCGGATGAATCTGCGGTGGGACAAATTTCTCCTAGTAGGAAATACTGTGGATTAAAAGCGACTCCGTTGAAAATTGCATTTTCAAATTGCTCAGCAGTGGTGCTGAACTTCTTTACTGATTCATCCGTAAGCCATGGAGGATTCAGACTAAGTTACGTAGTTAGAGATACAGGTAAGTGTAAATTCCCTCCTTCTTAACCTAAAGTAGGAATTTAGAGAATTACACTCCATGAAGTCTGTTCTAACACGCATTCTTGCCGAATTTTTTGGGTTTGCTGATCGTGAACAGATAACTCTCCGCGTAGAAAACCCGACAGCCGTCATTGAAGTACATTAACAAGAAGCAATCTGTTTAAATGCTGTGGCTCGGCGGATCTGCAGATTGCTAAAGCTTGGGAATATATACTGTTTCATGCGGAAGTATCTACATTTGTAATGATGCACACGTATAATGTGTTAAATATTTTAATGCATGTGCGTAATTTTCTTGCTGACAGCGTTCCATCTTAACTTAGATGTCTTCATTCTACTTTGCAAGGTAACCTGTTTGTCCCTCAGTCTCGAACTCCAACAGTGCAGCAAATAATCTATGCTGTGGCTGGTCCATCCTTTTGGATCAGGTTGTCTATCAACCTACGACTTGAACTCTTTGGTCTCTCTGCCTCCTTTAAATAAGCGCTTGAAAACCATTCAGTTTGATCGTGGTTACGTGTTTTTAAGTCGGGCGCGCCTATGACAAATTTCTCTTAAATAGGCGTTGTACTTCGTTGTGAATATAATCACATCATAGATGGTTTGTAAATATCATACCAGTGCAATCCATGTAAGACTGCAGTCCTTCAGCCATGTTACACAAGCATGACATGAAAACCCCCATAAGAGAGACTTACTACAGGCTGCAACAAATCAAGTCCACAAGGACTGCAACAGCAAAAGTGGAAGACACAGAACCACGAGGACCAGTACAATTGAAAGGATGTGGAGCGACGATGTTTCTGGTTGCACAGTGCATGCAGAGAGTCCCAGAAGGAGGAAGACAACGTGTAACATCTTGGATACAGCTTCATAGCCATAGCTGTTGCATCCCCTGGAATAAATTCCCATCAGAATTACGACAACTGTCCGCCATTGTACGAACTATTCTTTTGAAATCTCTGCGCAGGTCTTTCACTCAGAAAAGAAAAGATTCGTCCTTTATAAAGCCTATCGTGATTCCTCCTAATCCACTTATATATCTCGCCGCTCTAATTCTAAACGCCATCCACCGTAGCCAACTGCCAGCCTGCATGCCTGACTTTTGGATCTTGACCTGGAACCCAATCTGATCCTTCCTTCCTATCGATTTTGTTTTGAATGTGAATGTGCAGGTTCCTGTGAGTTAGCTTTGTCTAAGCGCTGTAAAAGTTTGGAATCTACAATGATTATTTACAATTAAGAGAAGCTAACTTGAATTTTGATTCGCCGCCTCTTTCAGATTCTTTATGTGGAGTTCGTCTTTATGATCGTCCAACCGGAAGGATTACTTTCCCGTGGAATAACACAAATTATGGCGACAATTTCGACTGCAACTATGTTATTAATGCCACGGAACTCAGTTCAATATCGCTCACGATTTGGTCGATCAGCCTTGAAGGTTTAGTCGGAGAGAACTGCCAACGTGACTGGCTTCAGGTGCGTTTTTTTCATTTGTCTTAAAATACTGCGACCTAGGCGTAAGATAAGCAGTTCGATGCGAAAAGACCTAGACAAAACCGCGACTCTACTATATTAACTCATGCCACGGTTTAGTGTTAATATAGTGCTGCTATATTAACGCGCAAACTAATCTATTCTATTCTAAAGAATTCTTTATCGCCGACATTATTATGCCGAAGGCATTATATGATGATTATTGAAGTTAGGATCGTATTCAAAAGTCATAAAGCGTCGAAGAAGCATGGTCGAATTCCAATAGGTAGAGAGACCAGAAGCCGGGATATGATTAGTAAGCAAGCTAGAAGAGATTGTCTTAAGTTTAGACGTGAACGATATCTATGAATTGACAGAATAAACTGAACAAGGAAGTGAATTCTAAAGCTTTGGACCAGCTACTGAGAAGACACGAGAGCCAAACACTGTTCAAGTATCAGATACAGCAAGTGTCACTGCCCAGTGATCGGGTGGAATGTCTACCTGTTTTAGAGATAAGCATGGAATGTATGTAGGATGGCGGATATACATGTAGATATACAAGGAGTTCCATTGCCAACTCTTAAAACCGGTAAATAGCAGGGCGTCGGCCCAATTAGCAAGGTAAAGTAAAGTAGTAATATATATGTATGATAAGCTGAAGTAAATTGAAGTTTTTTCTTATCTCAAAGAATGACTCAAATACCAAAGTAATGTAATATAATTCCTGTGTATGTATGTATCTTGGTTTCCTCGTTGCCTGCCCATGCCTCCCTTCGCTCAGCTACCCGTGGTCTTTTGGTAGTCCCTCGCGTCCGCACTACAACTGCCCAGTCCAGGAGCTTTGCCTTTGTTGGCCCTTCCAGCTGGAACTGCCTTCCTCTTGACCTGCGGCTTCTGTTACTTAGTCTCTCTCCTACCCAGTCTCGCAAACGCCTGAAATCCTTTTTGTTTGTTCAAGTCGGGAGCGCCACTGTTTCCTAAGTGGCGCTTTATAAATGTTCGTTTACAATTACAATTACAATTACTTATTAGACTTCTGCCTGAATCTAAAAATGGCACTGACAAACTGAATTACGTTACTTCATAATGCACATCGTCTCATTTTTGTCTTATCTTTTAGAAAGGGCGCATTATGAATTTAACCCTTTGCTCCACATCGTGCTGCTTGTGCTTGTTTAGATCACCTGTGTCAATGGCCAGCCTGCACTGAATTACAGCTTAAGCCACATATCCTGCGATTACCTGAACTCGAGCACCCAGATAACGTTCTTCAGTTGCGCAGCGGTCAGAGTAGTCTTTCACAAAGATGCCACAGCGACTGGGAAAACATTTCTCATCGACTACACAATCACCGGATATGGTAATATTATTCTCTTTGTAACCGTTATTCTGAATCGCTATTGTTTTAAGGAGCAGGGGATTTATGATCAGATAACTAGAAACGTCACCACCTTTGGAATCCCTTACACACGCACAGCCCTCCCAACGGATTTCCGTCCAGCGTTGACACAAGGCACCATTTGCAGTGGTTTTAGACGATAAAGTTTGTCCTGACGTATAGGCCTAACATACATTCTCAACCTGCAGTAAGTCGGAACTGTTTAGACCAGCTAGTTGTCATTTGCTTTCAAAAAGTATGTAAAGGCGTTATATAAACTGTCGTATTTCACAGCGTCCCATATTAGTAAGTGGCCTTAATTTGGGAGTGTCGTTCCCGATGCGTTAATCGCCTGCGATTCCTCGCTCATTCGATGGATGTATGGCGTGTTAGCAAATCCACTACTTACTTACTTCCACTGCCAACTCTCAAAAACGGCAAATAACGCTATGGCTGTACCTAATCGGAAGACATGCAGCTGATAACCTGTCAGGTATTACGACATTGAAGGATATTAATAGCACTGTATTGATGTATCAAATTATATACCTGTATATATGCTATACATAGCATATGCGTATATATAGTGTTCTGTGTACATGTGAATATATATGCAAATTTAAATGTACTAACCATGTTTCATTGACTACAAAAGGATTTATAAAGTTGTTTTCCTCTTAGGCTATATACTGTATGTATATACTATATGCATAGTATATATGTAATATGTAAACGTAAATATAATAACTATGTTGCTACATTGTTTGCTTGAAATGACCGTCTGTACTGCTTGCATTAACTAAAGAGATTTATAAAGTTGTTTCACTTTTTAGCTTTTTAAAGACTAAGTAATAAAATTGGAAAATTTGATTTAGCTGAAGATACCAGCCAACCTCTGGCAATTTCTATGACAACGGACATTCCGGTCACTCGTATTGCAAAGTGCGAGTTCGGATGCAAACTAAGTGAAGACGGAACCACCTGCGACTGTGCTACTACACATTCAGGTGACTTTTTGTTACGGTAGAAAATTGCTTTAAATCCAGCTGTCATAAGTGGTATCCCCTCTCCCAAGAGTTTCCGCTTCCACGACGCGTTGCCATTCATTCAGATCCTGGACTAGACTCCAGACTGCGTGGATTCTAAGCCAGTCTAATAACTTCTGTTGCGCCGTTATTATGATACACAAGGCATTAATCGATGCTACTTCGAGTGAAACCGTACTTTAAAAATCATGATCTGCGGAAATGCAGCAGGTAGCCCCTGGCTTCTGTATATCCCGATGTTCAGCTAGCGGAGGTTTATATTTAACGGCCGGATTCAAATGTGATTAAACAGCCAACTGTTAATGATGATGTTGCTCGGGACAGAGCGATTGCGAAAATTCCGAATGTCATTGAACGTTTTAGTTTTGCTTTTGCTTTAGTTCAATCCTTATGATATAGTCGCTTATTTATGATCTACTTTGGTTGACAGCAGTGTTCGTGATGTATACTGTGCCACTTAAATAACATCCTTTTCATAATTTACATTGTGCTCCATCTCAATGCTTGACCTTTATTAAAAATCATGACTGGATATACTACGATCCATCTGAACTCATCATACATTTTGTCTTTTCTAACTTTCCACCTATCGCACACAATGCGTCATGCTTTTGTCTCTCGCCTCATTTCACTTCATCAGTGATGGCCTCACGTTGCCTCTTTACTTGGAGTCACTTGCTGTTATATGACGTCGTGCATCTCCTCGACTGACATCATCTCAGTTTTTTCTTTCAGGTGATCATGTCGCTAACGCTCAGTCAAATTTAAGCGGCAAGCCTGGACGCTCCGCCGGCATTTCAGTGGCGGTAATTCTTCTGGTAGTCGTCGCTATCGGCCTTGTTGCTGTCGTGCTTTACAGACGACATCGAACAAAGAATCGATCGGAGATGCTACTGCAAGAAAACGAAGAAGAAAGAGCTCAGCACGATTTTGAAAATTACAATTCAGAAACAGGTAGAAATTCAAACGTATGCATGTAGGTATCAGAGCTTCAACAGAGTGCTTCTACGGCGACTGCTCAAGGAGCTAAAACATATCTTATTGACAGACTTATAATGCTGTCCTTAAGTACTAATTTTTAGCGGAAGACTGTTCTAGAAGGACGTTCCAAGGCACAAGAAAATATGATACGCTCTATGAGAGCGCGTGACCATCAGGTCTCCAAGTGTTCATCGACTCGGCTGGCTCGAGAGAGAGAACATTAAGGTGCCTGGTGTAGTCCTGCTCAGGGGCCATTTATCAAGATAATTAAATGGTTAAGTAAATGAATGAAATACATGCTTTGTTTTCAGGAAAGCTGTTTGCAGCTCCGTGCGGCCAAGACAGGGACACCTCAAAATATGTTCCTCTGAGACCACTCAGCTCTCGTGACGAGAGCAAAAACTCAGCGCAGTTCAACGAGGAAATGCAACCAGATATCTAGGTTGAATCCTGCCTTTCTTCCCCAAAACCTACACCCTTGTTGGCCGCCACAGCGATTGATGGAAGATCTAATGGGGCCTAAGACCTACCGCTTGAAGTTGGTCCCGGAGTGAATTCCACTGACACTTTTTGTCATAGTTAATGTTTTATGACTTATGCTTTTGCTTTTATGTTTTGTAATCGGATGTTTGAGTAACTCCTCTGTGAACTTGTTAAATGCGCTATATGTGAAGTTATGGAACCAAAATGTAAGACTTACTTCCCACGTATGAACGTTTAGTTGCTGGAAGGCTGTTGATGAAGACTTTGGTTGGAAAGTCTAATGGCAGATATCTAAGCATACGGATCTGCACTTCTGCGGTACATTAGATCATTTTGGTAGGACATCGAGGTCTGCGTTGGTAGGACATCGAGGTCTGGAGTTCAAATGAATGGTAGCAAAATCACGCCAGCAGCATCTGTTGGGCATAAGAACTGATAATAGTTACAGCAAGGGCTTCGGCACAGTTTTAGAGTTGGAGCGATCTTATCAAAGAAAACTGACTTATTCCATTATTCCGTTTAATCTATGGCTCAGAATTGCTTTCTGGGGTCAGGCTTGAAGATGCGCAAATAAAATGGTGTAATCGACCGTAGTCAAATTGTGGGCTAATAATATTAATAGGAATAATAAAAAGTAATAATAATAATAACCGAAACTCTTGGTCCTATAAGAAAAGCTGGTCTGGCTGTCATCACGGCACTGGAACAAAGTCTCCGTAAAGTCTATGGAGGTGATGCTTGGCTTTGACAATTCAACACTTCAATGCAGTTGCTTTCCGCTGCACAGTCTTAGTACCAGAACTTGCCGAGTGGCCGTAGTTCCAGATATTTTACGTCTTCTGCACTAAGTTATTAATTCCGAGGGATCATATGCACCTTGGAGGAAATTTAATAACAATAGTACAAGAAGAAGGACATGAAGAGCATTTCTTCAAAATAGCATGAGAATTGAGAGCGGGGGTATTCTTTACAGCTGAGTTGGCAAGTGCCACAAGCGCAGCCAAAATCCCGAAAAATATGTGTCCGGGCGAGGATTTGAATCTCAGACCTCGCAGTTGATGGTCTAGCAGCTTATCGCTAGGCTATTGCACTCTCTAAATGATGATGATGATGATGATGATGATGATGATGATAATGAGGGGGAGGAGGAGCAGATAGAGCAGGAGCAGAAGAAGCAGAAACAGCAGTAACAACAATACCATCGAAACTCTGACTTCTTAATGCTCAATAATACTATAAGCGATACTTACGATGAGAATGAGGGGTCGATCATTCCAGAATTTCTCTGGATTCAGAAATAATTTCTTCGAGAGAGAGAACTGACCACAAGATGAGCAAATACTGAGCATATTTCTTCAAGCGAAGTATTAAGCAACAAGTTAATTACTGGCCTAAGGACATCGAACCCTTCTGTGAGTAATCGCCGTCGTAAATCGTAAAACACGAGATTGCATATAAATACAAACACTGAAAACATAGATACATATACATATATAAATATGCCTACACAAATAGATACAAACATTCATGCATATATGCATGCTTTCATATAAACTTACATGGACACATGCATCCATACATATATACATGCATAAACATGCATAAGATACATATACATATCCACACATACATAACATACATACACACACGGACGCCTATATACATACATATAAATACATACATAAGATTCATTCATGCACGCATACATGCACACACACAAACATACATACAAACATCATTTTGCTTAGTTGCGACAATTGTGAAACCGTCTAAACAAACAAGGGCCTTGTCAACTTATTAAGCGCGTGGGCGTCAGTTATATAATGGGGTACCACGATCCGACCCTTTCTCTACGAAGTATCCAGACATGCACGCAATATACACGCACAGCATTTGATACCCGCATGTGGGTGTACGTGCGACGAAATAGTTACATGGCATGTGATCTGTCACATGAGAAGAATTCAACATTTGACAGACGCAGAGACAGCTGCAGAATTCTTGGCAGCTCCACATCAAAACAGCCAATGAAATTGCCGCGTCATGTGCCACCACTTGTCATATTATTTGAACAAATAAAAATATACTCTGTGTTACATCAGATTACAGTTGCCTACATTACTTATTAGTGTTAGCTGAAAATTATCAGTTGTAACGTATGAGTTGTCAGCTTAGCATTTCGTCAAAGGCTTAATCACTGAAGTCTAACTTCTCTTTAATCTCGAAACTTCTAGGCTTCCAACTTGATAATGCACAATGCATCAGTCTAACTTCTCGTTTCCCCTGCGTGTTTTATATTGACTGAGCTTCAGTGTCGGATTACATCCGTGAACAAGACAAACATCATTGCGACCTCCATAGTTCACTCTAAACTAGGATATTCCTATTTGGTGTTCTTAAACATTGTTATCATCCATAAATTATCGTCTACAATGCATCCGGAAAGCTGTCGACCGCCATTTTACTAGAACACCAAGCATCGCTAGATTACTTCTGTTCTCAAATATCTTCACCTGAATAAATAGACTAAATATTATTTCATTTACTTCGGTCATCCATACCATCTACCATTCTGGTCAAGCTTCTCCTTCTTCCCTCTGACACTAATTTACCCTGAGGTTCACTTGTGAAATTCGGTGATCGTTCTATTGGTCAATCAGCTTCAAATCTCAGAAATAAACTTCGGCCAGAATCACGGCAATTATCTCACGCATGCTAACAGCTCACAAACTGTGCTAATCTTGCGATTTCTGTTCAGGCCTTTCATTCAAAACTGAAAACAGCGCTTTTGAAAAAATGTCTCTCCTGTCTCTACCTTTTCTTCTATTTTTATCTTGCCGCTACAATTCCAAATACCATCCGCCATATAGACATCTGTCTGTCTACATGCCTGACCTTTGAATCTGAACTTAGAGCTGAACGACCATACTTGCCTCACGAATTTTGCTTCTGTCTGAGCGTCTTTGAATAAGCCGGTTCGAACGACTTAGCTGCAGAAATTCGAAGATTGCCATAATGGTTCTCTTAATTTTTTATTTTTGCTTCCTAAAAAAACTTCAGTATTAATCATATAGAAATATATGTGGCCTGTATTGAACCAATCTCGGTCGCTTATGTTAGCACGAAATAGTTTATTTATAGCTAGAACAGGAGCTGTTTCAAGGTTGCTGCAACATCGGATTATCCAGCGCTATTTATTTATTAGTCTATTTATTAAAACCTTTTCTTGATTCCTAGCAGCACAGAAAAAGACTATTCTTTAGAATATATAAATTACATCAATTACCAGTTTTAAGTTTGCCCAAGTAACAGAGCGTCACCTTAATTAGCCGACTTCAATTAGATTGTAATAAATACTGATACTGGTGCAGTTATTAATTACTCCACGGACTTATCTCATTTCAATTACACTTGAGCATTTATCGTTTGGTGAAACAGCATACTGCGTATGAAATACAGCGCAACCACAACGTTTAGTTTCTGTCATACAGACCTAAGTATTTGAACAAATCGCCAGCAATTGTTAGTACCATCGACATGTCAATGTGTGCTTTGAAGTGTGTGTTGATGCGTGAGGTCGGGTTCTTGGACAAAAAGCTTCAAGCCTGAATAACAAAGACAGCATATTCTACTCCAACTCAGCATGATTAAATATACAGAACTAAGGTCAAGTACATTCGTATTATACATGTGCATTCATTACGATGGTACGGATACTGATACTGATGCAGATAATTATGCAGATAATGATACAGTTGCTGATACAGATACTGCTTCAGATGCTGATACAGACACAGATCATTCATGCACATACTGACAGATACAGTGATATAGATACTGATACAGGAACCGATTTGTACACTGATACAGATACTCGCTGGTATTTCGGCAACTTTTTTCTGGACAATTACTCTGACTTGACGCAAAGCTCGTGACTTAGCTTAAGATTTTCTGTTTCCTTTTGATCTCCCGCCAACTGCATCTTGTTCTTCACAATGCATCCCTAGAAAACCCCTCTGACTCTGGCGGAGTGCTCGTGAATAAGCTGCTGCCCAACGCTTCATAGTGAATAATAATAATAATATTTTTTTCTTAATAATAATAACGATAATATTAATTTTTAATTATAATAATTTCTTAGTAACAATATTGATAACAATCATTTGTTAATATAATAATACTAATAAGAATAATAATTTCTTCTTTCTGCAAAATCATACTGTATTGACCGTCTTTGAAAGCTAGGGCCTATGTGTGTTTTGATCAGTAGGCCTATCTCATCATGTGACGCTCTTGCAGAGTTATCAACTGGATTGAGAAAACATGCAAGCGTCAGCTGCTATGAAAGCGGATCCAACTCCATATGACGCTCGTTCACTAGCTTCGAGATAACATTAAGTGACTTAGACAGAACAACACGTGTGGCTTCTCTTAAGTCAATGGGTCGACCAATTTGGACCAAACAGATATTGCTGTATGTATGTTTGTATATTGATGTATGTGTGTGTTGAAGTGTTTGCGCATGTATTTATGTATGCAATCGTATTGTCTCGATATCTTCAATACCCAAAGAAGGATTAGAAACTCAATCTGTGTTCTTGGTCAACAGCAGAGGCTGGTACAGTAGTAGTCCTCGCTCTCAACTCCGTAGGTGGTCTGTATAGGGAATCATGAGAATCTTTCTGAGTCATCATAGAAGTTGTCTGGTCATAGGAGAAAGTATGTAGTGAGGCGGCTTTCTAAGAAATGTTATTGCATTTGTGGTTTGCATCTGTTCAAATGTTTGATTACGATTTCGACCTCGTTCCGATTATAATTCTACATGACACGTGTAAACGACTGTTATTCAGAGCTGATTCATTTAAAGAGGATGATCACCACTGACGCATTTGTACTTACTCAAAAATCCTCAAACCCGGAACCATGGGTCTGGTAAATAATGTTGATGCGCGCAGTAGCAGCCATGTTAAATTTGAGATTAAAGTTGTGCGGTTCATAATTTAATTTTAATCTCGATATTTCTACAACGCCTTCAGAAAGGTAAGTCGCCGAAATCAGCTAATTCACAGGCGCTTAGTCAAAACAATGCCAGTAAGCAGATAATTTTAGTTTTCGGTTGCATGTCACGATCCAAGGTTCAGGAGGCAGCTAAACAAGCAGATGAGAAGTTTTTAGAATTGAAGCAGTGATATAAATACAAGGGAAAGTGTAGAATCTGTGGAATAGGAGTGTTTGCATGGCGCTTAGTAAGTGACGGCAGGTTTCGTGATTTACTTAAAAGCCGCTAAATTAAGTGTTCCGAAATACACTTACAAAGACCTGTATCAATCAGAAGGAAGAAAAGTGTTTCAATTGATAGAAGAAAATGTTCGAGTTAAGCGAAATGGATCCACGTCCCCGAAACGGATCGAACTAACTAACTTTACTAAACCTAGTCCAAAAGCTGAACAAACGAAGTTTACTGATGCAATTAATCTAAAGTAAATTAAACTAAAACTGACACATAAACTGCTGAACTATTTAACCTAATATATTTCGAAGAGTTTATATCTTAGTTCAATTCGGTTCCGATAAAATTAATAAATTTTAAAACTGAAATATTGTAAAATAAAATTCAGTGAGATTAAAGAAGAACGACTCTTCTAACATTTAATTGCCGTGGATATAATTGACGAGTCGCGGACAATAAACGAATGCATATAGGCCTATGTACCTGTGCACTGATCTTTGTGGGCATGTGCACACTTGTGTCTGTATCTAATCTAATATAATATATAGTGGCTAATATAGCGCCGTTATAATGAAGCCCTGCGCATCAGTCGATGGTCGCTTAAAGTGAAATCATAATAAAAAATCATTATCCACTGTCCAATTCTCATAGGTCAGAGAAACCAGAAGTTAAGCTACGGTGGGTGAACAAGTTGAAACAGATGAGCTTTACGTTAAGACCTGAATGACGTTATAGAACAGGCAGAGCGAACAAAATTGGACAACGAATTCCAGAGCAATTAATTATTACTTAATTAGTTAATTGTGTATGTATTTGTTGCTAAAGATGTGTAATTAAATATGCATCCAAGTATTCTCCAGAGATAATGAACTACTTTATTCACTTGATCAAACATATGTTGCTCTTTAACTCAATATATATTGCACTGCCTCAATTAACTCACGAATTACTCGCTGAAACTACCGTTGGCACTGCTCCAGCAACATATCCTGCAGATAATTATTACTTGAGCCGCCGTATTTGGCCTGATAATTCTTCAACGGTACCGCATTTATGAGTGTATAGTAGTCAAGTAAATTGGACCTTTTTAAGCTGTGTTAGCTACTGTAACTGTTTTATTTCAGAGTTGGTCTGCAGTGTGATAGTCCTACACATCACGACTCTCGTAAGATAGACGTATTATTTGATGTAAAAAGGACTTAATTGTTACTATTAATTATATTATTGAAGTCGGTTGATAGTTCGTCACGCAACACATAGACTGCTGTCAAATAACGACAAAAAGCAAGCAACAGGTGGATGAATCATGCAATCAACGATGCGAACCCTGCTTCAGTTGGCGATGGTTTTGGTTTCCATGATGCACGAAATCGTATCAGCACAAACAGGTGAGTTTGATTATCATCTGTGGAGTGTTGCAGTCTGAAGCATTGCCATTTCAACACACGATGCCAGCTGTTTTATCTCCAGAACTCATCTCCGAGGTGATTGTAGTCCGCACGCAGGCCGAACTCCAACGTTTACGTCGACTTGTAAGGAGGGAATCCAACTGGGGTCTTATAACCTCAGTATCAGTTACTTCGATAACATCTATATATTAATTTGCTTAGACGCGTGGTCCGACAAAGGCGCCTATGTGACGAAGCTACTAATATACTGAGGAAAGGCGAAATGTAATGCCAGCGCCATCTCTTCGAATAATATGAGAACATAGTAATTTCATTACACATAAACAGAGAGAGAGAGAGAGAGAGAGCGAGAGGGAGAGAAAGAAAGAAAAAGTAAGAGAAAGAGGAAGAGAGAGAGAGACGAAGAGAGACAGGGAGACAGAAAGAGTACATGTTATAAAATGAATTTGAATGAATGCTAAAACCTGCAAGATCTAACTTAATGGAACAATAACTAAAACAAAAAGGACGAATCATTACATTGACAAAATATTTCGGTGATCAGTATGACGTCGGGTTCCCACCATCTTGTCGTATTTGGTCAAAGAAGCCCATTTGAATCAATGTGCACCTAAAGTTTTTCAAAAAGCTTGTGTCCAAAGTGCAAACAGCACAACAGCCATCCCGAGACGTTTTCTGTTTGTTCAACCGACGCTTCATATTGATTTCAACGACACAACCTGTGATGACCAAATAATTTTAAACTGTAATGCACAATAGATGCGATACAGAACAATTTTTCAAGGCCCACTATGTAATTTCCTCTGGCTTTTGCATGGCTCCATCATGACCCCCATGGAAATTCGTTTCTTGTTAAGATTTACTGATTTTGTGCGCGAAATTAGTGCCTCCAGCAATATTGGAAAAAATAGTTAGATAAAATAATCAAGTAGATGGCTACGCTCTAAACCTGTTCGTCAAGACTGCATAAAATTAAAGTACGTGACAAAGCATTCGACTGCATTAAAATAGACAACATTCATTGAATTGCATTATATTGCATTAGACAGCATTAAGTATACATACTGTATTTGTGCCCATCTCATGTTCTTGCAGACCAGCTAGACTGTGGCAACACTTCATTCTCTGGGCCAAACGGTGTCATTAAATCTCCAAACTTTCCTCTTCTTTATCCACACAACTTGAGATGCACATATTTCATCGATGTTGGTCGAAATAATTCAGTTACACTCAAGTTTGTTAGTTTCGAATTGGAGTCGTCACTGTATAGTGTCGCTTGTGCGCACGACTGGCTGATGGTGAGTACAGTACCAATCGTTATATCCTATGTGTTCTTACTGCAGGAATTAGGAACTTCAATTATGATATGATTGTAGTATAATTAAATATTGTGTAAATCTTCAAATATTTTTTCAACTCCAAACCTAAAGCTGCCTCAGGCACTAGCGCTTAATCGTAATCATAAACTCGAGATTTCTATAGAGTCCAAAGAAAGCCAAGTCGGGGAACCAACTTATTCACATGCGCTCTGCAAACAGAATTGATAGGTAGGTAAGGTCGGAATCGGTTCAAGGTCAAGAAGATCCAAGGATAAGGCGGCAGACAGTCAGCGGATGATGCTCAACTGGAGCGGCGAGAGAGGAAAAGAAGAGGTTGAACAGGATAGGGTTAGTGAAACAATAACTTTTCAGTGAAAGACCTGCGCAGAGGCTGCAAGAGGTCAAGCTTTGGTGAGTTCGCCTGATTATTCATCAAATCAGACGTGTAAGAGCCAGGTTGTTTGACCAGTTTCGGTGAAAGATAAGAATATCGGGGATTCAAGCATAACGGTAAAAAAGCATAGCCTGTGTGTTTTGAAACTCGTATTTAAAGTAGATACAGGACATTTAGGACTTAATCATGTGTCTGGCGATGAGGGCCTACTTGCAGCTTCCATCAAAGTCGCTTTCCACTTTAACAACAAGCTCTCTCGGCCCAACCTCCTCTGATTCTGACCTGGTAGCAAAACTGACCTATTACTAGCTCTTGGGGACGCGATTTGATATAGCGCCTATGTTTAACGTGGTCACCCTGGCGCAGCTTTTGTGTAGCGCTGAGAAATGGTGGAGATAGAATTTATACATTTATTTGGTAACACGTACAGATCACCTGTAACGAAACGACTGCAGATGAGAGACAAGGCTTCAACAGGAAATATTGTGGTAGCACTCCTGAGATGACTTCATTACGGTTTTTCGATTGTCCAGTTGTGGCTCTGAATTTCGTCGCAGACGAATCCATTAACCGGGGAGGATTTATGATTGAGTACACTGTGGTTGGTTAGTCGAATTAATTTATCTGAAGCTGGTTGGAGTTTGGTTTACATTTAGAAGGCTTATGTAAATTTAACAGTCAACCGAATACTGAATTAACTGAACAAAACTTTATTGATTATCAACAGTTTACTGACAATACAAACAATTGTAGATGCTTAATTGGGTGTCGAAGGGAAAACCTAAGATTTAGAATTGTCCTGTAATCATATCAAACTGCATTTGTTATATGACTTACATAGACTGATACCCTAAGTACAAGAGTACTCTTTCCATAGTTTCCATAGAGTTTCTATAAATACTTGTAGAAAGCCTGTTTGTTACCTTTATCTTCATTGGCTTCTTATGAGTTTCTATAGAGGCATGTAATCAAGTGTATATCTTTACCTATATTGGCTTTTAAAGATTTTTTATAAAGGCGTGTAAACAAGTGATGACTTTCACCTTTCTTCGCTACTAAGGAGTTTCTGTGAAGACGCTTAAAAATGACGTTGCCTTTATCTGTTTTGTTGGCTTCTGAGGAGTTTCTAACAAGGCATCTAAACAAATGTGCACCCATTACCTTTACCTGTATGCATGCTGTTAATAATTACTCAACATTAAATTCTAGCCAGTGCGGAATCATTTTAGTTCGATGCATGCAAGGCAGCCACTGGCAAGACAACGAATTCAAATGCTTTCGGCCATTGTTTATTCCTTGTGCGCAGAATGCTGAAAAAAATGTGCGCCGTTATAAATTGCATGAGTTTTAATTTCCTCTGACCGTACAGTTTTCAATCGAAAACAAATTTTTACCACAATTTGTTCTGCAATGAAGTTGTGGGTACAAAGTAAATTTTTCATTTCACACGTCGACTTATATTCTACAACACCAGTCCGTGTTCTTTTTGTGTTAATAGAGAATTCAACCTCTGCTGATATCTCAGGTAAGATTTCGTATATGAATAGTTTTCCACTGCATTAATATAACGCCTCTTCATCTTGGAAGAAGGAGCATACAGCCAGCTATGACTATCCAGCACTTACAGATCTTACTTACTTACTTACTTGTAGATCAAGAGGAACAATTCAAAACAGATCGTTCCACCAGCAGACAAACATTGTGTTACCATGAATAGGCGTAAAATGTTACAAATATTTCGATTACGACTTCGATTACAATTACAAGTCCAACTGCGATTAATATTATTCTTGCGATAATGATTACGACCATAATTCATTTGCAGTTTAAATACAGTTTAATGAAAGCTATTATCACTTATGATATAGCTACAGCTACCACTACCTATTCCACAACAACTACTATTATTACTACTTGACAAATAAATTTCTCTGGATTTCATCAGTATTTTGAGGTGTCCCGAAGGCAAATCCTTTATTTCTTGGAAGGGAGATACGTGCCTTGCCTGGGACGCAATAGTCACCGACAGTGTCCGACACCATGGCAGATTCATATCGGTCAAGAGCCGCAGAACAGGTTGGAACTGGTGCTGAGGTTGAAGCCCAAAGAAAAGTGGCCAAGTACGGAGACATCCTGTAAGCTTACCACAATGTTCCCTTTACCTTTGACACTTTTGGCCCTGTCGCGAGCTAGTCGCTAAGTCAAAGCTCAGAAACAAGTCATAAATAAAGTTCACAAGTTTCTTCTGTCGTGTCTTTTTACCATTCTTTTCATAACTGCCACAGCTTCGACTCTCCCTGGACTGTCATCCTGCGCCAATTACGTAAGTAATTGGGACCTGCCCACCCTTTGGTCCTGACAGGCCCCATCAATAAATGAGACATAACTTTAACCAACAGCCTTGTTAGACAGTTACCTCTAACAACTAGTACCTTGGGAGATACTTCTTTTTCTTCCAACCCATTTCCATGGCCATCCAACAATTGCCTTTCAAGGAACATTCACATGGTCGGATAACAGCAACGATTGGCCATTTCAGAACAACGCACTATAAACCATTTTCAGATCCTGAGGGATTCCTTCTACCTCGGGTTACAATAATAATAATAATAATAATAATAATAATAATAATAACTGTAATAATCAGTAGCTGTCCAGCGTGGGAACGCCATCTGCTTCTCCGGAACTCTACTATGAACATATATGATTATTATTATTATTATTATTATTGTTATTATTATTATTATTATTATTATTATTATCATAATAATAATAATAATAATAATAATAATAATAATATGGGATTCCTTCTACCTCGGGTTACAATAATAATAATAATAATAATAATAATAATATTATTATTATTATTATTTTACCAAGGTAAGTATAATCCCTTGGTTGTTCAAAAATTTTCGGAGTAAAAGAGAGAGAGAGGGATTCTGGAACGGCTAATCCTCGTCTGGATTCGGCACCACAAATGCACCGTGGAAGGCGACTGCATTGAAACGCTGTAATGTTATAGATAAGCGTTGAGAGAGTTAACCTGTTTCTCTACCATCTCCGGATATGAGGGACAATATACGTCCCAAGTCTGTGAAAAAGGTCATACCCAAACCATTGATAGAGCCTAAAGTCTCAAAGGCCAGAGGAACAAAGTGGTATTCATGGGTCAAATGATCATATTTCAAAGTTTTTCTATCGGCCGCCAGTTCAGCTGCGCCTCCTGCTGTAGCAGAGGTTGCCTGTAAGTAAGAATGTGCAAACGTGTCGATCACGGTGACATCCATAGGAGGTTGCGCCCCGAACGCCAAGGAATCAGGGTAAGGCCATCCGGTCTCTTGCCTTCTGTTCTGGAGAGACCCGTAGGTTCTTTCACTGATGAGAAGCCCGCTCGAGTCAGACTTCTGTGAATAAGGTCATTGAGACAAGCGTAACGTGCCATTCTGCTGGGTCCCAAATGGCAAGAGAGACCATGCGACCCCTCAGCGGTCACCAGAGCTCCACATGTGCAATTATGTGGTTGACATAGGATACTGTAGCTCCAAGACGGAGGCCTACGGCTATACGTACGGCTTCGTCATCCAGGCGAAGACCGATTGAGTTAATGGGGAGGGCAAATAGCCAGTCCCCGGCGTGAGGCGATGACACCGCCTTTAGACGTGGCTGGTGATACGCGTCGTTTTTTATTGGTAATAAGTGTAGTTTTTGATATCTCGTATAGAGGCTTATCCCACTGGGATTGTCTATGCCAGTGGTGAGTATTAGGTTGTGGAGTCATGTTGAGCGCACATCAATGTTCCACCATGGTGTTGAGATGAAAATCTGGTGATATTTGGCCTTTGTGAAGAATGGCAGTTTGCAACGCTTGGGTGCCTGCAGCGGATGGCAAGAAGGCGGGTAGCGCAAGCGAAGACACCCAGCGTAGGCCTAAACCTCCAGTTTTTATGGGGAGGGAGGCCTGAAGCCATTGTTGGTCTGTGAGGGTCAAAGTAAAGATAGAGATTATTATTTTTTATTATTATTAATATACGAAGTTCAATACTCTAAAAAACTTGTCAGACTCATGTGGAAAGGTTCTGGAAAAGCAGATGTCATTCCCACGCTGGATATTATTTTTTTTATAATGATGATGATGATGTTGATGACGAATTATTATTATTTCTTAATAATAATAATAATGATAATAATAATAATAATAATAATAATAATAATAATAATAATAATAATAATATGACCATAGCTAAACACGATGCCTTAGTGCTCCTCAGGACCACATTTAGTTCACCAAAGTTATTGCACACTTTGAGATGTTGCCCGTGTGTGGGTCACCCGTTACTGGAGAGATATGATCTGCTGCTTCGTGAAGGTTTTGTCTCTATTTTTAATTTGGCCCTCACAGACCATCAATGGCTTCAGGCCTCCCTCCCCATTAAAGCTGGAGGTTTAGGCCTACGCTGGGTGTCTTCGCTTGCGCTACCCGCCTTCTTGGCATCCGCTGCAGGCACCCAAACGTTGCAAACTGCCATTCTTCAAAAAGGCCAAATATCACCAGATTTTCATCTCAACACTATGGTGGAACACTGGTGTGCACTCACCATGACTCCACAACCTAGTACTCATCTCTGGCAGAGACAATCCCAGTGGGATAAACCTCTATACGAGATATCGAAAACTACACTTATTACCAATAATAACGACGCGTACCACCAGGCACGTCTAAAGGCGGTGTCATCGCCTCATGCCGGGGATTGGCTATTTGCCCTCCCCATTAACTCAATCGGTCTTCGCCTGGATGACGAAGCCGTACGTATAGCCCTAGGTCTCCGTCTCGGAGGTATCCTATGTCAACCACATAATTGCACATGTGGAGCTCTGGTGACTGCTGAGGGGTCGCATGGTCTCTCTTGCCATTTGGGACCCGGCAGAATGGCACGTCACGCTTGTCTCAATGACCTTATTCACAGAAGCCTGACGCGAGCGGGCTTCCCATCAGTGAAAGAACCTACGGGTCTTTCTAGAACAGACGGCAAGAGACCGGATGGCCTTACCCTGATTCCTTGGCGTTCGGGGCGCAGCCTCCTATGGGATGTCACCGTGATTGACACGGTTGCACATTCTTACTTACAGGCAACCTCTGTTACAGCAGGAGGCGCAGCTGAACTGGCGGCCGATAGAAAAACTTTGAAATATGATCATCTCACTAATGCATACCACTTTGTCCCTCTGGCCTTTGAGACTTTAGGCCCTATCAATGGTTTGGGTATGACCTTTCTCACAGACTTGGGACGTATATTGTCCCTCATATCCGGAGATAGTAGAGAAACAGGTTACCTTTTTCAACGCTTATTTCTTAATAATAATAATAATGATAATAATAATAATAAGAAGAAGAAGAAGAAGAAGAAGGAAAAAAAACAATACCACATTAAACATACAAATAATAATTTTTAATAATTATTATTATTATAACAGTAGCATTTTTGAAGTTGAAGAAATGTGGAGATTGCAATCAGAGAAACTCAGGTATAAGGACTTGCAAGTAGCCAATAATTCTGTGAGAAACGTTCTTGTCATTTCAGATCTAGATTGTGGGGATACTTTGTTCACCAATTCATCGGGAGTCATCAGCTTACCGACAAATCCGACTGGCTTTCCGGCCAGAGTCAACTGCACTTACATAATCTCCACAAATCTGACAAGTAGAATTATGCTGCACTTGCTATCCCTTCAAACGAGGCAGTTGATGGAGTCTTTTCAAGACTGCAACAAAGAAAACATTACAGTATGCACAGTAATTCATTCAGTAAATTTATTTCTAAAAATTTGTATGGCGCCCCTTCAATATACCTATTCAGAAGCTCTGAACAGATATCTTAAGAAATACTCAAAATAAATAATACTGCATCTAGTGGACATTCCGCAGGCCATACCGAAGCTGAGATTTTGCTTCAGCTTTACGCTTAAAATCGACGCCAGCTCTATTCGAAAAGACCCAGTAATTACCGACTGAAATGCGCGCAGGATTTTAGAGATCGCAACCTGAAATGGTGTTTTGGTAGAGTATGTGACAATGGCGGACGGTGTTAACACCATACATATACGACTTGCTTGAACCAACTACATCAGATCAAGGTCGTTAAGAATAATGTATCTTTTGACCTCGCCATTACTCCCTGGCATGCTCTTTCATCCAGAGACGCTTTATCGACTGCATTGCTACTCTTGCTAGAGTTCAGAAACATCTGATACAACAACAGCAGTTCAGCCGCGCCCCCGAATATTTAGGTCAACCTGCAGAAATAATCGCATATGTTGGACTACATGAGAGAAGCAGTTGCGTTAGTCCTTGTCAATGATAGAATAAGTTTTAAGATCCCACTCTTTGGACTTGCCGCAAGAATCAGATCAGCTTCCGAGTACACTCGTTGGCTCTGCTCCATCATACCTTAGGGACTTCTGCATTTCCGTCTCCTTGGTTCCAGGCCGTAGCACTCTCCGGTCGGCTTCCCTTAGACTCCTGACTGTCCTTCGTATGCACGCTGCTGTAGTTCAGTCCAGAAGCTTTGCCTATGTTGGACCTAATAGCTGGAATCGCCTTTCAAGCCGAGAGCTGCGTCTTGAGTTCCTCAGTTTGTCCCTTCCGCAGTTTCGCAAGCGCCTGAAATCTGTATTATTTGACAGTGGTCTCACTGGTTCGGGTCGGGAGCGCCTCTGATGAGTATATTCTTGAAGTGGCGCTTTATAAATGTCAGATTAAAATTACAATTACAATTACATTCTGAGTTCCTATCTTGAGTCAGCGGGGACTTATACTTCTCTCTCTCTCTCGCTGTCTCTCTCTCTTTCTCTCTCTCTCTCTCTCTTGCTCTCTTTCACTCTAGCTCTTTCCTCTCTCACAACGATTTTACTCTACTACAAATACGTATATGCAATCCTACATGCGTATGGAGTCTACACACATGCTTGTTTTCCACTGTAGATTGGCTGTGTATCGTCGAATAGAGAGACAGAATTAAATCCAAGCACAATCAAGACATACTGTCGCCTTAGGTTACCTGTCATTTCTGACGAGTCGAGTCCTACTGTGTTCTCCAACTGTCGCATGGTAAAATTGTCCATCCGGTCATCTAACTACAACTATCGAGGAACTTATCGCATACCTTTTACAGTTGTCGCCACTGGTATGATCCGAGGAACACATTATTATACTATTTTTAGTATTGGAATTAGGCAAACTATCCATCAGACAAAGAAATTGTATTTTGTTATGTATCATAGATTCATAGTCCTTAAAGCCCCGATTGGCTGTATCTTTCTTCGTTATTTTAATCGAAAACATCTTCCTCTTTGACCATTTTCTGTGAACAGAATATTTATACAGAACAGCAGTAGAAACGCTATAACCATACTAATTTTTATCTTTATCATACCAGACGGATTAAAACAAAGTCTTTTCTGCTGTCTGTGGAAATGATGACAATAAACGCTGTTGTTGTCGGTGGTGGTGGTGGTGGGTCCAACGACTACGGTGCTAGTAGTTTTAGAAGCTAAACACTGATCTGATGTTAGTATGTTATCCTACATTTCCCAGATGAAATCTGTGGTAATACGTCTTTCACTGGTCCCACTGGAATCATCACCTCACCGCTGTTTCCTCTGTCATATCCACACAGCTTGGATTGCGTCTACTCCATCGATACTGATCGCACGAAATCGGTTTCATTCCAGTTCCTTACATTCCACCTTGAAGGATTCTCGCTATATCGATGGGTTGACGATTGTGATCACGATTGGCTAACGGTTAGTTAGAACGGTTAGTTAGAAAGGTTAATTAGAAAGGTTAATTAGTGCGAGGTAGTTAATTCTCGAATGCTTAGCATCACAAACCCTAATTTAAGGAGTCATTTCGTGTACATTTTTGCAACAAATCTAAAAACAATTCCAGGAAATAAAAAAATCTATTAGCTAATAAAAATAACATATTAGATAACAAATTAATCAGGCAATTACTCAGTCGGTCAGTCTACCAGTCACTCAGCCTGTTTTTTTTTAAAATATCTCAGTTAAAAAATAAAAAAATTGCGCTCCATCTGTCAAATTTCTGTTTCGTTTTAACAGATAAGCTGTTCATCGAACGATTCTGTGTCGACGCTTCCTTCTCAGAGCAAAAAATATTGCGGACAGAAAACAACGCCGCTGATATTAAGATATTCCAATTGTGATTCTATGACACTAAACTTTGTCACTGACTCATCCGTCACCGCAGGAGGATTTCAACTCCGGTACGCAATATCGTTGTCAGGTAAATGAACAGTATCCTTTTTAAAAGCCGAAAATGTATGTTGTATGTCAATCATTTTATCCATAGCATCCATGCATCCATTCATCCATCCAACCAACCATTCAAACAGCCAGCCAGCCAGTCAGTCAAACTTTGATCAAGGCAGTCAGTCAGTCAGTAAGTCAGTCTGTTAATGTATTTATCTGAAAGTCAGTTTGAATGTTCCTCGTTGTCGCATGTAGGTGTCTAGTTGTGAAAAAGAATGCTAGTCCGAAGTCTATCCCTGAATAGGTTTAAACAGTCTAAGCTAATATCCTTAAATTACTATCGCACTTTACATGTTACAGATAATTCAACATCAGCTTCACCAGGTATGAAATCGTTTCTCTTTCATGTTATGTTTTGAAGCGATGGCACTAAAGCCTTCAGATTTCGTCACAACCGCCAGCTGATTCCACTAAAACCTTAAATTTTCTTGTAGCCTTCGAAGGACTAAACCAAGCGCGACATAGTTGGGCTGTTTTACAATTACTTTGCAATGCTTGAAAGCTGTAATTCAATAGCTGGCGTTTATGCTTGCATTATTTATTAAATCCAAGATTATAGACTATATTTCGACAACCAAGCACATGTTTTGTTGCAATTACAATTAATATTAGATATACTGCATTTATCTTGAGAGCTCTTGAGGGTGTTTATGGTGGTGGTTTTGGTGGTAGTTGGAAAGTCTTCGGTAGTTGGAATTTTTATGAGCTGAACGTCGATCAGCATGTAGTATGCGATTTCATACCTTTCAGATGAAGACTGTGGTATTACATCTTTCACTGGTCCAACGGGAGTCATCAGCTCACTAGGATTCCCTCTCTCCCCTCCACACAGTTCAGACTGTGTCTACTCTATCGAAGCCAATCGAACGAAAACAGTTTTACTCCGTTTCCTGTCATTCTATATCAGTAGATCATATCTGGACTATGACGATGATTGTGATTACGATGGGTTAACGGTTAGTCGTTTTCAACGATTCGACGTAAACGTCAAGAAAGTTAAACAGATAGAGTTGTCACAAAAATCCTTATATGACGACATTGGGTCAGATCTACTTATGTAAATACAGAAAGTTTAGAAATTACGAGGTAAGGTAAGGTGAGACAGGAGGAGGTAAGGTAAAATACAGTATCGTAAAGGAAGGTAAGGTTAGGCAGGAGAAAAGAGGTAGAATGAAGTAATTAATGTCAGATGATGTGAGTAGAGATAAGTCGAGGCAAGATGACACAAGGAGTGCACTGAATGTTGTCCCGCTCAGCCTTAAGTAAACATTTGTCGTTACTTGCTGATCTCTGAAAAGTTTCATATCGTCAAAAAGTACGGTGGGTTATACTAATTGTCTTATCTTGTGCATTATTCTCTCCATAAAACTTATAAAGTCCTACTTAAAGGCTAAGCGAAGGGCACCAGCTTATTCGCGACAGCTGCGTCAATTAAGTAGTGTTATCCAGAGATATACCGTGGAAGAACCAAGATATAGTTGTAGGGAGACCAGAGAAGGAAGGATAAGAGAAGCACAACGTTATCCATTAGCATTTGGAGAGAGATTAGAAAATGTAAAACGCTATCAATAAGCACTCATCATCATCGTCGTCATCAACAACTTTTTATTTATCCGAAATACAAAATGCCACATTTTTACCAATAGCATACAGTATATTAATACAAATAAACGGCATGCAAGCTGTACATGAAAGGAAACTCAACAAAAAGTCTATCTAGATGTCCAATTACGATAAAACTTAAGGAAAATGTAAGTATTTCTATGCAGTCGAATAACTAGTCAACTAAAGTGTGTCTAGCATCTGCTTCTTATGAAGTTGCAAAGTTGGCATCCAGGAATGTTCACTAGTTCAGCGACCATCACTTTTAATATTAAGTAACGGAGTGTTAGGGCGAGCTAAACTTCCATTGCAATTAGCATAAGGGTGAAATGGGAGTGATTGTCAGGTATATTAAGGAAGTGGTCATGAAAGACCGAGGACAATAGATTATATTGATTGTGGTTGCTCAACGCAAACTTTTGAAGCCTACTAATAGATGTTAATTTTCAGAATGTTTAGCACTACGTTACAGATTTTAGGGTACATTACATGCAAATTTTCGTAGAAGTTCTAAGAAGGTGTCCTAGTAATAATAAATCAATTTATCAAGAAAATTATGAATCAATAAATAGATGACTAAAGCAATGCAATCACATAGTTAATCAACCGAACATCGAAACAACCAGTCATTCAATGAGTTAACCTACAAGTCATTCCACATGTTAATTAAAACAGCTAATTGTTTAATAAATCAGGCATTTGCGCATTTTTAAAATTTCTGTTTCAATCTAACAGATAAGCTGTTTATCGAACAATTCTGTTTCGGCAAATCCTTTTCAAAACAGAAAATTCTGCGGGGAAAATAGGCCGCCGCATTTATTAATATATTCCAATTGTGACTCTCTCAGACTACACTTCGTAGCCAACACTGACTTACCCGTCACCGAAGCAAGATTTCAACTCAACTACACGATAACGTCAAGCAAGTGACCATTTTGTATTCTTAAACGTTCAATACATCTGTTGTTTTGTATCGATTAACCTATCCATCTATCTACCCATAACATCCACCCATCCAGCAAGCCAGTCAGCCATCCACCCAGCCAGCCATCATGTCAGTCAGCCAATGCATCCATCTGAAATTCAGTTTATCAAAAATAAGTATGTCTGTGAATATTGTACATATATTTCTGTGTGCATGGTTGTGTCTTAACCTCAGTATGAATGTTTCTCGCGCTGTAGAAATCTCGGAATTACGATTACGATTATGTCGGTGTCCAGTTGTCATAATGCATTTACGTCTGAAAGTCTGTTCATCAGTAGAGTTATGCAGTTTACAGTAATATCCTTAAATTATTATCGCGCATTATTTGTTACAGGAAATTCGGTAGAAGAGATACCAGGTATGAAACCGTTTCCCTTTCACGTCATGTTTTGAAGCGATGGCATTGTAGCCTTAGAATTTTTATGTGAACTTCCAACTTATTCAGCTTAAACTTGAATTTTCATGTAGACTACGAAGGATTTAACCAAACGCGACATAGTTGGGTTGTTTTGCAGTACATCTGCAATGCTAGAAAGCTTTCATTCAATGAACGGAGTTCATACATGTTATAACATAAGATCAAAAAAGCTTACATCTAAACAGCAGTGCTTGTACTCTGTCACAATTACAGTTAATTTACATACTCTGCGTTCGCCGTTATGTCCCTGGAGAAGGTGGTAGAGGAAGTGGTAAAGACTACATGGTAGGGTTTTAGGAGGTGAACGCTGATCAGGAGGTGGTATACAATTTCATGCTTTTCCAGATGAAAATTGTGGTTATACGTCTTTCACTGGTTCAACTGGAGTCATCAAATCACCGCAGTTTCCTCTGTCCTACCCTCACAGCTTAAACTGCGTCTACTCAATCGACGTCGACCGAACAAAAACGGTTTTGCTCAATTCGCTGTCATTCCACCTCGAAGGATCATCAAACCATCCAAATCCGGACAGTTGCGCTTATGATTGGCTAACGGTTGGTTTTCAGCAATTCGGCGTGGATGCCAAGGCAATGTTAAATCAGTAGGTTTGGTGAGGGAGTATAAGAGGATTTATGTATGGGAGAATTGGTATCATGTCAGATAAGGTAAGTGAGGAAAGGTTAAGTACGGTATGGTAAAGGAAGGAATGGTAAGTTTAAATACGGAAAGTGGGCACAATAAGGTAAAATATTCCAAGGAAAGACAAGCCAGGATTAAATTTAATTAAAGGTGTGACAAGGAATTCAAGTTCTGTCAGGTAACTTAAGGATTTATCATAGCAGATTAAGGTAAGTTTAGATTGGAAAACAGAGGTTTAGTGAGGTAATTAATATCATGCAATGTAAGTTGAGGCAAGTGTAAGCGCGTTAAAGGAAGCGATGCAATAAATGAAAGCGGATGTGGTTCAGTTAAGCTTGAAGTGGTCATTTTTTGGTAAACGCCGAACAGAAATAATACATGTATAGCTGTTACAAGGTAATGCTGGAAAGATGCGATCAGTGAAAAACAGCAATCGATTGTCACTTCATTGTCACTTTCGGCGTATTGCTGGATTTGTATTTGTAATTGTTATCGAAATTTATATGGCGCCTCTTTGTATATTACGCTACAAACAAAATAATTAATAAATTAATCAATAAAAATAATTCAAAATCAATAAATAGATGAATCAGTCACTCAGTCACTAAATTCAACATAAAAACGGCAAGTTATCCAGTGAGTCATCCATTTGGTCAGTCGATCAGCCTTCGGACATTTAGCCTGTTAAATTAATCAGGTAGCCTAATCAGTTTTTCATTCGATCAGACATCACATTGTGCTAAATTTATGTTTTAACTTCACAGATAAGCTGTTTGTCGAACGGTTCAGTATCGCGAGAACCTTCACCAAGAAAGTACTGCGGAGAAAGACAAATACCGCTGATATTAAGATATTCCAATTGTGATTCTCTGAGACTGAATTTTGTCACTGACTCTTCCGTCGCCAGTGGAGGCTTTCAACTCCGGTACACAATAACACAGTCAGGCAAGTGTCCAGTTTCCCTTCTTATAACCCGAATATGTCTGTTGGATGTGTAATATTTTGGCGGGAATTAAAGAGAGAAAGAGAGAGGGAGGGAGGGAGAGAGAGAGGACGGGAAAAGAGGACATTGAGAATATCGCCAGAAAGAGACGAGACGAGTTAAATGGATGCGACATGTAATTCGTATTGGCAAAGATAGGCGAGACAATCAAGCAATGAACTGGATTCCTGAAGAGAAAAGGAGGGAAGGGAAGACCAAGGAACAACTGGCCACAGATCATTAGACCTTGGGTGTTTGGAGATGTCATGAGTCGAGGCAGAAAGACTGGTGGTCGACAGACATGAATGGAAAAGCTGCGTTAAAGGATGAGCCATGTGTAACGCTTCACTCCTTGGTGGCTGCTTTACGGCTGATCAGCGACATGCAATAGTTACCCCCATTCTGAAAAGTCATCGTTGGCTATGGATGAATACAGAAACTATAGCCAATGTCTAATCTAATATTCATGTCAAAGGTGGCAGGACGCCTGGTTTTCTAGCAACTTACAGACTACCTACAAACCAACAACTTGATGTCAAGACTGCAGGATCTTAGCGCGGCCTTTGACACAGTCGACCATGCTATTTTATTGCGTCGACTCCATGCGCGGTACGGCATTGGTGGGACTGCGTTACGGTGGATCTCGTCCTTCGTGACTGACCGAACACAGCAGGTGCACTTCCGAGGCGTCCTGCCCAGCTGTCCCTCAGGGATCTTCGCTCGGCCCGCTGCTATTCCTCCTTTACACAGCCGAGATTCTGCATGTAATCGCAAGCAGCGGATTTTCAGCACATTGTTATGCTGACGACACTCAGGTCTACCTTAGCGCCTCGGCCTCGGATGTCTCGTCGGCTGTTCAACAATTCACCGAGTGTATTATATGTATTGATGACTGGATGTGTCAAAATCGATTAAGGATGAATGTCGGCAAGATGCAGCTCGTTTTGATTGGAGCAAGATACCAGTTAGACACTGCGAAGATCGGCATGCTACAATTGAAGACATAAGCTGTCTCAGTAACATCGAAAGTCACTGACCTGGGAGTAATTATCGACCGTGAGCATATGACGAAGGATCATGCGGCCAATCTTTGCAAAAAACGTTACTTTGAGCTGCGCCAAATGAGTCACCTGACTCTAGAAAGAGTCTCGCCCGCGTCCTTATAGGCAGCCGGCTAGACTACTGCAACAGCCAAATACACGGCATCAGTTGTTCGCTGCTTAAGAAGCTGCAGGGTGTACAGAACGCCGCCGCCAGGTTTGTTGCCGGGTTTCGGAAGTTCAATCATACTACCCCTGTTCTCCGGGATCTACACGGGTTGCCGCTACGCAGAAGGATTAAGTTCAAAGTTGCAATGCTGGTCTATAAGTGCCTACATGGTATGGCGCCCTAGTATTTGGTTGTCGGCCGTGTCTCGGATTCCTCGGTTTCTGGTCGGTCTCGGTTACGTTCTGCGCGGAGCTATGATTTAGTCTGATCGGGAAAGGCCACTGCTGAGCGTACAAGAATATTTGGCGTCTCCGGCCCAACAATTTGGAATGCTTGACCGACTGAACTACGAGTGTCGAAACATTCCGTTGAAAGCTTCCGGAAGAAGTTGAAGACTCACCTTTTTATGTCATCTGACTGAGCCAGCTATTGAGTTGAGTGAAATATTGGAGTCTTGTATTTGGCTAATGTAAATAATATTAGGTAGTATATTAAAATTCTTATAACACAGCAAAACATAGCAGTTCAGTCGTTGTTTTGCAATAGCCTACCGACTGTTAACTGATAATTTTTCACATGCATTGATGATTATGCAGGCCCGTCAGATTGTGGGAGCACTTTGTTCTCTGGTCCAAACGGTATTATTACATCTCCAAACTTTCCGCTTTCATATCCACTCAACTTGAGCTGCGCCTATTCCATCGATGTTGGTCGAAATAAAGCTGTTCTACTCAACTTTACATACTTCGATTTGGAGAAGCGAAATGCAACGGGCTACTGCGTACAAGAGTGGCTAATGGTAAGTGGTAAACAAATTCACTCAATCGTCAATATTCTCATTTAGCACAAGTGTAATAATAGATTTATGTAGCACCTCTTCTAGAGAGACTCATCAGAGGCGCTCCCGATCCGACATCGCAAATCCACGCGAACAAAATGGCTTACAGAATAGAGACAGCGACAGGCAAGGGGCTCATGTCGTAAGTTGCAACATAGGCACTTTATACCAGAAGGATGGGTTTTTCACACCCCCATTTTCACACCCCCATTTTCTGATATAAAGTGCCGAAGTGGCCCTAATGCGCTAAGGCTAAATTGAAATCTGTATCATTTCAATACACAGAAGCCACACTTTTTTAAAATTTTAAACACCTTAAATCCATGAAGATCATAGGATCTGCAAAGGGCAACGTTAAAATCAAAGAATGTAACAAGGAGTCGAGTTCGTGAACAAAGAAGAGTTCGAAATGAAAGTAAACTGAAAGCCGTAATGTAGGTTCCGCTTCAGCTTATTGCAAAGCAGACTCATCATCACCATTATCATCATCGTCATCATCATCATCAGCAGCAGCAACAACAACAGCATCAGTTCTAGCTCGGATTTGAAACGGTGACCTTGGGTTTGCAGTACAGCATGCTAATCATTTGACTGCCATGCAATGTTGTTTGGTATGTATGAATAGACAGCTCTATAAATTGGGTTGCCATCTGTATACGTTACATTTAGATACATTGTAACGAAACAACGGAAGTGACTCCGGACCATAACAAGAAATACTGCGGCAACATACAATGGAAAACTTCTTTGCGGTTTCTCAACTGTCCCTCTCTGGTGCTAAAATTCTCTGGAAGCTCTTCCACTGCAAACAGCACAGGATTTATAATCGACTACACTGTGGCCGGTCAGTCGGTTATTTTTCTAAGTTTATACAAGACTCCGTGCAAAATTTACGATTTTTATGAGAAAATTCGAACTTCTCCGCCAACACTAGCCAAGAGAATATTTTCAGATTGCATTAAGAATCGCTATTTTAAGTCTGTCGGATAGCCGTAAGCCATGTTTCAATTATTTTTGCAAAAGTTTCCCATGAAATGTTTCATGTGCAATATCTACTTGAGCTATGTGTTAGATATTTCACAAGAAAATTTGATAAAAAATTGGTAAGATTCTGTACTGCACCATATGAAGTTTTATTCAAACTTTGCAAAACCTTCTGCAAGAGGCATAGGCCTCTTGATAAAAATTCGGTTGAAGTATTTGAAAGACGATTTTCGCCCCAAAACTATATATTTCATGTTCATTTTCAATAATCATTCCCAGAACAGGCACAAAATTGGAGAAATTGGCTTCATATGGGTGAAAATTGGTCATGATGGACTGTCGATTACGTATGTCATTTGGGGTCAAACATTTAGTAGGCTCAGAGAGACCGTGTCTAGTTTGTACGTCGGTAGAGGCGCCAGTGGTAACCCATTCATTTCCAAACTTTTCCGGAGAAATAAAATTTGAGATAATTCGGACCATAGGTTTCACATTCACACTGGTAGTCTTCATCCACTCATTGTATATTATACTTCAATGACATCTGTTTGTTGTTTTTGTTGTTGCGTTCCTTAAAAGACAATTCTGTGACTTTAACTTGCATATTTTGGGTCTATTTGCGTGTTCCTTAAATTATTATAGGAACGTTTTAGAAAATGTGAAAGTATGTCCGCATGTTTCGCTAAGTTGTGGATGCAAACTTCATATATCAACGACTATCAAAAGGACTTTGTCCTACAAGAATCTGACCTGACTTCTTCAATGGAATATAATTTTGATTATGATTTCACTGGCAGCCACCACAGACTAATGCCTTGGGCATAATGATCATGAGGATATAAAAGTATTCGATTAGATTAGCTTAGATTAGATGTCTATCGGTGACTTACTTAATACATTACCAGTGAACGTTGTGCTTGTGTTAACAGAGAATGCAGGCTCGATGAGTGATAGCACCGGTAAGAATTCCTTTACTTATATTCGAGGTGTCTGGTAAGAATTCTTTTAGCGTTATTTAGCTCGACGAGAAATTAGCTCGGATTGTATTATGAATTCTTAAACTAAGTTTGAGCTATATGAATACACACATATAACCGAATTAAACTTTACTAAATGCAGCATATGACCCTTTTTAAGGAACAGCATAATGTGGATAAAGCCAAAAATCTGTATTTACACTTGAGCTATACCCTTTGACAAACACAGTCCCCTTTGAGCCAAATATCTTTTAGGCCGTTTGGTAACATTAATTAACATTAATAAGTGAACTTTACTGAGAATCTAATCTAAGTGCGCCTCTGATTACTTTCTTTTCATTCTCCTGTGATTACAATTACAATTGCAATCCTAATAATCCGTATAGCCTACTAGGTCATTCTGTCCAAATGGCAGGAGTAAAATGCCACACCCTTGTACAAACTATAATCCTTAGATACATATTTATCTTTTAGCTGAAGCGCAAATGAGATCAGTCCGATCTATACTCAATTAAGCGAAACTGTCCAGCTGGCAGTCTTTGTGCTTAATCCATGTGTTTCAACACGGAATAGAATCTTTGCCTTAGTGCTACTATTTTGCCCAGAATGAGGACTCGTAAATAAATTGATTCTCCTGATGTAGAGATACTGAAACCTAGCGGAAATCATCATGTGGGCAACCACTGATCTGTACTTAGAGCAAATTCACCCATGAGGAAATTGGCCAAAATAGAAACATTTTGACCTGATTAAGATGTATTATTGGCCGGCATCGGTTTATGCCTTGTTCATTAGATACCGGCGCAATAAAAGTTGCTAATTTTAATGATGATGATGATAATGATGATGATGATGATAATAGTAATAATAATAATAATAATAGTAATAATAATAATAATAATAATAGTAGTAGTAGTAGTAGTAGTAGTAGTAATAATAATAATACTAATACTAATAATAATAATAACTTCCTGAGGGATCATAAATTCCTCGGGGCAAAAAAAATATTAATAACAGCAACAACAATGTTGGTTTCATTCAAGAGCTCGGCTGTGGCAACACTTTGTTCACCAATTCATCTGGAGTCATCAGCTTACCAAGGAATCCGACGGAATATCTGGCGACAGTCAACTGTACTTACACCATCTCGACAAATCAGAGGCATAGTACGATTTTGCTCAACGTCCTTTATGCGCAGTCGATGCGGCTGCTACAATCCTTCCAAGACTGCAACACAGAGAATATAATGGTACGCTATTTGTACTCCATCATGAATTTTAAATTTTAATTTAGGATTAACCAGGAAAGACATACTTCTGAATTAACCTCTACTAACTGCATTTCATTAGCAAGACAAAAAGATGCATGTGAGAAGCAAAACATTAGTTGAACGACTACCATTCATAGATCTTCTAATTTTTCACTGCAGGTCGGCTGCGTATCAGAAGGAGAGACAAAACTGAATCCTAACACAAGCAGAGTATTCTGTAACCACGAATTAGCAACGACTTATTTTTCATCAAGTTCGCAGTTTCTCGGCGACTGTCGTACGCTGAAGTTATCCATCCGCTCAGTGAATTACGACAACCGAGAGACATTCAGTATTCCTTATTTAGCTGTCGGACCAGGTATGGACAATAAACGTGTATTGTGTCTTATCTAGTATGGGATATGATGATGGTGGCGGCGCTTGTATTGGTAGTGGTGGCGGCAGTGGTGCTGTTGTTGTGGTAGGGGTAGTTGTGGTAGTCCTAGTGATGATTTTGATGTTGGTTGTTGTGGTGTTTGCAGTTGCGGTGCTCATGATTGTGGCGGCGGTTGTGATGGTTGTGGTGATTATGGTGATAATCGTGTCATTAGTAATGGTAGTTGTGGTGGTCGTCTTAACGGGGACAACGACGATAGGGAATGATGCAAAGCTACTTGACGAGTAAGAGATAACACTGTGTTATCTTGACAGATGAGGAATGCGGCAAAACATCTTTCTCTGCTCCATCTGGAATCATTTCGTCGACGGAATTGCCTTGGCCTTATCGGAAAAATGTCAACTGCCTTTACACCATCGATGGTGGTGGCCACGCTAAATCAGTAGTCCTCAGCATAGACCATTTGCGTCTAGGACCCAGTCTCACGAGGAGCGACTCCTGTAACAGCGACTGGCTGATGGTTAGTCGTCTCTGGTTGCTTTCTAATGAGGTTTTCGTCGAAGATCGCTATGCATATCTTCTATGGATCTATTTAGTCGAAAATAATACACTCATTGTCTTTGTTAAATCCGTATATGTAAGAAACCATTCGGTTATCAGTCTGCTATACAGATTAATTCATGGCCTGCGTGCTTGGATCTAAATTTTTCTGGGCCTCTTAGCAACGTTGCTGTTTTTCCAGGCGAAATAAAATTCTGAATTTTTCTGCTGCTCTTTTCTGCCGCTATTACGAAACAAAAGATGCCATTGATGCAAATTCCTATATTAAATTTGATGAGGGTTCAAAGGTAAACAGATAAATTAATAAAAACTCAAGTAGTTCTAATTAATATTCGTACCGTCCCTAATTAATTGCCTAACCAAAGCTTATTAATTATTACTTCAACAGATTACCTGTTTGGTGAACGGAACTTCGGTGTCTCATCCCTATTCCGGCAGAAAACTATGCGGATATCTGTTTCAACTTGTAATGAGATTCCCCAATTGTCACTTTGTCCTGCTTAATTACTCCAACGACCATACGATCGCAGTTTCAGGATTCACTGTGCAATATAGAATGGGAGATTTCGGTAAGCCTCACTGTTTTACCAACGCCTTACTAATATCTAAAACTTACTTCGTAGTTATCATGGATCAACATCATCAAAGTCGACACAAGCCTAGTACCAAAATTGGCTCATATAATCTTAGCTAATTTACTCAATTCAACAATGTTCTATTTGTGGAGTATGGTAGCCGATCGTGGGACATGGTAGTCGATTGGATAGAACATTCGGCTTGCAACGCAGAGAGTACGGGTTCGATCCTCTCGGGACACAAATGCTGTGTAGGAACTTTGAGCAAGTCCTTTACTCACAATTGCTCAGACCCATCGATTGATCCTTAGTCACTAGAAAATAGCATTTAATAAATGCAGATATAATCATAAATAATAAATAATAATATTCAGTCTATGCTATTCTATTCTGAAAATTTCTATCGTTTATAGTATTGCACAAAGCATCAATCGATGGTCGCTTAAAGAACTGCATTCCGAAATCAAAGTTCTCTGAATAAAATCTATCGAGATCCATAAGAGACTTGAAAACAGCTTACGCAAGATAACAAACCTGAAAACCTTTTCCTTCATTGTTCATACACACAGATGTATAACATATCAGAACATTTTAATGTAGCCTTTTAAGTGCCCCTCAAAAGCATTGATTTTAGGTAGTTTAATAAGACAATATTGCGCAGTTCTCGGTGATTGTTTTTGCTGTCAGACGATGAATGTGGCAATACGTCTTTCACTGGCCCAAGTGGATTCATCACCTCACCGCAGTTCCCTCTCTTCTATCCGCACGACTTAAACTGCATGTATTCTATTGTTGGCAATCCGAGGAATCTGATTTTACTCTCCTTCCTCGCGTTCCAGCTTCAAGGAATATCAAGGACGTCTTCGACATCAATAGATTATTGCTATGATAGCGACTGGCTAACTGTAAGTAGTTTAAGCTGTGCATTCGAAGCGATCACGGCAAGGTGAGGAAAGGCAAGTACAGACTATAGTCAATTATATAACCCCCCGTAGGTTCAACGTTTTAAATCAGTCAATAAATAAATCAGTCATACAATCAGTCAGACAGGCAGTAGATCGATTAATCAGCTATTTATCAGCTAATCAGTCGATCAATCAATCAATTAATAGCATTTATGAAAGAATTTCGAATGATTTCATTCAATCAGTCAACCAATAAATCAGTCAGTCAGTCAATCAGTAATTCCTTCCTTCATTCCTGCCTTCATTCATTTATTCACAAATAAACAATCGAATGAAAGAACACTAAAAATTATGAAATAATCGATCTGCTAATAAATATATATATATCTTCATTTGCTTAGATAACCTGTTTATCGGATGAATCTGCGGCGGCACAAATTTATTATAGAAAAAAATACTGCGGACTAAAAACGCCGCCGCTGACATTTACATTTTCCAACTGCGCGGCTGTTTTACTGAACTTCTTTACTGATTCGTCCGTAAGCCACGGAGGGTTCAGACTCCACTACATAGTTAGAGATACAGGTAATTGTAAACTCCCTCCTATGCAACCAAACGTCGAGGTTTAAAATGTTTCACTACATAAATTGTCTGTTCCAACCCCCATTCTAGCCGATATTTTTGGGGTTGCTGACCGGGAACTGATAACCCTCCACGCTTTCAACCTGGCAGCCACCAGTGAAGTACGGATCTGCAGTATGCTAAGGTTTGAGCATATAAACCGTTTAATGCGGGAGGAACACGTACTGAGTTGAAGATCATCACAGGCGAACCCGACCTACCAACCCATAGCCTAACACATACATGTGGTAATTTCCTTGCAGACAGTATTCCATCTAACCTTAGATCTTACCTTAGATTCAGTCACTCTGCTGTGCAAGGTAATCTGGATGTCTCTTTTGTCGCGCACCTACACAGTGCTATGCTGTGGATGTTCCATCGTTTTGGAATAGGCTGTCTAGCAACCTACGATATGAATTCCTTTGTCTCCTTTTGCCTTCTTTCAGCAAGCGCTTGAAAACCATTCGGTTGGATCTTGGATATGTGTTGTTCGGTCGGGTGCGCCTGTGATGAATATCTCTTGAATAGGCGATGTACAAAATTTTGATTCCAATTGCAACACATATACCAATGATTACAAGAGAGACCTACGAGCAACAGTAAGCCAAGCCCCAAAAGACTGCAACAGTTGGTAGATGTAGAAACACGTGGGCAGTACATGCGAGAAAGCCGTTTCTGGCTGCACGCTGCATGCAAAAAGACCCAGGACCGGAAGACGAGGTGTGATATTGTTGATACTGCTCCATAGCCATAGCTGTTCCATCCCCTGAAACAAACTCACACCAGAATTATGACAATTTTCTGTCCCATCCTACAAACTCACCTACACTTCACCCCTTGCAATCCCTGCGCAGGTCTTTCACTCAAAACTGAAAACACTCCTCTTCCACAAAGCATACCATGATTCCTCCTCTTGCCGTCTCTTTCATCCCGCTCCAATTCCGAAAGCTATCCACTGGAGCTGTATGACTGTCTTCCTGCCTGACCTTTTGCATTTTGACCTGGAAGTGAATCTGACCCTTCCTGTCTATAACATTTTGTGACAGAGCTTGTAAATGAGATGGTTCCCGTGACTTTGCTTACTTTCGGCGCTGTAGAAATCTGGAGTTTAATCACAATTTGTAATTACGATAGTCTGACTTGAGTTTCCCTTCGCCGCTTCTTTCAGATTCTTTATGTGGTCCCCGCTTTCATGATCGACCATCCGGAGCGATTAAGTTCCCTTGGAATTACACAAATTATGGCGACAATTTCGACTGCAACTATGTTATAAATGCCACGGAAAACAGTTCAATATCCCTCACGATTTGGTCAATCAGCCTTGAAGGTTTTGTCGGAGAGAACTGCAAACGTGACAGGCTTCAGGTGTGTTCTATTTTATGTAGCTTAAACTACTATGTCATTTATTCTACGACCTTTTCGTAGGATCAGCAGTTCGATGCAAAGAGACCAACAGCGAGGCTGTAATCACATTATCTGATATCACAACTTCTGGATTGCCGTTACAATAATGCGCAAGGTTCCGATGCTATGGCGCACCAATGCCAACTCTCAGATCGGGTTAATTTGATAACGGCAGTCCATTTGGTAAAGTAAGATAATGTCAGTTAGGCTGAAGTAACAAAAAGTCTTCCTTATCTCAACAATAACTCACAAACCAAAATAATGTAATATAATTCGTATGTGTGTACATGTATGTACTTTGTTGTTTACTAGACGCCTCTTTGAATGTCACAATGACCCTTAACATTACAAACTGACCTGCGTTGCTTCATATAGCGATTCGCCTCGTTTAAATCTTTCTACTAGAAATGGCGCTATGTGACCTTTACCCTTTGCTCTACACTGTGTTGCTTGTTCAGATCACATGTGTCGATGGCCATCCTGCATTGAATTACAGCGTAAGCCACATATCCTGCGATTATCTCAACTCAAGCACACAGACAACGTTCTTTAGGTGCGCAGCGGTCGAAGTAGTTTTTCACAAAGATGCCACAGCGACTGGAAAAACATTTCTCATCGAATACACAATCACCCGACATGGTAATATATTTCTCTTTGCAACCCTTATTATGAGTCGTTATTGCTTTAAGGATCTGGCAACTTTATGATCAGATAACTAGAAACGTCGCCATTGGTGTACTCCCGCACCCACGCAGAGCACAACCAATGGATTCCCGTCCGGCGTTGACACCAGCCACCATTTTTAAGGTTCTTGTACTGCATTGCATCGTACTAAACGATGATGTTTGTCCTAACATATATCACACATTCTCAACCCACACTAAGTCGCTACTGCTCAAATCAGCTAATGTCATTTGTGCATCGCTTTTGAAAGGTACGTAAAGGCGCTATATAAAAGTGTTGATGCACACAAACTCTCGTATTTCACAGCGACCCATATTATTAAGAGGCCTTAATCTGGGAGCGTAATTACCGATGCGTTAAGATTGCAATATTACAGTACTATTTCGGCAGACATGCGGCTGAGAACATGTCAGGTATTACGACATTGAAGGATATAAATTACACGTTATATACTGAATGTATATCCTATGTAAAGTATACGTACAATATGCATATGTAAATATGATAAATATGTTGTTACGTTGGTTGCTAGAAATGATCGACTGTTCTGCTTGCATTAACTTTGAATAGATTTATAAAGTTGTTTTGCTGTTTAGCGTATTTAAAGACTAAGAAATAAAATTGGAAAATTTGATTCAGCTGAAGATACCAGCCAACCTCTGGTAATTTCTATGACAACGGACATTCCGGTCACCCGCACTGCAAAGTGCGAGTTCGGATGCAAACTAAGTGAAGACGGAACCACCTGCGATTGTGCTACTACACATTCAGGTGACTTTTGCTACAGTAGAAAATTGCTTTTAATACTGCTGTCATAAGTGGTATCCCCTCTTCCAAGCAACTTTTGTCGTGCCGTTATCATGATACAAAAGGCACTAATCGAAATCGTACTTTAAAAATCATGATCTGTTGGAGAAGGCTATAATCCTTAGATATAATTATATTGATCTTTTAGCTGAAGCGCAAATGCGATCAAACCGATCCATATCCCATTAAGCAATAGGTCGGCCGGGCTTCTCTGTATTCTGAAGTTCAGCTGGTAGAGGTCCATATCTAACGGCCGGATCCAAGTGTGATTAAACAGCCAACTGTTAATGTAGACGTTATTAGTGACGGAGCGATTGCGCCAATTCCAACTGTCATTGAACGTATCAGTGTTGCATTTGTTTTTAGTTTAATCCCTATGATATAATTGCTTATTTGTGATCTGGAGTTTGATATACAGAAATTATCGCAATGAAGTACTTTGGCTGATTTCAATGTTCGTGGTGTATACTGCGTCATCTAAACACCTTTCTTTTCTTAATTTACCTTGTGTTTCTTTTGAGTGGTTAACCTTAATCGTGATTATTATCTATCACGACTTGCTTTCCCCGCGAATCATTTAACCTCCTTTAGATTGTTTCTTTTCTAAATCCACACATATCGCTCACATTCTGTCATGCATCTGTCGCTCGCCTCATATCACTTCATCAGTGATCGCCTCACGTTGCCACTTTACTTGGAGTCACTTGCCATTATCAGCTTTCTTGCATCTATTCAAATCATATAATCTCGGTTTCTTTCTTTCAGGTGATCATTTCGCTAGCACTCAGTCAGACGAGAGCGACAAGTCTGGACACTCCGTCGGCATTGCAGTGGCGGTAATTCTTCTGGTAATCGTCGCTATCGGCCTCGTTGCTCTCTTGCTCTATCGACGACATCGAACAAAGAATCGATCGGAGATGCTACTGCAAACAAACGAAGATGAAACAGCTCAGCACAATTTGGACAATGACAATGAAGAAGCAGGTAGACATTCAAGCGTATGTATACAGTTATCAGAGGTTAAATATACAGTAGCTCTCTACGATGACTACTCAACATACCTTATTGACAGACTTATAATGCTGTTCGTTTGGATGAGCTGAGCTTTAGGTCTTGAGCGGATCAGGCGGTTAAGTATTAATTTTTCAGTGGAAGACTGTTCTAGAAGGACGTTCCAAGGCACAAGAAAATACGAATCGCTGTATGAGAGCGTGGGCCCAACAGGTCTCCAAGTGGTGCAAAGCGCAGTGTCCATCGACTCGGCTGGCTCGAGAGAGAACACCGAGGTGCCTGGTGTAGGTCAACCCTGGATTTGGTTATCAAGATAATTAAATGGTTAAGTAAATGAATGAAATAAACGCTTTGTTTTCAGGTAAGCTGTTTGCAGCTCCGTGCAGTCAAGACCGCGGTACCTCAAAATATGTTCCACTGAGACCACTCAGTTATCGTCAGCTATCCAGCAACGACTCTGCGCAGTTCAACGAGGAAATGCAGCCAGTTCTCTAGGCTGAATCATAAAAGCCTCGACCTTCGTAGGCTGCCACAGCGCTGGATGAAAGATCGGATGGGGCCTAAGACCTAGAGCTTGAATTGGTCCCGGTGTGATTTCTATTGACACTCTTTGTCGTAGTTAAGACGTTATGACTTATGCTTTTGCTTTCATCTGATGTAATCGGATATTTGAGTAACTCATCTGTGAACTTGTTAAATGACCTCAGTGTGAAGTTATGGAACCAAAATGTAAAACTTACTTCCCAGGTATGAACTTTTAGTTTGTGGAAGGCTGTTGATGAAGACTTTGGTTGGAAAGTCTAATGGCAGATATCTAGGCATACTGATCTGCAATTCTGCGGTACATTAGATCATTTTGGTAGGACATCGCGGTCTGGAGTTCAAACGATTGGTAGCAAAATCACGTCAGCAGCATCTGTTGGGCATAAGAACTGATAATAGTTACAGCAAGGGCTTCGGCACAGTTTTAGAGTTGGAGCGATATTATCAAAGAAAACTGACTTATTCCATTATTCCGTTTAATCTATGGCTCAGAATTGCTTTCTGGGGTCAGGCTTGACGATGCGCAAATAAAATGGTGTAATCGACCGTAGTCAAATTTTGGGCTAATAATATTAATAGGAATAATAAAAAGTAGTAATAGTATTAGCCGAAACTCTTGGTCCTATAAGAAAAGCTGGTCTGGCCGTCATCACGGCACTGGAACAAAGTCTCCGTAAAGTCTATGGAGGTGATGCTTGGCTTTGACAATTCAACACTTCAATGCAGTTGCTTTCCGCTGCACAGTCTTAGTACCAGAACTTGCCGAGTGGCCGTAGTTCCGGAAATTTTACGTCTTCTGCACTAAGTTATTAATTCCGAGGGATCATATGCACCTTGTAGGAAATATAATAATAACAGTACAAAAAGAAGGACTTGAAAAGCAGTTCTTCAAAATAGCATGAGAGCAGCCATGGGCATTTGAGAGCGGGGGTAATCTTTATAGCTGAGTTGGCAAGTGCCACAAGCGGAGCCGAAATCTCAGGGATTTGAATCTCTGACCTCTCAGTTGACGGTCCAGCACGCTTACCATTAGACTATCGCACACTCTCAAAGATGATTTTGATGATTACGATAATGAGGACACGGAGAAGAAAGATCATTCCAGAGTACCCATAGATTCAGAGATAATTTCTTCGAGAGAGATAATTGACCACGACATGAACAAATACTGAGCATATTTCTTCAAGCGAAGTATTAAGCAACAAGTTAATTACTGGCCTAAGGACATCGACCCCTTCTGTGAGTAATCGCCGTCGTAAATCGTAAAACACGAGATTTCTAGAAAGATAAGTCGCAGGAACCAACTTATTTACAACCTCTAAGTTAAACAAAATCGATAGACAGATAATGCAAAATTTAGTACCAGGTCAAGATCCAAGAGTCAGATTGGCAGGCAGTCACACTGCTAAGGTGAATGATGTCTGGAATTGGAGCTGAGACAGAGCTAAGAGGAGGAGGAAGTAGGATAGGATTCGTGGAAAAGGGGTGTTTCAACTTAGATTAAGAGACCTGCGCAGAGATTGCAATGGGTGAAGTGGTGGCGAATTCGAAGGAAGGGTCAGTTAAGTGGGTTTGGAACTTCGTATGCAGTCAGCAGTTTTTTCCAGTGGCCGGGAAATACACATTCACGAATAGCATCTAAAGTTTTAGTTTAGAACAGAAGGGAAGCCGATGTGTTGGTCAACTGTTTCAGGGGTTCCTGTTGAGCTTGTCCAACTTATACGACCCCTGGGTTGACAATAGAACGCAAGAAGAGTTGCTTGGATTGTCCGATTTCAATAACTGCTACTACGAAAGCCTCCTGCATTACAGACCGGTAATAGTATTAATGCTAGGGTTCTATCGCGGTTGTTCGTTCACCCAAACATCTTCACCTTCGTTTTAAGCCGATGCCTCAATTGTTTTCTGCAGTATTTATAATTATCAAATTAATTGCGTTGTTGCAAATAACAAACATATATGTATGATCACTGGATCGAATATACGGACCTAAATTGAACTAAATTTGATTTATACTGATCCATTCAATCCGCCTGCTTTCCAATTCTCTCGACCTAAACACAACCCATCGTAACCATTCCTCTGTATCTTTCTTTGTCTCTGTTCTTCTTGCAACTGGATCTCGTTCTTCATACACCATCTGTGGACAACTCCTCTAACTTGACGCAACGCTCGTGAATATTAATTAAGCTGGTTCCCTGCGCTTAGCTTTCAAGTAGCGCTTTAGAGATTTCGAGATTACGAATACGCTGTCTGCAAATCAGGCTGAAATTGCTCGATGTGGATAGATTTGGGGATTATAAAATTTTATCCATACTGGATTGCGTTGTAAAAATGAATGAGACATCGATTTTGTACAGCTTAGTGAATCATTTTCAGTACAGCAAGTCAACATCAAAGTCAAAGAAACAGTTTCTCTGGACTCCACCATCTGAATGCCACATATGAACAGCAGTGCAACAGAGTTGCTCCCATAAAACACCAGGAAGCTCTGGGTGGCAGTGTCTGGTCAGCCAGGTTGAAGATGATCGCGGTTTTCTGTAGTACCTCATAATTCCACACTCCTTTCTGATGAGTGAGTGAAAGGGCGCTATCTCGTGCATTGTTACATATAATTTCCTCTGACGACCCCAAATGTTCCGTCTACTGCACAAGAAGCATTTTCATCTTCAGGCTGCCTATTTAAGGCTGCTAGATAACAATTTTGAGGGCCTTTGAGAGATTCGAAAAGGCGCTATACAAATGTTCATACATACGTAAATATGTACATGCGCAAGCATACAAAACATACACTGACAAACATAGATACATACACAAATATAAACATACCTACACAGATACATACATACATACATACATACATACATGCATTCATACATACTAACATGGACACGTGCATGCGTACATGTATGTATGTACAGGTATGTATGTATCACTAAATTTATAAAGCGCCTTTTAGGTAACTCACAAAGGCGCTGTAGTACGGCTACCTAACGGTCTCTAAATAGGAACGTCTTAAGACGGGCAGAAAATGTTTCTTGAACTCTTGAACAGGCAAGGAATCGGATGTCTGGTGGGAGAGTGTTCCACAGAGACGGCCCCACGGTGGAGAAGGCGCGGCCCGCCCGAGCAGACGTACGAGAACGCGGTACAATGAGTTGACTATGTGTCGCCGATCGTAGCCTCTGTCGACCAGGTTCATCAGCAACCGGCTTGATTAGCTCTTTGATATAATTCGGCGCTGAACCAACGATCGAGGACCTGACCATGAGGATTATTTTGAACTGTATCCTCTTCTCAACTGGAAGCCAATGTAGGGTATCTCGTATGTAAGTGGAAATATGCGAGAATCTGGACGTACCAGCGACGAGCCGAGCAGCACAGTTGAGGACAGACTGGAGCTGACGGATGCGGAATTTAGGTAGGCAAAACATACACCTCCTTCCCTTTGACACGCTCGTGGAATCTTCATCATCAAGCGTCTGGACTACTGCAACTCCATCCTGGTCGAGGATGGAGTTGCAGTAGTCCAGACGCTTGATGATGAAGATTCCACGAGCGTGACAGCCGCGCTATAGGACAGGTTTCGACGTATAGTCCTTATCTGACGCAGTTCGTAGTAGCAAGTCCTGCAGAGTGAATTAATATACGCATACATAAACATATATAAGATACATATACATATCCATACATACATAACATACATACATACACAACGGACGCCTATATACATACATATTCATACATAAGATTCCTTCATGCACGCATACATGCACACGCACAAACATACATACCAACACATCATTTTGCAGAGTTGCGACAATTATGAAGCCGTCTAAATAAACAAGGACGTTATCAACTTATTAAGCGCTTCTGCGTCAGAAATATAATGGGGTACCACGATCCGACCCTTTCTCTACAAAGTATCCAGCCATAAATGCAATATACATGCACAGCGTTTGATAGTCATATATGGATGTACGTGTGAGAGAATAGTTACAAGGCATGTGATCTGTCACATCAGAAGAATTCAACATTTGACAGACGCAGAGACAGCTGCAGAATTCTTGGCAGCTCCACATCAAAACAGCCAATGAAATTGCCGCATTATGTGGCACCACTTGTCATATTATTTCAACAAATAAAAATATACACAGATTACAGTTGCCTACATAACTTATTAGGATTAGCTTAAAATTATCAGTTGTAATGTATGAGTTGTAGCTTTGAATTTCATCAAAGGCTTAATCACAGAAGTCTAACTTCTCTTTAACCTCGAAACTTCCATAGTTCCTACTTGATAATGGATAATGCATTAGTTGACTTCTAATTTGCCTGGCCTGTTTATATTGACTGGGCTTCACTATCGGATTACATCCGTGAACAAGACAAACATCATTTCGACCTCCCTAGTTCACTTTAAACTAGAATATCCCCATTTGCTGTTCTTGAGCGTAGACATCATCCATAAATTATCGTCCGCAATGCATCCGGAAAGCTATAACTAGAACTAGAACACCAAGCATCACTAGGTTACTTCTGTTCTCAAATATCTTCACCTGAATAAATAGACTAAATATTATTTCACTTACTCCAGTCATCCCAACTATCCACCAGCCTGGTCAATCTCTTCCTCCTTCCCCTTAACAGCAATTTACTCTGCTGTCACCTCATCTATAAAATTCTTTAATCGTTCTATAAGTCAGTCTGTTTCAAAGTTCTGAATTAAACTTCGGCCAGAACCAAGGCAATTATCTGACGCATGCTATCAGCTCACAAACTGTGCTAATCTTGCAATTTCTGTTCAGGCCTTTCATTCAAAACTGAAAACAGCGTTTTGAAAAATATCTCTCCTGTCTCTTCCTTTTCTTATATTTTTATCTTGCCGCTACAATTCCAAATACCGTCCGCCGTCTGTCTACCTGCCTGACCTTTGAATAGGAACTTAGAACTAGTCGTGAACATATCTGCCACACGAATTTTGTTTCTGTCTGAAAGTCTTTGAAAAAGCTGGTTCCCACGACTTAGCTGCAGAAATTCAAAGATTGCGATTATGGTTCTCTTCATTTTTTATTTTTACTTGTTAAGAAACTTCAGTATTGATCAAATAGAAACATGTAGAGCCTGTAGTGCACCGAACTCGTTGTTTATGTTAGCACGAAATAGTTTATTGATAGCTAGAACAGAATCTGTTTCAAAGTTATTTATTAGTCTACTTATTAAAACCTTATCCTTATATTGTGGCAACACTGAAAAAATATAATTCTTTACAGTATATAAATTACATCAATTACCGATTTTAAGTTTGCTCAAAGAACGGAGCGTCAGCAAAAATAGCTGACTTCATTTAGGTTATAATAAAGTTTGTTATTACCCCACGGACTTATCTCATTCCAAATACACAAAAGCATTTATCATTTGGTTAAATAGTGTACTGCGCTTGAAATACAGTGCAACAACAAAGTCTAAATTCTGTCATATTGACCTAATTATTTGAACAAATCGCCAGTAATTGTTATTACCATCGACATTTCAACGTGTGTGCGTTGACGTGTGTCTTGATGCTTGGGGTCGTGTTCTTGGACAAAAAGCTTAAAGTATGATTAACAAAGACAGGATTATTCCTTCCAAACTCAGCAAAATTCTACATCTAGACCTAAGATCAAGTACATTCGTACTTAAACATGTAAGTCATAACAACGATAAGGATACTGCTACTGATGCAGATAGCTTTGCAGATAATGATACAGTTGCTGATGCAGATACTGATTCAGATACTGAACCTGACAAATATCATCTATGCACATACTGGTAGAAACAGTGATTTAGATACTGATAAAGGAACCGATATGTACACTGATACAGATACACGCTGGTATTCCGGCAACTGTATCTTATTCTGGACAATTATCTGACTTGACGGAAGGCTCGTGACTTAGCTTAAGATCTTCTGTTTACTTCTGATCTACCGCATCTTCTTCTTCATAAGGCATCCATAGAAAACCCCTCTGACTTTGACGAAGTGCTAGCGAATAAGCTGCTGCACTACGCTCCATTTTGAATAATAATAATTATTATTTCTTAATAATATTAATATTAATTTTTAATAATTATTATAATACTTTCTTCGTAACAATAATGATAATAATTATTTCTTATTATAATAATAGTCATAAGAATTTCTTCTTCCTGTAAGATCATACTTTATTGAGCGTCTATGAAAGCTAGGGCCTATGTGTGTTTTGATCTGTTGGCCTAGCTCATCAAGTGACGCACTATCAGAGTTAGAGGTTGAGAAAACACGCAAGCGTCAGCTGACATGATAGCGGAACCAGCTTCATGTGACGCTCGTTCACCAGCTTCGCTATAAAATTAAGTGACTTAGACCGAATAACACTTGTGTGGCTTCTCTTAAGTCAATGGGTCGAACATTTTGGACCAAACAGATATTGCTGTATGTATGTATGTACACTGATATATGAATGTGGTGAAGTGTATGCGCATGTTAGTATTTAATAGTAATGTCTAAATATCTTCAACACCCAAAAGATGGTTAAGAAAATCAATCTGTTCGCTCTGATCTCTGGAGTTGGTCTGTGTAGGCAATCACGGGAATCTTCATGAGGCACCTCAGGCGTTGTTTTGGTCATGAGAGGAAGTATGTCCTGATGGCTTTCTAAGAATTGTTAATACGTTTATGGTTTACATCTGTTCAAATGTTTGATTTTCTATTGCGATCTCGTTCCGATTATAATTCTAGCACGTCGCTTAAAAGCGACAGCGATTCAATGCTGATTCATTTAAAGAGGATGATCACCATTGTCGCATTTGTGCTTACTCAAAAATCCTTAAATCCGGAACCATGGGTTTGATGAATAATGTTGAGACTCAAGCGCAGTAACAGCCATTTTAAATTTGAGATTTTAATTGTGGTTCAGAATTGTAATTTTAATCTCGAGATTTCTACAGTGCCTTCAGAAAGTTAAGTCGCCGAAACCAGCTAGTTCACAGGCGCTTAGTCAAAACAATGTCAATAAGCAGATAATGTCAGTCCCGGTTGCATCTCACGATCCAAGTTTCAGGAGACAGCTAAGCAATCAGATAAGAAGTTTTTAGAATTGAAGCAGCGAGATAAATACAAGGGAAAGTGTAGGAATCTGTGGAAGAGGAGTGCTTGCATGGCGCTCAGTAAGTGACCGGCAGGTTTTGTGATTTAATTAAAAGCCGCTAAATTAAGTGGCTTGAAATATACTTACATAAACCTAAATCAATCAGAAGAAAGAAAAGTGTTTCAATTGGCCGAAAAATATATTCGAGTTAAGGGAAATGGATCTCTGTACCCGAAACGGATCGTATAACTGACTCTAACTAAAGCTAAATCAAAAGCTGAACGAACGAATTTTTCTGATGCAATTAATCTAAACTGAATTAAACTAAAACTAGCAAATAAACTGCTGAACTATTTAACCTATTATGTTTCGAAGAGTCTACATCTTAGTTCAATTCGGTTCCGATAATATTAATTAATTTGAGAACTGAAATTTTGCAATACTAAAATATTGCAATACCAAATTCAGTGAGTCTAATGAAGAATGGCTCTGTTAACATTTAATTGCCGTGGATATAACTGACTAGTCACGGACAACATTCATAAAAGAATGCATATAGGCCTAGGTAGCTGTGCACTGATCTTTGTGGGCATGCGAACATTTGTGACTGCATCTAATCCAATCCAATCCAATCTAGTGGCTTCAATTACGCCGTTGTAATGAAGCCCTAGGCATCAGTCTATGGTAGCTTAAAGTGAAATAATAATGAAAAATCATTATCCACTGGAGAAGCCAGGTCGAATTCCGATAGGTCAGAGAAACCAGAAGTTAAGCTCAGGTGGGTAAACAAGTTGAAACTGATGAGTTTTAGGTTAAGACCTGAATGACATTATAGAACTGACAGAGCGAACAGAACTGGACAGCGGATTCCGGAACAATTAATTATTACTTAATTAATTCATTATGCATGTACAAGTTGTTAAAAATATGCAATTATACATGCATCCACGTATTCTCCAGATATAATGAACTACTTTATTCACTTGATCAGACATGTACTTTGCTCTTTAACCCAATATGAATTGCACTGCCCCACTAAACTACGCGTTGAAACTATCGTTGGAATTGGCCCAGCAACGTATCCTGCAGATAATTATCACTTTAGCCGCCGTATTTGGCCTGATAATTTTTGCGTCAACAGCACTGCATTCATGAGTCCAAGTAAATTGGACCCTCTTTAGGTTCTGTTAGCGACTGTAACTGTTTTATATCAGAGTTGGTCTGCAGTGTGATAATCCTACAAAACAGAACTCTCGTTAGATAGACTAATATTTGATGTAAAAAGGACTTGATTGATGCTATTAATTATATTATTAAAACTGGCTGATTATTCGTCACGCAACACATAGACTGCTGTCAAGAACGAGTCGTATCAAAGTCGCTATCAACGATGCGGACCCTGTTTCAGTTGGCGATGTTTTTGGTTTCTGTGGTGCACGAAATCGTATCAGCACAAACAGGTGAGTTTGATTATCATCTATGTAGTGTCCCTGCCTGATCTGTTGCCGTTTCCACAAGAGGTTTGCCCGTCTCGTCTCCAGGACTCATCTCCAAGGTGGTTGTAGTCCAGACGCAGTTTGAACTCAACCGGTTGTGTCCAAGTGTGGCGAGGGAATCCAACTGGGTCTCCTAACCTCAGCATCAGTTACTTCGATAACACCTATATAATAATTTGCTTAGACGCGCGGTCCGACATAGGCGCCTATCAGACGAAGCTATAAGTACAATAAGAGAAACCAAATTATATTATGCTAGTTCATCTCAGAAAAGTATAAGATCAAAGTAATTTCATATCGCGCAAAGAGAGAGAGAGAGAGACGAAGACAGGCAGGGAGTCAGAAGGAGTACCTGTCGTAATTGGTCAAAGAAGCTCTTGTTTCAGTGTGCATCTACAGAAACCCCTCCGACAATTTCCAAAAGGTGCAAACAGCACAACAACCATCCAAAATGACATTTGCTGTTTGGTTAACCGACGCTTCGGATTAATTTCAACGACACAACCTGTGATGAACAAATAATTGTAACCCAAGTGGACAATAAATGCAATACAGAACAGCTTTTCTAGACCCACTGCGTAATTTCCTCTGGCTTTTGCGTGGCTCCATCTTGACTCCAGCGGAAATTCATATTCGCTGACTTTGTGCGCGAAATTAGTGCCTCGGATAAAAATTTTAAAATAATAAATAGATAAATTAATGAAATAGATGGCCACGCTTTAAAAACTCTTCCTCGAGACAACATTACATTAAAGTATGTCACATAGCATTCGACTGCATTAAAATGGATAACATTCACTGAATTGCATTATATTGCATTAGACAGCATTAAGTATACATACTGTATTCGTGCACATCTCATGTTCTTGCAGACCAGCTAGACTGTGCCAACACTTCATTCTCTGGACCAAACGGTGTCATTAAATCTCCAAACTTTCCTCTTCTTTATCCACACAACTTGAGATGCACATATTCCATCGATGTTGGTCGAAATAATTCAGTTACACTCAAGTTTGTTAGTTTCGAATTGGAGTCGTCACTGTATAGTGTCGCTTGTGCGCACGACTGGCTGATGGTGAGTACATTACCAATCGTTATATCCTGTATGTTCTTACTGCAGGAATTAGGAACTTCAATTATGATATGATTGTAATATAAACATTGAAATCTTAGACATTTCTCAGCACCATACAAAGATGCATCAGGCACAGACGCTTAATCGTAATCATAAACTTGAGATTTCTATAGCGCCAAAAACCTAAGTCGTGAGAACCAATTTTATTCATATGCGCTCTGTCAATACAGAGTTGATAGACAGGTACAGAGTTGATAGACAGCTGAGGTCGGATTCGGTTCCAGGTCAAGAAGGTCCAAGGGTCAGGGAGGCAAAAAGTCAGCGATTGATGCTTAACTGGAGCGGCGAGAGAGGTAAGAGGAGGAAAAGGATAGGATTCGTTGAAGTGGAATGTTGTCAGTTTTTAGTGAAAGACTGGCGCAGAGGTTACAAGAGGTCAAGTGCTGGTGAGTTCATAAGATTAATCCTCAACTCAGGTCTATTAGAGCCAGGTTTTTTGCTCAGTTTCGGCAAAAGATACGAATATCGAGGATTCAAGCATGACAGTATGAAGGCATGACCTGTTGTGTTTGAAACTTGTACTTAAAGTAAATACAGGACATTTAGGACTTAAACATGGGTCTTGCGATGCGGGGCTACTTGTAGATGCCATCAAAGTCGCTCTCCAACTTAGCAACACGCTATTTCCCTCAGCCCGAACGCCTTGATTCTGACCTGGAAGTAAAACTGGCCTATTACAAGCTCTTGGGGATTCTGTTTTATATAGCGTCTGTGTTTAAACCTAGTCTCCCTGAAGTAGTATTTGTCTGGCGCTGAGAAGTGTTTGGAATAGAATTTACACACATATGGTGTAATACGTGTAGGTCACATGTAACGAGACGACTGCAGATAAGAATCAGAACTTCAACAGGAAATATTGTGGCAACACTCTTGAGATGACTTCATTACGGTTTTTCGATTGTCCAGTTGTGGCTCTGAATTTCGTCGCCGATCAATCTATTAACCGGGGAGGATTTATGATTGAGTACACTGTGGTCGGTTAGTCGAATCAATTTCTCTGAAGCTGGTTGGAGTTTGGTTTACATTTAGAAGGCTTATGTAAATTTAACAGTCAACCGAATACTGAATCAACTGAACAAAACTTTATTGATTACCAACAGTTTACTCTCAAAACAAACAAAATTGTAGATGCTTAACTTTGGGTGCCAAAGGGAAAACCTAAGAGTTGTCCTATTACAAAATCAAACTGCATTTGTTATATGGCTTGCATAGGTTGAAGGCTTTAAATGCAAGGACCAATCTTTTGACTGTACAACCGATCGGCCGTATTTCATAGTAAGCTGGGCTCTAGTTTAATAATCATCTTTTTTGAAATCGTAGCAGAGAAATAAAGTATTCTGCTAAGTAATTAAGGATTTTATATTTCCTGTGAGTTCTGCTGTAAAGATGAATTGATGCTTGGCATACTGATCGTCGTCGAACTTTGGCAGCACAGTGGACGATCTGTCTCTATAGACCTCTGTCATGCGTCGCACGGGCTGCCTATTCCAAGGTCATCCCCGTCCATTCCTTCACGTTGTCAATCCATACCCTTCTTGGGCTTCCTCTCTTCCATGATCCCTCTATTTCTCCGGTTATTATATCTTTTTCCAGGCAGTTTGTTGTTTCTTCATGATATGTCCAAAGTACCTCATTTTCTTGTTGTTATTGCTCCCCACAGCTGTTTGCCACCGACCTCCCGACGCATCTCTTCATTTCTCGTCTTGGCTGTCCAGGGTATTCTCAAAACTTTTCTATAACATGTCGTCTCAAATGATGTCAGTCTTCTCTGCTCGCTCTTTCTGATGTCCATGATTCTGATCCTTATGTTGCTGTAGGCCATATCAAAGATCGGAGCAGACACAGCGTAGATGGTGTTTAAATTCCTCTGTTCGTCTACACTGTCCTCATATCAGATAATATATTCTTAACCATTCCCTGTCGTATCCTTATGTCTTCCACGCTCTTTCCATCCACAGCGATTATGGCCCCCAGGTACTGAAATCTGTCCACCTGTTGCAACACATCACCTTCCACATAAATATTGACCTCGCAGTAACTGTGTGTGATTGGCAAGTTTTGCCGTGGCAAGGTTCTTAAACTAAGGTACATAATTCTTTGGATACCAGTTAAACAGAGATCTCTAAATTCGGAGTACAACTGAACAGTTGTTCTTCAAGAGGCGGCGCTATATCAATTAACCTAGACCGTGTAATGTACTTTATGTCTAAGAATAGTTTGTGGCCTTTCAGTTGGAGGTTAATAAAGTTGTCTTGTCTTCGGATACATGTGGTCGTGTTTGACAATGTATGTCAAGAGTTTCCATAAATACGTGTAAAAACCTATTGTTACCTTTACCTTCATTGGCCTCAGAGTAGTTTCCATAGAGTTTTACAAATATGTGAAAATACCTGTTTATTGCCTTCACGTTCATTCATCTGAGTATTTTCCATACAGTTTCTATAAATACGTCTTTGTTACCTTTACCTTCATTGGCTTCTGAGGGGTTTCCATAGAAGCTTATAAACAAGAATATTATCTTTACATTTATGGGTTTTAAATTTTTTATAAAGGCATGTGATAGCTTTATCTTTCTTCGCTACTGAGGAGTTTGTATAAAGGCTTCAAGTTCTCAAAAACTAGATGTCTTGCCAGCGCGGAATCAGTTAAGTTCGAGTCATGCAGGACAGTCACTGGCAATACAACAAATTCAAATGTCTTCCGCCATTGTTTATTCCTAGTGCGCGGAATGCTGAAAGAAAATTCGAACAACATGTGCGCCGTTATAAATTGCACGAGTTATAATTCTCTCTGACCATTCGATCAAAAAACAAATTGTTATTGTATTTATTTTCAATGAAGTTGTGGATGCGAAGTAAATTTTTTGGTATCATATGTTGACTTATATTCTACATCTCTGCGAGTTCTGTTTGTGTTAACAGAGAATTCAACCTCTGCCGAAATCTCCGGTAAGAATTGTTTAATAGTGGTTCATTGCATTGATATAGCGCCTTAACATGCTTTTAATGTTGATATAAGGACCATGCATCCAACTGTGACTACCAGGAACTCAGATCAAGAGAAAGGATTCTAGGAGATCGTTCCACAATCAGACAAACATCGTGTTACCCTGAATAGGCGTCAAATAAATGTTACAATAATTTCGATTACGAATTTGATTACAATTACAAGTCCAAATGCGATTAATTTTTTGATTCCGATAACGATTACAACCATAATTCAATTACAATTTAGGCACAATTTAATCAAAGCTACTACCACTTCTGTACTACTATGATTATTACTACTAGTATTACTGTTACTGCTACAACTATTACTAATATTACTACTACTCCTCTTAAGAATTGAATTTCTCCGGATTTTTTAGTATTTTAAGTGCCCGACGGCACATCCCTTATTTCTTGGGATGGAGGAAGGTGCCTTGCCTGGGATGCAATAGTCATTGACACCCTGGCAGATTTATATCGGTCAAGAGCCGCAGAACAGGCTGAAACTGCTGCTGAGATTGTAGCACAAATGAAAATGGCTAAGTACGGTGACACCCTGTAAGCTTAATGCATTGTTCTCTTTGACTTTGAAGCTCTTGGCCTCATTAGTGAAAGTGGCTTGGCTTTAATCAACAGCCTTGGTAGACACTTGCCTCTATCAACTAGCACCAAGAGAGAGTATTTTTTCTCTTCCAACCTTTTTTCTCATAGCCATCCATCAGTTGCTTTCAAGGAACATTCACATGGTCGGATAACAGCGAGGAATGGCCATTTCAGAACAACGCACTATAAAACTTTTTAATAATAACAGTGACATTTTATGCTGAAGAAATGTGGAGATTGCTAACGGTCACCTACCACTGTAATCAGAGAAACTCAGGCATAAGTACTTACAAGTAGTCAATAATTTTGCGAGAAACCTTCTTGTCGTTTCAGATCTAGATTGTGGGGATACTTTGTTCACCAATTCTTCGGGAGTCATCAAATTACCAACAAATCCGACTGGCTTTCCGGCAAGAGTAAACTGCACTTACATAATCTCGACAAATCTGACAAGCAGGATTATGCTAAATTTGCTAACATTTCAAACGAGGCAGCTGATGGAATCTTTTCAAGATTGCGAAAAAGACAACATTGCGGTATGCACAATAATGCTTTCAATAAATTCATTCTAAAAATTTGTATGGCTTGCCTTCAGTATGCTTAAAACGACCTCAGCCCTATCCGATATAACCCCAATCATCGTAGACTGAAATACGTGAAAGCTTATAGTGATCGCAACCTGAAATGGTGTTTTAGTAGAGTATGTAACAAGGGCGGACGGCGTTAACTCCCTACATCTAGGTCCTGCTTGTACCAACTATATCAGATAAAGGTCGTTCGGCATGATGTATCTTTTGACGTCGCCATGATCCTGGCATACTCTTTCATTCTGAGAAGCTGACAGCAAAGGTACCATTGCAAGCTTTCAAAAACATTGGATACCTCAACAAACATTTCAACCATGCCACCTGAATTTATGCCAACTTGCAAAATACTCGCATATTTTGGACTACATGAGTGAAACAGTGCGTTAGCACCTTGTCGAAGATCGAATAAGTTTTACGATCCGGCTATTTGAGCTAGCCGCAAGAATCGGTTCCGCTTCCGAGTACATTCAGAGTTCCTATTTTGAGTCAGCCGAGACATGTACTTCTTCTTCTCTCTCTTTCTTGCTCTCTTCCACTCTAGTTATCTCCTCTCTCACCGAATTTTCTAGCCCTACACATAGATATATGCAATCCTACGTGCGTATAGAGTCTCCACACATGCTTGTTTCCCAATGTAGATTGGCTGTGTATCGTCGAACAGAGAGACAGGACTAAATCCTATGACAATCAAGACATACTGTCGCCTTAGGTTACCTGTCATCCCTATCCAGCCGATTCCTACTGTGTTCTCCAACTGTCTTATGGTAAAGATGTCCATCCAGTCATCTAGCTACACCTACCGAGGAACTTATCGCATACCTTTTACAGTTGTCGCCATTGGTATGATCCGAGGAACTTATTATTATCTTATATGTTTTAGTATTAGAAATAAGCAAACCATCCATCAAACAAAGAAATGATATGTTGCTATGTATCTTAGTTTCATGACCCTTACAGCCTTGACTGGCTGTATCTTTCTTCGTTATTTCATCGAAAACATCTTCATCTTTTGACCATTTTCTGTTAACACAATATATATATATACAGAACAGCGTAGAAAAGCCATAACCATATCATTATTTTTTCTCTTTATCATACCAGACGGATTAAAACAAAGTCTTTTCTGCTTTCTGTGGAAACGAAGACAATAAAAGTTGTTGCTGTCGGTGTTGATGGTGGCGGTGGTGGCCGTGGTAACCATTACGGTGCTAAGAGTGTTAAAAACTAAACACTGTTCAGTAGTTAGTATGCTATTCTGTATTTTCCAGATGAAGTTTGCGGTAATACGTCTTTCACTCATCCAACTGGAGTCATCAGCTCGCCACACTTCCCTCTATCGTATCCGCACAGCTTAGACTGCGTCTACTCCATCGACGCTGATCGAACGAAAACGATTTTACTCAAATTCCATTCATTCCACCTCGAAGGATTCTCAGGACGTGCTTGGATTGACAGTTGTGATCACGACTGGCTAACGGTTAGTTAGAACATTTACTTAGAGCGGGGAAGTTAATTCTCGAAAGTTTAGGATCATAAAACAAATCTCAGTAGACATTTCATACAAATTTTTACAACAAATCTGAAAACACGTTCTTGTAATAAAAATGAATTAGCTAATAAAAATTAAAAAATCAATAAATAAATTTACGAGGCAATAACGCAGTTAATCAGCCAACATAAACACAACAATTCATCTGGTGAATTAGAAAATTATTCAGTCGATCAGCCTTTGAGTTATTCAGCCTGTCATGAAAGCTGATAATCAGCTCAAAAAATTCAAACATTTGCGCCTTGTTTAATTTCTGTGTCGTTTTAACAGATAAGCTGTTTATTGAACGATTCTGTGTCGACGCTTCCTTCTGAGAACGAAAAATACTGCGGACAAAGAACAATGCCGCTGATATTAAGATATTCCAATTGTGATTCTGTGACACTAAATTTTGTCACTGACTCAACCGTCACCGCAGGAGGATTTCAACTCCGGTATACAATATCATCGTCAGGTAAGTGACCAGTATTCTAATTTATAAACCGATTGTGTGTTTTGTTTGCCATCCATTTATTCATAGCACCCATGCAACCATTCATCCTTCCAACCAACCATCCAAACAGCCAGCCAAACTTTGATCAAATCAGTCAGTCAATTAGTGAGCCAGCCAGCCAGCAAGCCATCTGTTGATGTATTTATCTGAAAGTCAGTTTGAATGTTTTTCGCTGTCGCATGTCGATATCTAGCTGTTATAATGAATGCTAGTCTCAAAGTCTGTACATGGGTAGGCCTAAACAGTTTAATATCTTTAACTTACCATCGCACATTTTATTTTACAGAAAATTCAACCGCATCTTCACCAGGTATGAAACCGTTTCTCTTATATGTTATGTTTCGATGCGATGGCACTTAAGCCGTCAAAATTTCTCTCAACTTCCGGCTGATTCTACACAAGCTTAAATTTTTCATGTTGCCTATGAAGGCCTAAACCAAACGAGGTATAGCTGGGCTGTTTTGCAACTACTTTGCAATTCTCGATAGCTATAATTCAATAACTGGCGCTTCTGCATGCATTACTTAGAACCCAATATAACACACCATATTCAACAGCCAAGCACTTGTCTTGTTGCAATTACGATTAAACTTAGATCTACTGCATTCATCTTGAGAGCCCTTGAGGAGGTGGTTGTGGGGTTCTGATGTTGTTGTTGGTGGTGGTGATGATGATGGTGGTGGTGGTGGTGAAGTCTACTTTTGTAGGAATTTTTATGAGGCGAACCAGATAAACAGCTAGTATGCAATTTGATATCTTTCAGATGAAGATTGTGGTATTACATCTTTCACTGCTCCAGCTGGAGTCATCACCTCACCGGGATTCCCTCTTTCCCCTCAACACCGTTTAGACTGCGTCTACTCTATCGAAGTCGATCGAACCAAGACTGTTTTACTCCGTTTCCTGTCATTCAATATCAGCAGATCATATCTGGATGATGACGATGAATGTAATAACGATGGGCTAACGGTTAGTCGTTTTCAGCAATGCGGCATAGACGTCAAGAAAGTTAAATAGAGTTGTCATGAGGATCCTCATATGACTACATTGTGTCCGATCAGATTAAGTAAATTCAGAAAATTTAGAAATTACGAGATACAGGAAAATAAGGTGAGACACGAGAAGGTAAGGTAAGATACAGTATCATAAAGGAAGGTAAGGCTAGGAATGAGAACGTGGTAGAATGAAGTAATTAATGTCAGGTGATGTGAGCTGAGACAAGTCGAGGCGAGATGAAGCAAGCAATGCAATGAATGAAAGTGAATGTTGTCCAGCTCAGCCTTGACTAATCATTTGTCGTTATTTGCTGATCTCTGAAAAGTTTAATATCGTTAAAAATTACAGTGGATTGCATTGATTGTCTTAATTGTCTCTTCTTGTGTATTACTGGCTCCATAATGGTAAGTTTAAAAATTTCTAAAATTCTACTTAAAGTGTAAGCGAAGGGCACCAGCTTATTCACGAGAGCTGCGTCAAGTAAGAAGGGTTATCCAGAGACACCGTGTGAGGACCAAGATACTGTTGCATGAAGACCGGAGAGGGAAGGATAAAGAGAAGTATAACCTAATCCACTAACATTGGGAGACAACTTAGAAAATTTACAACGCTATCAATAAGCACTCATCATCATCGTCGTCATTGTCAACTTTTTATTTATCCAAAATACAACATACCACATTTTTACCAATAGTATACTGTAGTCTAATACAAATTAACTAAGTACAAACTGTAAATAAAGGGAAACTCAAAAAATAGTCTATCTAGAAGTGAAATTACACGAGAACTTAGGGAAAATGTAAGAATAACGTCTATGCAGTTGAATTGCTAGTCAACTAAAAGTGTCCATAATGTCTAGTATCTGCTTCTTATGAAGTTGAAAGCTAGCATCAGAGGAATGTTCACTGGCTCTAGAGACCAGCACTTTCAATATTAAATAACGGAGTGTTAGGGCGAGCAAAACTTCCATTGTAATTTCCTTTAACTTGAGTGAAAAGGGAGTCAGACATATTTAGAAAGGAGCCATCAAAAACTGAGGACAACAGTTTTATTTTGATAACGGTTGCTAAACATAAACGTTTGAAGCCTATTAATAGACGTTAATTTTTATAATGTTTCGCATAACGAAACCGATTTTAGGGTCCACTTCATGCAAATTTTAGCAGAAGTAATAATAATAATATTATTATTAATATTATTAATAATAATAATAATATTATTATTATTATTATTAATATTATTAATATTATTAATATTATTAATATTAATAATAATAATATTAATAATAATAATAATATTATTATTATTATTATTATTATTATTACAAAAATTTGTAACGCGCGCAAATTCGCACCGAAATGCGAATCGGAGGCGCGGATAAATCAATTGATCAAAAGAACTGTGAATCAATAAATAGACGAATAAAGCAATGCAATCACTGAGTGAATCAACCAAACATCGAAACTACCAGTCATTCAAAGAGTTAACCTACAAATAATTTCACATGTTAATTAAAACATTCAATCCATTTAGTCAATGAAACATTTGCGCTTTTCTAAATTTCTGTTTCATTGTAACAGATAAGCTGCTTAGTGAACGATTATGCAATTCCTTCTCGGAATAGACAGTTCTGCGGAGATACAACGCCGCCGCCGGTTGTGACATATTCCAATTGTGACTCTCTGAGACTACACTTCGTCGCCAACACTGAGTTACCCGTCACCGAAGCAAGATTTCACCTCAGCTACACAATAACGTCGTCAAGCAAGTGACCATTTTCTATTCTTAAACAATGAATATGTCTATTGTTTGGTATCAATTCAACCACGCATCCGTCTACCCATAACATCAAGCAAGCCAGTCAACCAGACAGCCATGCACCTAGTCAGCCATTAAGTCAATGCATCTATTTGAAATACAGTTTATAAAAATAAGTATGTCTGGGAATACTGTACATATGTTTGTGCACACGCTCGTGTCTAACCTCATTATGAATGTTTCTCGCTGTCTGGTGTAGGTGTCCATTTGTCATAGTGCATGTACGCCCGAAAGTCTGTTCATCAGTAGAGTTAGACAGTTTACAGTATTATCTTTAAATTACTATGACGCATTATATGTTACAGGAAATTCAACACAATCTCTACCGTGTTTGAAACCGTTTCCCTTCCAAGTCTTGTTTTGAAGCGATAACATTTAAGCTGTCAAATGTTGTCTCAACTTCCAAATAGTTCAGCTCAAACTTGAATTTTCATGTAGCCAAAGAAGGATTTTGCCAAACGCGTCATAGTTGGACTGTTTTACCATAATTTTGCAGTCTAGAAAGCTTTCATTTAGCGACTGACTTTATGAATGTCATAATATTGAATCCATAATAGCTATAGCAATACAATTAAATTTCATACGTTGCGTTCACCGTTAGATATCTGGAGTAGATGGTAGTGACATTGGTAAAGACTACATAGTAGGAGTTTTAGCAGTTGGAGTAGTAATGATCACCAAGTATTATACAATTTCATGTTTGTTTCAGATGAAGATTGTGTTTATACGACTTTCACTGGTCCAACTGGAGTCATCAAATCACCGCAGTTTCCTCTGTCTTACCCACACAGTTTAAACTGCGTCTACTCAATCGACATCGATCGAACAAAAACGGTTTTGCTCAATTCGCTGTCATTCCACCTCGAAGGCTCATCACTACATCCAAATCCGGACAGTTGCTCTTATGATTGGCTAACGGTTAGTTTTTTTCCTGATTTGGCGTGTACGCCAAGATAATTTTAAATAGGTAAGTTTGGTGAGGTAGTATGAGAGGATTTATGTATGGGAGCATTCTAATCCTTATGCGCAACTGCCTTCTAGGCTCTGCTCCGTCCTACTTAACTTCTTTTTGTATTCCGGTTTCCTCGTTTCCTCCCCATGCCTCCCTTCGCTCAGCTGCCCGTGGTCTCTTGGTAGTCCCTCGTGTTCGCACTACAACTGCCCAGTCCAGGAGCTTTGCCTTTGTTGGCCCCTCCAGCTGGAACTGCCTTCCTCTTGAACTGCGGCTTCAGTTACTTAGTCTCTCTCCTACCCAGTCTCGCACACGCATGAAATCCTTTTTGTTTGTTCAAGTCGGGAGCGCCACTGTTTCCTAAGTGGCGCTTTATAAATGTTCGTTTACAATTACAATTACAATCAGGCCAGATCAGGTAAGTGAGGAAAGACTAGGTCCAGTATGGTAAAGGAAGGAATGGTAAGTTTAAATACGGAAAGTGGGGGAGATAAAGTAAACTATTTCAAGGAACGACACACCAGGATTATAATCAATTAATCAATAAAAAATAATTCAAAATCAATAAAAATAATTGAAATCCTTCAGTCGCTCAAAAAGAAAACATAAAAACGGCAAGTCATCCAGTGAATCATCCACTTGGTCAGTCGATCAGCCTCTGGACATTTAATCTGTTAAATAAAACAGCTAATCAGTTAGCCATTCGATCAAACATCACGTTCTGTTAATTTTTTTAAATTTCACAGATAAGCTGTTTGTCAAACGGTTCTGCATCGCGAAATTCTTCGCAGGACAGAAAATACTGCGGAGAAAAAAAAACGCCACTGGTATTAAGATATTCCAACTGCGATTCTCTGACGCTTAATTTCATCACTGACTCTTCCATCACCAGAGGAGGCTTTCAATTCCGGTACACAATAACGCCGTCAGGCAAGTGGGTAGTTACCCTTCTTAAAACCCGAATATCTAGGTTGGATATGTAACATTTTGGCGGGAAATAAAGCCTAGACGTGTCCATAGGTAAAGAGAGCAATAATTAATAACTCTATACAAAGTTAGATTTTCGTGCTGTTAGTTTCCTCTCCTTTCTTCTTTCTCGGAGAGAGTGAGTGAAAGAGTGAGTGAAAGAGAGAGAGAGACCGAGACAGAGATAGATAGATGGATAGACAGATAGAGAGAGAAAGAAAGGACGGGACAAGAGGATATTAAGGATAACACCAGAGAGATAAGGCTGAAATGGACGAGACATGCCATTCATATGGCCACAGATAGAAGAGCCTATCAAGCAACGGACTGGATTTCTGAAGGGAAAAGTAGAAAATTATGAACAAGGAAGAACTGACGATGTTGCATGCATGGAGATGTCGTGGAACGAAGCAGGAACATTAGCGGTCTACAGAAATGATTGGAGAAACTCCATTCAAGGATATGCAGATCCGCATAGGAAGGACTAAGTATTTAATGATAAAGTTTCCTCTAAAGTGTATACAAATTTTGACTTTTAACCTGCCTGTAATATTTCATAATTTTATTACTGACATTTTCCTTTTAACTTTGTTTGCACCTTAGTTGTAATGTTTTGCGCTTGAACTCTTTACTTATGTAACTCTTGAATCTGTACTGATCTAATTTAATTTCCGAGATAACGTATGCAGACCGTGGATTTCCAGTATGGTTTCAATTCCCTTGCTCTTGGTTATGACTTTCACTCATGAAACTTTACATGTATGTATAAATATATATATATATTATATACAGTATATATATGGTTATTTTTGTAGCGCTTTTAAAACTTGACATAAGCGTATTATTTAATTAATACACCTCAATTCCTATTTCGGTTTACCAGGATTTAGCTAATATTCTTTATGCTTATCGTGCATCATCTAATTTTCAAAAAGATTTCAGAAACATTTAAGTTTATCTTTTAAATTTTACTTCAATTTAGTGATGATTAACTTGCTTCTTGCTCAATGGTTTTCTGAAAGAATATATGATGAAGTCACTGACACTTTATACCGATGGCTGCCTCGCTGTCTTGCTGTGGAAATCAAAGTTTTAAAAACTTGCATTAGCAACTTAAGTAACTTTAAAGAAACCTTTTGTGAACTTTTGAATGTTGTTATGCTGAATCTGGCCTAAAATTCATTTTCCTACGCTCAGTTAAGAGTTAAATATTGCGATATTGCATTTAGATAGTGGGACGATATTACGCAGTTATACAATTCTTATAACAGCAAAACATTGCAGTTCAGCCGTTGTTTTGCTATATAACAGCCTACCTATTGTTAACTCATTGAAGAATTTTTGCATGCACTGATGATTATGCAGGCCAATCAGACTGCGGCAACACTTTATTCTCTGGTCCGAACGGTGTCATTACATCTCCAAACATTCCTCTTCCATATCCACGCAACTTGCGCTGCAATTATTCCATCGATGTTGGACGAAATAAAGTTGTTCAACTCAAGTTTACCTACTTTGATTTGGAGAAGCCAAATGCTGCGGGCGACTGCGTATATGACTGGCTAATGGTATGTTGTAAAAAAAATTCAATCACTCGTCAATACTGTCAATTTTGCACCAGTGAAATTTCAGAGTCGTATTTGCTATAAGAGATTTATACAAGGCCTCTTCCAGAGACACTCATCAGAGTCGCTCCCGACCTGGCAACGCAAAACCATGGTTGGACAAAATGGTTCACAGAGCAGAGTCAGAGAAAGGCCTATCAGTTCATGTTGTTGGTTGCTAAATCAGAATGATAGGCATCTGAAAGACTGGCCATCGGCCCTAATAAAATCTCTATCAATACAGAGAAGATACCGTGGTGCATCTGTGTGAAACACCACAAGTAATCATAAGATATGAAAAGACCAACGTTAACATTAACGATTATATCACGGAGTTGAATTCGTGAATAAAGAAGGATTTGAAATTAAATTAAATTTGAAAACCGAACATTAGGTTTCGCGGTAGCCAATTCCAAAGCAGACTCAACAGCATCACCAGCAGAGACAACAGTAGCAGCGTTCACCCTCCATTTTCCGGGGAGAATTTGAAACCCCATCCTTTTGGTTTGCAACATAGCAACGCTATTTGGTATGTATAAATTGACAACTATATAAATTGGATTGCCATCTGTGTACATTACGTGTAGATACATTGCAATGAAACAAAGGAAGCGACTCCGAACCATAACAAGAAATTCTGCGGCAATATACAATGGAAATCTTCTTTGCGGTTTCTCAACTGTCCCTCTCTGGTGCTAAAATTCTCTGGAAGCTCTTCCATTACTAACAGCACAGGATTTATAATTGACTACACGGTGGCCGGTTAGTCGGCAATTTTTCTAATTTTATAAAAGATTCCATGCAATAACGATACTTGTCATTTAGAGGAATATTCGCACGTCACCAACTGAAGCCTAGATAATATTGTCAGATGACCTTAACACTCGCTATATTAGATCTCTATGATAGCCAGTAACCATTTTTCAAATTATTTTTCAAACGTCTCCAAATAAGTGTTCTGTCTACAATAAGTACTTAAGCTGTTTATTAAACATTTTACAAGAAAATATTATATAAAAGTTGTCTGCAAAATTTCGCCCCATGTAAAGTTTCTTCAAACTTTGCAATACTTTCTGCATGTGGCAAGCTATAAAAATCGTTGTTACTGTTGATTTTAGACAAGAATGTTTCATTTTTGTGTGATCTTTGTCCAAATACAAATATAGTTTATGATAATTTTAATAACACCCAAAACAGGCACAACATTGGAGAAATTGGCGTTATTTGCGTTAAAATTGGCCATAGAATATCAATTATATATATGTTGTTGCCGAGTCACACATTTAGTACGTTCAGAGAGAACGGGATGACTCGTTCAGTTCCAAACTATTCAGGACGAAATAATATTTGAAATAATTCGGAACAGAGGTTTCAGATACAAAATGGGTCTTTAACTGCTTCTTCTGTCCCCTGTTCGCTGTTGCTGCGTTCTTCAAATTGCAATGGCACATTGATAAGAAGCATATTTTAGGTCTATTCTCTCCTGTGCCTTTAATTATTATCGGAACGTTTTAGACAAGTGTGACGAATGGCTGCATGTTTCCTAAGCTGTGGATGCAAACTTAATATATCAATGGCTAATCTAACGTAATTCGACCTGTGGAATTCGATCTGCTTTTACATTGGATTAGGATTTTGATTATGATGATGTCACTCGAAGCCACCATCGATTGATACCTTGGTCATTACGATAAGTGCGCCATAGAAGTCACTAGATTAAATTAGAATAGATGTCAATCGGTGACTTACTTAATATATTACTCGTGCACGTTGTGTTTGTGTTAACAGAGAATTCAGGCTCGATGAATGTTAGTTCCGGTAAGAATTCCTTTACTTATTCGAGGTGTCTGGTAAGAATTACTTTTGTGCTAATTAACTCGTCAGTAAATTAACTCGGACTATATTATGACTTCTAACAGTAAATTTGAGTTAACAAGTACAAGTACATACATACTGAAGAATTAAACTGTACTAATTGCAGTACATTAATTCTTCTTCAAGGAACATTAAAAGCGATAAATCGCAAAAATCTGTATACAGAGATAAACTCTTTGGCATACATAGCACACCTAAGGCCTTTTAGGCCACTTGCTATCATTAAATAATGAACTTCACTGAGAATCTAGTTATCTGAGAATCTGAGAATCATGAGTTTCTCTTGATTTTCTTCTTATTGCAGTTACAATTAAACCCACACAGCCTCCTAGATCATTTGCTGGAAATGACAGGAGTAAAATGCAACAGTTACCTCGCTCTTTTACAAGCTACAATCCTTAGACATAGATCGATCATTTAGCTGAAGCGCAAATGCGATTTGATCGATCTGAACCCAATCAGCTGCAACCGTAAAGCCGTGTTTATGCTTGGTCTTGCTCATCTGAACTCGGAATAGAAGTAATCTAATCTTTGCCTTAGCGATTCTGTAAAGAATGAGTGCCTGTAAACAAATTGATTTCTGTGAATTTGAAACGCCTAAACTTTGCGAAAATCATCAGCAACCACTGATTTGTCGTAAGAGCAAATTCAGCCACGAGGAAATTTGAGAGAGTAGAGAAGTGTTGACCCGATTATGTCGTAGTTTTGGCAAGTCATCTCCTGATGTCTTGTGCATTAGACACTGGCGCTATGGAAGTTGCTTAATAATAATAATATTAATAATAATAAAAATTAAAAATAATAATGCAAAAAATTATGATGATGATGCTGATGCTGATGGTCTCATTCAAGAGGTTGACTGTGGTGAAACTCTGTTCACCAATTCATCTGGAGTTATCAGCTTACCAAGGAATCCCACTGACTACCTGTTGGTAGTCAACTGCACCTACATCATCTCTACAAATCAGACGAATGCCATTTTTCTCAACGTCATTTCGATGCAACTCGAAACACTGTTACAGTCCTTCCAAGATTGCAACAGCGAAAATATAATGGTATGCTATTTGTACTCAATCATGAATTTTAAATCTAAATTCAGGACCAACGAGTCATATTGTCGAACAAATCTGTACTAGCTGCACTTCATTAACTCATTTTTAAACAGGCATAGAAGATGCACGCGACAAACAACATGCAAGACGTGAATGAAACGACTACCGCGCATAGATCTACTTATCTTTCATTGCAGGTCGGTTGCGTATCAGAAGGAGAGACACGATTGAATCCTAACACAACCAGGGTATTCTGTAATCGCCCAAATGCAACATCTCTCTCGCATTCGAGTCAACTGTTATTCGCCGACTGTCGTACTCTGAAGTTATCCGTCCGCTCCATGAATTACGACTACCTACAGACATTCCCTATTCCTTATTTAGCTGTCGGACCAAGTATGACCAATCTAGCGTGTAATGTATCTTATCTAGTATGAGAATATGATGATGATGGTGGTGGTTGTGGTGGTGGTGGTAATTGTGGTTGTCGTGGTGATGACGTTGGTGTTAGTTGTTTAGGTCTTAGTAGTGGTGTTGGTGCGGCTGAGGTTGCGGTGTTCATGGTGGTGGTGGTGGCGGTTGTTGCAGTTTTATTGGTTGTGATGATGATTTTGGTGCTAGCTGTCGTGGCGTTGGCAGTGGTGGTTTAGCAATAGTGGTTACGATGTTCATTAAGGCGGTGGAGTTTGTGGTGGTAGTGGTGGTTGTAGTTATTACGATGATGATTGTGGCATTAGTAGTGATAGTTATGGTGGTCATCTTAATGGTGATGAATGATGCAAAGCTACTTGGCGAGTGAATTATAACACTGTGTTATCTTCATAGAGGAGGAATGCGGCAATACATCTTTCTCTGCTCCATCTGGAATCATTTCGCCGACGCAGTTACCTTGGCCTTATCGGAAAGCTGTCAACTGCCTTTACGCCATCGATGGCGGTCATGCCTCATCAGTGGTCATCAGCTTAGACCATTTTCATCTAGGACCCATGTACCCCGGGAATAGATCCTGTAACAGCGACTGGTTGAAGGTTAGTCGTCAGTAATATGGTTATTTTCGATTGCGGTTTTCGTCGAAGATAGCAGTACGTTATCTGCTGAGGACCTGTTTAGTGAAAATAGTTATCAAATTGATTGTGTATAATCGGTATTTGTAAAAAATCACTGGGCCACCATCCAGCCATATGGACTGATTCAAGATACGCGTACAGGGATTTGAATTTTTCTGGACTTTTTTTCAGCGTTGCTATTTTTCTCTGGTTTATGTTTTCCCATCGTCTGCTGAAGTTTTCTGCCGTTTTTGCGAAATGTTGTTCATGATGCAAATGCATATAGTCGATTTGATTAGGAGACAAACGTTAAAAGATAAATAAATTAAAACCCAGGCATTTAAAATTACTTTTAAAGTGTTACTAAGTAATTACCCAACCAAAGCTAATAAATTATTACTTCGACAGATTACCTGTTTGGTGAACGGGACTTCGGTGGCTCATCCCTTTTCGGGCAAAAAACTATGCGGGTGGCTGTACCGATTTGTAGTGAGATTTCCCGATTGCCACATTGTCCTGCTCAATTACTCCAACGACCACACGACCTTCGATACAGGATTCACTTTGCGGTACAGAATGGGAGATTACGGTAAGCCGCACTGTTTTACCAACGCCTTAAGATTGTCTCAAAGTTACCTCTTGACTATCATCGATCAAGATCACCAAAGTCGACACAACCTCAGTCCTAAAAGAGCTAATCTAATTTAAGCTTATCAATTCAGTTCAACTGTATTCTATTCTATTCGATAATTTATTTATTATTTATTTATTTATACAGAACACTTATATAGCGCCCCTTCAAGGAAACTACTCAGAAGCGCTCCCAAAAAACCTCGGCGAAAGAGAACAGTCTTAAGAGAAGAATAGAAGATAGAAGTAAAATCCCGGGGCAGAAGACGTAGAGTAACAGGAAGTCCATTCCAGAGGGTTGGGCCAGCAACAGAGAAAGCACGACGCTGCATGGTCGAGGTGCGAGTGCGAGGTACTATTAGATTACAACTAGCAGCGTAGCGAAGAGAAACACGTCCCAAATTGGACCGGACAGGTAGGCAAAGCTCCCTCAAGTAAGAGGGGGCAATACCCAACAAGGAGTTCCAAACAGAGACGAATTTAAGCTTATCAATTCAGTTCAACTGTATTCTATTCTATTCGATAATATTCAAATCAATCCTATTCTATTTTGAAAACTTTTATCACGTCGTTTTAGTATTGTAGAAGGCATCAATCGATGTTCTCTTCAAAACAAACTCCTTTCCAAAATTACAGTCCTTTGAAAAGAACCAGCCGAGATCTATGAGAAACCGGAAACAGCTTACGCAGTATAACCAATCTTGTAAGCCGTTCCCGAACAATTAGCGTTGTTCATTGTACAATTATCTACTATATTATTCATATTTCAGGAATTTAATATAAGCTATCGCCGTTCAAGTGTCTCTCAAAAGTGCTGATAGAAAATCTTTCAATGACAAAGTTCTGGATGACTATTTTGTTGTCAGATGAGGAATGTGGCAATACGTCTTTCACTGGCCCAAGTGGAGTCTTCACCTCACCCCGGTTCCCTCTTTCCTATCCGCACAACCTAAACTGCATGTATTCTATCGAGGGCGGTCGGAAGAATGTGATTTCTCTTTCTTTCTCTGCATTCCAGCTTCAAGGAACATCATATCCGCCTTCCATAGACTACTGCTCAAGTGACTGGCTAATCGTGAGTATCTCAAGCTGTGCATTGGAACGATCACGGCAAGGTGAAGAAAGTTCAGTTCAGCATTTAGTAAATTGTATAACTGTAGAAAGTTCAGCTTTCTACTCAATCAATCAGTCAGCCAATCAAACAATCAGTCAGGCAGTCAAGTAGTCAATCAGTCTGTCAGTCAGTCAATCAGGCGACCAAACAATCAGTCATTTATCATTTAATCAGTCGCTCAATCAATCAAACATCCAATCAGCCAATCAGTCGGTCAGTCACTCAATCAATCAATCAATGATTCCCTCTTCCCTTCCTCCCTTCCTTTATTTATTCACAAATGAACAGACGAATTAAAGAACACTAAAATGATGAAATAATCGACCTATTAATATGTAGCTTCCTTTGTTCAGCTAACCTGCTTATCGGATGAATCTGCGGCGGGGCATCTTTCTTCTAGCAGAAAATACTGTGGAGTAAAAACAACTCCGCTGACATTTGCATTTTCCAACTGCGCGGTAGTGGTGCTGAACTTTGTTACTGATTCGTCCTTAAACCACGGAGGATTCAGACTCCACTACACAGTTAGAGATACAGGTAATCGTAAACTTCCTTCTACTTAACTAAAAGTAACTAATCATAAAATTACACTCCATAAGTCTGTTCTAACTTGCATTCTTGCCAATATTTTTGGGTTTGCTAACCGGGAACAGAAACGCCATCTGCAGTCCTTCAGCCATGTCACATAAACTCGACTTTAAAAGGCCATCAAAGAGACTGCCACAAGTCAAGTCCCCAAGGACTGGAACAGGCACATTGGAAGATACAGAACCAAGAGGACCAGTATAATTAAAGGATTTGGAACGACGAGGTTTCTGGTTGCATACTGTATCCAGAAAGTTCCAGGATCGAAAGACAACGGGCAACATCGTGAATGCGGCATCACAGCCATAGCTGCTGCATCATCTGGAATAAATTCCCATCAGAATTACAACTTTCCGCCATTGTACGAACTCTTCTTTTGAAATCTCTGCGCAGGTCTTTTACTCAAAACTGAAAAATCTCATCTTTTATAAACCCTATCGTGATTCCTCCTATTCCACTTATATATCTTGCCGCTCTAATTCTAAACGCTATCCACCGTAGCCAACTGCCCGCCTGCCTGCCTGCCCTTAAGATCTTGACCTGGAACCGAATCTGATCCTTCCTTCCAATCGATTTTGTTTTGACTGTGAATTCCTGTGAGTCAGCTTTTTTTAAGCTCTGTAAAAATTGCGAATTCACAATGACTATTTACAATTAAGAGAAGCTAACTTGAGTTTTGCTCCGACGCCTCTTTCAGATTCTTTATGTGGCGTTCGTCTTTATGATCGTCCATCCGGATCGATTAGTTTCCCGTGGAATTACACAAATTATGGCGACAATTTCGACTGCAGCTATGTTATAAATGCCACGGAAAACAGTTCAATATCGCTCACGATTTGGTCGATCAGCCTTCAGAGTTTAGTCGGAGAGAACTGCGAACGTGACTGGCTTCAAGTGAGTTCTATTTTACTTATCTTAAAATACTATGACTGTCATTTATTCTGCGCCTTTTCATAAGATCAGCGGTTCGATGCAAAAAGACCTAGACTAAAACTGCGACTCTCCTACATTATCTCATGTCACTGTTTCAGGAATGCTGCTACATTAATGCACAAACTAATCTATTATATTCTAAAGACTTCTATATCCCCGTTGTCATAATGCCGAAGGCATTACTTGATGATCGTCCAAGTCAGAAGCGCATTGAAAAATCATAAAGCACTGAAGAAGCATGGTCGAATTCCAATAGACAGAGAGGCCAGAAGCCAGGATATGGTTCGTATGCAAGCTGGAAGAGATGTGTCTTAAGTTTAGACCTGAATAACATCTAAGAAATTGACGGAATGAACTGACCAGGGAAGTGAATTCTAAACTTTGGAGTAGCTACCGACAAGGCACGAGAGACAAACACTGTTCGGTGCAATGTCTACCAGTTTTAGGGATGAGCATGAAACCTATGTAGGACGGCTGATTTACATGTTGATATACAAGACGCCGATGCTATGGCGTACCAATGCCGATTCTCAAATCCGGTAAATAACAAGGCGTCAGTCCAATAAGTAAAGTAAGGTAATATATGAAAAATCAGCTGAAGTAAAGTAATCTTGCTTGTGACTGAGAATGACTCAAATATCAAAGCAGTGTAGTATAATTTGTATGTATATATATATGCATCTTGAAGTTTACTAGACTCCTCTGTGAACCTTCAGTGGCACTGACAACCGGAATTACGTTGCTTCATAATGCATATGGTCTCAATTAGGTCTTTCTATGAAACATTTTGCTATGTGACTTTCGCCCTTAGTGCCGCAATGTGCTGCTTGTTTAGATCACCTGTGTCGATGGCCAGCCTGCACTTAGTCACAACGTAAGCCACAGATCCTGCGATTATCTCAACTCGAGCACACAGACAACGTTTTTCAGCTGCGCAGCAATCGAAATAGTCTTTCACAAAGATGCCACAGCAACTGGAAAAACATTTCTTATTGAATATACTATCACCGGATATGGTAATATTATTCTCTTTGCAACTCTTATTCTGAACAGTTATTGTTTTAAGGAGCTGGGAGATTTATGATCAAATAACTAGAAACGTCACTACCTTCGGGATCCCTCACACTCGCACAGCCCACCCAACGGATTCCCGTCCAGCGTTGACACATGGCACCTATTTCATAGGTTTTGGACGATAAAATTTGTCCTGACGTATAGGTCTATCACATCTTCTGAACCCACAATAAGTAGCAACTGTTTAGATCAGGTTGTTGTCATTTGTGCATCTCTTTCGAAAGGTATGTAAAGGGGCTATATAAAAGTCTCGATGCACACAAACTGTCATTTTGCACAACGTCCCATACAGTAGTAGTAAGTGGCCTTAATCTAGAAGTGTCGTTCCAGATGCGTTAAGATGGCCATAATACTGTACCATTTCGGCAGACATGCGGCTGTTAACCTGTCAGGTATTACGATATTGAAGGAATAAAATTGAATTGATATTTATAATATATACTCTATATATATACTATGTATGGTATATGTGTATATAAATCGCAATGTACTGTTTATTGCTTGAAATGACCGACTCTTTCACTTGCATTGACTTTAAAATGATTTGTGAAGTTCTTTTGCTGTTTAACTTTTAAAGAGTTAGTAATAAAATTGGAAAATTTGATTCAGCTGAAGATACCAGCCAAACTGTGGCAATTTCTATGACAACGGACATTCCGGTCACTCGCACTGCAAAGTGTGAGTTCGGATGCAAACTAAGTGAAGACGGAACCACCTGCGACTGTGCTGCTACACATTCAGGTGACTTTTTGTTACAGTAGATCGCTTTAAATCCAGCTGTCATAAGTGGTATCCCCTCTCCCAAGTGTTTCCGCTTCCACGACGCTTTGCCATCCATTCAGATCCTGGACCAGACTCCAGGCTGCGTGTATTCTAAACCAAACTTGTAACTTCTGTTGCGCCGTTATCATGATACACAAGGCATTAATCGATGCTACTTCGAGTGAAACCGTACTTTTAGAAATCGTGAACTGTTGGAGAAGCCCGGTGGAAATGCAACAGGTAGCCCCGGGCTTCTGTATATCTCGATGTTCAGCTGGCGGAGGTTTATATTTAACGGCCGGAAGCAAGTGTGATTAAATAGCCAACTGTTAGTGTTGACATTATTAGTGACAGAGCGATTGCGCCAATTCCAACTATTATTGAACGTATCAGTGTTACTTTTGCTTTAGTTCAATCCCTATGATATGGTCATTTATTTATGATCTGGAGTTTGATGTACAGACATTGTTGCCACGAAGTACTTTGGCTGATTGCAGTGTTCGTAATTTATACTGTGTCATTTAAACAACTTTCTATTCTTAATATACCTTGTGTTTCTTATGAGTGGTTACACTTAATCGTGATTATTATTAATCACGACTTGTTTTCTCCGCGAAACATTTAACCTCACCTTAGATTATCCGCTTTTCTAACTGCCCAAATATAGCTCACATTCCGTCATGCATCTGCGCTCACCTCTTATCACTTCACCAGTGATGGCCCTTTGCCTGGGGTCACTTTCTTTTTATATGATGTCGTGCATCTCCTCAAATGATTTCATCGGTTTCTTTCTTTCAGTTAACACTCAGTCGAATTTAAGCGACAAGTCTGGACGCTCCGTCGGCATTTCAGTGGCGGTAATTCTTCTGGTAGTCGTCGCTATCGGCCTCGTTGCTGTCTTGCTCTATAGACGACATCGAACAACGAATAGTTCGGAGATGCTACTGCAAGAAAACGAAGAAACAGCTCAGCACGATTTGGACAATGACAATGCAGAAGCAGGTAGAAATTCAAGTTTATGTATGTAAGTATCAGAACCTTTATATAACGCCTCTAGAATGACTGCTCAAGGCGCTGAAATGTATCCGCTTGACAGACTTAAAATGCTGTATTTTTGGATCAGTTGAGCTTTAGGTCTTGAGCTGATCTGGCCGTTAAATACTAATTTTTAGCGAAAGACTCTTCTAGAAGGACTTTCAAAGGCACAAGAAAATACGAATCGCTGTGTGAGAGCGTGGGCCCAACAGATCTGCAAGTGATGCAAGGCACAGTGTTTATCGACCAGGGTGGCTAGAGAGAGAACACTACGTGCTTGGTGTTGTTCTGCTCTGGGACCGGTTATCAAGATAACTAAATGGTTAAGTAAATGAATGAAATAAACGTTTTTTGTTTTCAGGTAGGCTGTTTGCAGCTCCGTGCAGTCAAGACAGGGACACCTCGAAATATGTTCCACTGAGACCACTCAGTTATCGTCAGCTATCCAGCAACAACTCAGCGGAGTTCAACGAGGAAATGCAGCCAGATCTCTAGGTTGAATCCTGCCATTCTTCGCCAAGGCATCGACCTTCGAAGGCTTCAAAAGAGCTGGAGGAAAGATCGATTGGGGCTTAAGACCGAACGCTTGCGTTTGGTCCCGGAGTGAATTCCACTCACACTCTGTCATAGTTAAGGCTTTATAACTGTTGCTTTTGCTTTCATCTGTTATAATCGTATAGTTAAGGGACTCACCTGTGAACTTGCTAAAAGCGCTCTTTATGAAGTTATGAGACCAAGAAGTAACAGTTGCTTCCGAAGTATGAACTGTTAGTTGTTGGAGGCTGTTGATGCAAGCTTTAGTTGATATGTATAATGGCAGATCGCTAGGCATAGGGATCTTCATTTCTGCGGTACATTAGACCATTTTGTAGGACATCGAGGTCTGGAGTTCAAATGAAAGGGAGCAAAATCACGTCAGCAGCATCTGTTCGGCATAAGAACTGATAATAGTTACAGGCAAGGGCGTCGGCAACTGACTTATTCTATTTTTCCACTGAATTTATGGCTCAGAATTGCTTTCTGTGGTCAAGCTTGAAGATATGCAAATAAAATGGTGTAATCGACCTTAGTCAAATTTTGGACGAAATAATAATAATAGCAATAATAAAAACTAATAATAATAAAAATAATAATAATAATGATGATGATGATGATGATGATGATAATAATAATAATAATAATAATAATAATAATAAAATAATAATATTAAAAACCCTCGGTCCTATAAATAATGCTGGTCTGGCCGCCATCACAGAACCGGGATAAAGTCTTAATGATGGCACTGGAGAAGGAAGAAGGACGACAAATCTTTTTCAACACTTGGCATTAACAATTCAACGCTTCAATGCAGTTGCTCTTCGCAGCACATTCTTCGTTACAGCTCTGGCCGAGTGGCGGCCGTTTCAGATGTTTCACCTCTCCTCCAATAAGTTTTAAATCCCGAGGGATCGTATGTACCCAAGAGGAATAATAGAAGGAGAAGAAGAAGATGATGAAAAAGAAAAAAGAAAAAAGAAGAAGAAGAAGATGATGATGAAAAAAGAAGTAGTTGTAGAAGAAGAAGAAGTAGAAGAAGAAAAAGAAGAAGAACAAGAAGATGTAGAAGAAGAAGAAAGAAAGAAAGAAGAATAAGAGGAGGAGGAGGAAAGAACAATAATACCATGGAAACGCTGACTTCTCAACGCTCAGCAATATTATAAGTGATACCTAAGATGAGAAAGAGAGTCCTATATTCCAGAGTTCCTCTGGATTCAGAGATAATTTCTTCTAGAGAGATAATTGACCATGACATGAGCAAATACTGAGCATATTTCTTCACGCGAAGTATTAAACAACAAGTCAATTAGTGGCCTAAGGATGTCGATCACTTCTGTGAGTAATCGCTGTCGTAAATCGTAAACACGAGATTTCGACGAAAATAAGTCGCAGGAGCCAGCGTATTTACAAGGGCTCAGTCAAAAAAAATCGATAGGAAGGCAACGTCAGATTCGGTTCCGGGTCAAGGTTCAAGGGTCGGACAGGCAGGCAGGCAGTCAGGCTGCTAAGGTGTATGATGACTGGAATTGAAGCTGTGAGAGAGCTAAGGGGAGGAGGAATCAGGATAGGATTCGTGGAAGAGGAGTGTTTCAATTTTGATTAAAGACCTCCGCAGAGAGTGCAAGGAGTGAAATGTTGGTGAAGGAAGGATCAGATAAGTGGGTTTGGAAGTCTGGATGTAGTCAGCAGTTTTTTCTTGTTGCCGGGAAATACAAATCCACAAATAGCATCTAGAGTTTGGGTCTAAAACAGGAGGGGAAGCTGATGTGTTGCCCAATTACGTGTCTGCAGTTCTGCAATTATTGGGCACCACTTTGAACCGTGCAAACCGGAGCTTGGTCGAAAGCTGAGCACACACCCTTTGCACAGCTGCGAGATAATTATATTCGTTCGGTTGTTTGGCTGACTGAAGTACTATGGGTGCGTGAGAGTTAGGAAATGACAGCGTAGTAGTAAACATTGTCAATGCATACAGTAGTTCCATCCATGTGTTTAACGACATCTTATGGTTGCCATCTTATGGTTCCCTTATAGTTTTTGAATTATATTGAAAATCAAACCATTGGTTCTACGTATTGGTTGAGTCAGATTGTTAGCGGGTTTAATTTTTAACTCATAGGATGAGATGAGGTTCCCTAGCTTGGAATTCATTGCCCAATTCCTCCCTTCTGCCAGATCTGTAATGCATTAGATGGTAACGCTCCACCTTTCAACCAGTACAGAAATTCTTTAGATCAGCTTCCGATAAGCAAACACAATTTAAAAGTCACCAGAATAAAAACTGGAAAAGTTTCCTTTATTACTTTTCATAGCATCAATTACTAGTTTATGTATTAGGCGATTCTTGATCTATTTAAGGAGTATATAAAAAGGACCAAACATCTGTGATAATTATAGCTATTTTAATCACACGGCAAATAGTGCTTGACCTCAATTATATAGGCATTTGGCTAATTCGGCAATTGCATAAGCAGCATTTAAGGATACGCCTACGCACATATAGTTCTGTAAATATATACAATATTATGGGCGAGAGTGAACAAATTGTAAGGCAGTTAATAATATACATGACTGTACATGTACTCAACAATGTCATAAGCTTTGCTTACGTCAAGTAAATGAGAGCAAGTAAGGTAATGTAGTCGGAGCAGATGCTATTACAGTTTTTTAGTGGATGTAGGCATATACATACGCAGCACAAACTGTTTGTGCATATACAAGCAAGTGCGCATTTAAGCAATTACACACAGCCTTTATGTGCGCAGTTATCAGTTGCTTATGTGTGAGTTTATAAAGATGTAAAAACATGCATTTCTCATACGGTATTCCTTCGGTCTTTAAGTAACACGAATTTTACTCTCATCGACAAGTTAATTTGCGTAAATGAGTTGCAGTGTCCTACAAAAACTACTAACCTGTGAAAAGCCTGAAGCATCCGACTCCTCTACTATAACAACGCGTTCAAGTCGGTAATTAGTCTGCGCTCTGAGACCCAAACGTCAGGCTCTAAAGGCCGCCGAACTGTCAAACCATCAAACGGGGTCGTCCCCAATTCTGCCAGCACCATGCGCATATGCTCTTCACTTTTCAGTAACTGCTAACAGTCAGGAGACTTCACAGGCTAGTTTTAATGATAGATTTGACAGAATGAACCGACACCATCGGGAGTAGTAAGTGTCGGATTCTGACTGCTCAGCTGGCGTAGAGTTCACGTCAGTAAGGCTGCACGCTAAAAGTTCCCGAACGATCGTTAGAACGAAGTTGCTACAGTCGGGAAGTAACAGTTGAATGAGCGTCTCATAAGTATCGTCAACGATGCAAAATCTGCCTGTATTGGGATTCTGTTTGGTCCTGTTACTGCACAACATCTGCAAAAGTGGTGAGCGTTTCCTTATAAAATACGCGAATCGACATATTTTGTGGAATATCAATTTAAATGACGACTTTTTAGTCTGGTTTTGAATCAGGCACTTAATACGGTTCCCAAACATGAATTATTCTCAAATTATGTTGTGCCCGATTGAAGAAAGCTGCTACTATATTACATCATGCTAAGTTGCATTCTTTCAGTCGTACAAGAACCTGATAATTTCCGTTAAAAACAATTTCATATTGGATTGGTAATATGGAGTTAATCTAATCTAAACTGATATGGTCAGACCTAGACTCAACTAACCTATCATAGTTTAACATAATCTAATCCTGTCGAATGGAAGCTAATATTCTCTAAGACTTCAGACTTTTTTTTTACCAAAGTGCATTTTTATTTCTTTTATAGATGCCGATGGCATAAGTTCTTCGAACAGCCTTCTTAAAGGTAAAATTGGCTAGGGATACTTGAGTACTTCAAAAACGACATTGCATTTCATACCATAACATAACATAACGTAACCTTGGATGAGATTAGATGAGACAGGATACGATGAGATTAGTGGAAGTGAGGTTGAGATAAGACTATGCAAGACAAGACATAACTGCTTGACATGACATGACGTGACACTTTTTTTGTTAGATTACAAGAAACTTTCAAGAGTTTTGCTGTTAATGCAGAGTTGGATTGTGGTGTAACCCTGTTCCTAAATGCATCCGGAGTAATCACCCTGCCCAGGAATCCGACCAGTAACCGTTCTAGGGTCAACTGCACCTACATCATATCGGCAAATCGGACCGGCGAGATTTCTCTCAATTTCTCATCCGTTGATCGCCAGGCGATAGGAGATTCGTTCAGAGAATGCTTCAATGAGTCGATCTTGGTAACGTATAATAATGCTTAACAGAGTAATACCCGAAAGCCTACTGCCTATGGAAATATTCATCTATAGTCTACAGTCTAAAGCCTACCGTCTATGGAAATATTCATCTATAGTCTACAGTCTAAAGCCTACCGCCTATGGAAATATTCATCTATAGTCTACAGTCTAAAGCCTACTGCCTATAGAAATATTTGTGCACATTGTGCTAGTACTTCTCTGACTGTGTTTATAATGACCGTTGCAACTACTAATACCCAGCAGATACTAGGTCTACTGTTACCATAGAGATGCCAGCGTCTCCTTTATTCACTGAGCCATTCAAGCACAGTCTTTCCAAGGCACCTGCGCCAAACCGATTACTAGCAAAGATTTTCCATTCCCGAACAATAATCTTCCTTCATCTTTTCTTAGAACCTGAGCTTTCTAATCTATCGTAAAGACTTCTATTGCGCCGTTATCACAATACCCAAAGCACTAGTCGATGTGCGCTTCAAGTGAAATCAAATTCACAATCCGTTGGAGAAGCCAGGTCGATTCCAATAGATCAGAGAAACAATGGACCTCAGGTATAAATATATTATATATGTATGCTATATATTATATTATTACATATACTATCTTATTGAGAAACTTGAATGACGCTACCTGACATTATAAAGCTAAATGTGACGGTACTGAAGCTGTCTAAATCTGCTTCTCATTTTCAGATCAGTTGTAACTCAGACAATTCATCTGGAAAGTACTGTTTGAGCTCACATGCAACCTTGCCGTCAGCTCCTTTGTTTTCCAAATGTAGTGTTTTTCAAATGTCCGTCAGCTCGGAAAATTATAATCTCCAGAAGTCAGTTCAAATACCGTACAAAGTTACAGAAGGTTAGCATACGACAAGTTTGACGCTATGTGTTATGTATGTATGGTTGGATGAATGTGTTCACACATGCATGCATCTATTTATTGTCAGCACGTATGTATGTATGTCATTATGAATGTGGCTATTTACACGTCGCCATTTTAAAACCTCACACAGGCGCATTGTATAAAGGATCGTTACCGACCTCTTTGGTTACATACCTATTCAAAACCGACAATCTTTAATATCAATTAGGACGGCGACGATGCTAACTTAAAAGCTTCTTTGGGATCAGTTAAACATTCTGGAAAAAATTGCCTAGCAAAACGCGACATAAGCTTCTTGATCTTTCTCGATTCCTATTCCGTAAACGCTTGAAAACCATTTACTTCGATCATGGTTATATTTTCTTAGGTCTGAAGCTCCTCTGATGAGATTCTCTTGAAGAGGCGCTATATAAGTCGCTGATTACAATCACAATTGTAAATAAGAGATTGTGTTATCTTTGAAAACGAAGAGTGTGGTGACACATCTTTCACTGGCCCAACTGGAGTCATCACGTCTCCGCATTTCCCTCTATCCTATCCGCACAACTTAAACTGCGTCTATTCCATCGAGGTCGGTCGGATGAACACGATTTCTCTCGATTTTCTATCATTCAACCTCGAAGGAACATCAAAAGCGCCGTCAACTGACCTCTGTAAACATGACTGGGTAACAGTAAGTATATGACGGCTAATCATACGATAGTACAGTACGGTAAGTTATTTAAGGCAAGACAAGGTGAACACTTTCACAAGTCATTGAATAATCGGGAATTGCGACAAGTTGGTTTCACATAAATTTTGTTAATTGAAAGGTAACCAGTAATTTTATGATGCCAAAATACATGGTCCAAAATAAGACTAAAGCAACATTTGTCGTCATCAATGTTATTTTTATGTTCCTATTAAACATGAATTTTATTTGATGTGGCCTATTTGCTCAACCATCCAACTAATCATTAATTGAAAAAGAGAGGCAATCGGCTAATTAATCAATCAAATAACGAGACAAATGAACAACTAGTATCCTATGCTTAGATAAGCTGTCTATCGGAAGCATCTACAGCCGCGAATCCTTCTTCAAACAAAACATACTGTGGACAGAAAGTGAAAGGACTGAAGTTAACGTTTTCCGAATGCGCCTTCGTGAAGCTTCACTTCGTTACTGACTCATCCGTCACTCAAGGAGGATTTAAACTCCACTACGCAATCCCAGCACCAGGCGAGTAGAAGTACTAGTATGTTGTAACTGTAATTGTAATCACAGATTTATATAGCCCCTCTTCAAGAGACGCTCGCGATCTGACAATACAAAACACGACCCAATAAAATGGTCTCAGAGCGTTTACTGAATTGAGATAAAGAAAGACCAAAGACCTCACACATAATCTTAATCGTAACCGTAATTCCGAGGTTTCTACAGCGCCCAACGAAAGCCACGTCGCGGGGACCAGCTTATTCACAGGCGCTCAGTCAAAACAAAATCGATAGGCAAAAGGGTTCAACTCCATATACCGCAACTAATGCAGGATTGGAATGTTGTAGAGCTCAACTGTGGTGAAACTCTGTTCACCAATTCTTCTGGAGTCGTAATCCTACCAAAGAATCCGACTGATTACCTGGCTAGAGTCAACTGCACCTACACCATCTCTACCAGTCAGACGAGCAGGATTTCGCTCAGTGTGTCATCTTTTCAAGTGAAGCAACTGTTACAGTCATTTCAAGACTGCAACAGAGAAAAGCTCATGGTAATATTACGACACAAATAATACTACCAGTCACTCCATACAACCTACTAATACAACCACCACACCCTACTAATAATCCCACTACATCCCACTAATACTCGCGCTACTATGTCACTACTACTGCCATGGGTAGCACAGCTTCATCATGAGTACTGCTACTACTACCAGCTCAGGCATCATGTACGGGGGACATAATGAAAGATACAGGTATGCTGAAAACGAAAGAAGAAGGTGATAACGATGCGACAACGATGACAACAAAGTAACTGTAACTGAGTTGTAATCAGAAATTTGTATAGCGCCACTTCAACAGGAACTAATCAGAGGAGCTCTTTGTGCTAGTCTTAACTATTTTAAATGTTATGAAGAACAGAACATTCATCCGTTAGCAAGCATTGCTCAGATAATTGAAAAAGTCACCATTAGCAGCTTATGAGATATAATTTGTTTTCACTGCAGATCGGTTGTGTTTCGAATGCAGCGGAAGAGCTAAAATCCAACACTAGCAGAGCATACTGTGGATACTCATCCTTTTTCTATTTTAATGCAATGTTTTCCAATTGTCGTACTCTGAAGTTATCCATCTTTTCATCTCACTACGAATACAGAAGCGCATTCAACATACCTTTCGCAGTTTTTGCCGTTGGTAGGGTCAGAAGAATTTTTTTTATAATTTAACTTAATGTTTTGAGAATATGTGAAATTACCTACACGCTATGGAACAGCGAGTCATTGAGTCAGTGAATCAGTCAGTGAGTCACAGAGTGAGGGAGTTTACTACGTTTAGCTACGCATTAAAAAGGTGCTATATTAAATGTTATGCTACATGTATACCGATATGCATGCATGGCTTCCCCTCTAGGCTAGTTTAACGGATGACTCTCTTCTTCTCCTTCTCCTACAGGTACAACGACGACGACGACGATGATGACAACGACAACAACAAAAATTACTACTACTACTACCACCACCACTTCTAATACGACTTCATTTTCTTTATGCTTCATCTTCTTTCTGCTTATTTTATTTCTTCTTCTTTATCCTCCTCCTGTTATTCTTTTAATAACCATAGAATATTATGCACTGATAGATAGATGACTTTTGTGCTAGACGAAGACTGTGGTAATACCTCTTACACTGGTCCGGTTGGATTCATCACCTCTCCGCGATTTCCACTGTCCTATCAGCACAGCTTAAACTGCTTCTACTCAATCGATAGCGGCCACATGAAGACGGTTTTACTCCATTTCCTATCATTCAACCTCGAAGGAACATCTTCATCGAGCGTGTGTCTCCATGACTGGCTAACGGTGAGTAACTTACGGGTTCAGCGGATCCAGGTAGCTTCTATTCATTTAAGACTAGGCTTAATCCTGTCCTTATTATTTCCATGACACCGCGATCATATTCTTCCTGTCTTGTTTGTAGCATAGCCTTAGCTTTCGTGATATCTTCATTGTATTGTTCTTTAAGGTTCGAAAGCGTCATTTGAGCTAGAGTAAGTTCAAGTCCGAAAGACTGAGGGTGAGGAAAGATGTCATGCGTTGAGGTAATCTCTTAAGGTGAAGTTAATCTCTTAAGGTGAGGTAAACTCACGTGATTTAGCGTAAAAGTACCCGAACAGTGTAACGTAAGACTGATCAACAATAGAGCAGCGATTTTAAAGGGAATTAACACTTATTGATTCAGATAAGCTGCATATCGGAAGGATCAACGGCGGAAAATCCTTCTTTAATTAAGAAACACTGTGGACAAAAAACGACGGTTGAGACTTTGAAGTTTTCTGACTGCGCTTCCGTGAGGCTGAACTTCGTCACTGACTCATCGGTCACACGAGGAGGATTTAAAATCCAGTACGTTATAAAAGACAGAGGTCAGTGACCCAAATCTTACTAATACCTATGACTGTTTGCCGCCTGTCCGTCTGTCTGACTGTCCGTTTGTCAGTCACTTCCACTTGTACCGCTCTTAGATACAAAGTCTGTTCTTTACTCTTTGTTCATCCATCAGAACTAATAAGTGAGTTTAAGAATGAACCAGTGAGGAAACCAGTCGCCACTCAGTCAGTCAGTCAGTCAGTCAGTCACTCAGTCAGTCAGTCGGTCAGTTAATCAATAAGGTTGATTGACTGAAGTGAAGGTCAATTTCAACAGGCATTCCAAACTCATTTCTCTCGCTGAGCGTTAAGACCTTGTAGCACAATTTAAGATTGCCGCTTTTTTGAGAACTCTCTACGCAAATATTCGGAAAAGTTAAGTATAAATTTTGTAAGATGTTGTAAAAATTTGTAATATGTTGTTTTATTATTTATAATATGAATTTGTATTTTACGATTTATATGAAAAATTGGTAATATGTTGTTTGTTAACAGACAACTCTACTTCCAATATCACAGCAGCAGATATTCCAGGTACCTATCAATTTATCTGGCTCAATCGCTGCCTTTATCTCTGTATCTGCGAAGTAGTTGAGGCGATGATTATAATGGTGTTGATGGTGGCAATGATGAAAGATAAACCATAATAATTTCTCAATGAATTATATATAAAAAGAATCATACCAAAATGATTTATTTGATAAATGTTGGTGTCATTCTAGAGCTACACTGTGGTGATACCGTGTTCACCAACTCCTCGGGTGTCATTAATTTACCAACAAATCCGATGGGTTTTCTGGCAAGTGTTAACTGCACTTACACAATTTGGACAAATCGTACGAGCAAGATTTCGCTGAATATCTCATCGATTCAGCTGAAGAAGCTCGTTGATTCATTTCAAGATTGCAACAGAGAAAACCTTACGGTACTATTATTACTAATTAATAATGACAGCACTTCTATAGTGCCGGTGCATAACGTACAAGGCATCAACCGATGGCACAAGCCAAAATCTAGCCACAGTCAAGTCATTACCCATAAAGTCATTCAATTAAGTCAAAGAGGCAGCCGATGGAGGATGGAACAACTGAAAAAAGTTGTAATTCTTAAGCTGCGACCGAATTGATATTAGAGATTGAGCAGAACGAACAGATTCAGGAAGAGAGTTTCCAGATTTACGTCTAGCAACTGAATAAGATACTTTCATCAGGAACAGTTGTACTTTTGGCAAAATGATTATTCGAAAATTATTGTTAATATACTAATCATATACTCTTAGTATAAGATGCTAACGAACTGCCAAAAATTCAAACATTAATACCGCATGGCGAACAAGCAAACTTAAGACGAAACAAGTGAAATAACATTAGGTACCAAAAGTGCAGGCAGAAGTAGATGAGTGCAACGAAGTGGAAAGAACTGATTGAAAAGACGGCAGCCGATTGGTTAGAGCGTTTGTCTTGTAACGGGGAGTGTGCGTGCTCGAGTCTCCACTAAGACTCTGTAGGAACGATGAGGAAGTCATTCACGCACAACCGCTCAGTGCCATAAATTGATGCTTTGTGATTAGACAGTGACGCTTTATATAAACAGGAATAATAATGGTAAAAATAATAACATTGATGTACGTATGGTTGTGTCTCAAAACAGATCAGCTGTGTTTCGGATAGAGGGGCGCAATTCACTCCACCCAGAGGCAGAGTATATTGTCGCAATACACCCTCTCAGTATAATCCGTTGCTGATTCCGCTGATGTTCACCGAATGTCGTACGCTGAAGTTATCCATCCGCTCATCAAACTATGTGTTCCAAGGAACGTTTCCTATATCTTTCACAGTTGTCTCAAATGGTATGGTCAGAAACACGGTTTCTATCTACTAAAGTGATATGGGATTTCGATCGGGTTTAGTCAAAGGATTATATGGTTTCGACTGCGGTTTCAACTGAAGCGAGACCATCGATTGATGCCTAGTGCATTATTGTTTTGTATTGCAATGTATTATATTGCCAAATTTGCATAAATCCTCGTAACCACGCTTCTGAGACCTGACGTTGATAGAAGATTATTATTATTATTACTTTCATTATTATTGTTGTTTTTATTATTATTATTATTATTATTATTATTATTTATTATTATTATTATTATTATTATTATTATTATTATTGTTATTATTATTGATTAGTATCTTCTATCGCGCCGGTGTCTAATGCAGAAGGCATAAACTAATGGCGCATCAAAGCTAAGCCGCAAGGAGGTCAATATCCAGAAGACCAGGAGGTACAACATCTTAAAGAAAGAACTACTCATGGACATTCCTGGCATAGCAAGCCCGCTAAAATAGATGGCTTAAGTCTTACAGAGTGTTAAGCACAGTAATCATGCTTCCTACAGTTCTAAGCACAAAGAATAGGAGTGAGATTGTTCTACCGAGAACCGACCAAAACCGCAAGAACCCTGTGCACAGCCTTTAAAGTTTTAACTCAAGTAAGAAAGAGGTCGCACCACCCCTCTTCCTGCCAGAAAAAACCTACCCAAGGCGAGTTCTATGAAAGGGAGCCGAAGCAGTTGGACATCGGAGGTCAGTCAGGTACCGCTATACCCCATACTGTAATTGGCAATCAAGTCTCTATGACAATGATTTTAACATTGACGATTTTCTTGTGGGTTTTGATGTATGCATGCATTTATGCACTAATGTATGTATTAAGACGTTTAATATAGCGTCTTTTAAGTAATTTACAATAGCAGTGATAACAAGTATGGTCAGAGAAGGATGGAGGACCTGTATCGCCCAATGTGCGCCAGCACGTGGAGGGACTAAGGTCTAAGGTCTAAGGTAAGTGATAACAAGTGAAGAATAAAAAAGTCGCAGAATGAATTAATTAGGTAATTGCTTTATGAATATTGAATGAATGAGTGATATTAGAAAGTTCAATGCGGCTAGTGGAGTTTAGCTGCTTCAACCTATCAAATAATTATGATGTAATGTTGTGCTACCAGATGAAGAGTGTGGTAATTCGTCTTTCTCTGGTCCTACTGGATTCATCACCTCTCCGCTATTTCCTCTGTCCTACCCGCACAGTTTGAACTGCGTCTACTCCATCGATGTCAGCCGCAAGAGCAGGGTTTTACTCAACTTCCAGTCATTCTACATCGAAGGCGTATCGAATACAAATTCAACAGACTACTGCAATCATGACTGGCTAACCGTATGTAGTTCAAGATGTGCTTGCAGGGTATACGATAACTGCTGGTGAGATAAGCGTTTGGTAATGAATTTATGGTATTGTAAGATAAGGTATGGTAAACAGAAGTGAAATTAGATAAGGTCCGATGATGAACGATACAATTACAGGTAATATATTGGAATTTGAACCTGCGGATGAAATGCGATATTATGCATATGTTCGCTTAAGCAGGCACCAAGTCAGTCAGTCAGCCACTCAGTCAGTAAGATATAGTCAGTCACTTAGTCAGTCAGAGATTAAATCTGGAAACTGATTAGTAAGCCGATCTATTTATGCATAGTTATCTTTGCTTAGATGAGTTGCTTACCGGAAAGCTCTACGGCGGTGAAACTTTTTTCAAGCAGAAAATACTGTGGACTCAAATCAACGCCGCTGACATTTACATTTTCCAATTGCTCAGTTGTCATGCTGAACTTCGTGACTGATTCTTCCATCACCCGAGGAGGATTTCAACTCCAGTATACAGTCACACCACCATTAGGCAAGTGGCCAGGTTAATTGCCTGCCCGTCTGAGGCGTCATTATGTTAGAGTTACTGAATATTTTAAGTGACAATGCATTCCTGGAGTCGGTAAGTGATTGTATGAGGATAGCAGGCATTCGCAGATTTTTGGCGAAATTTAATGCTTTATTTGGCTAACAATTAATATTTTACCTCTGATTAAAGTGTGACATTTTGCACAGGAATTTCTTTATTATATGCCTTTCATGACTAAGAAGGCTTTCACCACCTACGCCACCATTACCAACATCAGAACCACCATCGCCACTACCACCATCACATTTTCAGTGTTTTTCTGCTTCACCGTAGATGCCATTTGTGGGGTTCCTGTTTATGATCGTCCGTCCGGAGCCATTAGTTTCCCGTGGAATTATACAAATTTTGGCAACAGTTTCGACTGCAACTATGTTGTTAACGCCACGCAACCCAGTTCAATATCGCTCACGATTTGGTCGATCAGCGGTCAAAGTTTAGTCGGAGAGAACTGTCAACGAGACTGGTTGTTGGTAAGTTACATTTCAAATTAAAATTTCATAACTTTTGCTTAGGCTGTGACAATTATAAGTAAGCACTCTAACAATGAGCAAACAACATCGTAACTAATTTCCATATTCTTACTAATATTAAAGAATTCCCTAATATTAATGAACCCTTAGACCGTAACTGACCTTAATGAAAAGAAAGAAGACATGTATCTACGCGATCAACACAAAAACATAAAATGTCATAGCACCAAGTAACATAAACTGACATAAGATAACATAAAAAGACATTATATAACATAAAACGATATGCTATAACATAAGGAACATAAAGAAGTGGCGGTATATAAATCTTACCGGATACTTTGCTCTTTGTTACACCTTTAGATCACTTGTGTCAATGGCCAGACTGCTTTGGATCATAAAGTCAGCCACAGATCCTGCGATTATCTCACCTCGAGCACAGAGCTAATATTTCCCAGCTGCACATCGGTCCGAATTGTCTTCCACAAAGATTCTGAAGCGACTGGGAAACCATTTCGCATCGAATACACAGTCATCCGTCACGGTAATTTTTTATTAGAGAAAACCCTGTAAAATATCTGTCAGATCATTCTGCTTGTATCGGTTAAGGTTAGCCTTTAGTCAGGTTGTTCCTATGAACAGACTTTGGTTAGTAATACAACATCGTCTTTGATTTTACCAAAGCGAATTTCTTGTATGAACAGTGAACGGTACAACGGAACTGCCAACAACCACCTCTGTCATAACCACAAGCGAGAGACATGAAACACAAAATCCCTGCGCCAATGGATGTGAGATCAACTCAGATGCAACTTACTGTGAATGTACTACGACTCAGTCAGGTCGGTCCTTAAAATGTAGTCTTAATCGTTAACTCGACTTTGTAAAGTGCTACTTAAAACTAATCGCAGGGCACCTGCTTTTATTCACGAGTCTGTTGTCAAGTCAGAGGTGTTGTTATGAGATATGGTAAGAAGACCAGGATTCAGTAACCGGAAGATTAAACTTGGAGGGATACAGAGCGGTAGGCTAACTACAGCGTGACGAAGCTGATGTCAGCGATATGTTTTGATATTAAAATAGTCTTGCTGAAGTGATATGAAGTCTTGTTATTGCAGTAGTGCTCTTGTGAACAATTCAGTGCTGCCACTGTATCCTAGAGACGCTGATACCTTCGCCTTATGAAAGCATGTACCACAAATTTAATCGGGCTTTCCATGCACATTCTGAAGGCTCTTCTACCTAGCTTAGCTGGTGTTAGAGTTCATTAAGAAACCAAGTTGACTCGTAATGCGTAATTGCTGGAGAAGTCGCCACTGAGCCTAATCAATGGGGTCCAATCCATGAGAGTTCTAGGCTACATCTTTCATATGTAGGTCTATGTGTGTGCGTGATTTATACTATGAGTGTCATGGTAGCTTAACTGATATGGGTATAGTATTGGGCTGACTGAGTTTGTATTTGCTTACGGAAGTGCACATACCATTTTTCTGAATTTTAATTGAATCAATTTAAGATGTGCAAACAACATCAGCTACCCTCCTCCCTGTGACAACTACTATCTCATTTGACGTGCCTGTCACTCAAAGGACAGAGTGCGAGACGAGCTGTGGAGAGATAAGTGCAGACGATAGAACCACCTGCAATTGTTCGGCAACGCAATCAGGTATCTTCATGTTACTGTAGAATTTAACCAACAACTGTTCCTCAAATCAACCTAAAGAATTTATTGATCGCCGATGCCTAACAGTTTATTCATGAATCTTAAAGGTGCCAATAGATGTATCCCAGTTGGAACAAGTCGTCCCGGTAACAGGATCCAAAGTTTCTAATAAAGATTTAATTTTTGATGTCTAGCAGCAATTTTACAACAAGTAGAACTTTTAAACCAACTGGAAAATATATACGTACATGATTGTCCAGGACTTGCAGTGCAAATTTCAAATATAATCAAAAATTTTCAGTAAATAATTTATTACATTTCGCTATGTTTCAAATGTGTCTCCGTCTCAGCGGGTAGAGTTGACTAGAGAACAATTCGGCTTACAGTTGATCCGCATTAGCCCACAACTGATACCAAATGGTGGTCACCTAAGGGATTATTGGCGACCAAAAGAACTTGGTTGTCATGAAAGCCCTGACCTTGGCTTACTGTCACTGTTGTATGTCTAAGGTGAAGTGATCTTCAACACCCAGATGAGTTCTTTCGGTAAAGCTGGATACTCATTCCTCATTTCGATGACGGTGATTGTTGTCGTAATTGGCGCCATCTGCCTCGTAATTCTCTGGTCTCGCAAACGACTTCGCACACAGGAAGGAGAAGAGCTGCTGCTGGAAGGGAGGGAGGAAGACGACGCTCACCTGGGAGTGGAAAACGGCAGCACAACAACAGGTAGGAATCATATGGATAATTGGAAGCATGGCCTCGTATGCTGCATAGGAATTCTAAATGCGTGTGCTTTGCATACGGTTGTTGGCTGGCTGATAGCGTTATCATGCAGTGAGTTCGAGATTTCCATGGGTCATTTATTAATTAACTAATTTATTTATTTATGGACTTACTATGACCACGAGGACAGGGTTGCGTCAAGTCAGAGGGAAAGATACTAGGTGAAGATCATCATCTGATTACAAGGAGATCATAGAGAGAGAGAGAGAGAGAGAGAGAGACTGAGAGAGAGAGAGAGAGAGAGAGAGAGAGAGAGTCAGAGACAGTGACAGAGAAGGAAACAGTGGGTTGTATTTAATCTTAGAAAATGAGAGATAAATGTCATCATGTTTAGTGTGCGTCTTGTCTCTTTTTAGGATCGGTCGTTTGGAATTCCCAGTCAATACTAATCATAACCGAATCGCCTGAGGATAATAAGTTCCATTGAAAATTATGACTCAGAAACGAAGTGAAAATACAGCCTTACACGATCACTTAACTAAGTTAGTTGAACTAAGAAAACAAGCCAGATATAAGGTATGGACCATGCATGTCCTGCGTCACAAGTCCTCCTCGTTTCAATCCTCATTACAAGTCTTTATAAGCTGCGCTGTAAGATGGAGTAAACCAAAATTACTCGATCCGCTCGAATCAGGTCCCGGTGACAATTCCACGGCCGACCGTTGCTGCACAAAAATCGATGATTTCTTCATTTAATATTACAGACGTTAAAACAGTTCTAATTAAAATCTGTCTTAAAGATCAGACTCTATTTTATTCAAAATTTTGTTTTTATTTTATGTGTTAAAAATTGTCTATTGAATAATGAATGAAAATGGTAGTGATAATAATGATAACGACGACGATAACAAAGATTATGACGTCAACGATGATGATGATAAAATGATAATACAAGTCTTACAAACACGCAGAACCTGATCCGTTCAGATGTGCAATGGCTTCAAGCTCAACTTCCGGCTAGTGATTGAGGCCTGCGGATACGGCGCCCATCCTCGTTTCAATCCTCATTACAATTAATGCCTTTTTGGCTTCTGCCGCTGTTATCACGTCTCCCCAGGCTTTCACCTTGACCAACTCTGGATTTCGAATGACGAAATGCTTCTTTCGGTGGTTTATAAATTCAGTCGTACCACTTTCTCCTGACCTTGCTGACAATAAGCAATCAACCGTCCGTCCTCAAGTCACAAAGGACACAGCCGCCCTTCAGAAGTCCATTACATCAGACTATCACTGGAAACGAGTTAGGACAGTAGCTTCCTCATACGCTGGCGATTGAGTTCTTGCCCTCCCCATAAGAACCTGCGGTTTAAGGCTTGATGACGAGGCGATTCGCATAGCTGCGGGTTTGCGTCTTGGAATGGACGTTCGCGCTACCCATTGGTGTCCTTGTGGTCCCATGATAATGGTCGACAGGTCCTATAGTATGGCCTGTATTTCTTGGCTCCGGTAGGATCCCTAGACATGCTGCCCTAAATACAGACACACACACACACATATATATATATATAGCATATACAGTATACACAGATACTTACACACATGCATACTTACATATATACATACACATACAGACATACGTAAGATATATATATATACATGCATGCCTACACATACATGCATGCACACATTATATAAATACATAAATACATGTCACGCATGTACGCATACATACAGACATATATACATGCATGCATGCTTGCATACGTACGTACACACATGAAAATCATTTCGTGTAATTGGGACAATGATGAAGCCGTCTAAATAAACAAGTGCGCTATCAATTTATTAAGCGCTTCAGAGTCAAGTGACATGACAAGGGTCACACGATCAGACCCCTTTCTGCATAGTAATCGCTCATGCACTCGATATAGTTGCAGAGCATTTGACATTTATATGTTAGCGTGCATGTGAGAGAATCGTTGCAAGGCATGTGATCCGCCATATCAGAAGAATTGAATAACTGACAAGCGCAGAGACAGCTGCGCATTTCTTTTCAGTTTCATGTCAAAACACCCAATGAAATTCCTGTATCACGTGAACCTAATTGCAACAACAATAACAATTATAATTACAAAACATATGCTGCAAATCTATGACATACTGCAAAATTCTATTGTGCTACATCAAATAACCAACCTACATTTACATTACTTATTAGAATTAGCCTAACATTATGAACTGTAATGTATCAGTTGTTAGTTTAGCATTTCAACAAAGGCTTATCCACCGTAGTTTGACCTCGCTTAATCTCGAAACTTATATAATACCGATTTGTTAATGCAAAATGCATCCGACTGACTTCTCGTTTCTCTGACCAGGGCTTCTCCAAATGGTTACATCCGTGAAGAAGACAAACATCATTGCGACCTCCATAGTTCACTCTGCACTAGAATATTCTCATTTGCTGTTCTTAAACAGACACAATCCATAAATAACCTTCTCCAATCAATCTCGAATGTTCTGGCCCGCACTTTCACTAAAGCCCTGAGCATCACTGCCTTACATGTACTTCTGTTCTCATGTATCTTCACTGCTTAACAGTTTGAACGAATTGACTATAATATTATATTGTTTGATATTGGTCTGCTCACAACTTACTCAAGTCATCACAGCCGTCTATCATACTGGTCAATCTGCTCGTGCTCCCCGCTGACACCAAATCACCATCCTGTCACCATGTCACCTCGCCTGTAAAATTCGGTAATCGCTCTATAGGCGAACCCTCTCCTCCTCTATGGAGGAAACTTCGGCCAGAACTACGGCAACTATCTGACGAATGCTATCAGGTAACAAACTTTGCTCCTCTTGCAATATCTGCGCAGGCCTTTCATCCACAATCGAAAGCAATGCTTTTCAAAGAAAATCCTATTCCGATTCACAATCTTGTTCTAATTTTTCTTGCCGTCCAATTTCAAATGCCATCCGTCGTATAGCCGTCTGCCTGTCTACCTGCCTGAGCTGTGGATCGGAACTTAGAGCCGAAGCTGATCATACTTGTCTCAGAGATTTTGTTATTGTCTTAGCGCCTTGGAAAAACGGTCCTCAAGACTTAGCTTTTTAAGGCTACAGAAACCCGGAGGTTGTGATTAATATTATTTTCGTTTTCACTTTTACGTGTTAAGAAACTTCATCAGTAACCACATAGACACAAACGTAGCCTGTATCGCACCAAACTCGACCACTATGTTAGCACAAAATAATGTGTAATGTCATGTAACAGACATTTATAAATAGCCTTTCAAGCAAACATCCAAAAGCTGTATAACACAGCTAGAACATGGCTCTGTATCAATTTTAATTGTTATCAGAATCTACTGGTTTCGTAGAAACACTAAAAAAGATAATTCTTTAGAACACAAATTAGCCATTTATCATTGATAAGTTTACCCAAGTAACGGAGCTTTCCCTTAATTAGTTGACTACATTTAGGCAGTAGTAAATTGAGTAATTAACCCATGGACTTATCTCATTCCTAATACACTTGAGCATTTATTGTTTGGGCAAATAGTATGTGGTCTATGAAATGAAATGTACACACGACCTGTCTATTTTATCGTATATACCCAATAATTTGATTAATGTGCCAACAGTTATTATTACCTTCGACATGTCAATGTTGTGCGTTGATGTCTGTGTGTCGATGTGTGGTCGTGTTCTTGGATGAAACAGTGTAAGGTATGTTTAGCAAACTAATTCAACTCGAATTATTCATACAGACCTAATGTCAAGTACTTACGATAATTCTGCAAGTGCACCTGATTATCTTTCTCTCGTCATACATAGGAACAGAACTTTTCTTGGTGAAATGGCTTTTTAGGTTCCTGAACCTACATGTTGGAACTCTCTCTCTCTCTGTGTCTGTTCCTTATACTCAGTGGCTGGTGTCATTTTGTTCTCAACTTAAAACTTACCTTTTTCAAATTGATTTTCCACCGTAGGCTGCCTCACTGTCTTGTGCACTGACCTTCTGGATATTGACACGATGGCGTCTTGGCTTTGGTGCGCCATCGGTTGATGCCTTCTGTATTAGGCACAGGCGCATTAGAAGTTACTAATAATTTTTAACACTCGTATTTATACACGTGTATTCATTTTTTGACACGGGTACTGATTCAGATACTAGTATTATCACAGATTATTGATACACATAATGATAGATACACTGATGAAGATTCTGATACAGGTACCGATACCTATACTGATAAAAATAGTTTATCCGGGACTGGCTATTAGTTCCAGATGCAATTCTTGCTACTGTAACAATAACAACTACAACTACAGCAATAATAATAATAATAATAATAATAATAATAATAATAATAGCAATAATATCAACAAAAATATTAATAATAGTAAAATAATAATAATATCCATCTTGGGATCGCTATCTGCTTTTCCAGCACCCACAGAAAGATAAGTCGGTGGAACCATTTAATTCATAGGCTCTTAGTCAAAAACAAAGTCGATAGCCAGATAATGTCAGATTCCGTTCCAGGTCACGATCCAGGAGGCAGGTAGACAATCAGACGAGTTCGATGCATAGTTTTAATAATTTGAGTGATAAGAGAGATAAAGAGGACGTTTAGAAATCAGGATAGGATTTGTGGAAGAGGAAGAGCTAATTAAAAACAAAAGTTATTCTAGGGAGTTTTACTGAAGCTATTTATCTCGTATCTCTGTGTCTCTATCTAGCCTATTCTAATTTAGTGACTTCTATAGCGCCATTATCATGATACCCAATGTATTAGTCGACACTCGCTTCAAGTGAAATCATAATCCACTGGAGAAGCCAGGTCGAATTCCGATAGGTCAGAGAAACCAGAAGTTAAGCTACGGTGGGTAAACAGGTTGAAAGAGATGAGCTTTAAGTTTAGACCGGAATGAAGTTATAGAATGACAGAACGAACAGAACTGGACAGCGAATTCTATGCAGTTAATTGTTAATCAAATAAGCATGTATTTATCGTTATAAATATGTAATTTTATTTGCATCCACGTATTTTCAAAAGCTAGTGAACTATTTTATTTATTTTACCAAACATGTACGTTGCTGCTTAAGCCCGATTTAAATGTCACTGCCCCACTTAACTCACGAACCACGCGGTATACTCGGGCTGAAACTATCGTTGCACTTGCACAGAAACATATCCTGTCGATAATTATTACTTGAAGCCGCGATATGTGGGTTGCTTGTCCTTCCGTCAACATTACCGCTTTCACCAGTGTATACTAGTCAAGTAAATTGGGTCCACTATAAATTCGGCTTCCGGATGTACCTATTCATTGGGGAGTTGGCTTGTAGTATGATAGGGCCCCGCATCACAGCACCCGTTTGACGTAATATTTTATGGAATAATAAGAGATTCATTAGTTTTATTAAAATTTATTTTTTAACTAGCTGCTGTTTATTACGCAACATATTTCACGTCTGTCAAGTAACGACGAGTAGGAAGCATTCAGGTGGAAAAGTCGTATCAAAGTCGCAATCGACCATGCGTTTCCTGCTTCTGTTGGCGATGATTTTGATTTCCATGACGTACGAAATCGTATCAGCACAAACAGGTGAGTGTTATTTTCATCTGTGGGGTGTCCCCCTCAGAAGCGTAGCCGTTTCCCTGACACATGGCCAGCTGTCTCATCTCCAGGTCTCATCTGCGGGCTGCGTGTAGTCCAGACGCAGGTGGAACTCAACCGATTCTATCAATGTGTGGCGAGGGAATCCAATTGCTCTCTTATAGCCTTAGTGTTAGTCATTTCGAAAACATCTATATTATTTGCTTAGACGCATGATCCGACACAAGTGCCTGCCTGGCCTTGCTACGAGTGCTTTGAGGCAAGGCGAAATGTAATGTCTGTTCAATCACGAATAATATGAGAACAAAGTAATTTAGCTGCACATAAACAGAGAAAGAGACGAAGAGAGGCAGGGAGGCCGAAGGAGTACTTGTTATAAAAAAAGCAGTGATGAACTGCCAGTTTAGGGTCAGTGTTCTCGTTTCATATCTGATTGCGTTAGGGTGCGCAAGTGGAGACGATATCTCGAAACACCTTTTGCGATGGCAGGGATTTAATCCCCCGGCATGTCTAAGTACAAGACTATCGCGCACTTTGAGTACCAGTCCTAACTCGAGTGAAACCACTATTCTAATGACCTGGTGTTGAAGCTTTCCCAAATGACGCTGGCAATGCATATTTGGCTAAGCTGTCTTCTGGCAACAGTGTGCAAAATTGTGTTAAAACTGCAGGATTTAACATAAAGTAACATTAAAAGAAACAACCAGACGAATAAATTCAACAACATAACATATTTTGGTGATAAATTTGACGTTGGGTTCCCCACCATCCTGTAGTAATAGGTTAAAGTAGCACACTTGTTTAAATATACATCTTCAGAAGCCCTTCCGAATCTCTTTCCCAAGTTGCAAACAGAACAGCCATCCCAAAGTGACGTTTGCTAATTTGCCAAACGACTCTTCAAATTACTTCAACGACACAATCTGTTATGACAGAATAATTTTATAATGAATAATTTTTTATCACAAGATATGTAAACAAGTGTTACCTTAACCTTTCTTCGCTTCTGAGGAGTTGCTATTAAGGTATATAAAAGTGTACACGTTTTACCTTAACTTGTATGTAAGCTCTGAATCGGTACGCCAACATTAAAATCTTTTGAGTTACAAACTAGATATCTTGTAGGTTGGTTGTGTATGGTTAGACAGAGAGACACATCCAAATCGAAGCAAAATTAAGACAAATTGTCGCATATGCTACCTGTCATTCCTGTCCCGCCGGTTCCTACTGTGTTCTCCAAATGTAGTATGGTAAAGATGTCTATCCACTCATCTAGCTACACCTATCAAGGAACTTCCAACATACATTTTACATTTAGCGCCATGTGTGTATTTTAGTATTGGAAATAGGCAGAACCATTCATCAGACAAAGAAATTCTTTTTTGGTAGCTATGCATCTTAGTTTCATGGCCCTTACAGCTCAGCTAACTGTAACTTCCTTCATTATTTAGTTAATTGAGAAAACCTTCAGCTTCTGACCATCTTCAGTGAACAGAATATATGTAGAGAGCAGTAGAAATGCTATAATCAAATTATAATTTTTACCTTTTGCCTGATGACTGATGCAAAGTCTTCTTTCCCCTATCTATAATAATAATGACAATAAAATTTGTTGTCGCTGTTGTTGCGGGTGGTGGTGGTGTTGGTAGAACAGGAGGAGGAAGAGCAGGAGTAGGAGGAGGTGGAGGAAGTGGGGCTGGCTGTGGTGGTAATGGCTGGTAGAGTGGTGGTAACGACTACGATGGTAGGAGTTTGAGGAGCTGAACACTAATCTGTAGGTAGTATGCTATTTCATATTTTCCAGATGAAGTCTGCGGTAATACGACTTTCACTGGTCCAACTGGAGTCATCAGCTCGCCACACTTCCCTCTATCGTATCCGCACAGCTTAGACTGCGTCTACTCCATCGACGTTGATCGCACAAAAACTGTTGTACTCCGTTTTCTTTCATTCCATCTCCAAGGATATGCTTGGACTGACAATTGTGATCGCGATTGGCTAACGGTTAGTTAGAATGGTTAGTTAGTGCGGGAAAGTTAACCCTTGAATAATTCGCATCACGAAACAAATTTGAGTAGAAATTTCATGCAAATTTCGCAACAAAATTAAGAACATGTCCTTGTAATAAAAAATCTAGTAGCTAATTAAAATATTAAAACAAACATAAGTTAATGAGGCAACAACTCAGTTAATCAGCCAACATAAACAGCCAATTACTCAGACGTTTAACCCACCCATCATTAAGCCGGTCACTAAAGCAGCTAATCGGTTGAAAAAGAAACATTAAACGCTCTATATGTATAATGTGCTTCATTTCTGCAGATAAGCTGTTTATCGAACGATTCTGTGTCGACGCTTCCTTCTCAGAACAATAAGTATTGCGGACTAAGAACAACGCCGCTGATATTAAGATTTTTCAATTGTGATTCTGTGACACTCAACTTTGTCACTGACTCATCCTACTCCGCAGGAGGATTTAAACTCCGGTACGCAATATTGTCGTCAGGTAAGTGACCAATACCTTTTTTAAAACCCGAATATGTATGTTGTTTGTCATCCATTTATCCATAGCATCAATGTACCCATTCAATCATACAACCGACCATCCATCCATGCAGCATCCAACAGCCAACCAGCCATTCGATGTGATATAGTCAGTCAATCAGTCAGTCAGTCAGTCAGTCAGCCAGCCAGTCATTCAGTCAGCTAGCCAGCCAATAGACAGTAGCTTATATTTCTCAACAATGCCCATTTTCTTTCGCAATTACTTTTAAAATTACATTAGCTGCATTCATCTTGAAAGCCGTTGATTTAAAATAACATGGTAGATATGTTTAGGAGCTACATGTTGATTAGCGGATGGTATCTGAATTATCAGATTGTGGTAATAAATTCCTTCATCCATCCATCTATAGCATCCATTCATCCATCCAACTAACCAAACATCCAAACAGCCAGTCAGTCAGTCTGTGATCAAGTCAGTCAGACATTCAGTCAGTCTATCAATGTATTCATCTGAAAGTCAGAATGTTTCTCTCTGTCTCAATTAGGTGTCTAGTTGTCATAATGATAGCGTGCCCGAAGGTTCATGAGTAGAGGTTTACAGTTTATAGTGGTTCCCTTAAATTACTATCGCACACTATTTGTTACAGGAAATTCAACACAAGCTATACGAGGTATGAAACCGTTACTTTTTCACGTCATATTTTGAAGCGTGGCACTTAAGCCTTAAAATTTCGTCTCAACTGTTAATTAATTCCACTCAAACTTGAATTTTCATGTAACCTACGGAGGACTAAACCAAGTGCAGCATAGTTGGACTGTTTCACGATAACTTTGGAAGCTATCACTGAATAATTGGCGTTCATGAAAGTTATAGCTAAAATTCATAATTGAATACTGTCAATTTAAACAGCAATGCATTTACTCTTTCATAAAATTACAATTAAGTTACACACCGTCAGATCCACTGAGGAAGTGGTAGTAGCAGTGGTTAACACTACCTGATGAGAATTTTAGAAGATGAACGCTGATCATCAGGTAATATATAATTGCATGTTTTTCAGATGAGGATTGTGGTTATATATTTTTCACTGGTCCAACTGGAGTCATCAATTCACCGCTGTTCCCTCTGTCCTATCCACACAGTTTAAACTGCGTTTACTTAATCGACATCGACCGGACAAAAACGGTTTTGCTCAATTCGCTGTCATTCCACCTCGAAGGATCATCAAACCATCCAAATCCGGACAGTTGCTCTTTTGATTGGCTAACGGTTAGTCGTTTCTAGCGATTCGGCGTGGACGCCAAGGAAATGTGAAATAGTTGGGTTTGTTGAGGTCGGATAAGACGATTTATGCATGGGAGAGGTGGATCAGGTCAGAACAGATAAATGAGGAAAGCTTAGATATGGCAAGGTAGAATAAGGAAAGGTAATGTAGGACAATGTAAGATTGTGGGAAGGTAACGAATGGTAAGGTAAGATACGGAAAGTGAGCTCCATAAAGTTAAATGCTTCAAGGAAGGAGTAGTCAATATTAAATTTAAATAAAGGTGCCTTAAGGAGTGGCAAGGAATTCAGGTACGGTAAGGTAACTTAAGGCTGTGGTATGGTAAATTAAGGTAAGGTTGGGAGGAAAACAGAGGAACAGTGAGGTGATAAGAGTCAGATAATGTGAGCTGCGGCAAGTCTGAGAGAGTTAAAGCAACCGGTGCAATGAATGAGAGTGAATGTGGTCCATTTCAGTCTGAATGGTTATTCTTCGTAAAAGCTGAACAGATATAATGTCTGTATAGCTTTTACATGATGATGGCTGTGAAGGTATGATCAATGAAAAGCAACAACCGACTGTCATCTGTCATTTCCTGCGTGTTGATGGTTTTGTAATTGTAATTGCAATCGTAATTGTAGTCGAAGAATTATATGGCTCTGTATATTATATATGCTATAAATAAAACACGAAATGATATGATTGATAGAAATAAATCAAAAATCAGTAAATAGATGAAATCAAACAGTCAGTCGCTAAACCACACATAAAAAACAAGTCATCCTGTGAGTCATTCATTTGGACCATCAGTCAGTCACTGGTCATTTAAGCTCTTAAACAAAACAGCTAATCAGTTAGTCATTCGATCAAACATCGCGCTTTGTTTAATTTATGGTTGATTTTTACAGATAAGCTGTTTGTCGAACGGTTCAGTATCGCGAGATCCTTCATCAAATAGAAAGTACTGCGGAGAAAGAAAAATTCCGCTGATATTAAGATATTCCAACTGCGATTCTCTGTCATTAAATTTTGTCACCGACTCTTCCGTCACCCACGGAGGCTTTCAACTCCAGTATACAATTATGCCTTCAGGCGAGTGGCCAGCCTTCTTTCTTAAAACTCGATTATATCCGTTAGATATGTAACATTACGGCAGATATTAAAGGTGACACGTGTCTATGGGTAAGATGTGCAGTAACTGTATACAATGTTATATTTACATGCTGTTATTTTTGCTCGAAAATGTCTATGAAGCGAAACTTCTCAGCTGCTTATAATATTTCATTATTTTATTACTGACATTGCGCAGCTTTTTTTACTGATTTATATGAATTGTTGCTGTTATGTAAGGCCGTTTGGTTTCCGCTGATACTGGTTATTTGTAACTCTTGAATCCATACTTAATTAATTTCAATTGCCGAGTTAAAATATGCAGAAAGAACAGTGAGTATCAAATTTTCTTTCCTCGTGCTTATGACCTTCACTTAAGCAATTTTAATGCATTTATATGAATATACATGATTATTTTATGACGTTTTTAAAGCTTCACATAGGCGCTTTTTCACTTCCCGGCCTCAATCTTCATTTTTGTTCACTTCTATTTAGCTAATCATATAAAGGAAAAACCTGCATGGTTTTGGTACATCATCTAATCGTCCAAAGATTTCGTAAACATATAAGCATGTCTTTCAAATGTCACTTGAATTAACAAAAAATACACACACCTTGATGGTTAACTTGCTTCTTGTTCAGTAGTTTTCTGAATGCATAAATGTAGTCGCTATTCACTTGATACCCATGGTTGTCACGCAGGCTATCTTAAAAGCTCTCTTACCTCGTCTTCCTGACGAAATCTCAGTTTTAAAACTTGCATTAGTAAACTAAAAAACTTTAAAGAAAACATTTGTGAGCTCTTGAAGGTTGCTGCATGGAATCTGGCGTAAATTTCATTTCACTAAGTTCAGCTATGAATGGTATAATGTGGTCTTGTACTTGATTAGAGTGGATAATGTTAGGTAGCATTAAAATTCTTATAAGAAAGCATAACATTGCAATTTTACCGTTGATTTGCAATATAGTAGTCTATCTATTTTTACCTTATTCAACAAGAATTCTTTGCATGAATTGAAGATTACGCAGGCCAATCAGACTGCGGCAATACTTTATTCTCTGGTCCAAACGGTGTCATTATGTCTCCAAACATTCCTCTTCCATATCCACGCAACCTGAGCTGCACCTATTTCATCGATGTTGGTCGTAACAACTCAGTTATACTCAAGTTTACCTACTTCGATTTGGAGAAGCGAGATGCAGCGGGAGACTGCGTATACGATTGGCTAATGGTAAGTGGTAAAACTTTCGATCAATAATAACGTAAGGTTTGCATTAGTTACGTTTCATAGCAGTTGTATTGTCGACGCAGCAATAACAGCTCGAAAACACGATCAATTCTGCTTCAATTATTCTTCAATTATTCCAAATGCAATTCCATGTGATATGCAAGCACAGAATTTTTATGGTAATGACAGATATATATATATATATATATATAACGCCTCTTCTGAAGAGATTCAACAGAGGCGCTCCCGGCCTGACAACACAAAACCCCTATCGAATAAAACGGTTTACAGAATAAAGGTAGAGAACGGATTAGGTGCTCATGTCGTCGGTTGCTACATAGGCCTTTTATACCAGAAAGATGGGGTGAGAAAGACTGGCCATCGGCCCTAATTCGCCAAAACGAAAATGACATCTCTGAATGCTTCAATACACAGAAGTTCGCGCGCTTACCTTAGACCTTAGACCTTAGTCCCTCCACGTGCTGGCGCACATTGGGCGATACAGGTTCTCCGTCCTTCTCTGTCCTGAGCAGATCTGGCAGCCTCCTCCCACGTCAGTCCTCCATCTGTGAGGTAAGGTCTAAGGAATGCTTCAATACACAGAAGTTCGCGCGCTTACCGTTTTTTAAACCTGAAACAAACCAGTTAAGGAACAACAGCAACAACACCAGTTTTCTGGTGTGGATTTGAAACCCTGACCTTAGGGTTTGCAGAACACCACGCTATTCATTAGACTGTCACTCAAAGCTATTAAAAAAGCTATTTGCAGTACAGCAAACTAAACATTAGAGTGCTACGCAACGCTACTCAGTATGTATAAATCGGCAGCTATATAAACTGGTGGACATTAATCGTAGATCAGTTGTAACGAAACAACGGAAGCGACTCCAAATTATGTTAACAATAAATACTGCGGCAACATACAATGGAGATCTTCTTTGCCGTTTCTCAACTGTCCCACTCTGGTGCTAAAATTCTCTGGAAGCTCTTCCATTACTAACGGCACAGGATTTATAATCGACTACACTGTGGCCGGTTAGTGGGTTCTTTTCCTAATTTTATACAAGACTATACGCAATAATGGTACTTGTTATGAGAATATTCGCACATTACCGCCAACAGTATTTTGTTATTACTATAAACTCACTATTTTAGAACTGTCATAAGCCATGTCTCAATAATTTTTGCAAAAAGTTTCATACCAGTTTGATGTGAATTGTTCCGTTCACAATATCTACTTGAGCTATTTCTTTAATGATTTAAAAGAAAATGTTAAAAGATTTGTAAAATCGACGGTTTTATTTCATCATCATTTTCATCCAATAATTGCAATTCTTCAGGTACGAGGCATACTTACAGAAATGGGTTGAAATAGTTAATCATAGACAAAACTGTTCCTTCCATGAATATTGCAATCAGAGAATCTATTTTATGTTCATTCTGAATAATCACACCAAGTACAGATACAACGTTGAAGAAATTGCCTTCCTGTGAGTGATAATTGGTCATAGGGTGCCGATTACACATAGGGCCTACTGTTTCGAGTCAAACAATAAGAGAGACCATGTCTAGTTTGTACGCCGGTAAAGGCATCACTGGTAACCGGTTGTTTTCGAAACTTATCAGGGCGAAAAAAAGAAATATTTCGGATCAGACTTTCCAGATTCACAATGGTTCTTTAACTGCTCTGTTTAAGTACTAAAAGTGAAAATTATTGTTGTTGCATTCTTTGAAAGATACTGTCACTATTGGAAGCTTCACATTTTCTCTCGTTTACCCTAATTTTTATTGGAACGTTTTTGAAAATGTGAAAGAATGGCAGCAAGGTTTGCTAAGTTGAAGTTGCACAGTAAATATATCAATGGTTATCAAATCACTGTTCACATTACCTGTGCATGCTTTGTTTGTGTTTACAGAGAGCTCAGGCTTTATGAATGACAGTTCAGGTGAGAATTTCTTTAGTTATTAAAAGTATCTCGTAAGAATTCCTCTAGTTATTCCAAGTGTCTGGTAAGAATTCAGTCAGCGTTTATTATCTCGCCGAAAAAATCAATCGGATAATATTTTGAATTCTTAAGCTTAATTTCAGCTACATATATACATACATATTGCCGAGCTAGAATATTAGCTAAGTGCAATATACGATTCCTCTTCAAGGAACATTAAAATGCGATGAAGCGCATATAAATCTGTAAATGTATTTAAGCCCTTTGCCATACACACTACCCTTTGAGCCAGAGGTCTTTTTTGTCACTTGGTAAAGGTAATTGGCATTAAGTAGTGGACAGTTTTGCTTAGATTCCTTTGTGTAGCTGTGGAATATAAATTTCTGATCCAGTACTAATCTCAGTAACCCGTACGACCTACTAGATCTCTTAATCCAAATGGCAAGAGTAAAATACCATTGTTATCGCGCCATTTTACAAACTACAGACAATAGGTACAGATTGATCATTTACCTAAAGATCAAATCCAATTGTTTCGATCTAAACCCAACTGAATGCAACCACACACCTGGTGAGGAAATTGGCCAGAAAAGTGAAATTTGACCTGATTATGGCCTTCTGTTGATGCGCATCGGCTAATGCCTTGTGCATTGGATAGCGGCGCTACAGAAGTTGCTAACTGGTAATAACAATAATAATAATAATAGTTATAGTAATATTACTAATAAGAATTGCAACAATAAAAATAATAAAACGATAATGATAAAAATAAAATAATAATAATAATATGATTATTATCATGCTTATGCTTATGATTATGATTATAATTGTGATTATTATTATTATTATTATTATTATTATTATTATTATTATTATTATTATTAGCAATAACATTGGCGTCATTCTAGAGCTCGACTGTGGCAATACCCTGTTCACCAATTTATCTGATGTCATCATCTTACCAAGGAATCCAACTAAGTATTTGGCGAAAGTCAACTGTACTTACACCATCTCGACAAATCAGACGAGAACGATTTTGCTCAATGTCTATGAATGGTACACGAGGCAACTGTTACAGTCATTCCAAGATTGCAACAGAGAAATTATAATGGTAGGCTATCTGCACTCCATTGTGAATTTTAAGTCAAAATCTAAGATAACCCAGGAAATACATACTACCAAATTAATTTCTACCAACTGCGTTTCAATAATCGTAATCGTAATCTCGAAAGCCACATCACGAGGACGCTTAGTCAAAACAAAATCGAAAGGCAAAAAGGTTTCACTTCTAGGTCAAGATCCAAAAGGTAGGCAGAGCGCATTGCACTCTACACTTTCCAACGCAACCACAATATAACACCAGCGTGGCGGCTAGTGTGGATGATGTTTGGGATTGGAGCGAACAGAGAGATAAGAGGAAGAAGAGGATTCATTAACATATTTTAAAACACGCTTTTCGTTGCAAAAAGACGCACGTGACATAATGTATAAAGAACGTTAATGGAACGACTACCTTGCATAGATCTATTTATCTTTCGCTACAGGTCGGCTGCTTATCAGAAGGAGAGACAAGATTAATTCCTAACGTAACCAGAATATTCTGTAATCGTCAAATTGCAACGTATTTGTCGCAATCGAGTCCATTATTATTCGCCGACTGTCGTACCTTGAAGTTATCCATCTACTCAATGAATTATGACTCCTCAGAGACAATCCGTACTACTTATTCATCTTTCGGACTACGTACGGCCAGATTAGCTTTCACTGTGTCTTATCTAGTATGGGAATACGATGAAAGAGGCGAGGGTGGCAGTGGTGGTGTCGATGGGTTTGGTCGTGCCGGTATTATTGTTTTTGATGTGGTTGCGGTGGTAGTGTACTGGCGATTGTGACAGTCGTGGTGATTGGGTGTTATTTGTTGTGGTGTTATCAGTGGTGGTGGTGGAGCTGTCGTGGTCGAGGTGTCCACAGCGGAGGTGGCGGTTGGGGTGGTTGCTTTATTTTTAGTGGTTGTGGTGATGTGGAGATGATTGTGGCATTTGTAGTGGTAGTTCTTGCGGTCCCCTTAGCGGAGACACGGACAATAGCGAATATTGCAAACCACCTGCCGAGTAAAATATAACTTAGTGTTATCTTGCTAGATGAAGAATGCGGCAATAGATCTCTCTCTTCGCCTACTGGAATCATCTCACCGCCGCAATTATCTTCGTATTATCGGAAAATCATCAATTGCCTTTACACCATCGACTGTGGTCAAGCCAAATCAGTAATCCTCAGCTTAGACCAGTTACGTCTAGGATCCATGAGCAATGGAACCTGCACCAGCGAATGGCTGACGGTTAGTATTCTCGTACTGGCATACTAAGACTTTTTCACTTGCGATTGTCGTCGAACGTCGCTTAACATAATCTGCTGTGAATCTATTTAGTCTATAATTGTAATGGCAATGACTGTGCTAAATCGATATTTGTGAGAAACCATTGTGCCATCAGCCAACTGTACAGACAAATTCAAGGCATGCATGCAGCATTTTCTATTTTCTGTATTTTTAGGGGCTGTTCTTTTTTCCCTGATTTATGTTTTTGATAAGTTCTGCTGCTGTTTTGTGTCGTTGTTGCAAAATAATAATAACAATAATCATAGTAACAACAACAACAACAAAACAACAACAATAAAAATAATAATAATAATAATTAGCAACTTCTAATGCGCCGGTGTCTAATGCACAAGGGATCACTCATGGCGCATCAAGGCCAAGCCGCAATCAGGCCAATATCCAGAAGGTCAATCTGCAAGACAGAGAGGTAGAATACGGTATATAAGTAATTTTAAAAGGTTAATATTAATTAATGAACGAAATAACAGAATCGACTGAGCATAACGGACACCGGGAGGGAGTTCCAAAATTTAGGTTCAGTAACCGAAAAAGCCCCTTCACAAAAAACAGTTGCAGTCCTAGATATGACCAGAGAAAGACAATTAGATGAACCTGCAGAATAATGGGAAATAAGGACTGGTTTTAAGTATTGTGGTTGACCGGAGTTCGATGTTTTGTGGACTGCAAGTCCCAATTTGAAACAAATCATAGACTGAAGAAATTGGAAGGAGAATTAGCATAAACAAAATAAAGTAAAAAAGCGGCAACATAACGAGGCATCCATTGCATGAGACTTGGAAATTGAAGACACAAGAAAACCGAGCACAGTAGATAATAAGGCGTGACCTAAGTAAGAAAAGAACCGTTCTTCAGTTCATGGCAACTCGTGAACACAAAATTAAAAGAGGGCTAGCCAGTATTGGCGTGGACCTAAGAACCATAAAATTACGAGATTGTGGTAGGAAATATTCAATGTGCTATCAAAGTCTTGCAATAGAAAACACAGGTCGGACGACTTCCACGTACAGCGACACTAAAATAGATTTTAAAAATAATTAAAAGTTAGCTGACAAGTGAATCAGGAAGGAAAAACCAATTGGAAAAACTTAAGATCAAATCGGTAAGTTAGCTGTATAAAAATACAAAACTAATGTAAAAAACGAAAACAAATTTTAAGAAAACATATGCTGTAAACTGTCTCTTTCCAAAATAAAAGATGTTTCTGATGCAAATTCGTATATTCGATTTGATTAGGACCATAGGTAAATACATAAAAAAGGACGTAAGTATTACTAATTAATTTGTAAACTGTTCTTAACGAATAACATAACCAAAGGTTCTAAATTATTACTTCAACAGATTACTTGTTTGGTGAACGGATCTTCGGTGCCTCATCGTTTTGCAAACAGAAAACTATGCGGATCCATTGCTCGAGAAGTAGTGAGATTCCCCGGTTGTGACATTGTCCTGCTTGATTATTCGAACAACCGTACGCTCTACGATTCAGGATTTTCTTTGCGGTACAGATTGGAAGATGATGGTATGCCTCACTGTTTTACCAACGTATTACTCTCACCTAAAAATTACCTTTGAAGAGTTCATCGATCAACATCACCAAAGTCGACACAAACCCAGGACCAAAACAGCTAATCTAATATTATAAGCTAATCAAATCAACTTCATTCTAATGAATCAATTCTCTTCTAATCTCTTCTGCTATAAAAACTTCTATCGCATCGTTATAGTATTGCACGATGGTATCTCGTAAAAACAAAAAACCCATTCAGAAATTACAATACTTTGAAAAAAAGCAATCGAGGTCCGTCAGTGACCGGAAAACAGCTCTCACAGTATAACCAACCCTGTGAACCATTTCCAAACGACTAGCGTTCTTCATTGTACGCACATATCTGCATTTAATTAATGAATGCAACAGAACATTTAATAAAACGGCTGTTAGGTGTCTTTCAAAAGCGCTGATACTATATGTTTTAATGACAAAGTTTCACTGTTTTTGCTGTCAGATGATGAATGTGGCAATATTTCTTTCTCTGGTCCATTTGGAGTCATCACTTCACCTCGTTTCCCGCTTTCCTATCCGCACAGCTTAAACTGCACGTATTCTATTGTTGGCAGTCCGAAAAATGTGATTTTACTCTATTTCCTCGCATTCCAGCTTCAAGGAAGCTCGTATTCAACAGATTACTCGTATTCAACAGATTACTGCTATAGCGACTGGCTAACTGTAAGTGGTTTAAGCTGTGCCTTCGAAGCCATCACGGTAAGGTGAAGAAAAGGCAAGTTAAGGCAAGGACAGACTAGAATAAATTGTGTGACTGTTGGAAGTTCAGAATTTTCAATCAATCAGTCAGTCAGTCAATCAATCAGTCATTTGTCTGGACAGCTGTCACGTGACGATGGCTGCAAAGATATCATGAGTCCTTCTCCAGTGGTCTACCCTTAGGCAGGCCCAAGAATACCAACGACGCCAATCTTCTCTGTTCTGTGGCCGTTTCTTAACTTCTTTGTAGCCTGTCTACTTTCTTTATCCATCATCCAGTCCAAGAGCATGATTCTTGGACTTCCTTGAACCTTCTTCCCCTCAATTCTTCCTTCAATCGTTGTAGTCAGGAGAGCATTTCCACTCAGAATGTGACAAATCCAGTTCATTTTTCTCCTCTATATTGTATTGACCAGTGGCCTTTCTTCTTGTACCAATTTCTATTAATTTATTTAATAATTCTTCCATCTAATTTGTCTAGTCTTCTTCATATCTACATTTCAAATGCCTTGAGTTTTTCAGTTGAAGAACGGCAATCGATTGTCGTTGTCATTGACATTTTTGCCTCATGCTGGCCTTGCAATTTTAATTGTAATCGCTGATTTATTTGGCGCCTTTTTGTATATTAAATACGCTACCAATGAAATGCTTAATAAATTAATCAGCAAAATGTTAAAAAATCATTGCAATCACTCATCTCACTAAACCAAATATAAAAACCAACAAGTAATCCAGTTATTCATCCATTTGGTCATTCGGTCAGCCACTAGTCATTTAACCTGATAATAAATACTGCGAATCAATTAATTATTCGATCAGTCATTGCGCTTTGTTTAATTTCTGTTTGACTTTCACAGATAAGCTGTTTATCGAACGCTTCCGTGTCAACAAATCCTCCGCAGAACAGAAAGTTCTGCGGTCTGAAAACAACGCCGTTGATATTAAGATATTCCAATTGTGATTCTGTGACACTAAATTTTATCACTTACTCAGCATTCGCCAACGGAAGATTTCAACTACGGTACACAATTACGCCTTCAGGCAAGTGTCCAGTTTCCCTTCTTAAAACCCTTCTTAAACCCGAATGTTTCTGTTTAATTTGAACCACTTTGACGAAGAATAAATCTTAGATGAGGCCATGGTAAAGAGTGCAACAACTGTCTACAAAGTTAGATCTTCAAGCTGTTTGTTTCCTCTCACATGTATTTAAAGTTATCGCTTATTTTCAATATAATAGCCTACTTATTGTTAACTTATTCAAGATATAGTCACATGCATTGCTGATTATGCAGACCAATCAGACTGTGGCAATACTTCGTTCTCTGGTCCGAACGGTTTCATTACATCTCCAAACTTTCCTCTTCCATATCCGCGCAACCTGAGCTGCACCTATTCCATCGATGTTGGTCGAAATAAAGTTGTTCTACTCAAGTTTACACACTTCGATTTGGAGAAGAGAAATGCAGAGGGTTACTGTGTACACGATTGGATAACGGTCAGTATTAAACAAATTTAATCACTCGTCAATAATCTCATTTTTGCACCAGTTAAATACCCCATAGGAATTTTATCATCGACGAGGCAATAGCAGCTCGAAACCGCGATAACTGCAATTGCACGTGATAAGCAAATACAGAACTGAAACTGTAATAACAGATTTATAGAGGTTCTCCGGGAATGAAAAAACAAAACTATGGTAGAACAAAACGGTTTGCAGAATAGAGACAAAGAAAGGATTAGGAGCTCATGTCGACTGTTGCTGTATAGACACCTTATACCAGAAAGATGAGCATGTGAAAGACTGGCCATTGGCCCTTATGAGCCCAGGCTAAAGATGAAATCTCAGTCACTTCAATACACAGAAACTAGCGTGCTCTTGTAGACATACAGAAGGTTCTGCGGTAGCTTATTCCAAAGCAGATGTGATCACCTGCAGCTTCAAGAGCAGGAGAATCAGTTTCCTGGCGGAGATTTGAAATCCCGACCTTTGTGTTTTTGCAATACAGCACGCTAATCATAAGACTGTCACACAAAGCTATTCGGTATGTATAAATCGGCAGCTATATAAATTGGGTTTCATCTGTGGACATTATGCGTAGATCGCTTGTAACAAAACAACGGAAGAAACTCCGAACAATTATAAGAAATTCTGCGGCAACATACAATGGAAATCATCTTTGCGGTTTATCAACTGTTCCTCTCTCGTGTTGAAATTCTCTGGAAGCTCTTCCATTGGTACTGGCAAAGGATTTATAATTGACTACACTGTGGATGGTAAGTACGTTATTTTTCTAATTTTATATGAGACTCCCTGCAATATTTGCAATACTTGTCAAAGTGAAAATTCGCACATTACTTTCAACTGTAGCCAAGAGATTAGTCTATAAAAATAAAACTGTTTAATTTCTTAGGACTTTGTCCCAAAACGAATGGTTTATGTTCATTTTGAATAATAACGCCTAGAAAGGGCAAAACATTGGATCAATTGGCTTCATATTTTGCGTAAAAATTGGTCTTACTGTTTCGATTAGGCCTAAACATGCTGTATCAAGTCGAACATCGTGTCTATTTTGTAAGTAGGTATATGCGCCACTGGTAACCCGTTCATTTCCAAACTTTTTCGGGCGAAATAAAATTTATAGTAATTCGGACGACTTGTTTCACGTACACAGTGGGTCTTTAGCTGCTGTTTCTATGTGCTGAAAGCGAGATTCATTGTTGCTGCATTCTTTGAAGGACATTGTTAAGAAGGAAAGATCCATAGTTTGGGTCTAGTCTCGTGTACCCTAATTTTTATTGGAACATTTTAGAAAAATGTAAAAGAATGGCCGCAGGTTTTGCTAAGTTGACGATGCAAAGTAAGAATATCTATGGCTTTCGGTGACTGTTTACATTACCTGTGAACGTTTTGTTTGTGTTAACAGAGAATTCAAGCTTTATGAATGATAGTTCCGGTAAGTACTTCTCTTGTTATTCGAAATATCTGGTAAGAATTCATTTAGAGTTTATTACCTTGACAAAAATTAAACTCGGACTTTATTTTGAATTCTTAAACTACATTTGAGCTAAATTTGAGCTAAATGAAACCACCGTTATTGCGGAACTAAACTGTACTAAGTGCATAATATGGCTTTTTGTTCAACGATCAGTAAAAATCCATCAAGCGCATATGAATCTGTAAATGGAGTTAAACCCTTTGGCATACGCAACTTGCTTTGAGCTAGACGTGTTCTAGGCTTGGTAACGTCAAATGGCATTTTATAAGTGAACTTCACTGAGAATCTATTTACAGTGCGCCTCTGATAAGTTTCTCCTGAAGCAGTGCAATTAAAATTACAGTCCTAGTACCCCGTATAGCCTGCTAGATTACTTAATCCAAATGACAGAAGTAAAATGGCACATTTATCTCGCCCTTTTACAATCTACAGACCATAAGCACAGATTGATCTTTTCGCTGTAGCGTAAACGTGATTAGATCGATATAAACCCACTTAGGGCAACCAGCCAGCGGTGTTTATGCTGGATTGATGTGTCTCAACTCCGAATAGTTCCAAGGAAATATATTAGTTCACAAGGTGCTAGATTTAAATCAGCCGACCTATCTGCATTCCATGCTCACCCGTAACACTAGCGGACATTGCGTTCAATCTATGGACACTGTGACTCTTGATGTGCCCTGTACCCGAACAGTGTTGGACATTCAGGCCTTCTCGGTAGCTGGTCCAAAGCTTTGGAATTCACTGCCATGTTCAGTTCGCTCTGCTAATTCTTTGATGTCATTCATGTACACTGTGTCCGGAAAAATTCCAAGGCTTTACGGTAAATATGAAAATAATTAGTAAACATTAATCGATTTTTAAAATTCCAAAAACAGTTTAATCCTGAAATATTATTTGCACTATAATTGTTGTTTTGGCGTAAAAATTTTATAACGATTTTGTCTTCCTCGCTGAACGCCATTTTTCTAGCAACTTTCTTTACAAAATATAAAATTCAAATACGTCACTCTGCTAATTCTTTGATGTCATTCATGTATAAACTAAAGACACATCTCCTCCAAATTGATTAACCACCGTTGCCTGGGTTCTGGTATCTCTTACCCATCGGAATTCGACCCGGCTTCTCTAACGGTTTACGATTTTTTACTGTTTTTTTTTACATGAAGCGACCCTCGACTGATGCTTGTGCATTATGATATCGCCGCTATAGAGGTCTCTAGATTAGATTAGATTAGAATAGATGCTTATCCTATCTTTTTCTTAGCGGTTCTTTCCAGAATGGACGCCTGTAAGCATAGTGATTCTCTTGATTTAGAAACGCTGAAACCTTGCGGAAATCATCAGCTGGTCAACTACTGACTGATTTTCAGACTAAATTCTGCCACGAGAAATTGGTCAGAATAGGGAAATTTTGAACTAAAGCGTGCTGTTGGTGCGCCATTGGTTGAAATATATATATAATAATAATTCTAATAAAAATATTAACAATAATATGTTGGTGCCATTCAAGAGCTCGACTGCGGAGAAACTCTGTTCACCAATTCATCTGGATTCATCAGTTTACCAAGGAATCCGACGGAATATCTGGCCATTGTCAACTGTACTTATACCATCCCGACAAATCAGACGAGTATGTTTTTGCTCAGCGCCATTTTTGGGCAACTGTTAGAGTCGTTCCATGACTGCAGCAGAGAAAAAATAATGGTAGGTTACTTGCAATCCATCGTAAATTTTTAGTCTAAATCTAAGATAACCGAGGAAAGACATACTATCAAATTAATTTCTATTAATTACACTTCATTCAATCGTTTTAAAACAGACGTTGAACGAGAAGGTGATGCACGTGACGAACTTTATGCAAGACGGTAATTGAACGACTACCGATCATAAGTCTACTTATCGTTCGTTGTAGATCGGCTGCGTATCCGAAGGAGAGACAAGATTGAATCCTAACACCAGCAGAGTGTTCTGTAATCGCCCAATTGCGACGTCTCCTTGGCAATCGAGTTCAATGTTCTTCGACGACTGTCCTACCCTGAAGTTATCCATCTACTCAACGAATTATGACTATCGAGAGAGTTTGCGAATCAGTTATTCAGCTTTCGGACAATGTATGGCCAGAATAGTTTCTATTATGTCTTATCTAGTATGACAATACGATGATTGTGGCGGCGGCCATCGTTACAGTGGTGGTTTTGGTGGTTTTAGTGGTGGTGGTAGTAGTTTTGTTGTTGTTGGTAGTGGTGGTTGTGTTATCCGTGGTGGTGATTACGGTGTTATTTGCTGTGATGCCGGCAGTGGTGATGGTGGTGCGGTTGTGGTTTTGGATGTTTATGGTGGTAGTTGTGATGGAGATGGAAGTGGTAGTTGTCGTGGCTGTCTTAACGGAGACAACGGCGAAAGCTAATAATGCAAAGCTGCAAAACGAGTGAGGAATAACTTTGTGTTATCTTGCTAGATGCAGAATGCGGCAATAGATTCTATTCTAATTCGTCTGGGATTATCACTCCTCCGTATTTTTATTGGTCTTATCAAAAAGATATCAACTGCCTTTACACCATCGACGGTGGTCATGCCAAATCAATAGTACTCAGCTTAGACCATTTACATCTAGGATACAGGTACACGAGTGATGGATCCTGCAGCAATGACTGGCTGACGGTTAGTAGTCTTATACTGGCATACTAAGACTTTTTCACTTGCGATTGTCGTCGAACGTCGCTTGTCATAATCAGCTGTGGACCTATTTAGTCGATAATTATAACGAAAATCATTGTGTAAAATCAGTATTTGTAAGAAATCATTGTGCCATCAGCCAGCTGTCCAGAGAAATTCAAGGCATGCGTACAGCGATCTAAACTTTTCTGAACTTCTAAGCAAGCAGCGGTGCTCTTTTTCCCTGGTTTATGTTTTTGTTTTGTTCTGGTGTCGCTTTTGCAAAACAGAATGTGTTTATGTTGCAGAGTTGTGTATTATATTTTATTAAGGTCAAAAGTAAAAAGATAAATAAATCAAAGACTTAAGAATTACTAATTAATTTGCAAAACTGCTCCTAATGAATAACATAACCAGTGGTTCTGAATTATTTCTTCAACAGATTACCTGTTTGGTGAACGGAACTTCGGTGGCTCATCCTTTTGCAAACAGAAAACTATGCGGATATCGTTACAGGCCTAATACTGTAGTGAGATTTTCCCGTTGTAACGTTGTCCTGCTTAATTATTCGAACGACCGTACGACCTACGATTCAGGATTCAGTTTGCGGTACAGAATGGGAGATAATGGTGAGCCTCACTGTTTTTATCAACCCCTTACTATTATCTCAAAGTTGCCTCTTAACTATCATCGATTAAGACCACCAAAGTCGACACAAGCCCAGAACTAAAACAGCTAATCTAATATAAGTTAATTTATTCAATTGAACTGCATTCTTTTTTAAACAGTTTTATTCTAATCCATTCACTTATGAATAACCAGATGAACTGCGCAGAGCAATCCACGTGACCATGTGAAGAATAACCCATCTCTGGACGCATTCAAATCATGCCTCAAGACGTATCTTTTTAAAATATCATTTGACTGTCGATATTTTAACTCTTATGCAGCGCTCTTTTTCTTGGCCTCGGTCATGCTGCAGCACTATAGAAATCTCTCATTATTTTAATTATAATTTGTTCTGAAAAATGTATCACGTCGTTAAAGTGTTGTACAAGTCACCAAGCGATGCTCTCGGAAACAATACCACATTCGGAAATTGTAATCCTTTGAACGGATCAAATCAAGATCCATAAAAAACCTAAAAGCAACTTACGCAGGATGACCAATCCTGAAAGCCGTTCCAAACGTCTAACGTTCTCTATTGTACACACATTTGTATTCAATTAATGCATATATATATAGATAATAAATCTTTTAATGACAAAGTTTTCGATGATTGTGTTTGCTGTCAGATGATGAATGTGGCAATACGTCTTTCACTGGCCCGAGTGGAGTCATCACTTCACCGCGGTTCCCTCTCATCTATCCGCACGACTTAAACTGCATGTATTCTATCGTTGGCAGTCCGAACAATGTGATTTTTCTCTCTTTCTCCGCATTCCAGCTCCAAGGAACATCAAACACTCTTTATGCAGACTACTGCTATGATAGCGACTGGCTAACGGTAAGTAGTTTAAGCTGTGCATTCGAAGAGATCAGGTTAAGGTTAGGAAAGGCAAGTGCAGGTAATGACAGACTTCAGCAAATTGTACAACTGCTGAAATTTCAGCGTTTACAGTCAATCAGTCAGTCAGTCATCCAACCAGTCATTCAAGTGGCCAGTCATTTATCAGTCAATCAGCCAATTAATCAATGATTCCTTTCTCATTACTTCATTCTTGCTTTCCTTCATTTATTCATAAAATGAACAGTTGAATGAGAGAACAGTCTAAAATTTATCAAATAACCGCTCTATTCATATGTAACCCTGATTTGCTTAGATAACCTGCTTATCTGATGACTCTTCGACGGCGGATATTATTACTGGCAGAAAATACTGTGGAGTAAAAGCGATCCCGGTGACATTTAGATTTTCAAATTGCGCGGTTGTAGTGCTAAACTTCGTTACTGATTCGTCCGTAAACCACGGAGGATTCAGACTCGAGTACACAGTTAGAGATACAGGTAAATATAAACTCCTTCTAACCTAACCAATCGTCGGGATTCAGAATGTTTCACTAAGAAGCCAGTTCTAATCGTTCTAATCCGCATTCTAGCCGATATTTTTGGGATTGCTGACCAGGAACAGATAACCCTTCGCGCTGTGAAACCGGCAGCTATTATTGAAGTTAATAATAGTTGCAATCTGTTTTAAATGCTGCCTCTCAGCAGATCTGCATACTAAGGTTTGGGAGTATCAACCGTTTCATGCAGGAGGAACTCAATTTGTAGCCATGCAATCATGCATTGAGTTTAAACTCTTAATCTGAGTGAGTTCACAATCTTAATGCGTGGTCTTCTTACAGACAGTGTTCCATCTAACCTTAGATCTCACCTTAGATCCACTCAATCTGCTGTGCAAGGTGAAATGATTGTCCCATCGGCTTGAACCTCCACAGTGCAGCAGAAAAGCTACTCTGTGGTTGGTCCATCTTTTTAAATTAGGCTGTATAGCAACCTACGACACAAACTCCTTGTTATCTGTTTCCCACCTTTCAGTAAACCCTTGAAACCATTTTCTCTGATCGCGGCAATGTACTCTTAGACTGCGCCTGTGACGAATATCTCTTGAATAGGCGATGCACAATTTTTTATTACAATTGAAATATATAGATGTTTATTATTATCATATTAATGCAAAGTATGCAAGCCGCATCACACAAGCTCGATCTGTAGAAGACATAAGAGAGACCTACAGGCTACAATAAATCATGCCCCCAGGGACTGGACAAGGCAAGTGGTAGACACGGAAGGACTGAGAAGTATTTGGAACGGCGTGTCTTCTGGCTACACAATGCATGCAAAAAGGCTCAGGACCGGAAAATGAGGTGCAACATCGTGGATACAGCTTTATTGTCTTAACTGCTCCACCCTCTGGAACAATCTCCCAACAGAATTATAACAATTAGTCTATCCGTTCTACGTACTCGCCAACGCTTCACCCCTTGCAATTTATGCGTAGGTCTTTCGCTCAAAAATGAGAACACTCCTCTTCCATAAATCCTACCGCCTAACCAAGATAGGATTTATGAAAGAGGAGTGTTTTCATTTTTGAGTAAAAGACCTAGCTTATTTTTGGTCGTTGTAAAAATCTCAAGTTTACGATTACAATTTACAATTACGATGGTCTGACTTGAGTTTCAATTCACCGCTTCTTTCAGATTCTTTATGTGGTCCCCGCTTTCATGATCGGCCATCCGGAGCGATTAAGTTTCCTTGGAATTACACAAATTATGGCGACAATTTCGACTGCAACTATGTTATAAATGCCACGGAAAACAGTTCAATATCGCTCACGATTTGGTCGATCAGCCTTGAAGGTTTAGTCGGCGAGAAATGCCAGCGTGACTGGCTTCAGGTGAACTCCATTTTATTTAGTTTAAAATACTATGTATTATTTATTCTGCGACCTTTCCGTAAGATATTCAAAAAAGACCCAGACCAAAATAGTGAATCTAATAACATTATCCGATACCACAGCTTCTGGACGGCTGTTATATTAAAGCACAAAGCATTGTGCATTAATTTACATACATACATACATAGTAATTGTTCAGGAGTTGTCAGAATTCGTCATTTTAAATCAAACCCCATGAAATACTTAAGTAAATGTATTCACTTCTTAAGCAAGGTTTGGTTAGCGAATTGAATGGGCTTGCTAAACATGAGTGACAATTTACACGTTAAAATGATCACTTGTAAAAAAGAATGTGAAAGTAACATACAGCTCTTCCTTTTGTTTCTGGGAAAGTCCCATGGTGATAATGAGAGATTATTCAAAAGAGGGTGCACTCAGCACTAAAATGGGGTAAATTTAAAAACATCAGTTCAGTTAAAAGAAGAAGCAGTAGGGTAAGTAAAGGAAAGTAATATGAAATCTTCCTTATCTAAAAGAGGGACCCATATACCAAATTAATGTAAAATAATTCGTATTCATGTGTGTGCACTGCTGCTTGCAAAGCGAATTTTCGAATCTCACATGACAGTCTGATATACGTTGCTTCATAATGCGTTTCGCCTCATTTCGGTCTTTCCGTGAGAAATGGCGCCATCTGACATTTACCCTTTGCTCCATGTCCTGCTGTTTTTGTTTTTCAGATCTCCTGTGTCAATGGCCAGCCGGCAATGAGTTACAACATAACCCACAGATCCTGCGATTATCTCAACTCGAGCGCACAGTTAACGCTTTTCAGCTGCGCGGCGGCCGAAGTAGTCTTTCACAAAGATGCCACAGCGACTGGGAAAACATTTTTCATCGAATACACAATCACCGGATATGGTAATATTATTCTCTTTGTAACCCTTATTCTGAACTGTTATTGTTTTAAGAATGAGGGATGCTATGGCCCGATTCCAATAAAATCGTTATTTAGGCTATCTGCGTAAATATTTCAAGACACTTCAGACTTGAGAACTCCAACGTATTAAATACGGGATATAGTAGTTACACGTATCAAGACACCACATTCCCTACCGTTTAGTCCTGAGTTTGTAAGATATGGCACAAAAGCATGCCGAGCGTGAATTAGTATGTAGGTCTGTTCTTTTGATTCAGAGGAATTGTCAACGCCATCGGTCTCAGCTACCGAGCAACCAGCGACAACCAAGAGCTGCGCAACAACGTGTGAGATAAGTTCAGACTCAACTTATTGTGACTCTCGTCCATATCAGTTTTCTTCACAGACGTAGATCGCACTTGTATTTATAATTCGAAGTTTACATATCGCCGTTGCTGACGAAACTAATCAGAGCCTGAACGATGTTAAACGTCATGAACAGCATAGAGTTCACCAGATAGCAAGAAAAACGTTCATATAATTACGGTGGGATCCCGAAAACAGGCAGAGGCCAACCAACGGATTTCTATCCAGTGTTGACAGACTACATCATGTTCATGGTTCTTGGAACCCATTGCATCGTACGACAGCGATGCTATTTGCCCTAACGTACCTCTCACATTCTCAACCTACAATGAGTCGCAAATATTCAGATCAGTTATGTTGCCTTTTATGCACAGCTTTCGACAGATACTAAAAACGACGCTATATTAAAGTAATGATGCACAGAAACTGTCGTATTTCGCAACGTCTATAGTACTAAGAGGCCTTAATCTGGGAGCGTCGTTTCAGTTGCTTTAAGGTCGCAACATTACTGTACCCTTTCGGAAGATATGGCGCTGACAACAAGTCAGCTATTACGACTTTGAAGGATACAAACTGCACTGATATATCATATTATATACTGATGTATATACTATATATAGTATATATGTAGATATATGCATATATATATATATGCATATACGACATATGTAAATATAAATGTAGTATTGACTTTAAAGTATTTATAAAGTTGTTTTGCTGCCTGGCTCTTTAAAAGCCAAGTAATACAATTGGAAAATCTGATTCAGTTGAAGGTATCAGCCAATCTCTGGCAATTTCTATGACAACGGAGATTCCAATCACTCGCGGTGCAGAGTGTGAGTTCGGTTGCAAAAGAAGTGAAGACGGAACCACCTGCGATTGTGCAACTACGCACTCATCAGGTGACTTCATGTTACAGTAGAAATTGTTTTAATTCCAATCAAAACGACATTGAAGGATATATATTGCAGTGATATATCATATACTGATGTATATACAATAGAGAGTATATATGTAACACAACTGGAAAATTTGATACAGTTGAAGGTACCAGCCAACCTGTGGCAATTTCTATGACAACGAAGATTCCAATCACTCGCAGTGCAGAGTGCGAGTTCGGTTGCAAAAGAAGTGAAGACGGAACCACCTGCGATTGTGCATCTACGCACTCATCAGGTGATTTCAGTTGAAATTGTTTTAATATCAATCAAAACGACATTGAAGGATACATACTGCACTGATTTATCATATCATATACTGATGTATATACAATAGAGAGTATATATGTAGATATATTTATATATATGCATGTACAACATATGCAAATATAAATGTAGCATTGACTTTAAAGTATTTATAAAGTTGTTTTGCTGCCTGGCTTTTTAAAAGCCAAGTAATACAATTGGAAAATTTGATTCAGTTGAAGGTATCAGCCAATCTCTGGCAATTTCTATGACAACGGAGATTCCAATCACTCGCAGTGCAGAGTGCGAGTTCGGTTGCAAAAGAAGTGAAGACGGAACCACCTGCGATTGTGCAACTACGCACTCATCAGGTGACTTCATGTTACAGTAGAAATTGTTTTAATTCCAATCACCATCATTGGGTGCGCCTCTACCGAGAGTTTCCGCTTCCATGTCGCGTAGCCGTCCATGCAGATCCAGGACCCGACAAATCTAATGACCTGTTACGCCGTTATCGTGGTACACAAGGCATCAGTCGATTCTACTTCAAGTGAAGCCGTACTTTAAAAAGATCTTGATCTGCTGGAGAAGCCATGCGAAAATTCCCGACATTCAGCTGGTGGAGGTCTAACGTCCGGATCCAAGTGTAATTAAACAGCCAACTGTTTATATCAAGTTTAATAGTGAGAGACCAATTGCGCCAGTTCCAACTGCTAGCGAACGTACATGCACGCATTCCATCAAGCTTCTGTCGCTCGCCTCATATCACTTCCCCAGAGGTCGTCTCACGTGGAGTCACTTTCCGTTATCTGAGTCGTGCATCTCCTCAAATGATATCTCAGTTTCTTTCTTTCAGATGATCTTGTCGTTAACACTCAGTCAAATTTAAGCGGCAAGCCTGGACGTTCCGTCGGCATTTCAGTGGCGGTAATTCTTCTGGTAATCGTCGCTATCGGCGTCGCTGCTCTCTTGCTCTATCGACGACATCGAAAAAAGAATCGATCAGAGATGCTACTGGAAGAAAACGAAGAAGAAAGAGTTCAGCTGGAGTTGGAAAATGACAATGTAAAAGCAGGTAGAAATTCAAGTTTATATATATGTAGGTATCGGAACCTTTATATAGCGTCTTTCAGTTGACTGATCAAGGCACTGAAACAAATCTCCTTAACAGACTTAAAATACTGTATTTTGTATGAGCTCAGTTTTAGGTCTTGAGCTGTTCTGGCGGTAAAGTAATAATTTTTGGTGGAAGACTGTTATAGAAGGACGCTCCAAGCCACAAGAAAACACGAATCGTTGTATGACAGCGCGGAACCAACAGGTCTCCAGATGCTGAAGAGTACGATGTTCATCATCCATGCATGCTAGGGAGAACATTTGGCTGCTTGGTGTATTCTGGGGTCGGTTATCAAGATGACTAAATGGATAATTAATTGAATGAAATAAACGCTTTGTTTTCAGGTAAGCTGTTTGCAGCTCCGTGCAGTCAAGACCGGGACACCTCAAAATATGTTCCACTGAGACCACTCAGTTATCGTGAGCTATCCAGCAACGACTCTGCGCAGTTCAACGAGGAAATGGAGCCAGATCTCTAGGTTGAATCCTGCCTTTCTTCGCCAAGGCCTCGACCTTTGTAGGCTGCCACAGCAGTGGATGAAAGATCTAATGGGGCCCAAGACCCACCGCTTGAAGTTGGTCCCGGTGTGAATTCAACTGACGTTCTTTGTCGTAATTAAGCCGCTATGACTGATGCTTTTCCTTTCAGCTGTTGTAATCGGATATTTAAGTAACTCATTTGTGAACTTGTTAATTGCTCTCTGTGTGGGGATATGAAACCAAAACGCAACAATTGCTTTCTCTGTGTGAATTTCTAGTTGATGGAAGGCTTGTGGTAAAGACTATGGTTGTTAACTTTACTGACGGATTGCTAAGCATCGGGATCTGCATTTCTGCTGGACATCAGACCATGTTGGTAGCACATCGAGGTCTGGAGTTCAAATGAAAGGTGACAAGATCACGTCCGCAGCATCTCTAGAGCATAAAAACTGATGATAGTTACAGGCTAGTGCGTCGGCAGAGTTTTTAGAGTGGGGTTGGGATAATCTTATCAATGAAAACTGACTTATTCCGCTTAATCTGTGACTCAGAATTTCATGCTAGGAGGTGGCCAAATTAAATGAAGTAATCGACAGTAGTCAAATTTTAGTCCTATTTATTAATAATAAGAAGAAGAAGAAGAGGAAGAAGAAAAAAGAAGAAGAAGAAAAGAAGAAGAAGATAAAGAAAAGAAGAAGAAGAAGAAGAAGAAACTATTATTATTGGCACCATTGCGCCACTAGACACCTCAGCCATAATGAATAACCCCGATGAATAAATATACCAATGAATAAACCAATAAATAAATAAATAAACCAATAGTAATAGTAACAATAATAATAATAGTAAAAATAATACTAATGATTAGTAATAATAGCAGTAGAAGAGCAGTGTCTTAAGCTAGCCTGAGAGGCAGCCATGAGTATGGTGTTTGTGACTACAATTGTTTTAGTGCCGAATAATGTGGGCGAGTTTATTCATTATAGCTGAGTTGTCTAGCGACGTAATGGTGCAAAAATCTGGCAAAAATGATTTCTGCTCAGGAGGGGGTTTGAGTCAGACTTCTCAGTTGAAATTCCCGCACGCTTACCATTTAGATTATCGTGCACTGCGAATGAAAGTTGAACGGCCTGGTGGACTTCAATATGTCGTACTATCGCAAATTAGATGTGAGAACCACCTCTAAGCCATTCAGTCTTGTAATGTAACAGTTATGGTGGTAATTTGTTGTCTTTATCGAAGTAGTTTGTTGATAGAATTGTCTGTACAGATAGCCTATTTGAAGCCATTTTGCATTACACTACGGCTTCATGTATGTCACTGAAACTATATCTGTCTGCACTTAACTGCTTTAAACGCTACTTACAATCTCTTGTACGAAGTAATGTGGCTAATTTCTATATAATATCACCAATGTTGCTTTTGCTTACAGTTTGTATTAAATATCTTCTTTCAAAGAATGTCGGTTATCATACATGAATGCCCTTTAAAAAATGTCAGTTATATATTAATGCACATTTTCTCCAATTTATACTTCACGGTCATTGAATTAACTCTTCTCCATCAAGTTATCGTAGCCTAGTTGCTGTGTCATAACGAAGACGCTCAGCGTCGCCCTCCTCCTTTATCCAGGTTTGGGACTGGCACCACCCGAGTACAGCAATGGAGGGGTTTCTCCATCAATGCACAACTTCAACTATTTATACAGACTCAGTTACCTCTTAGTATTTACACAAAAATCTTGTCTGACCAGGTTCAGGCATGTCCACCTATGGAAACAATATATTCACGCAAGTCCAGGCAAACATATAGGCCCTATAAACCTGCGCACGTCTGCTAGTCTACGCTAGAGCTGCACGCGTGTTCAGACTACACCGCTCGTCATCCGATGGAGCGTGTTCTTAAAATGAACTGGCAATGCCCAAGACAAGTTGAATGTTGGTGTGTACCGTAAAAATAATGATGCAAAATCATCAATCGCAAATTCCCGAACTGCGAATAATCAGGTCATCCGTTTCAGTCTTCCAGTCGACTGTGCCCGGTTGTACGAAGGAGATGAAGGGGAAGAACAAACTAGCTTGACAAACTAGCAAACTTCCGTGCCATGGGAAGAGCAATCAAGGGATCTGCTTTTATGGAGTTGGAGACGTGATGATGTTGGCTGCCAGTCCACGTTTCTTTTCAAATAAGTTCGATCTGGACTACGAGTCTCTGGGTCTTGCCTGCCGGGGAAGAGCTCATCTACAACAGAACGCGGAATTGCTTGGCCTGACCGGTTTGATTACCTGCTATTACGAATATCTCGTGCATTAGAATATTAGTAATTTTAATGTTAATTAATAAAATGAATTGACATTATTGCCAGTACTGAGCCAGTCACCGTTTCTAACATTAATAATCCCAATAATAGCAAAAGTGACTAAAATAACTCATACGAACATATATGCATACATGCACACATTACTCTGCCTAGTTGGGAGAATTATGAAGCCGTCTAAATAAACAGCGCGTTATCATTTTTTTATTAATAGATGCCCATACACGCATTATACAATCGGAGCTTTGATGTATACGACCACAAGTGTGAGAGAATCGCTACAAGGCATGTGATCATCACGTCAGAAAAATTGAACATTTGACAAAAGCAGAGACAGCTGCACAGTTTTTACGGTTCGACGTCAAACGTCCAATTAGATTTTTCCATTTCTCACCACTCTCTTTAAAACGGATCAAATTACAGGGTGATACGTCTAGTTAAGTTAGCCTACATCAGCTAATAGAATTCCCTCAACTGTAATATATCAGTTGTTAGCATACCATTTCATCAAGGGCTTATCCCCGCCATTGTCTGACTTCTATGGAATCTGGAAACTTCTTATTATAGAACCGTTCTTATATAATCCACGAAGCAACAACCTGACTTCTTATTTCTCTGACCCAAAGTAGTTTGACCGGGTTTCTCCACTGACCGCAACCTCCACAGTTCACTCTAAATTAGAATATTGCAATTCGCTGTTCTTAAACATAGACACCATCCATAAATAACCGTTTCCAATCCAGACGGAATGCCCTTTCCCGCACTTTCATTTGAACCCTAAGCATCACTTCTGTTCTCAAATATCTTCACTGGTTCAACAACCAAAACGAATAAACTATTATTTTACTTGGCTTACTTACAACCAACTCCAGTTATCCCAGCCATCTGCCAACCTGGCCAATCTGCTCCTCCTCCTCTCTAGCACCACTTTACCATCCTGTCCCTTCATCTATAAATTTCGGTAATCGTTCTATAGATCAATCTGTTCTACATCATTGGAAAACTTCCTGCCAGGCCCACGACAACTATCTGACGCATGCAATCACTTCACAAACTCTACTCCTCTTGCAATATCTACACAGGCCTGTAATTCAATACTGAAAACATTGCTTTACAAAGAAAATCCTGTTCTGATTCCTCTTCTTCTTCTGAAGTTTATTGGTGCTCCAATTCGAAATACACTAGCCGTTAAGCCGTCCATCTCTTCTGTCTACTTGCTTGGCTTTTGCACTGAAACTTGGAACCAAACCTGACCATACCTGACTCAGCGGTATTTTATTGTCTGAGCGCCTTATTATCTGCAGAAACCATGGAAATTGCGGTTAATAATAATAAAGACAACCAGCATGGGAATGCCATCTACTTTACCATGCTGATCATTCATAAACACTGTCAATAATAATATTTAAAAATAATAATAATAATAGAAAATATTAGAAAAGAATAATAATAACGCTAATATTAATATTAGTATTAATAATAACTTGTTGTTCCTGAGAGATTAAATGCAATTTGAGTAAAATATAAACAGTCGCAATGAATTTTATTTGCTAATTAGGCCGTTCGTGCAGTCCCGGGCTTAAGTGTGTTTTTGATCGGGACTTCTCATGTTGCACAACATGTAGGTATAAATGTATGATTTGTTAATGTGTCAGAGAAAGAACGTGCAAGCGTCAGCTGACACCAAAGCGGAACCAACTCCATATGACGCTGATTATCCAGCTTCGCCGTAACCTTATGTGACCTAGACCGAACAACACTTATGTAGCTACTGGAATTATATTTGGTCTTATTTTTGGACCAAAAAAGGTATAGCTGTATGTATGTATCTATGTATGTATGTTCGTGTATTTATGTGTTAAAGTGTGCGTTCATGTATGCATAGATGTAATCGTAAATATCTTCACTGTCCAGAGAAGGCTAAGTCGCGTAAATCAGCTAAATCACAGGCGCTCAGTAAAACAACCGATAGCCAGGTGATGGCGTCTTCGGTGTGTGTTTAGTGTGTAACTAGATTCGTATATAGGCCTATGCAAATACATTTGCGTATGTATGTATATATGCGTGTAAATATGAATGCATATATGTATGCCTGTTTGTGACATGTATATATGTGTGTATAAATGTATGTATGTATGTACGCATATACTGGCTACACCGGAAATCTCTGTTTGACAAAAGCTGCTATAATATCATCGCTTTTGTCAAAGAGAGAAAAGGAATAGAAAAGGAATTACGAAAAATTAAATACTACTAATTTATCTTCATTCCTTTTCTATAGTTTGTCTTTATGTGTTATTATATAAGCATCCACTTATTCTCAAAAGATAATGAAATATTCCATTCTTTGAATAAGGGATGTAAGTTGCACCCGACTTAGAATATTGCATTGCTCGCTAAACTCACGAACTATGGGTTAGCTCGGGCTGAAACTACCAGTTGCACTGACACAGCATCGTATCCTGCAGATAATTATTGATTGAAGCTGCCGTATGTCGCTTGATAATACTTCAGTTAACAGTACCGCAGTCACGAGTGTATAAAAATTACGTCAGTTCTACCCTTTTAAGTTCTGCTGCTGACTGTTCCTAACTGCTTGACAGTCGACCTACAGCGAGCCAGGGCTACAATTCACAACTCTTGTTAAACAAACGCAATATTTGATGAAATAGAAAGGAATTGATTAGTATTATTAATAATAGTATTGAAGCTACCTGTTGCCTATCACGCAAAACATAGACTGCCATCAAGAAACGATAAATAGGAAGCAACACGTGGAAAAGTCGTATCAAATGCGCAATCAACGATGCGGACTCTGCTTCAGTTGGCGATGGTCTTGGTTTCCATGATGTACGAAATTTCATCAGCAGAAACAGGTGAGTGTTGTTATCATCTGTGGAGTGTCGCTGTCTGAAGCGTTGCCATTTCCATAACACGTTGCCAGCTGTCTCTATTCTGGGCTCCTAGGCAGGTCGATTTGAAATAGATAACATTTACGGCATTGCATATGATAACATTTATTATTCATATTCATATATACTTGATTTCAGTGCAGACCAGCCGGACTGTGACACCGCTTCTCTTTCATTTCATGTTTTTTTGGGAACGTTGGCGAATAAAGCCTTAAAATTCGACTCAACTTCCAAGTGATTCAGCTAAAACTTCAAATTGTTCATATGGATGCGAAGGAAGCGCAGAAAATTTGGGTTGTTTTGCAATTACTTTGCAATGCTTGAAAGCTATCATTTAATAATCGGGGTTTAGGCATACGTTATTATGAAATCCAATATAATAGACAATATTTCGACAATCATGCACTTGCTTTGTTGCAATTACATTAAAAATTACATACGCTGTATTAACCTGCAGAGTTCTTTAAGGAGATGGTGGTGGTGACACTGATAAAGGCTACATGGTAGGCATTTTTAGGATCTCAGGTAGAATACGAGTTATCAAGTGATAGTAATAGATCCATGTATCCATTCACCCAAAGCATCCATGCATCCCACTCATCCATCGAAACCAATCAACCAACCATCGAAACACCCTATAAACAGTCATCTAGTCTGTCTGTGATCAAGTCAGGCAGACAGACAGACAGACAGTCAGTCAGTCAGTCAGTCAGTCAGTCAGCTAGCCAGGCAGTCAGTCTGTTAATATATTATTCTGAAAGTCAGTATGAATGCTTCTCGCTGTCTCATGTCGGTGTTTAGTTTTCATAAAGAATGTACTCCGGACAGCTAACTCTGTTCATCAGTAGAGTTAGACAGTTTACAGTAATACCCTTAAATTACTATCGTACATTATATGCTTTAGGAAATTCAGCACAACCTATACCAGGTATGAAACCGTTTCTCTTTCACATCACATTTTAAAGCGATGACAAATGAGCCTTCAAATTTTGCCTCAACTTCCAAATTAATCAGTTCAAACTTGAAATTTTTCATATATCCTAAGAAGGACTAAACCAAGTGCGGCATAGTTGGGCTGTTTTGCAATTACTTTGTAATGCTTATGAGCTATCATTTATTAATTGGCGTTAATGCATGCATTATTTATGAAATCCAATAAAAAGCATATATTTCAACAGTAATACACGTTTTTGTCGCAAGTGTATTGAAAATTAGATATGCTCTATTCATCTTGAGAGCCCTTGAGATGGTGCCAGTGGCAAAGACTACGTGGTAGGGGGTGTTGACGGTGATGGTGGTGGTTGGCAAAGTCAACTTTAGAAAGAATGTTTATGAGATCAACGCTAATCTGCAGACAGTATGTGATTTGATGTTTTCCAGATGAAAAGTGTGGTACTACATCGTTCAATGTTCCATCTGGAGTCATCACCACCCCGCGGTTCCCTTGGTTCTATTCGCACAGTGCAGACTGCGTCTACTCTATCGAAGTTGATCGCACGAAAACGGTTTTACTCCGTTTCGTATATTTCCATATCAGACAACATTACCATGAGGATTACGATGACTGTAACTACAATGAGTTAACGGTTAGTCGTTTTCAACAACACGGCAAAGACGATAAGAGAAGTTAAATAGATGCAGTTGGTAAGAGGATCCATGTACGACTACTTTAGGTCAGGTAAAATTACATAAATATAGAAAGTTTAGAAATGACGAGGTAAGCAAGATAAGACAAGAAAAAGTAATGTAAGATATAATATCTTAAAGGAAGATAAAGTTAGGCAGAAGAGAAGAGGCAGAATGAAGTAATTAATGTCAGATAATGTCAACGGAGGCAAGTCGAGGCGAGATGAAGCATGCAGTGCAGTCAATGAAAGTGAATGTGGTCCGATTCAACCTTAAGTAATCATCTATCGTTATTGGCAGATGTCTGTAAAGATAACATCAGTACAAATAGCAATCAGTTGTATTAATTGTCCTAATGTGTGCAATGTTGGCGCCAAAATGGAATGTAGATAAATTTATAAAGTGCTTCTTAAAGGCTAAGCAAAGCAAGTAAGAAGGGTTATCCAGAAATACCGTGGGAGAACCAAGATACGGTTGCAGAGAGACCAGAGAAGGAAGGGAAAGCAAAGCTTAACTTTATTCACTAGCAATGGGAGCGAACTTAGTAATATAGACAATGCCATCAATAAACGCTCGATATCTTCGTCGTAGACAACAACTTTGTATTGATCGCAACTACAACATGCCACATTTTTACCAATAGTGTGCAACAGACAAATATTGTATAAAATTATGTACAAACCGTACAAACAGATAGTCTACCTACATATCCAGATACATGGGAACTTTGGAAAAATATAAGAACAATGCCTATATAATCTAACTAGTAGTCAACTAAAAATGTATAAACGTGTCGCATGTGGAGTTTCACAGTTGGCAACAGACGAATGTCCACTGATAATGCGTTCCATTCTGGGGACTATCACTTTTAATATCAAATAACCGAGTGTCATGAGCAAGTGAAAGTTCCACTTTAATTTACTTTAGCCGAAGTGAAATGGAAGTGATGATCAGAAATATTTCGAAATAGCCATCAAAGACTGAGCACAACATTTTATATTGATAGCCGTAACTAAATACAAACATTTGAAGCTCATTAATAAACGACTAAATTTTAGAATGTATGGCACAAAAAAAACAAATTTTATATTCCATTTCACGCAAATTTACGCAGAAGTTCTAAGAAGACTTCCTGGTGGTAATAAATCATTTGGTCAATAAAAATAGTCAATAAGTTAATTGATGGATGAAGCAATCATTCAGTTAGTCAACCAAACATCGAAACAACCAGTCATCCATTGAATCAACCTACAAGTCATTACACAGGTAATCATTTATTCAATCAAATATTTCAGCTCATTCTGAATTTCTGTTTCTTTCTGACAGATAAGCTGTTTACCAAATGATTATGCAGTTCCTTCTCGGAACAGCAAATTCTGCGGAGATACAACTCCGCCGCCGGTTCTGATATATTCCAATTGTGACTCTTTGAGATTACACTTCGCCGGCAACAATGAAGTACCCGATAGCTCTTTAATATACGAGAGCGAAATAGGATTTGGACTTTTCTACACAATAATTTCGTCAGGCAAGTGACTATTGTCTCTTCTTGATTACTAATATATCTATTGTTTGGTATCAATTCATCCACGCATCCACGCACACATCCATCCATCCATTCATCCATCCATCCAGAAAGCTTACCAACCATAACGTCGCTCAATCATTGCATCTGTCTGAAGTTCATTTTATCGAAATAGATATGTCTGTGAATGTTTGTATGTATGCCTGTTTGCATGATTGTTTGTTACCTCAGTATGAATTTTTCTCGCTGTCCTATGTCGGTGTCCAGTTGCCATAATGCATGTACGTCTGAAAGTCTGTTCATCAGTAGAGTTAGACAGTTTACAGTAATACCCTTAAATTGCTATCGCGCATTATATGTTTCAGGAAATTCAACGCAAGATATACCAGGTATGAAACCATTTCTCTTTCACATCATGTATTGAAGCGATAGCACTTAAGCCTTCAAATTTTGTCTCATATTCCAACAGAATCTGCTCAAACTTGAATTTTCAAATTGCCTACGAAGGACTAAACCAAGCGTGACATAGTTGGACTGTTTTGCAATTATTTTTCAATGCTCAGAGGCTTCCATTCAATGACTGAAGTTTATGAATGTTATAGTATGAAATTCACCATATCCTACATTTCAGCAACAATGTATATACTCTTTCACAATTGTATATAAATTACACGCGCTGGGTTCACCGTTAGATTCATGGTAGTGGCAGTGGTAAAGTCTACATGTTAGGAATTTTAAGTAGCTGAACGGTGATCAACAGGTAGTAAACGATTTCATGATTTTCTAGATGAAAATTGTGGTAATACGTCTTTCACTGGTTCATCTGGAGTCATCACCTCACCGCAGTTCCCTCTGCCCTATCCGCACAGTTTAGACTGCGTCTACTCTATCGACGTCGATCGAACGAAAACGGTTTTACTCTATTCCCTGTCATTCGAAATCGAGGCATCATCGGAACATCCAGATCCGGACAATTGCGCTCATGATTGGCTAACAGTTAGTCGTTTTTAGCAATTCTACGTGGACGCCAAGAAAATGTTAAACACGTAGGTTTAGTGAGGTAGGAAGAAATGATTTATGTAGGCCTATGGGGCATTGCATCAGGTCAGATCACACATGTGAGGAAATGTTAGATACGGCAGGGTAAAGGAAGGAAAGATCATTTAGAGATAAGGTAAAATTATGGGTAGGTAAAGTGTAGTTAGGTAAGATACAAAAAGTGCGCAAGATAAGGTGAAATATTTCAAGAAAAGACAAGCCAGGATTAAATTTAATTAAAAGTATGTTAAGGTGTGGCAAGGATTTGAGGCAAGGTCAGGTAACTTAAGGCTGTATTATGGTAGATAAGGTTAAACTGGAAAGAAGAGGTTCAGTGAAGTAATCATAATGAGGAAATATGAGCTGAAACAAGTCTAAGCGAGATAAAACATGCAGTGCAATGTGCCAAAGTGAATTTCGTACAGTTCAGGAAACTCTCAACAGAAAGGATATCTGTTTAACTGTTAAAACAAGATGCTCTAAATATAAGATCGGGAAAAAACAGCAATCGATTGTCTTCGTCATTGTCATTTTTGGCGTGTTCCTGGTTTAGCTACTGTAACTGTAATCGAAAATTATATGGCGCTTCTTTTTACATTATCTACACTATATATAAAATAATGAATCAATTAAACAACAAAAATGTTTCAAAAATCAATAAATAGATGAATTAAACATTAAGTCACTAAACTAAACATAAAAACAGAGAGTCATCCATTGAATCATCGATTTCGTCAGTTGATCAGCCACTAATCATTTATACTCTTAATGAAAACAGTTAATCATTTAGTTATTTGATCAAATATCGAGCGCTGTTTAATTTATTTTTCACAGGTAAGCTGTTTGTCGAACGGTTCTGAGTCGGGAAATCCTTCCCAGAACAGAAAATACTGCGGAGGTAAAGAAACGCCGCTAGTATTAAGATATTCCAACTGTGATTCTCTGACACTAAATTTTGTCACTGGCCCTTTTATCGACAGAGGAGGATTTCAACTTCGGTACACAATTACGCCTTCAGGCAAGTTACCTTTCTGAAAACCCGAATATCTCTGATGGATATGTAACATTTTGGCGGGAATTAAATGTTAGATGTATCCATAGGTAAGGAGTGTAATAACTGTCTATAAAGTCAGATGTTTAAGCTGTTAGAGAAAAAGAGAGAGAGAGAGAGGACGGGACAAGAGGATATTGACAATATCACCAGAAAGAGACTACTGGAATGGATGAGACATATAATTTTCCTATGAACATGGATAGAAGAACCAATCAAACAATGAATTGGATTCCTGAAGGGAAAAGGGGAAGGAAAGACTAAGGAAGAACATGCCAGAGACAATCAGAGACAACCTTGAATGTGCAGAGATGTTATGGAACATTGAAGGAAATATTCCAGTCTTGTCTTAGTGCAGATAATGTTACGTAGTATTCAAATTCTTATGACGTACATAACACTGCAGTTCAACCGTTGTTTTCCAATATAATTGCCTAACTATTTTTAACTTATTTAAAAAGAAGAATTCTTTACAAGCATTGATTATTATGCAGGCCAATCGGACTGTGGCAATACTTTGTTCACTGGTCCAAACGGTGTCATTACGTCTCCAAACATTCCTCTTCCATATCCACGCAACTTAAACTGCATCTATTCCATCGATGTTGGTAAAAATAAAACTGTTCTACTCAAGTTTACCTACTTCGATTTGGAGAAGAGAAATGCAGCGGGTTACTGTCTACACGATTGGCTAACGGTCAGTAGTAAACAAATGCAATCATTAGTGACTGTTTTCATTTAGCACAAGTTAAATTTCAGAATTGTAATTGTAGTAACAGATTTATATAAAGCCTCTTATAGAGAGATTCATCAGAGGCGCTCCCGGCATGACGAAACAAAACCATGGTTGGACAAAATGGTTTACGGAATAGAGGCAGAGAAAAGCCTAAGAGTTCATGACGTAGGTGTAGGTTGCAACATGGATACTTTATACCAGAAAGATGGACATGTGAAAGATTAGCAATCGGTTCTATTGCTGCAAGGATAAAAATGAAATCTTTATCACTTTAATACACGGTCGTTACTGTGCTTCTGTAAACGTTTGTTTGTTAAATCTGAAACCCCCAACTAGATCATACGATCTGGAAAGTAAAAGTCAGCGACTAAAGCAAGGCGTCGAGTTCTTGAATAAAGAGTATTGTAAATGGAAGTAAATTGAAAGTCGTAATTTAAGCTTCACGATGGTTTATTACAAAGCAGATCATCATCATCAACAACAGCAGCAGCAGTCTGTGGCAGAATTGAAATCCCCACTTCTGATTTTACAGTACAGTAAGTTAACCATTTGGCTGTCACGCAACGCTTTTCGGTATGCATAATCGGCAAATATATATATAAATTGGGTTCTCATCTGTGTACATCATGTTTAGATACATTGCAACGAAACAACGGAAGCGACTTCGAACAATAACCAAAAATACTGCGGCTCAATGCAATGGAGATCTTCTTTGCGGTTTCCCAACTGTCTCGCCCTTTTGTTAAAATTCTCTGGAAGCTCCTCCACTACAAACAGCACAGGATTTATCATTGACTACACAGTGGCCGGTTAGTCGGTTATTTTTCTATTGTTGTATTATACTTCATGCAATAATGATGCTTTTAGGAGAAAATTCAACTTCACCGCCAGTAGTGGCCAAGGTAATATTTTCAGATAACTAAGATGGTCACTACAGATCTGTTGCATAGCCGTTAGCCTTGTTTCAGTTATTTTTGCAAAAGTTTCTTGGAAGTTTCTCACCTACAAAATCTACTTGAGCTATTTATCAGACATTTTACAATATAAAATTTTAAGTATAATTTGAAGGCGACCGTTTTGCTTCAAATTAAGTGAGTTTCATCAAAATATTTTCTGCATGAAGTATACTTATAAAAATATGTTGAAATAGTTGCTGAAAGACAAAACTAGTTTACTTTTATGAACTTTGTCCTCATACACTATATTTTAAGTTCATTTTGAATGATCACACCCAGCACAAATACAACATTGAAAAAACTTGCTTCATATGAGTAAAACTTGGTCATATAGTGTCGGTTACATGGGCTTTTTCGAGTCACACATTTAGAAGGGTAAGAGAGACCGTGCCTAGTTTTATGTACGTCGATAGAGGCGCCACTGATAACCCGTTCATTTCCAAACCTTGCGGAAGAAATGAAATAAAATTTGAAATAATTATGGTAAAAAGTTTCATATGCACAAATTGTCATTAACAGCTGTTTCTATGCACCAAAGCGAAGCTCTTTTGTTACTTCTAAGTTTTTTCAAATTACAAGCTGCACATTTGAGGTCTAGTTTCGCGCAACCCAATATTTATCGGAAAGTTTCAGAAAAACGTGACAGAATGGCGAGACGTTTTGCTAAGTGGAGAGCGCAAAGTAAATATATCAATGGCTATCGGAAACTTTTACATTACACGTGCACGTTTTGTTTGTGTTAACAGAGAATTCGAGTTCTGTAAATGATCGCTCCGGTAAGAATTCCTCTAGTAATTCGTTGTGTCGGCAAGAAATAATTTAATCTTAGTTAGATCGAACAGAAATTAACTCGGACTATATTATGAATTCTTTAAAGAATCTTAGCTAAATATAAACAGAAATACTGGTTATGCTTGTCCGATGCGTCTCAACTCCGATAAGTACTGACCCGGTGTTTGCCTATACGATTTTTTCCAGAATCATTGCCTATAATCTCATTGATTCTCGTAATTTTCAGACGATTAAACCTTGATGAAATCGTCAGTGGATCAACCATTGATATGCTCTTAGAGCAAATTCAGCCACGAGGAAAACGGCTACAATAGAGAAACTTTGGATTGACTAAGGCGTGATATTGGCTTGCCAGCTGTTGATGTCTTCCCCATTAGACAACGGCTCTATAGAATTTGCTAATTTTTATGATGATGATGATGATAATGAAGATGATGATGATGATGATAATAATAATAATAATAATAGTAATAATAATAATAATAATAAAACCTAATTTTCTTGGTTCTTCGTTGATCATTGCTCCATCGGGTAAAATGATTACGATGACGATGATGAATATGATGATGATGATAATAATAATAATAATAACAAAAACAACAAACAACAATAAAAATAATATTATTAATAATATTTATAGTAACGATATTTAAAATAATATTAATAATAATAAAACTAATTTTTGTAAAAATCATAATAATAACAAAAAACAAAAACAATAATAGTCCAAATAATAATTATAATGTCATTCTAGAGCTCCATTGTGGTGAAACTCTGTTCACCGATTCGTCTGGAGTTATCATCTTACCAAAAAATCCGACTGACTATCTAGTCAGAGTCAACTGCACCTACACCATCTCGACAAATCCGACGAGTACGATCTTGCTAAGCACCCTTTTCTCGCAATCGATGAAACGGTTACAACTGTTGCAGTCATTCCAAGACTGCAACACAGAAAATATAATGGTAGGCTATTTGCACTCTATTATAAATTTTAATTCTAAAGTTAAGATTAGGAAGTAAAGACAAACTACTGAATTAATTTCTACTAATTACTTTTCTTTCACACGTTTTAAGGCACACGTTGCACGACAAAAAGACACACGTGACAGAACATATGCAAGACGTTAATGAAACGACTACCACGCATAGATCTACTAATCTTTCATTGCAGGTCGGCTGCGTATCAGAAGGAGAGGCAGAACCGAATCCTAACACAACCACAGTGTTCTGTAACCGCGAAATAGCAACAGCAACGTCCGGTTCACTGTTATTCGCCGACTGTCGTACGCTGAAGTTATCCATCCGCTCAATGAATTACGACTACCGAGAGACATTCCATATTCCTTATTTTGCTTTCGGGCCAAGTATGGACAATATACGTGTTTTGTGTCTTATCGAGTTTGGGAATGTGATAATGGCGGCGGCTGGTGTAGTGGTAGTGGTAGCATCATTAGTGCTTTTGGTTTTGGTCATGATTTTGTTCTTAGTTTTTGTGGTGTTGCAAATGGTGGGTGTGTGGTTGCGGTATTTATGGTGCTGGTTGTGGTGGTAGTGGTGGTTGCAGTGGTTGTGATGATGATTGTGTCAGTGATGGTGGTAGCTGTAGTGGTGGTCTTAACGGGGACAACGACGATAGCGAATGATGCAAAGCTACTTGCCGAATAAGAGAACATACTGTGTTATCTTGACAGAAGAGGAATGCGGCGACACATTTTTCTCAGCTCCATCGGGGATCATTTCCTCGAAGCGAATTGATATGTTTGATTGGAAAGCAGTCAACTGCCTTTACACCATCGATCCTGGTCAAATTAAATCAGTAGTCCTCAGCTTTGACTATTTTTGTCTGGGATCCCTGTTCATCAGTCCATGTGACAAGGATTGGCTCACGGTTAGTCGTAGCATCTTGCCATACTGTGTTTTTTTGTATCCTTGAATGTCGTTGTGCATAATATGTTGTGGAACATCTTAGTCAAAAATAATAATCTTCTTGATTGTGTTTGATCGGTATTTGTAAGAAACTATTTGGACATGAGCCAGATTTACGGACAGATCCAAGACTTGGGTACAGCAATCTGAATTTTTCTGTACTTCTTATCAGCGTTGCTTTTCCTCTGGTTTATGTTTTTATTATCTTGTACTGCTGTTTTCTACCATTGGAGCCAAAGAAAAGGTGTGCATGATTAAAATTTCTACATTCAATTTTATGAGGGTCCAAAATGTAATAGAAAAATAAATTACAACTTAATTATATCTATTTAATTTTCGAAACGTTCCTAATTAATTGCCTAACCAAAACCTATTAAATATTTCTTGAACAGATTACCTGTTTGGTGAACGGAACTTCAGTGGCTCATCATTTTGCTGGCAGAAAACTATGCGGATGCCTGCTTGAATCTGTTTTGAGATTTCCCGGTTGTCACGTTGTCCTGCTTAATTACTCCAACGCCCATCCGAACGACGGTTCGGGTTTCCGAGTGCATTACGCATTGGGAGATGACGGTAGGCAGCGCTGTTTATCAACGCCGTACTATTAATTATCGAAAAATTACTTCTTAGTTATTATTGATCAAGACCACCAAAGTCGATACCACCCCAGTACCAAAACCGCAAACATAATGTAAGCTAATCAATTCAGATCAACTGTATTCTTTGCTAATCTCTGCTACTATTTTTTGAAAACTTCTGCCGCATCGTTATATCTTTGCACAGTGTTTCAGCCGATTGTGTCTTCAAAACAAAACCACATTCCAAAATCACAGTCTTGAACATTGCCAATTGATATCTATAAGAAAACGGAAAACAGCTTACGCAGTATAATCAATCCTGTAAGCCGTTCCAAAACATCGTTCTTCGTTGTACATATAATAGTTATAATAACAGTATCCATATTTGAGGAGAGTTACTAAAGCTCCTTCTAAATCCCCCTCAAATCCTTGATACAAATGGTGCATTGAGAAAATATCGAACATCTCTCGATGACTGTTTTTGCTCTCAGATGATGAATGTGGCAATACGTCTTTCACTGGTCAAACTGGGGTCATCACTTCACCGCTGTTTCCTCTTTCCTATCCGCACAACTTAGACTGCATGTATTCTATCGTTGGCGGTCCGAATAAGGTGATTTTACTCTCTTTCCTCACATTCCATCTTCAAGGAATATCAAGCAACCATTCACTGGACGGCTGTGATAGCGACTGGATAACCGTGAGTAGTTTAAGCTGTGCATTCGAATCGGTCACGGTAGGTAAGGAAGGTCAAATACAGACAATAGTAAATTGTATAACTTTTGGAAGTTCAACGTTTTCAATCAATCAATCAGTCAGTCAACCAATCAGTCGGTCATTCCGTCAGTCAGTCAACCACTCGATTAATTAATCAATCAATCAGCCAACTCAAGGGAAGCTTTTGCAAAGACGACGATGATATTAGTGTTAACAAAATGTAGATTTTATTGTTTTGTTTATTTTAGCTATAAACGCTTGTTAAACTTGTAAGAACTATACTATTTATTTGCTAGGTCAAGTTAGCATTAACTTCTCATTTGCATGAAACGAAACTGATAGGGAGCTGAAAATAAAGATGGAAGATTGACAGGCGGATGTGAAGCGAGATTGAGAGAGGGAGGCAGAATAGAAGGAGAGAGAGAATGAGGCATAAATGATTTTTTTGGCATGTGGAGGTTAAAGATGACGGAGGGTCGGTGCGAGAAGCGAGATTCTGGAAGCAAAGGCCGGAGGCGTAGGTTCGAGGAGAGCAAACGAAAATAGTTTTTGTATCTCGTAAACGGGACCACGAGAGGCTACTAGGCCTAGGCAAACACGTGACTCTAGCGTTCTGTAAAAACTTTGTATATAGTTATTAATACACATATGTGAACAAATCTCAACTCCTAACGTCTCATAATTTTCGGATGATTCAATTCGCGGAACCCACATCCTGCGAAAGGCCTAAGACCTCAGAAGAGAAGCCGCTACTCGTTATCACCGCTCGCCATCAAGTACTCAAACAGTATCTGCAGTCGCCTGAGGTCCTCTGTCGACATAATCAGTCAGTCAGTCGGTCAGTCGGTCAGTCATTGAGTCCTACCTTCCTTCCAGCTTTCTTCATTCAGTCACAAATGATCAGTCGATCGCAACAACAGTATAAAAATGATCAAAATAAACGATCTATCAATATGTATCTTCATTTGCTTAGATATACTGCTTATCGGATGAAATTACGATGACGGACATTCTTCTTAGCAGAAGGTACTGTGGACTAAAAGAGACGCCGCTGACATTTGCATTTTCCAGTTGCGCCGTTGTGGTGCTACACTTCGACACTGATTCGTCCGTAAACCACGGCGGATTCAGACTCCAATACACAATTGGAGAAACAGGTAAAAGTAAACTCCCTCATGTTTAACCAAAAGTCTGGCTTCAGAAAGTTTCACTCCTTAAAGTCTGTTCTAACCCGTATTCCTGCCGATAGTTTTAGGGGTTTCTGACTAGGGACAGATAAAACTAAGCTTCAAGAACCCGAGAGCCATCACTGAAATACACCAACAAGCAGCAATCTGTTTAAAATCTGCTGTTCGGCGGAACTGCATTAAACCAAAGTTTGGTCTGATGTACCGTTTTATCCGGTCGAACTTCATTCGTAACCATGCAAACATGCAATTAGTTTCAGACCTTAATGCATGTGTGTAATTTTCTTGCATCTAACCTTAGATCATACCTTGATCCCCTGTGTAAAGTCATTTTGTTGTCCCTGCGGCTCGAACCTCCCAGAACAGCAAAGCAGCTAAGCTGTGGTTCGTCGGTCGTTTTGTAATAGTTTATCTCGAAAATTATGACACAAACTCCTTAGTCTCTATTTGCCTTCTCTGTGAATGCTTGAAAATCAGTTTCTTTGATCGTGGATATGTGCTATTAGGGTGCGCCTGTTATTAATATCTCTTGAGTATTCGCTGTACAATTTTGTTTTACAATTATAATGTGGATGTTTATGATCATGATATTAATGTAATGTATGTAAGACTACGAACTCGATCTGAAACGACCACAAGACCACAAGACAGACCTACGGGCTGCAATTAATAAACCCTCGGGTACTGTAACAGGTCGCTTCGTAAATGCAGAACCAGGTCCACCAGTATAATTGAAAGGTTTTGGAACGACCCAGTTTCTGACTGCAAACTGGATGCCGAAGGATCGGGACCGCAGCACGAGGTGTAACGTCGTGTATGGGGCTCCACAGCCATGGCTGCTCTACCTCTGTAATATAAATTGTCATGAGAATTAGAATTATCTGATCCAGCTTACGAACTCACAAACTCTTCATCCGTTTGGAATCTCTGCCCGTGTTTTTCGCCAAAACTGAGCAGAATCCTCTTTCACAAATCACATCCTTCTCCTCCTCTTTCACTTGCCATTCGTGCCGCTTCACTTCCAAATGCCACGCACCGTAGCCGTCTGACTGCCTGCCTACCTGACCTATCTTGACCCGGAAGTGAGTCTGATTCTTTGTGCCTATCGATTTTGTCTTTTTGACTAAACGCCTGCGAATGAGCTGGTTCCAGCGACTTAGCTTACACTGGGCGCTGTAGAAATCAAAAGTTTACATTACAATTTACAATTACGATAGTTTGACTTGATTTTCACTTTCCCGCTTCTTTTAGATTCTTTTTGTGGCCGTCGCTTTCATGATCGTCCATCCGGAACAATTAATATTCCGTGGAATTACACACATTACGGCGGCAATTTTGACTGCGACTATGTTATCAACGCCATGGAACCCAGTTCAATATCGATCACGATTTGGTCAGTCAGACTTCGAAGTTCAGTCTACGAAGACTGCCTTCCTAACCATCTTCAGGTGAGTTCTATTAAAATACTACGAATGTCATTTATTCGGCGACCGTTCTGTAAGATCAAAAAGTTCGATGCAAAAAGACCTAGGCCAAAGGTTTCTGGAGTGTCGTGCCTTTAATGCAGGGGACACCGATGATTAGGCATATCAATAACAACTCTGAAATCTGGGTAATTACAAGACGTCGGTCCAATTAGGAAAGTAATATAAGGTAAAGTTAAGCTGAAGTAAAATGAAGTCTTTCTTATCCTAAAGAATGACTCAAATGCCAAAATTATGTAGAATAGTTTCTATATTTGGACATGTCATGATCGTAACTCTATGAATGTCACAGACAGTGGTGCTTAACACGACTAAGTAATTTGCGTTGCTTCATAATACGCTTCCCCTCATTTTCGTCTTCCTATTAGAAGTGGCGCTACATGTCTTTTACCCTTTGCTGCAGATCGCGCTGCTTGTTCAGGTCACCTGTGTCAATGGCCAGCCGGCACAGAATTATAACGTAAGCCACCTATCCTGCGATCAGCACAACTCGAGCAAACAGTTCACGTTCTCTAACTGCACAGCAGTCGATGTAGTTTTTCACAAACATGCGACAGCGACTGGGAAAACATTTCTCATCGAATACACAATCACCCGACATGGTAATATTATTATTATCTTTCCAACACCTATTCTGAGTCGTCATTGCTTCAAGGATCTGGGAGTTTTATGATCAGATTACTAGAAATGTCAGCATTGGTGTACTCCCGCACACACGCAGAACCAAACCAACGGATTCCCATCCAGCGTTGACACTAGGCACCATTTTCAAGGTTCTTGGATCGCGTTGCAATGTACGACAACAATAATATTTGTCCTATAGCGTAGCACATAGATTCTCAACTTACATTAAGTCGCAACTATCTTTATCAGGTAGATTGCCATTTATGCGTCGCTTTCGAAAGGTACCTGAAAGGCGCTACTCAAAAGTCTTGATGCACACATATTGTCGTATTTCACAGCGTCGTATATTTGTAAGTGAACTAGATCTAGGAGCGTCGTAGCGTCGTTACAGATGCGTTAAGGTGGCGATATTACTGCACCATTTCGACAGGCAAGCCGCTCAAAATATGTCACCTATCATGAGATTGAAAGATATAAATCACACCGATTTATCATTCTGTGTATGTAAATATAAATGTTATGATATTGCTACATTGTTACGTTGGTTGTTTCAAATGATTTACTCTTAAACCTACACTGACCTTAAAAGGATTTATATAGTTGTTTCACTGTCTAGCTTTTTAAAGCTAAGTAATCAAATTGGAAAATTTGATTCAGTTGAAGGTACCAGCACGCATCTCTTTATCTCCTCAAATGATATAATCTCAGTTTTTTTCTTTCAGGTGATTTTGTCAATGACACTCAGTCGAGTGTAAGCGACAAGCCTGAACACTCCGTCGGCTTTTCAGTGGCGGTAATTCTTCTGGTAGTCGTAGCAATCGGCTTCGTTGCTCTCGTCCTTTATAGACAATATCGAACAAAGAATCGATCGGAGATGCTACTGCAAACAAACGAAGAAGAAACAGTTAATCTGGAGTTTGAAAATGCCACAGTAGAAGCAGGTAGAAATTCAAACATATGTTTATAGGTATCTGAACATTTACAGAGCGCCTTTTAAATGCCTGCTCAAAGCGCTAAAACATGGCTTTTTGACAGACCTTGAAAATTGTGTCTTTAGATGGGCTGAACAATTTTCTTGAGCTGTTTTGGCGAGGGGGTACTAATTTTGATTGGAGGACTGTTCCAGAAGTACGTTCGAAGTGTACGAGAAAGAATGATTTGCTGCAAGAGATAAGCCCAAGTCCAGCAGATCTCCAGGTGCTGCCGAGCGCAATGTTAATCGACCATGCTGGCTCGAGAGAGAGAACATGAAGTTGCCTGGTGTACTATGGAGCCGATTATCAAGATAATCAAGCGTATAAGTAAATGAGTGAAATAAATGTTTTGTCTTCAGGGACGTTGTTTGCAGCTTCGTCAAGTCAAGACCGGGACACCTCAAAATATGTTCCGCTGAGATCACTCAGCCATCATGACGAGTCATCATCCAGCAAAAACTCAGCGCAGTTCAACGAAGAAATGCAGCCAGTTCTCCTGAATGAATCGTAGCTTTCCTCAGAAAAGCCTCAACCTCTGTTGCCACAGCGATGGATGAAAGATCGAATGGGGCCAAAGACCCTCCGCTTGCGTTTGGTCCCGTGTGAATTCCACTGACATTCTTTGTCGTAGTTAATAATAGTTAATAGTCTTAATAGTCGTAGTTAATAGGCGTCATGACTTCTGCTTTTGCTTTCGTCTGTTGTAATCGGTATATATATACACATATTCATACATACATATGTAAACACGTGCATTTACATAGTACATACATACACAGACATACTTAGGTACATACATAGATAAATACATACGTACACACATAAATACATATATACATATATTTGCAAACATATATATTTGCATACACATATGCATACAAGATGCATAGACATAAAAATACATGCATAAATAAAATACATTCATACATTCATGCCAGTGACATGCAAAAATACATACATACATTCAAATATACATACAAAAATAACATAAATACATGCACGCTTACATACATTTATATATACATAATATATAAAATTCATACATGCACGCATACATAAATACATACCAACGTACATACTTACACATCATTGTGCATATTTGGAATTTTGAGAAGCTTAAAAAGTCTAAATACACATGGACTTTTCAACTTATTAAGCCCCTGTGCTTCAGATGGCATAATTAGTGTACCTCGATGAACCCTTTTCTGCATTGTATCCGCCCATAAACGCGATATACATACACGTCATTTGATATCCGTATGTGGGCGTACGTGTGGGAGAATAGTTACAAGGCATGTGATCTGTTAAATCAGAAGAACTGAACAACCGATAGACGCAGAGACGGCTGCAGATTTTTGCAGTTTGACGTCAGAACGTCCAATGAAATTATTGTCACCATTTGTCATGTTTTTAAAAATCATATAACAGTTACAATTACAAATTTCACTCCACAAATCAATGACAAATTATTCATAGATAAAACAGAGCTCTGTATCAACGTTGCTGTCACGCCTGATGGGTTAACGATTTAATAGTTGTTAGAATCTCCTGGTTTCCTAGAAACACTAAAATGATAATTTTTCAGATAATAATTCAAGTCAATTACCATTTATAAATTTGTCCAACTAACGGAGCTTCCATTTGATTAGCTGATTTTATTTAGGTTGAACAAAGTCAGTAATAACCACATGGAGTTACCTCATTCCTAATACACTTGAGCATGTATGGTATGATAAAATAGCAAGTCTGCAATGTACACACTACCTTTCGATTATATCCTATAGACCCAATTAATTCAACATGTCAATGTGTGTGCGCTGATTTCTGTTTCTTGATATATACGGATATTTTCCTGGACAAATGACTCTAAGGTATGATTCTCTTCTTGTGGTTCTCTGCCCTCTAGGCAGGTTCATACGTCCAATGGCGCCATTCTTCACGGTGCTGAGCATCTCTTTTCAGTCCGCTGTAAGGTATGATTAGCAAAGACAAATTCCAATCGAAAATAATAATGATACCTTAAAAATAATGAAAATAATAATATTTTCTTAATAATAATAATAATAATAATAATAAATTCCTCTCCGGAACATTGCCATCATGCTCTGAACCCTCTGGAGATGGCGCTTCTGACATTAATTAATAAATTAAATTGTTTACGTTAAAATCAAATAATAATAATAATAATAATAATAATAATAATAACAATAATAAAGGATGAAGTACGCCACCATCACTCGCACTCACACCTTTCTGGCGCTGGCCTTAGAGACCAGCGGTGCCTGGAGCAAGGAAGTTCTTGAATTCATCGCAGAATTGGGTAGCCGGACAACAGACGCATCCCATGATCCGCTAGAGACCTCGTTCTTGTTCCAGAAGATTTCGGTGGCTGTTCAACGAGGAAATGCCATCTGTCTCCCTGGAACATTGCCTTCACACTCTGAACCCTCACAATAATAATAATAGAGAGAGCGGCAGATATCTTGCCAGGGACGCCACTGTTATTGGCATCCTAGGAGAATCATACTGCGCCCGATCAGCCGAGGCCGCGTTTGCTGCCACTGAGATAGCATCCGAAGAAAAATATCCAAATATACTGCCATTCATTCACCTAACTGCTCTGTGCCCTTGACTTTTAGGGAGACACTTCCGTCTAATGTTGAACCATAGCCAACGAAACAGGCGACCTTGGACGGGCCTGTGATTGAAGTGAAAACGTCGGCGGTTTGGACAGGCGCCGAAAGCCCGACCGATCGAGTACGGTTGGCTGCAGTCAGTTACCCCATTCTGGTGATTGGCGGGTCGCTCTTCCCATCTCATCATGTGACCTTAGATGAAACAATGCGGCGGTGCGAGTAGCAGTTGGGTGTCGATTGTGCCTTGATCTCTACAGCCTCACAATGTCCCTGCGAGGATATGATTGGGCCCGTTGGACACCACGGCCTCGTCTACAGACTGGCTTTTGGGCGATACCTTCGTCATTATACCATCAATGACAATCTGGCAGGCCTTACCGAAAGCTGATGTTCGTGGCAATAAGGAGCCAGCAGGCTTGTTTCGCTCTGATGGCAAGGGACCAAATGGGGGTACAATGGTTCCATGAGTGGCTGGGAAATATCTGGCCAGGGATGCCACAGTTGTAGACACTTGTGCGACATCTTACATAGCCCACACAGCAAATTCAGCAGAGGCAGAGGCAGCTGCAGAACAGGCTGTCATACATCAAACCGAAAAATATCCAGGGCTGCCATCTACATATCTGTTTCTACCCATCGACTTTGAAACTCCCCCAGGGTAGATTTCATCCGTGAAGTTGGCCGTCGCCTTGCTACCAACTCTGGAAAGGTAGTTTTCTTTTCTCAACTCCTTTCTGTCTTTATCCAGCGCTACAATGCCATTGCTTCCCGTGGCACGCTTTCTGAAGATGCTGAGGACGATGCCTGATTTTCCAGATACCCTTTAACAGCTACTAGGGTAATTTTTGTTCCTGAGCGATTACACTTACCTCAGGCAAAAATAATATATTCTGGTGAATCATGCGTGAGTGCTATCATGCCTTTGGAAGCGATTCCATTGAAAGGCTGGGTGACCCAAGAAAAGCTTTGATGGTGAAAATTGGTCTAATTCTTGAAACTCGTTATCTAAGCAAAGCGATGGTCAAGGTAACTGACAAAAGCTAGGTCTTCTTGGTCCTTTTGGAAAAAACCACAAAACAGCGTGTAATCGTAATTGTAATCGTAAACTCGAAATTTATACAACGCCCTAAGAAAGTTAAGTCGCCGAAACCAGCTGAGCCAAACAATATCAATAGGCAATAAAGGTTTGGTTTCAGGTGAAGATCCAAGAGTCAGGCAGTCAGGCGGTTACGGTGGGTGATGTTTTGAATTGGATCTGCAGGACTGATAAGGCGAAGAAGAAGAATGAGGATAGGGTGTGTGGAAGAGGAGTGTATGCATAATACACATAGCGCAATGTCTAAACAGGGGATGTCTCATCATTAGTTGCACACCACGGAGTTTTTCAACGTTGGCGTAACATGCAATGCTAGTCTGAGGCGGTGAAGCTCTACTATGGTCGACTGCACAGAAAGACTCGCTTGCACATCAGTTAAGTGCGTCTTACATGCGTCCGGATGTTGCTGCATCTACCTATGCCTTTTATTATCGCTCCACGCATCTCGCTCTCTATAATTATGTCTCTCTCCCTATCACTCTCACTCTTCCTCTCACTTCCCTTCCTCTTGCCCTTGCCATTTCCTATCCTCTGCCCTAGCTATTCCACTTCGGACGTATGTGTATAAAAGCTGTGCCATCCTTGGAACACGCGTGTGAAAACTATCAGCCAAGCAGTGGAACCTTGGTACATGTCTTTCAAAGAATATCGGAATAGGACTTAAGCCGATACCAGTCGGATTCTTCTTTTGCCTTGGCGACTACGGAGCAGGCAGACCGAACAACGGATGTCAGGCAGTGTTGCGAACGTATTTTCTCGAATTAGGCCTATCGTCTACTAACTTTCACGGAAAAGTGTTGCCGACCTCAACGAGGCAAGTGAATGATTTCTTCTTAACTCTAAAAACAAGCTAAAAGCCGGAGCATGTACATGTAAATCTAACATTATGACGTTGCATTGTTTCGGAATAATGACACGTTGAATGTTTTGCTTGGAAGAATATTTAGCTCATAGTCTGTCTTCTAAATTGCTATTTTGTCTAAATAACGACCGAAATTTTCTTGTCCAGTGCATTTCAGAGGTAAATTGAAGGCGTTGTAAAAAATATCACAGATTAATGAACAACGTACACGCCATGGATTACCTATAAAATAATAGTCTATAATAAAATTATAGTACTATAAAAATAGTATATGTATGATTTGAGTCAAATCTTGTTTGTAAATGAAATTGCAACTGCCAATTCGATCAAGATCTGATTAGAAAGAAATTGTTGATTCGCATGTCTCTAATTTGTTTGTTTGTGTGCAATCGCTGTGCTCTCTCCCCTCTCTCTGTGTCTGTCTCTCGCTGTCTCTACCTCTCTCTCTCTCTCTATGTCTCTCTCTCTCCCTATATTCTTCTCCCCCTTGAGAAACTGAAACTGTGCCTATTGTAGCAGTAATTGTAATCGCGAATATGTGTAGCGCCTCTTCGACAGAAAATCCTCAAATGAGCTCCAAATTCTCTAGGTGCTTTACTGGTCAATATAGTGATTATCAATCCACTGAACGTGCATAGTCTAGTATTAATTTTAATTGCATTTACTTGTAGAGGGTTATAGTACAATTTAGCGTTGTGTAGCCTTCTCGATATAGTAGTCTAATCTAATCTTTGCCGCACTAAATCAAATCAACCATTATTACTGTGTTGGTTAACGAGCCAGGATTAACTTACAGCAGGCATAAGATTCAGTTTTTCATCGCTTCGGTCTTCAGGCTTCAACTTGAGCTGATTCTACTATGGCTGTCTAATTTATGGGACATGAAGCCTTTACTGTACATAATCGTCATCATATGCAAATTTAAGTGTAAATGTAAAACCTCCACAATTTCTTAGCCTCAAGTAAAGCTGAGTCCGGGATACCAGCTTAATTACCGGCGCTATATCAAATCAGGTCCGCAAGAGTCAGTTGTTTGGTCATTTGCAGTACCTGTTCAGAATCCTGGGACTCAAGCTGAGGAGATAATAATATGTAATAATTTATTTAGACATACCACTCCACAAATATTAATTCGTGTGCATGTGAGCAGTGAGTATGTTTAAGATGTGAGACTGATTGAGTGCTAGGACGCCATTTGGAGCCAGGAATTCGATTCCCAGAGTATCGTCTGCAATAGACAATAATCCATTGAGGAATCAGCTGCATGCTAAGTCACCCTAAGGAAACATTTCGTATCGGATCGCAGCAGCAACTCAGCCAATCGAAAGATCTACCGTTGAAGAGCATACATTCATTCCAATAACTCTAGGCGAAAGTATGCAGACTTAAAGTGCATTTCCTTAAATTTTACATGACTTTTAGCCTAGCAGCAAATCGTATAGACATATAGTCCTTATACATGTATGCTCTATACAAAGAATGAATATACAATGCTTATGCAAATGCATGTGGATAGATAGGGCTTACAACTGCGGGGTATATACGCCGTGTTAGCATTTCCGCCATTCCTCAAATGGACAAGTCGGTTTCCATTAACGTGTCTTCAGCTTAATTCCATCTCTTCTCAGGCCGCAAACGCATATGACAACGACACCATTAGCTGATTCAACGATAAGCCTTGCACGCATGAACAGAGCTCGGCTGTGTGCACGTACGAGTATGCATGCATGGACGTGTGCGTGTTACTGTATATGTGTACTTATGTATGTCCGCATGCATGTGCGCATGCATGTATAGGGGAGTTTATCCATGCATGTATGTATGTATGTATGAATATGTGCATGCATGTATGCATGTATATATCTACACATGTATGTATGAATTATGCTTCTAGCTATGTATGTATGAATGTATGTATGTATGTATGTATGTATTTATGTGTGCATGTATATGTCTGCAAAAAATTGCGGTTATATGCTTATGTTGTGATGCGCAAACGAACGATTACTATATATATATATACATATACATATATATGTATATATATATACTGAATGACGATGTCTTGGGACCGACAGAAATTCTGAACACAATGTTTTCGATGTCGCTATTTGCGGAGACGCTATATTGAGAAATGGCCAGAATGAGATAATCGCTGATGCGAATGCAGATGCCCCAGGAACAGGACTTTGGAATAGTTACATCGAAGGCCGGAAGAGGCGTCCTAGGAAGCAAATCACATACGAAACTGAGTGCGCTCAGCATGCTCAAACCCGCAATCGTTGGATTACAGACCAAACGCTGTACTGCATAGAGGATAACGGAACAATCATATTCATTTATGGTGTTAACAGAACCAATACAATGAATCTTGTAATAGTACAACAGCATTGTCAGACAACGCATTTCCTCATTTCTGTGTCTGCTTGGATTTCCTTCTTGGCTTTTGCCGGACTTACCCGCAATTTGGGATACATGACGACTTTACTTAGTAGCGAACATCGACTGATGCCTTGGGCATTATTACAGTGGCGCTATGGAAGTTATCGGATTATCATTACTACTATTAATAGTATAACACTATTGTCCGACACTATTATTAAGAGTATAACAATATTTCAAGCACTATTATTAAGAGTATAACAATATTATCAGGCACTATCATTAAGTGTATGACAATAGTATCAGGCACTATTATCGATAGTAGGTCAGTATTGTCAGGCACTACTATTTAGAGTACAACAGTAATGAATGTATGTATGTATGTGTCTGCTTGTTTGTCTGTGTGCACCTGCCCTATGTTTGCCTGTATCCGTTTCATATTGTTGCTAAATGACCATTTTGCATGACTTCCGGCATCGGACAGAACCCCGCAAGACAAAATCGTCGCGATCGAAAATGTCTGCAACGCGCCGAATGAAATTGTCAATTTTATTGTCCGACCTTTCGGGCAGATTATCAGCGGAAGGCCTCAGGCAACCGTACGGACTCACCGACAAAAGGGACATGCTGACTGCTACACCCTTGATGCATCTGCAACCAGAAGTAGGCGCTAAATCATGTCTGATCCACTCACTGTTCCTGCTTTGTGATGAACGTGTAGGTCTTGGGTCGTGCGCTGAGCCGCTTCTGACTCGGGAAAGAAGTAACCAATGCGATCACGCAAACAAGCAATTGAAGAGGAATCCTTGATTTTGCGAAATAGATCAATTCTCCTCCTTTCTCCGGAATGCTTTTATTTCTGTGTAAATTCTTCGACTTTGGCATACATGTAAATTCTCGTATTTCCTCGTAAATACTTTTGATTTCTCATAAACTGTGACTTCATATAAATAACGTACTTTCTGACAAATAATTTCTCACAACTAACTTTATTTACTCGTAAGTATTTGTCCTTTCTCATAAGCAACTGCACCTTCTCACAAATAATTGTGTTTCCTCATAAGTAACTTCTTTTAAATGTATGTACATTCAAATTATTGTGATTTCTCATGACTTATTTTACAAAGGGCATACTGCAGCCTTAAATTAAATTCGAGGACCACGGCAAGATTCCCTCCCTAAATGCGCCATTGTCTTCTGACCACCACCTCCTCCTACCCTTCCTCCTTCTACTCCTCCTCTTAATCTACTTCCTCCTTCTATTCTACTTCCTCCTCCTATTCGAATCGTCTGACCTACTGACCTGAACAAGGACACGAGCACTTAGACACCTAGTTTCGGCCAAATGGAATGCATTGAAGCATATAATACGCGTGTACATATGTATCTAGATAGTTATATAGCGTCTTTTAAGAGCCTTTGAAAGACGCTGATATGTACAATTTGCGTTGATGTAAATCGGTTGAGATGTACGAAGCATCTGGTCTGGACATTAGCTTATCATCCGCTCCAGAGCAGAACAAAAAGTGATTGGGATAAAGCAACAATGACAGAGAGGCAGGCATTTATAGAGGGACTAGACAAGGCAGAGACAGAGACAGAGAATGAGACTGAGACACAGAGAAAAAGACACACACACAGAGAGAGATGGTTGGAATGAGTATATAAGAGAAGTGCGAGTGAGGAAAAGGAAGATACAGTTTAAGATAAACTGATAGAGTGAGAGTGAAAGTTAGAATGAATGAAAGTAAGTACACAAGAAAGTGAATACATACTTACATACTTACATACATACATACGAAAGTATGTACCTATGTAAGAAGACCAGACGGACAAACATCTATGAGGACTGACAAGAAAATAGAGACAAAGAGAACCAGACAAAGAGTGTCTAGTACACAGACATCAATCGAGAGAGAAAGAGAGACAGACAGACAGAGAAAGAGAGAGAAAGAGAGAGAGAGAAAAAGCATTGCGATCTCCAACTGGAAGATGAGAAGTAGGTCAGCATCTGCTGTCGCTGATTCTATTACGGTCCACGGAGAATAGGGGAATGGTAGGAACGACTTCTCCACATGTGTCAACGCTTCCATCATAATGTACGCTGACATCGAAAGACGGACTAACGATACGACCAGCCATACACAATGCAAACTGGCTTAGACATGCGTATATCACAGTAACCCCGTCTATGTGTGTATGCATGTAGGCATTACGTATGTAATGCATACATGTATATATATGCATATATGCACGTATGAGAAATGGCGATTGAGACATATGATGGACGTTTTTATATCATCAAAAAGCTTAGAGTAAGAATCATAGATTTACGATCTTTATTCTTGTAATATTTAAATATGTCTTAAGGTATATAGGCCATAGAGTATTAGTATATATCTCTGGAAATATATATACTGTACATATATACATATACTAAATCCAAACAAATATCGAACTCGTATATCACTTACACGCTTTATCTTTAAACATTATCGCATTTCTGATTACATATTTGGCCCACAACGCACACATATTCAGAATTTGGTGCAGTTTGGGGAACGCCAGTTGGGTAAGGCTTACTTACTTACGTGAGTAAAAATCAGTTTTCCAGTGGGTACTGGTCAGATATATAACAGAGTGGTCCACTAGTAGCTCTTGGTAGCTGATTTCTAATCGAATATTACATTACATCTCATTTACACTACATTTACATTGTCTTTACGTTGCATTATTCTTGTAGTCTGAAGTCTTCCGCTATGTTTCATCGCGGCCACAGTCGGTTTTTCATTCCCGGTTGTCTGCTCCTGTTCCTCGGTCGTTCCATCTCCACGCCGCTGACGTCTCTTAGAGTTCGGTCTCTGGCAGCTCTTAACACCGGGGCTGTACCGTCAACTTCCCTTGACGTCTCATGCCCCATGGGTTCCTGCCGCTGGTGTGATCTCCGAATGGATCAGACGACAAGGTCCAACTCTTTGCCACTCCTCATCCTCTGCGGCAGCGCTCTGCCACCTCGGCTACGTCTTCCAACGCTCCACTGGAACAGGGCGAACACCGGACCTCACTTCCGACTCAGGCCTCTTGTCGAGCAACGGAGTGGTGCTCAGGTAAGAGACTTCCCTTCAAAGAGAAGTTCTTCTGAGGTCGCGGTGGCATCACCCGGCAGCAGATTTCATTCCGACAATAAGAAAAGGAAGATCTGGGACGTCAAAGGTGGCAGAGGTGGAGCGCCAGTTGGATCCAAGGATCTTGCAAAGCAACAGCTCGTCGAGAGATTTGGATTTCGCTCGAAAGATCCTCCTCGAAAGACGCACTCGATCGATCTGTTGCAGCGACTGGCCTGGAGGAACATACGGCTCAGTAAGGAGCAGCTAACACCTCAAGTGTTGACGGTCAAGCGACAGGAGAGAAGGGATTTGCCGAAGGCTGACCCAGTTAACGTTGTTCCTCAGGCTACATCACCTCATCGCTGGGCCGTATTCTTCATCGGATGATGACCCCCGAAATAACTTCAAGAAATGGCCTATCATCTTAAGGAAGGCGTTGCTGATATCAAACTTCGGATGATCTCCGGAAATAACCTCTGGAAATGTACTATAGAATATCCAACCTCGTGAAACAGTAGTTGAACGACCTTATGAAAACAAAACATGAGAAACCGACATAAACCACAGCCGTCTGACTGTCTACCGTCTGACCCTTCGATCTTGAACTGGAACCCAACCTAACCTCACTATCCTACCGATTTTGTTTTGACTAAGCGTCTGTTAATAAGCTGGTACCGCGATTTAGCTTCCTTTGGGCGCTGTAGAAATCTCGGGATTAATATTACGATTCAAAAAGAACCATCGAGAACCAACCTTTGAAAAACAAATCCAACCTTTGAAAAACAAAGTTCCTGTAATAACCAAAAAAGACAGGAGATAACAGCGAAACAACGTTCCTCTAATAACCAAGAGAACTGGAGATAAAGTTCCTCTAAGAACGCTCATATATGGCGCTTCAGTGCAATCGCTTTCCACAGCACCTTTGCCACTAAGTATGACATCAACCGTTTATCTATTCCGGAAATATTCTGTCCCCGTGGTCGGATTAAACTCTGTTTAAATTATATCTGCGTAGCACTCATCTGAGGGCATTGATTTCCCTGGGCGAAAAAGACCTAAACGGAAGCGAAGTGGGACAGTACAAGCACCGACAGTCTGCTAGAAGATAAGGACATTTTAATAAATGAGTTTGTTGTATTGCACGATAGCTTCTTAATATCTGAAGTCAATAGGCTTAGATATGCATGGTTCAGCCTGAATGCGGTGTTATTCAATGAATCCTTAGGGGTAGCAGCTGTGAGTTACCCTCATCTGTGGTTCAGCTGATATGTCTAGACTAGATTATCCTGCTACAAATCCATCGAGGTCGTACTTACGTACTGTAGATGCCCCTCGTCTATAGTTCATTCGAAACTATAAATCCCAGGGGTGGCAACCCCAAGGAGATGTTCATGGTCTTTGGACCAGTCAAGATAAGGTGTCCCACATCTATATATCCCCAGAGTATGGCATTCGCGGAATTGCTCCTTGTCTGTGGATCCGTTGATATAGAGTAGCCTCTAATTCCTCAGAAGGTGGACACTATGGGGTAACCTCAGGTCTTGGTTTAGTCGTAATTGGGTATTGCTCTATAAATCCCTAGGGGATAGCTGGTATACGTTGTTGATCCTGTTCTGCGGTTCGTCGAAGGTCTCAGGAGCTGGTATTGGCGGAGGTGTATGTCTTTTGCGGTTTCTTCTTCGAAGAACAAAAAATAACCCCAGCCCTACTCCAGCCAAGACCAACACCGACCCAGCAACGATCACGGCAATCGCCCAGTCGGGAAATTCCGACCCGGATTGCGTGCATGACATCATGTCTGTCGATATGACGTAGTTGCTGGAACATTTGGTGCAGTAGACAATCGTCTGATTCTTGTAGCACTCCTCGCAGCTGGAGATTTCATCGACACATTTGCGACATACAGACTCTTCCGAAGAGTTCGTTGAAAAGATGGCTGGTCCTTCATGATTGCCAAAGCTGACCAAGCCAGCTGTTCCTGCAGGAATAAAATACAGTACTCAGCGAAGGTTAAGTTATGGTAGGTTAGGTTAGGTTAGACTAGGTTAGGTTAGGCTAGGTTAGGTTAGGCTATAGGTTAGGTTGGGTTAGGTTAGAAGTTAGGTAATTTGAGACGAGCTCATGATCATATCTCCTCTCGTTTCGCCTTGTTTTATCTTCTGACTTCTATAGAGCCGCTATGACAATGCATAAGACATCAATCGCTGGTTGCTTCAAGGAAACCTTAGGTCCTTAGCCAAGAGCGTTGAATAAGTCGGGTCGAATTTCGATAGGTCATAGAAACCAGATATGCAGCTAGGAATGATAAAACAGATGACTCTCGAAGTCTCTTAAAAGTGGATATTAAAGATTAGATGAGAAAGATGTAGTAAAAGTTAAGAAAATATAATGAAATATAAGAAACCGAAGAGAAGAAAAGAAAAGATAAGAAAACATAAGATAAGATAAGACAAGAAGCAACAGACAAAATATGACAAGATAAGATATTCAGTGACAAAAAGCAGACTAATAAATAACCTGTCTCTGCCACAATTGTCGTCGTTGTCGGCGCTGTCGTCGTTGTCGGCGTTGTCGTCGTCATCATCTCAGTCATCGTCGTCGCTGTAGAATTAGATGCGTCGAAAGATCCGTTAGCACATCTCTGAAGGCAGTCTCCCTCTGATGAACAACTGATACACGGCTCTCCGCAGGATAGCATAGTATAGGTCTTTGTCGCTGTTTCCTTTCGATAGGAAGACACAAAACACACAGCCATGTATGTATCTATGTATGCATGCATGTATGTATATATGTATGTATGTATGTATGTATGTATGTATCCATGTATGTATTGTATGTATGTATGTATGTATGCATGTATGTATGTATGTGGTGTATTTATGTATATATGTATATATAGACATATATACATATATATATATAATATATATAGGCCAATATGTATGAATATATGCATCAGTGGCGGCTCCACGATTGCTTGATTGGGAGCAAGAACATTTCCAGAGGGGCGCCAATTTCTGGCAACCCAACATGCACGGGTATGGTCTGAAGGACGCGGGCATATAACCAAGAGGGGCGAACCGCCCCATCCCACGCCTATTGCTAACTGGTATGTATGTAGGCCTATGTAGCCTATCCACATAGGCCTACTAAGGCGCTCCAACATGACAAACAGTTCTAAAGAGATGCAGCGTAAGATAAGCCGAGAATGTATGAGTGTAGCTGGTGTGTGTATGGGCCCCTGTATGTATATGCATAATATGATTATTTATATATATAGCGCTGTTTCATAACATCTCAACACTCATTTCGGAATGACTTCGCTATTGTCACTAGTTCGATGATGGCGGTGCAGGTGATATTGCTGGTACAGCTGGTGTTGGTGGTGATAATCACAACGAAGATGTCGGTGATGAAGATGGTGGTGACGACGACGATGAAGAAAGTGATAACGAAACTAACTTTTTCAGTCGTTAGTCCAACTGCGTCGTGGTTGATCACAGTTGACAAAAGTAGCAGAACGAAATTTCTAACGAGTTGAACAATTTCCATTTTCTTGTAGAAATTCTTCATAAAGCATGTCAGTTAAGAATCGTTGAAAGTCCTAGAGTCCGTTACGTTCATCTAAAACGGCTCAGAAAGTGACTGTATTAAACGCCTACGATTCTTCGCTAAGTCGATGGATATAATTTATGGCGTATTAACAAATTCATTAATTACTTACTTACTTAACGTTTTTAGGTCAGCATAAGTGTATGCCGTTCACCACTTCGATTAGGCCGTAAAACTTTAATGGGTGCCTTACACGATTGTGTTTGAAACAATTGCTATAGATTGTATATACGTTTCTCTGCCAGGCTAACTTTAGTAAAATGCTACCGCATTCTTTTGAGTTAATGCTTTGTTGCAGTGTGATTAATTATGGCTCAGCGGAATTAACCACAGTACAGCGATAAGACGGTGGAAATTTGAACAGAACGCACAAGTCTGGGTCAAGAAGTCCACGTATGCGTCAGGCCGATACTAGACCATAGCGATTATCATGCTCGTGTGAACATGAGTGCTGTTGAATTAGTACAGCTATTGTTTACTTAGGTCGTTGAAGTTTAAAGTGTGCAATTCGTCTCAATAACTGTTGAATCAAACTGAACTGTGCATTGGTCACCGGCGTTGCTATCTCGCTGTCTTGGCAACAATCCTATATAGGCTCCACGAGTCCTAGACATGTTCCCATACGTAGGTCATCTGAAGCCCGTGTAGAATATTGTTATATTCTCAATATATCTGCAACAGGTGTCATTACTGTTGGAGAAGGACTGAGATACAGCATGGAGGCATGAACCCAGATTTTCTGACCTTGTGCACAGTCTGTTTCTTGCGGCCTTGATTTGGTATGAAACCAGTGAATAAGCTGCACGTCTCCCTAAAGCGACTCTTGTGTGACGCTGAGAAATTTTGGAGGTTTACATTTACAGTACTTGCGATAAATAACTAAATGGATATAACTTTTAAGGTTTCTAACTTATTTTAAGTTAATTCTAAGGGTAACCGACTTAGGATGCAACAGATCCACCCCAAATCCAATGCCAAAAACCACCTGATTTCTGAATAACAATTTATTTGTAATACCGTAGACAGATAACACAACTTAATATATAATTCTCTTTCATTAACTGACCAAATTCTGTAGTAAGAAGACATAATTTCCAACTAAAAACTACTCACGATGAAACGTCTAGCACCTGCACTTCTGCGCTCCTCAATTCACTTACATAATTTTAACTAAATCGATCTGATAGCTCTGAACATTCGTAAATCCAAAAAGTCAAACAGACTTATGGAAAAAATATATATCAGACGACATTCAACAGCTAGACAGATAAAGACAGAAGAGCAGACCCTTGAACAAATCACAACAGGCAGCAATCGGTATGAATCATAACCAACTTCACTTTCTGAACCTTGGCATATAAGCGTGGCCAGACCATTTCGTCGCCACATGACCACAGCACCGATGAGTACTCGGGACACAGCACCAAATGCAAATTTTTTGCATGAAATTTATTAACACGATTCAGGACGTTCAAATCAGTACATTGTAGAACATATCTCACAGCTTAGAAGAAACCAAACTTGTCCACAGACATAAATAGGCCAATGGACTGGATAGGCAAAAACGATGACTTCATGATCTTTTCAAGCAATCAGAAGAAAGCTAGGACAGATGACAGGAAGTTTTCTGGGATGATGTTTGGCGATGAACACTCTACAATGCAAATCATCAACACAATCGTAACAATAAACAACCAGGAGAAATTAACAATGAACACAATACAGGTTCTGTAATGGTTAGGGTAAATTACCTAAGTTAGGATGTTCCATCTCCAATTGTAAGTGCATTGCTAAAGCTTAATACCAACCACAAGTAAATTACCCAAGGTAAGATGTGTGCCACAGGTAGCAAGGCAAGACAAGGTAGACACAGCAAAGGGAGGTGCTTGGCAAGGTTAGGCAAATTCAGCCAAGTGAAGTTAGAAAAGACTCGTCCCCTAAAAAAGCATCAGCTGTAACAGACAGACTGCGATTCTTTAGAACTCCAATGTCAGTTAGGCTACTGAGAAGCGCTTTAGTGAAATACTTAAAAGGAGCTGCACAAATGTCCTGATGCATGCCAACATAAAAAAGCCAGTAAAGCTAGTCTCGACATGCCTGAGCTTCTCTTTCACTCTCCTGAAGAGCTCGAGCAAGGGCTTCGTCATTTTGTTCTTGCACAAGATGGTCCTCAGCCCTAGCACTGTAAAACGAAAAATAAAGCAAGTCCATAAATGCTCAAATTCAAAGTGCATCCAGAAACATACTTTAAAATATACAATTCTGGGTGTTGTCAGTGGAGGACTCTTGGATCTTGACCTGGAACTGAACACTTCTGCCTATCGGTTTTGTTTTGACTGAGCGCCTGTGAATAAGCTGGTCCCCATGACGTGGCTTTCGTTGGGCACTGTAGAAATCTCGGGATTACGATTACAAAGACTCAAAAGCTTTGGGATTCTACGTCCAGTTCCTTACATTCTGTCATTCTGATGAACTCGTCTGTTGCAACTTGCTTACCCACCACAGCCGGATTTCTGGTTCTCCCAACCTAAAGAATTTATACTTGACTTGACCAACTGATTACGATCTTTTATTCTGACCACCGACTGAAGCCTCGTGCATTATGATAAAGGAGCTTTAGATGTCATCAGATTGCATACCGTGCCACTTACCCTTAAAGACTAATCTACAGAGAACTGCTAGAGCAAAACTGCACCAACTGATGGGACAAGAGCATTTTCTATCATAGGTTGAGCAAAGACCGTGCAAATACATGCAACTCTTGCTATAACTTGACTGACTAGCGATCTTTTATTTAGAGTGGCAGGTAGGGAATGGATCCCCAACTGCAACTCACGAAACTTCAGTCATCTTGTTATAAGTTAAAGAATAAAGAAGGTTCCAGTGATGAAGAACAAGTAGAAAGTGATTCTAAAGAATCATTATTTTTCTTATTATTATTATTTTTAATCAGATACTTCCATCGCATTAATTTATTAATTCACCTCAGAAGCAACCATATTATCAAACAAGGATCATAACTAAAGCAGATTCAATGTATGCATGTATCAAGGCTTAATATACCGCCTGGTTAAGTACCTTCGAAACTGCAAAAATAAACTCAGGTGTATACATACTTGGAATTTGTTGGAAATGACTCATTGTCTTGCAGCGACAGTGCCATTGCTTGTCTCAGTGCTTCTTCCTCAGACTAAAGCAAAACAACATTTATTTCATCTAGAGGCATTAATGTTTTCAGTACAAGGCATCAACCAACACATACCTATACAGTTGATTTTCAGCTCAACTTATTCTAATGTCTTTTCACTAGACGTTTAATTCAATGCGGAACGAAAACAAAACTCAGCAAAGACATATTTCTAGTTCACCACTCACCAAGCCAGGTGCCTGAAGGGAGTTAACCTTAGCAGCTGTCACGCGAACTGGAGTATTTCTATAAATAACACATCAACAAGTCTTCGCATACATGTTGCAAGTACGTCAAGGTGATCAACCAAGTGCAATCCTGTTTAGCAGGTTGGTCTGTTGGGTAGAGTTTTGGGTCTGTAATCGAATGATTGTAGGTTTGAGCCACCTGAGCAGATTCCGTGCAGTGAACCTCGACTAGTTGTTTGTGCACACCTCAGATTCAGATTTACTGAATCTGAGGGGTGTAACAAGTGCAATAATTAAATAAATAAATAAGTAAAGGAAGAGAAGTGCTAGAAACCTTTTGACAACCACACTTAATGAATGGTTTGCCCATAACCCTGGAAATTGCTAGAAGTGGCAAGTGTGTGATGGATAAGTAAGTAAGTAAGTAAGTAAGTAATTTGTTAACACACCATATGTCCATTGACTGAGAGAGGAATCGTAGGCATAACGGCTTAAGTCCAAGTCTGTATTTCATACAGGGATCAAGATAGAAACAGACAGAGACTGAGAAACAGACCAACACAGACACAGGCAGGTAGACAAGGACCAGGACAACAATAAGAAGAGAAAATAACAATATAATATTAAAATAATTTAACAGAAAAGAATAAATATACAAATAATAATTAACAGATACAAATCAATCGACGGCTTTTGAGTTTATTTTAATTAAACATTGTTCTCTACCTGTTTGTGTTAGGACCAGCAACTGATGGAGCAGTTTTCTTCGGTGCTTTGACAGTTTCTTTAGCTTTTTCATGTCGCTCAATGGCGGCCGCCCTGCAACGGAAAATCCCTTTGCTCATTTACATAAAGAGCGCAAACCCTCACTGCATGTATGCAGTTTACCACACAGAAACATCAAAGTGAATGGGTAAATTTCAGTAACATAGGGAAATTTCAATAAAAGTTGGGAAAAAGTTAAAATTAACAAATGACAAGCAGTACATGTATGTGAAATATTTTTATAGATGTCAGTTTATCTTTATAAATACAAGTACAATGAAAATATAGAAACATGGCAATGCCACATCCGTATCATGTTCATGATGGCTCGATTAAGCAGAACCTTTGTCCTTTTGGGTCTGCCTTTTGTAACCACGGCACAGACAACTCGTACGTGTTGTCATTATAATGTTATTATTGGATTCAGCAAGTAAAAGAACAAATGAATGAATGAATGAATAAGATGTAAGCAAGACAGGTGTGATCAACTAATTGGCTCCATGTCACAAGTAAGACAGACTGAGAGAGAGATGGCAAACGTAAGAAAGTTGATTAATGTTGACAAAATAAGCTAAACAAACCCTGAGTTGGAAACGCTGCGCCCAGTGCCCTTGTAACCCGTGCAGTGGTGGTCCATCTCATGACGGTGCTTCAGGCAGTAGTTCTTGCGACATGTTGAACACGTAAGAGGAACCAACTGCAGAACATAGCACAACATAATCAAGTATAAAGATAAATAAGATAAAGGTAACACATTAACGAAGTATAAAGATAAAGGTAATAAGATAAAAGATTAAAGGTAACACACTTATTAGCATGCCTCTGTATTCCCCTCTTACGTACTTCTCTGAAGTATTGCAGACTTGGCTTCCTAACTCATCAAAATAAGTACACGGTAACAATTACTGTGTGTTGCGCGATTAACTGCTAGACTGTCGTGGCAATTTTACAATTTACATCTACTGTGCGTTGCAATACTTTCCTCCTCTCTGATTTATTTTCTGTAAGATGACTCACCAATTTAATACACTGATCTGAAGTTCAAGATTAACTGGAGCTACTTTTGTTTGCCACTAACTGGAGACAGTGCATCAGATATCATCACATGGAACTTTCAAGACCATGACAGAAACTTATTTTATATGAGACAATGGCCTACCTCTTTCTGCTTACATCCTTTTAGAGAACATCTGTTGCTGTAGACCTAATTTAAAGAAAAAAACGTAAATAACGCAAATAAACACCAATAAGAGCTCTTCAACTCAACATACAAGAGTTAACATTGAGAAGAACTCTGCACAAACCAGAAAAACAATCTTCAATTTGAGCACAAGATCATCAGAACTGTTAACAATAGCTGAAGCTAAAATGCAGCTATTCTGAAACCACCCATAATGTCTATTAGGTAGGACAAGGTAAGCATGACGTAAGGTAAACCCGTAGTCACTGAGTCTATCCGGACAGACCTTTTGTAATTTACCACATTACAGACTGCTATGAATGGGTATAATTGGATCTCTTGGGCATCCCAATTCGACGGCCCAAAGCTTTGGAATTCACTGCCCAGTTCTTTCCATTTTCTCAGCTGTTTAACGTCATTCAGGTCTAATCTTAAGACTCGCTTGTTTCAAATTGCTTACCCATCACAGCCTGACTTCTGGTTTTCCTCACTTATCAGATTTTAACCACGTTTCTCCCATGGATTATGACTGTTGATTACGGTTACACAAAAAGTGCACTGTGATGATGGAGCTACAGGAGCCATTGTATTAGAATGTATGGTGATTGTTTGCATGTATTCGTTGCCAACTATGCTTCTCCAATGGATCATGATTCTTGGTTACAGCATCACACATAGACCATCAACTGAAACCTTGTGCACTGTGATAATGAAGCTATAGGAGCCATTCTATTAGAATGTATGGAGATTGTTTGCAAGCATTCGTGTTTGGACTTCCTGGGATGATCTAACTAACCTTTCGTCGCGTTTGGGCCCTTTCCGATTGGCAGTCGTTGTCAATATGAAGACCAACTACGGCGTCTGGCAACTCGCCAGCCTTCAAGGGTACTGGAGCATTGCAAAGCGGACAGACTGGTACCTGGTTGTTCTGTTAGCAAAGCACGTAAACACCTTTAACGTTCTTTTCATACCTTCTTGTCCTGCACAAAACTTAAACTGTTTGTTAGATGTTTGCATAACTCTTGTTCCTAGAACATTCAACTTGGGAAGTTAAAATTTGTAGGTCATGGTTTCAAATATATCCCAAAACACATTTATCACTGCTTTATACATTCTAATGGTAAAATATTTTCAGGCCGTTTAGGGGACTGATTAAGATAATAACAGTTATTTGAATGCTTCTATCATTAACTTCACCTCAAACACCTTATTATTATTATTATTATTATTATTAAACAAACTTCACTTCAAACTCGAGGCTAGCACTTGGTGTAACAGTTTCAAACAAAACTTGTATTTTAACAGAGAAATAAACAGTGTTGCTTAAATGCTGCAATGACCTGTAGAAAAGGTTCCAGTTACAATCAGTGGCAACTTGGCACACAACTGGAGAGATGTTTGAAACTACAGGCTGAGCCACCATTGCCTGGTGGGCGACATATACGTTTAATGAGCATTAAACATGTAGTTTAACTAGAATGCCTTAGATGCCTTGGATTTTAGTCTTTCCGGTTACTGCCAAATTCACATAAAATAAATCAGTTACATATTTGCAAAGAAATGAAAATTTCTGCTTACACGTCTGTAGGCTTCAGGACAGTTGTGTTGAGCATAGGTGTAATGGTGTTTGCTGAGAAAAGTTAACAAAATCAGTAAACATTTTATATTTGATGCAATTAAAAGCAAAAAGAAAAACACTTCAAATTACTAATTGTAAGTACACAGTACTATGTAATACAGTAAACTAGTCAGGAATCCAATGCCAGGAACCTCTGCTGCAGTGGTTTGGTAGTTAAAATTTCTTTTTAAAATTCTGACATCGGAAAATTGCTGCAGAAAATTTTGTAAATACAAACAATTATAACTATAATCTGGTTAAAGCACCACATTTTTAAGGTTGTAAATTTCTAGCAATTAAATGCTTAAATATATATGTAAATTACAAGAGCACATGTAAACTCTAATTTAATACTAATAAGTGATAATGATGTTATTCACTGCTTACCAGAATACTTTTTGGCATGCATCACACTTAACAGGCAGAAAATCTAAAACACATTTTGCCACAATTGTATTTTAATAACTGATTTTAATAACTCCAGCATAACAAGAGACATTCAGCATAGAATATTATGAATACAATTCTCAAAAAGCAAAATGGTCCCAAAATAGCAGTAACGCATTAATGGTATTTGGTAAACATGTAGAATCGGCCCTTGCGATCGCAGATATGGCTTTTAAGTATGGCGCTCCCAAGCGGCCAGTTCTACATGTTTACCTGGCATTTTAACACAGCCAATAACTACCACTGACAAAGCATATATTCAACGGAATTAAACAGATAACAAAATTTCACATAAAACTGTGTACCAATCGAAAATGTATATCTTGTTTTCGATAAACTCATGAACATAATCAACTTACCCAGCTGGTTACAAGACGCCACGGTACAGTTTTCTCCAAGATCAGGAAACTCCATCGTTACAGTATAAACCAAGATCTTTACACCAAAACTGCTGAACAGCCACGGAATAATTTTCTGATGTTACGTTCACTAAATATCGTTTGCTTCTGACTGTTTTTATTGAAACATTTGCGATTTTATATTGTCAGTTTCTGTTTACTCATCATGACAAAATTAGATCCTAAGATCACATGACCTGAACGGAACCGGAAATAAAGTTAATGCAAGTCATAACACTAACTCTGGGTAACGTTTTTGCACGTTCCACCGAAGTTTGAAATTTCAAAAATTTAATTGGCCCGATATCACGCTATATGGTTCATTCGAAAAGGCGAAACAAATGTTTTAGAAGGGCTCGGCTTAAATTTAGTATACATTTGGGACATAGATATTATGGCCAGCTTAATTATATTGTGGACGCCAGGATGAAATACTTGAGTCACCATAACTTTCCGTAATTTGATCCGATTCTGGTCGAATGTAGTGTTATCTAATTTGATCTAATCTGGAAACTTATAATGAGCCGATGCAAGAGTACATCATTATCATTCACCATCAATTAATGATTGATGACGTCTTATTTTTGGTCGGCATTCCTTCACAATCGTCGATCCCTCCATCTGGATTGTTACCTACTAGGTTATCCCCTCGTGTTCGCGACTCTGTTTACCAATATTATCTTTTGCTCTAAACTGAAAACTTATTTACCTCTTCCAATCAGTTTATAAATAGTTCTGAATGCTTCCTGTTGTCCGGCTTTAATGTGCGCTTCTGAACTTTGCAAGATGGTTGTATTGTATTGTATAATCTAGCCATAAACCCCACTCTACCCTATTGCAGGCCTACTGTTAGGGCTATACGTCAAGCATTCTTGCTCTCAGTCGATATTCATCTGAGGTTCTCGATAGGTCAGGAAACTATAGATTATGTTAGCAATTTCCCATACCTGGTAAGTTTTATGGAGAAGGATGGAGGCGTAGAGATGGATGTAAAGACAAGGATTGGCAAAGCTGCATCAGTTTTTCAGAGAATGAGGACAGTATGGAGATCAGGAGCGTTGAGAAAAGACGCAAAAATACAGTTGTACTCAACATTGGTGTTGCCTGTGGTGCTATATGCGAGTGAGACTTGGAAGACAACGGTGAAGACAACAAAACAACTGAATGTCTTTCATAGGAGGTGCCTACGATCCATACTGGGCATCTCATGGAGGGACCACGTCAGAAATGAGGAAGTGCTGAGAATGGCGGGATCGCAGGATCTTGAGCATATCATCGCGGGAAGAAGAGGAAGACTGGCCGGACACATTCTTAGACTATCGAAGGAGAGAATTGCGAGGACGGCGATAGATTGGGTACCGGAGGGTGGAAGACTCAAAAGGGGATTGCCGAGAAACACTTGGAGGCGAACTTTCAGAGGAGATCTGGAGCGGATGGGATTGGACTGGGACGAGGCGATGGTGATGGCTGGTGAACGCGTGGAATGGCGAAGGCTTGTCGACCAATGCTCCGATCGGAACAGGAGGACCTAAGTAAGTCTAAGTAAGTCTCGAAGGTATACATAGGGCTATTCACACAGCCATGTCAAAATTAAGCATGGCGTATTTACAAGTGCTTACTTAATAACTTTCTTACTAAATAAAAATATACCCAAACAGCCACGCGCGTTTGGCTCACAAAGACCCACAGTTGGCCCCAAGCTGTTTCCAGTGGCACAGAGCAGATCAGTTATAAGCGCAATGAACTTTGCTTTTTTGGGACGAGGTCATAAACATAGTGTTGGTGAAGGATCCCACCCAATAAATTCATTGAAAAATGCGCAGAGTCGAGGTCATATACTCGCCATAGAAAAATGTGTACATTTACATATATTATTCCGTGCCTCTGAACCCAAACATCGGTTGGGATATTTTCCGTTGATCAGAGAATTCAACGCCTCTGGCAAGGGAGACAATTTTCTGTATACAAAACTGGGTAAAAATCATTGAAAATATTCAGGAAAGATGTATGTAATGGCCACAGAAATATTCGAATATAAACAATGGTATCTTAGAGTTCTACTCGAAGACAAGTTACATGTGTAGCAGTTGACGATTGTTTGCATGGAAATGCATAGAATGGCGCTACAAAATTTATGCACCGCAGCTAAACATTCCGGTTAAACTTGATTTATCCAGCCAGGCGATAATACGTTCCGATTGGTTACCTTAATTTTGTGTTTTATTTCTCGCAAAATGTCTTCTTCGTCTCTGAGTTTACAGCTTCAAGATTATCTTTCAAAAAATACGAAATCCTCATCGGGTAGTAATGGTTCGCATTCAGTATTTGGCGGATTTTCTATATTTGGACCAAAAGAGTCGTCGAGCAGTAGCCAAGTGGACGATAACGATAATGGGTGGATGACCACTGCCCAGAGTGACCCTCTACTTCCCAGCTTGGTGAGACACCCAACTGTTTATTTTACTAATATGTACAGTTCTGTTGTTACTTAGATAATTAATTACCGTTACTTCTTTACAAGTGCCGGTTACATTCGCACAACTTACATAGGCTAGTTTATTTATTTGTCCGTGACCCATAGACTACTGTAAAGTAAGGACTTTCGTATTTGTTCAGTAAATTTATATAGCACCTTATAAAGGTATTTACTCAGAAGCAATCTCAGCCAGTCTCGGCAAAAAGGAACAGCTTTTATGTGTTCATGAAAGGTGCGTGGTGTTTCTAGTCAGAAGAGATATAGCGGCTGTTTGTGGTGTTTTTTTGCAGACAAAAAAACAGAGAGTCCTCGGCTTTGTCGGTTGCCTTCTTATGGGAACGTTCTGCATATCACTTGTAAGTTATTGTTTTGTTCCTGTTCTAGTACATGAACATTTTAATAGATTAAATATGTTCAGTGCTCACTGTGTAAGTAAGCATACATTTTACATACATACATATACTTTCATGCATATAACATATATATACACACATATATACATACATACATACTTACATGAATACAAGCCATTTGTTTTTGTATCGTGTATTAAAGGTACAAATGTGTTTTTATTACAGGCATCGTTATATGTTCCATTCCTAATTCTTAAGGCAAGAAAGTTTGCCTTGTTGTACACGATGGGCAGTCTGTTCATCATAGCAAGGCAGGTATCCAATTTCCAAGTAAATCATTTCCTACATCCACTCTTTACATTCTTTTAACATCTTAATTTTGTCATATTTTGTCCAGTAACGTTTATTCCGGAAGGCAGAACAAAACCTTGATCTAGCACACTTGATGATAATGTAAATTCTGGAATGATGTGGTTGGGAGATTGGCCCAAGGTTTACATTCAGAAGAGATTTTGTGTCAGATTAATCTTGAGGTCAGATAGGTAAGCAAGTTGAAACCTCTTTCCACTTTCTTACCCATTATGGCCTTGTCTCGGAATTTCCTTACTGGTAGATTTCGATTGGGCTGCTCGAAAGGATTACGGTTTTTCCTACAGTTTCATTTGAAGCGGCTATCAGCTGATGCTTTATGCATCATCATGATCCATGGGCCAAGAGCCCGTAGGTGTCCACTGCATGATTGTCACTTGTCTCCACAGTTCCTGATCTTGTGCTGTTCTTATCAAGGCGTGCAAGTCTTGCTTACACCAATCCCTTATATCATCTGTCCACTCCCTATTAGGTCTTCCTCGTCTCCCATTTCCGTCCATAATTCCCATCATCACGCTTTTTATTTTGCTACTGTCATCCATCCTGCACATATGTCCAAACAAGCATAATTTCCTTCTCATTAATACTTGTATTAGATCTTCTGTGCTCAGTCTTAAATGCATTGCAGTTATAATATCAGCATTGTGGAAGTTACCAGATTAGATTAAAATAATGAGCAGTCATCTTGTGTTTGTAGTTTTGCTCTGCTCTGGGGCCCAGTCAACCACGTTAAGCATCTGTTGTCGACCGAGAGACTTCCGTTTACGACTGCCTACTTTGGAACGATGTTTGCAACATTGTACTTTGCTCTGTCTGTGAGTCTGTTCGCATGTCTTCGTTTTTTTGCCATTGTGGTTTGCTTTGAATTTGAGTAGAGAGCTGAAAACATTCTTAACAAACTCAGCCACTGTTTTAAGGTGCTTTAATTTGGTTGGAAAGAGTTGCTTATTGTCCATGTAATTAGTTGATCAATGGCCACGGGTGTAGGTCACTTCAACAGCTCAGTTACTGTTTGTTCAGACAGGTGGCTAGTCTTCTGAACTTTGACCTTGCTAAATATTTTTTTTTATACAGTTTAAACCTTACACATATTTACTGACTGGAAAGCTTAGGCAGAATTGAAAATTTTAATATTTTTCTTTCTATTGTTACAGCATCAACCACTTTCATTGTTTAGTGACAGGAGAATCAGATTTCAAGGTGTTCAGTGTATTTTATATTTTTTTGATTCCGTAGGTACAAAGCACGATACTTACCGTTGTGTTTGCCATCCTACAAATATTGGCACTAGTTTGGTAAGTAACTGTATGAAACAAAAGTAATAAATTTTTGCACACTATATTCATTTGTCCTGTTGAATATACAACAAATGTTACCAGAATGATATGTTTAAGATAATTTTATGTCTTTGTATCTGGAGCCGACTTTGGCTCAACACTGAGCTAATTTTGACAGCTTAGGCTCAACTCTTGGCTAATTTTGACAACTTAGGCTCAACTCTTGGCTAATTTTAACAACTTAGGCTCACCTCTTGGCTAATTTTGGCAACTTTGGCTTAACTCTGAGCTATTCTTGACATAAATTTGAACTATTATTTACATACATTTTAGCTATGTGCATTCTAAGTTTGAGATGGTTTTAGTTTAAGTTTGAGCTAATGCTGGCTTGTATTTGAAGCACTTTTTGCATATTATTGAAATAATGTTGACTTGATTTTATGTTAGTTTGGATTGTGCTAGAGGTGATTTTGGTTACTTTTGAGCTCATTACATTTATCTTAATTTACGGTTATCTTAATTTTCTGTTTGTTATGATGTTTTGTTTTTGTCTTTATGTTAGGTTTGTCGTCAGCTACGTTCCTGGTGGGCAAACTGGTCTTAAATTCTTCTCAAAAATATTTTATGTGGCTGCATCGAAAACAGTTCAAAAGACGCTTCCAGTTTAGCGCTAATGGACTGTTCTTTATGGTGTGGGTCTGAATGTTGTGAAATGGTGCAAGTTCAGCATTTATATAAATTTGTTTAGTAAAGATCTTTGCATATACTGTTGTATAAGTATGCAAGACTGTTCAATCGTATGGGATACTTTACCATAGCAGAAAATGCTGGTAACTTTGCAGGCATCGCAAGTTCTGAGACTGTAACGTGGTGCTTGATTGGTGGAGTGCTTGCCTTGCAACAGTTTGGGCTGGTTAGAATTAGCCCAGAAATTGTCACAATTGTGCAGTAAGGACTCACTGAACGTCCCATCGTGGACCAGAATTGGAGATTTCTTCTAAAATTCTAAATAATGCCTGGAAAGGGCTCTACTTGAGGGATACAGCAATGTTCACTTGAGTTTGCCAATAGGAGGAGAAGACTGGTTGTGTTAGGATGTTTAGCAAGTCCTTGATGCACAGTCGTTCTGTGTCATTGATAGTTTTAATGGGGATGTATAAATAACAGAAAACTGGAAATAATAAAAACAAAGAAAACTTAATTGTAAATATCTGTAAATGCTGTTGCAAGTGTGTTGGGGTGAAGTTTCTGAGGTGGTAAATCTGAGGAACACTGAATCCTGCACATTTCATAACCATAGAATAGTTTTTGTAACTTGGCTGCCCTTAGTGGTGCTGACTATAAGAAGAAAGCATCATACGTTCATTATCAGTCTGCAGAGTGTATAGATAGAAGCAGATGTTACTTAACATTCCTTAAACATGAACTTTTTTGAAAATTGCTACTACGTGAGTTGGTTACTGCATTGTTACCACTGCATCCAGAGTTCAACTTGTACATCAAGTAAGCTTTGGAATTTGTAGCGATACCTTAATGTTAGATCTAGATGCGTGAAAACAGCCTGGTTGTCTGGTTGAACTGTGGTTGGGCATGCACCTAGCGAGATTCCCAGACTGATTAAGTTAGGGTTCTGTTGAAGTTGCCATCAAGAATGAAATCGACTCGTGCTGACTGCATCAAGTATGAACAAAACGTGGTATTTGTTTTGCTGTAAATGTCAATATTTTATGAACGGGTGTTTTGTTGACATGTGTCTTGTATCACGAAGCCAAGTGGTTTAAAATAAAAACTTTCAGAATCAGTCTCGGCTTAAACTAGCGGAAAGTGGGTGAAGAAGAACTCTTCATTAGCCTTGGGAAATGATAGTCCTGCCACTTTGCTATGGCCAACAAGCGATAAGTCTTTAAAGCAGATAAGGCTTTTAAAGTACCTTTGCTGAGGTAAAGCGTAGGTATCACCTTTCTATCAGTATGGTTGCAATTGTCATTGCAACCTGTAATATTACCCGTTGTGCCTACCATTAGTAAAGGGTAAATTTATGGCTTCCATTTCCAAGCATTGTGATAACAGCGCTACAGAAAGTCATTGGATTAGATATCTAGATTTGTTCAAATTAATTATTTTCAAAGTAGCACAGTTTAAAGATATCTTTAACCCGCTTAAAAGTGTCAAACGATGTTCTTTATGTTGGCTGTTGGTAAACTTGCTGTAGAAAAAATCCAACAACATGTCGGCTTATCCTACAAATATCCCACACAGATTCAATTACCAGTTGTCTTGATGTTGAACTGTGCCCTCTGCAACTGAAGACTTTTCAAATTAATAGTTCTTGTTCTAAATAAATATGTCACTTCTGGACAGTTTTCAATTGCCGCACAGAAACAGGCGATTACTAATTGAAGAGTATGTTCATTCTTGCCAGAGGCCTCGGTGGCCATCGTCGTATAGTTATAGGTGTGCCTCCTTTAAATCGAAAACCACGTTAGATGTGAACATGTGGAACACCTCTTTCAAATGCGAAGACTTTGTGTTTGGGCAAGATGCACCCCTGGGCGATGGAACACGTACATATGTAGCAGTGTTCATATGAAGTATGTCATATCTGGGTCGGTTGCACTTTCAGTCCGAGGGTTGTCCGTAGTGGCGGAAAGCTGCGTAAGGCTTTGAAGGATGGGAGAGCGAATGGCATTCGTTCCAATAACAATCTCGATAACTGTCTCGATGGGTCTGTGCATCGACAGAAAGACTTTCAACTGTGAAAATAAAAAAGTACACCGATCAATGCATGAGTGCATCAAGAAGGCTACACTTAACATTCATTTGCTCATTAATGTTATTCATGTATAAACGTACAACTCGTGTGTCTGTTTCAAATGAACTGTCCACCTTAGCCTTGTTTACAGCTTCTCTGAAATAATGGATTACACTTTTTGACTACAGTGCATTTTAAGCGACCATCGATTGATACTCTGTGCATTCTGAGTCATAATTTATGAGAATGGTATTATGAAAGGCACTGGATTAGACAATAGTCTAAAGCATTTATTTTTAACGGAAGGTAAGTACTTATAATAACAGCATATATCCACAAATCGTAAGCTAAGTCACGGGAACTAGCTTATTCACAGACGATCTGTCAAAACCAAATCGACAAACAGGAAAGGTTCGGTTCCTGGTCAAGATCCAAGAGTCAGGCAGGCTGACAGTTGGCATTGGGGATGAAAGAGATATAAAGTACTGTGAAGAAAAAACAATGTACAACATACAGTGTTGCAGCGCTGACTCATACAACATAAGCAGCCTACCTTAAGCGTGTAAGACAGCCGGATGATACTGCAACCCTTGAGGCCACTCTGCGGTAGATTTGGCGGAACCGTCATTCGTTCTCTCCAGAACCCGATGGTCCCTGGTGGAACCTCTGACTTCTCCAGTTTCGTCATCTGTTTCCGCTGGTAGATGACACTGCCGGAAAGGCCTTGATATCTCGTATGCTAAAATGGCAGCAACAATCGCTATTACAAAATAGTTTAATCCCCATTTCCCGTTGTGTAGCCCTAATAAACACGACCTCAAACTGCTAAGATAAGTTTACATAAAAATTTCCTTATTAATATTCATTCTTAAACTGCAAAGATGTTTATGTTAAATTTACATAGGTGTATACAAAACTGGTATGGCGCATTTTAAAACCTGACAATCTAGCAGTTCGAAAAAGGTTTTGAAAGGCCTATCTCACCTCGGTGGAACTCAATACTTAACTGGGTCTTGCAACGTTTTATGCCACTAGACGGGGGCACAATACGCCGGTACACCCTATTGTTTGCGGTTTTCCCAGGCCTTTCCTTCTGGTGGTAATAACTACTTATCTCATAACAGGGCTTTTTTATCCCGTTTTTATCCGGCAAAAATAGTCTATTTGCGTTTTATGGGCGTGAGAATTTGTAACGGTATAAAAATAACATGACAGAGGCCATACTAAATTAGCCAGTCTTATTGTAGGGACTATATTCAGTAATAGTGGGAGTCGTCGGTGCGTCAAAAAAAAAACTTGCGCCGACATGTCTCTTTGAAATGAGGCAACAGTAAGTAACAGAACAAGCAGAACAAGAATAAAAAAGCAGCGATGCCTTCGGCTACATCTTTACTCGATTTGACAATTCGACACAGCTTTTTCGCAACAGAGTGCGATTGTCACGAGCTTGTCCTCAGCATGAACATTGACTCTTTCAACTAAATGCAACCAACAGTACCTGCTTCTCTCTGTCTGTCTGTCACTGTCTGTCTGTCTCTGTCTGTCTGTCTGTCTCCCTCACTGGTACACTGGTATTCCAATCCATACAAATGATACGATCCTCCACCTCGCCCGTTGGCCACCCAGTATCCATCAACTCAAGCCCTTCTATCGATCACTCTTTGATCAGGCCTTCCATTGAAAACTAAGTCTCATCTATTCAAAAAATACTGAACTGATCCATCCAATCAATTTCTTTCAGAGTAGATACAACCCACCGTAACAGCTCTTCGATCTATCTCCTCTCTATGGTCTCCCAGCAACTAAATTCTGTACTTCCTATGGTATCTCTGGACAACCCCCCTGATTTGACGCAGCGCTCATAAACACGCTCGTGTCCTGCTATTAGCTTTCAAGTAGCGCTTTGGAAATTTTGTGTTTACAACTTCGTGACTTGTTGACTATAAGATTACGTAAGAACAAGACCAATGACTTTGAGAATAGAGATCACGTGACTAAGACTACGTGACCAAGCTCTCGTCTCTTCTGAGCAAAACTCTGTCGAATATTCAGTTCTCAGAACCAGAGAGCATATAATGTACCGCAGGCCGATGAAATGTTAGCAAAATTTGTAGGTTTAGTAAGTTGAATCCGTGCGAGTTTATCAAGACATTATCAGCAGCTAATCTAAAGAATCATGATATCTTTCCGAGATTCTAAAAAGGCGCTATTTGAATAGTCAGATATATACATATCATATAAATACATTAAAAACAAAGGCACTTCAAACGTTCACCCTATGCAAAGTAAATTCAAATCTCCAAAAGTTCTCAGCGCCAAATAAAAAGCCTCGTCAGGGAGACCAGCTTCTTCATCGGCGCTATATCAAATCAATTCCGCAAGAACCAGGCTGTTTGATCAATGCCCGGGAAGGCAACATGGTCCTACGATGGAAATTGTTGGTTATAGTAGCCATGAGACTGTGCAGGAGCAGGATCTCACCCGATTAATTCACTGAAGTATGAGCAGGGTCGAGACCTTACAGTTGCTATAAGAAAAACGTGTGCATTAACATTAACACAAAAGCCTGCTTACCTGGACGAGCGAAGCCTTGGACCTGATTATCCGGAGGTTACTGTTGTTGTGTATTTCGCCGTTGATGACGATTTCCTCCCCGGGAATGAACCCTCGACGCTCCAGACGCCAGTCGCATTCAACGTTACCCGTTTCGAAACAACAGATGCCCAGCGATTCACGCTCGACTGTGTGAACCGGCCGCTGAAATAATTCATCTCTGTGCATTATTTATTTTACTTTTTATCTCAATGCCTTTTTACTTTTTATCTCAATGTTTTTTAATTTTTTATCTCAATGCTTTATGTAAAAGTTGGCAATATCACATGGAATTGGAACTCCATACAGACGATGAGGGGAAAGGAAAATACAGATGTAATGTAAACAGGTAAATCTCCGAAATTTATCAGCGCCATACAAAAAGCCGAATCAGGGAGGCATGCTTAAAGACGATTCCAAATACTAGAGGCACAGCAACCAGAAGCACTTGATCTCACAATTCTTGTGACCCTACACTGTGGCTGGACCAAAAGAATTCAGAAGTCCCAGCAGAGAGCGATATTGGGTCAGCAATGTCTGACTAGAAGACTTAATATGGCTAAGAGATCAGCGCAATCACGGCCTGTTTACATCACTGACGGGCCCGTCCATAGATCAAACTGACCACAGACTGACCAGTTACTGGACTGACTGAGCAGAAACTGACCATGATTTCTTGGTTGACGGAGCTGAGGTCGACGACGCTGGAGATGGAGAAGTCCTTGGAGACGACGATTTGCGAGAGGAAAGGTCGCTCGAGGATAGCGGTGGCCGTGTACGTGAGGTAGCCATAGTCACCGCGGTAGGAAGAGGGTAGAACCTCGGGCAGTTGGATGGCAAAGGGGTAACTGTGTCGCCCAGCCGGAACAAGGATCTCCTTCTGAGGATTATTCTCTGAACAACAACAATAACAATCATCATCAACAACAGCAACATCATCATCGCCATCATCATCATCAATTACAACAAGAGCAACAACAACATCATCATTCTCGGCATCATCATCATCAGAATAACGCCTTCGTTGTCTTCTTCGTAGTTACCACCTCGATGGTGGTATCGACAAAAGACGAACTCGATGTTCGTCTTTTGTCGATACCTTAGAACTAATCTAATCTAATTCAATCCAATTTCCAATCCAATTTCCAATCCACTTTCCAATCCAATTTCCAATCCAATTTCCAATCCAATTTCCAATCCACTTTCCAATCCAATTTCCAATCCACTTTCCAATCCAATTTCCAATCCACTCTAGTCCAGTCTAGTCCAATCGAGTCCAAGCCAATCTAATTCAATCTTAATTGCCATTTAGTTTAGTATTGACTAATTAACATCAACTTCATGTTAATGCAGTTTTACAGTAATTAAACACGCAGTTGGTAATGCACAGGTAAATAGGTCGACCGAAGAGGGTCCGACAGACCCGCCTAGGGCTCGGCTGCAGGCCTCTTTCAAATGCTAATTTGTGGTGATAACAGGTGCTCTGCAAACAATATCGCTGTCGTAAAGCAATGCGTTAGTTGTATTGAGGGCCATTAAACAAACAAATCACATTGGATAAGAAACTCCTTAGAAGGCCACATACGTAGCCAACCCAGACATTTCATTTTTCCGAAGCCTTTTTTATAAGTCCCGAAGGATCATAGGTACCTCGGCCATGTCCCGTGGGTATGTACATGTGTGCGTTTGCACATGTACAGTATGTGTGTATGTATGTATGTATGTATGCATTTATGTATATATGTATGTATGTATATGTATGTATGTATGTATGTGTGTATGTATGCATGTATGTATGTATGCATTTATGTATGCATGAATGCGTGTATGTACGTATGTATGTATGTGTTTGTATGTATGTATGTATGCATTTATGTATGTATGTATGTATATATGTATGTATGTATATATGTATGTACGTGTGTATATATGTATGTATGTATGTAAGTATGTATGTATGTATGTATGTATGTATGTATGTGTTTGTATGTATGTATATATGTATGTATGTATGTATGTATGTATGCAAGTATGTATGTATGTATGTATGTATGTATGTATGTATATATGTATGTATGTATGTATGTATGCAAGTATGTATGTATGTATGTATGTATATATGTATGTATGTATGTATGCATGCATGTATGACTGATGTATTTTTACAGGTGTATGTGCATTCATGTATTTATGTACATAAGTATCTGAACGTAGTAGAAGTCTACGAATAAGATCGAGCTGTTCAATACCTCGAGTGTAGAGGCAGATCATCTGGTTGAGGTATTGTTCCTCATCCGTGGCCGATTCTTCGGCGTTCAGTCGACTCCTTCTCCTTCTCCGGCTGTTCATCACCGCCGAGTTGCCCTCCTCCGGCCACTGGACCACCGCAGTTCCACGAAATATTATCTGAAGATCTAGAACGCGAAGTGTAACCCCGCGGTGACTCAATGTAGCATCATTTTTATTCAGGACTAAACTTAAGACTCGTCTGTTGCAATCGTAGCCTGACTTCTGCTTTTTCTGAACAACTAGATTTCGACCGGGCTTTGCTAACGGATTAACGCTTTTTGACTGCGGTTTCACGTCAAGCATTGATGCCTTATGCATTGTGATTACGGCGCTATAGAAGTCATTATACTAGATTAGATCTGCTATAAAACGTAACTGTAGCAGGTTTGTTGAGCATCAGATGCTTTAGAGGCTCTCGGATGGTGTGAGGACCTCCAGTGTGATTCAGGACCGTAGTAATGTAACCTTACATAGGCAATGTATTTTCACGTAATGTCAGAAGTGTTTTCTTATATGACGTAATGCATTTGAACCACCTGTACCTTACTCTCACTGTTTAAACGTGTCTATCCTCAATTTGTATTTTAATCTTTATTAATATATAAACAATAATAAATAAAAATAAGAGTAATTAGTCGAGTGGTAGAGCGCTTGGCTTGTAACGCGGAGAGTACGAGATCGAACCTCATACCCTGAGACGATTACTGTGCTATTTCATGTACAATTGCTCAGCGCCATCGATTGATACTTAGTCATTAGACAGTGGCGCTTAATAAGTGCAGAAATATTAATGATAAATAGTATACTTAATGACCTGTTCATTTATGGTGCGCCGTAATCCTTGTTAGAGCGCATTTGTTCGGGGCATAAATTTAAAATCTAAAATACCCACAGAAACTAGAGCTTAAGCGTCTATGCATAAGCTGGTCCCTGCGACGTGGCTTTCGTTGGGGGCTGTAGAAATCTCGGGATTACGATTACGATTTATAGATTAAAAACTATCTATACCAGTTAATTTATGTTCTTTCTTAACTCACTAACTTACCACAAGAACTCACGTGTCAGGTGGGATTTTCTACACACGTGGGCCTTGCAAGGAAGAAGGGTCCCACAACAATGGGCCTTTATCTGAAGTATTTGCCTAACCACGGGAACAGAACGCAAACACAAGAACACTATAAGAACATGTACACACATTCACGCTTACACTGCCGTGGGTAAAAGCGTTTGGATAATGTACGCATAGGTACAATGTACGTAGCCAGCCGAGCGACAGGTGAATAACAGTTACTGTCGACCTACTTTCGATGACGATGTCCTCCTTCAGATCGACAACGACCTGTCCGTGAACCATGTCTCCCTCGAAGTAGCTGCCTGTGGGGTTGGAGAAGACGACTTCGAACGTCGATATGACGGATACCATGGTCAGGAGGAGAAGGTAGAGGGTGACGTCCAGCCCAAAGGAGTGGCTCTGGATGAGGTAAGGGTTGCAGAGGAAACTAGAAACATCCGCCGAACTCCGGGAGTGGCACCAATATGCATGACTCTACAGACGGTTTGCCAATTCGACGCTATTGTAATGTAACCAACATTTATTTAGCGCCTCTAGTCCGCTGAGCTTATGCAACCAAAGATCCTAGAATACACTAAAATATCAGGCTCAGTGCTGCCTGTTGTCCAATGCCATTACCTCATAAAAAATACCAACCCCCTGGAGGCACGCAATCGACGAAACTGCGACCCTACGAACGAGGTCGTGTTACTTAACGGGCCCCGGGAATCTGACCCCTACAGAGTTATGTACTTCGTCCAACCATCCGCTAGGTGGCGCGGCTGGTCTGCGTTGTTGATCACCACTCACGCGAGTTACGCAGAGAAAATAGGGAGTATCCTAGCTTGATGCGTCTTTGATAAAATGGCGGCCTATTGTAGTGTTACCAATCTTGTTCCGAGTTCCGAGTACCTAAGTCGTGTAAACAACTCGTAAAATAAGAAAGCATTAACATCGCGCAAGGAATTCGGTTCTAAACTCCGGTTATGGAGACTGAACTGGAGATCGTGTCAATCCAGTCATGTTTCGTTGAGAATTCACCAGGGACCTTGAATGCTGAACTCCGTAAAATCCAGTTAAAATACAATGACAACCTTCACAATTGTAATCTAGGCTGATGCATAAAATGCCATTTGGCGACATACATATGATTTATAATGCGCCCATGTGGAATATCAGGACCTCAGTTGGCGTTAGTAAGGCTTTCAAACGCCTGCACAATCTTCAGAGTCGCAGTCCTGGCGCAATTAAGCAGATCCCTATCTTAATGTTGAACGAATGAACCGCTTTTACAACGAGTTTAATCAGCTAAAGTCTCTACCCAACAGTCCAGAACATAACCCTGTTAAGGCACTTAACTAATAACACGAGCTCTTGCACTAGTAAATCGATGTAGAACTAGTTTTCTCAGTGCTGTGTGCACAAACCGCAAGAGGACGAGAGAGCATATACGGTCGTTTCTTATATACGCCCAGCAGGACATGGGCGTACAATAGCTTCTTCGGTGTGCATTCATCCAAGTACACGCATGCATATAAATTATGTATTTATGCATGTATATATAATACACACACACGTATATATATATGTATGTATACGGGCGATCTGTAATTTTATGGTCATATGCCAGCGCGGCTTCGAGAACGGGCAAGAAATAATGCAAATGCATTCTTGAACAATCTAATAACTCATGTCCGCCAATAGCCAACACTGACGTATCTTTATGTAAACACTAACGTATCTATATGTTCTCTAGCCTAAACTGAAGATGAAACCTAAACTGCCTGCTAGAACCTAAATTACCTGCTAGAAGAGGTATGAATTACCTACTAGAACTAAATCACCCGCTGTAGAGCAGGTGAGAAATAACGATTCCTGCCAGCAGCAAAACTTTGGAGCTAGATTGCTCTCCAGCCTAAGTTGTCTGATGGTAAATCACATTAATGGGGTCTCGCGTGGCCTTTGCACAAAAACCTGACCGAAGTTTTCTTTTCTTGATTTCTGAACTTTTTCTTGTTTCCCAGGTTCTGTGACACTTTTAGACGTGAATAGTTAGATGTGTTTGTTCGTTCTGCTCAGTCGCTTCTGTCATTTCGCTCTCTACTTAAAACTTACCTGCTTCATATTGCTTATCCACCTTAGGCTCTCTCTCTCTCTCTCTCTCTCTCTCTCTCTCTCTCTCTCTCTCCTGTGGACTGACCTTTTGGATACTGACCTGACTACGGCTTGACTTTGGTGCGCCATCGGTTGATGCCTTGTGCATTAGACACCGGTGCATTAGAAGTGACTAATTGTTGTTGTTGATATTATTATTATTATTATTATTATTATTATTATTATTATTATTATATTATTATTATTCTTGTACTTGTTGTTGTTGTTACTGGGGAACCCAATGGCATGCCCCAACTCAGATGAGGAAAGGGGCATGGCAGGATTGGCCCTTATTCACCCGTCTTTGGTTACTAGTGATGTCTTGCAGACATTTTACGCCGACGGGACACACTTTTTCCAAGAATCTATGCGCGGACACACCAACTCCAGTCTTAAATGCTAGCGTCAGCGTTTACATATACACTAACGCATCCGTTCAATTGTGGTATAAATTTATAGGATTTTTAATTTATTAAGAGTGAATGTAGCGTTGAAATATAATATATGGTTATTGCTCCGTGGGAGATCTGTTAGCTCACAGCCCGAGTAAATATACAGCCTCTTAAAATCGGTAAACAAACCACCTTGTTTTTTGTTAGATGCTATCTATACAGGACTATAAATCTTCGTTCGTTTGTTCGTTCGTTCATTCATTCTTTCTTTCATTCATTCATTCGTTCGTTCGTTGTCCTGTCACTGAATTGCTGTTGTCGTATAAGAGGCTCAGCCGATTGATCATTTGACACGCCTCTAAGCAGCGTCTGTCCAAGCACGTAAACAGATGTGTTGCCTTAACCTGTCAACACCTGCACAGTGTACTTACTTACTTGCATGCATACTCCGTTACATGCATAATCGGTGGCGTCCTAATTTATGTGAACAACGAACCCTTGCGGTGGTTGGACCATCTTCCTGGAATAGTATCCCTCTGGGGCTGAGTGTCCTCCTGGTCAGGGTGCTACTCGTACCTGTTATTTCATCGTATTGTATTTGTATAGCATTGCATTGTATCGTCTTGTATTGAATTGTTTTGTATTACATTGTAGTTGTACTGCTTTGCATTGTATTTGTATTGCTTTGCACTGTATACAGATCTATTGAAACGGATCTATTTCGGCATTGTTGCTAATGCCAAGGTGGAACGACAAAACTTCCAGGCATTTGGTCAAAAGCAGACGAATCAAAAGCACAAGCGGCCACAGATTTTCACAGTGAAACTGAAATTTCGGAGACTTAAAAATCGTCTAAAGACCCCGAACGTTGCAACAACTAAAGAAAAGTTATCGATTAGGCTTTTTTTCACCTGAGCACGCCTCCACCATGGATAAATGTATCCCTTCTTTTTCAAGTTCTCAATCCGTAAATGGCCATTCCAGACGTCTCTATACCGACTTCGTTAAAACTTCCGCAATGACCAGACCATGTATGGTTAGTTTAACTTTGTAAAATGGCCGTTGTAAGCCACTCTTAAGGCTTTGTAAAAGAAACGTTCATTTTCATAAATAACTCGGTTTAAATTAAAGTTTTCTTCTAGAAAACGTTCATATGTGAACAACATTTTGCACATGTTTCTTTTTGTATAAGCAAAAGTTTAAGTATGATCGAAGAGACTGTTTATAGTTCCGAAAACTACTCTGTAACAGTTCAATAGCTTAGAATTATAACTTGCTATCTGCGTTGCTATTCAAAATTTCGTCTTAACGTAGCGATAATTAAGTCGTGTACAGTTAAAAATGCACCACTAATAAAAACTCGGCCTGTTAATGAATGAATTACGTTAGTAAAGGTGTTTACCAGTAACATACTTCTAAAAGTACCACAGAAGTAGCTACGATACTTTATAAATTGTCATGATTAGAATTAATGATTACTACTCGTGTTGCTTGTTAGAAATTCTACAAGACCTCCAGCTTAAATCTGAAGCCAGTTTCAAAGCACACTTACTGTGACCGTAATCGTAATTTCCTTAGCCAGATAATATTGTGGTCTTACGCTAACTTACGAATTGTCTGACAGTAAGTGATTTTGAATGTGTTTTAACACTATCGGCAGTTTATCTGTACAAGGATTCTAGCCACACTAATGCTTGCTTCTAGCAGACATTACTGTTTAGAGTGGTATGCGCACGCGTAGTCGAGCAGTCATTGTTTGCAGACGTTAAGTCGGAGTTAAAACTTGCCAAGTGATGCTCACGAACGCCTTTTGCTATGCGTTTTCCTCGGCAACAGTTCTCAAATACACATGCGGCGACTGAATTGCAGACGCCTCGAGGTCCAAATAGCTAACTCACTGATGACCACCTTTCTCTCACGGTTTGCACCACTCGAAATCGAATCAACTGTGCCAAACCGAAGAATAAGGTAGCACACTTGTCAGTATCTTCTGTAAAAACTCTCCTTGGGAGCAATGAGGTAATCGTAAACTCGAGATTTCTACAGCGCCCGACGATAGCTAAGTCGCGGGAACCAGCTTATTCACAAGCGCTCAGCAAAACAAAATCGATAGGCAAGAAGGGTTCGGTTCCAGGTTAAGATCAAAAGAGCGAGGCAAGCAGACAGTCAGACGGATATGGTGGATGGTTTTTGAAATTGGATCTGCAGAATAGGTAAGGGAAAGAAGAGGAATCAGGATAGAATCTACGGAAGAGGAGTGTTTTTAGTTTTGAGTGGAAGGTCTGCGCAGAGATTGCAAGGGGTGAAGTGATGGTTAGTTCCTATGACAGATCAGTTAACCAGTAACAGTAGCAAACACCCTTCTATGAAAACTCGTGGTACCGAGGTCGAAAGGTCATCAGCTGATGCACAAAGAGGACCATAGCAATCCAATGACCGAACACTTCTCTAACCTCCCGACTAGTATCGAATCCAAGATGCTGAGCTAGAAAGCCGCATCGTAACTGAACAGGGACAGCCTAGCTGTAATCGTGGAAGGAGGATTGAAGTCGGAAGGCGCCAAAGAACGTTTTGTCTTTGAGAGGAGAGACAATGCAATGGTGGCTGAAGTCATCCGGCTTAACGTAGAGAAGATCACCGACTGTCAAGTGGAAGACACCAGACAAGTGAACCGTGTCGATCGCCCTCACTGTTCCGCCGTTCGGCAGGAACCGAATCGCTTCACCTCTGCATCACACAGAAAAACAGTCGACTGAACGATACTCAATAAGACAGACGAACGGATCAACAGACAGACATACAGACAGAAAGACATAGAGACAGATGGTCGGTGAGTCAGACTGACGAACAGATAGACAGACAGACATATTGAAAGACAGAAAGACAGACATTATGATACATAGATACATATATACTGTACATGCAAACATACAAACATATTGCCTACATGTTGTTAGACTTACAGCTTGTACTGCGTGCTGCTTCCATAGAGTAGAGGTTTCTTCCTGCTGACGTAGGCAGGATTCTCCAGCATGACAATATGCGAACAAGTAGGATTCATCTTCCTATCAGAATGAATCAGAACACAGTTCATCATTAGAATTGCTTAATCCAGAGACAACATGTGTAGAAGAAAATCCGGTTGCCAGAAGACCACAGAGACGAAGAGAAAAAGGAGCTATTACAGTGGAATCTGTTTAGGCTCATAGAAATAGGATGGCAGCTGATTTGATTGATCAGACTAAGATATGTTGAAGAGATGGGACTTTAGTTTTGAACGGAAAGCTTCAATTTTGAATGGAAAACTCTGTTGTTTTGAGTGTAGAGCATTAGTTTTGAACGACAGAGATTTATTTTGAGTTTTAAATGAAATGCTTTGGATTTGAATGGAAAACTTTAGCATTGAAAAGAAAACTTTTTTAGTTTTGAATAAAAAATATTTAGCTTCCAATGGAGAACATTAGTATGAGTGAAAAGGCTTTAGTTTTGAACGGAAAGAGATTTGTTTTGAGTTTTGAATGGAATGATTTAGTTTTAAATTGAAGGATTACTTACTTGTGTTGTCCGTTGTAAGTTATCTGTAGGTAGACAAAGTAGGTTCCAGGTGTCTGAACCACCAGGTGAGTCGAGTCTCTTGTTTCGAAGAGACTGTTGTGGTCGACCATCCATTGAATTGCGTTCTCTGTCGATGAAACATACATACACAGGTAACGAAAAAGACCAACAGATACTAAGACGCATAGATCCACAGATGCTGCTAAGACTACTCTATTCAGTTTTCTCAAATTGGTGCATCTTGTTAAAATTTCATAAGTGAGGAAACTCTATTTCAAGTATGAAAAATGGTTTAAAAGTAAAACCAGGTTGTAAGTATACCGTTATTCGTCGTAAAGTCTTCGTTCAAAGTCTGCTGATCATCTGGGAGAACCAAAAGAGCCGATGGATGAGCCACCTCCTTTTGGAAATATACAGTCCAACAACACTCGTCAAGCAGGTAATGGCAAAGCTTTCACAGGTAAGGCTAGGCTAGACAAGGTAAGAGAAGGGAAGGTAATGGAAGATATGATAAGATAAATGAAGAGAAGGTAAAGTAATTATAAACTACGTGAGGTAAAGTACGATAAGGTAAGGTGAGGTATGGTAAAGTAAGGGAAGGGAATACGCTATGTGTCCTCCCTTGCTCAGCAGAGGGCTTTTGCTGTTGTTGGCCCATCTCTATGGAATGAACTTCCGCTGTCGCTTCGTGCAAGGGTCACTGCTGTTGATAGAGCTCAGTCAGCGCGTTGTTTAAAGACGTTCTTATTTCCCAGGGGCTCTCATGCTGGAAGCGCATCTGAGTAGTTTGTTCTGTAAGAAGCGCTATATAAGTTATCAACTACAATACAATACAATGTGATGTTATATCATGGTATCGTATGCTATGGTATAGTATAGTATAATACAATATAGTATATTATAGTATATTATAGTATATATGGTATGGTATGGTGAGGTGAGGCGATGTAAAGTCAGCTGTGGTATGGTACACACGTTTCGAAGGGACTTCATTTCACTGTGAAGATCTTTCATGTGTTTCCAGACGAGGCGTAACCTTTCACCTAAACACAGAAGCGCAGAGTATGTTAGTCCGCTACTCGCTCAGTTCGAGTCGTCTAAGATTATCTGAATGGAGAGACACATTCAGGTATATCAGCAGACAAAAGGAAACCGACACCCAGGCAGACATAAAAATGTCACGAGACTTACAGTGGCCGATAGTAAATGTATTAAGAAAGTACAAAAATATTATTCTGAATTATTATTATTATTATTGTTGTTGTTGTTTTTGTTGTTATTAAGAGGGAAGAATGAGTTACCTAATGTAAAGTAATGTGATGTAAATCAGCAAAATGCACTGTGAATCAATGTAATGAATGTAAATTAACTTTACATAATGCAATTCAACGTAATGTATATCTATATAATAGTACCCTAATACGCGGGGTCCGTTGAATACACTTCGTAAAGGCGACATACAACGTCGACGCCATCTTGCAAATAATATGAAAACAAATGAGGTTGCAGATATCGGGGAGCAACAGAGCATTTTCTCCAGAAGGGTCATTTTGCTGAACTAGCGGGCAGATCCTAGTTGCATTATGAACATCGATTGATGCCTTGCGCATTATGAAAATGGCACTATAGAAGTCATTAGATTAGATTAGATTATGTTCTGTTCTGATCATATGTATTTATTTGAATACCTCTCTGTCTGCCTCTTTTCGATTTTTCAACTGCAGAAGATGAAGATTGTCTCGATTTCGATTCACCTTCAAATTTATAGAACACAGAATCATACAGTCAACATCAAAGTCTATGTAATTTCTTTATTTCTATTAATGACCAGCACCCGATTTTCAATGTCAAAGTCAATTCTTTATTTCTCTTATAATGACCAGCACCCGATTTTTTTCTCCCTTAATGACCAGCACCCGATTTTTTTCTCCCTTAATGACCAGCACCCGATTTTTTAAAGTCAAAGTCAAAGTCCAAGTCATTTTTCTTTATCTGTTGCGACGCATAGATCGTGTAATGACCAGCACCCGTTTTACAATTGTTACAGGCAGAGAGATTTCTGTCGTTAACAGAACGTGACTAAACCGCAAGTCTCAAGCTATCCTATCTTGCTTCCGCTTCTGCACCATCACCAAATTAATTAAATCACTGGTTGCTAAACAAATAACTCAAGTCGAATACCTTTGTGTAACTTGACGTTTTCATCTGATACTCTTGAATCCGGCTTCGAAGCTGCAGAAAATGCAAACAATATTCCACTGAATATATATATATATATATACATATATATATATATCCGAGAGACATAGCTCAAAAGATCTGTTAGATAGCCATGTTTCCAGAGATGGGTTTAGCAAACCGCCCCTCCTATTTATATACCGGCGTCCCTCAGACTAGACCCGTGCATGGTGGCGTACCTCCCAAACACCACCCACCGTAGCCGCCACGCTGTCTCTCTGCCTGACTTTGGATCTTGGCCTGGAACCGAACCCTTTTACCGATCGATTTTGTTTTGACTAAGCGTCTGTGAATAAGCTGGTCCCCGTGACGTGGCTCTCGTTGGGCGCTGTAGAAGTCTCGGAATTACGATTACGTTTACCTCTGGAAATTCCTTTACACCCACGCGACCAATCTTGTATCTCCCATTGCATGTTTCATGTTTTTGACAGGTTACCAGAAGGCTATTTATAAATAGCTAGATACACCTACATGCAAAAGACAGTAAAGGCTCACGCTAACCTTCTCTCAGTTATTTTGGCTTCGAATACAAAGAACATCGATTGAAGTGCATGTATGTTTTTTTTTACTCTATCTTGATGATATGCAAGTCCGTTTACAAAGCAGTATTTAAGGGAGAGGGTTATACGTTCAACCCCAACCGAAATTACTTCCGATTGTACTCTCACTGAGTGGTACAAAATACAATGGCTCGCAAGGGCAATGCAACGCAAGGCAATATGATGCAAAGTAATTCAATGCAATACGAGGAAATTGAGTGCAATACTACTCGCCACAAAATGACGCATTACAATACAATGCAAAGCAAGACAGCGCAACGTATGTGACTCGTCAGATCAGAGATTAATTGGAGCCAAAACGTTTCAACTGCGTTTTCTATGGCGCCTGCTTCGAGTTTACCGAACTTAAATCAATTACAAAAATTAGCAATGAAATGCACTCAAATGTTACCTTCGCGTTTCGAAACTCTGTGTTCTTTGCCGGTGTCTTTTTTATGTGACAACCGATGCGGCTTCAGTAGTAGGTTGCTAGTTGCTCTTGATCTGCTAGATTCGTCTGCTGTGTGATTTTCCTAAAACGTGAGATTCTCACATTGAAGAAAGATTTACTATACAGTCGGAAGCACCACAGAGAAATTTTAGATAAATTTCGGTTAAAACTGAACAGACTATGTGTATATATATATACTATATATATATTATATATATATAAGCATTGGTACGTACATGAATGATTGCATTGGCATGACTGCATGTATGTATGCATTTATGTTTGCTTGTATGTTTGTATGTATGCATGTATATATGTATGTATGTATGTATGTATGAATGTCTGTCTGTATGTATGTATGTATGCATGCATGTATGTATCTATGTATGTATGTATGTATCTATGTATGTCTGTATGTATGTATGTATGTATGTTTGTATGTATGTATGTACGCATGTATGTATGTATTTATGTATGTATGTATGTATGTATACATATCTATTTGGTATGACCGGCTTCCTCGTTTTCTCTCCTTTTCTTTTCCTGTGAAATTCATAGGTTATTTCCAACGGACTTTGTTAAAACTGACTCAGCAAAAATCCCTCATATTTCATGCGTAGTAAACCCATTTTTTTCCGTGAGTGACTCACGGCCCTTGAATTCAGGCGTGAAGCGGCGTAAAATACCTACAATTTCTAAGTCAACAGGAGCTTAAACTAGGCCTACTCGGTAGAGAAAACAATACAGAACACTTGTAAAAATCAAATCGAACCTGATTCATTTATAACATAACATAGCATAGCCATTAAGTGCTTTACCAACAATACATGTCACAGCATAATTCAGTGAGATTTGCTGGCATAGAAAAAATACAATACAGAAAGATCGCACTCCTGCTGAACACTAGGCTGCCCCATTTATCATGTCAATTCTTCAGGGTTTTTTTTCAATTTCAACGATCGTGTAGTTTGACAATTATTTTGCTGTGAAATACGGGCCTATGCTTGTGTGTCATACCTTATTTGTCCTGAGAAGTTCTTTCTCAACCATGTCCAGTCTTTTAGAGGCACTGGTCAGCTCCAGTCTGACGACGGTCAGCTGGCGCTGGACGAGGCAGAGGTTGATGACAAGGTAGACAACGATGACCGTCAACAGGACGACAAGAACCGTAGCTGCGGCTAGAAGAAAGGACTTCAAAGGTGCCAACGCCGCGCGCCGGCGCTGGATCAAAGGCATGTGGTCCAAGTCGCTTATATTGTAAATTGAGGCATTGCGTAAAGAGTTCGTACTTCGATCGGACTTCGAGGCCATTGCTCTGAAGAGAGAGAGAGACAGAGACATAGGTAAGTATGCATGTTCAGACAGACAGACAGACAGACAGACAGACAGACAATCGTATAAACAGGTAATGGCAAATCAAAGGGGTTGCAGATATTTCGACTATCAAACGGCAAGGTAAGGTATGATAAAAGACAATGTAAGGTAAGATATTGCGTCAGGTGAGGTAATGAATAAGATAAGGTAACTTAATGAGACTGACCTGTACATGCAAAATGCGTAATGATGAAACGCTTATTTGTCCTAAGCAATATCGCAACCACTACTTAAAGTGCGGAAGTCACGAAGGCGGCATCAAAGAAGCCAACACAAAGTGACCTTAGGTGTCTTAGATAAAACACGAGCCTAAGCGATAACTAGGTTCAACGTACACGAAGACTCAATTGCGATAAACTCAACAGCGCTCAGTGGGTCTCTCTTTTTTAGAGTTTTAAAGTATCCTGTTGGCTTGAAACAGGGCTGCATGATGGAAACTGGTGAGCATGGTTTTCAAGTTACAATTCCCGAGTCACTATTTTTACACTAAGCCATAAACGAAAGTGATTAGGACAACGCTACATTGCAGAACAAATACAGTCTCGTGTTCGATCTGCAATCGAACGATTGTGAGTTCGAGCCTGATGAGAAGATTCCAACTTGTTTGGCCATGCTTTTTGTCTCGCGCCTCAGATTCAGCTCTACTGATCTTGAGGGCATAATAAGTGCACTTAATAAATGAGTAAATAATCAAGTAAATAAGCAATTAGACATAACAATATAGCGACATCTTGTGAGTGACATGGTGGCCGTTAATATCAAGTGACCACATCATACATTTGTTATTAATTTGCAGATAATCCAGTAATTGAAAACCCAACTTATATATACATCTTTATATACATAACGGTTATATAAGATAAATATACATGACGGTTATATTTAGTTGTGCATAATCATTGATTATATTGTTGTTATTATTATTATTATTATTATTATGTATGTATGTATTATTATTATTATTATTATTATTATTATTATTATTATTATTATTATTATTATTAATAGTAGTAGTAGTAGTGGTAGTAGTAGTGGTAGTAGTAGTAGTAGTGGTGGTGGTGGCAGTAGTAGTAGCAGTAGTAGTAGTAATTGCTGTTTTTGTACGTTCTCAACGTTTAACGTAACCTACATCTTGTGGCTTCTAAGGCCGGTGACGTGACCATTCCCATAAAGTTTCTTATTGCCCCGAGGGAGATTGTACATCATCTACCTTGGCGCAACCTATGGACCATTTCTCATTCAGGATGCAGGAGGGGAATCATTCTTGTGTAGGCCGTCGTCATTATCAGCGACGCATTCCCGAGTCATTTTAACCGAACCGTGACGAAAATGTTGTTATCTCTCAAGGGGTCATAACGTATTCATCGGCTGTGTGTATTCGTCGGCTTTGACTCGTTGAAGGCTGGCGTAACAAAGACAGCTGCCGTTGTAGATTCCATCGCCTGCTACTCATTGCTTTATGTTGGTATAGTCTGTTTCCACCTCCGTCTGTTTGCCTGCTTATGTTGTTTAATTTGTCTTCATTTATTAAGCGCCACTATCTAATGACTAAGCATCAATCGATGGCTGAGCAATTGAGGGAGAAGGACTCCAGACTCATGGTCTCTACACTGTAACCGTCTCAGAGGAGGAGGCTCGAACCCGTACTCTACGAGTTACCAGCCGAACGCTCTGACCAATCGGCCACCGTTTATGTCTTATCTGTCGAAGATATGTCTGTTCTGTTTGTCTCTCTGTTGCCTTTTCCCTGCAGTCATATTCAATGCTTATCAACTTCTATAGCGCCTGTGTCTAATGCACAAAGCATCATCCGCTAGTGTATGATATAGCAGAGTAACATGGCATTGGACACGATGGGGCGTGAAAACCTTTGGTCTGGTAGCCATGATGCATGTAAAGGCAAGGCGCTATATAATCGTCTATAAATATGTACATAATATGTATGTATGTATGTATGTATGTATGAATGCATGTATGTATGTAAGCATGTATATAGGTATGTATGTATGTGAATGTACTGTATGTATGTCTATGCATGCGAATGTATGTATCTGAACATTTGTATAGCGCCTTTTAAGAATCTCGCCAATGCTCTGAAGATATAGACAGTTCTAATTCATAGACACTTAACGAAGCGAATTCAGTAACTTACCGAGCACACTCTGCGATGAAGAAGAAGAAGAATGAATGAATCCTACGCCGATTCTGACGGGTTTGTAGGCTACCTAAGGCCTATATTATATGCTGTAGGTCTAAATGATTTCTAGGTCTATGAACTTCAGGCCTAGGCAAGTTGTAGGCCTAAACAAAGACCGGTGGATCGATATAGCACAGCTTGGTAGGCCGATGTCTCGATGGACGGTCTTAGCTGCTAACCGATCTGGGGTTAAAGTCTTCAACGGCTCTTAAGAAGCCTGTGCAAGTGAAGGCCTTTATATAGAGTTCGCTGCTCACGATCTCAGACAAGAGTCAGACTCATTTGAACCCCAGCCCCGCGCATGCGCATTCGACGGGGCACTATCCCGCTGTAGCCTGAAAAGAAGACTGGCGGAAATTATACGTAGATTTCCGAAGTCATGTTAACCGTGCCCAGGTATTTTGCAGGTAATCAGAATTTCCGGGCAATGTCAGATATATACATAGTATTAATATACTTGTATATAGGCCTATTTATAGTTATATGTATATTTTTGTATATATTTATTTGCAGGTATCGCAACTAACGTGTTTACAACCACAATGATTATCTTGTCTTAATAGGTAACTTATATATTTAAAGATACAGATTCTTTCCACGTATATATGGATGTATACTTGAATACATATATAACATACATATAAAATTAAATATATATATATATATCGTATGGAATGTCCCCCGGAATTCTAGCCACTCTTTTGACGATGAAATTTTTCGCTTCAGTTAGATGACTTTGTCAAAAGCAGTTGTTTTCAGACGGAGATTTTTCATGGGAGAAAAAACGCGCGTGGCGTAAATTCCTACAGAGAGATCATTTACTCTGTTGAAAATTCACGATGATGTAATAAATTAGGTGATTAGTCACTTTTACGGCGCTCTCTCCCTTTGATTCGTGACAGACAACAATCAAAATATCCCTGTTCAATCAACATAAATGTAAATGTACACGTATCGATAGCGATAGTCTGACCTCGACCCTATAAATGTAAATATACACGCTTTTCTGTATTGACCGTATGGCCTCGACCTTGTTCATTTCTCAATGAATTAATAGGGTGAGATCCTTCACCACTGCTGTCCGTTTGAATGGGCACCACTCCAGTTAAGGTCTTCGTGATTCAAATCTCTGAAATGAGACACTATCGGGACGCGAACCGGCATCCTCACGCACAAGGCGCCTTGACGTACGCGTTAACCAATGTAGCTATCTAGGCCAATATATCGTGATGTGTGTTGTGAACTTGGGGCGCCTCTGAGGAGTCTCTCTCAAAGTGGCGCTACATGAATTTGTAACTGCCATTGCAATTTCTCTGGCCCACTGGAATTCGACATCGCTTATCCAACGGATTACGATCTTTGTTTATGATTTCACTTGAAGCGACCATCGACTGATGCATAGGGCATTATGATTACGGCGCTATAGAAGCCATTAGATTAAACTAGATTTCACAATTTTTGTAATGTTGGCAGGCGCAGTGAAGCCAAAACACGTCGAGACTGGTTAGTATTTGGATGGTGACCTTCGTTGGAATACCACAACACCTGGCGCCAACTCAGTCCTCCATCCTTCATTGGTCGGTAAATGAGAACTAAGGCAAGTCGGGAGGTTAGAAAAGGGGTCCTGTTGTTGGATTATTTGGCCGTTTGTGTGCCTCAGTCGAATAACCTTTGACCTCATGACGACAATATTCCTGACCAAGTAGTCTATATGGAGAAGTATAAACAATTGCATTAACATTTACATACATACAAACATACATGCATACATTCATGCATACATAGCCTATATACATGAATGCATGCGTACATACATCATACATTAATACATACATACATAAAGACATACGCATATATTCAAACAAATATATGCCCTATATATACATATATGCATATATATACATTGCATACACATCCATTGCATACATATATTCATACAGCTATAGACTTTATATGCATATATAAATATAAAGGGGTTTCTCCGCCATGATAACCTAACTTTTCTTGTGGGAAATAAGAGCTTTCGAATATAATCATATATTATGATCGCGCTATTATCTGCTGACATAATGATATCAATATAAAGGCATACATATATGTTTACATGAGTATATATATATTATATATATATATATATAGGTTCATCTATAAGTTAAAATATTTCCATACTTTTAAGCATTGTTGTTGAAGTGAGTTGGTAGAAAGGCACGCGCTTTGAAGAGCAGGTGAAAATGTGGAACATTCGTGATAGTCAGTGGAGGTAAACAACTATTGAAAGCCGTGCTATTAATAACCTAGAACGACGATGGGATTTTTGGGCGTTTTACCAGGACGTCATCTCACCAAATTATAGCTCAGAAGCAGGCAGCTAAGACAGACACAGACACACAGACACACTGACACATACAGACACATACAGACACACACAGTCACACACAGATACACACAGGCGGAAGGGTCAAAATAGAGACAGACGTACTAAGGTAGAGGCAGAAACAGAGGCATATTCAGGCACAGAAATAGACAGACTCAGAGGTAGAAACAGACATAGAATCTATAGCGCCGTTATCATAATGCACAAGGCAGCAGTCGATGGTCACCTGCAGTGAAACCGTAGTGAAAACATTCATTTGGAACCGGGCGATATCAACTGGATCACGGAAACTAGAAATCGGGTTATAGTTGGAAAATCTAATATACTTCTTAAATTTCTCCTATAAATGGTAAAAGATACACGTTTTTCTATACAGGGCCATTTTAAAGTCGTCGTAGGCCCTAGGCACTCTCGCATTCTTAGGCCCCAACTGCCAACTCTGCATTAGAGCTAAACACATTCACATTATTTCTTAACGTCTATCTTCCCTTGCACTACTTTCAATTGAAAACGACTTAATGCGGGAAATGACATTTGAGGACATTATATGTGATTTTGCTAATGCAAAGACCCGCAAAGTTAACATAATGTAGCACAGCTTAACTTAAACTGTTTCAGTATAAACTTTAAGATCATTAAATTTGTATTTCCTTTTTCTATTTTCGGGTCAATCAATAAATTTGTTTTTTTCAATATCTAATTTTTGACTTTCGTAGGCCCCTATAAAGTTCGTAGGCACAGTGGATACTGCGCCTAATGGATAAGGCGGCCCTGTTTCTATAGCAACCATAGGGCCTCGATCCTGCTTATTTTCTAATGAATTAATCGCGCGAGATCCTTCATTATCGTTGCCCGCTTGAATGGGCGCCACACCATATAAGGTCCCCGTGTATGGAACGTGCTAACCCGAGATATCAATACTTGCAATGATCCCGTTTTAGAGAAAAATCAAAAGTCCAACACAGACTGTGTTCATGCACGATTTTTATTCAGTTTAAAACCGACACACGGCTTTATTTAGAAAGTCTTTGTCTGTTGGTAACGTTCTATTGTTCTTCGTCTAAAAACCAGCGGGATAAAAGTTTTTTATTGAGTTTCTTCGTCTCAAATGTGGAGATCCTCTGTGGAGTAAGCAAGAAAAACAGAATATCTGAAAATATATTACAATTTCTCTTGTCTCAAAGCATGATTTGACACTGAAAGTTCGAAATGCGTCTAACTTTAGTACAGCTTGTGGGTGTCAGTCTTTGAAAACTGAGTGAGAGTAGAATCTCGTCATTTTCATTCAAGATGTCATTAAAAATATGCAGAAACTAAACTATGTATGTTTGTATATGTGTGAATGAGTGTGTAGCCTAAGCAAGGATGTATATGTGGATGTATGTAAGTGCTATGCAAGTATGTATGTATATATGTATGTAATTATGTAAGTATATATATATGCATGTAGTAAAGTATGTATATGTGGATGCATGTAAAGGTATGCAAGTATGTTTGTACTTAATTATGTATGTATGTATGTATGTAAGTAAGTAAGAATTTGAACATTTATATAACGCCCTTAAAGACCTCTAGAATGATGGGTTAAGACCGTACAGGTCGTTACCTACAGAGCTTCTAGCAGGCTTCGTTTTCGCATGGAGGAGAAACGTAGATTGGAATTCTCTTCATCTGAAGCTTCCCTTGCACGTATGCGCTGAAAGCAGGCAATCTCGCCTTAAACGCTCCAACAACAGGTTGACTCGAAGTCACTTAATCAGTTAGTTATGTAGGCACTTGATATAGAGCCTTTTAAGTACTTACGGAAGCGCTGCCTACGGTAGCCTAGTAATATTACTTATGTGGAAATGATGACAGAAATGAGCTTCATGAATTAAACATTAAGTTTGGTATAAAAATGATTGCTATCTGAAGACAAGGCCGAGCCCCACCACCACCACCACCACCACCATCATCATCATAATCATCATCATCAACATCGTCGTCGTCGTCATAGTCGTAGTCGTAGTCATCATCATCATTGTTATCATTTCTGTCATTATTAATTTTATTATCATTATTACTATATAATACTATTATCATTAATTTTATTATTATTACTATTATCATTGGCCTTATCACTACTGTTATCATTGCCATCGTGAATACCGTCATGACAATCATCATCGCCACCAAGGTGACCGCCGCCACCATCATCGTCATCTTATAACGAAATGTCTCACTCAATATATTGGTCCAGTATAGACTCTGATACGGTCCCATCACGGCTCGTAAACGTGTGGGTCTCAGTGGTAACCACCACAATCCTCTACGAAACAAAAATTCATGTTCAAGATAATCGTAATCGTAATCGTAATCCCGAGATTTCTACAGCGCCCAACGAAAGCCGCCCCGCAGGGACCAACTTATTCACAGGCGCTCAGCCAAAACAAATCGATAGGCAAAAGAGTTTGGTTCCAGGTCAAGATCCAAAGGTCAGACGGAGAGACAGCGTGGTTAAGTTGGTAAGTTGATCTGTGAAAAATATTCAGTAAAGCTAGACGTGGAAAGAAAGACAAGGTGGAAAAAACAATTAAATGAGTTTACACCAATATCTCCTGTGAGCCTGGTTTCTCAAAATCAAAAGCAGATACTTTTAGACTATATCGAAGATTCGAGGTCTGCTCGTCAAATTCAAAAGCATGAAAGCAAGAGTTTAATGTTCCTTAACATTATTACACCGTCTCCAGAAAAAAGGAATCCAAAGATAAATTAAAATAATGCCAGTATGCTTTAAAAACTTCACAATAGATTTTAAAAATCGGTTGCAGTGGAGTTGAGCCAAGAGTATTTATAAACCCTGTTTTATTTGTGTTTGTTCAAATGTCCCGATAGCTCGGATCCAGTCACAGAGGCGAGTACGTTAAGCTAATCTAATGTCCATTCTTTATCCGGAAATTCTTTCAGCAAACGTTTTGCCCTAAAATTCTGCTTTTTGGCGTAGAAACTTAACGCAGTTCTCTCTTCTTAATTGAAAGCCACTATGGGTTAGTGTTAGCAAAAATAAACACGTAGCAATATGACGTCATTTTAAGGTTTCTTCCACTGATTATAAATTTATTAATAGTAAATAAGTAAAGAAAGACTTTTTATTCAACTTAAATTTAATAACTTTTTGCTTAATTTATTCTAGTTTGTCCAAAGGCTCATTTTGAGCTGGACACAAGTATTACAGAACAGGATAACCAATTTACAGCGATGAGAATAGAAGGCGTAAGTTGACTAAAAGGCCTAGAGATAGGCACTGAACAACTTGGATATGCTATATTGTGGTCATTTACTGGATATTCATATCATGTTCAGATTCAAACATGCCATAATTGCATCTCTAGCTTTTGCACTATATATATATATATGTATTATATCAGTAAGTAGCTGATAGTAGAAATAGACATTATGGCATACTTACAGGAAATTGGAAGACCGCAAAGGTTCTTTCAAAGTCAAGTCTCTGTCCTTGGTATTCGAAATAAAGCCTTTAAGAAAGCGAAGAAGAATGTCTATACAACAGATAATGATTAATACTACTACTTTACTACTACTACTACTACTACTACTACTACTACTACCACTACTGCTGCTACTACTACCTACTGCTACTAATAGCAATCTCGAAAATTTCTAAAGCGGTGCATTAAAGCTACACCCAGGGCGCCAGCTCATTCACGAGCCCTGCGTCAAGTCAGAAGGGTTTGTCCAAAAATACCATGTGAAGAACAAAGTCCGGTTGCCAGAAATTCATTTTTATCATCGTTAGCTGCCGCTGATGTCACAGCTGCATCACATCATCATCATCATCATCATTATCATCATCATCGTCTTCATCGTAGAAATGTTCATCTTTATAGAAACTTATAAAACTCACATGCAGCCTGCGCTGTGCCTTTCGGTAACTCGCACGAGTGTAGTGATGTAGTTCTTGTAGCAGGCCAGTTCACATCTTGTTTGTTGAGGCAGGAAGTATATGATGCAACATCTGTACTGGCACCAGTCATCGTTCACGCCAGTTTCCGGCAACTGCGTGGCACAGGATTATACGTAATGTCACAAAACCGTGTGTTTTCTTCTTTGCCTCTTATACGTTACACTTACAATTACAATTCTTTATTACACTTACACTTACAATTACAATTCTTTATTTTATTAAACTTGCAGTTACAAGCTATGAACCGTCCCCAGTAATGAGAGACTCATCGACTCATCTTGATGTAACTTTCACGCTATTACAATTCCACCGCTTGTTCGCCTGCGCCAAAGTCTGAATAAGGCAGGACGATTGGGCCATAGGGTGCAGGTACTACGGGCCGTACAAACAAAACACGGCAGATACCGACTGCAAGATAAACGACGGATATAATAACAATAACAATAACAATGATGATGATGATGATAGTAATAATAATAATTGTAATAGTAATAGTAATAGTAGTAGTAGTTGTTGTTGTTGTTGTAACAGTAATGATAAATGCATTCTGCCTTGAATATAGCAGTTTTTTTACATCCTCTGAATTTTATCCTTTGGCTTAAAAAATACCACTACCTATAGTAATTATTATTGTAGCTGAGATTTACCTCTTGCGGTTCTGTGCCCGGTGCTATTGATGCGGGATAGTGAATCGTTACACCCCCCACTGTTGTCGGACGTCTTGTTGGTGGTATTGGTGTTGTATAGGTGTTCACTGTTGGTCTTCGCCTCGTTGTTGATGATCTCAACCATGGTTTTTGTGTCGTTGTTATTCGCCTTCTTGTTGTACTCATCGTTGATGGTCTACGTGTCGTAGTCGTTGTTGGTTTACGTGTCGTTGTCGTTGTTGGTCTACGTGTCGTTGTCGTAGTTGGTCTACGTGTCGTTGTCGTTGTTGGTTTACGTGTCGTTGTCGTTGTTGGTTTACGTGTCGTTGTCGTTGTTGGTTTACGTGTCGTTGTCGTTGTTGATCTACGTGTCGTTGTCGTTGGTCTACGTGTAGTAGTCGTTGTTGGTTTTCGCGTTGTCGTTGTTGGTGGTCTTGGTCTTGGTGTTGGTTTCGTCGTTATTTCTTCTGGTTCCGTTTCTGGTTCAATAAATGGCGTTGTTTTACCTTCGCAGACCTCTTGAACGGCCTCGTCGTCTAGGTACTTCTCGACCCATGAAAGCAGGGTTTGATCCAATTCTTGGCTGTGGTTTCCTTCGTTGAAGTCTAAGACACAATGGCCCTTCTCTCCCTTCGGGAACATTTTCACCCAACAAGCTTTCGTGTTAGCCTATAGGAATAAGTCATATATATGCATATGAACATTATATGAATGGATATTTGAACATGTAAATGCATATGAATATGAACATGTATTTGAATATGTGTATATATAGTTGCATACAAATATCTATTTGAATATTTTTGTGTATGCATGTACATACATGAATATGAATATGCATTTAGATTAATATGAACTTGTATATGAACAAACTGTGTATATGAATATGTATATTTACATGCATATTTGAATATGAATATGTACACGAATCTACATATGTATGTTAAATTCAGGTTGTTTCTAAATTCTCTTACATTTCATCCTGGTGTAATAATAATGAATTCGATCACCTGACCGAAATGCAATATGCAACATGCAATTTCTATAGCGCCACTTACAACTAGAACGACCAACAGTGCATTACGCAACCAGTCCGTCTTAAGCCCACATTTGAAAACTCCAGTATAAGTTGTCTCTAGCTGGGCTGCATGTACGCAGTTCCAGGCAGGCGGCCAGACTTTCTCAGAGGAAGCTACGTTCACCAAACTTCCGTCTCTGTGTAACGGTAGCTTATGAGTCGATTGCTGTGTAAGTCTCATTTACGTACGGGTTTAATTATCTAGAATTATAACACCGTCTTTAAAGAATCTCCCGAGAATAAGGGAAGAAGAGAAATCGCTTAAGCTAGGCTTTACGGACGGTCATCCATGGATTTGATGCCCTAGCATCTAGCGTTAGAATTCGGGAACAGCCATTCCGGTTTGTCTCCCTGTTTACATTACTCTCAACTTTTTGTACCGTCTTGCTTTTATCGTCCGATTGCTGATCTGACTCATACACACCTAGGATTCCTTTCTCAGCTGATGGACATATACTCATTCACTTGTTCACTTACTCACTTATTAACTCCCTACTCACTTACTCCGTTACTTACTTACTTACTTACATAACTACTAACTAATTTAATTGCTAACTTACTAAATAACTTGCTTGCTCGCTTACTCACTTACTTACTTTGATTCTGCTGAGCGTTTCTACTAATTATTTAAAACCCGAGTTACTAATTGATGCTAACCCCGTATGTGGCGGGAGTTATAGCTTTTTTGGACTGGTAGAAAGCGCCGAATTTGACTCGGTCTTTCAGCTCCTTGGCGGCTTCCTCGAAAAAAGAAAAGAACTCTTTGCAGACTTTGGGCGAGGCCAGGTAGAAGTGGACGACCCACGCTTCAGTGCAACTCTCCACGGTTTCTTGAAAATTTGAATCGATCAACTCGCACACATCGCTTGTCGGAAACTACAAAGAAAAAATGACGAACAGTTGCTGGACAAAACCAAGTCACCATCAAATGGTGAATAAAGTAAATGTAAACGCACTTATTTTTCTACAGCGACCGTATGACCTCGACCCTGCTCATTTTTCAGTGAATTTATTGGATGAGGTCCTTCACCATCGCTGCCCGTTTGAATGGTTGCCACGCCTGTTTACGGACAGTGCTAGCCCGACATTCAAATCTTTGAAAATATGCCACAACTGGAACGCAAACTGTCATCCTCAGATGTACGTGTAATGTGTGCTGCATGTATGTACATGTGTATGTATGCCTGCATATATGTATGTATTTTTGCATAAATAGTATGTATTTATGTATATATGTATGAATGTGCGTATGTACATATGTAAGAAAGTATGCATCTGTGCATATATGTATGAACGTTTGTATGTATATATGCAAGTATGCACGTACCTGCGTACATAAGTTTGTACATATGCATGTATGCCGAACATACGTAAGTAATGCATTTGTTAACACATCGTTTGTCCATTGGCTGAGCGAGGAATCGTAGACGTATGTATGTATGTTCGTATGTATGTATATATTTAGTTTAGCGGTTTATTAACTTCTCAACATCAACAGCAAGTTAGAACAATCGTTAAAGGAATACAAAGCAGCGCACGAAGTTGATGCAAAGGTCAAAAGGTCAACCAAAAAGAGTCCAGTAGCACCTCTAAAGTTCAGTTAACCTATATTTTCATTGTTGATTATGCAAGGTTTATATGTATATAGGCACATGTATGTGTATATATGTATGCATGTATGTATGTATATGTATGTACGTAAGCATGTATATTTGTATGTATGTATGTATGCATGTATACATGTATGTATGTATATGTATGTACGTAAGCATGTATATTTGTATGTATGTATGTATGTATGTATGTATGCGTGTATGTATGGATGTATGTAGGTATATACGTATGCATGCATGTATGCATGAATGCATGAATGCATGTATGTATGCGTGTATGCATGGATGTATGTAGGTATTATGTATGCATGTATGTATTTATGCATGCATTTATGTATGTATGTATGTATATATGTATGTATGTATGAATGTATTTATGTACGTATGTATCACGAGTCGACATTCTACTACTGTGGAAGTGAAATCATTTCTTTTAAGATGAAGAAAATTGAATTGGTTATTGATTAAATGAGCACAGGCTGCTGTACCGGTTCGGAGTCGATGCCACACGTGCCAACGGCTACTTTCGGTCTTGTGATCAGATAAAGCGTCGACTCGAGCAGATCGTTTGCCGTTTTCGGCGCTTGAGAAAATAAAAGTTAGCAGATATAAACTTTATTTAGGTAACGTTTGTTATCACTAATTGACTTTCGTCTTTTCTTTTTCCTTCCTTCCTTTCTTCCTTCCTTCGTTCCTTCCTTTCCTTCGTTCCTTCGTTCCTTCGTTCCTTTCTTCCTTCCCTCCTTGCGTCATTCCTTTCTTTCGTCATTCCTTCCTTGCTTGCTTGCTTCCTTCCTTAAATCCATGGGCTCATTGCTAGTTGATTTCGATCGCACACATCCACTTGTTTGACCACTTGGATGTTATTCATTCTACATCACATCACCTCTATTCCTTCGGCGCTTGAAAACCACCTGTTCGATATTGCTTTTGTGATGACAGATCGGAATATGTCTCTTACGATCCCCTCTTGAAGAGGCTCTACATAATTCTACCAATACAACTACAATAAATAATTACAGTCACCATCATCACCATCTGCTCACTTAATAAATTCCCTCCACACTTTCCTGTCGCCACAGATAATTCAAGAACGAATGGAAAAGAAAGAATTCCCCCAGTGGAAGAAAAAGACTTCAACGTAGCGACAGATTAAGAAGGTGCCATGAATTAAATGTAGCGGATTAAATGGCTATAATTACTAAATTACTACTGAAAAATGATGCAGATCTTACTGCCATAGTCGTAGGGATGTTCTTTGTCGTTAGCATAGATGTATATTGTTGGAAATTCTGTTATTCCAATATCAGCCAAGTAAGTCCTGTGATCACCGTAGTTTGCATCAAAGATTCCCAGATGCACGTCGGAATATCCCTGCAACGTTATAGCAAAGCACTGGATGTATGAAAGTATGTATGTATGTATGGATAAATGTATGTATGTATGGATGGATGGATGTATGCATGTATATACGTATGTATGTATGGATATATGCATGCATGCATGTATGTATGTATGTATGTATGGATATATGTATGCATGGATGTATGCATGCATGGATGTATGTATGTATGTTTGTATGTATGTGTGTATGTATGTATGTATGTGTGTATGTACATATGTATGTATGTATGCACGTATGTATGCATGCACGTATGCATATATGTATGTATGGGCGGTAATTATTCACAACCCTTAGGCCCTTGAGCCGGCAGTGAACGAATGTCAAGGTCCTGGGCACGAGGCAAGCGATTCGCAGAACTTGCGGTTTACATCCCTGTTTACTCCGGTACCAAATCTTACGCTTGGTGACAGAGGCAAACACCTTAAGCCTGGGAAGTTCGCTGAGACAGAGACAGACAGACAGACAGACATACAGACATACAGAGAGATTTGATAATGCGCTGATGAAACTGCCAGCCTCCCTAAAGCAGCTTTTGAATGGCGCTGAGAAATTTCTGAGACTTACATTATTGTAATTGTAATAAGTAATTTCTATCGCGCCGGTGTCTAATGCACAAGGCATCAACCGATGGCGCACCAAAGCCAAGCCATAATAAGGTCAGTATCCAGAAAATCACTCCATTAAGACAAAGAGGCAGCCTACAGTGGATAAGCAATTTGAAAAAGGTTAAATGTTTTACATTACATTGCAACGTATTATTATATTAATTATATGAATTTATTATGTTATGCTAATTAATATAATTTGGGTTTTGCTTACCTGTAAAAGTTCACTGAGATCTTTAATGATAGGTATCAGCCGCTGACAGTAAGAGCATCTGCCAGAAAGTAGAAGTGACATACGATTTTTATTATTAGTTAACTGACAATTAATCTAAATCTGAAATTATTTCACTTATTTTGGCATTTACAATGATAATAGTGCCAAAAATAGTAAACGTTGTCAATAGTCATTATTTTTCTTCATTAATTAAGCGCCACTTCCCAGTGACTAAGCATCAATCAAGTCCTATCCTCATACTTGCTGAGCAAGTATGAGGATAGGACTTGCTCAAGGTCTCTACACAGTAACCGTATCTAGGAGAAGGCTCAAACCACCGTGCTCTCCGCGTTACAAGCTGAGCACTCTAACCGATCGGCCACCATGTCCCACAAATCATCATTATTATCATCGTTAAATTATTATTATTATTATTATTATTATTATTATTATTATTATTATTATTATTATTATTATTATTATTATTATTATTATTATTATTATTATTATTAGCACCATCATCATCATCGTCGTCGTCATCGTCGTCGTCATCGTCGTCGTTGTTGTTTTGTTGTGGTTCTGTCCAAAGGATTGTAATGTCGGAATGCTGATTTATTTCGAAGCGACTATTGATTAGTGCCTTGCGAAGCACGATTACGGCGCTATAGAAGTTTACAGATTGATTAGCTAACAATGATAAGTTCATACGCTGGGCCTGAGAAGGTAAATACGACGATCCAGTATTTCTCCGAGTTGATAACGATCTCTGTAAAGTTCTGACTACCCACAGGCTGAACTGGATTTTTGTTAGGTGGTGCCACTGTGAAAGATTCAGTTGTGATAGGTCTGCTGGGAACTGTCGTGCGACTTCGAAGGGTGGTCGACGAAGGCTGTTGGCAACATTGACAACAGCTCGTGGGTCCAACAGGACAACAGCTGCGATGGCTCTTGAAACGGGAATTGCGTTGACGGCGCCAGTAAAACTCGTTGAACGCGACGCTTCTTTCCTTGCGTAGATGCACATTGTCTGCCAGTTGGCCTGCGTTCGAGAAGCGTTCGTCGGCAAATGCACAGACGACAGCAGCCAGAAGGAACAGAAGAATCGCTGTGGTAACAACCAGCAGATGCATAAAGCAACTGCAGCCACTCTGCATCCATTCATTCATTTATTCGTTAGTCCTTTCGTTCGTTCATTCATTCATTCACTCACTCATTCCTTAAACTTAATTTTTTGAAGTCGCTTTGTTGATTACCACGAGTTTAGGAAACGTAGAGACAATACAGTCTGCATCAAAAGCTGTTGACTGGAGAACTCCTAAGCAACCAAATGGGTACCGTTACATAGAGTCGTCCGATTAGAGTATAGATTGTGAGGTTAGAGGTGGTAATATCATTCAGAACATTTATGTAGCGCCCTTCAAGATATCTATTTAGACACTCCCAGCCCAGCCCCAGGGAAGGGGAACAGGTTTTTAAAGTATCGAAGAAAGGTGCATGTTGTATCTCTGATCAGAAGGACATGCATCTCTAGAGAGGATATATTCTCATGGGGCGCTACATAAATGCTCTGAATGATAAGTGGATGCTCGATCTACTGAAAGGGCACGACGTTGCATTGCCGAGGTGCGTGCAAATGGAACAACAGCGGATACACTTTTAGGTTTTAATAATCTCTTTAGTAGGCTACACAGATACGCCAAAAATATTTACACCAGGATAAATGCATACTGTGTATGAGATTATTTCTCAAGGAAAATATTTTGAAATGTCTTAAGTTGAACTTTTGAGATTTGCTGAACATCTAGTGGATACATTTTATCGTTTCAATAATGCATACAAATTCCAAAATATTACACCAAAACGCTTGTATCTTTGAGAATACTACTAATGCAGTATTTTCGACTTATCTTAAGTTGAACCTTTAAGAAGAGATCTGTCCGATAATCAGTTTTCGACGCGTTTGAGATGTCCAATGCCAGGAAGCATACATAACATATATTTACCTAGTTTCATTATCTTCAGCGGTGTACTGTCTGCGTTTCTCGTAGTATCTGCGTTAAAACTTCACAGTCAGCAACTGCACTGCGCTTGACTGCAACCTGACTCCTGATCGGAGTCTCCTCCGATTTATAGGGAATCCGGTAGCAGCCATCTGGTTGAAATGCAGATTTTATCGTTAACACGTATGCGGCAGAGATATTTTCCGGATGCATAAATTTCAATTTAGCGAAATCTTTTGAAAGACAGATTTAGGAATTTAATTATTGGAAGATATTTATCGGGTGAATTACTTAACGATTATTCTAAGTGAGCAGATAATCCTGTAGTTTCTTTCAAAATGGATACGAAGGTGTTCTTCCACCTCCGCTCTCTAGCTCTTCACTGTCCTCCTTTTGAACCACTGTACCCGTTAAACTTGCAAAGAAGAATCTAAGTTAAGGTCTTGCTGTGCGTGCATGGGAATAGGCCTTTCTGACTAGCCGCGGCTCATTTCAGGAAGTTACGCACCCAAATGTCATTGGTACAGGATCAAATACCTGTTCGTTGCGAACTGAAAGGTGACTTGACTCTTTCTTAGTCGTTGGAGACCTTAAATATATTATTATTATTATTATTATTATTATTATTATTATTATTATTATTATTATTACATAATGAGGTGCAATCAGTCAGCTCCAGGGTATAATACAGTTAGATAATCAGATGTTTGAAAGTCAGAGAGAAATAGTTTTGAGGCTTTTCTTGAAGGAAGAAAAAGAGTCGAACCATTCATTTCGATCTTCGTTTGAGGTTGTGATTTTATGAGTAGCTTCTTTTGATATAAATGCCTACTATAAAAATTTCTACAACTTATTAGCCCCACAAAAGTCATTAGGATCGGTTTTGTAGAATGTTTTTGATGCGGTTGTATAGATACAGTTTATGGCTCTCCAGGGATAGAATGTGTAGTCATCTAGGGATTTAATACAGCGATTTTAAAGCACCTTACAAAACGTTGCCTACGTTAGCTCAAATGATATTAAAATCATTACAAGCAATGTAACAGTAACCATAGGCACATCCAAGATCTGAAGTTGAGGTGATGTAATATTAGGGTGTGGCAAGCCTTTTGCGTTTACGTCATATTGTGTAGCGGTTTTAAGGGCGTGCGTCGTCTAATCATACGGAACTCGCGATATCCAAATGACAGTAGCAGCATGTTATCTGCATGAATTAATATTGAATTGAATTTTGCCTGATGAACGGGAATATTTCTAAACCTTTACAGCAAGGCCGCTACCTTCAACCTCCTGAAGCTGCTCTACAGCTTTTAACATATGAAGTGAGGCATGCTCATTTTGAACCCAGTGACAACGTTCGTTGGAAAAGTATACATCAGAAGGAGCTCTATGGCGCCACTGGCATCAAGTGGTGGCCAACTAAGCGGACCCAATGAACTGGAGTCGGAGGATTTTACTGCCTTTTGTCTCTTGTCGTAAAATATTTAATAAATTTGTATCAAGCAGAAAACAAACTACTTCGCTTACTATACGAGGACAAGATCGAAAGAAATCAAGTAGAGATTTGTAAAGTCATCTATAGAACATCTTAGCATGTAAGCCAATGATTTCAACTTGTTATGCCCCATCAATACTTTATCGATAGCGATTCAGCCATTCAGCAGCGTATCCAATTCAAGATCCTAACGCTTATGCGTAATTGTCTCGTTGGCTCTGCTCCATCATATCTTAGGGACTTCTGCATTTCGGTCTCCTTGGTTCCAGGCCGTAGCACTCTCCGGTCGGCCTCCTTTGGACTCCTGACTGTCCCTCGTATGCGCACTGCTTCAGCGCAGTCTAGAAGCTTTGCCTATATTGGACCTAAAAGCTGGAATCGCCTTTCCCGAGAGCTCTGACTTGAATTCCTCAGTTTGTCCCTTCCGCAGTTTCGCAAGCGCCTGAAGTCTGTATTATTTGACAGTGGTCTCACTGGTCGGGAGCGCCTTTGATGAGTCTATTCTTGAAGTGGCGCTTTATAAATGTCAGATTACAATTAACCAGCCTCTCTAGGCTCGCTATACGTTTGCAACAACTCTTATTTTGAAATAATTCTACAGAAACTATAGTTTTCATTATCGCGCAACATGAGTTACATATAGAAAGAAAAAGGCATAAAGAATTCGATTTGTTGATATTTTTTTATTAAACTTAGATGAATTTATAGTTAAATGAACATAAATTTATGAATAATTTCACACAAAATAAACTGAAAGTTTGGGCTAAAATTGCGTCACTGTGACCTGATTTTCCATTTGGAAAAAAATCACTATTTTCTGATTTCCCAAACACAAACTTATGCATAGAGGCCTACGAAATAAATGTGTTCACCGTTCGACTATTAATTGTTTTTCACACTAGGAAATCCGTTTGGCGGCATATTCTTTGCGGGAAGTCTTCCACTGGAAAAGAATCTAAAACATGAAAGTTGTTATTGAAGGACCTTTGAGGTAAGTCCTAGCTACAAAGCCAATAACAGGGAAAGCAGCAGAATTTTAATAAGTAACCTAACATCTGTTAACCAGTCAACCTTTCAACCTCTTCGTCTGAATTGGAATCCCAGTATGCCTTGTAAAATCAATAGTTTCTCTATCTCAAACATGTGGCGCCTATCTATAGGAAAGCTGTGTTGTAGCACAAGCGTCTTAGGCCTACATGTATCCGATTCATAGTGTCGAATGCAATATGAACCTGCTCCATTTCATTTTTGCAATATTTATAATAATAATTATTATTTTTTTTACCCCGAGGTATCTATGATCCCTCAGGGAGCTAAAAATTATCCGGTTGAAAATTGCATTATTATTATTATTATTATTATTATTATTATTATTATTATTATTATTATTATTATTATTATTATTATTATTATTATTGCGACTACTACTACTACTACCACTACCACTACTGCTATTACTACTACTACCACTACTACTACTACTACTATCATTATTATTATTATAAATATTTTTATTATTAATCAGATACTTATATTACGCAAATTTCTGAATTCATCTCAAAAGTGTGAATGAGATAAGTCTTCAGTTGTTTGCGAAATGAAATAAGAGCAAGAGTAGGTCCCTCAAAGATGGTGGTAGTTTGGTAGTGAGTTCCATAGATGTGGACCAGCATGTGAAAAGGTGCGGAAAGCACATGTCTTTTTGGTACGTTTGGACAAAAAGCTGGCCATTGGAAGCTGATCTTAAGTTTGTCAGAAATAACAGTTTAATTATCTGTAATTAAAAAATGTGTAGTAATATTCATCATAGCATTGAATATAATGCACTTTCTATCTACTGTGCAGCACTTCATGTTGTGTCGTTAGTTTGCTGATCTGATTCCTGTTTGGCAACACGCGTCGTAATTTACAACTTACTGTAGGAACTCTTTAAGTTTGCTCTCGGTTGCAGTTCCACGAAGGACGCTATAGCTTTTGGACATTAGATCGACCACGAAAGCCCCCTGCAACATATGCAATACATCAACTTATGGTGGAATAAAAGATCGCCCAGATATAGACTAAGATGGAGAACGAGTTCACCAGGATAGATGTTACGGTGGAGTTCTATAGGCCATTAGAGTTTGCATTTGACGTTGTTAAGCACTCAATTGCATAGAAATTAGCTTCAGCAACAGCGTAGGTTGATAAAATTTTAACTGGATTTCTCTAGTTATTTAGCATTGCTACCCAATATTCAACCAAATCGTAAAGTATTCGTCATTTATTGGCTGAATTTTAAAAGCTGAACCAGCTAGTTTTTCATTGTATGTGCTCAAAAAACAATTCATTTTTTAAAATTGAAACTATTTTGAATATAAAAGATAGGTTTATAATATCAATTTCATTAATAGGCCTACCTATTTCACGGTCAGTTGTAATAATTACTATAGACCTTAATGTTTCGCAACGTTACTTTATCGCCATTACTGTTACCGTAACGTACAGGAAAGGTCTTTATTCCAAATGTCTGTTCAAAATCTGGTTGCTTTCCTTGAGTTGTCCAAAGCCACCTGTCAGATCAATTACTACATCATCAAAATTATAGCTTATTCAACAAAACCTTCGTATTAAATGTATATGATGCTATAACTAACTGCATTCATTCAACCCAACAGTTCTTAGCTCGGCAATGACGAAAGGAAATAAACTCATGTGGGGCAATTCGTGATTCTCAGCCTAATAGGCGCGAGTGATGACTATTAAGGAACCCTGATAAACAATTAATGGTCCATGGCTGTTCATGAAAGTGATTTTGAAATGCGGCAAGTAGGTGACTGCTGAAAAATCCACGTTATTTTCTTCGTTTGTTGCGGTTAATAAAGAAGTGTTCTACACTGAGCAATGATCTTAATATGAAGATTAAATTAAATTAATATCCGTGTTGCTTTCATAAGTCTATACGCGATCCAGTAAATCAGAGTATCTGCTTACTGTGATTCATTAATTTTTTCAGAGTATCTTGTAGAATTAAAGAAATACTGGTAAGGCATTTTAGTGCAACTGTTTCGCGTAAGCACATATACTGTACTTAGGTATTTGTGTACGATAGATAGTCTATAACTAATATAATGTGCGATTTTCCACCTGACCATCCTTACCAAAAGGAATATTTTTAACGGATGTCTTACGCCCAGTTTTCAGCCTTCTTATCTTCAGCCATCTGCTTCAGTAGATTCAGGCTTGCACTTTTGCAGTCGGCGTTGCATTGGTCAGTTTTCGCGAGAAAAAGGAAGATGCAAGCGCTCACACCTGAGTTCTTACACTTCGAATCAAGGACGCTTTGACTGGTCAACTGTAATGTATTGTAATATTGAATAGTAAGTAGGCCTATTATGCACAAACATACTACCCGTCCACTGATCGGTCAGGCAGCAGACAGATTGGCATGCAAACACTCGGTCAGTCAGTTACTCAGTCAGGCAGCCAGTCAGCCAGCCAGTCAGTAAATTAACCAGATACAAGTCAAGTATGCAGGCAGGCAGGCAGAAGGTAGGCATGCAGGCATGAAGGCAGGTATGAAGATAGGCGGGCTTTCGGTGGTTCTGGCATGCGACAGGCCAGCAGACACAATACAACAGCATGTCTTTTCTTCCTTCATACTTCTTTCTGCCTGCCGCTGTTCTTTAAGTTCGGGTAAGACGAAATGTGGCCTAGCAGAAATAAACAGTTCACCCATTACAGATCATTGCCAGAAAAACTCCTGGTTTGCATGATGTTTCGGCCAATCTAACCTAGTAACAATAAACTTGTTGGAATTTTGAGAAGAACTGTTCTTGAAATAGTCAATTACTACTTACCTCAGTTATTTCAGGTGCTGGAAGGCTGGATGCTAGAGCAGTCTTGATCCATGGTATCAGATTTGTGTTAATCGTAGGGCCGTGTGATCCATTGTTATAATCAACCGGTGGACCATCTTTATTACCCGGCGGAAACAGTTTCACTGTACACACACTGATCACCTACAGCACAGGTTTTCAATCAGGTCTATTAAAAGCGTATTGCGGAAACAAATATTAAAGCCATTAACTAAGACTTATGATAAACAGTTGATGCATATAACAGCAAGAGAAATTTGATTTTGCAACTGCAAGTCAGATGAAGTCTTTCACTCGGTAACTTAGGGCCTGCTTTCTTTCCTCCTTGTTTGCGCAAGTTAGTAGAATATAAACACATGAAAAAATCAATTCTAATTAATCTATGTAAATTATGCCTACGAATGATTTAAACATTCGAATTTACAAATTTATTATGTATTCACAACATCGTTTGTATTAAGAATAGTTTGATTTTATTTTTAAATCGCTCAAATCTTTTAATAATTACTCCGCACAAAAGTCTAATCGGAACAATTGAAAAGATATAATAACAAATTTGTAAACACTGCATTTTATGTTAAATACTATTTTCAGATCATTCGATAACACATACTGCCTCTTATTCCTAATCTTAATCGTAACCTCGAAGATTTCTACAGCACCCAAAAAACCTAAGTCGTGGAAAACCTTGTATTCACAGGCGCTCAGTCATTTTTAGGTACAAACTAAACGTATCAATAACGAGTGGCATATCCAAGATCTTAAGTCGGGGCGATGTAATGGTAGGCTCTGGCAAGTCTTTTACATGTATCTAGTTTTGTACAGTGTTCTGTAAAGCCTTTCTAAAGGGCGTACGTAGTTTAAGCCCACGGAAATCGCGATATCTTAATGAAAGCATCAACATGCTACCGGCATGAATTAATATTGAAATTAATTTTACCTGATGCTCCGGATTAATTCTGAACCTTGGGAGCAAGGCTACCACCTTTCTACCATCTGAGTCGGCCATGCAGCTTTTAACGCATCTATATTTTAGTTTATTACATTTGGCATGATTTACGTTTAGATATAATGAATAGCAACATGTGGTGCAGAATAAGTTGATACAAACGTTGTATTTTTCTGCGACTTTTGAGCCAGCTAGGAACAAGGAGCCAAATTTCACCCGACCCTTGAACTCTTTGCCAGCTTCATCGAAGTAGGGCATGAATTGCATGCAGAGTGGTACTCCGGGAGCGTAGAAGTTAACGATCCACGGATCTTGACACTTGAGCACAACTTGCTCAAAGTTTTCGTCTGTCAGCTCGTAGGCATTGGAATCTTGGTCCTACATTTCAGATAGCATATCTCTTTAAATTTTAAAACCAGACAAAAACTTAAATTTGCAGCAACAAAAATGATTAAATTTTAAAGTTATTTAAATTTTAGATTGCATAGGTGAGTTCTGCTTCACACGTCAACACTTTCTCGCCGAGGTTTCGAAACCAGGAGCAGCGGCTAAACGCCGCAGTGTTATTATACTCAGTGCAAAATTGTTGAGCTCCAACAAGTAAAACCCATCACGCTGATTGTGATCACAGGTTTTGTCGCTGGTAAATATTACACTAGTGTAATGCGACGTAATTTAACGATAGGTAATAATAGGGCGGATAATGTAATGATAGGTAAAGTGAGTTAAGAATAGGCAAGGTAAAGTAAGGGTGAGGATTAGTAATGTAAGGTAAGATGAAGTCAGGTAAAGAAAGGTAAGGTAGCAAAGCAAGGTATGAACAGGTAGGGCATGGTAAGGATAGGCAAGGTAAGGAAAGGTAAGAAAAGTCAGGATAAGTAAGTTAAAGTAAGGTAAGGATAGGTAAGGTTAGGTAAGGTAAGGTAAAGTAAGGTAAGGATAGGTAAAGTAAGGAAAGGTATGGATATACAAAAGCAAGGCAAGGTAACGTAAGATAAGGAAAAGGTTATTAACAAAATTAATTTAAGTATAATAAATGCCTCTGTGACGAGACGCTATCGGAAATGAAGTCTTGGTTGAACGAATCCAAAGACAGCCTTCGTTAAAGAACCAGCTTATTTACAAGCGCGTTTGCTGAGCAGAGTTAAGGATCATCAGCTCTACCTGTATTGTATCCTTGCCGCACTGTCCCTCTGCTGCCGGTGACTTGTTAAGAAGAAATTCAACTGCATCAGCATACTCTTCTGGCGAACGAGCAGCTTCATGAAAGATACAACATAACATTTCCAAATAATCTTATATTATAAGTCAGCAGCAAAAACAAAGGGCGTAGTTATATGGTAGACAGAAACAGGTACAGACACAATGACACGAATGGCAGAGACAAGGGCGTTGAGACAGTAAACCATAATAAAATATTGTTGATTTAGCTGAACTGACATTTCTTCGCTGTAGCTTTCTTTCTCCGCGCTGTTTCTTATTAAGCATTGGCTTCACGATTACATTGCGACCATAAAAGAGTCATCAGAATATCTATAGCATAATTGTCATTTTCTCTGGAAGTTTTTAAATCCTGACGGATCATATCTACCTCGGGTAAATTATACTAATTCGATTTATATATCGCCATTGTAAAACCGAGGTCGATTAAAGGGCCCTGTACAAAGAGTTAAAAATCAACGATAATGGTGTGACACTTTAGTAAGATAGGTCTTGAGCCTTGGTTTGAATGTGTCAAGATGTGCTGAATTCTTCACATGGTCGTAATCGTAATCGTAATCCAAAGATTTCTACAGCGCCCAACGTCGGGAAGACAGCTGCACGCGATGGAGAAGGAATAATCGCCAGAATTCGTGGAAGATCACAGGGCATCATCGATGAAGATTGAGAATAAACAATTATTTTTCAGGTACTGCTATGACTGGAATACAGGGATTCGAACACGAGGCTAATTAATATATTTACTATAATTTCTTCTAGAGCATTGTCTGACTTAAGTTAAAGGCCACTGTCTAAGAGTATCATTCAGGAAGTTGTTCTTACAAAATGGGTACTTGAATGGATATCCTTTATCTCTTCCGAAGATGAAACTAACTGGAAGCATAGTAATTCCATAAGTATCTTTTAGTGTTTGGCCATCAGTTGTAGAGCAATCGACGTAACCGACTTTTATGTTCTTTCCCTATTACAAAGATACACAGCAACAATTAATTAATTAATTAATTAACAATTAATTTCACGTTGTTTTAGACAAGAGCAATTAACTCCAGCCGGAACTGCGTTTATTGCACACTTTTGTTATGTTGTTCAATCTTGTCACCCAATTAAAGTAATATAATATTTATAATGTTATGTATTGTTAAGCTAATAATGTAATATTTAGAATGCTATGTATTGTTTAGTTAGTAGCTTAATATTTGTAATGGTATATGTTGTAAAGTTAGTAATATAATATTTATCATGTTACGTATTTTAAAGGTAGTAAGTATTAGCACTTGACAAAGAACTCTTCTTTCACTAAGAAAACCGTCTTCCGTTTCAAGTACCCTCTTAAGTCGAAATACTGAACAAACAATGTACAGTTTTGACGATGTGTCTATTGTTACTTCCCTGAAAATCTTCTTTGGACGTGGTGGTTAAAGGCTTGGTTGGAAACAATCGGTCAGCATGCCATAGTCTTAGTGGACTAATCTTCTGTATGTAGACCTAATTGCGGCTTAGTTTGGTGTGCCTTTGGTTGATGCCTTGTACATTAGACACCGGCGCCATAGAAGTCATTAATTACAAAAATTACAGTTATACATCAACTTTTCTGTTTAGTTTATATCAAATATAGGCCAACATGTTGCTTTCAAACAAATTTAGGTTTCTGGATTCCGTGAGTCAAAACTTTGATGTTATGGCGTTCAACAAAACGTTGATGTTATAAAGCTCAACATATTAAAAATTGCGTATAATTGTTTTACCTTCAAAAGTGGAACAGCTTTCTTCACGATTTCACTCAATTTTACACAGGGACTACAGCTGTTGATAAAAATATAGGCAATTAACTCTGATGATATCGCTCGTTTTTATAGATTTCTTAATTAACTCATTTCTTTTGTGAAGTAACGGACCTACGTTCTGCTGACAGAAACAGTCTGGTATCTTTCCAACGCTAAATCTAGACAATAAGAAGATCTTTAATGCAGAAAACGCTAAACCTGTAAAACTCTTAATTATTTCCTGCATACATTACAATCACTTCTTAGACTATTTCTTGGTATTTGTCTTCATCTATTAAAAGCCATTACTTGATGATTGCAATGTTACTCCGTCACTTGGAGAGCCATCGACTGATACATTGATTTATTAAGATAATTGGAAAACAGACTCAGGTCCAGGATAGTCGAAGACCACGGTCCATGCATCTTCCGAGTTCAAAACTAGAGTCCTGAAATTCTTCGGCGTTAGTTCGACGACGCCATCAGTTTCAGGATTGTAGTTTGCTTTTGCGACCGCTCCTTGTAGGCTACCACAGATCAAAGACGTCAGGCAAAATAGCAGAAAGTCTGCAATTAAAAAGAATGCGTATTACAATAACAACATAGAAGAAGAATTAGAAACAAATACATATCCAACAATTATATTTGCGACTCACACTGTTTTTCAGTAGTGCAGGGTTTAATGACGTTTAAAAAGCTTCTTGTCCGTTTCATAATCCTTAGTTTTCGCATAAGTCAACGGCTCCACAAGTTTGTCTGACTTTCTTTGATTCTTCTAGGTGAATCTGCTGTCACTTGCTTGGAAGCATCGTGTAAGTTGGGCGTCTTATTCGATTATACCATATCTTTCTTAGAGCATGTTCAGGTCATTTGCAAATCATTGATCTTACATACGAGATATCCGCATATCATGGTTCATATGCCTGACAGTGTCTTGGTTTTCATTATCATTACTCACCTGCTTTAACCATTTTCGTTTGTTTTCTCTCTTTGTTGAGTTAAGATGCTTTGCGTGAAGTGTTTCCTAAAAGCAAACCACTAGGTTGATTTCTTCAGCTTATGTCGTCTTAACCTATCACGCTTCCCTTGTCTGCTATCCTTCCTAAACAAGCTGTAACCACTGATAGATAATGTTTTCGTTGAAGACGACTTTTATCCTAATAAGTTGAGATCAATACAATGATTTACTGTCTTTAAAATATTTTTCATTTGCATGATTTCCTAATTTACGCAATCGATGAAAAGTTAATCAACCGGCGTACCTAACGGTTTTCTAATGGGCTATTTTGAAACGTGCCGCACAGTAGTCTTCATGCAGTTCAGCTCTAAAGGAACAAAGTCCTGTGCAACATGCATTGGTTCAATACATCATGTACTTCTATCATAGCTACAGTCACGCAATTATTCAACTGGTTTACCTTCCCGTGGATTCATTTTTATGACGAATCAATGAAAGGATCTTAGCGCCAGGTTCTTTGACGCACTATAAATTCCAGATAAATACGTACGTACAAATACACTTCTATGTATACATAAATACGTAGACACTATTATTATTATTTTTTTAACAACAACAATAACAGTAATTATTATTATTATTATTATCATCATCATCATCATCGTCCTATTTGTTCATAGTAGAGTTCCGGAGAAGCAGATGGCGTTCCCACGCTGGACAGCCACTGAGAGTCTTTGAAGCAGGTAGCTGGTCTCCAGTGGATCGTGGGTTGCCATTGTCATCCTTCGTCCTAACTCCCGCACAAAATCCAATCCTTCCGTACTCCATGCGCCGCTGGTCTCCAGTGCGACCGCCAGAAGAGTGGTTTGGGCTATAGTGGCGTATTTTAGCCTTTTGGCTGAGACTGCCCGGTTTGCAGCTTCACTTGGTCCGGTTGAAGAATTATTATTATTATTATTATTATTATTATTATTATTACTATTACTATTACTATTATTATTGGGCACGGTAGCCGATCGAATAAAGCGCTCGGCTTGTAACACAGAGAGTACTGGTTCTAGCCTCCTCCTCTGAGACTATTACCGTGTAGGGACCTTGAGCATATCCATCACTCAAAAATACCTAGCGCCTCAGATTCAGATTTACTGACCTTGCGCGCGTAATACTGTAAATGCAAAATAATAAGAATTTTGCTACTACTACTGCTGCTACTACTACCACAAAAAAGCAACCACCACAACTACTACTACTACTACTACTACTACTACTACTACCATTACTATTAATAGCTTCGATCGCGCCGGTGTCTAATACACAAAAACCAAGCCGCAATCAGGTCATATTCAGAAGATCATCCACTAAGACAGAGATGCAAACTAGAGTGGATTAGCACATTGAAATAGGTAGATCTCAGATTTAAAACAAGATACATGCATACTTACATACATACATTTATGCATACATGCATTGATACTTACCTACTTACATACATCGATATATGCATGCATGATACATGCATGCATAGATACATACATACATACCTGCGTACATACGTGCATACATACATACATACGTGCATAGATACATACATAGATACATACATACATACATACATGGATACATGCATACATACATACATACATACAAACATACATACATGCATACAGTAATTACCGCAATAACTCACAACCGAGTTCTTAAATGAAAACGGCTTTTAATCGGTCATTATCTATGCGCATAAAATCTTTTGCAACTGCACGCTTTTCTCATTCGCCAATCGATGAACAGCAAATCAATGAGTTATCGAAAGAATTTCTTCTCGTTATTTTAATGCACGATCCAAGCTGTTACGCCTACGGCAAGGAAACTGTTTTTTCCGCTACAAATCGGCGCTCAGACGTTGGTGTAAAGGTACAAATTGGTTTGCGACTAGGAATATGGAATGTCAGAAGCAAGGGAACAACACATTTCCACTTATGGAGCAACACACTTCCACTGGCGGACACAGAAGTTGACAATAGCGCTGGTCAAGTTTCAAATGGCCGAGATTTTGTCAGTTGAAACATTCTGACTGGCTTGTTTCAGTCAATAGAACCTTTGATGACTGTGGAAGTCCACTTTGAAGTCTTGAGACTCTGAATCCGGTTTTTCAAATATATACAAGTTTTGATGACTTCCTTTCGAGGGCGCCATTTTCACTTTTTCAAGGGGTCACTGCATGTTTCTCCTCTTCCTCTATTCTATCCTGCTGCTGCAATTCCAACCACCATCAACCGTAGGCTACGGTGGATGGTGCTTGGAATTACAACAGCAACATAGATAAGGGAAAGAGGATGAATCAAGATAGGATTTGTAGAACAGGAATGTGTTCAGTTTTGAGTGATAGACCTGCGCAGAGATTGCAAGGGGTGAAGTGTTTTTAGTGAGTTGGTAGGATGGGTCAGATAATTGCCACAATTCTGGCGAGAGTATGTTCCAGAGGGGTTGAGCAGCTATGGATATGCAGCAACTTTAGATAATAACTATACAAATATTTGATGTAGATATTAACGAAGTGAATGTCCATTATTTTAATTCATGAATGAAATATAATTTTCCAATTCTTTCTGTAAAATTGTATTCAAATAAACTCAAGCTTATAAATGAACAATTTCTATTTTTCTTTAGAGAACATGTTTCTCTTTGTAACTGCACCGAAATTTAAATCCTGAACCTTAGAGTGGTTTTCACTGTGGATTTCATCAACATTCTGTCCAGGAAAACACAGAACACAAAATTAAGCGTTTTAATGCTTCTAAATGCTCGTATAAACGAAATGTTGATGTCCACTGTAAGGCATATGATTGTACTGTTGGCCTGAGAGTCTTTATGTTGTATAATGTATTCTATATCACTTCAAATCTTTGAAATTAGACTAAATTTGCGGCTTGACTTAATGACGAGTTGTTAGTGTTTTGTTCACGTTAACGCCGAAAGACCCTAATATAGGGCCTAAGACTCTTGGAGGTTTTGAGGATATGATCTTGAAAATCCCTGAGCGCATCGATTTCAAAGTCCTTTCTCTGACCTACAAATCTCTGCAATTCTTCCAACCTACGTATCTTCGCGAACTCTTTACCGTCCAGTTATCCCGCTCGAAACGTTCATCCCCTTTCCTGACTCTTGCCCGTCCACCAGTAACAACTCATGGTAGGTTCTCTAATCAATCCATACACCACACTGCATCTCGACCCTGAAACGTTCTTCCTCCTGAATTTCGCAAAATCTCTGTTCCTCTAGTCCCTTCCGTCGTTCATCCATCATCATCTGTCCCAAGCCCTCTCTCTATCAGTTACTCCTTAGGCTTCCCATCAAAACTGAAGTCTCGCCTTTTCCAGTATCTTACATTGATCCGTCCAGTCCGCCGCCATCCAATTTCTCTAAAACTAAACACAACCCACCGAAACAGCTTCTCTCTCTCTTTCTCTCTGATCTTCTGGCATCCGGACTTGGTTCTTGACATATTTGGACAACCCTCTCAGCCATTTTATTCAAACACACTGCCATGCAACATCTTTCAAATAAAAATAATTTGTCATAATAATAATAATAATAATAATAATAATAATAATAATAATGTAGAGATTAGAGTGCTGTAGTTCGTAAGCAGTCAAAGAGTCGAAAACAACGATTCAGAAGCACTTGGAGCAGGGAGAAAAGTTAGTCCAGGAAGGCATGCAACAAAAGTTCGGTTTTTAAATGTTTCTTGAAAGTAGTGATGGATGTAGCGTTCCTTATGACAGAAGGAAGATTGTTCCATATTCCAGAAGCTGCCGAAGTGAACGATTTTGATGAAGTTGAAGTACGACAGCGATGATGAACTAAGGTACGGTTTCCAGAGGACCTCATGTTTCTTGAGGGCATGTGTATTTGAAGAAGAACAGTTAGGTATGAGGGAGTATTAAGTGTTATGCAGTTGTAGATGATGCTTGACATCTTGTATATAATCCTTTCTTTAACTGCACCATATAAATTAGAGCAAGGTAAAAACAAAGTCATAAAACGAAAATCGTTTTGCTGAAACCTTCAATAAATTGAGTGGATTTTTGCGAAAAATACCAAATTTCTAACTAATTTCGCCAAAGAGTCCTACCGGTTTTTAATTTGCATTTCTCTTTCATAGACCTGTTGTAGTAATGTCCCGATATCATAATCAAATCTAATTCTTAACTTACGAAATGAACTTTCTGCTGTAGGCGATCTTCATTACTAATAGATTTTTATTATCAATACTTATTTAGCTATAGAAAACTTCATCAAAACTAGTGCTTTCAACTCTTGGAAATCCGCTTGTCGGCATATTCTTTGAGGGAAGTCTTCCACGGATAAAGAATCTAAAACAAGAAAATTGGTATAGAAAGACTTTTGATGTAAGCCGTAACTGCACAGCCAATAACATAAAAAACAGCACAATTTGGACAAAAACATCAACAAAAACTAACATCTCCTAACTTGCCAACTTGTGACCTCTTGGGTTAGAATTGTGTAAAATCATTAGTTATTCTGCTTCAAGACACGTGGCCCTAACCACCAAGGAATTTTTTCATTTTCACTGTACATTCACTGTTCATTCACAATTGAACACAGTAATCTGTTGTCAAACAGTTGTCGCGTTTGCACTTCGACGAACATTTATTTCATCAGTCAACCAATGTCACGTCACAGATTACTATGGTTGGCAGAGGGGTGTAATAAGTGCACCCTATCTTATATTGCACCACCATATATTACACTTAAATTATCTCTAAAATGTTGTTGGGAGTAATGAGCCCGCTTTATTTTTTACAGCACTTCATAAATATGTCTTATCATTAAGCTGGATTTATGCGTAGAAACCTAATATTCGTCGTAAATTAGAACTTACTGTAGAAACTCCTTAAGTCTGCTCTCGCTTGTAGTTCCACGGGTAACGCTAAATGTTTTGGACTTGAGGTCTACCGCTAACACCCCCTGCAACACGTATAATTTAACAGAGGTTATGGCGGAGTTGAAGGCTATCGAAAGGTAAAAGCAAGAATGGTGAATGAAACCACACGGAATAGAAGTTTGGGTGAAATTCTAGATGATTCAGATAATAACATTTTACAAGTAATAAAAATTATATAGTTTGTTGGCTGAATTCTTATATCTGCAATTTATAACTTATGCTTTACTGAATATGTCGGCTAGCCATGCTTCAGCGCATTTACCAGGTTTTTAAACGCTCTAAAAATGTTCAGCAGTTGAGAATTAACACAATAGAGAATTAAATAGCAGGTTATTACGTCAGTTTCATTACTTAATTTATCGAACGGTCAATATTAATGATTGGTAAAGACAACTTGTTTCGCATTGTTACTTTTATACATTAGTTTAATCGCTACGTACTGGAAAGCGTTGGATTCCAAATGTCAGTTCAAAATCTGGTTGTGTTCCTTCAGTTGTCCAAAGCCACCTATCAGATCATCTACTGCATCTTCAGATTATTTCAGTTAGCTACTCGCAATCGTAATCGTAAACCTGGGATTTCCACTGCGCCCAAAGAGAGCTAAGTTGTAAGAACTAGCTTAATCACAGGCGCTCAGTCAAAACAAAATTGATAGGCAGCAAGGGTCAGCTTCGGTTCCAGGTCAATATTCAAGGGTCAAGCAGGCAGACAGTCAGACGTATTTGTTCCAAAGATCTATTACCCTTCTATGATCTACATATTCAACCTAAATGAATTAATTATTGGACACGACAGTAAGATAGATTCAGATGGGACAGTTTGTGATATGTAGCCTCATTACCTCATGTTATTTCATGAGTATTTAGAAATCCTAGCTGGACAAATGGACAGGCATGAGGCTGCTTCGTTACACTGATTATCAAAAGGTAGACATAATCGGTAAGTACTATACAGTAAATTCCACATCAGTTTCTACGTCTTTCGGCAGTTTAGCAAATCCACTTATGTGCTTTGGCTTGATTGCGATTCTTGGATTAAATTTATTCTAAATGTTAGCATATTATCATTAATGAATAGAATTCATAATATTAACACAGATTAATTAATTTACCATACACTGATGCCTTGTACATTATAACAGTTTCGCTATAGACGTCATTAGATTAGATAATTTACAACTCCAGACACGATCGAATAAACCTGTTTAAGCGGATCCACGATTTTAATTATTAGCAAATTGCAGAATTTTCTAAGCAAACGTTACACCTGATTTGTTTGTGCTAGTATGCACACAATTATGCATTTGTGTTATATTGTGGCATTTTCTGTTCAATTATCTACCTAAAATTATTTGCCAAATAAAATATTTCTAACTGATGTCTTACGCCCAGTTTTCAGCCTTCAATTCTGCAGCGATCTCCATCAATAGAATCAGGTAATTGTGTTTGCAATCGACGTCACATTTGTCACTTTTCGCGATAAAAAAGAAGATGCAACTTCTCACTCCGGAATTCGTGCAGCTTGATTCAAGGAATCTTTGACTGGTCAGCTGTAACACAACGACAAGCAGAAGAGTAAGTATTCTATCTAGCTACAATTTACTATTTACTTTAATAAATTACTGACTGACAAGATGCCATTGTGCTGATATTTACTATTTATTATTATTATGATTATATTATTATTATCATCATCATCACCACCATCATCATCATCATCATTATCATTATTATTATTACGAAACTTTTTAACGCAAGCAGTTATAAAGAAATTTTAATCTGAGGCGAGTAAATTATTCGGTCAGATAATTGATCTGCGAGCAGCTAGCGAGTCAGCAAGCAGATTAGCTAGTCAGGCAGTCAGCCATTCAGCCGGCCAGCTAGCCAGTCAGACAGTCAATTCCTCATCCATCTTACCAGTCAAGCAGTCGATCAAAAAGACAGTCAGCCAGCCATTCAATTTTTCCAGTCAGACAAGAATTTTTCCGTGGCGCCATTTTCTGTGAGTCAGTGAGTTCAAGTGATTGAAAAGGTGACTTTCACGAAGTTTCACAAAACAGTCCATAGATCACATGGTTTCTACGAACTTTCGGCAGCTCTAATCTAAACACAATGACAGTTTGAGAGTTACGAGAAGAATCAATGCTTACCTCTGTTATTACGGGGGCTGGAAGGCTTGATGCCAGAGCAGTCTTGATCCATGGTATGAAGTTGGCATTAATATTAGCACTATGAGCTCCGTTGTTATAATCCACCGGTTGACCGTCTTTCAGGCCGCCCGGAAACATTTTCACTGTGCATATCGCTTTCACCTACAGCACATAATCATTCACAAGGTGGCGCCATCTGGCTGTTTATGCTGATAGATGTGTTTACACACACTATGGCTACCACTTTCGTGAGGAAATCAACAGGCGATATATAAGTTTCTTGAACGCTACTTACATGTGTACATGCATACATTTATAACACGAGACGTGATTTTTGCAAGACAAGCTAGCTGTGGCCTTTGTTTCATGTAGCTTAGCGCTGTCTCCAAGCCTTCGACATAAAGATGTAGTTCTCTAATTTCTTATTACGATACAATAAAACTAACAACTCGTTCCCCGTCTAAAGACCAGTCACTCTAAATGAACAAAATGTAGCGCATTGCCGGTTCGCATACCGCTAGTGGCTATATATTTTCATAGATTTAAATCTCAGGCTAGCACGGTCCGTACACGGGGACCGTAAGTGGCGTGGCACCCATTCAAAAGGGCAGCGATGGTGAAGGATCTTAACCGAGTACTTCATTGCAAAATGAGCAGGGTCGAGGCCACATGGTCGCTATATAAAACCATATACATTTGCATTTATTTACAAAGTAAGTGGATACTTACGCCGTACGATTCGGCAACCTTTGATCCCACTTGGAAGAAGGAGCCGAATTTCGCTCGGCCCTTAAACTCTTTGGCAGCTGCCTCGAAGTACGGTGTGAACTGAATGCAGACGTTTACATCCGGAACATAGAAGTTAACGATCCACGGTTCTTTACATTTTAGCACAACTTCCTCAAAATTCTCATCCGTCAGCTCGTAGATATCGGATTCTTGGTTCTGCATTTCAGATAGCAAATATGTTTCAATTTCAAAATGGCAGAAATGAAATTTGCAGCGACAAAGATGTTAAGGTTTGAGAAGTTATTAAAACTTACAATTACGTAAAAGCGGGCTACGCATCGTATGAAACATTTTTTATGCCCTGGGACTCGAACTGTAATTTTAGGCAGAGAATACAAAACACATTATAGTTTCCGCAATTTGGTCGAATGTTCCGGTCGGTGTTTAAATTAAGGCAAGGTCAGGTTAAAAGGTAAGGTGAGGTATGGTACCGTAAGTTAAGGTGAGGTATTTAGCGGCTTTTGGGTGGCGCTGAGAAATTTATGAGATTTATATTTACATAATTATGGTAAAGTTATGCAAAGTATAAAAAGGTAAAGTAAGTTAAAGTTCAGACCGTGTTGAAATTCAGGTTAAGTAACGTCAAAAGGAAAATTTATAAGGTAAAGTAAAATGCTTGCGGTGTTCAAGGAAAGGCAGGATGAGGTAATGCACTGACATTCATATTAGGTTGTATAAGGATTTGTCATCGGATGCGAAGCCATAGTTGAAGTGTTACTGTAATTTGAGAAACCCATCAGTCAACAAACAAATATTTATTTTCTTATGCCACAAATCAATTCTTTCTGTTGTTATGTGATGAAGCAAATCTTTCTACTGTTACGCTGCAAAGTAAATCTCTTGTTATACTGCAAAGCAAATCTTTCTTTTGTTATACTACAAAGCAAATCTTTCTTTTGTTATACTACAAAGCAAATCTTTCTGCTGTTACGTTGCAAATGACAATCATTTCTACCTCGACCGAATCCTGTCCACATATTCCCTGTGCTGGATGACCCTCCTTCAGGTAAAATTCGACTGATTTGACAAATTCTGCTGCCGAATTCATAGCTTGTAAAGAAAAAATAAAATGTTTCGAGAACAATAGATGGAGTCGTAGCAAACGATGAAAGTACATGATGTTGTACCGTGCCTTTAATCTTACTATAGGGTTTAGATAATAACCGCAATCTATTAACAGACATTAAAAATAATTCACAACTGAACACAGTAATTTTTAAAAATCTTATTCTGATTCCTCCTCTTCGTAGCTTTCTTGCCGTTCCACTTCCAAACATCCATCCTCGCTGTCTGTCCATCTAACTGCCTGATCTTTGGATCTGGACTTGGAACCAATTTTGACCAAATGCTTTACTCGCCGATTTTGTTTTTAACTGAGAACCTGGGATTAAGTTTGATCCGAGGTTTTTGTGGCAATGAAGAAACAGGAGATACCAGTTACAGGAAATCGTGCCTGATAGAAATATGTGACGACAGAGGAAAGGCTGATCATCGATGAAAAGGAGCATTGCCGAAAACAGATAGGTTAAGATATATACGGATATACAGAGAAGGAAAAGAAGAGTTGAAAAGACGACGCAAGAGACAGACATGTGCAGACACAATGAAACAAAACGGTAGATACACACTCCTCTTCCACAAATCCTATTCTGATCCTTCCTTTTCCCTTTATCTCACTTTCCGGTTCAAATTCAAACACCATCCACCGTAGCCTTCTGATTACCTGCCTGCCTGACTTTTGGATCTTGACCTAAAACCGAACCTTTACTGCTTGTCGATTTCGTTTTAACTCAGCACCTGTGAATAAGCTGTTTCCCGCGACCTAGCTTTCGTTAGGCGCTGTAGAAATCTCGAGCGTACGATTGCGATAGACCAAATTAGGTCAAGCGGCTGAGGGCAGTTCAAGAGATCGTGTGAATGAACGTGGTCTGTAGAGATGAGGGCCAAAAACAATCTAAAACAAGAAAAATGAAACTCGAAGAACCACGCCCTAATCGATCGCTGCTTAGGATATTCAGCTTAGACAGAATATAAAACAATCAAGCTTAGATGATATCTCTTGAAATAAGGCAGCTCCTTTACTTACGTTACAAGCATTGTAGAAGAATTTATATGAGTTATGTATTCTGTTGTTGTTCTTACCATATGGGCGGAATTCGATTGGATGTTCTTTAAATTTTCCAAAGATGTAAATGGTAGGGAAGCCAGTAATTCCATACATATCTATCAGTGTTTTGCCTGCAGCTGAAAAGTAATCGACGTAGCCGACTTTTATGTTCTTTTGCTATTACAAAAAAGACAGCAACTTGGAAGATATCAAGTCAAATATTTCAAATAAATTTTACATACTTAACTTCAACCAAACCCTCATCTATTACGCTCTTCCGCATTGCAATTAATACCTAATTAATTAGCTAATATACAAAGAGCCCACGACTGTTCATTCTTCCAGTCGAGTACGAAACTGAAATACATGGATCACAGAATTCAGCCCGCAAGCGTCTTTCCTTTTCCCACGCTTGTAGGAGGATGTCAGTGGTAATCGTCAGAGTTAGGAATAGGGTTTAGCGGTGTATTTCCCATTCCTACTGTATCTATCCTAACCCTAAGACTAACCCTAACTCTAACACTAACCCTAACCTTAACCCTAACCCTAACACTAACAATAACCATTGACATCTTTATACTGGACATCCTCGTACTATAGTGGGAATCTGAAAAACGCAGCCCGCAACTCAGGCTGTGTATCCAATATTTAGATGCATTAGAACACTGTCAATATTCCAAATTTATTGGGTGTGTTTATTTACAGGCACTTTTGTTTCACAGCACTTACAGCCTGGCCTTTGCTGGTTGCTCATTCTTGTCGCCCGTTGTAATAGAACGTGCATGCAATGTATTGTAAAGTTTGCCATCATAATTTGGACCCCGTGGTGAAAGGGTTAACTGTGAGCAGTCGGCCAGCCTGCCACATCTGCTAATCTTGTTAGTTCAGATCAAACATGCATACACGATTGCATCAAAATCAGCTTTCCAGATTGCATTTCTTATGTCAAAACTATGGTGTTAGAAAGTTTAAATAACTAAAGTTAATTGTTTTACCTTTAGAAGTGGGACAGCTTTCTTGATGACTGCGCTTATTTCAATACAAAAAGGGCAGCTGTCAGAAAATAACAAAGTCGTTGTTAGTTGTTGGGGTATCAGCCGTTTTCATGAACAGCATTTAAGACGTCTTATTTAGGCCCAATCATTCTTACCGTAAAGTTAAAGCACAGTACCCTAAGACAGTCTGCATCATGGGAATGTTCGCCTTTTTCACATTAAACAGCAAGGGACAAGGGATTTATCCAACAACGATCAGTAGGTAGCACAATTTTGCTTTTGCTTCCCATCATAAGTTGACCAACCAAAGCTAATCAGTCGATAATCAATCATTTTAGTTAGACTCCTCCGCAAACAATGATGTCTGTATTCCATTTAAGTTAACACAGCAAAACATGACAAAAGGCATATTTTGTTATGTTGCAAAGTAACTTACTATAGTTATATTACTTCATACGTAGCATAGCATAACATAACAAAACGGAGCCTACAGTTGGCTACATTAAGTTATATCACATCACATTCAATTACGTAATATATTTGCAGTCATCCTTTTTGTCTATGAATGCGCATTTAATGTACGCATATACTAATATGAATGCTACATCGTGGTTTTGCTAAGAAGCGCCATCGATTGATGCTGTTCCGTAATTGGAAAACATACGTAGGTCCTGAAAACTCGAAGTCCACGAGCCACGTGCCGTCCGAGTTCAAAACCAGGGTCTTGAAGTTCTTCTGCGTTAGTTCAACCACGCCATCAGTTTTCGAGTTGAAGTTTGGTCTTGTGAATTCCACTTGCACGCTGCTGCAGACGAGAGACGTCAAGAAGAAGAGAAACTCTGGAATAATAGCACCAACATAAAGAATGTGGAGAATGTTTAAAGACGTCAGAAAAATACCACATAAGACCGAAATAGTTTTTCTTTATTAAAAGCTGACAGAAATACCTGATCGAGGCCCAGTGAGAAGATGGTGTCTCGAATCGAGGCTACAAGAACTATCGCGAAGTCTAAAGAACAAAACTGAAATCTCGCAAATTCCAACAACACACTTCCTACCAGAACGCGGCTATTTTGACTGTGGATTGCCAGTTTCACACGACGTTCACATTCGAAGCAGACTGAAACATGCACTTTCTCCCGTCATATCTACATTATGACTAAGACGTCTAAATATTTCATTACGTAAACCAAACCCTCACTAATCATGCCTCATCATAACACACATTCTATCATAACACATGGATACCAATTAAGTTCGCGTCAGAAAATGACCTCATTCTGACAATACCTGGTTATAAGGAGGTTGTTTATATACATATATATATATTATATATATATTTCTCAAAGGCAGCGTAATAACGATTTTCCGGTGTATCTCTATTTTCACAGAAATTTCCTTTCCTGATATTTGTAACTAATTGGAGCTAACCCGCTCTTTTCATTATTTTCTCTCTCGGTTATGTTTGCTGATTTGCGCGAGAAATGTTTTCCTGCAATGCAGACCACTCGAGAGATTGCCTGCCAGGCTGTTGTTTCAATAGTTAGCGCGACAAGGTTTCTTCCGCTTGCTGTCTATACTATTGACGCCTGCCTTATGTAGATTTCCTCCAGAACTAAGCTGTCGGCGAAATATGACTTTTTAAATTATGACGACTTTTATGATAATAAGCCGATGCCGTTTGTAATCAGTTACTATCTAGGACATTTGTCATAGGCATAATGTTTTTTAATTTGCGCAATCAATACACCGGTTATCAATCTTTGTACTGAATGAATTCACCTTTGATTATTTTAAAACCATGAGCACCACAGAAGTCGTCGTGTAGTTCAGCACTAAAACTACCCACATACATACAAAGCCTATACATAAACGCACATACATACATACACATATACATACAACGCTTAAATCCATGCAAAATCTTTCGCTTACACAGCGTTCTTCGTGTTATTTTAATCTATTAACGCAATTTATGCAATTCACAAGACGCCCACACCAGTAAGACGCACGTTTCAGGTCAAACGACACCTGCGCCAGTTGTTAAGATATTCGACGACATTTGACGTGGCCTGTTGCTACTTAACTGCAATGCTATTTTATTTTAAAGCTGTGCTTCTTATCACTAACCTGAGTAGGAAAAAATCTATGAAAAATCTGTTAGATTTTTTATTGGGTAATTTCAATATTCGCATTATTTTTAAAATGCAGATGTCTGTCGCCAAACTCTTAGGCGCAAAAATAACGCCGAATATTTCATTCAATTGATCAGCAGAACTTAAGAATATTCACTGCTCTGTATCGGCTTTCGCACCAATACTATGTACTCAAAGTGCTACCTTTTGAGGCCATTGTTCATTTTAATACGCGCAAAATAGCCATTAGTTTTTATAGCACAGTCCCCGTTAGTTAGTAAACCTATTTATTTACCGTTTGTTTCAAATTGCCTACCAACCGTAGCCTAGCTTCTGGTTACTCTGACCTAACGAAGTTCCGCCTGATTTCTTCAATGGATTATGACGGTTGATTATGATTTAACTTGAAACGACTATTGATTGATGCGTGTGGAATTTTAGTGGCTGCGTTAGAATTCACTAGGTTAGATATTTGTTGGAATCATCTTACAAAAATTCAGGAAAGGTCATAATGAGAACTAGGTTTATTCAAATTCAAACGTTTTGATATCCTAAACAAACTGTAAATGGTGTCTTTTCGTTTAAAGGAGTTCACTGAAATAGAGTCAAGTTCTGTGTGACCCCCAACTATAACCTAAATGCGCATTTGTGTACAATGGATCCAAAATACTAGCACTCTTGAAAGTTCATGTAAAAATTTGCAGTTACTTATAAAAAAAACTAATTAACACTCTTCATATTTCATTTTAAAAAGATCATTTCAGTTTATTAACGAAAACTTTCTATTATTATTCAGAAGACGTAGTGCAGTAAGGTATTAATATAGAAATTCAGTTATGTTTTTCTCAGCAAACTACAGCGAAATATAAGCCCTGAATTGTGAAGTTGCTTTGCATTGCGAGTCTCCTCAACATTCTGTTAAGCAAAGCACATAATGCAAAGCTTAGCGCATAGTGTTTTGAAATCCACATGATAGGCCCTATGTCTAGGAAAGAGACTGTAATATCGGCCACACGATCGAATGTTGTACAAAACATTTCACTTCAACTAACTGAAATACCTTGTTGCTGTTATTGTTGTCTTGCTGTTGTCATTGTTGTCTCTTTGCTGTTGGCTTGACTTTTTGAAGGATTGCTGGTGACGCACTGATGGTTTGCGCTTCAACTGAACAAACCCTTTATACCCGAGTTCTAAACTGTTAGGACTACTTTTGATAGCAGTTGTGACGAGATATACGGGATACTTAACACTTGATAAATCACAAACAAAAGCTATGATTTATCAGGCTCTTCCACCTTAACTTAGGACGTAAGCCAATGACTTGTCGTGCGCTGTCAACAACCATTCGATAGCGAGAGTCACTTAGCCAGAATTTACGTTTGCAACAATTGTTACACGAACACAATTCTAAAATAAAATCAATTACTGTTCTTGAAACGGACAATTATTACACTTCAGTTATTTCGGGGCTGGAAGGCTTGTTGCTAGAGCAGTCTTGATCCATGGTATTAGATTTGTGTTAATCGTATTGCTGTGCACTCCATTGTTATAATCCACCGGTGGACGGTCTTTGTTGCCCGAGGGAAACAGTTTCACTGTACATGCGATAAACACCTACAGCATAGGTTTTTTAATGGGTTATAAATTAAGACTTGTGATAAAACGTTGATGCCTTTAACAATTAGAAAAATTAGACTTTATAACAGTGAGTTAGGTGAAGTCTTTTACTTAGTTACTTACTTTCTTTCCTTCTCATTAACGCAAAAAAGTTGGTTATAGACACAGAAGAAAACAATTCTGTAAGTAAATTATACTTATGAATGATTTTAAAATTAGAGCTGACAAATTATTTTAAATCGCTTAAATTGTCCTAATAATTATTCGTATTAAAATCAAATCAGAAATACTTAAAACGAGTTGAAATCAAATTTTTTTAAATTACTGCAGTTGTCGTTAAATCGCTTATCTCGTCTCTTATCTCGATAAGACATACTGCCTAACATTCGTAATCGTAGGCTAATCGTTATCTCGAAATTTCTACAGCGCCCAAAGAAAGCTAATGCCTGGAAAGGAGGTTATTCACAGGCACTGAGTCATTTTTCAGTACAGACTAAAAATAACAATAACCAGAGGCATATCCAAGATATTAATTCGGAGCGATATTATGTTTCGGTATGGCAAGCCTTTCGCATGTACCTAATTTTGTTAAGTGTTTCGGGGAGAACGCCGTTTGACTGCGGAATTCGCGATGCCCCAATGACAGCATTAACACGTTATCTGCACGAATTAATATTAGGCCTATACTGAAGATTACCTGACGTACAGGACTAAACCTAAACCTTGGGAGCAAGGCTTTTGGTCAAGGCTGCTACCTTTCTACTTCCTGAAACGACCCTACAGCTTTTAGCTTTTATTTTGGTTTATTACATCGGGCTATGATGAATGTTACACCGCAGCGCACGATTAAGGTTTTAGACACTATGAATAGCAACATGTAGTAAAGAATTAGTTAATACAAACGTCGTATTTTTCAGTGACTTTTGAGCCATATTTGAAAAAGGAGCCAAATTTCGCTCGGCCCTTGAACTCCTTGGCAGCTGCCTCGAAGTAGGACATGAATGGAGTGCAGTCGGTTACATTCGGAAGGTAGAAGTTAACGATCCACGGATCTTCGCATTTTAGCACAACTTCCCTAAAATTCTCATCCGTCAGCTCGTAGATATCGGATTCTTGGTTCTGCATTTCAGATAGCAAATATGTTAAAATTTCAAAAAGGCAGAAATGAAATTTGCAGCGACAAAATTGATTAATATTTAAAATTTAATTAAACTTAAGTAACATAGATGCGTTTTGCTTTACACGGCAACGCACTTGTGCCGAGTTCCGACACCAGGAACAGCGGCGAAACTCCAGTGTTGTTAATACCCAGTGCAAAATGCCAACAAGCAAAACTCACCACGCTGATTGTGATCAACAGTTCTGTCTCTGGTAAATATCATGATAATGTAATGCGACGTAATTTAAAGATAGGCGCGTAAAATAGGTAAGTAAGGTAATGGTAGTTAAGGTAAAGTAAAAGAGAATAATGTAGGATAAAGTAAGGTGAAGTAAGGTAAGGAAAGGTTAGAGTTTGTTTAAAGCTTAGGGCTAGGGTAATGAAAGGTTATGATTAGTGTTAGTGATGGGCATACGGTTAGGATAAAGTAAGGCAAATCAAAGCAAGGCAAGGGATTAACAGGTAGGGGAAGGTAAGGATAGGCAAGGTAAGGATAGGTAAGATAAGGTAAGGAGAGGTAAAACTAAGATAAGTATAGGTAAAGTAAGAAAAGGTAAGGATGGGTAAAACAAGGTTTGTTAAGGTAAATGCAGTTACAAAATTAATTTAGGTGTAAAAAATGCTCTATGAAGCAACGAGGTTTGATTGAACGAATCCAAGGATAGAAATATTCGTTGAAAAATCTTAATTTGTAAATTCTAGACTTTTACAGCGCCCAAAGTAAAATAAGTCGCCGGAACAAGCTTATTCACAACTTGCTTGTTGAGCAGAGTTAGGGATCATCAGCCCTACCTGCACTGTAGCCTGGCCGCATCGTCCCTCTGCTGCCGGTGGCTTTTTCACCAAAAAATCAACTATATTAGCAAACGTTTTTGTTGAAGAGCTGTAAGGAGCTTCATGAAGAAAATACAACACAACATTTTGATAATCTTAGATTGTAAGTCAGCAGCAAAAATAAAAAGCGCAGTCATATCACAACAGAAGCAGGCACAGACGCGATGGCACGAATGGCAGAGGTACGGGCGTAGATACCGAAAACCATAATAAAAAAGAATAATACACAATTTAAACCAGAACGACCATTTGTCTCAATTTTATGTTTCGGCAGTAATTAAACTGCACTAACATATCTTTGGAATAGTTATTTTTGTACGCGATCTGCGTTTCCTACTGTACATTTACATTTGCATTGGCTTCACAAATGTTAAATTTCGGCCATGAAAGTCATTAGAATATCGTGTAGCATAATTTAACTGTAAGTGTAAATTTAAAATAACTATAAACGTAAGTTGCTGGCTACCGCGCGCAAGCATAACCCAAGTAACGACAATGGAGTGATATTGTAAAAAGATAGGTCTTGGGCCGTGACTTGAATATGTCCAGAGATGGTGCATTCTTCACATGGTGGGAAGACTGATCCACGCGATGGGGATGGAACATTCGTCAGATCTTGTGAAAGATCGTGGAATATATAACTGATGCTTGATAAGGATTGAGAAATAAACAATTATTTTTCGAGCTTCTGCGATGATCACAATACAGAGATTCGAATACGAGGCTAATTAATGTCTTTAAAGTATTGCCTGACTTAAGTTCGGGGGTATTGTTTAAGTATCATTCAGCAAGTTGTCCTTACAAAATGGGTAAGGGATTGGATATTCTTTATCTCTTCCAAAGATGTAAATTGCTGGAAACCTAGTAATTCCATACGTATCTGTTAGTACTTTGCCCTCAGTTGTTAAGGAATCGATGTAACCGACTTTTATGTTCTTTTCCTATTACAAAGATTCACAGCAACGATGAAGATATCAAGTCAAATAATTTAGACATCAGCCGTTAACTTCAGTCCGAACCGCATTTACTACACACTGTTGCAATGTTGTCAGACGTTGAATCATCTCTCGTTTAAGGTAATGCAATAGTTATCAGACTAAGAAGATCCAGAGACTGCTGGAGCAGAGAGAAGTGTGCTCGGATCAGTTTAAGAGGAAGCTTTCGTATTTCAGGCAAGATAATAGCTTATGCCAAATATGCATGTTTCTTTCAAACAAATTTAGCAACCTATTTTAAAATTTTATGAGTAAAAACGTTGATGTTATTAAGTTAAACAAATTAAATTGTATGTAATTGTATTACCTTCAGAAGTGGGACAGCTTTCTTGATGGCTTCACTCGTTGCTATGCAGTACATACAGCTGTACGCAAAAATGCAATTAACAGTGCAATTATCGTTCGTGTTTACAAAGATAAAGTACTTGCTGCTGTAATTTCCCAATACTAAATCTAGACAGTAAGAGCATTATTTCACTACATTATTTCATAGTATTCGCATTTATCTATAAAAACGTATAACACAATCATTAGACTGGGAATCTGTTACTTGGAGAGCCATCGATTAATACTATGATTCAATGGATGATTGGAATACAGACTCGAGTCCAGAATACTTGAAGTCCACGACCCACGCATCGTCCTTGTTCAAAACTAGTGTCTTAAAATTCGTCTGTGTTAGTTCGACGAAGCCATCAGTTTCGGAGTTGAAGTTTGGTTTTACGACGTCTCCTTGCAGGCTACCGCAGACCAGAGACGTCAGGCAAAATAAAAGAAACTCTACAATAACAGCACCTACATAAAGAATTCGAGAATGTCTACAGACGTCAGAAAAGTGAAACTAATTCTTCAATAATTGCACCGCCCGAGAAAAATTGGAGACGTATGTATATTCAAAAAGTAGACTCGCAACTCCAACTGTTTTTAGAAGTGCAGAGTGGAATGACATGCAAATTCTTCTTGTGTCTTCTTATTACTCTTTCGCATAAGCCAAAGCTACACAAGTTCGCCTGGCTTTCTTCCATTCTCCTAGGTCAATCTGCTATCACTTGCTCTGAAACATCACGTTATATGGGCATCACGTTTTATTCCACCACATCTTTCTTTTCACCATGACAATCAGTCAGTCTTGCATACGAGATACCCGCAAATCAGACTTCATGTGCCTAAGACTGTCTTGGTTTTAATTATAATTACTCACCTAGTTTAACCATTTTCATTTGTTTTCTTTCACGGTAGAGGAGATGATTTGCGTGAAGAACGTTTTCCTAAAAAAAACCAATTCATAGATTTAGCGCAACGGAGTTTCTTCCGCTTGCCGTCTTAACCACTAGCACTATGGTCAGTACTTACTTAATTCAAACTTTGAAGCAAGCCTTATGCTACTGGAAGTTGTAACCACTATCAGACCTATTGCCTTTGGCAGACATCCTTCCTAAATAAGCTGTAACTGATAGCTGATGTTTTCAAAGAAGACTTTTTACCTTAATAAGCCGAGGTCAATACAATGACATACTGTCTTTAAAATATTCCTCATACGCATTATTTCTTAATTTAAGCAATCAATGAACAGTTAATCAATCCGCGCACCAGACGGTTTTCTAATGGGTTATTTTGAAATGTGTTCGCCGCACAGAAGTCTTCAAGCAGTTCTGCTCCAAAAAAACAAAGCCCTGTGCAACATGCATTGGTTCAATACATCATGTACTTTTATTGTAGCTACAGTCACTCAATTATTGCATTGGCTAACCTTCCACGAATTCATTTTCGAAATCTATGAAAGAATCTCGGCGCCCTTAAGAGGTTGTTTAAAGGCGCTTCATAAATTCCAGATAAATACATACGTATATATATGTATATACATACTCCACCGCTTGCAATTTCTACATTGGCCTTTCACTCAAAAATAAAAACATTCCTCTTTCACAGATCCTATCCTGACTCTTCCTCTTATCCCTCTTTCCGCTCCAATCCCAAACATCACCCACCGTAGCTGCCATGCTGTCTCTCTGCCTGACTCTTGGATCTTGACCTGGAACCGATCACATTTGCCTATCGATTTTGTTTAGACTGAGCACCTGTTAATAAGCTGGTCCCCGTGACGAGGCTTTCGTTAGGCGCTGTAGAAATCGGGATTACGATACATGGTAATAATGCACAGAAATTGTAATTACAATGGTCAACATGATTTTTGCACCCTTAATAAATTTTGGTGATTCTAGGTGATTCTAACAGTGTTCCAGTCGCTGATTTTAGAAATGAACACATAATTTCTCTATCACGTGAGGTTTTGTGAAATTGCCGAAAGTTTGCGTCATAATGGTTTCCACTGATAATCGTAATTAACATATTGCTATTATTTAAGTGATAATGTTGACATACTTACTAATTCTTAAGTGACGTAATGAATATATTTATTGCGTCACTAACATAATTGGGACTCACCATTATGATATTTTCCGGCTTTTCAAACGTTAAAGCATCGTGGCGAGTCCAGAATGTCACGTAAATGCGTCAGCAGTCGTAATACGTTTTCTTATATTTGCGGCGAGTTCACTTTGAAATTTCAAAAGAAGACCATGACTTCGCTTGTTAAGAAAGCGTGTGTACTGTATTTTAAATGTAAAGTTGGCGATCAGGATACAGGTTGGGCACCTCATATTCGTTATGCATATAAGATGTGAACTGAGGATGGGAGTGTGCTTCAAAGCTGACATTCTCAAAACCCAGAAGTTTTTGAAGGTCTCCTTGTACTCTTAAACGTAAAGTCTTGAAACAGCATCTAATCATCGTAATGATAATTGTACATTAATATAGTGCCAATACAAGAGAAACTAATCAGAAGTGCTCTATACACTAGCCAAAATGATGTTATAAGTCACCAAGAAAAAAGTTCATCAATTGTCAAGGAATGTAATCTGAGGTTTATACGAATCCTTTAAGACCAGACACACTTTTATCAGTGCTCGAAAACACAGGCACATGTGCGCAAACAACTTGCCCAGGGTCGTTACACTCTAGATTGGCTTTCAGTTGAGAAGAGAGTACAGTTTAAAATATTCCTCATGGTCAGGTCCTCGATCGTTTGTTCAGCAATGGATTACATCCCCAAGTTCATCATGCCGATTGCTGATCAACCTGTTGACAAAGACTAGTGACACATGGTCATCTCATCGTACCGCGTTCTCGACGGCTCGGCTTCTGTGGTGCCATCTCTCTGAAACACTTTTCCATCAGACATCCGATCTCTTGCCAGTTCAACAGTTCAGGAAACATTTTCGGCCTGTCTCAAGACGTTCCTCTTTAGAAACCATTAGGTAATCGTGCTGTGAGTTACTTAAAAGACGCTATACAAGTTTAATGATACATACATACATACATTACTATTAGATTTACTATTTTCCCAAGGTAAGTATAATAACTCTCAAAAGAAAAGTCGTCTGGAGACTGCTTATGACATTTAGAATGGCTGTGTCATCCAGTTTAAGCAGGGATAAAGTAGTGCAAAAAGCAATGGCAATTTTTTGTTTCTATCTCATCCCCAGAAATGCAAGTTGGGCTGCATCCCAAATCCGTGATGAACACTAGACCAATACTACTAATAGAGTTACAAATGCTAGAGGAACAAAGTCGTGCATTATTTATTATACTACTATTAGTTTAGTTTATTATTATAAATATTTACTATTATTATCATTAATATTATGGACTTGCTTTTGGTGTGCCTGCTATCAGTTGATGCCTTTGTGTATTAGACACTGGCGCTTTAGAAGCTGCTAATTTTTTACTATGTCATTATTATCATAATCAATCATCATTTGCATAAAGACAAAGTTGTTTTTTTAGAACTTTAACATCAGTCAGGCTAGCAAGAAGCATTCTTTAAGTGCTTTAAAGGCTTGTCAAAATTGCCGTGGTACATAAATTCATTGTTTATTTCAGGCATATCAGTCGTCTAAGATGTTCAATATATTCTGTAAGTCATATGTCTATTATTTCCCGACTCGCTCCGAGTCAGTCCAAACCTGCAAAAAGTCTTACTGCTGCAAGTCATATCTAGGGGATCAGATGCTTCCCTCGCTGGTTCAGACTATCTACCAGTGAAAACTTTTGATGTTATCACTATAAATAAATGAAAGTAATCAAAACTGGACAACTCTTCTAGTGAAAAACTATTCCTCTTGGATTTAGTTATTGCAACCTACATCTATGTGTAAAATGTGACAGTAACATGCATTCATTCTGCATCGGCTCTTATAAACTGCCATTCTACACAAAATCCCTTCTGTCTATTACTCCTACACTCCATAGATAACCCAGCAAGACCACAACTTCCTGTGGAATTGTTTCACTTTCATAGGCAGAAAAGGATCCCAACATGGCAGAGCCAAACAAGGGTAAAGAAGACCAGGTTCCACCGGATGTTGAGGATGGTGCAGAGACCACAAAAGAACAGGAAGCTCCTGATGGAGATCGAAATGCAGAAGGAAAAGGAAACATGACAGGGTCAGAGAAGATACTGATGAAAAGGTTGACTCGGATCTTGGAGCACATAAAGGAGAGAAGAGACCCGCGGAAGAGGAAACAACCAATGAAAGTGAAATCAAAAAAGTAAGAAAATCATATATTCTGTAAGTCATATGTCTATTATTTCCCGACTCGCTCCGAGTCAGTCCAAACCTGCAAAAAGTCTTACTGCTGCAAGTCATAACAGTAACAGGTGTATGCCATGTTGTAGTTGTCTGCATTTGCTGGTGGTGGTGTATTTGTGGTTTTGGTGAGGACAACGGCCACGATGATTATGTTGATGGTGATGCTGAAAGTGAAAACCCAGTGAAAATGAAAAAGCGATAATAAATTTTGCAGTTTGCTTTAAATTGACTAACTGACCTCACTCTGATGACCTCACTAGTGACTGACTGATAACGGATGGTTGAATTTAACTGCTTAGTGAGGTTGATAATTGATGGTTGAATTTAACTGCTTAGTCAGGTTGATAATTGATGGCTGAATTTAACTGCTTAGTGAGGTTGATAACTGATGGTTGAATTTAACTGCTTAGCGAGGTTGATAATTGATGGTTGAATTTAACTGCTTAGTGAGGTTGATAATTGATGGTTGAATTTAACTGCTTTTTTGCAGCGCTGTATGGCAAAGTGAGCAGAATTAAGACGACCGAGCACGGGCCCGCTTACATTCAGTTTGGGGATTTTGATGCAGCTCTGAGAGGTCTATCCAATAATTGCTATTTTAAAATCTGTTTAACATTTATATTCTGCCTTCCAATCTATTCTTAACCTACAGTATATCTATATGATTCTAGCTATTCTTATTGTTTCCAAAGCCTTCAAACTGCATTAGTTATGCTGTCTGATTTTTATGTTCTGTCTGTGTTACATTTTATGAGTGTTATATAGTATTCCCGTCTTGTGGTTGCTAACTGAGCATCAAAGTGTGATTTCATGGTCTGACTGAATATTTTGCTTAATATGATGGGTCATCAAATCTTCCTAGATGATTACCAGAATGATAATAACAATGATTATTATAAGACTTAATTTACATCAGTCGAGGGCATATGCATTGACCTCCTAGGATACAGTTACTTGGATCGTTATGATATTATGTGTTGTTTTAGCCATAAAGGATTTCGACGGACTGGAAGTCAACAATGAACTGGTGGAAGCTGTGCCTTCCAACTTTCGCACTGTAGTGCCTGGAGGAGAAGGGGAGGTCTGTTTCATAATATGCCACTTGGTTCTGTATTTAACATCTTGACGCCTGAGCTGTGTAAATGTAAGTGCACACGGTTTTATATAACTACCCTATGGCTCGATCCTACTCGGTTTTCAATGAATTGATCGGGTGAGATTTTTCACCACTGCTGCCTGTTTGAATGGGGGCAACACCATTTAAGGTCCTCATGCATGGGCCATGCTAGCCCGAGATTCAAATCTCTGAAATAAGCCACCTTTGGGGTTGTGAACTGGGGATCCTCACACATGGAGTTTCATTAGTGCTTAAGGTCCCTGTGCATGGACCGTGCTTGGTACTCCACATCATTTACTGCCATATGCATTTGTGATGATGGCGTTGTTGCTCCTAATGATGATGATGTTGATGGTGATTGTGATGCTGGATTTTGGTGATCAATGAGGCATCTGTTTATATCTGAACAGTTTCTGAATAACATGGTGCTACCAAGATCACTTCAGCCATCAAAAGTTTCATTTGCTGAGCTGCTGCCAGGTATGCAGCACCATGAATCACCAACAGCCTTGTAATTCGGCCATTCTCATTTCTCACATATAGCCAGCCATGGTTGTCAGTATTCAGATACTGGAATTTAAAGATGTTTTGATGAAAGAAAAACGAACATGTTAACAGAATCAATAAAATGGGAATTAACTGAATTACTTCAATTAATTGGTCAGTTCTAAATAATTAGCAAGCCTTCACCAGTTACAGTGGCTGTGAATGTTTGAAAAGTGGTTGAAAAGCACTACAAATTCTGTGATACATATTGATATTAAACTACAAATAGAAATGTCTGCATGTACAAATCTATAAATAGAAATATCTGCTTATATTAACCTATAAACAAAAATGTCTCTTTCTATTAACAAATATGAAGTTTCGATGTGGACCAAATAAGCTCTTGGTGTCTTACTTTATTTCACCAACTGTTTTTGATGACCTTCAAAAGCACCTTTGGGATCCAGATTTTTGAGTGGGTTGCATGCCTACCTGGTCCTCTGCATCAACATCCTTAAATGCAAAACAACCTGGCTACAAATCTCAATAAAAACATGACAATGGACAGTTGTCTGTTTTCTTGGATTGTTATAAGGTGCTGATGGGAATACAACAGGCCATGAGGAAACAAATGCATGTTCTGTGACTCGTGCCCCAACCATTTTACAGACAGGCGTTTATTGTGCATATATATCTATGTGTGTGTGTGTGTACTGCATGCTTATGTACAAACAACTATATCAAGAGCATTTGTGTGTATGTATGCACGCAGTAAGGCCTATATGATAATAGTATGGACATAATATAATTATCTGTACTTAAAATCTAGATATTATACTGTGTACATATGCATTTATCGTATACACATATGCTGTATATTTGTCAGCTCTTACATATCGTTGAATGCCGTGATGGCTCTAATAAAAAAAGCATAGAATGTCCATTAACTAATGCGCATTGCATGTAAAAAAAGTGCTTCGTTTTGGCTCTGTTAGCATCACGTATACTTCCTGGCAAGTAGAATGCATATTTAGGCACAAGTATACAGGCCACATAACTCGAGAGTTTAATTAATTTGCTTATAATTAAACGAAATTCAGCAGCAGGATGGAGTTGCTTTTTCTTTTACTCATCTACTCTTAAAATAATGAACTGAAATGTTATAATAATAATTGCATCTCTGTTAAGGATTCATAAAATTCTGATAAATTACAAGTACTTCATCACATGTTATTGGATTTTCACTATTTCAACAATGCAGTACACTGTAGTTCAAAGATTAACACCCCTGACTCGTGACCTATTGGCAGAATCAAAAGTTGGCAGCCCTAAACTAGTGGTCTGAAGGCTGATGTGAAAAGTTGCCCCAGGAATTGTCATATACCAAAAATTTCAAATTTTATAACAGCTACTCCTGTGTGGAACACTGAGAAGAAGTTTTGTGATGCAGAAAAATCTGAAATAGTCAGTAGTATTGTCAGGATGTGTGCCACAGATATTAGACCATTTTCGATTGTTGAAGGAGAAGGCTTCAAAAGTTTTATAGAAAAAATTCTTTCAACTGAAGCCAAGCATGTAAAACTGTCTGTTGATGATGTTATTCCCAGCACTCGAACGGTGTCTCGTCACCTTCACACAGAAGCAGGAAGAATTAGATGTGAATTAAAACACAAGTTAGCAAAAGAAGATTGATCTGCAGTAATGACTGATTTGTGGACTCACAAACAGACAACTCCATACATTACAGTGACAATTCATTACGTTGACAACAACTGGGAACTGTGCTCGCTTATTCTCACTACTAGGGCTATGGAGGAATGGCACACTGCTGAGAATATTAAAGCTTTAACAAGAGAAATTCTTGAAGAACTTAATGCCTATAGAGACAACTACGTTTATCTTACGGACAATGGGACAAATGTGAAAGCTGCATTTAAAGACAAATTATGGATTCCCCGTTGCAGACATAATTTGAATCTCGCCCTATCACATACACTACAAGCAAAAGATGCTCAAGGACTTACTGAGGTAATTTCTCTAGTTGACCTTTGCAAAGAACTGGCTACTCTTGCGAAACGGACAAGAATCCAGTCAGAATTATCAATGACGGTGAAGCAGTGTGTTTCGACAAGATGGAACTCCCAGCTGATGATGTTAGAATCATTTGCTTCAAACATCGAAGAGATCAGGCGACTTGCAAACGAACATCGTTATAAAAACTACAGCAAATCACTAGGAAACCTAGGGCGCTTATTCAGTGTAACAGCTACCCAGAGGCAGGAAACGGTATATCCAAACACTCATCTTTCAACCTTTTTAGCATTCCGTCATTCTCCATCTAATCTAAAGTTACTCTTTCATATCTCATCCTGTTTGATGATCTGTAAATGGTCTGCATAATGTGTCATAGTTATGTGAAATCATGATAGCTAAGAACAACAAAGCGTGATTCTGGCTTATAATTTCAAACTTAGTCGTAAAATTCACCTAGGGATAGTGATGACAGTGGGTGCATAAGTAAATAAGTAGACTTTATTTGTATCTGACAAGCACCTGAGTTGACCAGTTGTGCGTTTTCCAAACAATGAAAACTAGAAAGCTGAAATACCAGAAACCTTTAAAAAACTAAGGTTAAGGGAGCCCACTATATTTGGCACCAAGTACAGTGCTTAGATGACAATGGATAATCATAAATACTATGTTGACTGTGTTCATGATTTCAGCTATGGATGCAGTAAACGGGTTCAGTATTCGAGGCAGAAAGATACTGTTACAGAAATCAGTTCAAAGATACATCAATTGAAAACCGGTAGGTGCCAGCATCAGCATCATCTTGACGTTATCATCATCGGTCATCTGTGTCTTCATTTTAATCTGACATCTAATATAAAAACTTCAGTGGCAGACTAGTTCTTATTCACAGTTGCGACTGACGCTCATGAGACACCATAAAAGGTGTTGGTTGATACAGACAGCAGGATGGTGGCCATGGAAGTCGGAATCCGCTAAGGAGTGTGTAACAACTCACCTGCCGAATCAACTAGCCCTGAAAATGGATGGCGCTAGAGCGTCGGGCCTATACCGGACCGTCGCCGCAGTGCGGCCCTCGGGCGGCGACCCATGCGGCGACGAGTAGGCAGGTCGCCGCGGTCGCGTGGAAGGCTGGGGCGCGAGCCCGGCTGGAGCGGCCGCGGGTGCAGATCTTGGTGGTAGTAGCAAATATTCAAACGAGAACTTTGAAGACTGAAGTGGAGAAGGGTTCCATGTGAACAGCAGTTGAACATGGGTCAGTCGATCCTAAGTGATAGGAGACTATTGAGCATCCCTTGCTGTGAAGACATGCTCTACTCCACTGGAACACTATCGATCCTTTTGTATTTAGTCATTGCCACCTATATCTAAGTAGAAAATTTTACTGTAACATTCATTCTGGATTTCATGATAAATAAAGCATTTAAAGCTAAACAAAGTTCTTGTTTATTTGTTAACCCGCATTGAACCATCAGGTGATGAGAAAGAAACGTAGGATACTGTCATTTCTGAATGAAGATCTCACAAAGATATAATCCAGAAAGTTCCTTGCAAAGTTCATATGACTGGCAGGCGAAAAGGAACTTCTGTAGACAGTCAAGAAAACTAAAAAATATACTTTCATAATTGGTGTTATGTTGAACAGTTGTGTAAGACTGTTGAAATGATTTACTTGTTTTGCATTGCCCATCCCTAAAATTCAAATTTTTTCTACCATCAAAATGGAGGATGAAGGAACCTTCACTAAAGCTTCCTTCCATAACTACAGTTTAACTGTAGAGGCAGCTGAGTCAAACATGCTGATTTGCATTATATGTACCTGCTACATGATTGGTATGGATTCTGTGTATGACTGTAGGCAAGTCTTGAGCACGAGACTGACCAGAAGCTCTGCTGAACTGGTCTGTTACATAGCATAGGCCTGCATGGTAGAAATCTTGCCAAAACATTGCCACAAGTCCTTGAAATACAGTTTAATGACTATTACTATTACAAATGAGTGAGCTTGATGCTCTGTAAAGCTTCCTTTTGTGCAAGTTAATCGACAACTGTGCTGGAGTGCATATGTGCACTTGTAAATTATTAGTCCTCCATCCTTCGACACAGGAGAAGCCTAACAGTGCAGAAGCCTAACAGTACAGCAAACTGAGTCTGCTGCTGGATTAAAGCAAATTCATTGAAAAATGAGCAAGGTCGAAGCCATACAGCTGCTGCATAAAAACGTACATTTACATTTAAAGGCAAGCTGGCTACTGTAGTTACTGACGGTACAGTTGCTGCTGCGATTTCTAGCATTACTCAGCGAAAAGGTTTCTGTATGGCGCTCTAAATGCAGCATACCCTCCTATACGCTGACAGTGCAATCCACATGAATTCGGTGTGCACTCTGCAGCGGTATACAAGTCTTAAACTTGAATTTTTATCAATGGATCATCAACTGCTGCAAAAAAGAGCCATAGTAGAGAGGTCAACTACAGCGGATGCTATGGCATGCATAGTGGTAAGCTGTACTCCTGAGTCGTGCATCATTTATGTAGGTATGAAGACAGGGCCGGATTAACTACAGGGACTCATGCAAACTACTATGTGGGTGCCCTGTCACATTGCACATGGGATGATGGGATGCCACAAAAAGAAATTGGAGGCTTTCAAGCTCAAATGTCTTGAGATAGGAGAAAAACAGTACTTTCTGAGATGAAGACTTCATCCAAAAGAGTGAGAAGTTATTTTCCTCTCTACAGCATATTAAGAACACGTTACCCAATCCGAACAAAAAGATACTGATGTACAAAAACCATTCATACTCTCCGGCTCATTGATGTGGCAAGAGAGAGGGATTATTGCATAGACAAATAGTTGTGTTGGGAATTTACATCAACTTCTCTTCCTGACAAAAGATAATTTTCTTCAGAAAATGACCAAGTCTGAAATAGTTCACAAAGTAGAAAAAGACTTGCCAGCAGAGATGCTCCCACAACATCTGCCTCAGTCATCTCTTCCAACTTCACCTGTGTTTTACTTCATGATTCATGCTAGAAAAGTAGCAACATCTCCTGGGAAGTCATTGAACACTTTCAGAGATTTTGCAAAGCAGGTATTCACAAAGATTAACATATCTCGAAGATCCTTTAGAATTTATATTGCACTTGATGTTCAAAAAGAAACAGAAGAAAGACTTGTGACCTGATTGAAATCACCATTTCTAGTTCAGAAACTTCTCTCCCAATAGACAAGAATATATTTTGGACTTCTTCGCATACAACACTACAAATTACAACAGTTCTTTGTAGATTATATTGCAAAGGAGAAGAACCAGTTGCACAACATATGTAGAAAGCCTTTTATTTGATGGGGTGAAGACTGTGTGTCTAGTGACCAGACAACTGATGCCCTTGATTAAATTGAGAAATGTCCTATGAGTTGTTCAACATTACAACCCACTGTAAAATGTTTTGCTGAAAAATTCTTCCAGGTATGTAGGTAAGTGTTTGTGAACAGCTTAGAACTCGTTCGCACAATGCAAAGGGCGTATCATTCATCAAGGACACATGGACATTTCAGTGCAACATACAGTCCTTTATGAGCTTAACTGCACACTGGATTGATGAAAATTTCAGCAGAAAATTTGTTGTACTTCATTGTGAAAATGTAACTGGAAGACAAATTGGTGAAATGCTAGCCAATACCACTTTTGCAATGACAAAATGATGGCAAAACAACATCAAATTCACATTTGTAAGAGATAATGCTAAGAACATAGAGGTAGTTATGCAAGAGGCAAACCAACAAAGTGTAGGCTGTTTTGCTCACACTCGTCAACTTTGTATTTGTGATTTCCTGTTTAATCAGAATTCTGCCAACAACCTCATTCTCTTGGCAAGAAAAACCGGCGGCCATTGTAAACATGCTACAAGTGCTATGACCCAACTTCGTAAAATACACAAAGAATTATAATTACCTGAACATGAACTGATACAGGATGTTGTTACGAGATTGAATTCGTCATATTACATGCTTGAAATATTAACAGAACAGAAGTGAGGAATTATTCTCTACATCAGCAAAGAATACGCCAGTAAGAATTTAACAGCATTTACCCCATCTCGGCGGCAGTTAATGCAAACTATTGTAACAGTGTTAAAACCATTTGAAGAATTAACTAGAGATGCATCAAGTGAGACAGCTTCTCTTTCTATGGTCATTCCAGCATGTAAGGCCCTCTCTCAGTACCTGAGCAATTGGTTAACTAATACCGATGGAGTAAAACAAATGATACAAGAACTTTTAAAGTTAATACATGAAAGGTTCCAGAACGTCGAAGCAAAGCCACTTTACGTTGTTTTGACAGCACTGGACCACTGTTTCAAAGTTAAATGTTTCACTTCAGAAATGGCATCAGCTGGAAGCAAAGCAATTCGTCTCACATGCTGTGGAAAAAATTGATAGCCCTGATATGCGTGCACCTATAAATAACAAAGAAGAAAGTGAACAAGTGACAAGAGAGCCTGCTCCAAAAAAACTGAAAACCGATGCGTGAGTATGGTCATACTGGGATTGTTTGGACAACTCAAACACCATCAGCCAAGCACTGTTGCCATTTGAGCAACAATATTCCACCTGTATTTTAGACAGCTGCTTGCAGTGTTTCAGTGATCCGTTGTCTTAGTGGAAAGACAATCACTTCAGATTCCCTCTATTGTCTAGAGCAGCCAAAGCCTATTTGGCAACACCACATATAAGTGTAGCAAGTGAAAAATTATTCAGCATTGCAAATAACATCGAGCTGAACAGCTGATATTCCTAAAGTGGAATATGGAGTAGCAACATTTAGCAATTCATAAGAAACATCTGGATTTGCAAACTTCAACTTCATGACTCTGACCGGTGGGTCATTACAAGTTTTTAATATTTTAGCAATAAATGTTTAGTGTTCGAGTTTTATAATGTTTTAATTTTCAAGTTTTCAGTTTTAGTATTTGGCCATCAGAGAGCTGAATATTCTTATTTGGCCAAATACTTACAAAACTGGTATTTGGTACATCTCCCGTATCAACATGCTTGTTTACATGTCATCACGGAAACTTCTCAGAAGCTTAGTCCTCAGGTTGAAGTGACTTCAAATGACTGCAACAATCCAATAATATTGCACGTTTTAAACCTCCATTCTTGTGCTCATACCCTTTTACTGACTGACAAAGAATGGAGGGCTGAGTGGGCACCAGGTGGCATGATATTCCATGGTGCCAGAGGCATGGTATTCTGTGGACATGACAGGGAAAAATCAACTGAGCCCTCAACAACATTGGATTCTGATTTTGTTCCTGATATACCCTCTGCAAAGCGACAAAGATTACGCAGAATGAACTGAGTGACCTGATTAGAAATCTAGATTTGTCAGAAAATAAAGCAGAAAGTTTGGCCTCCAGACTACAACAATGGATTCAGCTTTAAGAGAATGTGTAAATATCAGTATACTGTGACCACCAGCAGGACTTAACTCAGTTCTTCACTAAGGAAAATGACCTTGCCTTCTGCCATGAGATCAATGGTTTGATGAAATCACTCAATATTGAGCACAAACCTGAAGAGTGGAGACTATTCATTTACTCTTCAAAGCTAAGTTTAAAAGCAGTGTTAATTCATAATGTGAATGAACTACCATCAATTCCTGTAGGACATGGTGTACACATGAAAGTCTTTCTTCAACATGAATCTTCTTCTTGACTCTATTAACTACAAGGATTACCCATGGCTGTGGGGATCTAAAAGTAATTGCCATCTTGCTGGGAATGCAACAGGGATACACCAAATGTTGCTGCTTTTTTCTGTCATACACAGAATCCATTCTAATCACACAGAGCACGTCCTTCCAACTATGTAAGAAAAGTATGGTCCACACGAAAGTCTCTTGATCCAGGAACTAAACGTGTACAGTATAGCCTACTTGTGGACCATGAAAAGGTTTCGTTACCACCAATGCATGTAAAGTTGGGTCTTAAGAAGAATTTTGTAAAGGCAATGAACCAAGAAGGACTGGCTTTCAAGTACCTCAAAGAAAAATTCCCAAAACTTAAGCTCAATAAACTTGTTTATCTATAAACAGATTCTGAACAACCAAATTCTTCCAGATGCTTATGGTCCGCTGATGATATCCTTCAGCAATGGACCAGGCATGAAAGAATGACATAATATTTTACTGGTGAACAAATAATACATTCTTACTGCTGTTGAATCTAAGATTTTTTCCTCTTAATTTATCAGAAAAATTTTACCCATAGCATAAAAACGAATGTTCATATATATATTGATGACTAAACGTATGAGACTGATAATATGGCTTTCAAAAACATCAAGTACACATGAATGATCATTAGCTGCTTCCAAGAACAAGTGAAACAAGTGAGAATGCTGTGTTCTTTCCAAACCTGCGACCTGCAAAGCAAGGGGCAAACTCTTTGGAACTGAATCACCTGCTGGCCACACTCAAAATGAATACAACATTCAGTAACATTGCAGGCATTTACAACAGACTGGCTGGAATACAATAAACCACCTGCATTTTTGCAATGAATCAGTTTGCAGTTCTTCACAACTTTGGAACTATAAATAAAGATGATTTGCAAATACCTTACATAGTTTGTGAGAAACATATCCAGCTACGTAGGTGACAATGTAGTCATAGTCACTGATATCAATACAATAACGTGTTACTGTTACTTCATTACTGTTCAACACTGCCTGTGTTTTGCTCCAGCTACAGATATACCATAAAAATGGAGAACACTTCATGAAGTGCAGACACAGAAAGACCAAGACTGAGGTAATCTTAGCCTGTCACTGTTTCCAAAAGTCATATAGAATACTTGGGTGTCAATGGATTGCCAAATCCATAAGAAAAAATGTCAGTCTTTGTCACCCCATTGGTGGCAGTGTGGTAAGGCTATAATTGCAAATTTATATAGCAGTGCTCTGAGAAAACTGCTCAGTGACGCTGCTTGGTGGAGGCCTTTCACAGCCTTGATGCTTTGAAACAGACTATGATTGGACTTTTTAGAATTTATTGGCTCAACTACTGAACCATAAAATGGTCCCACAGCTTAGTCCCTTTCTAATATCTCCCTCTCTGTCCCTTTGTCTTTATCCTGCTTTCATGTGCCATGTCTGCTTAGTTCTCTAGTGTTGCTTGCTTGCTTGTGCCACCCTGGACATGGACCTGTTTCCTTGAGTGTCCTGCTCATTGCCCTTCTGAGTTGTCTTAATAGTATAAATGCTCTGTTGCAATTATAATGTGGCAATTTGTATCTTGCAAAGAATTCCACATGATGCCAAGGCAGACTTGGGGTTGTAATATAGTGTCCCAGACCAAGACTCATATCTCCAAGACAGTCCAATACTGAGTTTTTGTTATGCAGTCTAAACAGTAGAAAGGAATTAACCATAAACTGCTACTCATGTATCAGCTTCTGAGCTTGACCTTTTAGACAACACTACATTTTATCAACACATGATCCTGAGGCCTAGGGTCAATTAAGCAAATTCCAAAATTCCCCAAAAACAGCCACAGAATGATGACAGGAACAGTAGCAAATTTTGATTAATGCTAAGAAATATTAAAACGCTATGTTGAACTGCTTGCTTTGGTTTATTTTTAGAGAAGAGTCGGTTCTGAACGAGATGATGCAGATGCGGCTGCTGCCTGGGGACCAACGTTCCCAGTCTTAACAATTTCAGGACTGACTGAAATAGTAAGACCTCAGATTACATTGCTTGCCTATTGATGAACTTTTTGCTTAGGTGCATACATTCAACTCTATACATATATATACACAAGATTGCAATGCTTTGGGATAAGTTTATTTTACTCATCTGTATGACCCACAAGGGCTAAGCATTTAATCAATTACATCAAATGAATTATTTTGTTAAGTTCTCATTGTGGCCTGTCATTATTGCTTAATTTCAGGATCTGACAGCCATATCATGGACAATCTGGTTGCTGTAGAAATGTGGCAACAATCTGCCACTTATGTTGTTTTGCTAGCCATTTGGATATGATACCATGGAAGCGTCTCTCAGCTTCTCATGTTAGCAAGTGGGGACCTATTGGTTCCTCTTTCTTGTACAGCGGTTCGGATGCATCATGCATTCACTTGCATTTGAACCATCCTTATGGAACAGTCTTCCTCTAAAAATTATAACTTTATTGCCTCATTAGCACAGAAACTGTGTATGGCTTACGTTAAGACACCTTTTCGATCTGTTAGAAAATATTAGTTGTTAAGCAGTAATGAAATATGTGTTTTGAGCTGCATATGGTTTATTTATAGCCAAGGTTGGAATTAGATCCCAGTAACATTTCTTGGAACATCTACGCCATCAGTTCCGTATAAAACTGCATTGTTTGTCTTGGCGAGGGATCCTACATTGTTCCATTCAAAAAAGTAAGAATTATATAATTGTTTTTGTGATACAGATACATAGTTACATATGTGCATTAATATATATGATTTGCACTTGCGGATCTCCTGCGGCTGCTCCAGACTCACGGGTCTGTGCATGAGCTGTATTTTACAGAGTAATCTTGAGACTTTTGCTATCAGTAAAATGCAGTGTAATTACCCACTTACAGCAAAACGTATACTGGTACTAGTAACATACGTAGATTTTCCACCTGCAAGACAAAGACTTAATTCTGACCAGTCGCTTCATGACATCTTTGAAAATACAGATCACATTTTGTTGTACTTGAAATAAATACAACTGTACCACAAAATAAGACTTTATTATCAATTATTATTAATTTGCCTTTAGTTTAATTTAATAAATCTGTAAATAATGTTTTAATATTGCATATTATCTTGCATATTTTTTAACTTGTCTTTTATTAATATACCGATGTTGGCTTCTCGAATTCATTGCATAATTTTCTTTATAGTTTTGCAAAAATTAATATTGTACTTCAAATGAAGTTACAAGTAAACATCACAGAGATTTAAAATACCATACAAAATTTATATAATACTCAACAAACATCAATAGATAAACGCTAACATAGAAGCAAGCATTCTCCGAACGCCTAACGTTACAGATTTGATTATAGATCTTGGTGTATTCTCTAAATTTGAACAATATATACTTAAACTTTTATAGCTCCCTGGATACTTGGCATAATTAATATCATAATAGAATTTCTGGCTCAAAACTTCAGTTTTGCAATTATGTAGCGGACAAAACAGTCGTCAGTAATTTTCTTACCTCTGTATGGGAATTTCACATGGACATTCTTACGCTTTTAGTTTTAAACTTACAAGCACTGACCTGTATTTATAGTTACTATTAATAGACATCAACACGCAACTCAGCCACTGCCTTTAGTCGGGTAGTGACAGTCCCAAGCCTGGATACAGAAGGAGGACGGCGTCAACGGCCTTTGATGCAATATCATGAAACATTGGAACTACCACTACATCAATGCTCACAAGACCACAAAAAGTATCTTGCAAATAGTGAGAACTGTACAAAATCTGTTTGCTATCAATGTTAATGGGCTTTGATGCCATTAGATTGCGTTAAACTGTTGGATCCATCTATTGGGTGAAAGTTGTTTGACTTTAGGTTATAATTTGTTGTGAGAAATATTACAGTTTAAATCGTAATTTCTCTTATCAGAATATTTTTGAGGGATTGTAAATAATAACAGTTTCACCTAGGGCTTTGCTTCAAGCGCGAATCTCCCCCAAAACTATAGCCATCAGACCGTGAATCATTTTCGCAATTTTGGCGATCGGCAAAGTGGAGCATATACGAACAATGTTGAAAATTATTGGGAAAGGGCTAAATCGATATTCAAACGGACGAATGGCACTCAGGACACGATACTGAGTTATCTAGACAAGTTATATGGCGCGAGCGCTATGGACAAGCTTTTGACTTAAACGACCTCAACATCTTCCAAACTCTACATATTAAGCAGCGCATCCTGCTGGATAAACGATGAACCCATTACAGCCGGCTGCAGCTGCTGCAGCCACCCCCACATGCTAATGGATATTCGACCGCGATAGTATAGGGTTGCCCCGCTTGTGAATGAGGTATTGCCCTGTGCTTACCTTTAAGTAGAAAATTGGAGTTTAAGATTACCATATTGGTACAATAATTCTGAAAAGGTACATTTTATTTGGGACGTTAAAGCGCTACTGATAATCGCGGGAAATAATTTGTGATGCAAAAACGATAAATCTGCTCACGCCTGAGTTGCCGTCTTACTCGTTAGGCAATGATTGCCTACTGAACTTCTAAGGTACATATAGTTCCTGATAAAACGAAGGGTAAAACAATTTACAAACCAGAAGGGTCATAAAATTCCTGAAATTGGAAAATCTCAACAATGCAGATAGCATGCGGATAAGAAGTCGAGTGAGTGGGCCACCCGTAGAGAAGGCGGTGCTGTGAAAAGAATAAGATAATCATATAATTCTTGTCGTATTCTAATATTTGCCTGATAAATGCTTAAAATTTAATATGCGTAAATTCAAAGGTCAGTTCTGTATTAAACTTCTTCTCTAGGTCCATAGAATCATCGCCAGTTAGCGTTGATCGCATGCTTCACTACATTTCCATTGTTTTCTGTCCTGTGTAAACAGACTCAGCTGTGCACCAGCGTCCAGTACCAGTTTCTTACAGCATCCAGCCATTCTCTGTTCGATCTACCTCAGAACCCTTTGGCCATCCATCATTCCAAACGCAACTAGTTTGACCATTCTGGTGTTATCCATTCTCCAGATGTGTCCAAAGAGATTTATTTTCCTTTCTATTACTTGCTGAACTATGTTTCTTGTGCAGCCCACTCGTATTTGCACCTCAGTGTTTGTGATCTTCTGTTGCGATCTGATGTGTAATGTCCGTCTGTAACACCTTATCTCAAATGCCAGTAATATATCTTTGTCTTTTCTGTGCAGCATCCAAGTTTCACTTGCGTACTCAATACATATTTTGATATTTTCTCACTCTGGTGTGCAGACTAATCTCCCTGCTCCTCCGATGTTCTTGACACCCATCATTGCTTTGCTTGCTTTTGCTATTATTCTCTTTACGTCTTTGGTATAGTCATTATACCATGTTAGTAGGCTCACCAAATAAAACAACTTGCCCACACTTTTGAACTTTTCACTGCCTGCTTACACTGGGATCTTATTCTCCTCAGCACCAAAAATCATTAACTTCATCTTACTGATAGTAATTTTAATCCAGCATCCTTTCTTTCTTTGTATAGAATTTCCATGTTTTTCTGGATGATTTTCTCTGTTTGGCAATCAGGCTTGTTTATCTGCAAATCTTAGTTTGTTGATTTTGATTCTGTGGACTGGGATTCCCATTACATTTTCTTTTATACTGTCCATACTCTATAAGTATGTGATGAATATCCTTGTGGAGATTGGGTTTCCCTGTATTGTATTTATTGGTTTTCTTAACCATGCTGTCTTTCCGTCTGACTTCTGGATCTTGACCTGGAACCGAACCCTTTTTCCTATCGATTTTGTTTTGACTGAGCGCCTGTGAATAAGCTGGTTCCCATGACGTGGCTTTCATTAGGCGCTGTAGAAATCACGGAATTATGATTACAATTATGATTAACCAGTATCCAAGCTCCTTGCCTGCTTGGATTGCTCTGTATAAAACTACATGAATTAATATGTTGGACTTTTGTAGAGTGCGTCTGAAAATCATATGGTCAATGAGGATGGAGGAGATGTGACAGAAGATGAAACTGCACCAAGAGAGGACGGAAGAGATGTGACAGAAGATGAAACTCCACCAAGAGAGGACGGAAGAGATGTGACAGAAGATGAAACTGCACCAAGAGAGGACGGAAGAGATGTGACAGAAGATGAAACTCCACCAAGAGAGGACGGAAGAGATGTGACAGAAGATGAAACTGCACCAAGAGAGGACGGAAGAGATGTGACAGAAGATGAAACTCCACCAAGAGAGGACGGAAGAGATGTGACAGAAGATGAAACTCCACCAAGAGAGGACGGAAGAGGTGTGACAGAAGATGAAACTGCACCAAGAGAGGACGGAAGAGATGTGACAGAAGATGAAACTGCACCAAGAGAGGACGGAAGAGATGTGACAGAAGATGAAACTCCACCAAGAGAGGACGGAAGAGGTGTGACAGAAGATGAAACTGCACCAAGAGAGGACGGAAGAGATGTGACAGAAGATGAAACTGCACCAAGAGAGGAAGGAGGAGACCTTGAACCTGATAAAGTCAAAAGTTTTCCTGAAAAACAAGTAAGATAATCATATAATTCTTGGCATAATACAATACATATTTAAATATGTGCATAAAGATTTTATGTATGCATCTTTGTATGTATATTTGTAGGTCAATTCTATGGCTTATTTGTTAATACTAGGGGCATGGTAGCATATTGGATAGAGCGCTAGGCTTGTAACGTGGAGAGTAGGGGTTTGAACCTCTTCCGAGACGTTCAGTGTGTAGGGACTTTGAGTAAGTCCCTCACTCACAATTGCTCGGCGCCATCGGTTGGTGCTAAGTTATTAGATAGTGGCGCCTAATAAATGCAGAAATAAATAAACCAATGTTCTATGCAACACTTAAACGGTTGAGACCAGGACAAGACTAAGACCATGTGGTAGTACGGTGAGACCAAGAGACCGTGTGTTCCAAGACAGTGACCAAGACCAAAAGCACTATGTCTAAGGCTGAGGGTTTCGGAATGAAGTCTGTAACATTCGAAAATGATAAATCAAACTGCTACTCGTATATCGGTTTCTGTGCTTTATCTTTTTAAACTCCACTGCATTTTGTTTATGCAAGATCGTAATCGTAATCCCAAGATTTCTACAGTGCCCAACGAAACCACACCGCGGGGACCAGCTTATTCACAGGCGCTCAGTCAAAACAAAATCGATAGGCAAAAGGGTTCGGTTCCAGGTCAAGATCCAAAAGTCAGACGGAGAGACAGCGTGGCAAGATACTCGGGCATAGTGCCAAATTCCAAAATGCTCCAAAAACTAGCCGTTGCATCTGATTTCAACTTACTTCTGATAAACACACTGCAACCAATGATTTGTCATAAGGGTAGAGCTGTTACATGTGGCATCAGTGTGATGTCACAAAAGGCTGTTTGTCAGAACTTTCGGTGTGATTGTGCTTCCAAGTTACCAGTTTTTTTAGACATGCCTATTTTGTAAATCGAGACCACTTGATCAAACAGTTACTAAGTCCATTTCTTCAAGACAGAGTAAGATTTTGCTGCACACAGTTTTCAAAAAGCCAAGTCACTTCCCAAAGACCAAGATTGAGACCAGGTAATGGGCTCCCAGTACTGAGAACAAGTCCCAAGATATGAAAACTGCTGTTTCAAGAATTCATGAGACTAAGAGAGGTAGTCAGCCACAACCACCCTGTAATGCAATACATGGAGTTAGTAAGCTACACACTTTGGTCTGTAACCAGTACTGTGGAACATAAGTAACCTGAGAAACAAGTACACTTCCATCCCCAGGAAATTGGACAAACCCCAGGTCACTCTGTGCTAGACAGCTGTTGCCTAAGGGTTATTGTGAGGTGATTATAAGGCGTGTGTTCGAATACATACATGTATATATCATGATATGCAGTGCCTATGCAAAAATGCAAAGCACAAAATGATAATAAAAACAGTAAATTTTTTTGTTATTTTAAGCAATAATAAAAAATGTTGTTTTAAACTGCTTTGTTTGTTTTATTTTCTGAGAATTTGGAGTCGGATGATCAAAACAAAGAATATGAAATAAGACATATGTATAATTACTGTTATAACACAGTCACTTGCTTATACAAATGTATATATACGTATATGTATTTGTTATATATTGGCCAGTTCAATATAAAACTGCATTGTTTGGTTTTCTGATTGTCTTAGACTGCTGAGTCTGCAGTCTAGGGCAGTTAAGCCAACTGCCAATATGTTGGATTTTCTTAGTTTGACCCATTGCATCATTTTAGAACCCCACATATGCGCTATCTGACATGAATGTATACTTATACAGTCCCATGTTGACATGTGTGTGTATTCGCAGGTCAATTTTATGTTTTAAAATTACATGAATTAATTTTGTTTGTTTTCATAACAGAAGGAGGACGATGATGAGGACCTGTACATTGTGCCATTCAAGAAGGTAAGAATTATATAATTGTTATTGTGATAGTTACATTTGTGCATCTACGTAATTATATATATATATATATATCCATATATCAGTTCTATAGTTTCTTTGTAAACGCTAGAACCAGTGTTGTGTGCAAGACTTAAAAATCTGAGACCAAGACAGTGGAGTACCAAGACTGTAAGTAAGACAGACTTGGGGTTGTAATATAGTGTCCCAGACCAAGACTCATATGTCCAAGACAGTCCAATACTGAGAGTTTTTGTTATGCAGTCTAAACAGTAGAAAGGAACTAACCATAAACTGCTACTCATGTATCAGCTTCTGAGCTTGACCTTTTAGACAACACTACATTTTATCAACACATGATCCTGAGGCCTAGAGTCAATTAAGCAAATTCCAAAATTCCCCAAAAACAGCCACAGAATGATGACAGGAACAGTACCAAATTTTGATTAATGCTAAGAAATATTAAAACGCTATGTTGAACTGCTTGCTTTGGTTTATTTTTAGAGAAGAGTCGGTTCTGAACGAGATGATGCAGATGCGGCTGCTGCCTGGGGACCAACGTTCCCAGTCTTAACAATTTCAGGACTGACTGAAATAGTAAGACCTCAGATTACATTGCTTGCCTATTGATGAACTTTTTGCTTAGGTGCATACATTCAACTCTATACATATATATACACAAGATTGCAATGCTTTGGGATAAGTTTATTTTACTCATCTGTATGACCCACAAGGGCTAAGCATTTAATCAATTACATCAAATGAATTATTTTGTTAAGTTTTCATTGTGGTCTGTCATTATTGCTTAATTTCAGGATCTGACCGCGACGCACTATATCAACATATTTTGTAAGTTGTGACTATTATTTTTCGAGTGACTTCTGTAGTGCCCTATGATGATACATACTATGGTCAATACTGACTAATTCAAACTCTGAAACAAGGCTTATTCTGCTGGAAGTCATAACAGTTCTCATAGCTGCATTGGTACTCCGTGTTGTGGCTGTTGGCATTTTCTGATGATGATGACTAAGATGATGATGATGGCAATGGTGACAATGATTTTGGTGGTAGATTTTGATGTTACAGTGAAAGCCTGACAAGGATGAAGGGGGGCTTTTAAATTTTGCGCAGTTTGCTTTAGGGTGACTGATCGATTGACTGACTGATAATGATGGCTATATTTAACATATCTGTTTTGGGCAGGTCTTTATGGAAGGGTAATGCACGTCAAGGTAAACAAAGATCGAAGGACTGCTCTCGTCCAGTACCATACATACGAAGAAGCACAGCGTGGTAAATCCAAGCATTCCTACTTAATCCTATTTGAATGACCTCTCATTTAGGTCTAACTTAAGACTCATCTGTTTCAACTTGCTTACCCAGTGTAGCCTAACTTCTCGTCCCTCTTATGTTTAGTTATTTGACCTGGTTTCTCCAATGAATTATGATTTTCATTATGTCTTCGCTTCAAGCGACTATTGATTGATGCCTTTGCCACAATGGTAATGGCGCTATTGAAGTTCTTAGGTTAGATTAGGTCCTATTTAAGGTTATCCAGCATTCTTTCTTGTTAAGGCAAGTATATCCAAGTATTCTTATTTCATTCTGTTTAACATTTTCTATCTCTCCATCCTTTGTCAAAGCTCATGTCTGATCTGTAAATGATTTTCCATAATGTAACAACACCACATCCTGTCATAGCCTAGTGTATCCAATTGTAACCTATATCTGTGTGATCCTAGCTAAACTTATTGTGTCCAATGGTCTTAAGACTGCATTAGTTAGGTCTTGTCATATCTCATCTTGTGCAATCTTACCATGTTCTTTCTTGTCTGTCATATTTTATTTAAAAAATTGATATTTAGTCTTCCAGTGTCCTGTACTCGATAGCTAAAAGTAATGAAGTTTGAATTTAATGATAAATCTTCCTAGATGATTACTGCAATGATGATAACAATGATTATAGTAGTCTTTATTTACATCCGACAAGCACACCTGCAATGACGATTATTATTAGTCTGTTGGTCTACGATGCAGTGCTTCTTAGACTTAATGTGTTATTATTACTGTGGAAGAAAACGCAATGATGATAACTGTGTGTTTTTTAGCCATTGACTATTTGGACGGCCTCTCAATCGCGGGCAGAACCCTCAAAGTCAGGCCTTCAGTGTTGCGTGTCGTGATACCGTCTGCCGCAGATCTTAATGTGAGCAGCAAACTTCTCTCTTTTCCTCATCTGTCATCTGCATTTTGTGTGTGTTTTTTAGCCATTGACTACTTGGACGGACTCTGTGTTGCAGGCAGAACGGTGAAGGTGAAGCCTTCAGTCCTGCGGGTGATTAGGCCGACTCCCGCAGATCTTGATGTGAGCAGCAAAAACTTCTCTCTTTTCCTCATCTGTCATCTGCATTTTGATTTTAAACTGCAGCACTGATTAGCATCACAATCTACATCATCATTAGTGAAATGAGTAACAATTTCTAAGTAATTATGAGTAAAAATTGCCAAGTATTTATGTTGTTTTCTGTGATCTGACCTTGTAGAATTCAAGGAGTTACTTAAACTGCATGGGGTTTTTACACTACAGGGATGGTCCGTTTCAAGGGCCATCAGCTGCGCTTCTGATAAGAAACGTTCCGTGAATAGTTCAACACTGAGTGCACTCTAGGACCTAATTCTCTTTTTCTTTGCTTCTTATAAGCACTCCTTTTTCTTGTATTAATCCCTTGTTAAGCTTATTGTTCGAAAGGTAGTACCTGCTACAGCTGAATTGCTGCATTAATGTTTCTTATCTATGAATGGTCAGAGGTGAAGCTAAATGAAGAAACTGGGGTAACATTATCCTGATGGATTATTAGTTCTGCATTTTTTAAGCGCCACTATATAATGGCTAAGCATCAATCGATGGAGCTGGTAGGTGCGAGTGAAGGACTTGCTCAAGGTCCATAAACAGTAACTGTCACAGAGGGGGCTCGAATGTGCGCTCTGCGTTACAAGGTTAGCTTGGTATCCAATCAGCTACAGTGCCGTACAAGTGTGCCCTTCCATGCATTATCAGCTTACAATAAAATTTAATGATACGATAAAATTTGCATAGATCTTGGTAACTACGTCAGAGAAAAGTATTATGTGGCATCTGCTAAGGACTTCTGGAAGTTATTTTATGAATTGCAAAGAGCAAGGCAACCAGATCCATTGTTGATTGCTTTCCAGGCATTACGTAAGATTTCAGAAGGTTATTTGAGTCTTATAATAATCTGATTTCATTTGTTTTTGTAGCATCAATTTCCACTTGCAGAGATACTGAGGCTGATCCAGACTCATGGGTCTGTCCATGATCTGTATTTTACAGAGTAAGAGACTTCTGCTATCAGTAAAATGCAGTGTAATTACCCACTTACAGCAAAACATATACTGGTATCTCTTATGTAGATTTTCCACCTGCAAGACAAAGACTAATTTCTGACAAATCGCCCCGTGACATCTTTGAAAATGTAAATCATATTCTGTTGTACTAGAAATAAATACAACTGTACCACAAAATAAGACTATTTATTGTCTTGCATTTAGTTTAATTTAATAAATATGTAAATAATGTTTTAATATTGCATATTATCTTGCATATTTTTTAACTTGTCTTTTGTTAATATGCTTGCCATATTTTTGGGATCAAAATTTAATATTTTCCCATTTAACCAATTTTTTTTAACAGGTAAAACAGCATTTTATTATTGTTTATGCTTTGTGTTACTGTTCTTATTCACTTTATTTAAAAATAATAACATGACAAGGCTGGGACATGCTGCAAAACTCAATTACTCATAAAATGCTAAAGTTACTGTGCTGTGAATCCAGACATTTTATGTCTGCAAGCACTCCACCACAGCTGGAAGGCAGAGAATTGTGGCACTTGAAACATGTGGGCAGACTTCCGAACAAATGAACCTATTATTGTGTTTTTGTTAGCTTTACTTTTTTATTGTATGCAAACTTTCTTGACAATTCTTAAACTTGAATTTTTAGACTCTCACAGGATGGAAATACGGCCTATGCTAGGATGAGCTGCCTGGAGGAGGCATTGGAGGTGGTAGCGGTAAGTTGTACTTTCCACTTCTGCATCATTTAAATTGGTATGTAGACAGGGCTTGATTAACCACGGGGTGTCCATGCAAACTATGCCCTGTCACACTGCACATGGGGTAATGGGATGCCAAAAGAACAATTCCTTGAGCTAACCTCACTATGCTGCCATGGCTATGAAGTGCTAGCAACTTCATTTTTCTTAGTCTCAGCATATAAGGGTAGGTGGCCAGCGTTTCCCCAGCCACCTAATCTTCCCATTGAAAACGTATAGTCAGTTGAATCATTTTATAGCCAAGTTGGATGGGGAATACATATGGAGCAGAAATCTCGTCACATATTTTTGCCCTGGGATTTGAACCACTGACTTCTAGGTTGATATTCGAGCAACCTAACCACTACTCCATTGGGTGCCCACTGCTGTAAAGATGTACTGCAATCAGAGTGTAGAAAAGTTTGTAAAAACAGCTGGTTGCATTGTTAACTTTTTAAAATTTGCACGATGGCCATGGTGCAAATTCTTGTTTACAATGATAACTAATGAGTCGTTCCTATGAACAAATCTGGTACAATGAGTTCTGTCAATGCTTGTATTCCAGAAAAATTCTGACTCCAGTTAAGGGTCCTCTGTCAGTATGCCAACATATACAGTTGGATATTTTAGTTAATCAGGCTCTGTCCACAGCAATAAACTTGTGCTACAGTGACTGCCTTAAAACTTAAATTTGTATGGTATTCTAGTGGTTAGCAGGTTGTGATATCTAGGATGGCAGATACTCCCCCAACTGGTTCAGACTAACTACCAGTGAAAACTTTTGATGTTATCACTATAAATAAATGAAAGTAATAAAAACTGGACAACTTTTCTAGTGAAAACTGTTCCTCTTGGATTTAGTTATTGCAACCTACATCTATGAATAAAATGCAAAAGTAACATTCATTCGTTCTGCATTTCGGTGATCACTGAAGCTGAACAAACTTGTTTCTTATAAACAGGTTTTGAACAATCACCATCTGCTTGGACTGTTTGCTACTCTCCACATCTCTTTTTGCAACATCTACCCGCATCATGAATTTTAATCCAGTAAACTATGATGTCGACCTGAAGATCCAAGAACATACTATGCATGATTTTAACTTTCACCTTGACATTTTTAATGAAAACGTTCACAGTTCTTTGGGATTTTCAAAACTGAAGATCAGAAACCATAAAAGGTTTCTGCAATGCATGATCACAACTGCCGTGTTATCAAGCTTCACTTAAAAAGAATTATGACTTTGAAAAAGAGTTGGCTGATTTGCATAGATCTTGGTAACTATATCAGAGAAAAGTATTAAATGGCATCTGCTAAGGACTTCTGGAAGGTACTTAATGAATTGCAAAGTGCAAGGCTGGGACATGCTGCAAAACTCAATTACTCATAAAATGCTAAAGTTACTGTGCTGTGAATCCAGACATTTTATGTCTGCAAGCATTCCACCACAGCTGGAAGGCAGAGAATTGTGGCACTTGAAGCATGTGGACAGACTTCTGAACAAATGAACCTATTATTGTGTTTTTGTTAGCTTTACTTATTACTGCATGCATACTTTCTTGACAATTCTTAAACTAGAATGGAAAGGGATGGAAACACGGCTTATGTGAAGATCGGCTTCTGCATCATTTAAATTGGTATGTAGACAGGGCTTGATTAACCATGGGACGTCCATGCAAACTATGCCGTCATATTGTGCATGGGGTAATGGGATGCCACAAGAACAGTTCCTTGAGCTAACCCCGAGAGGTTGCCATGGGTATGAAGCATTAGCAAGTTCATTTTCTTAGCCTCGGCATATTACGGCAGGTGGCCAGCCCTTCCGTAGTTGCTTAATCTTCCTATCAAAAATGTATGGTCAGTTTTATCATGTTGTTGCTGAATTGGCTAGTGAACACATAAGGATCAGAAATCTCAAAACATCTTTCAGCCCTCAGATTTGAACCACCGACCTCTAGTTAGACATTCCAGCAAGCTACCCACACGACTATTGTCCACCAGCTTCCATAAAGACATGCTGTGATCAAGAGTGTAAAAAAGTATGCCGAAGCTGCTGTTTACATTGCTGACTTCTTCAAATTTGCAAGATTTGTCATGATGCAAATTCTTATTTAAAAGTATAACTAATGATGAGTCATTCCTATGAACAAATAGCTGGTATAATTTACACCAGAAAACTTCTTACTCCAGTTGGGGCCCTCTGTCATTGTGCAGGCATATGCAAAGGTAGGTTTTAGTTAATCACGCTCTGTCAATGGTATAAGCCTGCCTGCCTTAAAATGTGTCTAATTCAGGTAGTTTGTTGCGAGTATAAAGAGGTAAAGGTATTAAGTGAACAACTCTTCTAGAGAAAAATTATTCCTTTTGGATTTAGTTAATGGAGTCTACATCTATGAATAAAATTTTACTGTAACATGCATTCATTGATATTTCATTGATTACTGAAACTGAACAAACTTTTTCATTTATAAACAGGTTCTTAACAACCATGTTCTCCCAGAAGATTATGGAGCTCTGATCGTATCCTTCAGCAATGAAACCATGCTTCATGGACATTGAAAGCCAATTTGAGAATTCGTGCGTTTAAGAAGCAGACACAGACATAATAGAACATACACATTGTGAACAAAACCAAGGTCAGGCTTACCTCAAAAGACCTGCTAAGCATATAAAGTATCTCGGAAGGCGATGGTAGTGATTTTTTCATACCGCAATTTGGTAATGGTCGAAGCATGACCACAAAACAGTGCAATGCCGCTTTTTATGTAATGTGCAGTATAGCCATTGAATAGATACACTTGGCATCCAAGATAGAATGAAAATAGTGCTAAACAGTGTGGTAAGTATAACTCTGAAAATTAATATAGCACCTTCTATGACTTCTCAAATGTGCTGTGAACATGCCAGTCTAAATTTCTAAATGGGTACAAATCAAGATGCAGTGAGCTTGTAACTTGCAAGAAGCAATAAAAATTTTGTAAGTTGAGCTGCACTGGACAAAACAGCATACACCCAAGAGAATTGCTAACATGTGAAATAAAACTGTTCAAAAGAATGGACCAATGCATTACTAGCACTGCAAATTGGATTAGACCAAAAATAACAAGTATGTCATAAAATACAATAATAATCAGATGCATGCCAACAAACTTACAGGCTGAAAGAAACTTCCAAAAAGTAAACAATGATAAACTGTAAATAATTACTTTTAACAACTGTTAACTGGAACAGAGACATCAACATACCTTAATCGTAGTCATGAGTAATGTTGTTAAGAAGCTCCCAAGTTAAAGCCGACATCAATATACCTTCATCATAGTCATCAGTAATGTTGTTAAGAAGCTCCCAAGTTAAAGCCAACAAAACCGCCAAAGTCAGTACCTTTTCCTTCGGCTGCTGAAAATCTGCTGCAAGCGACTTTTCTACAAAGCAATTGCAATCAATTCTTCTCAAAACTATAACAGCATAGTCGTGCTTGAGAAAGAAGCATCACAAATTGCTCAAGTGCCAATTCCATAAACTGACTAGGGACAGTGCTACTGCCTAGGGCATTTAAAAAACATGCTCTGCAAAGTGTAATCAGAACTGAAGGCTGTAAGAATGCACTAGCAACATGTAAAATAGTCTGTGTCATGGAATATTACTGTTAAAGGCTGGTATAAAAATACCCATTTTACTTTGCCACATCTTACTTACTTCACTTTGCACATACAAATGCAAATGACATTCTAAAAATATACAAGTCAGCAGTTAACATAATAAGCATCACTCTGCTGAAACTTCACATAGCACTACATACTGCATCCTCCATATCTTGCAATCTTGGATATCGACAGATAAACGTGTTTGTGAGATGTTAATCCTTGATCCGTGTGCACCTGGTTTCCCTTGTGTTCTGCATTCCCTGCAGCAACTGATATTTGTTGCTTGGAGTAGGTAGACATTTTCAGCCTCTTCATCCACTGAATCCGCCATCATCCCATTTCTCTCAAACACAACCCACCATAACAGCTCCTCTCCCCCTTCTCTCTCTGGTCTTTTGGCAACCGGACTTGGTTCTTGATGTGGCATCTTTAGACAACCCCACTGGCTTGACACAGCACTCATGAATAAGCTGGTGTCCTGTGCTTAGAAATTCTGAGTTTACGATTACGACTCATCTGCAGGCATTGCAATGGGACTTCACACAAACATCTGAAAAGTTCTCAACAAACTAAACCTTTCAATGGGATCATAGCACATCTCCTGTGAAATAGTACAGAAGAAATTTCATGTAACGTGTATATGTAAGTATTGCCAATTTTAAGTGAACATTCTTCCCAACTCCCTCTCCTCAGCAATCACTTTCAAAAATTATGTCATACCAGCTACTGTGTATGAAAACTCAAATTCTCTACCCCATATGCATCATCGAGCACTTTCCACATAAAAGTTTTATTAAGAACAGAGATGATGGAATTTAACAGAAAATTTCAAAGTTCAAAATTTCTGCTGTGACTATTTGAAAATTCTTCTTATGTCTGCTAGCAGTATTCTGCTTCTTCTTACCACTGCCTGACATAGTTTGTACTATCTGCAAACAGAAACTTTCTATAAAATTCCATCATCTATGTTCTTAATAAAAAATTCTAAATATAAATATTAAAAATAAATAGAACAATCTCTCCCATCATTTTCTGCAAAACACAAATAGAAAATGAAGGTATGTAAAGGTTGAAAATTTAGACAATAACAAAAATGAAACCAAAGAGCAGCAATGTGTAAACAGTACTAAATAGTACTTACATTACAGAAAACAGGAAATGCATCAGTAGCAGATTTTGCCATTGTAATCTTTTCCTCTTTGGTTAGCCATTCGTCTAATAAAGGTTAAAAATATGCATTTCAATAGCCTCTTTTAAATTGAAATATCATGCATAACAAAAATAAAGACTAGTTATTTGAGGCAAAGCTACACATATAAAAACTTTTTCAGTGGCCTCTAATTAGTCAAGGCAGTCATCTTACTCCTGACCATGTCTTCATCTTAGACAGGAATTTTTAGTCATATCAGACCCTTGACCTCTGGTGCATTCTGCTTTTCATACTGAAGCAGTCCAAGAAAATACACATTATTAACTATCAGGTAATTATTTCCCGTATCCCAACTCCTCTGCTCTTTCTCTTTCTTTATACCGACTGCAAATGGCGGCCGTGGAAGTCATCCAGCATCTGTTTTATTTTCACTCGTGATTATCTTAACGAAGAATCTGCCCACGGCAACCATCGAACCGATATCTAAGCCCAGATAACTTCGCTAATTCTTTCACGTATCATCAGTTAATATTCTCTCAAAATTTATCTGAGAAAAGCCCGAAAACATACAAGCAAAATCAGACAATCGCCATTGCGCCTTCTTCAACAAAAGAGAGAGACAGAGAGAGGGCCATAATCCTCTGCGCGCCGTCACGTGACTCCGTATCTCGCCTACCATTTGCTCCCCTGAGCAAATCACACGGTCCAATCCGAGCAAAAGTCAGGGTTGAACTCTTGTCACCGGCTGGCGAGCTTAAAGTGCAGACAAATCGTAATCGTAATCACCCAACGAAAGCTAAGTCGCAGGAACAAGCTTATTCACAGGCGCTCAGTCAAAAATAAATTTGATAGGCAAAAGGGTTCGGTTCCAGGTCAAGATCCAAGGGTCAGGCATGCGGGCAAGCAGGCAGGCGTGTAAGGTGGGTGGTGTTTGGAATCGGATCTGCAAGATAGATAAGGGGAAGAAGAGGAATCAGGATAGGATCTGCGCTGTAGAAATCTCGAGCTTACGATTACGATGAGTCTTACTTACGGATGACTCTCGTACTTATTAACTGGGAGCACTCTAACTTTCCTTGCAGTCTGCGGCGGCCATATTGTTTTTATGTAGGGCGAAAGCAAGGCGCTGTTTCTACTTGTTCGAAAATTATGTTATGGGGTTGACTGGATTTTCAAAACTAAATTTAGTTTGTCTGGTAATTTGGTTTAAGGTTTTGCGTTTTAAAATACTGAATTATCGTTAATGGGAGTTAATTTTTTGCTGTCCGGATCAGCACTTTTCAGCCTTGGAAACGGGACAACAATCGGGGATTTTTTTGCAACTCCCCATATCGCAGTTTTATGGATTGGTGGATTTTTCAACGCAATTTTTATCAGAAGATACTGTTGTAGGAACCGTTCTATACTTCGCCCCCGTACGTGAACACTTCGCCCCCTACAATCTCTGCACTCTTCTTCCACAAATCCAATTCAGTTTATTCCTCTTCTCGTTATCTTTCTGCGCCAATTCCAAACCCCATCCACTGTCTGCCTACCTGACTCTTGAATCTTGACTTGGAATCCTGCCTATCGATTTTGTTTTGACTGAGCGCCAGTGAATAAGCTGGTTCTCGCGACTCGGCTTTCGTTGGGCGCTGTCGAAATTCGACTTTACGATTACTTTACAATAATGCAGTGTAAGTAAGTCTTTATGTGGTGCATTTTCGTATGCATTAGAGATCAGTATGCACACTGCATGGTGTTAGAATTCTGGAGAAATGTGGTGAAGTTTTTGATGCATCTGTATTATGCACCCACATAAGCGACAGTTTTGGTGGAAGCACACAGAGACCGGTAGCAGACGAAAAACAGAAAAACCTTTGCTTGCAGTTTAATTCTATGTAGTTTGGTTAGTGTTGAATTAAAGCCTGGCAAACATTTTAGTTAACCAACCAACCAATTGACTTATTCCAGGCAACCACTTAGTTGAACCTGGTCGGCTTTTATCATGAGCGGAAAACAGTTTGTGGAGACTCTGAAACGAATTGGTTATCCTGCCGCCAGTGACCTCGATGCACAAAGCCTGGACTGGATCTTTGATAGTGAAGAATTTTTGCCGTTTCTTCAATGGTTTTGTGATGAAACCCTGCCATCGAATGTTCTCGATCCTTCAGAATTGAATGAGTAAGGATCAGAACTTGTCTGATATTTCTTGTAAGCAATATTGATACATTGTCATGACTGTAACAGCGATGCATTTTAGAAGTCTTTAAAAGTCTCTTTGTAAATGTTTGATTGTCAGCACATGTATTATTATATTATTGTATTGTATTATTAATTTTGTTGTATTGTTAATTTTATTGTATTATTAATTTTAATTGTATTATTAATTTTAATTTTATAATTGTAGTATTAATTTTATTCTATATTGCATTATTAATTTTTAAGAGAGCAGAGTTTAGTAGCTGAGTTGTTTCAAGTTTCTGTAATTATTATTTTTGTTCCTGGGTTGTTAGCTATTTGTCATTAAATATTGACTTTACAATAAGAATAGGACTTCATTAAACAAGTAATTCTTTTTTGATAATTAATGAGTAATTTTTCAGCAGCCTTTCTGCTTTTGTATCTTGTTCAAAAACGAAGGTATAGAAAATTGGAGTCTTCAAACGAGGGTTTACTGGAAGGTGAACCGCTTGAAAGAGCGCTTCGAAACCTGACTCTTTTTGAGAAGGACGTTCTGGAGCTGCCAGATGAAATACTTCGAGACAAAGTAGCCTTTCTGAAAGAGGAAGTTTCTTGTGCTAGACGCCGAAAAGAAACTCTGACTCATCAGTGCCACAAATTATCTCTGCACGAAACGGCTCTGGCTGATCGTCTGGCAAAAATCGAAACCGTCAAGGATGCGGAACAACTGGAATACCGGAAGAACTTAGAACAAGTTCAGCTTGATAACTTAAAAGTATGTGACCCGGATTCTATCATTTGTCACAATATTTGTTGCTACTTATTCAGTCTGTTTTCTGAGCTGGAAGGAGACAGTTGCAGTGGCTGTTTATTGTTGCAGGGTTTTTTTTTCATATGAGTACTGGTAGGATGAATGTCAAAGCTGCTGATGGTGTAATGCTGTAGTGTTGTATTATGGTGTTTCCTAATTCACTTTATTACCGCTGTGACTTGTGATGGTAATGTAAAGGTGTTTTGTAGTGTTAGGTTTTTTATACCAATGGTTAGCAAATGTGTTGATGTATGCATTACTTACTTACTTATTGGTTCATCATAGTTTTGCATTTTGTTTATTTTGTGTGGCACAGTGGTCTGTTCAGTTGTGCGCTGGGTCTGTAATCCGACGATTGTGGTTTCGAAGCTGCTGAGTGAATCTGTGTAACAACCTTAGACAAGACACTCTTGTATCATGCCTCATATTAAGAGTTGCTGATATTGTGAGCGTAGTAATTGCAATAACGAAATGTGATAAACAAATATTGACGCATCTGCTGATTAGTGCAAAGCTAGACTCTAGAGCAGATCGAAATAACCGTATGCGTTTTGTGCGTGGAGGGTGGCTAAGTGTGCGTGCATGTTGCCTCAACTTTCTTGACTGTGGCTGTAATCTTGTTGACCTAGTTATCAATTCTCTGATTGGACTCCTGCAGATGAATGCTGCCCTAGATTCGCTGGTGCCTGCAGTGCAGCAGCTGACATCCGTCTATCTTGCTTCCGCATCTGGCACCGAGGCAGAGAGACAGAACGATTGTCCGGTGTTTCTGTCGCACTTCGACCTCGAGCCTTACCACAGAGCTGAAGAACGCTACACGCAGGCGCTTGTTGCCTATACCAAGAAGCAGTTTTTTGAGGTGATATTTTGCTTTTTTCGGGTATTTTTAAGTGATCGGGTTTAGTTAGACTCTAGTAAGAATTTAGAATTTGTTTGTTTTTTTACTATGCTTATTTAATTATAATAATTTATTTATTTAGAATTTGTATCCTTATACTGCACAACAGGGGCCTTTACTAGCTAGACTGTGATTAGTCGCATCCAATGAAGAGACTTACTATGCCATCTTTTCATCATCATCTTACAGTTTGATGACCTGAGTAATGTTACAGAGTGGTGATAGGAGTAATGTTGCTCATCTCTTCATCTGGAATTCTCCACCTCCTCACGTTATCAACTGTCCTACTGCGACTGTCGTTTGCTCTGAGCTGAAAACTGTTTACACTTTGTAATGTTTCCCCTTGCCCAGCTTTGCTGTGAACCTCTGAACTTTGTTAAGAGGGATTGTCAACTTTCACTTGTAATATAATGTTAATGTGGTGATACTGACTACTGACAATGTTTGGTGATATGCATGTTGTTTTCATTGCTGTGGCTATCCTTTGAATTAATAGCTTTTTGACTGTGTAATGTATGCAGGGCATAGCTGAGATGGCAGGGCAGAACGAGGGGTCAAGGTATGAGTTTCTTGAGATCAGCAACCCAGATTCACTTCTTGTCAGAGGCGAAAGAAAGGAAGTCAACTTGGATGATTGCAAGGAACTAGCTCGAATTCAAGCCTTGTAAGAACTACTCATGGTATAATATGTGCGTCTGTCTGTATCAGTGGATGGATGGATGAAATGGATTGATGGAAGGGTGTGTGTGTGAGTCTGTGTGGTTGGATGGTCTGATTCCCACATCAGTCCCAGCAAATGTTGTTAAGAGTCAATAAAAGTTGCATATTGCGCCTTGAGATGAAGAAATTACAGACTTAGACGTTTACTGTCCAAGTGAATGAAGAAATAACAAGTAGATTGATTTCTGATTTTCTGACCAATCAGACTTCAACTGAGACTTTTCTACGGATTATGATTTTCTAGTCTGTGCTTGAAGAAACTACCAGTTGATGCCTTGTTCCTTGTGATAGTGGCTCTATAGAAGTCATTAGATTAGGTTAGATTGGACAGATGTGGAGGTGGGTCATCCTAGACAAGTGCTGCGAGTGATGTTTTAAAAGAATGTTTTAGTTGTACTGATGTTTTGTTTGTTATGGGATGCGTTGGTGTAGTGGTATGGTCTGCGTCTCATAACCAGAGGGTCACGAATCTGCCTCAAGCCACTGCATAGCGACCTTGGACAAGTTGCTCACCCACTATTGTCTGTGAGGAAGGCAGTGGGAAACCTCCTCACTCGTCTCATCCCTAGGTGGCATAAAGCCAACAGACCTACCTTCGGGCAGAGAACTCGTCATCATCATCATCATCATATGTTGTTTTGTGCTTTTCAGTTATCCGCTAAACGAGAGCAAGCGAATAAACGCAGCTGTGGAAGAGCGTAGGGTTGGTGCAACATGTGAGTTTCACGAACAGATGCTAGCTCAACTGAGAGATCAGTCGTATCCAAACGACATTCCACAGCTCAGGTATCCAAATAATCACCTGTTTTCAGACTCAAGAGGTCAGGTTGGGGTGATTATGCATTTGAAAGTAACATTAGAATGGAATCCAGATTCTAGATATCTGATCTGTTGGACTCACAGTAAATTTCACTGCTTTCTTGTGTTCATTATGAACAAAGAATTATTGCTAGTGTGCGTGTACATTAATATTTTTAATAATGATGAAATTGTTTCTTTGATGCCCCAGAATTCTTAAAAATGGTGACATGGACCTTTCTGTGAAAAGGTTGGACAACTGAGGTCTTGGTAGTTCTGAAAAGTTACTTCTGCATTTGTTGGCCCTGTGTGATCTCAGTTCCAGGCTAAAGAGTGTTCAAACCCAGTTAAGTGCCTTGAACAAAGAGATTTGTCAGTTAGCCGACCAACTGATTCCAGCCCTGATCAAAGAAAGCGCATCACTTCAGGTTGCAAAGATACTTCGCGGCGATTACGACCTCAAGATTGCACGACAAGATTACTTCACAAGTAACCAGGAACAGGTAACATGTTCCTCTATCTTTTGTTACCCATGTTATACCCATTTGATATACCCATGTCTTACCCTTTTGACTTACCACTACTGATATGATTTTCATGATATACCTTATCCACTGAGTTTCTGGTACCCATGCTGTACTCTTATAATGTACCTGACTGCATCCTATTCTTGTGGAACACATTGTTCTGTGCTTTAGAGCTTACAGCGTTACGTTTAAGTATCAGTCAGTTGGGTTGGTGGCAGTTGTTGCGTTCAGCTGGTCATTGGAGCTGTTCTTCTGCACATCAACTTAAGTCCATTGTGCCTGTCTCCGTATATGAGACCGATGTCCCTTGTAAATGTACACGTTTTTCTATAGCGACCGTATGGCCTCGGCCCTGCTCACATTTCACTGAATTTATCGGGTGAGATCCTTCACCACAGCTATCTGTTTGAATGGGTGCCACACCATTTATTGTATACACACGCGGTTGCATTTGACTCATTCAGTGTGCATTTTTGTCAAGCTACCTTAAAAACACACTTGATAGGTAGTCACATGTGCAGAGCTCTTGAGAGATGATTAAAAGATGATACATACATACATTCATTTATATTTGGCTATTCCTAGCTAAAAGATTTTCCTCTGTGCTGTCTTTGTGCCCATCTTTTGAGCCTCCATCACATTAGAATACAGTTAAATGATATAAATTAAAGCGGCTGTGTTTAATTGTTATTTTTCCATAGTTGATTGAACACCTGGTGACGCAGCGATCCCGCAGTGAGTTTGTTACCATGGCGTTGGAGTGGGAGGTGAAGAGCCATCGTGAGATACAGAAGCTGTTGCAGGCTGTGAGCCTGATACTGAAGCAGATGTACAGCGCCCTGGAAGAAAGACTGGTAGAAACGCACAGTATTTTATACCTGAGCTAATCTAAGAATTCGATATTATTGTTATTATTTGCATATCTAGTTAAATTAACAGCTACTATTTAGAGAATCAGTCATTGGTTCTGAGCAGTTGAAAGTGAAGGACTTGCCCAAGGAACCTACACATTAAGAGTCTCAGGGGACGTTCAACCAAGTGGAAAACCATTCATCAGTGTCACGTGGCCTGTGAGGTCGCTGGCCTACTTGTATGGAAAAGCCTCGTCTCAGGTGGTCGAGGGTCTTCAAGCTTTCAGAAACAATTGAAACTCTGTTTCTTTTGCAGGTCTTTTACTCAAAACTGAAAACATTACCTTTTCCACAAATCCTATCCTGATTCTTCTGCTTCTCCTTATCTCACTTTCTGGTTCAATTCCAAACACCATCCATTACAGCCGTCTGACTTTGGCTCTTTTATCTCAACCTGGAACCAAACCCTTCCTGCCTATCGATTTTGTTTTGACTGAGCACCTGTGAATAAGCTGGTTCCCATGACTTAGCTTTCATTGGGTGCTGTAGAAATCATGAGCTTACGATTACAATTATTTAACTCTGAGCACCTGTGCTTACAGTTGTCACTATATAAATTATTATGAGACATCTATCAATTTTTTCCAGAAAATGATGGCTGAAGTCGAGGAGTCGTCGAACCAGCTGCAGAGGACAACAGTTGATTCACGAGACAAATTTCTTCATCACTTGGACAATATGTTAAGTATGTAACAGCATCCTTCCCTTTGAGAGAAGCCTGATATAGGATGGGGCATTTGTAGGAGCTGTTGGGTGTTTTAAGTAGCACTGTAGGCATAGTTTTGGGTATATTCAGAGATTTGTTCATAGAACTTTGACATATTTATAGTTACTTCCTGAACTTGGACTGCATGTACCGGTAGTACTGGCATGATGGAAATAGAAGGGTATTTCATGGGCTTATAACATAGAATGGAGCATCTCTTAAGAGTTAACTTTTGGGCATTTTAAGTAGTGCTGTTGAAGTCATTTCTGGAGATATAAACAGATTTTCTCACGGAATTTTGAAATTTTATGATCAAGGCATTAACTTGGACCACAAGTAGCAGTGGAAATAAGAAGGGTACAGAATGCAAGGAAAGGGGCGTTTGCAAGTTAGCTTTTTGGTGTTTTAAGTAGCACTGTAGAAGTAGTTTCAGGAGAATTTTGTCATCTGACAACCCAAGAAAATATCCATGAATTGAAGCTCAACCAATGTGCAACGAAACAGAATTTATGTTTAGTTCAGGCAACGAATAAAGCGGAAGAGAGTCAGCAGAAGAAGCTGTTTACAACTTACGAAGACCTGGCGCAGAACGCCGACAAACTGATGAATCGAGTTGGTGGACTTAGAGCGTCGTTACAGTCAGCCAATCAGAGGGAGGAGGATCGAATGGGGGAGCTGTAAGATACATGTTCTGATCTAATCTATCTATGTGATTTCACAGTTATCATAATGCTCAGGGCATCGATGGTCAGTTCAAATGAAACTGTAGTCGAAGGCATGTTCAGAGCTTTTGCCCAGGTGCCTCCATCCAGTAGTATTAGATTATAATCATAATCACGAATTTATGTCGCACCTTTTCAGGAGATCACGATCCAATATAAGTTTGGTGGACTATATGTACTGGTTATGGATGCACGTACAATGTGGCATTAATTAGTAACTTCGATGGCGCTGGTGTCTAACGCACAAGTCATCAACTGATGGTGCACCAAAACCAAGTGGCAATCAGGTCGACATCCAGAATTTTAAGTAACTCAGAAACTCTGCATACATGGCTATGCTGCTGATCTAAGCAACTATGTTTTAAGGTTGCCAGGAAATGTAAGCTGTGCAGGATTACTTAACAATGAAAGTCTTAGAATCGTAATCCCGAGAATTCTATGGCACCCAGCAAAAAGCCACGTCACGGGGACCAGCTTATTCACAGGCGCTCAGTGAAAATACAAAATAGACAGGCAAGTGTTCAGTTCCAGGTAAAGATCCAAAAGTCAGGCAGAGAGACAGCGCGGCAGCTATGGTGGGTGGTGTTTGGGATTGGAGCAGAGCGAGAGATCAGAGGAAGGAGAGTAAGGATAGGAACTGTGAAAGGGCAATGTTTTCAGTTTTGAGTGAAAGGCCAATGCAGAAATTGCAAGCGGTGGAGCAGAGATGAGTTTGTATGACGGGTCAGAGGAAGGTCCAGACACTACAAAAGCACAATTTCTGTGGCATTTCTTGCAGGGATAATTTTCAGAACAGTTCTAGTTTCCAGGCTAATCCAACACAACATTAAAACATCAGAAACCATGAACAGTAACCTCATTAGGGTGATAACTGGAATCTGGTCATGTTCGCAGCGAACAGGACCTTGGCAGATGCGAAGCTCTGCTCTACCTGGACAATGGACTAACCCCCAGGGGCCTGCCTGTGTTGAGTCCACCTGCTATCCTAGACGCCATGAGCCAGCTCGATGGACTGCTGAGCAAACTGGAGCAAGCCGTCATGGACATCATTACGGACACCAATAACAAGAAAAAGGTACCATCATATCAGTGTTTCACTGGAATCATTCTAGTTACCATACCAGTTATGTAGCTGGAATTAAGTCATTCACCTAGGTTTTGGATACAAATCATGACTCTTTAGGTTGTTAAAAAACGCTTCATAAATTGCTGGATATAATAATGCATACATATTTACTATTTTAAAAAGCTATAGTCTGATATGGCTGTATTATTAAATTATTACTACTAATCATCGTAACTACAATCTCGAGATTTCTACAGCACCCAAAGAAAGCACAGCCAATTCAGGAGCCCCATTCGGCTGAACAATACCAACCACCACCCACCGTAGCTGCTATGCTGTCTCTCTGCCTGACTTTTGGATCTTGACCTGGAACCGAACCCTTGTGCCTATCGATTTTGTTTTGATTGAGCGCCTGTGAATAAGCTGGTCCCCATGATGTGGCTTTGGTTGGGCAGTGCAGAAATGTCAGAATTACGATTACGAACGCTTGGAACATGCAGAGATCGGCCCTGGAAGTAAATACTGGGTACCAGGACAAGCCATAGTCTTAAGACATGACCCAAGATTTGTTTCTTTTTACTGGCAGAGTCTTAAGGACGATGTTCACCTGACCACTGAACGAGAACTGTTCGTCTACTTCTTCAACGATGCAAACCGTTTGCGACGTTCGCTCGAGGAAATCAATTCACGTCTGCAGATTGCAAGATGCGACAGGAAATAAGACAGTGACAGCAAAACGAAATTAAATTAACGAGAACCGAGTTCTGTTGTTAAGTCTGTTAACTGAGCCTTTATTGCACATCTCAGCACATCTAACTGAGATGTGCAATCTATTAACATCAAAATCTTAAGAAGATTTTATGATTAACAGTATTCTTTTGTTGCTTCTAATTATCTTAAGCACTCAAAGGGTTTGAGGTATGCACAGGGCTGGAAAATGTTAGCTCATATCAATAGCTCCAGGTTTATGGGTGTAAGTCCTGTATGACTCTCCCCAAAGTTGACCACTGATCCCCTAAACTCTTGCAAGACACAGAAACTCTGAGCCAGAAGATCAAAATATAGGCTCAACATCTGACAAGTGTTGTATGGACCCACGCAAGTTCTCAATCACGGAATGCCCTCTAGACGGAACACAAATGGAACCTAGACTGGAAAACTATGCTTTTGCCGACAGATTCATGCACCTGTGGAACAATCTCCCAGCAGACAGCGAAGGGAATGCAACTGACAAATTTAAGAGCAGTAACAAAATTCCTGAGCTAGCCTACGGAGAGCAGTTAGCTCGTTTTAGGCTTCTTGCGTCGTTCCTGGTGGTAAGCCTTTAGTTTTTTGCCCGTTTTTGAAGCCAGGATCTTGATTTTCTGGTAGAAGAAGCAGAAAAAGAACAGCAAGTTGTCGTACTGTCCATCATACGGAACATCTGAGCAGCACTCGTGATATTCCCTTGCACAGTAGTACATTGCTTCAATTGTCGACAGATATGTCGACGGTTTGTCACTCTGGTGTCGCCAGAATTTCGTATCGTGCAAAGTCAGTTCAATGCGCTGTAGACCTGTCAAGCGATGCAACAATGTACGTACGGAGTGACAAATGTACCGTAATGTAAAAGAAAAGAAAATATAACGTTATTTAGGTCATTTTTATAGTTTTGCAACACATGCAGACATGTTAAATCACAGTATGAGTTTGTTGTCCGACAGTTTTGTGTATTTGCCACAAAAGGTCACAATACTGTGTGGATACAGTAACCAGACAATCTAGGTCCTTGAACTACATTGGTGTCTGCCATTTACAAGTGGCTGATCCTAATCGTAGATGCCATTTTTATTCTTCAAAGTCCACCTAAGCTACAGATAGATTAGGTGGGAACTTGCAGATGAACTGCCAAACTATAATATTAGTCTGATAACAACATTGTGTATCTGTGGTCTACAGGGACAAAACTTTAATCTAATCTTGGCTAACCTAATGACTTCTGTAGTTCTGTTATCAGAATTTTATTTGTACACTCAAGATTTCTACAGCACCCAATGAAAGCTAAGTCATGGGAACCAGCTTATTCACAGGCGCTCAGTCAAAACAAGTTTGATAGATAGGAAGGGTAATAACGCACATGGCATTAATCGATTGTTGCTTCAAGTTCAGCTCTAGTCAAAAAACAAAAGCTGCTGGAGGAGCCATTCAAAATCTAATAGTCCCCTTAGGCGACCAATGCTAGACAGATGTTAAGAAAACAGAATGGTTAAAAGTTGTGCTTACCAGAGAGACGAGGGTCTGAAGAAATTTTGTGCACCTGGAACCAAGTGCTGTCAATGAATACTACAACATCGATGAGGTTTCGAGATCGGTCGAGGGATAGACCTGAAAAACTCGACGGATTTTCTTTTCTATTACTGTTAATACCAAGCAGCTGTTTCTGGTAAGAAAAGTCTGACTGCTGTTCTGCGTTGCATTCGCTCAACTGTTTTTCTCTGCAAGAACCAGGAGACTGCTTCTCGGCAGGTTTTTCTGGACATAATTCTTGTTCATCACCTTCAAGTCGTTGGTCTTTGTCTTCCAGCTCATTTGTTTTGGAGATTTTGTGTCTGGAATTTTCTAGATCGGAAGCAACATTAGCTAAGTTTGTGCTGCTACTGAAATGGAGCACATTGCTTGAAACGTCTGTCTTTTCCATGCTGTCAACAGCATTTTCTGTTGAAGAAACAGCGTCTGTGTTTTCTGCGATTGGGCCACTGTTTTCCTTTGCTACGTTTAGAGATCGCACATAATCCTGCATTGTGACTGCATTTCCTCCCGGATACACGAGCACAACCTGGTGTTTAACAAACACAAATTTACTTCAACATTCAGACAAAAGCTACATTGGTTAAGGCGCCTCTGTGTGTGAGGATACCGGTCCACTTCCCAGTCATGGCTTATTTCAGAGGTTTGGATCTTGGGCTAGCAGGGTCCGTACACGGGAACCTTTAAAGGCATGGCACCCATTAAAACGGGCAGCAGTGTTGAAGGATCTGACCTGATTAATTCACTGAAAACTGAGCAGGGTTGCAGCCATACAGTTGCTACGAAAAAACGTGTACGCTGATATTTAAAGCTGCACTTGGAGCTGACAGCATACAGATCAGAAACGAAGAACATTTTAGTCAGTTCAGTTTTGTTAAAAGCTCCTGTCTCCTTCCCTCTCTGGTTTCCCAGCAACCGGATCTTCTTCTTCACACAATATCTCTGGACTACCCCTCCGACTTGATGCAGTGCTCGTGAATATGCTGGTTCTTTGTGCTTTGCATTTTAGAAAGTTTTGAGTTTACAATTATAATTTACGAATCAATTCAGTTACACATATTTGAGTCATTTTAGCACTAGTCAAAAATAGACAACTACAATATGGTGCTTTCTTGATGTCTGTTTGCATTTCTGAAACGTAGTTTGATTCTGCCAGGTGTTTGCTGTCAATGTAACAAACTTTCAGTGTGAGTCTTCTTGAGCCATCTCGTTGAACTCATGGCTGCCAGTCAGGGTTAGTTTGGGGGATTGCTCCTCTTTGATGTGCCATCAAATGATGCCGTCTGTAATACTATAATAATGCTAGAGAATTTCTAAGATTTGAGTATGCAGGTTTATTTGCAAGCAAAACTGACAGAATGTGCCTACTCGAACGTCATCTTTATATTCGGGGATGTCTGGATAAGTGTAGATGGTCACATCCTCTGATGCCAAGACGGCTGCATGGACTGCCGTGCTCTTGCCACACACTTCACCTGGATGTTTTATCACGTGGACTTTGTATGGCAGCTAAAAATAACAAAAACAAAAATTTCCATCGAAGATGTTTGCTGTGGCTTTAATTTTGAAAGACGTGACTTTGAAAATGAGAGGCACAGGATTGAAAATGAACAGCACAGTTTTGCAAATGAAAGCCATGGCTTCAAAAATGAAAGCCACATCCTGCAGCTTTAAACTTGCAACATGACCAACCACAGCTGGTGATTATTCAGGTGGAGGCTATATTAAGCGGTAAAACCAACCTTCACACCGGCTGGAAGATGAAGAAAAAGACAGTCCTGTAAGCTAACCCTGAGAGGCAGCCATGGGTATGAAGTGTCAGAAACTTCATTGTTTTTATCCTCAGCATTTGAGGGCAAACAACTACTCCTCTCCTTCACTGCCTAATCTTCCCATTGGCAGCGTGCGGTCCGAGTATTCACTGAGCCAAATTTGCTAAAGGGCACAAGTGGAGAAATATTTTCTAAACTTTCTGCCCAGGCGGGGATTTGAACCCCAACCCCAGTCCAGCGTGCTAACCACTAGACTATTGCATACAACCACATTGGGAAGTCAAGTGCTAAAACCAACCTTCACATGGGGTAATCGGCTGCTAAGTGACGACAGTGCTATGAAGCAGGTGTAGCAGTAAAACATGCGAGATTTTCCACAACGGCTACATCTCTGACGAGTTTCTAGATTGTTAAGAAACTCAAAGTCAGCAATTTTGAGATCTGGAAAAGGATTTTCTTCCATTACGGAGGTGCCTAAAACAGTAGAAAGGCTCATTTTTAATACACCAGTCATGGCTGTTCTTACAGTTCTGTGGAAATCATTGCGCCAGAAAAAGCGAAAGACTGCCAGTCTTCTTGCTATCTTAGAACGTCTCTTTGCTGCCTGGACGATGGTGTATGACACAAATTCTGTTAATTTATAAATAAATATATACCAAACATCCAGCAGCGGTAGTATACTATGATCACGTGAATCCAACCTAATTTTCCATGGGCTTATGCTTAGAACTGGGTCTTTAATCGTCCGAAACAAACCTTTCACCACGTCCTAATAGTTGTGGTTCTGTATTCTGAACTATTTAACCATAAACTTTTCGCCTTTCTTTTCAAGTCATATCTGCCACTACGTAAATTCATTTTGCCTATTCCTACACCCAAGTCATTTGAGGCCCTAGCTGCTACGCTCATTTCTGGCAACAAACAGGTTTTACTTGTAAATATTTATCGTCCCCCATCCCTCTCTTTGACTGATTTTCTTGATGAATTCCAGCCACTACTCGAATATTTAATTTCCTCTCCCTCTGAAATAGTTATTATGGGTGACTTTAATATTCATATTGATACAGCTGGTCATTATTCCTCATCATTTCTTGATATGTTAGAAGGGTTTGACATGAAACAACTTGTTACCTTTCCTACACATAATAAAGGCCACACCTTAGATGTTTTGATAACTCGTTCTGACTCAAAATCACTTCATTCTGTCTCGCCACTTGAGTCGTATTTATCAGATCATATTGCAATTTCCTCAAAATTTGACTTCCCTTTTAAACCACCCTCAAATTATAAAACAATTAAATTTCGTCCTTGGCATAAAATTGATTTAAACAAATTGAAGCATGATGTCTTAACATCTCCATTGTGGTTATCTCCTGCACAAACTGCTAGTGAACTGGCTATGCAGTTCCAGTCTACTTTATCTGAGCTCCTTGACAGACAAATTCCTTTTAGATCTAAAAGAGTAGTAGAGCGCACACCACAGCCTTGGTTCAACTCTGCCATTTCCGATGCTAGGCGTCACAGAAGTCGGTTAGAGCGTTGGTGGCGCCACTCTCGACTTCCCTCAGATCTCAGTAGGTTTAAGCAACAGTGTAAACTTGTGCGTAAACTTGTTTCTTCAGCAAAATCAGAATATTTAACTAACTTAATTGCCGAAAGTTCTACATCTCCAAAAACTCTGTGGATGGCTTTGAATAAATTACTACACAGGGAGAAATTAAATTCATCTTTTGGCGTGTTCTGTTCTACCCAAGAGCTAGCCAGTAAATTTTTGTCCTTTTTTGCTGATAAGATTTCTGGTATAAGGCTGAAATTTAGTGGTTATTTGTTATGTGATAAATTTCTTCTTCCTAGTTCTTCTCCTCCAGTCTTGGATTACTTTCTGCCAACAACTCTTGCGGAGGTCCGCAGACTCATATTTTCTTCACCTGACAAAACCTCTCTCCTAGACACCATTCCCACTTCTTACCTAAAAGAATGTTTTGATGTCCTTGGTCCAACCATTACGTCAATAATCAATTTCTCGTTGCTTGAGGGATCCTTTCCTTCTGGTTTTGCTCATGCCATAGTTCATCCTCTGCTAAAGAAACCTTCTCTCGATCCAAGTGACCTGTCTAATTACAGACCCATCTCAACTTTGAATTTTATATCTAAAATTCTTGAACGGGTAGTCTTGAATCGTATGCAAGCTCACCTTTCTTCCAACCCACTAATTTCTCCATTTCAGTCTGCTTACCGTAAATTTCATTCAACAGAATCTGCCCTGCTTGCTGTCCATAATGACATCATGTGTTCCATGGATAAGGGTAAGGTGACTGCACTTGTTCTCCTTGATTTGTCTGCTGCCTTTGATACTGTCGACCACTCTCTCCTTTTGCATCGTCTTCAACATTGGTTTGGAGTTTCTGGTCCTGCCCTACACTGGTTTGCTACTTACCTCAGCCCTCGCACTCAATCTGTATATTTAAATGGACATTATTCAGCTAGTGCCTCGTTGACTTGTGGCGTTCCGCAGGGTTCTGTACTTGGTCCTCTTTTGTTTACATTATACACCACACCTCTAGGTACTCTGCTAGACAATCATTCACTGGGACATCATTTCTATGCTGATGATACCCAAATCTACATCTCATTTGACAGTTTGACTTGTCACTCGTCTGTGCAGCTGTTGTCTGATGCCTTTGAAGAGCTGCAGTCTTGGATGGCAGCAAATAAACTTCTCCTTAACCCCTCGAAGACTGAATTTCTACTGCTTGGCACTCCTCAGCAACTTAAGAAATTCGAATGGCTTAAATCTGTAAAACTGGGTGATTCACTGATTGAGATGACTGATACTGCTCGTGACTTGGGTGTTGTTTTTGATTCAACCATGTCCCTCACAAACTATGTAAATGGTATTTGTAAGTCATCATATATGTATATTCGAGACATACGCAGAATTAGGCATTATGTCCCCATGTCTTCCAGAATATCCTTAGCTAACGCATTGGTCTCCAGTCGTCTTGACTATTGTAACTCCATTCTTGTTGGTATCACTAAATCAAACATGCAGAAACTCCAAAGAGTTCAGAACTCCTTGGCTAGAGCCATAACAAATACTTCTAAATATGAGCATATAACGCCTGTGCTTAAATCTTTACATTGGCTTCCTGTTCAGCAAAGGATTTGTTTCAAATTAGGACTTACGGTTTATAAAACATTGAACTATGGCCAACCACAATACCTGAAATCAATCCTTATTCCCCAGACTTACCATTATTCTGCAAGGTCATCTGATTGTCTTTCTCTTGTCATACCTTGGGCTAGAACTGTTCTTGGTAAACGAGCATTTTCGGTTGCTGGACCAAAATTTTGGAATTCCCTCCCTGTGTCTGTTGTGACTCTGTATTCTGAACTATTTAACCATAATTATTTTAGCTAATTAATAATAATTATTTTTATTAAGTTGCCATTCAGATCCTATTTTACATTGTTCATGTCATTTGTTATATTGCTGTGTGCATTGTTGTTGTAAAGTGTGGGCGTTTGACTTAGGCTAATAAAAGAATACTTACTTACTTACTTATGATTTGTGGGCGATAATGAAATTTCGCCTTAACCAGTCTATCCCAAAAACTTTCATCTGCACATAGTGCAAAAACCAACAGAGTGCCTAAAATAACATCTTGCATACATGAAGAAAACTATTTTTGCTGTTAATTTCACTCAAGCATGTTGTAAGCGTCAAATTTAGTTACGATAACGAAAATAACACCAGTTACAGAAACCAACACATGGCACTGCTACCTAGGTCATATTATCATCAACAAGATTCAACAGTTTCTATAAACGGCCAACTCTTTATTGCCCCATCTAGTAGTCGACAAAACGTGAACCTTTGAAACAATAAGACTTGTTTTTGAGATTATTAGGCTATACTGCGCACATACCAGAATTAATTGACATATCAGAACTAAAGACCTACTTAAATGTTACTTAAATTGCACATATTCTTTTGCCAACTTTAAAGTTGCATTCTTTCATGGTGCTAGTGCTCGGTAACAAATGGCAGTTGCAAATTTTAAATCCATGAGAATCATTGAACCGATTGAAGCAGCTGTTGCAGAGCGACTGCTAAGTCCCAATATTTCTATTTCAATCGACCTTGCCTGCTTTCATCCCTCACACCATTCACGAGTGATGCCCATCTTCTGCTCTGCAACAGGCCTAATTAATGCGTCAAAATCAGGACCTCCAAATCCCTTGATGTTACTCCACTGACCCACAGGTACATTTTCTAGGGAGACCTTATGGGCGTTATCGGTTATAGGCTACACTGTCGCGCCACACATGAAATATAGTCTGAGCTGTTCCCACCTGTGCATGGCCTATGTGTTTATCTTTACAAGTTCGTCAGCTAGAGCCGTTGGTAAAAACCCATTCTTTGTGCTGAGTCAAGCATTGTTAAAGTGAAATAGATCACATACCTTTTCTCCACACCACCAAAGACTCGTCTGCTATAAGCATAAGTACTAATGTTATCCATACTTTCTGTAGCCTCGATGTTTACCTATGCACTCTTGCAGGCCACGCATAGGCGTTGGCCCTCATGAACCTACCTCATGAGACGTCCTGCGCGTTCAATGCCTAGGCTATAGTGTTGCATTGGCTACCTTCTTCAAAAGCACCAGCCTGTGACCTGGAGGTGTCATACATGCATGATCTTGACCCTATCGCAGTCTTAGCACACGGCCTACGTGGCCTACATAATATGAGCCTATGCGGGTCTTAAAGAGAAGTGCTCAAGAAACTTAAAATAAGGCAACGACTGGAGTATTACTAGGTGGTTACCTCGAAAACGTTGGCCTATCTACAGGCCTATCTACAGGCCTGGTCTGTATAAAATGCAGGATGATGCTAACAGCAGTATATATGTTGTCTGGGTAGCGCATAGGCCTATTCAAAGTCTGCGTGAACTTTAGGCGTATACCTGGTTCTCCTGGTAAAAGACTCCAATGTTGTTTTCAGTGATGACAGACCAGTAAAAAGGCTTGTAATTTCAGAAGACATATTTTAACAGGCCTATCGACCCAGCATGAAATGCTTAACAACAAACATGTGATCAAACGTATCAGGTGCAAAAAGCAGACTTACTTTTATGAATATATTTCAGCCTAAGCTATATGCCTGGTTAGGATTAGGCCCAAAGTGTTGCGCTTATCGGCTACAACACTAGATAGTCGAATTATCTTGAATAGGCGCACTTTGTGACTGCGTAAAGGCCTACTACCTCAACAGCTGCAGAAATGGCTAGCTCGACCACTGTGGATCCATCTCAGGTAAGCACCTTCACGGGAAATCGTATCACATTCCATTAATTTCTGCATTTGATTTGAATTCGTTGTAATGTATATGGAAATCTCCGAAATTTTCAGCGCCACACAAAAGCCGCATCAGGAAGACCAACTCCGTGAAAACAAATCGATAGGCAGGTTCGGTTCGGTTCGGTTTCAGATCAAGTTCTTATGGTCAGGCAGGCAGACGGCTGCGGTGGACAGTGTTACAGAAACATAACAGGTTTATACTATCAGCCCGCAGAGCATCAGTTCATGTAACCTGTGACATGATCAGTGAGCCTTGGGGTATAAGGCGCTAAATATTTTAGATGTTTTGCAGTATCAGCGAACGCTGATCAGTTGCTGTACCCGAAACAGCGGCGGCCATAATGATTCGTGCGTAGACGCCAGGAAGAATTATCAATTTTATTGCAGCTTTACATGTGAAAAGTGGGTGAATTAGAATCATTTCAGCAATTTGCACGGTTGCCCGATCCCGTCATCCTAGAAACGATAACTTATAATAGAAAGTCTGATAGGCTGCAACTAGATATGCCATTGATACATGGAAAATCTGTAATCGTAATCTCGAGATTTCTACAGCGCCCAGAAAGCTAAGTCACGGGAACCAGCTTATTCACTGTAACGGCCATGCAGTATACCTGTGAACACCACTGGGATTTGAACAGTTAGCTCCGGGCGATTTAATTTAAGCAACTTTTAAGTTAAGCAAGTTCAACTTCGAACTCGAAACTTTGATCAAAAGGGCATAACATTATGCATACTAATTAAGTTCACAGTCATGTAGGAACTGCGGGGTTGGTGCTGGTATCGGGTTGGCCAATAACTTGCATGTTAACCTTTTGAGAGGTGGATTTTGATTCTGGAGTTGGAGGTTGTTACACTGCCTGGAATGTGGCAGAGAATTTCCAGTTTTAGTGGAGTCATTTGTGGGATTTTCTTGCCACTGCTTTGCATGAAACTGGACAGATATCACAGCATGAGATCATGTAACAACAGGGTGCCTTCAATGAATTTTTTTCCAAATTGTTGTGGCCATATTTGCCTTCAATTAAACTTTTTTTCCAGTTTGTTCCGGTCGTGATTGTTCATACGATGATCTGTTTGAAGCCTCCTGACGTTTGCCCATTTGGATGGCATACTGTGTCTGATGTCTGAAAGTGGTTGCGGTTTTTATTACGGGTTCAGTAGATGGGATTGAGGGGGTTGGTGTGATGCAACGAATGTGTAGTTAGCTGACTAGTATTTGAACTGTAAAAGGCTTATAGAAAGTGTGACCATTTGTTGAATTCCAGGTGTGATTTCACAGCTGTTGCAACCGGTTTTCAAATACAGGACTGCAGATTGTAGCAATTTCTATTTGATGTTACATTAAACTACAGACTTCTCTTTTTAAAGCATATTTTATATTAATAAATTAATACTTTTTTGTGCAGTTTTTGTCAAGCAGCATCATGATTTTGTTGAGCTTGTGTAAAACTTGCTGCTTGACTTTTGCAAATCATTTCCACGTATGGATGATCTTGGACAATGGGAGGACAATTGTTTATTTATTAATTTAAAAACAAACGGAAGAGTAGAGCCCGATCAAGAATAGCATCTTTAGCAAAAACAGTTGTGTTAGTAACTGTCTTTTGTTTTAGGTTCATGTTGAAAGCAGTGGATATTCAGTGCTGCCAACCATTTCAAAGTTTGTTCCTTACCCCGTCTCAGTGAAACCCAACACTGATGCTCCAGGTTGGGTCAACTCAGCGTTTACAGGCATTTACGATGAAGGAGCAAACGCTTTTTACAAGACTGTGCCATTCAATAGCTTACACAATGGAGTATCCGGCAGCTACAATCTTCGCCAGATAAGCGTGACTTCGCGAAGAACTGATGACCCGGAAGTGAATGCAGACGAAAGCTCCAAGTGCTGTTCTTGTTCTAGAACTTGCCTAGTTATTGGATTGGTCCTTGGAGGCATAGCTCTGGTCCTTATCATCGTTGGTCTTGTCGTCGGTCTTGTGCTGGGTAAGTCTGTTTTGTTGTTGGTACCTGCTTTTTGTGTGTGTACCTGTTTGTGGGGCACGGTAGCTGATTGGATAGAGCGCTCAGCTTGTAACATGGAGAGTATGGGTTCGATTCTCACTTGAGGCGGTTACTGTGTAGGGACCTTGAACAAGTCAGGTTCTCACAAATGCTTAGTGCCGTCGACAGATGCTTGGTCATTGGATAGTGGTGCTTAAGAAATGCAGAAATAATAATAATAATAATGATGAATTATACTCGTAATATAATTTTTTTTGGTCCCTGAGGGATCATTTCTACCTCGGGTAAAAATAACAATAACGTGTTCACGTGTGCTAAGGGTTAAGATAACACACACACATGCATGTTTCTGTTGAAATTCTGGTTTAGTGTACAGGTATTAGGTTGAAGGGTTGATTGAATGTTGTGTCACTCCGATAATCACCCTCATTTATAAGGATTTCTTTTGTGTGCAAGGGGTTCATTGTGTTCCATGGGGTGGGTTAGATCACCTATGCAACAGATAAATTGGATTTCAAAATTAAGTTTGGATTCTTTCTGGGTTGCAAAGAAACAAGTAAGTATATTTTACGATTACGATAGTCAGTACCTCGTAAGTACCACTTAGTACTTACCCACTTAAACGTAAGAGTTGTTTAACCGTAAAGGGGCAGAGTTTACAGATTGGATGGTTGGATCATCGACCCCTTTAAATAGCTATTATTTGGGGGCAGGTATTGAGGTCCATGGTTGGGGCTTTTCGAATAAAATGGGTGTACTTTGTTATGGCATGTTTGAAGTTGATTTATGCTGTCTGTTCACATCTGTGGTCAGTTGTTCCAAGAGAGATACTGGCCGTGAACATCTATACAAGTTCTGATATTTAGATGTACAAGTGCTGGCTTAGACAAAGGTCACCGACCGGTGAACTTTGGTTTGGAACTGACCCGGCTGATTGCTTTTGTTAAGGGAATTCTTCTCACAGGGGTGCAAATGCACCTTCAGCTGAAGAGGGAGGGAGGAGCAGGAGTTAGGAGAGGGGAGGAGAGGCCAAATGTGTGTACCCTAGAGGCCTAGAGGTCCCGGTGGTCAAGTGCCTAATACCCTGACCCAGGCTACAGGGAATAGAGGGAGTTGTACTGGAAAATATTTAAACCCAAGGGATTTCATCCGGTGAAGAATGGTATTTACAGAGCGATGGCTAATTGTGCTTTTGCTTCTTTTGGACAGGCTTTGTAGAGGTACTTTTTGCTGGGCTAATTACTGTTATTGTTGTTGTTATTGTTCTTGCTACTGCTGTTACTGATGAATATTCTACCTCAAACTGAATCTATATTTATTTGGAACCTGCTCAAGAATAGCATTGATAGTAATGAATTTTAATGAAGAGATTTAACACTGTAAACCTTAGACAGTGTTCAGAATTTTCCATTTCTGCCTGATCTTTACACCTCAGTGTGATGCATTCCTTGATCTGTTGGTTTAAAGGATCTATCACTAGCTGATCCATGCTGCCAGCTCACCAGCCCAGCTGCTGTTGCGACTGCAATCTTTTCTCATGCCTTTAACTTTAAAACTGAAATGAGTAGTTTAAAAAATTGCATAAAAGATTCTATTTCTATTCTATTCTTTAGAACGCAATCTTTTGATTGCGTTCTAAAGAATCAAAGTAATATGGCCAAAGGAATGATAGGTAACTCTGGAAGACTTACTAGTTTCTGAGTTTTTTTATAAAACATAACAGTATTTTCTAAAAAAGTGTAAAGAATGCCAGAATTATATATAGATGTGCAAAAGTTTTCACCTTTGCCGAATGTTTTTGTAGGATTGCCTAGACATGAGACCCCTGTGGTAGGAGGTATGTACTATTACTATTACTACAATTATTGTAATGATTTTGTAACAGGAAGAGAAAATCCACAAATATGGCGTGGTATTGTTAACTCAACAGTTACACAGACTTTCTTGCTTGAAATATAATAGTGTTGTATGTGCAATAATCACTGAGGCATGCAGTCATTCCTCTTACTGGGCTTGTTTCTTTGTCCAGATGACAGATGTCAGAATTTGTCAGCTCCACAATTGGGTCAGAGAAGCTGTTCTTTAGACAACGCCTCCATTATTCAGAGACGCAGTTGCGTGAACAGCTTTCTGTCACTTTCCGCCCTGAAGCTATGATCTCAATTCTTCTTAAGCCTTCCCTTGAATGATTTACTGCTTTTACTATTATTGTATTGCCTCACTGTTTTTGGACATTCCTCAAAACCACTAGAAAATTGATAACTATAGTCAGCGCGATTTTTGTTAAAGAAATTTGTTGATTCCAGTTTTTTGCCCACTGATCAGAGAAAGCAATGAGTAACTGTTGACATTAAATGAAATTAAGGAGAAATTGCTTTCACTTGTAATGATTGCTGTCTATATTCTGTGTATTTACACATGTGTTTAACATATTGCTTGTAGTTGTTACTGTGTCTGAGAAAACCCTTCCATAGTTAGAGAAAAATCAAAACTGGGTTTGTTATTGCCTGGATTGGGTAACTGACATTTCTGAATAGTTAGATGAAAATCACATGTTCCTATCTTTAACAGGAAAAAGTTACAATTTTTTTTTTAAGATTTAGGTCCCTTTGAGGCTAACTTTGAGCAGTCCCAAGTTGAAGCATATCATAACTATGACCCAGCCAGAGTGACTGTGCCTGGGATCATGAATATTCATGAGGTTAGTGAATTGGAGCGTATTCATACTCCCCTGAGGCTGCTATGATTGGCATCTCCATAAAAACTGATTAAGGTAAATATTTACATGTGTTGGTCATTTGCATAAAAATTGATGCACACAACTTCAAATTAGGGCGTCAAGGGGCATGTCTAATTAAGTTGTTCTAGCATCATTATAAAAGTGAGAATAAAAATATAAGACTCCAAAACTCTACGTAAGGAATCCCTGTTTAACTGCTAACATAACAAATATAAATATGCAAAGAACTCATTTTCACTTGTTTTATGGCTACTTGCCTTGTGAGCACGTTTATTGCAAATTAACTTTTGCGACGTTATGAGGGTTTTCTCAAGCACAGTCACAACTCAGTAAAGATTCCTACACGCTGACTACCACACCTTTTTCATGTTGATAAACACTGAGAGAAAGTGTGACAGTATAATTCGTGTTTCTGTTCAATTTCTAGTTAAGACGCTTCATCTTACCGGCACACTAAGAATAAACATGACGTGGACTTATGATCTCAGCGATCATTCAAGCACAGCCTACATTCAGCTCAGGTCACAGGTATATTTTGCGGTAAGTTCACAGAAAGCCATGAGTGACATCATCACTTTTACTTAACTCTTAGAAGCAGGTAGGCGTATGTTGCCTTTAAATCTGTCTGCCTACATGTTTCGAATGCATAAATCTGTAAAGACTTTATGGGTATATAGCACATTGTAAATGTTACGTAACTCGCAGCAGGTGACATGTATCCTGTACTGTTAAGAGACTGTGAAAGGTGCAAAATATAAAACTCCAGTTGAGTTTTACGACAGATTTTATTTATAGTTCAGTCTGTAGGAACTAATTACAGATGGTTATGGACAGTTGGGGTACAGAAAGAATGAAGAAAGTGCACTTAAATAAAAGTGATAAACTGGTTATTTTTACTGTTAAATCCAAATGATAGCTTTACTACCATCTTATGCACTGTTGACTACTCTTTCTTACATATTTGTAAAAGCCATTGTGCTTGAGCAGAACAGCAACATATCCAGCAAGATTGAATTTACTGCAAAAGATCAGCATGTCTTGGAGAGACACTGTGGAAACAATACATTGGTTTGTGTTGACTATCTTTTTCTTTGAAGATGTTGGGGCAGTGGAATTGGAATTTTTCAGCATTTGGATTAAAGTACTACCCACTTTCTCAGGCACTACACCCACTGGCACAAATATTGTGTATTGTCACAGATTATAATGTAAGACCATTTGCAGGTTTTGACAATATATTTATGTATGTATGTAACTCATGTTCTGTGATATTGATGCTGTAGAAGTCCGGATTATTTTGGATTGTGTTGTTAAGCTAGGATTGGTTAACTGTGAGCAGAGTGCAGCATTCCTTGTGTTGATTGACAGGTGTCGTGGGTTATGGAAAACAGCTCCTTCAGCGAGGTCTATGTGCTACACGAATCAATTTCTTTTAGGTAAAAATATGTTGACATTTCACAATTTCTAAAGTAGATAAAATAATTCTTAGTACCCTAACTGTGATAAAAATTGTTCTTTCGATAAGGTCTGTATATTTTCTGCATAAACAAATTCCTTTTAGCTTTACAGATTTGTTTCTAAGGTGTTCTCTTTAAACAATATCTCCATTTCACCTAATCAAATGCTTTAAGTTGGTCTAACTTGCAAGGAAGATAGACACCAACTTAAAACATCTAATTTGGTGGCAAGACAGATTGATTCTGACCTCATGGAAACTGGCCTTGACTTACTGATCTTCCAGCAGTCTTTTCATTGAAGCTCCACTGATCCACTGAATTAGTCGATCACATTACTGTTTCTTGAACTAAACTGTTTCCTTCAGACTGTTACATATGTAGAGTACATGTGAGTTGCTTAAGAGACTCCATACCAATTTTCTGAACAGTTCCAACAATTCGGAGTTTCTGTTGCTGTCAGATGGAACGTAAATGATGTAAATTGCATTTTAATGCCAAACTCAGTCATAAAAGAAGAGACAAATCAAAAATCCTGTTAAAGCTTGTTCTTCAATAATCTTTTTAAAATGTTGCCAAGGAATGATGAGATTTGATTTTTTCAGACGAGGAAGTGTGTTGGCCAAGTTCCGAATGGATGTCAATGTTACCACGGAAACATCCGCAGACATTCTCCGTGTGCTTCAGGATGGATTCAAGACTTTGATTGACCTTGGAGCTCTTCCTTTCTGGTACCTGGATCCAACTTTAGACATCTGGCTTGAAGGTTCTTAATTTATTCACTTACTCTGCATCGTGATGAACTTGGTAAAGAAGCACGCAAAGGCTCTTAAAGTATTATTATCCCTGCATTTATTAAGTGCTGCCATCTAATGACTAATTGGCACTGAAAACTTTACGTAAAGACTTGCGGAAGGGCCCTATGCAGTTACCATCCCATGGAGACTCGAAGCTACACACTCTGCACTGCTGGGCAAGTGCTCAGACCAAATGGCTGTTGCATCCTATTAAGCTAAATTTGATTTGTGATCAGTTTGCTAAAGAAGATTGTAGTCATGCATTTAAAGAAAAATATTTTGAATTAAGTGAGATTGGTTCTAATCTATTCTGATCTTATGGCTAATGTAGCATCATTATCACAATGCCCAAGTCATTGGTTGATGGTCGCTTCAGGTGGAACCACAGTCAAAAATTGTAGTATGTTGGTGAAGCCCGAGTCGAAATCCAGTGGGTCAGGGAAACCAGACCCCAGGCTACGTTGGGTACTCGAGTTGAAACAGGCAATTCTTGAAGTTTAGACCTGAATGACTTTAAAGAAGTGATAAAATGCACAGAACTGGGCAAATGGATAACAAAAAGTAAGGTTAAGTAGTTGAGCACAGCGACTATGGTTTTGTATTGTCACGATCTGTTAAACGATTTTTGGTTCAAATGCAAACATGCCAATCCAGCTGTTCTTCTGGATTATGGATGTACCAGCTTCAATTTCTGTTGAGTCTTTGTGTATTGATGTATCTGGTTATTTCTATAGAACCTTTTAAGAATTGTAATTGCAATTGGGCTTACATTAAGAATCTCTCAAAAGATGACTATCTGGCACATCTGAGTGGAATCCTGCTTGTGCCAGAGTGAAATTATGTCCTTTTCCTTGTGGGCAGGTTTTCTCAGAGATTTTTAAATCCATTTTGTGACTAGTTTAGGAAAGTGTTTTTATGAGATTGGACGTGTTTGTGATTTTCAGACTGTAATGAAAATGATTTCTGGTGTCCTGATGGCACTTGTCTTGTAAGAGATTTCATCTGTGACAGGATAGTAGACTGTGTGGACTACAGTGATGAAACGAATTGTTGTAAGTGGATTCAGGATTTTAGCTATCAAGGGTTTGCAGTTTTACATTTATAAGGTCTAATCTTGAAAAGAGACTCAGCTTGTAACATTTCTACCAACTGTAAATGAAGTTAGAATTAATTGTAAAGACTTACTTGCATGTAATGGTAAACAAAGTCAAGGTTACGGTAACACCTCTGGTCCGGAACCTTGAAAGATCTTTTGTTTGAAGTGCAAGCTTAGTGACCATAGTCAAAGAACAGGACTCTTTCTTCAAACTCCAGACTTGTGGCGCTTGGTACCCATACACAGTACTCACCGTGAAAGGATGGAAGGCTGAGTTTCCTCGGATTGCATAGCGGTTCATACATTACCACCCTTGCAAGTACTGTACTAAATGGGTTTGGCTTTGTTTAATTTTTCAGTTCTTGTCAGCACTGTATTCGCAGTACAGCGTATTTTTCTAGTCACATTGTGCTGTGTATTGAAAAAGTGTGCAGTTTATTCATGGGGCAATACTCACAGTTTGTTAATTGTTTTAGTTCCTAAGGTATCTTAAGGTTTGGGGCATGTGTGAGCAATAGTTTGCCTAAGCACCACGTGGCTCCATAAAAAATAAAGAACATTCTAAAAGCAGAATAAAAATCAGAAGCTTGAATTTTCTGTAGTTTGATGATAAATTGCTGTGCGCTAGCTCAAACAAATGTTCCTTAGACGTTAGTTTTTTTTTTGATTTAGCGTGTTTGAAGACGGAGTTTCAGTGTGACATGGGAATGTGCATTGATGGATGGATGCAGTGTGACAGGAAGTACGACTGCCCTGACAAAAGTGACGAAATCAACTGTGGTGCGTATGAAATCTACCCGTATCAAGAAGTCAAAGTTGATTTTGTTATTTTATGTTTTTGTTATAAAAATTTGTTGTAAATTTACACAGTTGCAATTTCTACAATAACAACAATATAGCTTACTTAGCCTTTTGACTGTAACTGTAACAGTAATTACTTGTATGTACATAATAGTGAATGTTAGGATTGCCAGTCACAGGGCAGTGGATAGAGGGGCATGGCATGCTTAACGGCTATGTTTATTGGTTTGAATAGTTTTTTATTCTGTTAATTTTGGTTGTGTTTGTGTTCAAGTCCAGTTGGAATGATATTTTGTTGATTTTGTTGTCATTTAAAACTGATCTGATGTTACGCAGTGGATCTTACTAAGTAGGACCTTCGTTCTTTCTCAGACTACCCTTTGTATTTCAGAAGCATTTTTATGTACAACTTCTCTTACGATGTAGTTTTCAGGAACAAGAAAAAAATGTATGTGAAAAATTTACTAGCACTGTGCAGAAATGTATGTGTAATGAATAATCACCGACCAGTCACTTTTGAGAAAATAGGTGGAAAATACTGCTTTACTCTAAAATTGAAATTGTAACAAAGTTTTGTTTACATCTCTTAAGCCTGTCTTGGAAACGTAATGAAGCACACTGCTGGACATTTTAAGAGCGGGTGACCACGTAGCAGGTTATTAAACAGGCACTATATAAATGTCCCCATTACATTAAGTACTGTTGAGTAATTTAATGGTTAGTGTTTTTGGTGTTGTAGTTTGTCCAATGGGACAGTTTCTCTGCAGGAACGGATCGTGCATAATGTCTGAGTGGCTTTGCGATAGGGAGAAGGACTGTCCAGAGGCCGAGGACGAAAGCAACTGTGGTATGCACACATATCTGTATCAGGGTGTTCCCATTTCTCTCAGCTTACACACAACCCACCCTAACAGCTCCTCTCCCTCTTCTATCTCTGGTCTTCTGGCAAATGGGCTTGATTCTTGACGTGGCATATTTGGACAACCCCACTGACTTGATGCAGTGCTCGTGAGTGAGTTGGTGCCCTGCACTTAGCCGTTAAGTAGCGGTTTAGAAGTTTCGAGTTTACGATGATTATGATAATGCATGGATGGAAAAGGTAATATTTTTATTGTGACCTACAATTTAGAATAAGGGCTTTGTGTTTTTCATAAGATACAAGTGCTGCTGTGTAGACGGCAGGGCGTTAAACTTATATGATGAACTGTGGGATTTCATAGATCTGGCTTGTTTGGCAATAGTCTGCATCAGTTTGGCTTGGAAGATGTTTCTATGACATTTTGTAGGCCTGTACACTTGCTTCTGAGTTTGGGAGTATGCTAACTGGTTTTTGCATTTATGTCTTTGTGTATGATGAACCCGGAAAGTGATGTTTAATTTTTCTGTATTTTCTAGGCAGTTGTTCGTCTAACCAGTTCCAGTGTAGAGATTACAGCTGTGTTGATATCTCCTCTCGCTGTGATGGCATCTACAACTGTCCTGACTATTCTGACGAGCAGCACTGCGGTACTTGAGATGGGAATTTTTCTTATTGCAGTTTTTTTCAGTTTTTACTATTCTCACAATATTTTTAACCCAAGGTTCAAATGATCCCTTTGGAATAAAAAACTGGGAAAAGTTAAGGAATTGTGGTATATTGACAGTGGTCCATCTCACGTCAATACTGGGGCCACTACCTGGGATCTCAGGCTGTGCACCACAGCAGTCTATTCAGTAACTTTCCGGGTCTGTGACCCAATTATCTAATGACAGTCAATGGTGATGAGCAGCTATGAGTGAAGGACTTGTTCAAAGTCCCTACAGGTGGCTCGAATCCTAACTCTCCACGTTACAAGCCAAGTGCTCTGATCAGCTGGCTACCATGCCATCCAGTGATTACAGGTTTGGCCCAGCTGAGCAGACTTCGTGTAAGTTGTTCACACCTTTTGTCTGGTTCTGGTTTACAGACTTTGTGCACATAATAAATGCAATACTTTTCTCAGCCATGTTTTCTCAGTCTCGTTGCAACCACACACACGGTCTGTAGGCGTTTCTTCGATTATGAGATGTTCGATTATTTTCTTGCAGTCAGACAAGACACTGATCTCGTTGTCCAAGGGTTGTCTCAGTCTGTGTGGTTGCCGTTCTGTGCAGCGTCCATTTCAAATGCAACAGGCAACGAAATCTGCCTCACTCTTGGACTGAGGTACTTGACTTCAGATTCTCTTCCTGTGCTTTTCAGCTGATCTTAAGTTGCAGTTCCATAGATCTGTTTCATAGCCATGCTTCAGTGCCTATGAGATGTTCTTAGAAGTTGCTGTATAAATACGTAGATATATAGACCTACCTACCTGCTTACATACCTATTTACTTTATATATACATGCAAACATTATTATTTCTGCATTTGTCAAGTTCCTCTGTCTGATGACCAAGCATCAATCGATCGCACTGAGCAGTTGTGAGTGGAGGACTTGCCCAAGGTTCCTACACAGTAACTGTCTCAGGTGAGGCTTGAACAGTACACTCCTCATTACAAGCTGAGCGCTCTGTCCAGTGGGCTAAAATGCCCAACATACATGCATACATATATGCATACCTGCATGTGCACATACCTATGATCACACACACTCACACGCACAAAGTAAATACAGTAGAAGATTGCTTCATCTCCATAAAATCAGCATTATCAAAATCGTCCAGCTGAAGTTTGTATTTTTGCGTTGTCTAATTGTCTGTTTAAATTGTCAAATTGTGATAAATAAAGTATTCTATTGAGTTTCTTATTTCGTTTTAGTGGGATGATCTCAAAAGGTGCAAAAACCTACACAAGCGAGATGTACTTGAAATTTAACACAAACCGCTCAGACAGTGAAACGAGTTCCTACAATCTAATGGCTGCTTTTGTTCCCGGGTCAGTGGCAACATCAACTAGTCTCTGATATTTGATGTAAGAGATTAACGTGAAGGATTAACGTACCAGAGTACAGACATCAAACTTGAATCAGATGTGAATTCGTTCTTTGCCGTAGCGACGGAGGAAGAAAGAATGAAGCTGGTGTGGTGACAGAAAAGTAGATGGTGAATAAGTTGGTCTTGCTGACACGGCCGTTGTGTCACAATGAGAAATTTCGTACACTTACACTTATATTTTTATTTACATTTATATTACATTTACAAAGAAGCATAATGAAGATGTCATTACGATATGTAGCATGTAGCATGCATTCGACCATCCTTCTGGAGAAGTCTTCCAAAAACTGAGCATGCTGTAAATGTAAATGTACGTCTGTTCTGTCACAGACGGCTCCGGAAATTTTTTCAGCATATCTTTAGCAGCACGTTTCTTGATCTGTTAGATAGCCATGTTTTAGTGGCTTTGTGAGGTTTTTAAAGGCATTATGTAAACAGCAAGCTACATACATACGTACAAATATCGGGCAAGATAGACATGGTGAGTGTAAACGGATGTAAGCACCAAGTATCCGTTTGTTGTTATTTTATGTTTACTGTTGTATTAATTTTTATTTTAGATTATTATTTGGGTCCAGTCTTCTAAAATTGCATGCCAAATCAGATCCTAAATATTTATAGATTTTATCTGATATTTTAGATTATTTCTTATTTTTTAGAGTTGACTGTGCCAACAATTCTGCTCTGGTGTTGCAGTGTGCGGCAAGAGGTCAGTCTTCGTGCTTTGTTAAGATAATTTTGCACATACACAAATTAATCTCAAGTAAAAAACTGTGATAACAGCGGCTAATGAACGGGGTCGAGGCCATGCGGTCGCTAAATAAAACCTTAAATATATTTACATATTTACATATTTTTTGTGGCTGGTTCAGTTCATCTGGATTTAATCGAGTGTGTCTAAAAATCGAGAAATCAAATTTGGAGTGAAGAACTGAAGAGACTTTTATAATTTCTCGTTAGTTGACAATTCTTGGGGTCCAGGAACCCTGACCTTGGTTTCATCTGGCAGCTCTGCATGGGAATCCGTTGGTTGCGAGCCAGATGCTGGTGACTCTGAGTCATTTCAGCGGTGGTCGCTGACTGATGAAGTTTTGTTCTTGATGCCATTTAACATTGTTTATGCCAGTGCAGAGAACACCTCTGATTGTTTCCTTTGAAGCAGCGCTATGTAAATCTCAATTACATTTACAATTGTTATTCAAATTTATGACACGTACAAAGAAAGAAAATCCTCAAAGTGGAGTGTAGCTGCCCCATCAATAAATTGTTCATTTATGTAGTAAAAGATGTATGCATGCGTGTGTGCATAGATGTATATGTATGTTTGAAGGTATGTATGCATCAAGATACTTATAGTGCATTTTCAGTAGCTCTTTGAAACACTGCAGTGATGTGCCATTCTGTTGATTTCGTAGTCTGTGGTGTGTCAACTGTGGACAGCGTGCCGCAGAGTTTGATTGTTCACGGAACGGATGCTGAGCCTGGGAAATGGCCGTGGCAAGTTGCAATCTACAGGAATCTTGGATTTCTCTGCGGAGGATCACTCGTTGACCAGTACCATGTCATCACTGCTGCGCATTGCATGCAGTATGTTGACCTTGATGATATACCTGTTGTGGTCTTGTGTGTGATTTTGTTGACCTATTTATACCTGTTGTGGTCGTGTTGATTTTGTTGACTCTTTATGATATACCTGTTTTGGATGTCTGTGATTTTTTTACCTATCTTTTATACCTGTTGTAGTCTTGTATGAGTTTGTTTTACCTATTTGTTATATTTGTTGTCACATTTTTGTCGACCTACCTGTTACTGGTATACTGTTCTGGTCTGTTTAATTTGTTGTTATGTGTTGATCGTGTGTGATTGCAACAGATTTAAGTCGTAAGTGTATCTGATTGTCTTAGAAATATTGATAGATATTTCAGTTGAAGCTGCATATGATCGGTCTGCCTTCCTTGGACTCCTGACTGTCCCTCGTATGCGCACTGCTACAGCTCAGTGTGGAAGCTTTGCCTATGTTGCACCTAATAGCTGGTATCGTCTTTCTCGAGTGCTGCAGTTTGAGCTCCTCAGTTTGTCCCTTCCGCAGTTTCGCAAGCGCCTGAAGTCTGTATTATTTGACAGTGGTCTCACTGGCTCGGGTCGGGAGCACCACTGATGAGTCTGTTCTTGAAGTGGCGCTTTATAAATGTCAAATTACAATTACATGTGCGATCTTTATTATTTCACAATGTTTATCATGGCAATGCATACTGCAAGGATTGTAGAAACTGATGAACAATGTGATGATGATGATGATGATGATGATGATGATGATGATGATGATGATGATGATGATGATGACGACAAATTAGCACCATCATCATTCCGTTTATCATCGTTGTGCTTCTAGACTAAAGCAGCTACTGTTATGGAACCTTTTCTTCTTTCTGTCTGTTGGTGATGACAATGTTGCTTTTGCAAGAGCTGCTGGTGCCACGTACACTGTGCTGCTCGGTTCAAATTCTCGAGTTCACCCTGGAACAACTGGACTCTTTCGAGCCGTCAAGCTGTTTGAGATTCATCCAAAGTACGAGCGCTACTATTACGGTTACGACATTGCGATGCTGACACTGAGAGATCCGGTGAATTACACCGACTACATTCGACCGATCTGCATAACAGAACCGGACGATGAGTTGGCTCTTTCTTCACTGTGTTATTCGACCGGATGGGGCAACACAGACTTTAACAGAAGTAAACTATCGGAGTCTTTCTTTGTTACCTTTCTGTGCTTAATTTGTCCAAGTTGGAAGATATGCCAACTCTGGATGTTTTCATGTTTAAAAGATTTTTGCACAATAAGCAAAACAGTCACCCACAATCAGCAACCCTTTATCAATCACCTTTGTAGCTAGATTCAGACACCCTTGCTATTCATGATCATTGACCATGGTGATCACAATCAACTACCCTTGCCACCCTAGATCAGTCACCTTGGAGGCCACAAGCGACCACCATTTCAGTCTTACCTTTGTCCATAAGACAAGACAGTTTTTAAAAGTAAGAGTATGAAGTGCCCTAGCATTAACCTCTATTCTGTTATTATTATTTTGCATTTATTACATGTACAAGGTCAGTAAATCTGAATCTGAGGCATGAAGCAATTGTGAGTGAAGGACTTGCTTAAGGTCCCTACACAGTGACCATCTCAGGGGAGGAAGCTCAAACCCGTACTCTCCACTTTACAAGCTGAGCACCCTACCAGTCGGCTACACACGAAAGACTGTGTATAGTTTCCAATTTGCCAAAGTTGATGTATAATCCTGAATATACTAAGAAATGGATTTGGTAAATATATTCAGTGGAATTTTGGTTTTTCAGGTGACTATTTTCCAGAGATGCTTCAGCAGGGCAAGATGAGACTCTGGCCCTACGAAGACTGTCAGGCTTCGTATCCTTTTGCCACTCCTCTCATGCTGTGTGCTGGGTACGCATCTGGATACATTGCCAACTGTCCCGTAAGTTCCATCTTCTTTAGTCAATGTGGGAGTCTATTCAGCAGCCTGCTTGGTTTGTAATCCTACGATTAGGGGTTTGAGCCTGCTGACCAGACTCTGTGTAATGACTCTGGACGTGTTTGTGTACGCTTTGTCTCTTTAAGACGGGAAGTAAACAAGTTCTGTGATGCACTGGAACTGTGTCCAGTGTCCGTTGCCAGCTCATGGGCCTAGGAGAAGGAAATGAGCGCCTCTCCGACATCTCGCTATGAGACATGGGACGTTGTTTCTATGGACAGTGAGTCAGTCTTTCAGACTGTGGATAGAGGAGTCAGTACTAAAGTCTTATGGAAATTTACCTAATAGCACTGTTAATGGGGCAGTGCTCTCTTTAATCAGCCGCTTCTGGAAAATGAATACAAATATAATTGTACACGTTTTTCTATAGCGACTGTATGACCTTGACTCTGCTCATTTTGCAATGAATTAATCACCATCACTGCATGTTTGAATGGGCGCCATGCCGGTTTAAGTACCGTACGTTGTTTTCCTAGTACAGATCTTGTATTTGGCTGATGTTCATTCATGATTGCTGGTCCCACCGTTTGGAACTCTGCCATATTATGTTCGCAACTCTCTTACAGAGATTATCTTTCACTCTGCTCTGAAAACTTCTACTTTTTCCAGTCTGTTTATTATGGTTGATCTTTCCTGTTGTGTGGCTTTGTGATGCTCTTCTGAACTATGTCAGAAGTTATTATCATATTATAATTGTATTGTATTGTATTCAACCTCCATAAATTTGTCTTACTTTTTGAACAGGGAGACAGTGGAGGCCCACTAGTTTGCAAGGATTCTCGGGGCTTTTGGAAGCTTGTTGGTGTTTTCAGTTTTCTGTCGTTGGGCTGCAATGTTCCTCTAAGGCCGTCCGTTTTCACAAACGTTCAAGAATTGTATTCATGGATTGAGGATAAAATGAGTGAGTGCTGGTGTAGTGGCAATTGTAATCATGGATTTACATGGTGTATCTTCTGTTAGGAGTAAATTGTATATTGTCATGATTTCAAGAAAGTGTAGTAAACTTTGTAACATGTAATTTTACATCTATGTAAAATCTTTGTTACATCTATGTAACATCTATGTATAAAAAGAATATATAGATTTAAATAAAAAGTATGTCAAATATTAAAGATCAGTTGTAAAGGATGTCAAATATTAAAGATATTTTAGAATTTCCTTTGCCTTCCTTTTAAGTTATCATGAATATTTTGTGTTTTTATTTTTCGTTTATCATCTTGTAGCATGTAAGTTCTACTGTAACAATGGAAAGTGTATCTGGGACCTGAGTAGCATCTGCAATGGTGTTGACGACTGCGGTGACATGACAGATGAACTAAAAACTTGCAGTAAGAACATTAATTACGTTAAGAATGTTAAGAACAATAATTCGTATAGGTATTTTTGCCATTGTAGTAATTGCATTCCTATATTGGTTCTTAGATGCATGGTCAGTATTTTACTAAAAATTAATCAGTTGTTCAATAAAAAGTTTAGTTCATACCAGGTTCTTTTTTTCATAACTGGTGTTTTTAAAATCGGTGATTTATGTGTTAGGTAATAAGGGAAAACATCATTTGTTGTTGAACACATGTATATGTATATGATCTTAGAGAAGTTCAGTGCAGTTGCTGGTCAGAGCACCTTCGTAGACCCTGACCCAATTCCAAACACCATCCCCCGTAGCAGTCTGACTCTGCCTGCCTGACTCTTGGATCTTGGCCTGGAACTGAACCCTTCCTGCCTATCGATTTTGTTTTGACTGAGCACCTGTGAATAAGTAGGTTCCCATGACTTAGCTTTCGTTGGCGCTACAGAAATCTCAGAATTACGGTTACAATTACGACGCTGCTTTTATGTTTATATGGTGCTGAGAAATTTTACAGGTTTGCAGTATAATTTTTTTAAATCCCAAAGGGAGCATTTACTGTCTTAACCAAGCAATCAGTCAATCACAGCGACTTTGTGAATATCACCATCATTGACTTCGCCGATGTCGTAATTGTAAACTTTGGATTTCTACGGTGTCCAAAGAAAGCTAAGTTGTGTGGATCAGGCAAGATGGTTTTTCTCTTTTGTTCAGAGCCGAGCATCACTTGTGATTTTGAGGAGAACTACATCTGTGGCTACGCAAACGCTGTCCAGATTCCGCAGCTGGGAGACTGGGTAAGAAAGTCCGGACCAGCTGGACTCAACCAGGGACCAGTCACTGATGCCACTTACGGCAACAAATCAGGTCTGACAATCTCTCTGCTTCCTATCATCATTGATTCTCTTACTGCCATCCTTTTAGCCCATCCAGAAAAATTAGGCACAGAAAATTTATGCACCAAAGCCTTTTGGCTTTCAGGGTGAAAAGTGGGACCAAAGCACCGCTGGTCCCCAATTTTTTAAACAGAGGCCATGGTCCTCTGACCCTCTATGCTGGTGCTGGTTAATTATTATTATTATTAAATGCGTGCGATTAACAATAGCCTAAAAGACAAGTGGTAAATGTAAATAGGTAATAGTTAGAAGTTTCTTATTAGAATCAAGTAAAAACTAATGATTTCAAAAGTTACGGACAGTTGGTGACTTGGAAAGGAGAAGACCAGTTTTCCAGTGCTGTGGTTAATGGCAAACTGAACCTCCCAGTACCTTGCCTTTGAAAGGTTTTTTAAGAGGCGCTGTAAATCTATTCAGATACATATATACATAAATGTGTTGCCTTGTAACCACATAAGGTATTTTGTTGAATTTGTAGGTCATTACATGTACAGCAGTGGCAGTCATTCGATCCTCTTAGCTCCTGTCTATCACCAGGTGGAGCCACACTGCCTGCAGTTTAAGCTGCATGTGCGCGCTGTTTACTGTGGCGGATTTCGTGTCTTCATCCAACCGACGACATACCAGGACATCCCGCCAAAAAATATCACGTTTGACAACATCACGACTCTGTTTGAATGGCCGCCAGATTACTGTAACCTTGACTTCTGGTGAGTGTTTAGATTAGTAATAAATGTTGTGTAGAAGTAAAGCAAAGTTTCCAAGTCCCTTAAGTGGAACGCAGTGAGGCTCTCATTTCCTGCTCATTTGCTCTTGAGATGGCAGTGGACGAATCCCAAGGTCCTGGACAGAGGGCCAGTGCATTGCAAGTCTTGCCATTTGCTTCCCAGCTTACATTGGTACCAAATTATACTGCTCGGTGACAGAGGCACGGTGCGCGTAAACAACTCGCCCATTACATGGAATCCACTCGTCAGATGTGAACCTGCAGTGTTTCGAGGACAACCCAGCATGCTATCCAAATCGAGAGGTCGCGGGTTACCTTTACTTTTATCCTTGGTAGTGAGATTGTGGGGTAGAAGAATCTTTTAGCTGAAATGCAGACAAGACATTCACATTCTATCATTCTCAGTTAAGCGGGTACTGTTAATTTCATGTGACACCTCCACGTGCAGAGGCAGAATGTTTAGACCAGCACATTAGCAATCTTCTACCATACCAGCTTTAATAACAATAAATCAAGCATTGGTATATCGTGTTGTATGTTAATATAATTTTGTTATTGTTAGGCAGGCGTGGGCTGTGGATATTGATCCTGGGACGTTTGTGTTGGGGTTCGAGGCCTATGCTGACATTGGCCAGTCTTCCGCTTCCATGGCGATTGACGACGTTCGACTCTTGAGTGGTGACTGCTCCTCTCAAGGTAAAAATCAGCTTACCTGGTCACTTGACCAGCTATTATTATTATTATTAATACTGGTGTTAATATTTATATTATTATTATTATTGTTATTATATATAGGCATTTTAAATTCATGACCTTGCAGCCTGGACTATTGCCAAATCTTTCAGTCATGTAGATGAGCTTGAAATAACATTGCAGTTTTAAGTCCATTCCTAAGTTGATTGAGAGCCCCTGGAAATGGATGTGAGAGGGTGGGCTATTTCAGACATGTGGTCGAGCAACTGCAAAACCCCCCTAAACTGTTTTGCCAACTTTTCATTGTGGGAAGATGGAGGTTGATGCAATCTGCCAGTCGTAGTATGGCAGAATCTGCTTATCTGAGGAATTTATGGGGAAAGATTTCTGTAAATCTGTAAAGGTAGGTAGATGCTTCTGCTTCTTCTTAACAAGCTGTTCTTGTTTATTTGTCAGATTCGGTTTTCTGCTCTTTGTTTGTTAATTAGTTTGTGATGCTGACGAATTTACTTGTACAATGGACAGCGTCTGCATCCCAAAGACTGACCACTGCAACTTCTACACTAACTGCATAGATGTGTCCGACGAACTGAACTGCTCCAGTAAGTTCCATTTATTTGTAAGTCACAAAAGAAGAAATGTAGGCAATAACTTAAGATTAAGTCACAGCTTATCTTATGACTGAGACTTACCAGGTACCAGAAGTATTTCGTAAGTTGCTAACTGCTGATTACCAGTACGATTACAGAGGCGATCAGAACTCGTCCGTTCCATGCCTTAGTTGAGTAATCGTAATCATAATCTTGAGATTTCTATAGTGCTTAAAGAAAGCTAACCTGCAGGAGCCAGCTTATTCACATGTGCTTAGTCAAAACAAATTGAACTAGCAGGTAAGGTCAGGTTTGATGATTGGCTGGTGTTAATGAAACCTTAGATGTGGCTTAAACAAATTTGTGATGCAGCTTCAAAGCTCAGCAGAAGTTCCTTTCTGTTACATCACAAAGATAGTGAGCAGTATAAATATCTAGTTGCTTTTTGTTACATTACTTACGGTGTTTCTTTCCATTTAGATAAGTCATATGCCTGTGATTTTGAGCGATATGGGTCATGCGGATTGGAGCAGACTGTTCTCGATAAGTTGGACTGGATAGTTCGTCCAGCCATTGAAGCAGCTTCCATTGCGGGATGCCCGAAAGTGGACCACACCTCGGGCACTCCTCAAGGTTAGTCCGGTCTCTTGAGCTCTGATTCCAGTAGATCCTGGTAGATCAAGGAGTTTGCCATTGGAGAGAACAAACAGGGTCATACTTGACAACCCTTATTTACTTGTTAGGAATTTTGGTGACCATTTTATAGTTTTGCTGACTTACTTTTAGTCATCAACTTTTTTTATGAATTTTGGCAGATTTTATATTTTTTCTAACTTATTTTCAGTCTTTGACAAATTTGAAATGAATTTTAGCAGATTTTATAATTTTTTCTGACTTATTTTTAGTCAGCAATTATTTTTAAATTTTTGATAGCATTTATAAGTTTTTGTGACTTTTTTATAGGTATCAATGAATTTTTAACTATAGTTGTGACAGTTCAGTGCAGATCTGCTGTATGTTGTGCACTTTGTGATTGTTTTTATTTTCAGGGAATATTTTCTTCGTCAGTACGTTGTATGGCAGTCCGGGTGACCTAGGAAGATTTACTTTGCCCATTAAGACATCTAGCGTTCCAGGATGCTTCAAGATGTACTACAGTATGGTCAGCCAGGGACGACTTAAGGTAAATCACTTGCTGTTGACTTTTTAAGCATGGTAAGGTTCGGGTAATTTGTAATTGTAATCTTTGGATTTCTTCAGCACGCTGAAAAGCTAAGTCATGGAAACCAGCTTATTCCCAGGTGCTTAGGCAAACTCAAAATCTGTGAGGCAAGTATGGTCAGAATTGGTTCCAGGTCAAGATCCAAGGGTCAGGCAGGTAGACAGGCAGACAAATGTGGTGGATGGTGTTTGAAATTGGAGTGGTGAGAAAGTTTTTCAGTTCTCCAAAAATATTGTCATATAAATTAATGATATATTGTTTGTATCAGTTGTAATCTCCAAATGCAGTCTTGTGGTTGAAGGAAACTAATGTCAGTTGCAAGAAATGAGCTTAGGAGCTGGAAGAAATGAGAAAGAAAATGTGTAAATAGTGTAACGACATTTGAGAAATTGTTCCACACCAGTTTCACTTATTTTGTAAACTTTAATTTAGTTTGTGGTAGTCTCCAAACACCTTTGCTTTCGATCATTGAGCCTTGGAAAGTTAACTGAATGCCTCTCCTGCATTTCACTTGCAACATGGGAGCTTTACTTACGTACAATTGCACGTGATTTTACGATTGTGGCCGCTTTGTGATTAGGTGGACTTTATTTCCGAAAACAACGAGTTGCTTCCCGTCTGGAGCATCACTCAGGGAAACGTCTCCAGCTGGCAACTGCTTCAAGTCGTCCTTCCTGTAGGCGTGAGCGTCATCAACATTGACGGAATCGCTGGTGTCGAATCCGACACAGCCTCAACGAGTTGCATTGCCATTGACGACATCGCCATTTCAGATGGCAACTGCACGAGACCAGGTTAGCTCACTGATCTTGCTTGAGTAATCAGTGCTAAAAATAAATGAAAGAAATCAACTCATCTCTACATTAAAAAGTAAATACTTTACTGTTCCATAAACCTAGTTTATTTAAAATCTTATTATCAACTGCACAGATGCACAAAAACCTCTTAAGTCTTGCGTAAATGAAGATCAGAATTAAACTAAGTTTTAACTCCTGTTCTGGAGGTCCTATCCTGATTCCTCTTCTTTGCCTTATCTGTCCTGCAGATCCAATTCCAAACACCACCCACTGTAACCGTCTGACTGCCTGCCTGCCTGACTCTTGGATCTTGACCTGAAACCGAACCCTTCTTGACTATCAATTTTGTTTTGACTGAGCGCCTCATTCCCGTGAATTAGCTTTCGTTGGATGCTGCAAAAATCTCAAGTTTACGATTACGATATGTATAAGCTTACTATCAACTGCACTGTACACAAAAGCTATTAAATTAAGTCTTGCATAAATGATGGTCAAAATTATGGGATGATGCAATTATTACTTTTCTTCGTGTTGAATACATGCCGTGCTTTACATGGTTTCGTAGAGTGCACTGCTCATGAGTTTGGCTGCGACGATGGACTGTGCATTTTCCACGAACATATTTGCGATGGAATCAATGACTGTCAGGATAATTCAGATGAGAAGCCAGGACTTTGTGGTTAGTTAACTCATACTCATCGGCACTGTTATCATTTCAGTTTTTACAACAACATAATATCACCGTCATCATCATATTCATCAAATGATGCTAGCCACTGTCTAGTGACAATGGGTGCAAATACATGGTCTCCATTTCTTTCAGTCATTTGTCAAATCTTGTGTTTTCCAAGTCTTTGTTTATGTTGTCTGTTGAGCATAGTCCTTGCGGTCTTCCTTGGTCTTCCATGGCATCTCATTCCTCAAAATCTTTCATGTAGTTACTGATTTGTCCATTTTTGACGTGAAAAATTTGCACAGATCTATAAGGTTAGCTATTTACATTCCTAAGACTTCATTTTGTCAAAACCATTGCAGTCTGCAACACCCAGTGTCTCCAAACTTCCTCACAAAACTTTCCATTGCATCTGTTTTCTAAAGTAGGTTTTTATGTGGATACTGCTTATTCAATCCTACAAGTGTTTTGTGCTTTGAATTGACAGTCTGTAGACCAGACTCCTTCTACTGCAGTAATGGCCAGTGTCTTCAAGGTCACGTGCGATGCGATGGCATTAGAAACTGCAACGACAGCAGCGACGAGATGAACTGCGGTGAGTGTTCTGTGTAGGAAATTTACACATTAATTTTAATGAGTTGGTAAAGAAAACATTTATTTTTATGAGTATACACCTAGCCAATAAATACATATATTTTAAAAATAATATATGTATTTATTGACTAGGTGTATGGTCATATTATGTATATTTACATGCAATCAACGTACACCAGTATTTTAAATATTCACATACGTACTCATACAACATATATGTATACTTGTTTTCTACCATCCTTGAGCTTAGGATTGTATATATACAGGGGTATATAATATACACGTATGATCAGGTACAAAAGTTTACATAATGGCATATCTCAGGAGATAATGGGTTCTGTTTCCAGTCCAAACAAATTTTATAGTGTTGGACTCTGAACTCCATATTTTCATGTTGATTACGTTGATTATTCAATATAAAAGTTTATCATGAGTAGTTTTGAAACTGCGTCATGGAAGTCTATAAGAAGGTAATGGGCGCTAGATTGACCCCTTCCTTCCCTTGTCCTCTACCTCCCATCCCCTTCCAATTGACCCCTTCCTTCCAATCTCCTCTCCTTCCCATCTCCTTCCATCTCTCATGCTCCTATCCTTGCCATACTCTTCTCTGAGCCAAGTGCAAGTCGAAAGACGATATCAGGAAATGCTGAATGTAGATTTCGTTTCATTTCAGAAATGTGCAATAGTGCGACGGAGTATAAGTGTGTTTCGGATGGAAAGTGCAAACTTCGTAGCACTTGGTGCGATGGCACGATCGACTGTATTGATGGGTCTGATGAACTTGAGAATTGTGGTATGTATTTTGTGTCATTGTTGCTGACCAAAGAGCCTCAAAATTGGGGATAATGGGTTGGGGATGGTGGGTGGAGATTGTGGGCTGTAAATATGTTAGGGAGGTACGTGCAACAGAGTATGAGGAGTTGGGTGGAGATCGGTGTGTTGGGTAGAATCGGGTGTGATGGTGGGTTGGGGTGAGCAGTGGTGCTATTTCTGGAGGTGATTAGTGAGGGTAGTTTTGATGGTTTGAACTGCTCTTTCTGCACGGGGAACAGTAGGTAGGGTATCATGTTACTCTGTGATTGACCAAGCATGGACAGAACAGGGCCAGAATGGCCAAGTTCTGATCATTCAGCTGGGCGATTCCTGTCCTTCAGGTATATTTCCTGAAGTCTGGTATGTGATGATCTGCCAGAAACGCATCATAACACTGTTTTTGAAAGCCATGTGAAGAACAGCCATATATATCATTCGGTTGTGTAAAGGAAAGAGTTCACTTTCGAAAGCTGAAATTCCCTTTCTAAAGCTGAAATTCCCTTTCTAAAGCTGAAATTCGCTTTCTAAAGCTGAAATTCACTTTCTAAAGCTGAAATTCACTTTCTAAAGCTGAAATTCACATTCTAAAGCTGAAATTCGCTTTCTAAAGCTGAGCTTCTGGTAAATTTGGGATCCACGTCTCTGACCACATAGCATCAGAATTATACAATGAATTGTTCTTATAATGAATTATGTTGTAAGGAGATTGTAGTTTATTCAAAATGATGATGTGGGGATGTGGTGGTGATGGTGATGATGATGGTGCTGGTCTCTTTCTGACAATTAAACTCTGAGCAATTGAAATTGAGAGCAGGATGGATGTTAAGTCTTCCTTTCAATTGTCTTTGGCAACAGCTTGTCTCCCTGAGCAGTTTCGATGCTCCAATGGTCACTGCATTCCGGCCGCTGAATATTGCAATGGCAACATGGACTGTGCAGATATGAGCGATGAACCAATAGGATGTTGTAAGTATGCAGACCTCATTTGTTTTAATATCTACCCATGATTACAATACAAAGTGTTATCCCTTCCCCTTATCTCACTTTCCGGTTCAATTCCAAACACCATTCACCATAGCCATCTGACTAGCTGCCTGCCTGACTCTTGGATCTTGACCTGGAACCGAACCCTTCTTGACTATCGATTTTATTTTGACTGAGCGCCTGTGAATAGTCTGGTTCCCCTGAATTAACTTGTATTGGGTGCAGTAGAAAGCTTACGATTGTGACTTCGTTTTCATTTTAGCTTCAGCTTAAGGGTCCGGATGGCCACTCCTCACCACCTGATTTTCTCTGCAACAATTTTCTGATGATTTACTCGTTTTTAATCCAAGATCATTAGGGGGAACTTTTGAAACAGAAATTCTGAAATATGTTTCTGTTCGTGAAGGGATTTGAACTCCCAACCTTTGGGTTGACAGTCAAGGCTGCTCTCCACTTGACTCCACTTGACTGTCACCCACTGCTAAGCATGCATTGAATTGTATTCTTTTCATGTTGTGTTTTAGCATGTTCTAAGGCTGGGCTTTTCGGGTGTTCTGACGGCAAATGTGTCAGCCACTGCAACTTGTTTCCAGACTGCAGCGATGAAAGCGATGAAGTCAACTGCAGTAAGAAAGTCTACTCTGCTTTTCTTGTGCCGTAGTATAACGATTTGCGATCAATTAGTAAAAGCTTGAAATCTTTAGCCAGAAAATCTTGGTGGAATTCTGAATTTCGAGATCTAGATTTTAATCAGCATCAGATCTGCAGACAGCCTTAAACCAAAGTGTCATGGGAAGACTAACTAGTTTTAAGGAGTATTTCAGTAAACCAAATTTGAGGAAAATGTGTGGGACTTTAAACAAGTTATTATTGTTGTTGTGGATTTTGTTGTTGATTTGATTTTTGTGTGTATCTACTGTGCTTCTTTTAACTATATACATCTCGAATACCTGACTTGGAAGGCAGTATTTAAATATTTTATGTATTCACTGTAATGTAGCTATTTACTGTGTTCACTGTAAGTTAAATATTTAATGTAATCAATATAATTAAAGTATCTTCTGTGTTCAGTGTAATTTAAATATTTTTTGTATTCAGCGTTATTTAAATGTTTAATGTATTCGTAAAATTCTGTTCTTAGCACAGTTCACATGTCTGACTGGTTCGAAAATCTCGTCGCAGCGACGTTGTGATGGAGTGGTTGACTGTCCAAGTGCAGAAGATGAGCGCAGTTGTGGTAACTCTACAAATTGTTTATGGCTCGTAGTCTGTCACCTCAGAAATTTACAGAGAACAAAAGTTTTATTTCAGCTTCTTGATTGCAAAACTTCTTTAACTACATACAGCTAAGAGGTATAAATATGATTGGGCATGGTAGCCTACTGGTTAGAGCGCTCGGTTGTAACATGAAGAGTATGGGTTTGAGCCTCCCTTTCTTAGGTGGTTACTGTGTAGGAATCTTGAGCAAGTCAATCATTCACAGTTGCTTCATGCCTCGGATTCAGATTTGCCGACCTTGCGCACGTAATAAATGCATAATAACAATAAAAAATTATGCTTAAAGTGGTGGTGGTGGTAACAAAAATAGCGTAACTGCAAAATACGAGTTCCCGTTCTGGTTTTGTTTACTAGGCATAAGGTTCTTAAGTTAATTTATTTCTCTTTAACTGATTGCTTTGAATTTTCTCTAATTAGTTAATTAATTTCTGTAATGTGTCGTGGTTTTCTGTTGAAGTTTGTGGGGCGACTGGCTTTCAGTGCACGGCTGGTAGGTGCATCAGTCGCTCAAAGGTCTGCGACGGACTGTTTGACTGTCCTGATTTAAGCGACGAACGCAACTGCACGTGTGTAGGGAACCAGATCAAATGCGCCAACGGAATCTGCCTACCTTCAAATTATCACTGCAACGGCTACAATGACTGTGGAGACTACTCTGATGAATCGAACTGCAGTATGTAAATGCCTTCATATCTATTTTTGTGTAGACACTTCTTACCCATCATAGCCAGACTTTTCATTTCTCTGAGTACTACCTGCCTGACTTTTGGATCTTGACCTGGAACCAAATTTAGCTGTCATTGGGCGCTATAGAAATCTCAAGCTTATGATTACGATTACATAAGGTACAGTTAAATGTTAGCTAGAAGTTTTAGTGACTATATCTCTCCACCCAGCTGTACAGTGTTTGTTTGAAACTGTTCATGCTTGGTGGAGATGTTATCTCCAGCGATAGGTTGATTAAATTGCTTCTTTACTTTGCAGACGCTTAGGTAGTTTCTCTGAGTGGTCTTGAAACAAATTTTATAAGTCAAGAATGGAATTTAAATTATATTTGTTTATCGTTGTTCTGTTCATCTTGCAGCCTGTAGATCAGACCAGTTCCACTGTGCCAATGGAATTTGCCTTTACAGAGGCTTCCAGTGCAATTATAATGATGACTGCGGTGACGGCAGTGACGAGTTAAACTGCTGTAAGTTAAAATCAGTCTCACCATCACTTCGATGATTAGGCTCATTTTCGAAGTTCCTCATTTTATTGTCATCACCATCAGTGCTAATAACTTCATTGTGGCAAATTAGATGCACCTCCACATTTCCTTCACTTCATTACTGTTATTAAATGTGCATGTTTTCACATGTAACTGTTCTCGATTCAGTTCAGTCAGCCTTTTTTGTAGCACCCCTTCAAGACATTTACCCAGAGGCAGTCTCCGCCCCAGCAAAAGGAACAATTTCTAGTAGAGGTAAAATGTATGTGTGGATTCCATGGCCAGAAAGATCCTCAGATCCAGAGAGAGGCTGTTCCCAGTAGATGGACCAACCAGTTTTATTTATTTAATTATTTATTTCACTTACGACATTCACAGGTTAAGTAAATTCAAATCCGAGATGCGAGACCAGCGTGTGCAAACAACTCATCCAGGGTTGTTACATGGAATCTGCTGAGCCAGTTCAAACCCACAATTGTTGGATTTTAGACCTAGCACGCTACCAAATAGAGCTCAGTGTCTGTTTTATTGTTGTGACTAGATGTGGTTAATGTATAGGAACAAACAGTTCAGTAAAATCAATCTCATCACGATGTCATCCTGTTTTCTGTGTGTAGCTTGCCTGCCAAAGGAAATTCGTTGCAGTGATGGCAAATGTCTTCAGCCGGAATGGATCTGTGATGGATATCCCGACTGCAAAGATGGCAGCGATGAATTTAACTGCAGTAAGATAAAAAGCTGATTTTTCTACAGTTGAATGATATTCTATTCCATCACTGCTTTGCTTTTATGAATTGCAGATGCTCTATCAGTTAATTTATTAATCTTTAAAGAATTTTTTAAATTTTTGAATGGAAATTAAAATAATTTTCATATAGGAAATTACAGTAATTTTCGTATGGGATATTACAATAATTTTCATATATAGGAAATTACAGTAATTTTCAGACAATTTTTCTGTACTATCAATTAAAAATGTTAAATTCTTGAATGGAAATTTTGTCTTTTTCATAATGTAGACCGATCACCTTGCTGTCTTTAAAACTGTCATTGTTTTCTATAATGATTGTTTAAACACATTTTAAAAAAACTAAATTATAATATAATAATAATACCGAACAATTTTTAACCTTAACTCTAACCAACATTTTGTATGGGTTTATCTCAGAAAGCTGATTTCTGTTTAATATATATGTATCTGAATACTTTCACATCAGCTGCTGATCACTTCTCAAAAATGCTGAAACTGAAGTGAAACGGTGCATTTTGAAACAGATTTATCATTTCATGTAAGTGCTGTGAAATTTTAGAAATTCTAACAAATACGTTGTTTTCAGGTAATTGCGACAACAGTACTCAGTTCACCTGCAGAACGGATTACACCTGCATTCCGTTGTCATGGAGATGTGATGGCAAGGCCGATTGTCATGACAGCTCAGATGAACATGGCTGTGGTAGGACTTGCTCATTTGCATTCTATGTATCAGAATATTTCTATAGAGCCTTTTAAGTACCTATCAAGACCTCTCCTTTATGAGCTGTTCTCATGATCCATTTTTCTTTTAGCATTTAATTCCTTTTTCGATTAAAAACAGGTAAAGTGTTTCTGTTTTGTGTCCCATGTTGGTTCAGCAACCTTCTTATTTGTTTACAGAATTTTATTTGGTCTTATTTTGTTGAATTGTTGTTGGCTTCCTTGATCTGAGCTTCTGATTATCGCCAAGAGATTATGAATTCTTACCCTGTTATTAAGTTTTGTTATTTGATATTATTTGCATCACTCGTGAATAAGCTGGTGCCCTCTGCATAGATTTTAAGTAGCTCTTTTGAAACATTCGATTTTATGATTATGACTATAGTAGTAATCGTAAACTCGAGATTTCTAAAGCGCCCAACGAAAGCTAAGTCGCGGGAACCAGCTTATTCACAGGCACTCAGTCGAAACAGAATAGATAGGCAAGAAGGGTTCGGTTCCAGGTCAAGATCCAATAGTCAGGCAGGTAGTTTTACATTACATAACATAACTAAAAATCCGTGACTCCTTATGTTGTGTGTTTTAGTTGTTCAGCGCACGTACAACGGAACAACAAATGTACTGTATGGTTATCAAAATGGCTCGTTTTACCCACTCTGCACGGAATTATGGTCAGAGGAGTGGAGCGTTGGCGTATGCGCCTCATTCGGCAGCGAAGATACCCTCGCCATATCGTCTGTCACCATCTCCTCTGCCGAAACCTTCCTCCAAATCCTTGACGACTTTTCTTCGCTGTCCTACAACCTCAGTTATCTCCAGCTGTCTTCCAGCTGTCGAAACAAAAGGGCCGTACGCCTCTCGTGTGTCCCTTCGTCCTGTGGCCGGCCAACATATACCTCCATCGTGCCATTCATTGTGCGGGGCGACGTGGCCACTGAGGGCCAGTGGCCGTGGGCCGCCGCCCTTCATTACAACGGCGTCTACCAATGTACGGCTGTTCTGATCAACGAGGAATGGTTGATGACGGCTGCGCACTGTATCAAAAACCCCAACAACGGTTACTCGCTCGAAAGCGTGCCACAATATTTTACGGCGGTGCTCGGGACAACAAATAGAGTTGGATTTTCAAGCCATCTACAGGTCGCAACTTTCAAGCGCATTTTCGTTCACCCAAAGTACAGCGTTATCAACAACATTGAGTATAACGATATAGCTTTGCTTCAGATGACCACTCAGGTACGAGTTAGCGATTACGTGAATCCAGCTTGCCTGCCGAAAGCGGCTTATGCAGGTCCACTGTGTTACGCTGTTGGATGGGGCATTACAGCTGACAGCGGTAAGTGATCTGTTTATTCAGTTTTTTCTGTTGAAAGTTGTGTGTCATCGACCCCCCACTGTGATTCTTTAGTGATTTTCATTGTGTCAGATCTTTCATCAAAACTGCCTGTTTGAATGGATGCCACACAGTTTAAGGTCTCCTTGTACGACCATGATGTCCAAGATATCAGAAAGAACATTAGTGTCTTAAATCTCCAGAAAATATGGATGCTCTGCCATGAATTATGATTTATTAAACATTGAATTCTGCAAACTACAATACTTAAAATCAGTTCCAAGACTTATTCTCACAATTTTCAACCACGTCATCTGAGCGCCTTTCTCTGGTTGTACCAAAACCTACAATTGTTCTGGTTGGAAAAGCTATTTCGGTCGCTGTACCTAAATTTTGGAATTCTTCCTGCATCTCTTCTTCCTGCTCAGTCTCTTGTGTCATTTCGGTCTCTGCTTAAGACTCGTGTTTTCAGTTGGCTTATCCACCGTAGGTGCCTTTCTGTCTCAGTGGACTGACTTTCTGGGTGTTGACCTAATTATGGCTTGGCTGTAGTGTGCCATCGTTTGATACCATGTTTGGCACCTTAGACGTTGCTAATTCATAATAAGAGATGCGAAGCAGTATTGTACAGGACGTTGGTACTTAACATTGCACTCAGCTTAATATAATTTTTAATTTTATGACTTAAATACAGGGTATTGTGAGCTACGTAAACTTTTTTAGTTTTTAAGTATGAGTTTTAAAACTGTGTGTTGGCAGATTTGTACGAAGCAGCCACTGACCTACGTCAAGCGAAAATGGAGGTATGGTCGTACGACGTCTGCAGCCGCACAGAATTCTGGGGCAGTCGGGTGACCAATGACACTCAGCTTTGTGCCGGATATGCCACTGGTTACATCACCATGTGTCATGCAAGTTGAAATCAAATATTAACGTTATTTGAGGATAGGTTTTTCAAAGAATATTTGTTCTTGTAGAATTGACACAAAGTCCAACGTTGATTCGCTATTTGAGTGGGATTTATAATTGCGTTTCTAATTGCGACTGTAAACACAGCTAAAATTCAGAGGCTGATTGTGTGTGCTGATCTTTCTGTGAGGGGAAAATGTAAAAGTCTGTGTATATAGGCACTACCTTCTCTTCCACAAATCCTATCCTGATTCTTCCTCTTCCCGTTATCTCATTTTCCGGTTCAGTTGCAAACACCATCCACCATAGCTGTCTGAATGTCTGCCTGCCTGTTGGATCTTGACCTGGAACTGAACCCTTCCTGCCTATCGATTTTATTTTGACTGCGCCTACGAAAAAGCTGGTTCCCGTGACTTAGCTTTCATTGTAGAAATCTTGAGCTTACGATTACCTGTTCATGCCATTATCTAATTTCGGTTTGTTGGCTATACAGAAAGCATAATCTGATCTTAACTGCAGTACTAAATAAAGTTTATTTTGTCGAAGAACTATGATTTTAATGATGTAATTTGCTTTGTTCGTTTGAAACAGGGAGACAGTGGAGGACCTCTGATGTGTCGAGACCTCAACAACCGCTGGACTTTACGCGGAGTCGTTAGCACAGGAGTCAATACGTGCGTTCAGAGCGAACCAGCCAAACCAACGATTTTCACAAATGTTAACTATTTCATGCCCTGGATAACATCCATTCTACGTCAGAACCGTCGATAGCAAGCACCTCTGAACGTGAGAATTCGAGTTCACGTCCGGGTCGTGGCTTATTTCAGAGATCTTAATCTCGTGCTGTCCCTCTACCAGGGACCTTACATGGCATGGTGCCCATTCAAACGAGCACCAGTGGTGAAGGATCTCACCCGATTAATTCACTGAAAAATGAGCAGGGTCAAGGTCATATGGTCGCTATAGAAACCATGTAACTTTACATTTACCCTCGATACGAATACATTATCATTTGTGCATTAAGAAACATCTGAACAGTTGTTGTTGAATATAATAACATTCCATTTTGGAGATATTTTCTATTTATGTGTTTGTTTTTATTCTGATATTGTTTTCTGATACTCTGACAGTTCATTTCTAACAACCTGTGATAGTGTCTTAAATTGTGCTTATGATTTCAATTTCTTGATGCTGTGCGATTATACTAATGCTTGGATGTACGTGGAAACAGGGTCTGTTAACATTTTAATCATATCAAAACAGTATACCAGTTATTAAGTATTTTTATTTACCTCTGATGTAATTGTAAACTCGCCTACGATTCCTTGCTCAATCAAAGGACATGTAGCATGTTAACAAATGCATTACTTGATTACTCAGTGCATGTTGCCGTTACAGTAAGCCTGTATTGGGGTTGTCCATTAATAACATCTGCAAATAGGGGACGGAGTGTTCACTCAAATGCGAACAAGGGGAGGAAGTTTATACCCAGTGCAGAAGTCCACGTCTAAATTTAGTAGATGTAGTTATTTCGGTATAGCCAAAGAACCAGCTTCAGTCAGACAGCAGACAATCTGTTCTGCATTGGCTCCGAGTCAGGACCCTTTGCTGAACGTGCAGTATCCAAGTACCTCTCTTGTAGCACAGTTAGCTTTGCAGGGTAGCCAGTCTAGGCCTTGGTAGTCGTATGGAGTGTGAACTTCTGCCAAGGGAGAGGGGGGGGTAAAGGAATGCGGACAAGGGGCCGAAGGGTAGGTAATTTTTGTGAGCGTTCTTTATGGACAACCCCTTTGGAACGGAAATGATGTCCAACACCCGGAAAATGCTGACGAAAGAAAGCTAACATGAGAACGGCTGTATAGCCAACGTCTACTAATGTTCAGGATATGTGACTATGATTTGCATGGTCTGTTTTTACATCAGTTTATGCTGCCAAACAGAAAAAACTCAACTCAGGCAGTTTTAGGCGAGAGTTAAATGCCGAAACTCTAATAAATAACTAATGTACTAAAACTAGGTAAAAACATTTGATTGTTCTGTTTCACCATTTTTGTTATGCTGCTGTGTTTTCGTTAACAATTCAAGTTTTAGCAGTTCTCTCAGCTGAAATAAAATTATGATAGAAAATTAACAACTATTTATGAAAACTACATGCAATTTGCTGGCAAATGCATTCTTGAATTTTGTATTGTCTTTTAATTGTCGAGTTTTAAGTGAACTTGTGCCAACAAAATCATTTGCCGTACATTGATCTCAAACTCATAAAGAGATGGATTCTGTATGGTTTTTGTAATGTAGAGTGTAGGAATGGAAAATCCTTGCATGGAAGTCAATGTTATTTCCATGCATTTATGTATTCTGTCAAAAATATGGATTTTCTAATTGGCCTAATCACTGTGTCGTCTATTAATGTATTACACGTTGAAAGAAACATCTGTGAATGCACAAGTGAATATTTATGATGGTGACAAATGTAAGGTTTTAAGACGATGATGTAAAAAGATATTTACATGGTGCATTTTCCAAATCCTCAAAGGCTTGAGAACATTGCTATCTGACAGATATCTAGAAAGCTGTATTTACAATGCTTTTGAGAAGTTTGTAAAAGCTCCTGATCAAATCTTGATGTCTGCATAAGTAGACTACATAAATGCATGTTGTATCAAACTCGAGTTTTCTACAGCACCCAAAGAAAGCTAAGTGCGAGAACCAGGTTATTCACAGGCGCTCAGTCAGTACAAAATCAATAGGCAGACGAGGTCAGATTCGGTTTCAGGTCAAGATCCAAGGGTCGGATGGCTACAGTGGATGGTGTTTGGAATTGAGCAACAAGCTAAAGGGAGCGCTTTGCTAATTCTCGAGTTTAAGATTGCGATTACATATGTAAAAAGGCAATTTAAATCTCAACATGCATATATGAAGAAGAGCGGTCCCTTGAGCCAGCCCCAGAAGCAGCCATAATATGAAACGTTAGCGACATAACTATTGTAGTCCGAGCATATGGATGGGTGGCCCGGTCTCTCGTAGCCTGATCTTGCTATCGACAGTACGGTAGGTGAACTCGTACTTTTGCCGTGTTTCCTTGGGACATGTAGTAAAGGAATCTCGAAATATTTTCCCCCCGGAGGAGATCCGAAGACCCAAGCTCTGCGTTGATTTCGCCGCCAAATGGCTGGTGTCGTGAACTGAAGATTATGATGATGATGATCACACCCGTCGGTTCAGAAAAATCTCGTTGAAACCGGTTTCTTGGAGGTTTAAATGTGTGAAACTGTAAACTTGTACAAAAATTTGTAGCAGTTATTTTTAAGGAGGTACAACAAATACTGCATATCGACAAGTTGAGTTTATGGAACAGTTTTAAAATAAAAATAACATTTAGAACACAATTTCTACACAACTAGCTGGGTCCTGAAAATACCGGTTTCGTTTTTATGCAAAGGAGTAATTATTTATCACCCAGTGATAAAAATTCAGGCATAGCAGCGCCGCTATGCGATCGAATCTAATTGCATGGTTTTCAATACAACATTATTACCAAGTTGCGACTTTAATTTATAGTTGTGTATATTTATTAGTCTCTACTTATCAGGTCACAAAGTGCTTTACTTAGAGTCGTAATAGACATGGCAAAGATTGAGACATGAAAACAATTTCTGAACAGCTGTGGCTAGATGGCAATAGCATGTAAATGACATCTTTGAGTAGTCCGTAGAATTCACGTCTGTTATATTATCTGTGTGTCATCCGTAAGCAATGGACATCATGGATAAGTCGGAAAAGAATTCCAATGCTGTACCATTTTGGAAGTACGATAATTATTTTTTAGGACTTGTTTTAATAATTGGTTGAGTTTTTTGTACTCCGGAATGCGCTGCGTTGTTGTTTTGTTCCTGTGTACAATATCTGTCGGCCTCTATTTGGGGTGGAACGCATTAAACACGTTTCTATAGCGCAATACTTTCACTAACTACTTAAACAAGCAAACTTTAAGCCTTTTTACGCAAGGTAGAAATGATCCCTCGGGACTTGAAAAATTCTCCAGAGAATAAAACGTTTTATTTTATAAAAGGAACTTCTGTATTTTGATTAGCAGTTGTGGATTACTTTGGTTTCTCAGGCCTGTAGGAATTCAACCTGGCTTATCCGAAGGATTATGATATTGATTACAATTTCACTTGAAGCGACATCGATTGATGCCTGGGACATTACAATAAAGGCGCCATAGAAGTCATTAGATTATATTAGAGGGAATTGGCTCTCTTGTTACATTTCCCATGTGTGAACAAGATGAAAAATTCGGAATTTATAAAAATAGTAAGCATGATTTTATTAAGAATTATTGAAAATTTATTTTAGGAATCATTTATGTTATTAGTTTTTGTTCTACTGAATTATTGATAATTTATTTTGGTAATTGCATATATTGGTATATTTTGTTTTTCTTTGCAGTGGCCAGGAGAACCCTCTGTATTTGTTTAAGAAACTTGGTTTTCTTACAATACTTATGATCGTCTTGCCTCTGATGACGTACTTCTTTAGCAAATTTATCATTTTCGAAGGTATGTAATTGAGATGTGTCTAGATTGACGATTATTTTGTAGGTTTTTTCTGGTTATTAACACAGTATAAAATATAAAACTTTTAGAGCACAGTTATGAAATGCTTCAAGTATCAGTCAGTGCCACTTCAAGAAACATACAATTCCAGTCAGTTCCAAGGGTCAGTCCGCATCACAGAAAGGCTGCCTAGGGAGGATAAGCTTGTTTAAACAAAATCATCTTTAGTGGAGAATGGAAAGATAGCAAGGACTCAGCAGATCAGAAGTGGAAGTGTGTTCCAAAGCCTAGGCTTAGCTTCAGAAACAGCCCTATCACCAAGAGCAGTATTCACTAGAGACTCGGCAAGAGACAGATACAGACATTCAGAGATGTCAGCTGACTCATACAGCTGTGTCGCAACTCTGCTGATGTAGTTTCTGTTGCTGCAGTATGTGCTCATTACGATTATTATTGTTGTTGTTTTGTTGTTGTTGTTGTTAATATTATTAATTATTTATTATTGTTGTTGTTTTGTTATTATTATTATTATTATTTCTGCATTTATCAAGTGCCACTATCTAATGATAAAGCATCAATCAGTGGTGCTGAGCAGTTGTGAGTAAAGGACTTGCTCAAGATCCCTACACAGTAACCATCTAATAGGAGGCTTGAACCCATACTCTGCGTTACAAGCCAAGCGCACTAACCAATCGGCTATCATGCCACACAAACTCCCATCAGTGAAGTGTAAAATTGAATTATATAGATAACAAAAATAGTAAGAGTTTCTGATTATTGTTGAATACTAATTCTGTCCTGTACTTAACTGTTTTTCTTTTCTTAGGTCAATGAAGTGTAAAATTGGATTATATAGATAATAAAAATAATTATAAGACAGATGTTGTTTTCTTTTAAATGCTAATTCTGTACTGTTTTTTGCTTAGGTCTTCTTGCAATGACGACAAGCAACAGCTACTTCTACGCGGCTATTGTCGCCATCATAGCTGTTCATGTGTTTCTCGCCATCTTTGTCTACATAGCAGTTATGGAAGAGACAAAACCTTATCCGCCAAAACGAGATTGATCGCTTGCAATTCTGCGAAATTTGTGTTGCATTCGACTGTGTATCTTTGCCGATTATGCTGCGTTGATGCGCTGCGTATTTGTTATGATGGAAATTATGGTGGTCTCCTGTGTGTTCAGGTAATTGGGAAATTTACAGTTGGCTTAGCCAAGTTGATGTTGATGTTTTGCTGCGGTGGATTTGATTCTATTGAGAGATGCCAGTGATGTTGGAAAACATTTGAATTTGGGTTTATTTTAATGATTAGTTTGTGAAGTGTCTAGAACTGGTTTGTGCTGCGTTGTGGATGCTTCGTCAGACAACATCTTGAGCTGAGTTTGGTCTTCTTGCATCATCAGACATTTTCCTATGCTCTGTTTTCTATCTGTTTAAAGTTATTATTAATTTTTTTTCTAAATGCAATGGAAATAATTCTGCAGTAGTTGTTTGCCAGATGCGCAAACCAAAGAAGCATACAATTTATTTGATATAATGTAACAAAACTAAAGCTGTAAGGGTACGTTGCTGAAATTTACGTTTTTCAGAAGGGACTCTTCTAACGATTATGGGGTCTTCTGACCAGTTTATTTGGACCTTACTTTTCTAGAAGAAGGATTGAACTCTTCTGAAATAAAGTTGGACAAAGTTGGAGGTCTCTATTTCAAGTGTGACAAAACTGATCATTTTGTGAAACCACCTAATTGTAATTGTAATAATCGTAATCTCATGATTTCTACAGCGCCCAGTGAAAGCCAAGTTGCGGGAACCAGCTAATTCACAGGGAGATCAGTCAAAACAAAATCGATAGGCAGAAGGATTCGTTTCCAGGTCAGGATCCAGGAGACTTGTCCAAATAAGGAGTAATTTCGTTCGTGCAAGACTGACTATCAGATTGTATAAATTTTGCATTTGACTGTACATTGACTTTCCACCGACTAAATACAATATCACTTGTAAAGTGTTTAATGGTCATTCGTCCTCCTTTTGTAAACCAGGAAAAACTTTCATCCACAAATGAAATGAAGGTTGTTGTTGACAGCCTTGGAAGCTCCTCATCTCCCTCCCCCATGTTGTAAAACGTAGCCCCACCTGCGGATTCAGTTTCCATCGAGGCCACGCAATTAGCTGAGGCATCGAATGACTTTGCTTGGGTCCTGGCCTGATGAACGGATTTGCTGTCCCATCCAGCATTCAGCCTACAAAGACCTCGTCACAGTCCAATCTTATCATAAACTGCCGATTAGTTTTGCTGATACAAACGACGCTGTCAGGCGCTCGGGGAGTCAAGACTTTCGAGCCGCGTTAGTACTTGCACGAGTGACCTCCATGGAATACCAGGTCACCTGAGGTGGCCACATCTGCCCGCCAGCCTTAATCAGTCGGATGACGAGTAGACCGTCCAATTGCATCGACTTTTAGATTAGCTGCAAATGTTCATTCAGCAGTCAGTCTGTATATCTGTTGTCTGTATTTGTGTCTGCGTGTTTGTGTGTGAATGTCTTCTGTATGATATGTTTGTATGTGTGTGTATGTATGTATGTCTGTAAGTATGTGTGTATGAATGTCACGTATTATATGTATGTATGTCTGTATGTATGTATTTGTAAATATCTTCTGTATTGTATGCATTTATGTCTGTGTGTATGTCTGTATGTATGTATGTATGTAGGAGTAGGGGCCTATGTATGTATATATGTATTCGATGTGCGATTTGGAGGGAAGACTGATCAAACTCCTCGCTAACCCATTTGGCCAGACTGTATCTCGTTGAAGATACGTTCTCGCCTACATTTCGCAGCTGTCCATAGGTCTTTCCCCTCTGCTGGCAACAGAGAATTCGCACGTCGTGGTATCATACTTAGGGGCGCATCTCTGTGCGCATAATCTGCCCTTAACTTTAGCTTCTAACGAATTTATTTATGATATTTTGATGCGCAAATACACGTTGTTCTCAGTGGGTTTGCACTCTTGTCTGCAGCGAGGCATAAATAATTTTGAACATCTGAAACAAATGAGCCCCCATTCAGGCCCACTTGAGACGGATAAACACAGGTCCTGTGCACGTCTTAAATGATTTACGGCCAACCATGTAAATGACTTGAATAACGTCAGAAATTCTAATTAATATTAGGCCTAATTAAGTATAAATGAATGACGTGTGCGTGATGGTTTAGTAGTTAGCGTGTTGGACTGTCGATTGTGAGTTCCGGGTTCTGCTCGGTAGAAATTTGTTTTGAGATTTCGGCTCCTTTTACGCCCCCTAACAATGTCAGCTATAACGAGTACACTGGTCGTACACCGTGATTGGGAAGATCAGATGGCGAGGGAAAGCGCTGGCCACCCCGCTCATATGCCGATGCTAAGAAAATCAAGTCGCTAATTTTCGTACTCATTCCTTTGGGCTGACTTAAGGGGCCTGGTATTTGCAGCTTTCTTGTAAATATTTTAAAATAATTTCTACTATTTACTTTCGTTTTGCAATCCTCTTCACGGATGGCGCTCCAGAGCTTGATTTAACGCTCAAATAGAAAGTAATATGTAAAAAATAAATAATTTATTATAACAAAGTCAGAATTGCAAAAATCAGTAAGTTATTATTATTATTATTATTATTAGCCTATTATTTTTATTAGTAGCAGCAGCATTGGTAGTAGTGGTAGTGGTAGTTGTAGTGGTAGTAGTAGTAGTAGTATTTACCTGCTGTCCCTGCCTAGCCCCTCCCAATAACAACTTTCTCATGTCTCCCCACCCACGTCGTTTCGGCGCCGTATGTTTACGTCCTTGTATAGGCCCACATGCAATAACACAGGCCTATATAGGCCTATTATCGCAAAATGCATGCCGCAGATACTTTCGTGTATATAAATGAACGCAATCAGCGCAGCGTATTACGCGGTGCACTGCCAAGCCAAACGGATTGAATTTCGCCGTTGCTGGCCGTCGTTTCGGGGAAAGCCGCCGTTTCTATCGTTTCGTTGGCCAGATTGCATGGGTCCAAGTGACCGATAGGTGCTGCCGACTAAAGCCTGCCTCAGACTGCCCGACATCTCAATCACACCGTAACAAGACCTGTTGGAATTGCAAAATTGTAATTGTAATAGATGCAAGTTATATAGCGTCGTGAGTAGCGTTCTGCTTCCAGAGTGCTTTACTATGCAATTGTCAGCGCAAATGTTAAGCGTCAAATAATAGAGCTTTGTTTTTGACAGCGTGAACACTGTCGGCCTCCTGAATAAGACAACATTCGACTTTTAAAATGTTTCCTATAGCGACCCTGCTCATTTTTCAGTGAATTAATCGGGCGAGATCCTTCACCACCGCTGCCACTTTAATGGGCGCCACACCATTTAAGGTCCCCGTTGTACGGACCGTGCTAGCCCGAGATTAAATTCTCTGATTCATAACCACTATCGGTATGTGAACCGGCATCATCACGCACAGAGGTGCCTTGACGAACGTTTTAACCAATGTAGCTAACGAGGCCAGATGCTGGAAGGATGTTCCAGCCACGTGGGCCGAGGCCCAAATCTGTCCAACGCATACTCCATGTGTGATCTTGTGTGTAAGACTGACGCCTTGGAAAAACAATGCCAGTAGAATAGCCTCCCTCTGGATCTACATTTCTTTCCAACCTGGGACACTACATACACATTTTACCAACACTTGAAAATTGTTCTCTTTCGCCGGGGATGGCCTGGGGACGCCTCGGGGGGGGGGGGGGGCAGCAGGGCCAGGCCATATAAGAAGAGGCCTCAGATTTTGGAAAATGTTTGTATGTAATTATCATTAATATTTATTTCTCCTTTTGTATTATCGTTCACAACAGCGATTTAGTAGGCTTATGATGTTCATACTTCGAGATCGGGGCCTCGTATTTGGAGTGGCCCGGTCCTCTATGAATCTCTGAAAGGCCCTGGTGCTACATAAATTCTCAGTTCACTTCTATAGCGCTATGTAGGCCTAATGATGCACAGGGCATCAATCAGTGGTCACCTCAAATTAAACCGTTGTCAAAATCCTGAACCATTGGAGAAGTCGAGCGAAATCCGATGAATTAATTAATCAATCGGATGTCTTCTGTGTCAGCTGACAAACAAACTTAAGCCATCTTTTCTCTAGCCACCAAGTCGCCCTACTATGTCACCATGTTTATTAATCAAGCAGGCCTACAAAACATTTATTACTGGTCTATTATTCGTTCCGCTCTTTCGGTAAACACAGATTCCGAGCCGCCTTTTCAAAGGCAATACGTCGTTGAAGCAGACCAATTGCGTGTTTATACAATCATTTCGTGGTTTTACAAACGGGTCATTACAGGCCCTCAGAACTCATAAGTGTAGGCCTAGGCCTACTAGTAAAAAGGAGCAAGTGTAAGATTCTAAGTGTAGTAAGATTCTACATAGAGAGAGACAGACAGAGATTAGATAGCTTGAAATAGATGATACATTGATAGATAGGTAGTTAGGTAGATAGGTAGGTAGGTAGAGAGAGAGAGAGAGAGAGAGAGAGACAGACAGACAGACAGACAGACCTACATACAGAGAGAGACAGAGAGACAGACACAGAGACAGACACAGACTCACAGACAGATGACTGGCGACTTCATATGGCGCCTCCTACAATTGAACATGCGCATGCATGTACATGTATGGCCTTTCCACAATGTGGGTCTGTTGGTGTGCGGCGGTATTGAAGGTCCATGTAATAACATGGACCTGGATTATAAGGGTTAATTGAAAGCCAGTAACAAATTATCTGCGTACAATAAGCCAGCTAAGATCACAGAGGATTTTGAATATAGGCCGCAGACGTATTGGCTCCATGGTTATTTATTACACGCCTCTCTTTGTCAATGTCAGTTCGCAGAAGCAACGCACAGTAGAGGCCATAGTTGCAAGACTATAAGTTGGAAAGCACATACTAGAAATACTCAGTCATAGCTGGCGATTCGAACTTCACATAAGATATAGTCTCATATGCTGAGAGTTTTAAACTGCGCCGGAACTTAATTGGGTAGCAGAAAGAACGAATCCTTCAACAGGAACCAGTTAAGAAGTCTGCTGTTAATTCAATCAAAATCGGCCATTAAGCTTCGGATCTAACTTGCGTCTTTGTGGACGGCCATCTCAAACGTTCGGTAACGCTTGCTAAATGCTTCAGGCGAACGTTAAGTCGCTGTATCGACAAACATAATTGTTACGTGATTTCTTTGAGGGTATCTAAACGAGGGATATTTCATTTGAAAATAATGTCTAGGAGTTATGAAAGAAAACGAGGGAAATTTATTATAAAGATTATAACAAAAACAGCAAAAATATTTTGACTTCATTTTTAGTCTTTGTCTTCTGGATGCGCCTTAACGTAAGTGACGTCATAAATCGGCCTCAATGTCCCTCTGGCGTCTGGTAGGGCGACATCAATAGTCATCATGTCGTAATCATAAATTGTTGTGTCGAAAAGCAATACAGATCGAAGGAACTTTAACAATAGCCATACTGTGGGTGATTATAATTGTTGCGATCAACTATCAGTGGGTTCAACCATAAATGTTTTACTGGCGAATGTAACTCACTTTCGTTGGGGTTAGAGTCAATTTGTGTTTAGCAACTGTGGACTGAATTGTAGATGCAATCGATCATAATAAAGGGCGAGTTCTCAAGACAGCAGATATAAATAGCGAGTTTTCTGTGTTGAAATGATGCATGCGCCTATTGCAACCATCCGCTCAAGCAGCTCCTTCTCAATGTCATCGTCAGATGTCATGAGGTCGTCCTTTGAGACGGCAGGTGACGCCATCGGCTCCGCGGCCCACAAGGTCAAGGGTCAGGCGAGCGGAAGACGCCGAACCAAGATGCGGCCTGCAGCGTTTGAGGAATCCAACCCTGACGACGCCGGGACAGATCTCCGACGCCACCCCGGGTCTTTCAATCTGATCGCCAAAACCAGCCTAGCCTTCCTTCAGGCGCTCGGCGACTACCAACAGGAACACGGCACTGCGCAAGCGCTACCGGAAGCGCTGCTCGATTCGCTAAAATCCGTCGCCGAGGAAGACGTCAACGATGACGATACTGTGGATACGGAGGAAGATGAGGAGGAGGAAGATGAGGAGGAGGAAGGTGAGGGGGTTGGAAAGAAGGATCCCTCTGACCCAACGGAGACCTCCATAACAACGGTTGGGGGCTCGATGACCTTGACCTCCCTTGGGGCTCGACGTGCCTGGGGTCGTCTGCGCTTGCACATAACGGAGACGGCGATGAGGAACAACAGCAAAGAGTCGATCCTCGGCTGGCGTTTCCTCCGCCAGGCCGTCTCCAGCCTTTCGAACCTGGAGAAGACTCGCAAAGAGCTCTACGAACGCTACCTCGAAAAGCCCGAGTCGTGGACAGACGCCATCGTCAACTGTCCAGACCGTTTGCGCTTTCGAAACTTCAAGGCCGGTTCCACGACGAAGGTCCCTCGCTTCCACTCCGCATGCAGCATCACAGACAAAAGTCCCAGATGGTCTCCGCTAAGCAATAGGAACGGCGCCCCGTGTCACGTGACCGGAAGATCATCTGCCGAGCACGTGACGAAGACCGGAAATGTTGGTGGTAGATCCCCATCCGACGTCGTCGCGAAAAACGTTGATGCGAGAATTCAACGAGACTTGACAAGAACGAACTCAGCGTTCGTCAGCAAACACCGAATACAATTCTCCGCAATATGAGGCGAATCAGCCAACCCCCGACTTATCGTCTAGAAGGAAGGCCAGACCAGCCACAACTCCCTCTTCACGATTCTGACTGGCATTTCGGGGCCAGGCATATACAAGCCATTTTTATAGCTCGTTATGATTTCTCGAAAGGTATAAAATGGCCGTTATAGCTTGTTCAACATTTTGTCGACACACCTGAGAAATAGACTAATTTTCCGTCGAACCTTTCAGCCTGAATAAATTATCCGTCGGCCAACTTCAAAGGTGCGAGGCAAGCAGACGGTTTCTGGTTTGTCACTGGACTACTGCGCATAAAATGAGGTTTAACGTACTTTTAAAATCGATTTTCTGTAGTTTTGAGTAGCCAGAGTTTTTTTATCGAAACTGATCATTAAGAGATCTTGCTTTGCATGTTAACAGTTAACATTCACGGAGTGCTTCGCAAGGTATTGTTATTTCAAGCATTGTAAATTGAAAACGTCATTGTTTGAACAACAGAGGCTTTTCATACTTAGCAAAACAACTCGGTCAACAATAATGGATTGGTAAATATTTAGTTACAAACTGCCTCAGAGGTTACTTGTTATCTACTGGTTGGCGGCTACGTTTTACCGTTACAACGCTGGCACCACCACCACCACCACAATAATAATAATAGTAATACTAATAAAATAATAATAATAATAATAACAACAACAATAACAACATAACAACAATAACAGGAATAACAAGAATAATAGGAATAATAGAAATTATAATAGTAATAATAACAATAATAATGAAGAAGATGATGATGATAATAATAACAATAATAATAATAGTAATAATAATGGTCAAAGCATGATCAAACGACTCACAACAACAATAATAATAATAATAATAATAATAATTCATTCTCCGAAGAATTTTTTTAAATCCTGAGGGACCATATTTACCTCGGGTTAAAAAAATAATAATTCCGGTAGCCACCCACGAGATAATAAGTAACCCCTTCGTCTTCAGGTCCACGCTGTTGGAGAGGAATTTCTACAGAAGCATATAAAGAAGTGTGTTGTTACCTTCACCTTTTCTGAGGAGTGTCTATGGAGGCATGTAAACAACCTTGTAATTACCTTTACTTTTATGACCCCTTTGCCCTTACCTTCATAATGTCTGACATGGGCATTTTACTTTTAGATTGATTCTCCTTTTCCTTGTGTTCTTTATCCTTCCTCTTTTTTCTTCTTTTCTACCTCGCCGTTTTTCTTATGATCCCTCTTTTTTCTCTTCTCGCTTTCCTGCTTCGCACACGTAGACTTCGCCCCATCAGCAACTCCGGTGATGATACCACGAGCAGCTGCCCTCGCCAGGATTCCCTTGGCCGCCTCTTGAGGATCATCGGCCTACAAAGCATGTCAACGCACGCAGCAGTTAGTAGCAGGAGCAGCAGGAGCACTTATAGTAGTTGCAAGCAGCGGCAGCAGGAGGAGCAGAAGAAGAAGTAGAAGAAGGGGTAAATGATGATGATGATGATGATGATGAAGGAGGAGGAGGAGGAGAAGAAGAAGAAGATGATGATGATGAAGAAGAAGAAGATGATGATGACGACAATGATGATGATAATGATGATTAAGGAGGAGGAGGAGAAGGAGAAGAAGAAGAAGATGATGATGATGATGAAGAAGAAGAAGATGATGATGACGACAATGATGATGATAATGATGATTAAGGAGGAGGAGGAGAAGGAGAAGAAGAAGAAGATGATGACGATGAAGAAGAAGAAGATGATGATGACGACAATGATGATGATAATGATGATTAAGGAGGAGGAGGAGAAGGAGAAGGAGAAGAAGAAGAAGAAGATGATGATGATGAAGAAGAAGAAGATGATGATGACGACAATGATGATGATAATGATGATTAAGGAGGAGAAGGAGAAGGAGAAGAAGAAGATGATGATGATGATGATGAAGAAGAAGATGATTATGATGACGACAATGATGATGATAATGATGATTAAGGAGGAGGAGGAGGAGAAGGAGAAGGAGAAGGAGAAGAAGAAGATGATGATGATGAAGAAGAAGAAGAAGAAGAAGAAGAAGAAGAAGAAGAAGAAGAAGAAGAAGAAGAAGAAGGAGAAGGAGAAGAAGAAGGAGAAGGAGAAGGAGAAGGAGAAGGAGAAAGGAGAAAGGAGAAAGGAGAAAGGAGAAAGAAGACGCAACACATGCCTCTCTCGTGATGACGGCAACAAAACATCCGCTCGTCAGGATCGATGGCCGATACTTGAGGAACTTCCCATCGACCGGATTTCCCGACTCGATCTCTTCGTCGCTGAACGCCAGGACGGGGGGCCCGACCCTGAAGGGAGGCAACGACGGTCGGGCGGTGCTGACGAAGTCCAGCGACGCCGATACGACCGCCTCATTCTCGGCATCGAATAGGGAACGGGTGCAGTAGACGACACCCTGGACCCGGGGTACTTCAGAAATAAACAGAACAACCAACAGATGCAATTCTAATTACTGAATCATTTATTCCTTCTTTTCCAAAAGTCTTTTTCATTTATTTATTTATTGTTTTGTTTCATTCGTTCGCTCGCTCGTTCGTTCATTAGTTATTTGAACTTATTTCATTAATTCATTCCTTTATTTATTTATTATTTTTTATTTATCCATTCATACGTAAATAGGGCCCAATAAATTCGTTAAGTCATTGATTAGCATAAATAGCATTGCATAATACAGAGTTCGACTAGTTTTCATGGATTTCAAACAGCGTCATCCATAACTAAATGGGATGCGTGAGTGTCTAGTGGTTAACAAGCTGGACCATCAGTCGCCAGGTCGGAGTTCAAATCCCGTCAGAGCAGAAATTGTTTTCGAGATTTCGGCTCAACTTGCGACCCCTAGCCAATTCAGCCGATTGTGTGGCGCCTCTATAAGCACTGTTATCTTACACTGAAGGGCGTGTTTGAGTAGAGCCATGTGCTGGATGCTCGTCTGTTCCAGCTTCTTCGGATTAGAATTGCCAAGAGACAACTCGCGGAGGATGTAAAGATCTAGAGCACAATGAAACAAATCTCACTTATGTATGTGGCACGGTAGCCGATTGGTTAGAGAACTCGGCTTGCAGCGCGAAGAGTACTGGTTCGAGCCTCCTCCCTTGAAATGGTTACTGTGTAGGACCTTGAGCAAGTCCTTCACTCGCAATTGCTCAGATCATCGATTGATGCTTAGTCATTAAGTTGTGGCGCTTAATAAATGCAAAAGTAATGAGCAGCTTAAACCATACTCCTTGACAGCCATATTCTTTGGTCCTACACCTGCCGTTTCAATCCATGGAAAATTGCGGGGCCATCTGTGGGTTCAACGAATGTGACTGTCTGGGTTGCAATTGTTGCAAATGATACGCAAATGATACGTGTGCAGGCTCAATATCTCAACAGAAATCCAGACAGATCAAGACAAGGCAGACAATGAAGTGTTAGGGCGGAAAATGTCGATGCTATCATGGATGTTCTTCTGAGGATCTTCTGTAAAGGCGAGTAGGGAAATGCGTCACCTTTTCCTCTTTGCAGTTGAAGAGTTTCTAAAGAATTATGTAAAGAAATGTGTTACCTTTACCTTTTACCTCTGGAGAGAGAGAGTGTGTATGTGAGAGAGAGAGAGAGACAGAGAGACAGAGAGAGAGAGAGACAGAGAGAGATAGAGAGAGAGAAAGAGAGAGAGAGAGTTACAGACAGAAAGACGTGGAAGAAGCACAGACCGTCTCCCTCCTGTACTAGGAAGCTAACTGGATTGACGACGCCTGACTTGGTACATGCTGTCGTCAGAAGTACGACCTTGACGTTTCGAAGGCGTTCGTCATCCAGGCTGAACTCAAGGAAATCGCCGCCAGTCAACTGCACTCGACCTGAGCGCAGACAAAGAGACGACAAGAATATAATAGAATAGAACAGAATAGAATAGAATAGAACAGAATAGAATAGAACAGAATAGAATAGAACAGAATAGAATAGAACAGAACAGAATAGAACAGAACAGAACAGATTAGAATAGAACAAAATAGAATAGAACAGAATAGAATCGAACAGAATAGAACAGAATAGAATAGAACAGAATAGAACAGAACAGAATAGAATAGAACAGAGTAGAATATAATAGCCTTTATTGGCTAATAGCTATAAGTCTTTTGGCCTCTTAACCTTTTGACTTCAGTGTGTCTTATGACCTCTCTTTACTGACCAGGCCTACTTATTAAACCGAAAGAAACATATGGCAGAAATTCTTCAGTGCAAGAGTTCTAGACTTTTGGAATATGGTTTGGATGATATTGGGCTACTATCTCAGCGGACATTGGCACACCTTATAAGCATAAGCTAGAACGACTGGCCATTAAATTTTCCTTCTTAATATGCAGTGGTACTAAAACACAGATTATATGTCTTTTGAAGCACTCAAAACCATTGTTATGTTATGTTTTGTTATGCTATGTTATGTTATATCATGTTATATTGGGTTATGATTACAACTGACAATGACAACATTTGGTGTCAAACTGAGAACCTAAAGGAACAAAATGATTGACCGAGACAGAGGCAGACGGACAGAGGCAGAGAAACAACTCCGCCAAGTTTTAAACAACTTCTACTTTGTTTATCGTCACTAAAACCGTCATTATCGTTATCGACGTTGTCAACATCATCATCATTATTATCTTCATCGCCATATAAGTGGAGATAGCAGAACTAGCCTACGTTATGAGGTTTCAAGAGGCTCTATATAAATACTTTGACATACGCATTACATACAACATGCACATCACAACAGGAATAAAAAACATTCAGATACACAGAGAGAAACCGAGACACACGCAGAGAGACGAAGAGAAAGACTCAGTGAAAGAAAGACCGATACACCCTGTCCCCCACCGCTCGCTCCCATTCGTTGGAGATTCGTCGTGATGTTCTTATGCTGCTTTTCCGTTTCTATGCCGAGGCCGAGAATCGTGGTGGCGGAGTTGGCCGTGAGGCTGGCCAGATGTGCGGCGTTCACTCCGGATCCAATGTTGATGTGTAGAATGTCATCTCCATCGCCGATCAGAGCACAGGTGGAATGCACCACTGTGCTACTCGATTTATCCTGTAGCCACGAAACATCCGGTTGGAAAACATCACTGATCTGTGATTTTATGGGCTCTAACTCGATACTGTTTTCCGCCATAGCACCACGCTCTCTCTCTCTCTCTTCCCCCCTCAATTTCTTCCTGAGATTCTGACCTGTCACCGAAACTTACCTCAACAACCCCTGGCTGTTGTGGACTTCCTGGGATGTAGCGCCGGGGAAAAAGTTGGTCTTCCTAATGCAAATTTTGTGTTGCGCTGATAACTTACTGAGGTTTACAATTTACATGACAATTACAGTCATTTTGGGGTTATATATCTGTCGCTAAATTTGATTTTGGATATATATATAAATGTATATTTGTTATATGTATGCATGTGTGTATTCATACATTTATGTATGTATGTATGTATGTATGTATACATGTATGTATGTGTGTGTATGTATGTATGTATGTATGTATGTATGTATGTATGTATGTATGTATGAATAACTAATGATTTCGCATTATTTTTTTAGCAGGACCTGTAAGACGATATGATAGTTCCTGACGAGCTCGTGTTCCTCGAGACATCTCAGAAGGTCCCCCGGGAAGAAGAAGACGTCAAAACATTGGCCGTCAGACATGAATGTCCGTCCGTTCAGTTCGTCCATGGACTCCACTCGACTGAAACCATCGGAGATCAGATCATCCGTGACGGTTTTTATGCTGGAATCCAGACAGAGCAGAACTAACGACTCAGCGGAACTGAGTTGAAGACGTACAACCAGATGACGTCAGACTAAGGATTATATTAAGACTAGACAGATAACAGGATTCTTCCTCTTCCCCTTATCTCGAGTTAACGATTACGATTATCATCATGACGACCGTCACCACGACAATCACCACTATCATCATAATCAGAAGCATCATCATCAGCATCATCAGCAACATCAGCAGCATCATCATCACCATCATCATCTTCATCACCACTATAATCATCATCGTCACCAACACCACCATCACCACCAAACAACACCATCATCACCACAGTCATCATCATTATCATCGTCGTCGTCATCATCATTACAGTAATTGCCTGGTTTTGTTGAGGTTGACCCAGGCGCAGACTGTCATTTGCGCTGCGATGTGGTCACTCTGACGAACGGCCTCTGGAAGAAGGAAGTCGAGGGAGAGAGCGCGGGCGTTGATGCGACTGCGAGCGAGGGCGGCACTCAGCTTCGTCTTGGCCGTGTAGAGGGACATCTCGATGCGGCGCAGACGGGGATCGAGGACCTCATCTCGTCCGGGAAGACGTAGCTGGAAGCGACGGTTCTGGAAGTCACAGAGGATGACCATCACCTGATTGAAGTCGTCCACGTGCTGTGGAAACACAACAAGGAAAGAAGGACAAACTTAATAAAACAATTCATGTTGATATTTTTCAACAATCGTTCTATACGATCAGCGTGATGGATTGTCGTTCGTATAATGTCGGGGGTTCAATATCCGCCAGGGTAGGAATCTGTTTCGAGATTTCGGCTTCTAGCGCTATAGAAGTTCTCAGATTATCATTATTTTACTGTTATTATCTTTACTTACTTCTGGAAATCTCTCAAAGAAGACTGAATCGTCGAGCATTTCTTGCAGAAACTTCTGATCTGTACAAACCAACACAAAAACAATAGGATAGGGACGGACGGACGGACAGACGGACAGACGTACGCACGCAGACATACACAGATGATAAAATGAAACAGGCAAATTCAGATATAAGACAAATCTATTTCGTTTTCTAAGGTATGTATATATGTATTATGCACTATGTATTTATGCATGCATGTATGTACGTGTGTTTGTACGTATGTATGTAAGTGTGTATATAAGCCTGTTTGCTTAGTGGCCTATGTATAAGAAACGGGCTTCAGAAAGATTCCTAGATACGCTATATAAACTGTTCTGTTACAATTACATTTACATTTGAGGACGAGTTGGGACCTTACACTTGAGCGTCTGGAAGACAAGACAATACGTGATCCTCTTCTCGCTCTCCGATGTAAACGAAATCTTCGAAAGGAGCTCGGACTTGGCCGAGACATCCTCGTCAACCGCGGACCTCAGCTGCTCCAGGAGCTTCTGATAGGGCGGTGATCGACGCCTGAAGTTCTCGACGGAGTGTTTCAATACCTCGAAGACTGCCGCGGTCAGGCGGAAGAGCCGGTGGTCGTATGGACACGGATCAAGACTGAAGAATCCGGAGATGTTCTTGCGGTAGTCGTCTGAATACAAGGCGCCCGGCTTGGAGAACTTGTAGGGAGGCGACGATCCTCTCGGATCGACGCTAAAATATGTGTCGACGCGGTTGAAAAACGGTTGGCGCTTGTGGGGGGTCTTGCTTGCTTCTCTGCTATAGGTCAGCATCGTGACTTGTAGGGTCGGGGTCAGTCGAGGTCAGTCGAGGTCAGGCGAGGGCGGCTGAATCTGGAAAGGTTTTAGAACGGAATTTTAAGTGACGGGTTTGATTAAACTCGTGAAAGGATTGGATGGCCAAGGTGTGAAAGTCACTCAAATTGTCGTCCATTAAATGAGAGACGTAACTGTAGGCATTCATCTGCTTTAAAATTGCTAATTATTTTTGTTAAACACCCTTTTAAATAAGGGTTATCAGGTTCTGCACCATTTGAATGACACCCCTTATGTCTGTCTGTCTGTCTGTCAGTCTGTCAGTCAGTCTGTCTGTCTGTTTGTCTGTCTGATCGTTTTCCGATATAAATTGACAAATAGACAGACAGACAAATATGTGGATTGGAAAGATTGATTGATGGATAGAAAGATAGATCGATAGATGGATGAATGCATGAATGAATGCATGCATGGATAGATACATAGATACTGAAGGCAGGCAGGCAGACAGATAGGTAGTTAGTTAGGTATGTATGTATGTATGTATGTATGTATGTATGTATGTATGTATGTATGTAGGTAGGTAGGTAGGTAGGTAGGTAGGTAGACTGACAGACAGGCAGATACTCTTCGAATGTAACGGGATGCTTTCTAACATTAACCAATGCCTAATTCTTGAACACCTTGACGAACAGTTGAGACTCAACCCGACTCTTAACGAAAACAAAAGAGTAAACCAACTTACGTTGGAAGAAACCGACGAAGCAAGACAAAACTACAGAAATGCGTTTCTAATCTAATCTAATCTAATCTAATCCAATCTAATCTAATCTTAACGGGCAACCACGGCCAGGTCGACTGCAACCGATCAGCTGAACGCTGTTTGCTTTCCAGCATAGGCTGCCTCGAGCCTAATCGATAATTATTGCAATCTTCAATTTTTAATTGTCGAGCTCGAACTATAACTCACGCCCGATCGACCTCTCCCTCTTCTTTGTATATTTGCTTCACCATACGTTAAGCCTGGGACTATTTTTCCAGGTCTTCCTTTTTCAGAAGACGTATCTTCTAAACGGAAGACTCTTCTGACCGTTTTATTGAGTCCTTCCTCTTCAGTGAATGGAGAGAAATCGTCAGAAATCAAGTCAGAAAAGGACTTCAGAAGACAGAGCTGCTAAAATTTAATTTCACTTGAAATGAACAACATACTTTGAATAAACATTCAAAAATCTCGTCAAAATTTGACAAAACTGAAACGGGGGCGAATTCCTGCAGATATCAAAGTGAATGACAGAGTGATTATTAAGGTGATTTTGCATAGTCAGCTACTTTCCAACCTCAGACGATCCATATTCCTTCGCTCGAACCAGGATTCCTCTCGCCTTGAACTCGTCTTAGATCTTCTGAACGTTTTATTGGAAAGCCTTCTTCTGAATCTCGAAGACGCCCTTCTGATTTGGAAGAGGCCCAAAAACGTACCCTGTAAATTAATCGCTTTGAGTGTTGCCAATAATTGTGCCAAGAAGGCGGTTGGAATGCGTGTTACATTCGGCCGTTGTCCTAAGAATTGCCAGAATTAATCACGTCATAAATTACAGGAAACTCTCACGGAACGAAGTAGAGCTGCTGGACGTCCGACAAGAGCCTTCACAAAACAACTCAAATCCAGAGCCAAAACCTTATTAGTCCAGATTTTATGGCACAAAAACACACCCAAAGAGTGTTGCACGGTGGTGTGTTCGGTAGCGCACTTGGTCTGTAATCTAACGATTGCTGGTTCGAGCCTAACTTTATGTAACGACCCTCGACTAATTGCTCGCGCCCGCCTGGATCTCACCTCAGATTTAGATTTACTGACCTTGCGGGCGTAATAAGTGTAATTAGCAAATAAATAAATCAAGCCATCAGTAAATCAATCGATCGATCAACTGATTATTCATCGATAAAACAATCAACCAATAAAATGCACAGTGTTCAATAATGTATTGTTATTGATATTTTAAAACTGTAAAGATAAACAATTAACGTTAACGGCGATACAGTTCTCTTAATTGTGTCATTAGCAATTTGAACTGGCAAAATTAATTGCCAAAACCTATAACCAATTTAATTATTTAATTAATTAATCTTGAGCAAGTCCTTCGCTCCCTTTTCAAACAGCGCCATCGTTTGATGTTTATTCATTACTCAGTGGCGCATAATAAATACAGAAAAATAATAATAGTTAGAAATGTAGTTTCTGCATAAAGATATTCAATTTCATGAATAGTTTGACTCTAAGTGGCAAACCTGGATCCCCGTTTATACTTAGAAAATTTTCGAGACCAGAAAGTAAATGCACAACATTTAAATTAGTTTAGGCTTCTCATATACATCAGGGCTTCGTGCCACTCCAGGAGCATTGGGAAAAGTTATTGTTATGCACTAAAAATGTAAATCTCCGAAATGTCTCAGCGCCACACAAAAGCCGCGTCAGATAAGCCACCTTATTCACTGGCGATATAACGAATCAAGTCCACAAGAGTCACGACGTAGCAGCTGACAGCCAGACAGACAGACAGACACACACAGACAGACAGACATACACAGACAGACAGACACACAGACAGACAGAGAAAAAGTCAAGAAGAAAAAGAGAGATAGAAATAGAGATAAACAGAGAGAGACGCTATTGTTTCTAGTCGAGTCCTTTGACTCCACCTGGCGAATGCAGCACCGAGTATAAAACGCTTGGCTGCTACTTCTGTGTCGATGCTAATCATCTTCGTTATGACACGCTTGTAAACGCTCCTCGTCTCAAGCTGAACATCGTTGACTAATTCAGCTGCTCGAGGGATTCTCCGCCGATGTACAGCTGCTTTCAATCACGCGTTTATTTTATTTAAACCACCTATCAAGCGCAATGTTAGGCTGGCTCGATGGCTGGCTGACTGATTGGCTGGCTGGTTGGCTGGCTGGCTGGATGATTGACTGATTTGATGGTTGGTTGGCTAGCTGGTCGACGAGAAGGGAAATCGCGATCTGACTGCGATAAGGGGCCGCCGGTGGGGGCGTCTATTTGCTCGAGAGCTCTAGCGACAGTGCCGAGCAAAGCGTAAATCACTCAGTGCTCGACCAAAATCTCGCATAGGGTCGCCTCGCTTGGCGAGAGCGATAGCCAACAAGACATCTAATCGCACTGTATACACGTCGTGTCGCCTTATCGCGCACGAGAGCCGGCGATGATAGCAGCCGGGATATTTATGGCCCATCGAAATTGTCAGACGAGCTCTCGGCGTTTGCTGGTATTGTCAACGACCCGGCCTGTCCCGAGACCCGGACATCGAGCTGCTACGTTGACGGACTGACTGACCGTCAGACGAAGGCTATGGCCGGTCTTACTCACGACCAGTGGCGTCTTTAAGGGGGAGGCTGTGGGGTTGTGGCTCCCCAACAGAACAACTAGACCCACAAATGTCCAACAGTTACCTTTGCAAGAAATCCTAAAATTATCCATCGAATCTGCTGTCTTCCTATTTCTGTAAGCTTAAACACAACCCACCCTGACAGCTAAGCTGCCCCTTCTATCTCTGGTCTTCTGCCACCCGGACTTGGTTCTTGACGTAGCATCTTTGGACAACCCCACTGACTTGACGCAGCGCTTGTGAATAGGCTGATGCTCTGCGCTAAGCTTTTAAGTAGCACTTTAGAAATGTTAAATATTGAGTTTACGATTACGATATTTCTTGTCATTTAAACTTTTTGGTGTAACTATTCAAGGCATGAACCTGAGCAGCCATCTTGAAAAGGTGTTGGCGACGCTCCCTTCTTATCTCCTTAGATACGTGCGCCAATGTCAAAGTGTTCGTAAGTAAGCAAGTAACGCATTTGTTAACACGCTATATGTTCATCAGCTGAGCTATTCTGAGCAGACAAATCCAAGTGCTCATCTTGTGCAGTCTCCGAAAGCTCTTTTCCCTGGGGCTATTATGGCCCTCTTAGAAGTCCATGGCCTCACCATGGTCCCCGTATCAGTAAAACCTAGCTGCGCTAGTGCTTACTCCTAGAAGGGGAGGACAAAGGGGGATGGGACGAGGAAGGGAGTGAGTGGAGGCTCTAGTTTCGTTGCATTGTCCGGTAGACGAGACTATCAGCTGAAGACGACACGAGATATGTGTCGATGGCATTTGAGATAGACAACCGTTTCTGCACTGGCAGAAAAATTACTTGTATGCAAGGTTATCGTAACCCCGCAGGTAAGGAAGTAATTGTAATAGTAAACTAGTCAGTAATAAGGTAATCGTAGTGGTAAACTCCGCATTGGGATAGAGCGTTCGGCTTGTAACTCGGAGAGTACGGGTTCGAGCCTCTCACCCTGAAACGATTTTTGTGGACCTTGAGCAAGTCCTTCACTCACGATTGGCCGGAGCCATCGATTGATGCTTTGTCATTAGATAGTGGTGCTTAATAAATGTAGAAATAATACTAATAATCTTCAATGATCAAAAAGTAAGTCGTGTGAACCAGATTTAGGAAAAATCTTGTCAGGATCAGGTTAGGTTCAGAGTGGAAGTTCAAAGGTTGCAAGGTAAGATCATCTTTCTACTCCAACGCCAGTTTGCAAAGGCGTTGTCCTGGAGCTTCCGACTGATTTAAGAACACACACATCAAAAGGGACAAACTATGCAAGTTTCAATATAGCACGACGCGCCGAGATGCAAACTTCTGACGCATTGCTGAAAGCCAGACTCTTTATCAGTGAGCCATAGCGTTACCTGGTGTAATTAATTATAGCCACCTATCTGGTGTAATTAATTAAAGCCACCTATCTGGTGTAATTAATTAGAGCCACTTACCTGTAATGGCCTCTTCACTCTGGATCTACATGCTTGTCCATCTGGCCAGAGACGCTACACGCAACTTTCACCAATTTTTGGGAACTGTTTTTTAGCTGAGGCTGGGCTGGGAACGCCTCTGAGTTGATATGTCTAAGGGCGCTATATAAATTATCTGAATAAATAAATAAATGAATAATAAGTAATGGCACTAAGGTTTAACCATTTGAGACTATTCCACCAACCGGTTCGAACAGCTTCGATACATTACTTCTTTTCGGCATCCAAAGTTTTACACGGATACTTTGATGCATGCAATTGTGCCTGATACAGAGTGCATAGCAAGCGTGAAATACTATATATCTTAGTATTTCAACGTGAATTCGGTTTAGTTTAACTTGTACTCTTCTAACTAGCATGAGATCTGAAAGAAGTTCTAAATTATAGCAACTGAAATTGTTTGTGACATTCATGCACCTAGGTGTGCGAGTGAATACGATTTGTTCGTGCGGTCTTGTCCAAGATTGCCCTGAAACAAGAATATAGAGTGAAAAGAACACAGTTCAAAAGAGGCCAGACAGCTGAGAGGAGGTCCGAGATATTTACCTCCAGGAAGAATTTAGGTCTATAAATCTTGCATCGAATGGTCATTTTAAGTGGACATCTACGTAAAAAAGCAGGATGTAGGATGAACAAGATGAAACGAGTAACTCTATTCGGAGGCAACGGAGATTGACCTATCCACGCGTAGTCGGGCCAAGGATGCCCGCCATTCCTAGCGATATAAAGAGCGTGCTTGAGTTACATTATAGACTGCGAGAAATTAATTAATTCCTCGTTGTGCATTTAGTTCGAGCAAACGTTTCATCACAACATCGCATTAATTTGTGAAACAACAGCTTAATCTCTTCCTACGGTTAAAGTCAACGGCTGTCAATCAGTCTGATTGGCACGAGATATATGACCGTTCACGGCAGCCGAAAGAGGCGGTGTCTCCGGCGACGACGTCAGATTCGCGCGTCTCAACTGACGGCGCGGTTTGCAGGTGCGCGCGCGTTTTCTTAATCCGTGCAAGGAACTGCTCGACTTGGTGGTGGCTAGGGTTGCGGTTGACGAGTAACAATGTAATTCGTCAACAGATCTGGATCTTACGGATTGAACCCTTTATGCCTATCGATTTTGTTTGACTGAGCGCCTGTAAATAAGCTGGTTCCCACGACTTATCTTTCACTAGGCGCTGTAGAAATCTCGAGATTACGATTACAGATTGTGGGTAGAGTTGATAGTATACTGCGACTAGAGTTCACCTTAAAAGCATAAAAAGTCAACTGATTCCATGGATACCTCGGTCCGCTATTACCACCCGTCCTATATCGATTGCGGAGTTTTACAGGGGACCAGGGACCATCGTGCCCTCCAAATGTCTGCCGCAGCCGCTGCCGTGGCCGCCGGGGCCTACTACCGCCATTCCGGTAGCTACCTGTACGGGGACACCGTCGGGTCGACCTCCGTAGCGTACGAACTCGGCAGCGCTACCGTCTCCTCTGCAGGAGACCAGAATACCGTCGCCTGCCTGGGCAAAGACGTCGCACCGGTCTTTGCCGGGGGTCGCCCCGCTCGAAACTGTTTCTCGTCGAAGGTCAGGCCGACCAGCGACAGTTCGAACTCGGACGTCAAAGTGCGAGACCTCGAGGAACCGTTTCGCTACGCAAAGGTCACTTCGCCCGGAGTCGAAGGAGGCTGGACGGAGAGAGATGGACTGAGACTGGGAGGAAGAAAGCTGCTGAAGCAGGGAAGCGGGGAGGGTGAGGATTTCTGTGCAAGGAAGATGCCCAAGAAGGACCGAGGAGGACGAGTAGAAGGAGGTGGAACGGATGATGGGAATGGAGTGGAGGAGAAACCAATGCTGCGATTTCCGTGGATGAAGACGACAAAGTCTCATGCACATCAGTGGAAGGCTCAGTGGATCGGTAAGCACAATACATTGTAAGTTATTAGTAATACTGTAAACAACAGTCTAAGTTATTCGTAACATGAGTTCTCCGTGAACAACACTCTATGTTCGTAATACTATTTCTCTCTGAACAACAGTCTATGTTCGTAACACTATTTCTCTCTGAACAACAGTCTATGTTCGTAACACTATTTCTCTCTGAACAACAGTCTATGTTCGTAACACTATTTATCTCTGAACAACAGTCTATGTTCGTAATACTATTTCTCTCTGAACAACACTCTATGTTCGTAACACTATTTCTGTCTGAACAACAGTCTATGTTCGTAACATTATTTCTCTCTGAACAACAGTCTATGTTCGTAATACTATTTCTCTCTGAACAACAGTTTATGTTCGTAATACTATTTCTCTCTGAACAACAGTCTATGTTCGTAACACTATTTCTCTCTGAACAACAGTCTATGTTCGTAACACTATTTCTCTCTGAACAACAGTCTATGTTCGTAACACTATTTCTCTCTGAACAACAGTCTATGTTCGTAACACTATTTCTCTCTGAACAACAGTCTATGTTCGTAACACTAATTCTCTTTAAACAACAGTCTACGTTGTTTGTAATCCGAGTTCTCTCTGAACAACAGTCCCAGTTCTTCTTAGCACGAGTTCTCTGAAAATCAGTCTAAGTTATACATACCACGAGTTATCTGTGAGCAACATTCTTAGTTGCTCGTAACACTATCTTTGTGAATAAGAGCCTAACTTATACATAACACGAGTTCTTTGTTAAGAACAGTCTTACTCATGAACATTAAATTAAGTTAATAGGGGCCTACTTGTGGAATAATTAGTGGCTGACTCAGTGGAATGGTGAGCATAATGTACACGTTGTACAAAGGGCTTGCTAAAGGAATCACAGGCATTATTTGTTTATTCATTCATTCATTCATTCAATGAAAGAAAATGAATGAATGAAAAAAAACTTTATTGATTCCAAAAGAACAAAAGAAAAGAACAAATACATTGACCATTGTATAGATTGTTGGGATACAAATGGTAGACCCAAAAGGGACCTAATTCCCACTAAATTAGGGCCGCCTATTACAAAACCATGCGTGTGGCGACAAAATTGTTTAACAGATATTAGGTACAACTGAACTAAAAAGAAAGTCTTAACTAAAACTTAACTAAAAAGAAACTAAGAAAGTGGATCACCATCGTGATCTCTATGAAATGAAAATGAGTCATAACTGTGACTTCCAGAAACATAAATAAACTTATAGACTGAACAGATATGAGCTTTATAATCAACAGTCTAGTGACATTATTAGGAAATTACGCAGATGCTTTTTAAACAAATACAGACTAGGTAGGTTACGGATTTCTAAAGGTAATTCATTCAAATTGACGGACCAATACATTTAATGTTGAAGTATCTAGTGTTAGTTAGTTCTTGCAAAAGTACCAAAACAATTGTCCTGAAATCTAGTGGAATAACTATGAAGTTGAGAGAAATGTACGAAAGTAGTACAAGTTTAACAATATGGGTTGAGGTAATACATGTTTAATGCGATATAAAATACCCAAACTTTTAGCAATTTTCTACGATGTTTGGGAGATATGCATGTTCCATGTAAGATGATTATCAATAAAAACACCAGGAAATTTACAGGAATTAACTTGTTGGATTTGTTGATTGTCAATAAAGATGTGTTGTTCTTGAGTAGGCATGATTTTTCTTTGAGAATAGAATAATATAAAATAAGTTTTGCTTAAGTTAAGAGATAATCTATTTGCCTTAAACCACTCAGCTATTAATTCAAGTTCATTATTTGCACTTTTAATTAGTATATCCAAGGATTTATGAGATAAGAAGATATTAGTATCATCAGCAAATAAGATGAAGTGGAATAGGGTAGAGGAATTTGGGAGATCGTTTATATAAATTAGAACAACAGTGGGCCTAAAATTGATCCTCGTGACACTCCATGTTGGATAGGCTTAAAGACAGACTATTGCTGAGATAGCTTTGAAACCATTTGTTACTTATTACCTCAGGCTCTCTGCTGCCATCAGCCTCGACGTTCAACTCGAGATAGGTGGAACCACCTACCAGTTCTACCATGTTTCCCGCAATCTCCGATGTTAGATCACACACAGATTGCGAGAAACGAGATGGAACTGGTAAAGAGGTCTCCTAACTCAGGTAGGTCGTTAAGGTCGATGGCAGCAGCGGACATGAGGTCCGACGACGAATAGCAATTACCTGTGATTAATCGGGGAAACATAAAGTAAGAATATTCGTCTGGGCACAAAATCCATCTGTTTATATCTTACCTACTTACTACCTGTGCTTCTTTATGGGCGGAGAACTGGATGCTCAGAGTAGCCCTAGAAAAGCAGCTGGATGTCCTCCAACAATGCTGCTTGAGGAGAAGCAGGTGAATTTCATATTCTGCGCCCACGCAGAAATATACAGGCGGACGAGACGGAACCCGGTCTCAGAAAGGATTGCGCAAGAAAACTCCAGATGCTTACGTACTTCGCACGGAGCGATGGAAAGCAGGACCACACTAGGGTGATCCCAATCTTGATTTTCGCCCCCCCCTCCAGAAATTGGAAGAGAACAGTCGGACGACCAAGGCACACGTGGACTCGGACGGTGGAAGCGGATCTTCTTCACCCACTTAACTTTGAGCTACTCACTTCCCGGAGATGAGCCTAAGACCGGGACGGTTGGTAAAGCGTCGTGACACTGCAACTCTCCGGAAAGGGGCACGCCGCTAATGATGATGATGATGATGATGATGATGATGATGATGATGATGCAAGGTCAGTAAATCTGAATGTGAGGGCGAAAAATAAGTATGCACGAACAATTTGTTCGGGATCGGCACACAGAGTCCGCTCAACAGGCGCGAACCCACAATCGTAGGATTTCAGATCCAACGTACTGCCAAACAGTTAACCACACATCTCCCAAGTTGATCCTTTTGAGCTCACCCTTTGGCACCTATGGTCAATTACAGTAACTGTAGTGTAACTTGTGTTGCATCGGTCGGTGATCAGCAAAGGATCTGACACCCGCAATATTCAAACCCTTGTGATACGATGCTAAGCATCATATCATGGATGACTGTTGTTCGAAAACGGATGAGAGCAAATGTATAATCGTATAACGTAGTATTTGCACAGGGCCTTTAAGAAATGTTGTGTGACACGGTGGTCTATCGGTAACGCGTTTGGTCAATGATCATGCGGTTGCAGGTTCGACTCCGTGTAACGACCCTGGGAGGCAAGTTGGTTGCGCACACGGTGCCTCTGTCACCAAGCAGTATAATTTGGTATCGGTGTAAGCTGGGAAGTAAACGGCAAGTCCTGCGACGCACTGGCCCCCTTGGGATTCCTCCCTTGTCGGCTAAAAGGGCCTCATCAAAAGGAGATGAGCACCTTCCCTATACGTCTCACTTAGGAATATAGGATATTTTACTTTACTTTAAGAAATCGTCTCCTTGTCCTTCTTTTTGCATGTGTCGATCGTGTGCCCAGCCAAAGAGTTCAATTTCTAATCTGATCTAAATACTTCTATAGCGCCGTTGTCATGATGTTCAAAGCATCAGTTGATGGTCGCTTCAAGTGAAATCGTAATAAAAAAATAATCCTTTAGAAAACCAGGTTGATTTGCAACGAGTCAGAGAAATCACAAGTCAGGCAAAGGTAGGTAAACAAGTTGAAGAAAATGTATCTTAAGTTTAGACCTAATTCAGGTCTAAACTTAAGATACTAACGGAAGAAACCAAACTTTGTCGAATTCCAAAGCCTTGGAACAATTACCGAGATCGTTGGAGAACCCAACACTGTTCTGGTTGGAGGGACAAGTCAAAGTGTCCATTGATCGAGTGCGATATTTCTTTGTACGAGTGGTGATCATGGAAAAGAGATAGGTCGGCAGGTTTTCATGTAGTACTTTGTGAACTATAAGACAGATTTTAGACTGGGTTCTTATCTTAATGGGTCATCAGTGCAACATGAATGAAATATTGGTGTAAAATACTGATATTTAGGGTTTTTGTTATGGCGAGAGAGTTTGGAACCATTTGTAGTTTGTGCAGATCTCCCTTAGTGATTCCAATGAGAACTGAGTTACAGCAGCCGAGTCTAATGGAAGCTAGCGCATTTGCTAGCGAGATCAAGATAGTTTCGGAGTATATTCAACGTATATACCGTTTAGTGGATATACAGGTCTGAATTTTGTTAACATGGGCTGCATAACGGATACATTGGCAAGTGCATCCGACGTGACATGTCATGTACAACCGATATGGCAGACCCAGGATCCATGAGCTTAGAAGATCCCGTTCAGTTCAACGATTTTAAGATACTCAGAAGCAGCCTGAAGACCGAACCTTGCGGAACATCATATGGCACGGATGCTCCCTCCAAATATTCCCAGTCAATGGCCGCTGTGACTGCTAACTTAGCTACAACAATCCTCCCAACCCTCCTGTCTTAGTCAGTTTTTACAATCAAATCACTCAGCTCAACCAGCTCCTCTTTCGGCCTAACACTTCGCCTTTCAATTACCTGATCCCTAAAAGTTTGAAATCGCTCCATAGCCATAGCTGCCCCGCCCCTCTGGAATAAACTCCCTCCAGAATGACCACAATTATCTGACCAATCCTACGAACTTAGCAACAACGCATCCCTTGCCATCTCTGCGCAGTTCTTTCACTAAAAACTGAAAACACTCCTCTTCCACAATTCCTATATCGATTCCTCTCTTGCCCTTATCTATCATGCCGCTGCAATGCCAAACATCATCCACCGTATCCTACGGCCTGGAGATGGGCCCAGAATAAAGACGACTGGTTACGCGTAGTGGAAGTGGCAACACTCCACAGCGGAGCACGCCCCAGATGATGATGATGATGATGATGATGATGATGATGATGATGATGATGATGATGATGATGATGACACTGTGAGAGGTGGAAGGGAGAAGTTGGAAAAAGAAAGTGATGGACGAGAAAGACAAATTTAGGACATGTACGTCATATTGAACATTTCACTGAGTGATTTAAACCGACAGGGCTTCAAGAACTAATATATTTAGTTTTCTTCAGCGAAATGACTTACCGGAGACCTGCCATCTATCTTATCTGCCCAAATTTATGATCCTTTAATCAGGGTAACATGCAGTTGATTGACTGATCCGAGAAGAAGAACTTAACAAAGCATGTGTCAGCCACAATTAATCTTTTCTCAAGTAGGCAGATTAGCAAATCCAACGACAGCTTAACCAGCGGCCTAAACAGAGGGGAGGATATCTTCAAATCTGTTATCGTGCCTCAATCTTGTTACGCAACCTGCAGAACAAGCGCAACACGTGTTCGGGCATAATTATTTTTCATGCGACTTCACGCTGCACTGTCTTTCCAAGGACCACCATTGGTGTATCGCTTCCTATACGTGGGCGCCTTGTAATGTAATGTAATGACGACAATTTATATAGCATCGTTAGCAGCAGGCTACTTCTAGGGTGCTTTACAAAGTCAAACGTTAGCCCAGGTACTAAGAGTTATGCAGTAAATAGAATTTCAGCTGTTTCTTTTAAAGAGATTGACACATTTGGACTCCTGAATGGATGCCGGAAGGCTGTTCCAGGGACGCTGGCCTGCGACCCGAAAGCCCTTGGAAGGCAGGTGCGCGACAATTTCATTATTCGCTTGAAATCTAGCCTTATCCACCAAGTTTGCAAGAAGGGTTCGGTTCCAGGTCAAGATCCAAGACGCAGGCAGGCAGGCAGGCAAACAGGCAGGTAGGCAGGCAGGCAGGCAGGCAGGCAGGCAGACAGGCAGGCAGGCAGGCAGGCAGGCAGGCAGGCAGGCCACTACGGTGAATGGTGTTTGGAATTGGATCTGCAGGACAGATAAGGTTCGAGGCCATACGGTCGCCGCTATAGAAAAACGTGTACATTTACATTTCGGGTGCATATTTTTTCGTCGCAGGTGCTGATGTCAGTAGCTTTGACGAGAACAAGCGAACGCGAACGGCCTACACGCGAGCCCAGCTGCTCGAGCTCGAGAAGGAGTTCCACTTCGACAAGTACATCTCTCGACCGCGGCGGATTGAGTTGGCCAATCTCCTGAACCTCACCGAACGACACATCAAGATTTGGTTCCAGAATCGCCGCATGAAACACAAAAAGCACGAGACAAAAGACCGACCGTCGTCCCTCTCCGCTGCCTCGCTCGCCCCGGGGTTCGTCCAGGCGGCCTCTCTGGACAACGGCAGTGGGTCGGGGTTCGACGGAGAGACCTCGGAGGCCAATACCCCGCCGTCCCCAGTCGGTTCGGCCCCGTCGCCGAGTACAAAGGACGTCCGAACGAAGTCGACGAGCCCCATTTGAGGAACCCTGTGGCGGCTTCGAATGTTCCAGATGACACTCATCGCTGAAGATAGTAAAAAATGCTGATCCGTTTACTCCGAATTGAAGGAAAATAATCATACTCAGTGGCGGCGATCTTGTTCGAAAGGTGGGGGACACCTAAGAAAACGGAAGGCTGTATATAATTTGGTATTTTGACCCCGGTCTCCTAACTGGCTTCGGGCCCTAGATACTGTTTATCTAAAATTAATAATTTGTGAAAGATGACACTGTAATGTGTCTGCTTGTATGTGTCTAGACACTTTCCGTTTCGTACGTAACCTAAACTTGTTGAAGTCATTAAAAACAACAAGCTCAGCTGTTAGCAAACAGTGCTCAGATCAGAAGAACACTTACCACCGGTGGGGTCCCGCACACACGTATAGCCCAATCAACAGACAATGTAGTCAGCATTATTGCAACAAACACATGATTGGTCTCTCTGCTTCATTTGTAAATGGACAAATCTCTTCTGGTCTACAGGAGTCGCCGCCTCCGGTCAAAGTGCTTCTATAGCGCCCGGTACATTGGTCCATAGTTGCCTATACGTGCTTTACTTCATAGGACACTTGTGGACGTATTGGTTGCTGCTGCAGACAAAGAACTGCGAATGTCAGCAGTTCAAATCTTGAGACGTTTTCGATATCATTTCAGGGCTCTTGACTAGAACGTTAAATTAATGCAAGTATACGTCCACGCGTTCGTGACTTTCCTATATACATATATCTACTTTTATATGTATTATTGCATTTAATATATACATATTTATGTAATATTTATGTGGATATATATATTATTACAAGGGTGTCGGCACGGTTTTGAGAATGGAGGGGCATTAACTGATCCAGAACTTTTGAAATGGGAACAGTGAAAGAAGATTGTGCCTAATGGCGGCAAATATTTAAAAATCTGACGACCTGCTTTGCATGTCTTGGTTTCCTTGATACACAAAGCCATCCTTTCAACACTTTCTATTGCAGCATTTAACTTGCTTTTAGACCATACGGAGAACAATTTGGAATCCAAAATTAAATTGTTACCTGTGGTGTCATAAGTGGTAGGAAAGGAGTTCTGGCTGTCACTTTTATGACGGGGTCATGGCCTCTGTACCCCACTTCGCCGACGCCTTTCATCATATTTTATAGAGTTCTCGACTTCGAAACCGCCTGGCGGTTTTACGGTGCATTTGATTGTTTGAGTATTAGGCCCAGATTATGGAAATCTACCTGAAGTAATCTGATAATAGAAATGTTGTTTAATATTTCTCGTTGTCATCTGTAAGATGTTCCGAGAAAGTCGATCCATGCGCAACGTCTTGTGATCTGTAGGCCTATACGCCTACTTCATACCTACAGCAGGCCTATTGCAGATCTGTAGGTTTATTGTAGACTTATTGCAAGCCTAAAGCAGGCCTTCTTCAGGCCTATTTCAGAGCTTTCGCAGGCCTGTTGAGACCTGTAGCGGGTGTACTGCACGCTTACTGCTGGACAATGAAACTGTGAGCAGTAAGCAAATGTTTCGTCTGCAGCTAATTCGAAAAGTTAACTTTTAATAAATGCGTTTTTAATTTTGACCTATTTAAAATATATGTTTCAATTCATGTCCTAAAATTTGACAAGTGTCTGTTTAAGCTGAAATGAAACATTTGAACAGGTGATCCAGAGACTTTGGGAAAAGTGGTTGTAACAACCGATGTCGGGTCTGGTTATTCGCCAGATGGCCGCAGTAGCGCTATCGCTCCATCGTTAATCACCGTAAATCTGTCACCATTCTGAATGTAAAATGTAAATGTACACGTTTTCTAATGCGATCGTATGACATCGATCCTGCTCATTTTTCAATGAATTAATCGGGTGAGGTCCTTCACCACCGCTGCCCGTTTGAATGAGTGCCACACCATTTGGAGTATATATGACCTGCTTTAGGTAGACAAATCGGAGTAAATGTAAATGTAGACGTTTTTCTGTAATTGTAATCGTAATCGAGATTTCTACAGCGCCCAACGAAAGCCACGTCACTACTGGGACCAACTTATCCACAGGCGCTTAGTCAAAACAAAGTGGTAAGGTCTGGGGTTAATATCTCCGCCAGGGTAAAACAATTTGAGATTTCGGCTTCACTTACGCCCTCTAGCCGACTCAGCTATAATGAGTACACAGACCGTACACTGACAGTGGGAAGATCAGACGGCGGTGGAGAGGACTGTCCATCCATCCTCTTATATGCCGAGGTTAAGAAAGTGAAGTCGCTAACACTTCATACTCGTGTCTGCATCTCAGGACTAGCTCACGGGACTGTTCATTTTCTAACAGCAAACGTGGCGCCTCTAGTGACTGGAGTGGTGAACTGTAAAACACAGCGACTGCTACACACACTGTGTGTGTGCGTGTGTGTTTGTGGGTGTGTGGGATGGTGGGTGTGCTCGTGCATGAGTGAGAGAGGGTGGGTGTAATTATGTCGTTTGGTTTATTGACAAATCTACAGCGGGGACGAGCATGAGCTCTCGTAATGATATCTCGTCATCAAATGATTTGTTTTTCCTTGAGAAGACGTAAACAGATCGAGCATGAATGGCTCTCTCTTCGATCTCCTCTCCACTGAATGCGTTTGAATGGTTAAGAAGAACAATATATTTTCAACCCCAACAAAGGCAGTCGAGTCTTCGTCTCAGCCGAATAATAAATTGTCAGCAATTATGTCAGCGAACTGAACTGAAGATTTAGTTTTTGTGTGACCATTGAAAATAGTCATTATACCTGTTGGTTAAAGACGCAGCGATAGTCTAAACCTCAGTGGCGCAGTTACGTTCTGAACATTTGGGAGGACGCACTTTCATCTCTTGTAAAAGTAAATGTAGATGCTTTTCTATAGCAATCGCATGCCCTCGACCCTGCTCGTTTTTCAATGAATTAATCATGTGAGATCCTTCACCACCGCTGCCCGTTTGAAGGGAAGCCGTGCCATTTAAGGTCCCTGTGTAGGGACCGTGCTAGCCTGAGGTTAACATCTCTGAGATAAACCAAGACCGGAAGGCGAACCGGCATCCTCACGCATAGAGACGCCTTGACGTACGCGTTAACCAATGTAGCTAACCAGGTCAGCATGTGACTCATTAGGTAAACAAGTAAGGGCGTACAAAACTTCATCCGAAAATAATTTGTGCCGCTTCTTTCAGTCGGGTGGTGCCAGTCCAGTCTGGATACCGACGGAGGGCAACGCTAATCATCTTGGCTGTGGCAAAGAGTCGTTAAACAGAAACTTCACCGGAACACTGATAGTCGACGCAGACTGGGGGGATCAAAAAACGGAATTGAAGTTGTTTAAAAATCTATTCGGAGCCTGAAAGTTTAACAGATATCACCGAATTCATTTTATAAACACATAACACGTGTGTGGTTGATAATGTCTTTTTAAGTAGGGCCCAACTGTTGGCCGATAGACCTAGAATAATGAATGCTCCCTTTTGACAAGTTAATGATTGTAGCGCTTCAATTATTTGCTAAGCAACATACTGTGTGGATTATGTTGATAATCATCATTATCATCATCATCATCACCATCATCATCATCATCACCACCACCACCACCGTCATGTTCTTCGTCATCATGAAGCGTTTATTGATATCAAAATTGACAATATAAAACATGTTTGGCAGAGGATAGCCTACAAGGCAACTCATTCATTTAACATGCCAACTGATAATCGCAAGTAAACAAGATTCACAGCAAAATATATTCCTCAGTCAAATCGTGGTCACATAGACAAACATACTTCCTAACTATATAAAATTATGCAGAGAGCTAAGAGAAAACGACAAATATCACATGTTCATCACATGACCTGAATCACAGCCGACTGTGCATAAGCAGTTGGAATGTTACTCAAAGATTTCACAAATAACATTTGGCAATTCAAAGATTATGTCTGTAGACTTAAAACGAAAATGCACATTATCCTAAGCCTACAGACATCCATTGGCTCTGGCAGCTTGCGGCATGACGGTTTGCAATGTGCAGGGAAATGTGCCTACGATTCCTCGCTCAGTCGATGGACATATGGCGTGCTAACAAATGCATTACTTACTTACTTACTTAAACAATGAAGTGTGGAGTAGACGGATGGCGATTACGTGTATGAAATAGCGTAAAACGGATAGCGATCGGAAAATCAAACAAGTGGGGAGGTGCTATGGAAACCAAAAGATAGTTAACCAACAGACTTAAAGAAGGAAGAATTTGCAGTCATATAAACATAAGCAGATGTATGAACTTATTCAGCGACGATTTGTTTAAAACTTGATAACTAAAGACGAAACGCTTAGAAGAATCGACATTCGTAGCTTGTATAGTAAGGGATACTTTGTTAAAAAGGTCAACCGCCTGGTGACGCTACAGTCGACGAGTTAGGTCGTGCTATTTAAGGAGACCCAATGAACGTGGCTGTATCATCTGATCTAGATTTTTAGCATACCTTCCGCTAGGTGGCGTGAATTTAGAAATGGGGAATTAGTAATTTTTTAGTCATTAACATATTGGTTAGTCATTAATATATTGGTAACGATATCCTTTGGAAAGTTAAAGCTTAATTAGTCGTACCTTTGTCTTTTTGAGTGCTGTAGGTTTGTTTCTCCCTATCACAGGTTTTCATGGTTCCTCCTAGATTTGTTTTTTTAAATTTCTTCCTAATTTATTAGATTTATTAGATTTATTTTCTACCTCTTTGGTCTCCCACGCATTTTATGACCCATTTTAAGTAGGTAACCTTCGCCCAAACTAGATTGTAGGCGCCACGCAAAGTCCTGTGCCCACAAAATAATCAAATAGAGACAAAGCGGGGTTACCCTCCTTCCTTGGAGACAGTCTTGGGCCCATACGACTCGAAAGTCCCTCCGAATGAACTGTCTACCTCTTTGCTGTCTACGGGACTCAGGCGAATAGGATCTGGAATTCACATAGACGCAGCTGGAATACGGAAACGGGGTCGACGACCTGCATGATTATATAGCGCCCGACTATGTTGTGTCTACATAGCAACTCTTGTGCCACCTTGGTTTGGATTCCCATTGAGAAGAGGCAGAGAGCGTTAGTCGGAGGCGGACGCCTCAGTCCCAGGGTTTCAGTCTCGTTACCAATGCGGATCTGAAACGGCGCACTGGAACCTGGTCAAGAACAATTGTATTAAACGAAATTGAATGTGAATGTACTATTATTAGAGATTTCTTAATTAATTAAGTGAATCTAAAACATAGCATATTCGACACCAAAACAAACCCCCACCAGAATTACGACAATTATATAATCGATCATACGAACTCACCAGCACTTCACCTCTCGCAATTTCTGCGCAGGTCTTTCACTCAAACCTGAAAGCAATCCTCTTCCAAAGGCCCTATCCTGATTCCTTTTCTTCCCCTTATCTGTCCTGTAGATCCAATTCCAAACACCACCCACCGTAGCCATCTGACCGCCTGCCTGCCTGACACTTGACCTGGAATCGAACCCTTCCTGTCTATCGATTTTGTTTCGACTGAGCGCCTGTGAATATGCTGGTTGCCGCGACTTAGCTTTCGTTAGGCGCTGAAGAAATATCGAACCTACGATTATTATAACGATGTATGCGTGTACAGTATGTCTGCGCGTGTACCTGTAAGATTGAATCCGAGGATGTCGTGTGGCTTTCCGAGGTCGACCGTCCACCATCCCTCGCTATCAAATCCAGTCTCAGCGCAGCTCAAGGGATCTCCATCCATCGCCAGATCAGACGTTTTGCTGTTGTAGACAGACTTCTGTCGAGTCAGGTAACCCTCTGAAAAACGCACCCAAATGTTCATCAATAGCATGCAGGTGATCTAATCTTAATCGCAATCGTAAATTCTAATGCGCTACTCAAAAGCTAAGCGCAGGACACCAGCTTATTCACGAGCGCTGCGTCAAGTCAGTGGGGTTATCCAAAGATGCCTTGTCAGGAACCAAGTCCGGTTGCCAGAAGACCAGATAGAAAAGGGGAGGAGCTGCTAGGGTGGGTTGTGTTTGAGAGAGATAGGAAGACAGCGGATTCGATGGATCAGCAGGAGATCTTTAAAAAGTGAGACTTCAGTTTCTATGAATAGTTTACAATGAATTCTAACGTATTTTTAGCAAAGTTCTTCCAGTACATTCGATGTATCCTAATATCCAGGACCCTTACCTTGTTAAAACGGTCAACCACCTAGTGGCGCCACAATCGACGATTAAGGTCGTGCTATTTAAAGAGACCGAATGAATGAACGTGGCTGTACCATCTGATCTAGATTTGTGTCATACCTTCCGCTAGGTGGCGTGGCTCTTTTGCTTTGTTGACTATCACACCCTCCAGCTAGGCCAACACAAGGAAGGTAAGGAGTGGCATATGCTATTGTACTCCAGGATCTTGGCTGCGAAAGGTAATGGGAGATCTTGTGGGACTGACACAAGAGGTGGTATGGACGTCGTTACATGCTGGCGACATCTAATGTCAGTTTTACAACGCTCACGAGTTTTCCTTTATTAATGAAACTGTCGTTGATCTTCCTATGAAGCAGTTGTTAGAACTGACTGTAGATGTCGCCAACATGTAAAGACGTCCAAACCGCTGAGACCATACCATTCCCAGACAGTAATGTTCGTTGGGCCCACATTAGTTCTTAGGCGGCCCACTGGTTGCCATAGTGACATACTCTTGGCCCGTCTTGGGTCCAACGAATTTGTCAGTCTGAGTTTTTGTCACTTCCAGAGTCCACCGAAATGCGCTATAAAATGTTCAATTGTGTCACATGTGTTCCACTATCAAGCGGAATGCGAGATGAGCCAAACAATGCATTTTTCGGTTAAAGTTGGACGCTTTGATGTCAATCGAGCAGTCGGAAGTTGATTTTGCTTTCATCGATGGAAGATCCAGTTCACACGTCTTCTGTGTGGGGCCTAAACTTATAAGCGTAGTAGAAATCGAAGTTCCCTAACTCAGTGCCTGCTTTACTAAGCGTCACAATATCGATATTATATTGCGCCCTGTAAATACGTAAGACATACCCACGTTAAATGTAAATATAGATATAGGTCTACACGGTTTTCTACAGCGACGGTATGGCCTCGACCTTTTTCATTTTTCAATGTTGAGACTGATTGGTTAAGTGCTTTTTTGAATAGGCTGAGTGACGTGTGTCATTGTTTCAACTGGATGGGAAAGATCGAACGATACAAAGCAAAGCATCCGAAACAAAGTGTTGTCCACATCAACGGCTTTTAATAGCTTTTTACGCCCGAGTGCCTTCGATCAAAATAGCCGCTCTTGTATACTCGGGTCTTCTGGCTACTTGGTCTCTGTAGATCACTCACTGGGATACACGGACGCAAGTTGGTGGGCTATAAGTAGCCGTCCTGTCGTTGGATCGATGTGGTTGTTTTTGCCCCTCCATCGAATGGTCCTTCGATCTTGGGACCTCGAGTCTCATGAAGATTTTCTGTAGAAGTGTTTAGGCCTAGATAAGACTGTTAACTTTTTTACCATTGATATTCTCACTGGACATGTTCCACTAGATATTCTCTCTGGACACTTTTCCGCAGATATTCTCACTGGACATGTTCCACTAGATATTCTCTCTGGACACTTTTCCGCAGATATTCTTACTGGACATGTTCCACTAGATATTCTCTCTGGATACTTTTCCGCAGATATTCTTACTGGACATTTTCCATTAGCCCTGGACATTATGATGCATCGAATGTACTGGAAGAACTTTGCTAAAAATACGTTAGAATTCATTGAAAACTATTCATCCAAACTGAAGTCTCACTTTTTTCAAGAAATCTTCTGCTGATCCATCGAATCCGCTGCCTTCCTATCTGTCTCAAACACAACCCTCTGTAGCATCTCCTCTTCCCTTCTCTGTCTGGTCTTCTGGCAATCGGACTTGGTTCCTGACAAGGCATCTTTGGATAACCCCACTGACTTGACGCAGCGCTCGTGAATAAACTGGTGCACTGCGCTTAGCTGGACATTTTCCATTAGACATTCTCTCTGGAATCTGTCCGCAGATATTCTTACTGGATATTTAACACTAGACATTCTTCCTGAACATTTTCCACTATACACTTTCACTGGACATTTTCACCAGATATTTCTCCGAACATTTGCCCTGAGCATTGCTCCGGACATTTGCCTGAACATTTCTCTGGACATTTCCCTGGTTTGATATGGTTAAAAGCGTCGGAGTCTTACTATTCAACAGAAGAGCTGCGAGAGCTGTAAATTGCGGACAGCAAAGAAAGATCATCAAAAATGTTGACGACGACAAATCTCTTCGGTCGTCAAAAAGTCCTGAAGTCCTGATGACTGGGGATGGTCGTAAAATATTTTCAATGGAAGAAAGTACATCCTTTTCTTTGAATGATCCGCCTTCAAAATCTGGGTCCTCCCTACCCCTCTCACTCAGGGAACATTGCCGACTCTCATGTAAGGGTCGAACTTCTTACGGTCAATCGAGTTTTACCACGCCGGTCTGTCTGTCTGTCTTTCTGTCTGTCTGTGCCAGTCACTTTCACTTTCTCATCGGATTGATCTTCTGGCAATTGACCTAATCTTCAGGTTGATGCGCCATCGGTTAGGAGCTATGTGCATTTGACTCCGGCGCCCCAGGATTTAGTATTATAGTTAATAATCTGTTTTGAGTGTCCTACACAGTTATCTCTTTTTCGCATCACTTCATCATCTCTCTTACCTGCTGACGTTGACAGCGCAAAAACAAGCAGTAGAATCGCCTGGAAAACTGCGAAAACCGTCGACATTTTGATGAGCTTCCAGTGCCGACGTCACGCTCTTTGTCAGGAGCCGAGTTATGGCGCGATGCCCCGTGAAGACTGGAGTGGTTCTCGCCGTCACGACGCTTCCGGGCTCTTGCACTCACATATATTGGCCAGCGGCGCTCATCTCTGCTGACGTACGCGGACAAGCTAGTGACGAACAAGAAAGAGAGACGGCCGGGCAGAGACAGATACTGTAGAGAGAGAGAGAGACAGAGAGAGAGAGACAGACAGACAGACAGACAGAGAGACAGACAGAATGAGTGAGAGAGAGAGAGAGTGAGAGAGAGAGAAAGAGAGAGTGAAAGAAAGAGAGAATGAGAAAGACAGAGTGAGAGATAGAGTGAGTGAGTGAGAGTGACAGAAAAAGAGAGTGAGAGAAAGAGAGAAAGAGAGTGAGAGAGAGAGAGAGTGGGTGAGTGAGTGAGTGAGTGGGAAAGAGAGAGTTAGAGAAAGAGAGAGTGAGAGAAAAAAGAGAGTGAGAGAAAAAAAGAACGAGACAGAGAATGAGAGAGAGCGAGAGGCAGAGAAAGAGACAGAGAGAGAGAGACAGAGAGAGAGAGACAGAGACAGAGACAGAGACAGACAGAGACAGAGAGAGGGAGCGGAGACGACTACTCCAGGGGAATCTAGTGATCGCTATCCTCTCAGCGGATATCGATCTGGACAGAGCCTATAATGCTGGTTTTGTTTTTTCATCTAGCCTAACTTAAGCTTCCTATCGACCCGATACGCACCGAGGGGGAGCACCTGCCGTTACGCGCCACTGCCCGGCGCTAACAGTCCACAACAATAGAAGCATATGCTGGATTGCTCTCGCTTCGCAACCACCGCAGAAGTAGAAGCTTCGGACGATGATCCACGGCTGATATCAGACTCTCCTGCTGGTGGCTGATTGAGTAGACGGGAGACAAGTAGGAGCAGAAATGGAAGAAGGAATAAAGGGAAGGCAAGGAAGGAAAGGAATTAAGTAAAGGAGGAAAGGAAGGAGGGAGAGAAGGAAGGAGCAGAAAAGAAAGGAAGAAAAGTAGAGAAGGACGGAAGGAGAAGAAAATGTTGTTAAACGGGCTTCTATATTTGACGTTGGTGCTCAAGCAATTTCTTCCTTCTTCCTTGTCTACTTCTTCCTTCTCTTTCCTACCCTCCCTTCATTCTCCTCTCCTCCTCCTCCTCCTCCTCCTCCTTTTCCTTCTCCTCCTACTGATCTCCGGTGGCGCATTTAGCTATAGGCGCGAGGGGCGGTTCGCCCCCGGCGCCTCTTGCTTATTTGCCGTCGCCCCTCAGACCAGAGCCGGTCATGTTGGACTGCCAGATTGTGGCGCCCCTCTGGAAATGCCCAGACCCCTCCCAGGCAAGCAATCCTGGATCCGCCACTGCTTCTCCCGCTCCTGCTCGACCCCTTCCTTCCATCCCTCCCTCAATCCTTCCTTTCTTCCTTCCTTCCTTCCTTCCTTCCTTCCTTCCTTCCTTCCTTCCTTCCTTCCTTCATTCCCTCTCTTCTCTTCCTTCCATTCCCACTTCGGCCACTATAACTACCACTACTTCCGCTCCATTACTAATATTCTCATTGTTATCTCTGTATGTATCTACGACAAAGCATCGATCGATGATGCCAACTGCCGAACAGCCATAAAGTAATACGGCCCTGCCAGTTTTAATTGTCCATTGTTAACTTCTGACTTCCCTGCCACCAACCCACACCACACCAACGCACGCGCACACATCTCCAACCCATTGACAGGTTTAAAAATTCTGTCGTTTTGTACTCCGTCTGCGTCTGCATATAGAGTAGCACTTCCCCCGATTACACTAGACTATAACCCACCCACCCCCCCTAAGCCCGGTACCTTTTCGCTCCCTTTGCCCTCACATTTAAAATTCTGGTGGCGCTCTGCTCATGCGTAGACGATAGGATATTATGCGTTGGGCCGTAAACAGGTATTTCGCTCCCACAAAGACATACACTACATGAATACCCTCAATTGATTGAATCAACCAGGACGACATACAGTGCTCAGCCAAATCCCTCCCCATAATTTCGCCTGCCCTCCCTCCTCTCCTCTCATCTCCCCTCTACTCCCCACACCTTCCCTCATCGACCCCTCTTCTGTATTCCCTTCCTTTGTTACCTTCCCTTCTGCCCCCTTATCTTCTCTTCCTTTCCCTTCCGCCCTCTTATCTTCCTTCCCTTCTCTTCCCTTCCATTCTCTCTCTTCTTTTCTCCTCTCTAATCCTCTCCCTCCTCTGCTTTATTCTTGTCGTATCCTATCCTCTCCCCGTCTCTCCTTTTCGTCTCCTCTTCTGTCCTGGAGCGGCGGGAGAGACGTGAGGAGGAATTGGGATACAATTTGAGGAAGAGGTTTTCCGTTTTGAGTGAAAGACCTGTGCAGAGATTGCAAGAGGTGCAGTGTTATGTTCAAAGTTCAATCCGATTAGAATTAAACTTCAACAGTATTCGACTAGTCTAGTACAACATTCACATAATCTGGTTTCAGCTTTCAACGACACTGCACTCGATGGAGACTTCATTTTCTCGGCCTCTGCATATGAGGGCGGATCCCGAGTCCTGTCCCTCACTGCCGACAGCATATGATCAAGCGGAATAGAAATTTTGGAATGCTCTTCCGTCCCGGCGACCATTTGAACACCAAACCTATGGACTGATTGATATTCAAGCACTCCAGCCACTAGACCACACACCACAAGTTGCTAGAAATTTATCAGCATCGATGAAACTGATTTGATCGCAGGCGTTTCACGGGCCTCCACTGATTCTGTCCAACCGACTGCTTTTTGTTTAAAAGCCACCAGCGATTTATCAGAGATCAATAATGGCACTATAGATGTTTCCAGATTGGATTTGATTAGATCTTGTATATTGAAAGATAACTGTCAATTGAAACCGAGTTTACAGAGTAATTATAATTACGATTAATCGTAATCATAAACTCCGTTAACTGGATTAGATTAGATAAGATCTTGTAAACTGAAAGATAACTGTTAATTGAAACCGAGTTTACAGAGTAATTGTAATTACGATTAATCGTAATCATAAACTCCGTTAACTGGATTAGATTAGATTAGATCTTGTCTGAAGAAAGATAACAGTCGATTGAAAGATAACAGTCGATTGAAAGATAACAGCTGATTGAAACCGATTTTACAGAGAGACCATAAACCAGCCTTATAAGGTCAGTGTCTAAACTAAACTCCCTCACACGTTGCTTATCTAGAGGCCTTGGAACCGAGAGTCGAAAGCTCCACTCGTGACGTTCTTCTCTTTGAGCCTTGCTCGCAGCAGAATATGTTGCAGGACTCCCGTTCGAATATCCATCTGCACACACTCCTGCTTCAGCTTCCCCATCGCCTGTCGGATCTTTGCCAACGGAGCTACAAAAATAAAGTAAATGTAAACTAAATTTCAGGACTAAAATTTGTTTGAGCAAGTAAGTCAGCGAGTGAGTCAGTGAGTGAGTCAGTGAGCGAGTCAGTGAGTATAAACGTATACATTTTCTGTAGCAACCGTATGGCCTCGACCCTGCTCATTTTTCAGGGAATTAATTGGGTGAGATCCTTCACCACTGCTGCTTGTTTGAATGGGTGCCACGCCATTTAAGGTCCCCGTGTATAGACTGTGCTAGCTAGTAGACATGATACACATACAGGAACCAGTATAAAAACATATACACATTGGATCCAGTATATAAAAGATACATGCTGGAACCAGTACATAGGAACCTCTTTAAAAGTATCGAGAGTAGAACCAGTATAAAAGATGTATAAACTGAAACCAGTAAAAAGAAAAATAGCCAGTACAAATATATTGACACTGGAACCAGTACAAAATTTATAGAAATTCGATCCAGTATGACATTGGAACCATGGAATTTTATTAAACTTCTGCAGTGTCGGTAAAACTGAAATGGGCAGATTATTCAGGAAGAAAAATTTACTGCATTCAACAAAAAATTCAGGAAATATAAAACTTTCTCTGTTTTTCGAGCACATAAACCCGGTGTAAAAAACCCAGGAAGATCGGTGACATCTGTGTAGTAATAACTTTGCATGAAAATGAAACCCTGCCATAATCAACAAGACATGATTACCTCCATCTGTCATGCTGGAACCTCGCTCTTCCATTTCCTGCTTGGTATGATCCAGTTCATCCGACACCTTGAAACACAAGACAGAATAATTGTAACTGTACTTAAAATCTCAATTTTATATAGCGCCTCTTCGAGAGACACTCATCACAGATGCTCCCAATCTGATAACACAAAACCACGACTGAGAAAATGGTTTTTAAGTACTTGTAGAAAAGAGGCAAAGAAAGATCAAGGAGTTCATCTAACATCAAAGACAGGAAATGTTAGAAAAAGGCATAAGAAAACAGACTGAAGTAATCGTAATTGTAAACTCGAGATTTCGACACTGCTCAACAAAAGCTAAGTGGCAGGAACCAGCTTATTCAGAGGCACTCAGTCAAAACAAAATTGGGAGTCAGGAAGGGTTCGGTTCCAGGTCAAGATCCAAGAGTCAGGCAGAAACTGTACAGACTACAGAGATTTCACAGCATCATCCAACTGGTTCTGTGAAAATCAGTTGAAGTTGAACTGCAAAACTATAAAAAAATTAATTTTTATTTAATATACTTCATTTGTTACATGCAGGCAGTATATATTAATTCAGAGCAACCAGATCTGAGGCAGTCATACATAAAAACTTCATTACACATAGTTCACTCAGCAATCATTAGATTGCAAAGCGATCATTTTCCTGCGTCACAAATTGCCACCAATCAAAACCATCGAAAAGGAACAATGCCAACCTCAGCCAGTTTTCTTGTGAGCTCTGTAACTCCCCCACTGGCTTGTCGGTATCGCTCCTTGATTTCAGCCAGCTCATCCTGGTGGGCACGGTAGTCCTGGAGATGACGTTCCAGCTGGTTGTTGACGTACGTCTCGCGGCTTGCGATCTTCTCCAGCGTCCGACTGATCTCGTCCTGGAGTTTGTTCAGCTGCGGAAGCATCTCGCCAAGAGATGCATTGATTGCGTTCGTGTGCTGGTGCATCTGGTCCAGGTGGTTACGCCAGTCCTACCACCATCATCATCATCATCATCAATCAAAAGTCATTGGCATCAACATCATTAGCAGCAGCAGCAGCAGCATCACCATCATCATCATCACCATCATCATCTTCATCATCACCACCACCATCATCATCTTCAACATCATCATCATCAACAACAACAACAAGTATCACCATCATTGTCATCATATTTATAAAGTAAAACAATACCGAGTCACTACTGTCATCAGATGCAATCTCAACTAGAACAAGTTCAGATAAATTAAGCATATGTCAAAGTGCTTAGGTGTGTCAGGTTGCTGGTTTGCATCCCATTTGTGGCTTATTTCAGAGATTTGAATCTCGAGCTAGGACGGTCCATACCCAGGGAACCTTAAATGATGTGGCATCCATTCAAACGGGCAACAATGGTGAAGGATCTCAAGCGATTAACTCACTGTAAAATGAGCAGGGTTGAGGCCCTACAGTCACTATAGAAAAAAGCACATTTACAATTATCTGTGTTCAGCTTCCAAACGAACAGCTATGTTCTGCCTGCTTTTTGGATCCCCATACGGTATGCATATGAAGGCTGAGATATTCAGCTGAGATATTCGTGATCCACTGTTCAGTGTCAAAGTGACACCTGAATACTTGTTGGTAACCATGTCTGGTACGAAACTCCTTTGTGATGCAAATGTAAATCTCAAAAAATTCTCAGCAACCACACATAGGCTGTGCCATGGTGACCAGCTTATTCATCGGCGCTTTAACAAATCAAGTCCATAAAAACACCGTGCTCACGTGCTTTGGCCGCCCGAACAGCCATTCTCTCTGAGCCCAGATAGATGGCCTCCAGCTGCCATGAGAGGTACAATTCAGCTATCTATTAATTCAGGACATTTATATAGCGCCCATTCAAGATATCCAATATGAGTCAGTTTAGGGCCAAATGAACAAGGCTGTCTGGCTGTAGTCTTTAATTAATTAATTAGTCTTTAATTAATCTTTAATTGTAAGCTCAAGGCTTTTACAGCACCCAACCAAAGCTAAGTCACAAGAACCAGCATATTCACAGGCGCTCAGTCAAAACAAAATTGATAGGTAGAAAGGGTTTTGTTCCAGGTCAAGATCCAAGAGTCAGGCAGGCAGACAGTCAGACAGCTACAGTGGCTGGTGTTTGGAACTGAACCAGAAAGTGAGATAATGGGAAGAGGAAGAATTAAAGCCTGCAACATCCTGAAGGGTTATTTTACTTCGATCATGGATTTAAATGATCTGAGAAGCCGATCAATTCAAGGCTGCATACCTTGTTGTCTGCTCGGATGGTGAGTTTGAGTTGTGGAAGAACCCTTTCCACTTCCAGCTTCCACTCGGCAGAGTCTGTGTTGGACTCCATGATGACCTCTGGTTTGCTACTTGTGCCCTGGTCCTGTTTACCACTACCTTTTCTTTGAAGATCGTCAACCATGAGGACGTGATCTTCTTCTTCAATTTCATCATCTTCCTAGAATGGTTCAAGGTCAGGTCAAGGTCAAAGGGTTGAGATGAAGCACGAGCATATACAAAATATTCAGCTATTTCATCAGCATTCTAAGTTCTTAGATCGGACTACAGAAACATAACAGTAAAAATGTTTAGTACAAGAGTTGTAACCTGTGGAACAGTTTGGATCATAGTACTATCTCAATGGACTCCATCATAACTTTAAGAGGAAGATAGGAACGACTGGCTCTTGAGCTTTCCTGGTAGTTTGCAGTGGTTCTACCTCAGACCAATGAAAAGTCTTTTGAACCAATTAAAACCTTTATGTTATGTGATGTTATGCTATGTTATGCGATGTTATGCTATGTTATGCGATGTTATGTTATGTGATTGTTATGTTATACTATGCTATGTTATGCTATGCTACGTTCTGCTATTCTATGTTATGCTATGCTATGTTATGTTCTGCTGTTATGTTCTGCTATTCTATGTTATGCTATGCTATGTTATGTTCTGCTAGGCTATGTTATGCTATGCAATGTCATGCTATGCTATGTTATGTTATGCTATGTTATTTTAGATCGCTCAAACTAGATCATTCTTTCAAAAACAGTTCTTCCCTCTGTAAACCTCCAGGTAATAGTAATAAAGTGTGTATGTATTGTTTGAACCTGGAAAAGGTCCTCTTCCACTTTATTCAGATTCATCTCCGAGTCGTCTTCCATAACGTTCTCCTCGTCTGCCTCCTCCTCTGGATAAACTGGACTAAACATGAAAAAGAAAACAAGAAGCAAAATAAACATTCATTTTTGTCTTTTTTGTTACACATCAGCGCTTCCTGTGCAGGTCGGCACGTTGGGCAATGCAGCTTCTCCACTCACCTTTGTTAATTCTTACAAAATGAATCTGTTGCATTGTTTCTGTCGCTAAAGTTGTTTCAGATAGGAAAGATAAGTCGCTTAAGCGATTTCTGAGAGACAGCCGTGGGTAGAAAGTGTTAGCGACTTCATATTTCTCGGCAAATGAGGGCAGTTGGCCAGAGTTCATCTTCACCACTTGATCTCCCCCCTGACAGTGTACGGTCGGTGTACTCATTTTATAGCCGAGTCCACTGGGTAGTACAAATGGAGCAGAAATTTCTAACGTCTTTCTGCCCTGATGTGGATTTGAACACCGGACCTCTCAGTCGACAGTCCACCATTCTAACCACTAGGCTATCATGGACCCTCTTGCATCTGTACAGATTTTTGAGTGATCAGGTAATATCGCATTGGTATGTTACAACCCACCCTAGCAGCTCCTCTTCCCTTTCTCTCTCTGGTCTTCTGGCAACTGGACTTGGTTCTTGACATGGCATCTTTGGACAACCCCACTGACTTGACCCAGCGCTCATGAATAAGCTGATGACCTGCGCTTAGCTTTAAATAAATTTCGAATTTATGATTACAGTAATGAGTATCATGAGTCGTCATCACCTCAGAAGTTTTTTTAAGCTACTGGGCTTTGAGAGGCATGTAAAAGGTGCTATCAATTGCTGCTGGGTTTTGCCAGACTCCTCTGGGTTTTGCCAGAACTCCTAAGGCTCGAAGTCACAGTGGAAAAAGCGACTTGAAAACAAACCTCTTCCACGAGAAGTTCTTTGCTTTGAGAGCGTCATCTGCAAGTCGATCAAGAACCCAAAGACAACAATCACCAAATCCAGTTTTCAGCCGATGTGGAGCAAAGTCCGGTTTGTGGCCCTGAAAAATTAATATCCACACAAGTATTAGAGTTGCAGGTTGGTTACTTGAAAATGCGGAGAAGGGGGAAGAAGGGTCCAAAGTAGGTCATTAAATGCGGATGACCTTCATGGATGACCACAGTGCAACAGATTTGCACTCCAACCATTACAGTAGAGTTTAGTACAAGTATAACTGATAGATGACCATCAAAACTTGACTATCAAAAATTTTATCAAATCTTTAAGAACCGCAGAAAGGACATATTTCCAAGTCCAGCTACTCACCAGCTGTTTCAGTTCGTCCAGGATGAGTGAAATTGTAGCATTTGGATCATCATTCTGAAATTCCAAAACATACAAAAGTCTCCCACAACTACTAACTTTGCATTCATTTGACACCCAGAAAACAAAGTCCAGAGAAATCACATACTCAGTATCCAAAGGAATCCACATATCTACGCTGGACCATTGTAATTGTAAACCGTAGTCGTAAACTTGAGATTTCTAAAGCACCCAACAAAAGCTAAGTCATGGGAACCAGCTTATCCACAGGTGCTCAGTCAAAACAAAATCGATAATCAGGAAGGGTTCGATTCCAGGACAAGAATCAAGTCAGGCAGTACACAGCAAGAGTACACAGCCCCATAAATTTTGAAGAGACAGATCACTAGGAGCACAAGTTATTACAACATTCACTTGCACCCAATTAACAGGCTTCCTAATCTCTAATAGTCTAAGAGTAACATTAACTACCAGTATTCTCATTTATATCACACTACCAAACAGAACAGAACAGAAATCTTGGCTTTACAGTTACAATTACAATTACTTACCGGTAGACCTTTTCAGGACAGTGGTGTGTGAGGGTGTTAGCAACTTCCTTTTCCTGGCCTCGGCATGAGAAGGTGGGAGGCCCTAAAGTAGTTTACATTAAATAAACAACATCTTTTCTATTGGACTACCTCTTGTGGCTGTTCCACGTGTTTTCCTGACATCTGAAGAAGCCAAGCAGCAACTGACGAGAAGGCAAAGAACTGCTCACCAGGATTTATTTTAATGGCAAAATAATGTCTACAAAACAGACATAAGAAAATTTCACAAAATATCGTATAACTTTCTAAACTATCATCATCACAATTACCATCACCAACACCATCATCATCACCACAACCACTGCCACTATCATCACTACCACCACCATCGCCACCATCATCACTACCATTATTATGACAAAAATTTATAAGGTGCACAGTATCACAGCAATATGAATCTAAGACATCGGTCGTCAGTCATCGGGTAACAGTGCAGTGACAAATATTCTAGGAATACTATTTCAGAGCCCAATGTAAGCATTTAGAACATAATAATTAACTACAGATCAACAAAACTTGCAGCACAGTTTCCTCACCTTGAAAACGGTTTGTTTCCAAGCTGTTTACAGAAGCTCTCTTCATAATGCAGCAGCTTCAGTTTATCGAGCAACTCTTCCATGACAACAAACGGCTGATATTTGGCACCAGGGCTTACAGCCTCACCACCTGCTGCAGCAGCCTTGCCGCTGTCTTCATCGTCCGACATGATGATTTCTTATCTACTCAAGAAATCTTTGCTTGTTTCTAGGTACCACAGATATATAAGTATTGATTTTTCATTTTTCATTATGAGTTTGAACAAATAAAGGCGAAGTAAATCAAATGTTTTAAAACAGAATGAAATTTGGGGTCAATTGCAAACCTATGTTAACGCCATTGTCATCACTTTGTTTTACATCGTTTTGCCTACGGCTGGAAGTTAAATTCTGTCCGAGCTGATAAGACTGCGCAATTTTGCTTAAAGATTTGACAATTTATTACTCTAACCCGCATCACTATAATAAAAATGCCTTATTTCTGAAAGAAACCTGCAAGACAACTACACTTTACACACCAAATGAGAGTGCGATAACACAGTAGTAAATCAAAAAATTATCTAAAACTTAATTCTGATTATTTTATATGAATAAAAGTATTTGCAAACCTGGCTATTAGAAGAGCTAAGCAATGTTACAAAAAGAGGTAGATGATAAATGCTGGCGATAGCAGAGAATTGTTTTAAGTTTCTTTGTAAATTTTACATCAACAGCTCCTTCTCAAAGAATCCCACGAAACTATTTCACCGGAAGTTGTAATGATAAGCTGATTTTTGTCAATAATTATACAATTGCTCACAAATTACGAGTATATGAATATGGTACTATAACTTATTGAACGTTTTAAAATTTCTGTAAATTACTCAAGCGTTTAATTTCGACTTTTGTCGGCCTGTTTAGTCGTAAATAAATTTACCATTTGGTTGTCATGGCAGCCAGACCACATAGACTTATATCGACATCTAGAAGCTAGTGTCAACGCAACTTTGAGAAATTAAGGCGCAAAATAAATCTTCAGCGTTTTACACGGACACATTATTTAGGGTCGAATCAAATTTCTCTTTAGGACCACGATCATATGCGTACACAAACTTTTTTCAAGCGAACTGAGTTATAATTTATTTAATGTAATGTAAATTTTCGCAATTTCTCAGGGGCATACAAACGCTATGTCAGACAGAGTGCAGTCTAAATATCGGAGCTCTATCAAATCAAGTCCACTAGAGCCTGGTTGTTTGGTCAGTTTCTGTGCCAGGTCAGAATCCGATGGTTAATCCTAGGAGACAGCATGGTGCTACGGTAGAAATGACTTCTGACTGGAGTTTGCGACTACAAGTAGGCTTAGAGCAAGAGCAAAACCACGGTTAAACACATTTGTATAACGACCATATGGCTAGATATTGTTCAGTTTTCAATGAATTAATCTGGCGAGATCTTTTACCACTACTGCCCGTTTGACTGGATGTCTGACTTTTAATCAGGTTCCAGGTCACACCGCTGTGTCAAAAGCAGCATGATAGTGGAAATTCTTGTTGAAAGAGGCAATAGGTAAAAATATAGATCTTTTGCCACGAACAATATGAAAATATTCTGATATTTTGACTTATGAGGTGCCGTTCCTTGGTGTAAAACCAATTCTCTGTCCCGCTGCCTTTACCTTGCTTGGAAAGAATAGGAACACGATCCATGTGTGCCCGTGTGGTGTGGACGAATTGTGGATGAATGTGTCTGATTTGATCAGAATTTAAGTCCCATCGTTCGTTCTGGGTTTATTTAAACAATTTTTGCACGGGTGGTTTGATTTTCAAATAAAATGAGCAGGTACGCGCAAATCCATTGCTTTTTCTCCAAGGAGTGTTGCCTTAACTCAAATGCATTTCTCGTTTTGGCATGATACCCTTGAAACGGCGGCAAAACGCTTCGAAGTTCTAAATCTGTATATAAATATAAACCTTGCGATCCCTGCAACGTCCAGTAAAAGCGGTCAGGCTTATTTAAAAGCAAATATTCAAGACAAAATTATTCTTAAAGACTGGACCGAAAGGTCGTGTTGGTGTCGGTGACGGTGAATTGCTTACTCTGTGTTGCCTAAAGGGATGTAGTTCCAGCTTTTATGAGCACAGTGGAGGTTTTACTAATTTTGCAGTATTAAAGGAAATTATGAATTCTAACATCGAGCTGGAATCAACTGAGCACTTGAAGTAAAAAGTTTTTAGAGGGGAGTCAAAAATTCAAATAATTCACAAATCCAATCCAACAGTTATCAAATCCACGCAAACAACTGCTACCCAATTACTACAAAAATATAATGATTCTTGGTTTTGCGCTTATTAACAATATTTGCACTTATTTGCATGGACAGGTCCATGGATGGCGATGGGCGAACAATAGAAGTCTGTCGTGAATTCTTACATGATCGCTGCAAGCGTTCAGTTGATGAATGCAGATATGCACATCCACCTTCACACGTTGAAATTTTCAACGGCAGGGTCACCTGCTGCGTCGACTCGCTCAGGGTAAATTGATTCTTCCTGACTAACGTGGTCAGATTTAACCCCTGTACTTGAATGTCTGCATTAACGTCCTCTTCAGCAAAAGATTTTTTTCAAATTGGGGCTTTTAGTTTGCAGAACATTGAACTTCGGGCAACCATAATACTTAAAATCTGTCATTATTTCCCAGACTTGTCATTATTCTACAAGGTCATCTGGTTGTCTTTCTCTCTGTATCTGTTCATTCTGCTCAATCGCTTCTGTCATTTTGTTTTTCAACTTAAGACTTACTTTTATCAAACTGCTTATCCACTGTAGGCTGCCTCTCTGGCTTGTGGTCTGACCTTCTGGACAATAACCAAATTATGGCTTGGTTTTGGTGTGCCAGCGGTTGATGCTTTGTGCATTGGACACTGGCGCAGTAGAAAAAATTAATAACTATCCGCATTATAGTAGAATTTCTGCTTGGATTTGTAATATATACAAATAATGGCTTCAAAAATTGAGACTACCGTACTCAGTCTCACTGAATTGATTCTGCATATTGCTCTTTTGAGAGTCAATAAAGGTAGCTGTGATAAATGTCTTCATACGTAATGCATAGAAGATTGCGTTCGGCTTCAAAAGGGGACCTTGAAGCGAGGAGAGTTAACCTACAGTTTGGTAAAAGAATGTTTGAAGTAGCTGGTCCAGCTGAGTGGAACTCTTTACCTGAATCTATTCGAAGGTGCTCTTCAATAGATACTTTTAAATTAAAACTTAAGACTCATTTATTCTCTCAGTACTATAACTAATTATTATGTTGTAACGCGTCCTTTGAGTAAGACATTGTTTTATTAAGGCGCGTTATAAATATAAGTTGTATCGTATTATTGTATTGTATATCTCCTTGGGCCAGTTTAGTATCTCTACTTTCTCCATAACGTTGAAGTTACATGTTACATAACACGTAACTCTCTAATGATTGAGTTTGCTCCGATACTTGCTTGGACTAGTTATGTGAAATTAGTGGCTACAGAAATTTGAAATTAACTCTGTATTTTGGCTCGGATACTGCACCTGCCTCGACAGCAAATACGTATAGAATAATGATAATTAATAATGGATTGATTCCTTGTGCGTTATGATAACAGCATTGTAGAAGCTGTGAGATTAGATTAGATTTGTAATGTGCTAAATAATTAAGAGCGGCCCACTGTATGTGTTGTTATTTAGGACAGGTGCAAACGAGATAACCCACCGTGCAGGTATTTGCACCCGCCACAGCATCTGAAAGAACAGCTGCTGATGGTTGGCCGTGGCGTCCGGACCAGCGGCGGGTATAGTGGAGGCGGTGGATACTTTCCGAGCAGTGTCCCAAGGAGTGGTGGTGGTGGTGGGGTAAGTTCATGTTCTGAGCATGCAGGTAAGTTTGTGTGCTGGGAACACAGTTGCTGGATAAGTTTGAGTTCTGGATACAGACGTTGGGTATGTTTGTGTTCAGGAGACTTGGCCAAGGCTTGGCTTCAAGAGATTGGAATTGTTTTATTGTTCTTATGATGTTCTTATTGCTGCTTTGTTGTTCGATTTGTTTCCTTCTTTCTTTTCTGTCGATTTTGACAGATTTAGTGAATTGGTTTTATGGAATAAGGATTTTTCATGGACCAGGGTTTAAATAGCAAATCAACCATGCAAGTTACCATTTGCTGGGATTCAGGTTCTCCTCAGAGTCAGTCTAGCAGGAAATGCTTAATTTATTCCAGAATTCACTTGGAGCTCATGCCTAGTCTTGTCCATTGCAGCTGAAGTCTTTGCCATACATATTAGCATTGTATGCTTTGGGACTGCAAACTCATGACCTCAAAAGTCAAAGTGTAGAGTTTCTGAGAGGGCTTAGAAGACACTGTTTAACTTTGGTTTGTTACATTAAAGTTTAAGATTTACACTGACTGAATTATACAACTAGTTGTGTCTGTTTTTGCTGTCTTTCTAAACAGGATACCTACAGAGATGACTTTGTTGGCATCAATCCATACTTCGACAGTGCGCCTGGCAAGTCTGAGTTCTTTGGTTCCCCCCCAGGAGGTCGCAAGGGGTCGTGGATGGATTCACAAGAGCGCTCATCAAAGTCTAACACAGTAGAGGTAGGTAGTGATTATGATGCATCCAGTCTGGTTTCTGCTGTTGTGACTTGGTTCATTAGTAGCTTGACATCTCGTCGTTGTCGTTGCTGTTTGTAAGCAGAAAATCCGTTGGTGTCCACTGCACATTTGATCATTTCCTTCCACGCTTCTCCATCCTATGCTACCTGAGCCTACGTATAGCTGTGGATGTTGGTTTGGCAACAGTTCTCTGTACAGGACAGACTCATTAAGTTGTGGATGTTGGGAGCCAAATCCACTGCAACCATGTGTTAATGGACTATGTGTTAATTTTAGATCTTTGAAAGAGAATAAGGCAAATTATGGTGTTAGGATCCCAGCATCATGTTTGACCCTCTTAACAACGGACTTCCTGTGATATTTGCTGTAGATGTCTAATCATATACAGCACCATACTAGTTCCTGTTCTGCATGTTAAAGCGTCTCACGTGTGAAATAGGTAGCAGTAGGAGGCATGGTACACCACTACGTTAAGTTGATTCATGTTCAGAAGGTTTACGTGTAATTGGTTCTGTACTGTAATTGTTATTATAATCGCACATTTATATAATGCTTCTTGAAAAGAAACTCGGAGGCGCTGCCAACCAAACGACACAAGACCATGATTGAACAGAATGGTTTTCAGAAAAAGGGGCATGCTTTTTCTGTGTCTTCAAGCCACTTTCTGCAAGGTCTGATATCACGGTTAGCCTAAGGGACTGCTTCTTTGTCTAATTGTTCGGGTGTTTTTCTTTTGAGGTGTGTCGCGAGTTCTTGCGAGGAAGGTGTAATCGCGATCCGGACGATTGTCGGTATGCACATCCGCCACCACACATTAACATCGGCAGTGACAACGGTGTAACCATCTGCATGGACTTCATTAGAGGTTACTGCAGTCGAGACACGTGTCGCTACTTTCACCCGCCACCACGTCTTCAGGGCCGAATCAGAGGTGGTGGTTCGGTAAGTGACGAAGTTTTATGTATTTACGAAGGTAAACAGACAAAGATACAAAGGTAAAAAGATAAAGGTACAAAGGTAAAAAATAAAGATACAAAGGTAAACAGATAAAGATACAAAGGTAAAAAGATAAAGATGCTGTAGCATGCTTGTTGAAGCACCTCTTTTGATACTTCTCAGGTGCAAACATACTTGTTTGCCTCTGCTAGGTGAAGTGAAATTCTAGAAAGGTAAATGTACACAGTTTCTATAGCGACTGTATGGTCTTGACCCTACTCATTTTTCAGTGAATTAATAGGGTGAGATTCTTCACCACCAAAGCCGTGTTGTTGGTTAGTTCTAGTGACAGGCCAGTAAAGTGGTCAGCTGGATACCAGCTCTTCTACCATTTTATTTCTAAAATATTAATGGAGAATGTGAAATCTTGTAGATTCTAATGAGAAAATTTAAAAGATACATAAGCAGATTTTGTGGGCTGATTCGTTTGAAATGGTCTCGACTGAGGTCTGTTTGAGTCTTTTTATTTGTTGCACTGCGAGAAGTTTTGTACGAAAGTTGTTTTCTAAGGCATATTTGTTTGCTCTTGACTGGATTTCTGTGTTATTTTTTTGTAGTCTGGATCTTTTGGAAGAAAGCGTTCGTTTCCGGTAAAACTTCTCTCTGCACGCGATTGGATTGAATGGCTTATTGATGGAAAGATGGATTGAAATGGCTTATTGATGGATAGATGGATTAAGTGATTTATTGATGGAAAGATGGATTGAAATGGCTTATTGATGGAGAGATGGATTGAGATGGTGGCATCAGTCGACAGTTGCAGTGAGCTGGTGTTGATGTACAGTTGGATTGAGCTGGTGGTATTGACAGAGTTGAGGTGGTATTGATGAGTGGTTGAATTGAGATAGTATTGATGGATGGTTGGAACAAGATGGTGGTATTGATGGATGGCGGTTGTATTGGTGATTACTATGATGGTGGTAGCTGATTGGATAGAGTAGAGCATTCAGCTTGTAACATGGATTCTCCTCTATGTAGGGACCTTGAACAAGTCTTTCACTCACATTTGCTCAACACCATCGATTGTTGCTTAGCCATCATAGGTAGTGGTGCTTAATAAATGCAGAAATAATGATGAGGATGATAACTGCAGTCACTACATGTTCAGTTATATTGCATTCAGGTACAGTTTAAATGTGCAAGACTAATTTTATTAGTTGTGATGGCGACATTTCTGCCTTGAATGGCTCTTGTAGCTGTGATTTGATGTTTTCTATGTTGTTCTGTTTAGGGTGATTACAACAATGGGGACAGTTTCAGTTCCCCAAAACGTCGGGCAGCAGACGACCTCTCTGCCTAAGCATCTTGTTTGTCAAATTAAAAGACTGGTTAAAAGACATTTGATGCTGAACGAAGCCGTTCGTGATTTAAATCTTTGAGTGGACTTTGTCTTAAAATTCAAGAAATCTTTTGCAGATTCAGTCAAAACATGGTCTGTCTTTCTGCCTGTTTTTCTGTCTAGAATGTTGATACATGTGGTTGCTGCTGCTAAGACTTGCTCAAAGTCAGAACTTTTTGGCAGAACAGTAAACCTCAAGTCCATTTCTCTGCTGTTCATCAGTTCAACTGAGTTTCAGCCAGGATTGAACTATTCCTACTAAGAAACATTGATCCATGAGGACAAACAAACCTGATGATTTTGACCCCAAACGTGTGGAGAAATAAGTTGTTCTATTGCATGAACTGATTGCAGTGATTTGAACTTTAATAGAAGAATTTCACTGCACTGAAAGGGGAAGTAGTTTGTGATACAGCTTTTATCAAAATCTTGTCGGCCATCTTTCAGAACCATCGTTGCGTTAAATGTTAAAGATCAGCGAAAGAAAACTAGATGCAACTTTGTATGTATGAAAACTGTATAAGGACATTTTATTAGCGAACTGATTAAGCCGTTGGGAATCTGACATTGGCAATGTTTTGCCACAGGTGTTGTTTTTGCAAAATGTTTAAAGTCGGATTCAGACTAATTTTGTGTTTTTCTTTATGATCAGCAGTTTCTTAACAGCAGAGTCTGGTTGATGTAATTCAAAACAGTTTAGGGCATATGTAAGCTCAAGACTTCTGTCTATATTGATACAGAACTGAACCCTTTGTGCCTCTCGATTTTGTTTTGACTGAGCGCCAGTGAATGAGTTGGTTCCTGCAACTTGGTTTTTGTTTGAGCGCTATAGAAATCTCGATATTACGACTGACACTTGATATAGCACCTTTAAAGCAAGTCACAACTATAGAAATCTCGATATTACGACTGACACTTGATATAGCACCTTTAAAGCAAGTCACAACTATAGAAATCTCGATATTACGATTGACACTTGATATAGCACCTTTAAAACAAGTCACAACTATAGAAATCTCGAGATTATCATTGACACTTTATATAGCACCTTTAAAACAAGTCACAACAGTACTGCCTATGTCAGCAAGTGGACGTTCAATACAATATGATCAAAACAGTACTATTAGACCAATAATTATAACTGACAGGAAGCAACTATAGAAACAAACTTTTAAACTGGCAGAAACAAAGGTACAACTAGTGTTGTCTACTGCTACGCGTGATTGTCAATAATTACCTCATCATAATTGAGTATTTATTGCACGTACGAGGCATTATCTGTCACTGCAGTTGTTTCGATTATAATGTGGAAATGTAGTCCAACTTGCAAAATGACTGCTGATTGCAATTTGTAGAGGAAAAGAGTAACTACCTTCTCCCCATTAGTTCAGACCATCGCTCACCAAAAATACGTTTCCTCTTAAATTTCGCAGCTGCCCATAAGGTTTCCCCAATGGTTCAGACTATAACCACTGAAGTTACATTTCCCCAAACTCCTACCCATAAGTCGTTTCCTCTCCGTTTGGAGATGCATTTGACCCACAGGTCCGCGTTGCACAATTACCCTGTTGTTTAAAACATTATGCCAGGTCACCAAATTGCCTTCACCTGATCAACACCAGTTTCATGTGGTGTACTTCGCAGTAAGCGGCGAACAACGTGACGCCAGGAAAATTGCGCCTATAACCTGTTTCCCGTTGCCTTTGTCGCTAAATGTAAAGGCGCCAAATGAAGCGCATTCACCTTCCCGCGCCTGTGAGTCGTTCTCTTTTTTCGTGCTGATTCGTTATTCACGCTGATCTCAATCAGTCTAGTGCGGTCCGCCTGGCCTACCGTGGGAGTCGTCCACCTGCGAGCTATTACCGCGCTCCGAATGACTCGTTTATAATGGGGTGAGTCAGCCAAGCGTGGACTACCTGTCAACAGCAAACGCACGACAGGATTTTCCCATCACAACCGAGACGTTTGTTCCGTGTGCGCAGCATGCAAAAGTACTCGCTCAGTCAAAGAAAAATCGATAGGCAGGAAGGGTCATATTCGGTTCAGGTCAAGATCCAAGGGCCAGGCAGACAGTCAGACGGCTACGGTGGATAATGTTTAGAATTGGAGCGGCAAGATAAATGTAAGATGTAAATGTTCAGTTCCACAGCGACCGTATGGCCTCGACCCTGCTAATTTTTCAGTGAATTTATCGGGCGAGATCCTTCACCACCGCTGCCCGTTTGAAGGGGCGCCACACCATTAAGGTCCCCGTGTACGTATCGTGCTAGCCAGAGATTCAAATAGATCATAATCGTAAATTCGAAATTTCTAAAGCGCTACTTAAAAGTTAAGCGTAGGGCACCAGATTATTCACGTCAAGCCAGTGGGGTTGTCCATAGATGTCATGTCAAGAACCTTGTCCGGTTGCCAGAAGACCAGAGAGAGAAGGGGGAAAGGAATTGTTAGGGTGGGTTGCGTTTAAGCTCATAGAAATGAGAAGACGGATAAGAGGAAGTTGAGGAATCGGGATAGGATCTGAGGATGAAAGGTAAAGGAAATGTCCAATGTCTCTTAGTGAGACTTTGAGGAGCTTCTCATTTCCTCTACCTAGGCCCTTGAGCTGACAATGACGAATCCCACTTGACGCGGGCCAGTGCATTGCAAAACTTTCCGTTTACCTGCCAGATAACGCGACAAAATTATACTGGTTCGTGACACGGGGTTTGCGCAAACAACTTTCCCATGATCTTTACATACATAGAGAAGCCGGCGCTTTTCGTCCACGTGCTACTGCGCAGAATGCCCTGTCTCCGTAATAATCATTTGCTGAGTGGCGCCAAAGCGGCCGGATACTGGTCTTTCCCGCCTATGCTAAGACAAAAAGATGAGTGTTCGTCGTTGGCTGGCGTTTTAAACTCGTGGGCAGCCAGTACGACCTGTACGGTGAACAAACATGGCGTGCTCGCTTGTTCTTTGGCGCCGTGCCAGCTTTGTTCTCTCACCTGGATTGGCAGCAGGTGCACAGGTAAGCATGCGTTAGTGATTCGCTGATCGTCGCGCGCACGATAGACATCTTAGTTGGGGTTTTATTGTTAAAGTAACGTCGCAAATTTAGCGGTTTGTTTATCATGGTTTCATCAGGACTGAACAGAAGGGAAGTTGACGTCTACGACAGAGAAGCTCTGTCACCTACCGCGGAGTGAGCGTAAGGGCAAGGGTTAGTGTTAGGGTTAGTGTTAGGGCTAGGGTTAATACCTTCAGCGTTAAACTCCACAGTTGGTGAAGGAGTAGGAACCAGAGATTTGGCCTCGTCATCTGACGGTGAGATCAATGCATATTTTAGCGTAAAGTTGTAATTACGGTTTGATTAAATGGATATCTGTATGGTTAATTAAGAGTCTTTGGGTCGACCATTAAGGACGTCCGCAGAGGGGAATGAGTACCAACATCCGGACAGGGTAGAGGGAATTACGCCCAAAGGGGACGACCGCTTCAAAATTTTGTACATTTGAATTATTTCAGTAGAGCATGTGCTTTGAAGCAAAGCCACAACCGTTACCGCGGGAATTACCGTGGTCGTATTTCCATCCTCAAGGTAATACCGCAAGCCTCTATTCCATCCCCAAGGTGTTACCGTCGCTTCTGACACAATTGCCGCGGTAAAATCCGCGGTAGCCGCGGTATTACAACATTCCCATTACCTTGTCGTTCTCTACTCTGAACACCAACTTCAGTCAGACAGCAGACGGCCTTCATTGTGTTTGGAACTTGGTCTAGACTGCTGGACGAGGCGGGATATTATTAGTACCCCGTCCTATAGCACAGTTAGCTGCGCAAGATCAACAGGTAGCCTAATCTAGGCCTCAGTGGTCCACTGGTATTGCGGGCATCGGCAATGGGGATGGGGAGAGTATTGCGAAATGGACAAATGCGCACACAAAGGTAGGGAGGGGGTCAAAAGTAGGTCGTTTCTTGCTGGCGTCTTTTATGGACGACCCCTATGTCTCTCTGCAGTTTGTGTGGCTGTCTGAAGGATTTAGGATTCTCAGGACCTGGTGTCCGGTGAATGCATTTTCACAGTAGGCCTAACGGAGATTAAAGGGCGATCATTTCTAAGACTACACCCGCGCGGATATTTAACTCGTGGCATTGAAACTGACGCTACAGTTTGACTCTTGCGGACTTGATTTGTGATATAACGACTCTCGAGGTCTAAGACGGTCTCCCGGACTCTGCTTTTGTGTGGCTCTGAGAGACTTCGGATATTATTAATAATAAAACTGAGAACTTCTACTGCGCCATTGTATTAGTGCTCAAAGCAACAGTCGGTGGTGGCTGGAAAGCAAAATCGTTTTGCCCGCTAAATTCCAGGATGAGTCCGGTTGAAAAACCAAGAATGGAATGCAGAAGACACAAAAGCAGTCTGCAGAGAAAATGAGTCCAGTGAGAGACGAGTTTTTAGACCTGAAGATTTATACATACATACTTGCATACATACATACATACATACATACATTACAGTTATGTCTGTGTGTACAGCACTGATTATACAGACCTGTATGTATAATTAACTGGTAAATTTTCGCTGAAGCAGGACATCCTCCTTATTATGAGACCATCTTAGGTCTAAATTTAGTGGATAATTCCGCCTCAATTCTCAGACCCTGCACAACTGCAACGTGTTATGGGGTTATAGATTGCTGTCAATGTCAGTGTCGGCTTCAGATATATATATATACATAACTGACAAATACATGTATACATTAACGAATGAAACAGATCCGTGTATATACATATACACATTCATACATACTATTTCTCTGCGACCGTAAACAGATTACATTTTCTGCGTATGTGATAAGAGCAATTGATGATTGATATATACTTATATATACATGTGCATTTGCAATTAATATATATATTTATATACAGTTGATATATATTTATATATGTACGCATGACGCTACGCTTCCCTGACTTGTGGGTATTGGGGTTTTCCCGGTAAAGCAAGACAGTTTCTAAGAACGGACTGCATCTGACAAGTTCTTCGGGTATGGAACCTTGACGTCACTTGTGAAAGAGTTGTAGGGGTATATCGGCAAATTTGCTTGGCATATTTGCACGAACGACTGTCCCACTTCCACGCACGAAGCCCATCTGTTTAAATATTCACACTCTGAGGTGGTTTTGCCCTTTCCATACAGACCCTGCGTCAGGGAGACCAACTCATTAGACCATAACTGGCTCATCATCATCATCATTATTATTATTTTATTGCATTTATTACGCGCTTAAGGTCAGTAAGTCTGACTCTGAGGCGCGAAGGACTTCCTCGAGGTTCCTACATAGTAACTGCCTCGAGGCTCGAACTCGTGCAGTCCGCGTAACAAGCCGAGCGCTCTAACCAGTCGGCTACTGGGTCCCACGTATTTTAATCAAGTCAGCGAGAGCGAGGTTGTTTGAACAGTTCAGTGCCAAGTCAGGATTAATGCCGAGGTCACGCCAAGGGACACAGCGAGGTCCTAATGTGGGAAGCAAATATTAGGTCACCCCATCCGCAAAGCGCGCAAATAAGTCGGTAGGCTGTAGGTCTGAAATTCGTTCAAATATCCGGTGCTCGCCTACGACCTATCGACCCTGCTGGGCTGGAAAATACTCAAGATACCTCGTTATATTTAAATGTTTCTCGTCCGAGACAAAGAAGTGCGAGGGAGTGTTGAAAATGGCAGGAAAAGGATACGAAGGAGATGAGAGTATGTGTCGGAGAAATAGTAGAGCGACAGCAGGAACAGCAGGCGGACATGCAAATGCGATAAGTTTGAACAAATGTTCCTTCCGTTGACTTGGTTATGGCCCCGCACATAAGGGGGGGGGGGCAAGACGGGGCGCTTGCATGACCACCCTCAATGCTATTCATATCTGGCCTACATGATGACGTGTCCCAGTTTTCATGTTTGCCCCTCCTGCAGAAATTTATGTGGGCGTCCGTGGGCATCGGCGAATTGAAGCTATTCTAATTCTAAACACGGATGTTGATCCTTGTTTGCTTTTGGGGAAACCACGTGATCAGAAATTTTATATCGTTTCTCTTTTAGGGCCTTGCATTCAGGCCTCGGTGCTTTCAAAGTACCGGGTTTAAAAGTAATTAAGTAAAATAAATTCGAGTAATTTAGTAAAAGCGAAATTATTATTCGTCAGCGCTTTTACTGAGTAAAAATAATAAAAGTATTCTCGGTATATGCATGTTAAATCGGCCTACTTCAAAAGTATCTTGCTTCAGTCCATTTGATTTAGGGTATTTTAGGCTACTTGCATCTTGTAATGCTCTCAGCTTAAACACAACCCGCCATAACAGCCTCTGCCCCTTTCTCTCTCTGATATTCTGGCAACCGAACTCGGTTCTTGACATGGCATATTTGGACGCCCCCACTGAGTTGACGCAGTGCTCGTGAATAAGCTGGCGCCCTGCGCTTAGCTTTTAGGCAGCGCTTAGAGAAATCTCAAGACTATAATTGTGATGTCCTCACAAGAATCACAGTTTTGCAGTTCCGTGGCTCTGCAGTGATTATACGATTTGAACCCGATCACAGGTCAGAAGAAGACTGTGTAAACTAACGCTATCGTCACCTTCCTCGCATCTTACAGCATCGCCAATAGGAGATAGTCTGAACACGTTTTCCATTTAATTTCCTCTGTTCTGGGTAGTAACTGTTGCCTCAGTGGCCTCTGCGGGGACTGCTACGTCAACGCATTTGTAGAAGCTATTCTGTATCAGATGGCCTCTGGGTGGGTAGTTCTGTTTAGCGACGCTGTTTCATAACAAAGACGATTAGCATCCCCTCCTCCTTTATCCAGGCTTCGGACTGGCAGCACCCGGCTATCGTAATCTTAAACTCGAGATTTCTACAGCGCCCAACGAAAGCTGAGTTGCGGGAACCAGCTTATTCACAAGCACTGTCAATATAAAATCGATAGGCAAGAAAGGTTCGGTTCCAGGCCGAGCTCCAAGAGTCAGGTAGGCAGGCAGGCAGGCAGGCAGACGGCTACGGTGGGTGGTATTTGGCCTTTATGGGGACGAACGACCTCTTATATAAATGCCACTAACTTGGTAGGAAGCAGCATCATTTCTGACTATTACAATCAAAACTTTCTTCCGGAATCTGCGTTAGTGCGTGATATAACATGGCACTGGTTATCTAATCGCCAGACTGTTCATTCCGGTTACGTAGGAAATCGGCTTAGTTCCGGGTTTGATGGCCTGCGTGACGAAATATCCGCTACACACTGTCGTGCTGACTAGGATTTGTCTACCTCTACTACTAAGTCTACAGAGTAAATGCAAGTCCGCACGTTTGTCCGCCCCGTTTTAGGGGGCCCATTAGATCCCGTGGAATTAGCCTATACTTGAATGTCGTACGTTTAAGTGTTGTGTGGATCTCGTATTGTCGTGACTTTTCATTCAGCGGCGGATGAAGCTAACACCGACTTCAGTCTGAGATGAGTTCTGGCGAGGATTTCTTGGTAGTATCGACTTTGGAGTTTAACGCTGAAGGTATTAACCCTAACACTAACACTAACCCTTGCCCTTACACTTACTCCGCGGTAGGTGACAGAGCTTCTCTGTTGTAGACGTCAACTTCCCTTCTGTTCAGTCCCGATGAAACCACGAAATGATATCCAGGCTGGATGAGACCGTTCGTACCGCCCCAGGCACACAAGGACACGAGCAGTGGAGTCCGACCTCCAAGCGCTAACCTTCGGGCTACAAACAGTCGAGAAAGGGATCCAATTGTCGATGGTTCGTGAACACGACACCGCTTCAGAAATCCCGATGTTGACATGGTGTGAAAACTGACTAATTCGCATGCACTTAAGAAACTGGCAAGTCAAAACTGGTTCGAGTTCCGGATTGGACAGAGAAAGAGGCATACAGTAGCTGATAAACACGCATTACAACTTGACTGTCATGCTTGCAGATCTGAGAGTTCAAAAATCTACTTATAGAAATTTTTTACAGAAAAGTAGGACGACAAAAACCTGTTCTTTTCTTTCCACTTTTCAAACTGGAACAGTTGAGACCGTCCCATGGATGTAGATTTCGCCGCCCCTGCTTTTTGTTCTGCCTTGTCGGCAAGTGAACAGTGCTAGATTCATAGGCAAATACTGACTCGATATTGGTGGTGTTCGTGACAACTGCAGTAACAAACTAGCCTACATGTAGGGATTGTTGGCCTACCGGAAATAGAATTGTATACCAATAGCGCCACGTATTCCGGGCGAGTTGCACCATAGACGAGATTCTATCGCGCCATCGCTTAGACTTTACGCCCATAGGTTTTGGCTTTTCCGTGCTATTGATTGGATTAGTCATGCGCACAAAGACTTAGTCATGCATGCATGGGCAAGCAGTTGATTAACAGAGTCCGTTATCGACTGAAAAACATCTCTGTTAGTCATCGTACGCCCAGAAGAAAGCCTTTCGCTGACGGCAAACATGACGGGCAACAGTTGGCTTTCAGGCTGGAGACGTCGAAGAAATAAGGAATAAGAAATATATTACAAGTTATGGAGACAAGAAACCAGTCGGAATAAAGGTATAAGCTACTACGCTATTCGCGGATCCATGGACCACGTGTGCACGCATGCGCTGGAAGCTGCTTTTTCTGACTCCTGTAAAATTCTGTAACCGAAGTGATGAAATTTTATACTTTCATCTTAGATGTAGGCCTAATTAGGAAACGCATCGGCGTATACCATGCATTAGGACGCTGTTGTGCGTTCTACATGTTTGACCCTAGACTAAAGATTGTTATCATGAACTATGACGTAAGCCACGAAACGGGAAAGTCCATTTAATAACGACGCAAAAACATCCGAGCAAAAGAGGAAACAATCGCTCAATTAGTATGCTGGCAATTAACGATATGGTAAATAGCTCTATGGTTTTCGTAATTACGTTGCAGGGTACATTCGTTGTGCATACGTTAGAACAAACAACTAATAGGTCTATAGGCCAAATCGAAATTGTACTATTAGGCCTACAAACCGAATGGAGAAGATTAATATACTGCGAGGCGTGCATTCGACATAGTTGGCAGGAAACAAGTAAGTAAGACATTTGTTCACACGCCATGTGTCCTTCGGCTGAGCGAGGAATTGTAGGGTGATGACTTAAGATGAGGAATTAGTCTGATTAGAACCGCAGATCATGACGTAATATGACGACTGCCATGAGTCATAAGCGGGAAACGCCGACTAGCATAGGTCACTACGGAAGTACAACGTGTGGAGATCTGACGCAATTAGGAACAACGTTATCGCGCGCTATGAGACTCCAATTCGGCTGTTTGTCTATGACGCAAAAAGAAGAAATCGATAAGGTTGTGACGCATCGAAATTACTAGGTCAACATGTTTCCGGCTAGAGTCCAGCGCGACGCCTCGATTGTTGCACTTAAACTTACACCTGGTCTTTGTGTTGTCATTGAAAGACATAATATGCGTTACTGCAACGGAAAAATCAGAGAATCAGGTGAAGAGGATAAATAAGGTAATTATAAATCGACCAAATGTTAAGGTTATCAGACATGCGCAGTTGATACTCGTGCATCATGCAGCCGCGAATGTAGGCCTGGTGTAGCGTGCGAAACCTGCGTAATGCTAAACTGAAAGATACAGGCTATTTTGCTAAAGGTAACTCCTGTCTACGCCAATTTCTGTAGCGCCAGTAGGGCTCTTACATTGAGGTAGTCACATAGACACTAGTCAAATCCAAAAAGAGGGAAGAAACACTCTAAATGCCCTAAATTACGAGCGGCATGCTTTGACATACGAGCTTGCATACGTCTCGGATGTAATAGCCAAAGAGGGCGTTTGCAATAATAGATAGTCAGAACTTTTGATGAGACTCTTAATCAGGCACAACTACCGTAGAACATGTACTTTCTACGGTACCTGACGACGCAGCGCGCTTTTAAATAAGCTGGTGCCCTGCGTTTAGCTTTAAGTAACGGTTTAGAAATGTAGCTTTTGCGTATACGATACACATTGTACCGTTGGCCTGCAAGCACAGTATTGTCGCCTATAAACTAGCGAGTAGCCTTTTGCTAACGGTTGACTTTGCTGCTTTGTAGGTCGTCCAGCTCCTACCTCGTTCAGTCTCGTTAAACAGCGTACGTGCAGATTGGAGATGGCGTCCCACTAGGCCTAAAGCTCCGTTCACACGGCCGACAGACATCTGGTGTCCGAGTTAAGAGTCCGTTCACACGGCTGATGATACCTACAAAGTTTTCGTTCTGATAACGACTCTGCAGGTTTTATCAGCCCTATGACTGACGTTAAGACACCGGACACCAGTTCCAGAGAGCATCATCTCAATTTACGAGTGACGTTATAAGGAAGATCAGCACATTTGGCTCTTGCTAACTAAAATTACCCTATATCCCAAATTTATTAATACTCTGACACTATTTAGTAAGATTTGCCCAAGCTATTTTCTCCGTAATAATTTCTCCTATCATAACATTTCGTTATAGATGTTGCGGTTAGTTACGTCTGAAGGAAATGCGTTGGGATCTTTCACCGAGGACGTGTGGAAAAATGGCCTGTTTTGGAGTCCTCCCTCCAGCCTCGTCCGCATTTGGGTGACCCCTTAGTGGACGACGCTTTGAACCGTGATTTGACGCTATCAAGTGACAGTGAACGCTTAAAATTCCTAGAACTGTTTCGTGCTATTATTATTTTGTTCTGTTCCTAATTGCCAATACGCTTATTGATCATAAATTACTGTCATTTTATTCTGTAATTATTTCTGCGTTGATTCAGCGCCTCTGTCTAATGACTAACCATCAATCTTTGTAGATAAGCAGTAGTTATTGTGCGTGACGGAGTTGCTCAAGCTCACCACACTGTAACCTCCGAGCGCTCTAACCAATCGGCTATCATGTCCTATTGCTACCGAAAGTAGGCCTGTTAAACTTGTGTCCAGCTGTCGCGCGCTTAGTACGGCAAATGTCCTTTCTGAAGAAAATTCCCCGTTGCTTTCCTATAGCTACGCTTCCGCTTCCCTATCGCTCCTTCCCTCCCTCACTAATCCCTATTTCCTCTGTATATATATGTGTGTGTGTATACATACACGCATACATACATAAATACATACAGGTTTTGAGTAGCCTTATTGTTAGCCAGAGCTCCAGAGTTTCAAAATATAGCCGGCTAATCGTCTAATTAGTGCCACACAACTCGCCAGGTATCGCCACCGCTTGGCTACATACACAAGTCTAAGCGATGATATGGATTGCCTCCTCGTCATAACGCTGTAGTAAGCTATTAACTAGATCCAGTAGAGCTGATTAGCTTTCTCCAGTTTCCATTCCTTGAAGGTGTCAAGCGACGTTAGTCGATCAACGCAAAAAAGACAACAGAAACTTAATAGACAAAGCCTTTGAACATAAAATATCAACATGCATGTTGTCATAAAGTTGTCTATGAACACTCGTTTTAGTAACATGCAATTTGGCTTAATTCATACAAAATCAAATCGATGCGATCAGGCCAACATCGCACTAATGGATGCATCGTTACAAAATAAATTCTGTGCAATTCTGATGGCGGAAAAGAAATGAGGGCCAAAGAAAGTCCAACCAAGTCTTACGGCCTGGGAGCAAGACTGGACTGGCCCTTCTAGCGGAGCAACCTTCAATCTGTTGGTCTACGTGTCTTAACAGCCGAAAGGATCCGAAGCCGAGTAGGAAGTATGATAGGGCCCTTGCATCAATTCTAGGGACGATATAGTTGATTATGACGCGAGCAAGCAAAACTTTTGGACGGGTATCGTTGGAGAAAATGCAGTGGCAGACGAGCAAAAACTGAAAATTTTACCATCTGATTTCAGAATCAATTAAACCTTGCCTATATCTTTAAAATATCACGAAACATAGAAAAATACCAAAAAAACCACCAGAACGTACAGCGCTGCAATTACCGTCGACTTAACGATGATGCACACCTCTACATTCATTATCTTTTTACAGTTCTTTAAGAAAGTTACGAAATGGTTCTACAAAATACAGCAAAATTTGATGTCCAAACAGTTGTTAATCGTTCAATATGCCATCGCACAGATATACCTATAAAAAGTTGAATGTCGAGAAAAGATGTACTTATTCACGAAGTTGAAATTACAAATATGTCCTCAGTCATGGCCGCTCGTAAAAGTAATTTGGCACCTACGCCCCGCAGTCGACACAACCAGACAGCAATGATTTAAAACTGCAGTCGCGTATTTGCATTGCACTAAACGCCAGTTTTGCCTCGGATATAAACACAACTTAAAAGCTCAGGTGCAGCGAAACACTTGTAAGGTTTGAGGGACAACTGGAAAAACCAGTTGCCTATTCTCGGAAATTTGCTCCACCAAACTTTACAGCTGAGATACTACGCAGATATATCTGACTAAATCTCGGTAAAAACTGGAAATCTGCGCTTCCTATAATTAGCAATTTTTTCCACAAACAACCAAAAAATAATATGCTGATGCACCTACAACTTCTGTAGTGATTGGAGCCCCACTTAAAACGGCCAAAAGACGGTTCTGCAATGTCTAATCTGATACTGGAAATTTGGACCCTTCCAAACTACCACCAATCATTTGGCAGTTTTAATAGTTTATATTCTCAAAGCATGACACAGTTAATTAAAAATTTAACAGTTCAATTTCCGAGCAGACCCAGATTTTAACCCAGTACTTTTAAACAGAGACACTAAAAACAAACAATAAACTGCGTTTGACGCCAACGACAGACAGCTGCATCATATAAACAAATGATCAGATCAAACTACTAAAAGCCATACAGCAAAATTGGTTAATACCCACAAATTCCGTTGAGCACACTGAAAAATATGCAGATAGCTTCAAAGTTGACTGAAGAAGTCAAAGCTGAATAAGTTCAGTGAAATTAACAGAGACAAAAATTCAGGATTTGCTGCATTGCAAAGACAAACTATTGTTCAATTAATTGACCAAATATTTAGTTGAATCAACCAAAAATGTTGCCACAAAAATTCTGGCAAGCCTCTGATAGGTCTGCTAAAAATAGCATCCTGTTCCTGGACCATGGTGAAACAATCTACACTTCAGCCACTATATCCAGAGGTGAGAAACAAGAGTGTTAGCTTTTCACAGGAATTAAAATTTAAATATCAACAAATCTGAAACTACATTTGATACACGAAAGCTTGATGCCCTTCACAAGCTAAACGATTGTTAAAACAGCAAATTTAATTCCAATTTACATCTGCATGATCTCTGCTTTGAACTCTGCTAATTCGTTCACCTGATCAGTTGAATACTAAATTAGCCATATTCGTTTTATTTAACTAAAAATATTTTTCCACATTACAGTCATATACCAGTATTCGCATTCATTTTAGAGACCCTTTTATTGGCATCCTCCTTTGCGTGTAGCCATTTCCATGATGCAACGCCGTGTCATTTTCTGTCCTGGGCCCTGCTCCAGCTGTATGAAGACCGAGATTCACCAATGGAAGATCCTTCTCTGTGACCAAAGGCCACATACATGGCTTTGGTCAACCACGAGGTCTTCCCCATTTCCTTGGGAACTTGTTCATCATTGCCAACAAAGCTCTTCGATGGTTCCACCCTTCTGGAGGCCACTGAAAGGTGTTAAACAAGTTTTCTGGTGCATGTGTATAAAAATACATTCGATGAGAACTTTATTCAAATCTGGCAAGTCCTCACAAGACTGGAAAAATGTGGGAGTTGTGCCTCATTTCTTAGATTGAAATTTGGACATTTTCAAACAGTCAACAGTTAATCATTTGCCTGTTTCATTATTAATCCATCACTTTCATATCTGAGTTAACTTTTTTCCATACCGTTTTCAGACTTAAAAACGTGAAAACATTAACATCGACATGCAACAAGAGTAGAAACTTTAACAAACTGTGATCGCTTTTTCAACTGTTCACATCCTATCCTTACCAGAACCTTTTTCAGAAATCATCAACAATTTTTGTTTTCATGCTCTGTATATTCTTAAGTATTCTTCATATTTCCAAGTAGCTTATAAGATGGATTTCAAGGTTTGAATATATTTTGACACTGATTAAACACTGAATTGTGTAGTAATGAGAAAAGAACATTATCTGAGATCAAATTTCTTTCCAAGCCTGGTCTCAAACCCAGGAACTCTGAGAGATGTCCGAGTAGCACCTAACGAGAATTCAAACCCTGGATTGAGTGAAGGTGGCAAAAGTTATGATTATCACACTCCCCAAATACACCACAGAATAATAACGGCATGCACAGAAACATCGCTAGAAAAAGGACTGCAACACACTACATCTGACGGGCAAAACGACATAAAACATCGTCATTTGAGTCGCTTATAATACTAATCATTTTGCAATTAAGATCAATTCCACGATTATCCTTATGACAGAAATTACCGAGTCCATTAATTAACTACAGCAGATATATATACGTATATGGGTGCATACAACGATTTGCCGCAGGCCTTTGACACTACAAACACAAGCCAGCAAGTTCAGAGGCCTTATCATTGATATATCCATAAAGCGCTTGAAAACGATAATCAATTTTACTAGCAATTTACAATTTTAACAAACTTAAACTCAAATTGATAATCAAATGTATGTGTCATTGTTAAAATCTGCTAATATGTTGTCAATTCCAAGTCCACAGCTTCTTTGCTTTGAAGATTCGAGGAACAGGTCAAGTCTCACCGTTCACGAGCTTCCTTGATATTCACTCGCCTTTCATACCTCTGCTTACATCCACGTGCGAATGCCGTAGTCTTAAGGGTAGTTCATCGAACGATTGTAGGCTTGGAGAAGTTCATTGACGTTAATCTGGTCTATGTCATCCGGATTGTAATCGGTACCAAACTCAGCCATCATCAGCTCATCATTGTCGATGAAGTTGGTAACAGTCATGCTGCAAAACAGTCAGATTTACGGCTTATGTGACTTAACACATTTACGCTCAAGTACAGCTCTAGCTTATGTGACTTAACACATTTAGGCTCAAGTACAGAGGCTTATGTGACTTAACACATTTACGCTCAAGTACAGAGGCTTATGTGACTTAACACATTTACGCTCAAGTACAGAGGCTTATGTGACTTAACACATTTAGGCTCAAGTACAGAGGCTTATGTGACTTAACACATTTAGGCTCAAGTACAGAGGCTTATGTGACTTAACGCATTTAGGCTCAAGTACATAGGCTTATGTGACTTAACACATTTAGGCTCAAGTACAGAGGCTTATGTGACTTAACACATTTAGGCTCAAGTACAGAGGCTTATGTGACTTAACACATTTAGGCTCAAGTACAGAGGCTTATGTGACTTAACACATTTAGGCTCAAGTACAGAGGCTTATGTGACTTAATGTGTTTTGGCTCTGATTTGTTTTCTTGAAGAGGCACTACACAAATTTATGATTACAGTTACTATTACAGTTACAATGTAACCCAAAAATTTATACAGAACCACTGTAAGTGTCCTTGACAAAAATTTATTTGCTACGACCAATAACTACAGTTACTGGTGGAGAAGCCAAACACCGATCTGTTTCAACAAGGCCGTCAGAAGCAGAAACTGGTACTCACTCATCAGTCATGGTGCTCCCAGGTGTAGAGGCTGGTTGGTAGGAGTCATATGGTGACTGCGGATCTTCAACAAGTGGTACAGCAGGCGTATTCAGAAGACTGAAAAATAGCACAGAAAGTCAGAATAACATAAACACAAAAACTGTTGGTCGCTAGACATATTTGTAAAGCGGCTCAAGACTTATTTGAATCATCTTGCTTTTGTTGTCCGACCGCCGTGACCCACCGATGCCCATGATGCCTTGCTCAGCTGATGGACATATGGTGTGTTAACAAATGCTTACTTACTTACTACTTACTTTACTCAAGGTGAAAACAATTTTATTTGGACTAATATTGTTTAACCAGTTGTATATTAGTGTGACCCATGTGGATGTCAACCTTTAGGTGCCAACAATGGACGTCGTCTAAAAACTCTCAAAAGTGGTGCACAATTCAAAATTTGCTGCCAAGTTCTAGTCATTCTGTTAATTTTGTGATGTCATTCAGGTTTAACCTTAAGACTCTTGTCTTTCAACTTGCTTACCCACCATAGCCTAACTTGTGGATTCTCAGACCTATCGAAAATTCGACATGCCTTCTCCAATGAATTAGGATTTGATTACGACTTCACTTGAAGTGACCAATAATTGATTCCTTGGGTATTATGATAACGGCGCTACAGAAGTCAATAGATCAGATAAGAATTAATGGCAGACTCAATAATAAACACACTGCTCTCATTCACTAACGCAATTAAAAAGGCGTGCACTTGTGCGTCTGTGACTGTGAAGTTATTCGTTGAATTATTTAACGGGTTTCTGTATTTGTTAATTGTTTACTGAAGAAAAGAGCCACTGACCAAGGAATAACCGTTGTTAGGTCTGGTTTAATGTAGCCACCGCCCGGCTGTGGGGCCATCTCTGTGTCAAAGAAACAGCAAACAGACATCTTCTGTATTCAGATACAAATGAAATTAACCCGTCTCAACCGATGACAACGAGAAACAGATAATCATGATAACAGTCGTGGCAACGACAATGACGATGAAGAAAACAATGACAATGCTGATGAGGACAACGACTATGATGATATGATGATGCTGAAGATGAAGATTATCAAGACTGATTATAATGCTGTCAATAATGATGAGGATAATAACAATGAGAGGATTGAAAAGATGATTATAATAATAACGATGACAAAGATGATGATAACGATGACTGCAGAATAATAAAAAGTAATCTTCTAAATCATTTGTGGATATCAGTTAACCCTTCACTGAAGAGCCCATCTAAGCAAAATGCTTTTAAACGACCCTAAAACAAGGATCTGTGATGCAGATCTAACCTAGAAAATTAAACTTAACACATGCATATGCTTGTTTAGCAAGATATTTCTTCTTCTAACCTTGTGTCTGGGTCCAGAATTTGCTGAAGCACTGGACCTTTGGTATGTTTGGATAGAGAAAGACTAGGTTGTGAAGATCTTTGATCGTGTCACCAAGACCTCGAATACGAAAGTGCTTGTCAGTAAAAGGTGCCAGATTCCAGACGGGTCGTTCACCTGTAAATAATAAATTCAGATCACGGCTCATTAATCACCAACACAATAAACAGATGCAAGCTAAGATGTAAGGTAAGACAGGTAATCACACTTCCATTACTAAAACAAGGAAGAAAGTTGCAAGCAGGCATGTTATGGTATGATCAGGTAAACTCTTCTCCATTACCAAAGCTAACAAGATATTTCCAAATAGTTATGGTAAAGTAAAAGTTCCAAAGTCTCTAGTGGAACATACAGCAACGGACGAATCCAAAGGTCCTGGACACGGGGTCAGTGCATTGCAGGGCTTGCCGCTTACTTCCCAGCTTATGTCCATACCAACCTGCACTTGGTGACAAAGGCACAAGTGTGCAAACAACTTGCCCAGAGGCGTTAAACAGCATTCCCTCAACTGGTGCAAAACCACAACTTCTTGAATACAGCCCCAGTACGCTAACAACTAGACCACCAAGTCACACAGTTATGGTAAGGTAATCTCTTATTACCAGTACTAGGACATTTGCAGAAAGGTATCTTATGCTATGGTTAGGTAATCTCTCATTTATTATCAATAATGTTTTGTCCTTTTAAACAGGCACATATACAGGAACATATCTAAATTGGGCAGAAATCCCATTCCAGGTAAACAGTTATAGGGTCGTTACCATAGAAACAGGGCTGCTCCTTACCTGGTTTGTTTGGATCCTCGGCCACCCAGGCGATCGTGATACCGCCCAGCTCCGAGTCGCTGAATCGAAGGAGGAACGTTCCGCTTGGACTTCTGGTCAGCCACTCCTGCGCCTGCTGCTTACTTACGAAGCCATGAATCAGCCTACAAAGTCAAACCGGATAAATGGAGACTCAGTCTCAGCACTCGCTCCAGCAGAGGTGCAACGTACTAATAACACAAATAAACGTTTACATGTATGCATGCGTGCGTGTACGTACGTGTGTACGTATGTATGTATGCACAATAGCATAAATGTGTCAGTTGTTCAATCACAGCTGTCAGGTCAGTAATCAATACACTTGCTAACATTTGGCTAAAGGTAAACAAGCGTGCTACCTTTAACTTTATTGGCTTCTGAAGAGTAGTTTCTACAGACGATTGTAAACAAGCATTACCTTTATGTTACCTTATCCACTCCAGGCAAACAACATAATATAATTAATGCAATAAGATTAGCTGTTAAACTCAACACGATACTTAAGAGTTGTTGGCCAATTTCTGATCATTTACAAATCTATAGTTGACCAACTGGGCAAGAGCAGTAAATTAACCACCTTTCTTTCCAAGGCCCTTGAAGCCAGTCTTTGGTTAGCTTCAGGATAGAGTAGAACCACTCCCAGAATGTAAAATTTCTTCCATGCAACGGCTCCTACAAGCACAACAAACAAACAAATACTCACTAAGAAAACCAAAGGAAAAACAAACAGCTAAGCATCAGATAAACACCTCATCTTCTGGTCAGAAAAATCAACAGCAGAAACATTTAACTCGTGTTGCCCCATTTTAAAGCCCAGCCTTAAGCGAGTAACCTGCTCTGTGCAGCACAAACACCCAAACACTTCACCCAACAACGACGCATACAAAACCGTAACAAAAGGAAAGCAGTAAAAAACGATGCAATAAATTATAAAAGTTTAAAAATCTAGCTTAATACACAGTCAAACATATCAACATACCCATAAACATAAATACAGACTTACAGACATGCACACATATAACACATACACATGAACATACATGCACACACATACATAAATAAATACATACATATCAACATATACATAAACATACCCACATACACAACACTTCCACTGATTTTAATGCCCGAATTGTGAAAGAAACTGACTCGATTGAACTGCGTCCATGTAACAAAGTGCATCGAGTAGTCGTCCGCTGGTCCAAACAGCTTAAAAGCCAAATAGTTCAGGTTGTCTTGCGACATTCCGAGTCCACAGTTGGATGCGAACTTCGTCATCAGCGTCTGGGCCAACGCCGGCCATGGGACCTTCTCCGGAACTTGGAAAGGCAGGCGACCCTTTACAACAAGAAACACATCAAATACCAACTAAAAACATTCTTTTTCATAAGGGGGTCTGATTTTCCCTCAAATGCCATTGTTTTAAGTCACCCTTGTCTCCAGCTTATGCTTTATGATGCCAGATAAGACAAGTAAATTAATTAACTTTTAATGTTAATTAATTAATTAATTAATATCAATAATAAAACCAATTTGGCACAGTAGCCAATTGGTTACGCTTGTAAAAGTGGTGAGCATGGGTTTGAGCTTCCCCAATCGAGGCATTTACTGCATAGGGACCTTGAGCAAGTCCTTAAGACACCATAGAATTATCTGGATACATGCGTATGGTACATTTTCACTCGAGAATTTCTTCTATAGCATAGAAACGATGAACTCCAGAATGAAATATAATCCCCTACTATTTTTACATCCATGCATAAGTGTGTTCAGAAAGTGCTTGCGCACCTGTGACAAATTCTAGACTTACCGGTTCTGCAAATGCGTTGTCCCAGAGGATTGTTGCCAGGGCATTGCATTCCTGGTTGCCATGCACAGTCACGACAGCCGGAAGGGACAACGTCTGTCAACAGACAACAAAAAGAACATGACAGAAGATGCTGGAAGACATCAATAGTACTGATGCATCTCCACCAAAACTGCATTCTTTCTTAATGCCTGCACTGCAGACAAAATCAACTTTTACAGCTCAGAAAATATTTTTATAAAACTGACTTATTGCACAGCTACATTTTAGAGTATGACAACTTAACATAATTTAACCTGGCTTTACATAATTTAACCTGGCTTAATATAATTTAACCTGGCTTAATATAATTTAACATGGCTTAACATAATTTAACCTGGCTTAACATAATTTAACCTGGCTTAATATAATATAACCTGGCTTAATTTAACTGCTCGTGAGGAGTAGTCTTGATTTGGAGCAACATAAATGTGTTATCTTACATTATATTACATGACAATGGACAACCAGATTGGTTTTAGTTGAAGCTAAGGGTTTGTTCATCAGTTCACTTAGTAAATACGAACCCAGACTTGGAAAACGAGTTCTCCGCCGCCAACAGAAAAGTGACTTTGAAAGAGGATGGAAAATTTCTCTTCAGTTACAGTCTGCACAAAAGATTCAAAGACAATTTAACAGAACATCAACTTATTCCACATCTTATACCAACATTTTATAAAAACTTCTGCTCACCAGAATATTTGCAGTTAATTCCGAGGAAATAAAGTATCACCAAAATTCTATTCAAAAGGCAAAGAACTTTTGCAATAAGAAAGTTTTAACTGGTATGTTCAAAATCCAAACCAGAAACTCAAAATACACATTAGCTGTCAACCGTTAATGGGAGTTCACTGGGTGATCTACGTGTCTGCATGAGTTTGCCAGCAGAGACCTTCTCCATGAGCATCAGTCACACAAACTGGTCATTATCCTGAAATGCTAAGATCTGTTTGTTAGTGAGAAGCGCTTTGACAGTTACTTAAAAATGCACTTACTATGTGGCTTTGAATACAACACAAGAAATGGAGTAAAACCAAGTTAAAATTTTTTTTAGAAAAGCTGAAGCTTCACCTCATTTCCTTTCTTCTCTGCTCTGCGAATTCTTTTTAAAGCCTGAAATAAAACAATAAACAAACTGACAACAGATTTACCAACAGGATTTGTTTCAAGCTCGGAACTTATAGGTTATAAAAATAAACTTTAGCAAACCACAATATTTAACATCAGTCCTCATTCTCAGACTTATGTATTATTCACCCAGGTCAAATGGTCACACCCAAGTCCACAACTATTCTTGGTGAATGGGCTTTGGTGAATGAGATTTTGGAACTCACTTCCTGTATCTATTCATATCAGTTGCTTGTGTCAGTTCGCCCTCAATTTAAGACTTACCTTTTTCAAAAGCTTATCCACCATGAACTGTCTCTGTCTTTGTGGACAGATTTTCCAGATACTGACCAGATTACGACTTGGTTTTGGTGCATTAGACATTGCTACTTACTTACTTAATATGTTACATTAGTAGTAGCAGTCTACTCGACAGGCTCAAACCCACAATCGTTGGATTACAGACACAGTATGCTACTGCACAGACAACTGCACCACACATATAATCTAATCTAAAAACTCACCATATTCCTAAAGGTGATGGAGAGTTGGCCGTTGGCTTGGTGATACTCCATTGTGCCCATATTGTTCAATATGTCACCACTGACTTCATTCTTGATATTCTTGTCATTTTTTAGTAAGATGCGTGCTTGCTCTTCACTAAGAAATAACAGCCATTGCGTTAAAACAGCCAACCAAACTAATAAATAATGACCAGAAATATCACAGAATCAAAATATGAAATGTGCTACACCAGACAATCGAAAAGGAGAATCGAATTATATCAAACATTCAAAGAGAAGAAACTTATTATACCAGCCAGTCAAACAGGATAATTTAATTACACCAGTAAATGAAATAGAAGAAATCTAATAATACCAGCCAATCAAAATTATACCTGCCAATAAAACACAGAATAAATCAAATAATACTAGCCAATCAAACAGGATTATTTAATTACACCAGCAAACCAAACAGAATAAATCTAAAAATACCAGCCAATCAAACAGGACAATTTAATTACACCACCCAATGAAACAGAATAAATCTAAAAATACCAGCCAATCAAATAGGACAATTTTATTACACTAGCCAATCAAACAGAATAAATCTAATAATACCAGCCAATCAAACAGGACAATTTAATTACACCACCCAAATGAAACAGAATAAATCTAAAAATACCAGCCGATCAAATAGGACAATTTTATTACACTAGCCAATCAAACAGAATAAATCTAATAATACCAACCAATCTAACAGGACAATTTAATTACACCACCCAAGCAAACAGAATAAATCTAAAAATACCAGCCAATCCAACAGGACAATTTAATTATACCACCCAAGCAAACAGAATAAATCTAAAAATACCATCCAATCAAACAGGGCAATTTAATTACACCTTCCAGTCAAACAGAATAAATCTAAAAATACCAGCCAATCAAACAGGGCAATTAAATTACACCATCCAATCAAACAGAATAAATCTAAAAATACCAGCCAATCAAGCAGAGGAACTAAAAACCCACAGCCAATGTTTAAGCAAAAAAATCGCTGAAGCCAAAGTGACATCCAACGACATGCGATAGTATCTTTTTAGTGGGTCATTTTATGTACCTACCTAATGATAGTAGCTTTCACTGTCGGAGGATTCATGTGGACGTTGAGTTTTCCGCCTACAAGCAGTCGTACGGTGGCTGTAAATCTGGAATCTTTTTTCAGCACTTGTGGCGGCTGTTTCTCGATTATGAATGTGCTGTAGTTAGCAAATAGAAAACCACAAGAAGTCATAAACACAACTCACAACATCCAAAAATGAGACTCGAAAAAACATACTCCACAGGTTACACGCCATATGCTCTAACCAATCAGCTACCACCACAATAATGACAGTAAATAACACAAAAAACTGTATTTTAAGCTGAAGACCAACTGATCCACCTGGCTGAGCATATCTGACCTGGTTACAAGTGAAGACAGCAGCCCAGTTATCGTGCTGTTGAGAAGTGGCAGCAGGTCCTGCTGTCCAGCTGGTATGTTGATGGGGAGCTGTGCTCGCAGTAACTCCACCTTTTTGATTTGCTGCCTATTCTGCCAGATCAACTCTGCCAAGTTCTCGCACCTGCAATGGAAAAGCCAACCAACAAAATAGACACACCAAATTTCTCACTGATGAAACAAATAAAACACAAAACATACATGCTCAATTTCTCAAAACAAAAAGGATGTAATTCTGTAATGTCTGTAATTCCTCTTCCCAATCACTGGCCCCATCTCAAGACATCTTTCATTGTAAGCCAGAAACACATACAGTGCGGTCTTAGAAAGTCACTCAGCTAACCATTCAAAACCAGGTAACCCAAGCTCACTTGTAAGATGCAAGATAAAGCAACTAAAAGCCAACTGGTCATTTACTAGTCAACAATGTCTAGCATTTTATCCCAATGTCTACCTTTTTAGGCCCTGGTAGTTTTAAAGTCTGCTGCTAGTTTTGTGGTTAACAGGTCTACATACCACTGTTGAAGCGTGTCAAGACTGGCGTCAAATGGCGCTCCGTTGCCGGCCAGCTGTTGCTGACGCTTCCAACTGATCAGCTGCTCATCCAAGAAGTGGGACTGAACCTCGGCGAGTTTATTGCACGTCTCGTGGTGCTTTTCAGACAGTTGCTGAACAAAAACATTTACAGAACATGTCATGCTTATCTATGAACAGGTGGCGCCACGGGCATGTCTATTCTGATTGTCCTGCGCTATTTTACAATGACTCAGGAAAGTCATGCTTTCTAACGTATTGGACTGTCCTTGTGAAGCAACCTCCCTCCACAGATATGAACTCTTCCTTTCCAAACAGATCAAGAAACGTTCTCGGTTTATCTCAAGATGCTCCTTTTCGGAATCGTCATTATAGCTGTGTTCTAGCGCCTTCGTCAGGATCTTAAAATGCGCTATATAAGTGGTTGGGTACATAAATATAGAAATACACATTTGAACACTCGCTTTACATAGATTACATACTAATGTGTGCAAAACTTTAAAGATATACTTAAATGACGGTATATTAAGTGGCTTGATGTACATATGTTACGTTATGCTAAGCATATGTCAATGTTATGCACACAGCTGTGCCAGCTGCTGCATTTGCTTGTATCATAATTTCTTTAACTGCTGCTCTAGCCATTCAAAACCAGTTAACACAATCACACTTGTAAGGTGCAAGATAAAGTAAATAAAAGGCCAACAACTTCCTCGATTACTTTCTTACATGACAATTACAAGAGTCTAAAATGTGTCGAATGCCTTCTCTCCCAACCGTCATGTAGATGTTCACTACAAATTTCAAACTTACACAAAGTCCGTTCAGCAGACTCAAACCGGCAATTTTTGGATTGCTGACCAAGCACACTACCGAACAAGTAACCACTTCTTGTTCTTTCTCTGCCTCTATTTCACCAGTTATGGACGACCAGTCCGTCTGATCATGATCTGGTGTTGTGAGCTTGGAAGCACTTCAGGGACTTTTCCTGAAAAGGAGCTATATAAATGCACACTTACGGCTACAATTACAAACCATGCCACACTGGTCTGCAATGGCAAAGGGCAAAAATCGTCCATCTTCAAAACAGGTCTACTGTGCTTAATGCACAAAGGATTTCTCTGTTGCTGGCTTATGGGCTTAAGTGAATTCAACGTCAACATGTACCAGGTTTGTCTCGTTCAGCCGTTTCTGACTTGATACAGCACTGGGATCTTTGGTGTGTAAATAAACCACAAAAGGTAGATAAGAAGAAACTGGGCAAGTGGTGCCACCTACCATGCGCATCTGTAGCAACTGCTGGGCTTTCTGACTCAACTGAAGTTCAAGAGATTGCTTTTGCTTCTGTAGACGCTGTTCGTTCTCGATTCGGGTCTGACCGTTTGGCTGGCTGGCCAACTGTTGTAACTGACCTGTGATGAAACAGTGTCTGCTATAGGAACAGTTGCCATAAGCCATTAACAAAGCAACATCAGAACAATGGCCAATGAATCAGCGTGCACTTTCAAATGCCGTGACACTGTACGGGTAATGCAGGTGAACAATGAAACAATATCAGAACAATGGACAGTAAAATGAAAAATATTGTCACCAGTTGTGACAATAAAGACTTGAATGGGACACCCACATGCACTAGTGCTAAAAGAAATTTAATTCGTGTCTCATAAAGTAAACTGAACAAATAATAAATTCAAATTCTGGCTAAGTGCCAGCTTTTTAATTACCCCTGCACTAAATCATGAGTTGTTTTCAATTGCTATCTATTTCCTGTAACTCTCGACAATGAATTATGAATCCCTATGAAATACTTTTTCTAATAAATTATGACTTTTTATGTTAAATCATGAATTGCTGTTCTACTGTTTATTTTCACCAACTCCTGATACTGAATTTTCATACTAAATTATGAATGGCTGCTGCTTAGTATTTATCTTAAGTGAATTATGAATGTTGCTTAGTATTTATCTTAAGTGAATTATGAATGTTGCTTAGTATTTATCTTAAGTGAATTATGAATGTTGTTTAGTATTTATCTTAAGCGAATTAGGAATGTTGCTTAGTATTTATCTTAAGTGAATCAGGAATGTTGCTTAGTATTTATTTTAAGTGAATTATGAATGTTGCTTAGTATTTATCTTAAGTGAATTATGAATGTTGCTTAGAATTTATCTTAAGTGAATTATGAATGTTGCTTAGAATTTATCTTAAGTGAATTATGAATGCCACTTAGTATTTATTTTAAGTGAATTACAAATGTTGCTTAGTATTTATTTTCAGTTAATTATGAATGGCTGTTACTTACTATTTATTTTCAGTGATTCCTGATACTGAATTATGAATTGTTCTTGCTTGTGCTGTAGCTGTCGTAGTTCTGTCTCAGTTTCCTACACACAACAGACAACCAAATCATTCATAAGATCTTGTTCACAAGTGTAATTCCACCTTCATCCCATAGTTTTCTTCCAGTGGCAAAACACATGTGCACGATCTTCCTCCAGGCTTGGGACCGCCTTGGATAACCCATACGCCTTCGATCACATAACAACTTAAACTCACACAAATTTTATCCAAAGCCTCAATTCTCTCAGCTCCCGTACAACAACACATTGCAATAACACCAGAGACTCTTTTGTTAACATCACAGGTCAACCCGCTCTTTTAACAATGAATCCTCTGAATAGTTCTCTTTGATGAGTAAGTAAGTAAGTAAGTAATGCAGCTGTTAACACGCCATATGTCCATCGGCTGAGTGAGGTATCGTAGGCATGGATGGCTGGGTCACAGTGGTCAGACAACAAAACGAGATACTCAAAAAACTTCCCATTGAACTGCATCAAGTACTCTCAACATCTGAAGTACAGGACGAACAAGAAATCCAGATTTTAAGTGACAGTGACACTGTTTATTCTGTCTGACCGTCTGGTTACCTTTATCATTTGATAAAGGTAGCCAGACGGTCAGACAGAATAAACGATAAATAACTGAGAGAGACCCTCAGCCAGATTAAACTAAGAAGGAAGTGATAATCTGATGCAATACCTGTGTACATTTCTTAAGAAGTTCGAATCTTTCTACAATCTGTCGGTTTGTGGTGGCTTGTTTGCTGTCTTCTTCAACTTGCTAATGAATTTGTTCAGATAACAAAACAATAACATTCACTACACACATGCTGAGACGAGATAAGCAGTAACAATGTCAAACAGTGCTTCAAAATATCGTGAAAAATATATCAAGATGTGCAACAAAGCTTTTCATCTGTTGTCTCGATTAAAAATATCAGTCTTAGGATGTAGGATCATCAAGAAAGATCAGCTTAACATAAACAAAATATACAGAAGCATTAATTCTTTATTGCTTTGAAACTACATTTTCAAAAAATTATGCAGCATTAAAAAGAAAATTCTGCATTTCAGTGACCACAACAATGATAACATGAAAGTCAGCAACAATCACAGTAGTGATGACAGCGATGGTGGTGGTAAAGATAATATCAACAACCTCAGTAGTGACGTGGAAAACAATGAAATGACAACAGATGATGATAGCTATATTCAGTACCATCCTCAACCCTGAGGAGGACACATCCTTCTAATTCTCTTCTGCCTTCTTACAAATTCAGTTCAGTTATTAAGCTGTTACATTTATACCTCAATTTTTGAACTAATAAAGGATAATTAAATATACAGTAATTACAATTACTATACAGTGGAAAAGTAATTAATTTAGGGAAGCATCATATGATCCACGAAAAATGCAACCATACTGTGGGAGACAACGCGACATCTTTCCTTTGATAACTGAAAACTGGACGGCTTAAGAGCTCAACCTGAGAAACCTCTCAGGTTTCTGCTAACTGATCACTTTTTATCGACAGTTAAAACTGTTCTCTTTTGCCAAAGCTGGGCTGGGAGCGCCTCTGGGTATAAAACTTGAAATGGCATTACATAAATGCCCTGAATGAATGAATAAATGATAACTATGATGTTCTGCCACACTCTGACATGACTGCTGCACAAGCGCTCTTACACTCTCGGCCTGATGGACGAATTTGGTTTCTGTTGCCAGGCAGTTCTTGATGACCCGGACCAAGTTCATCGGATGGTTGCCGTAGATCTGTCGGAACTGGACGACCGTTTCCTGGAGCTTCAGCTTCGTCAGAAACATGTCGTCGTTGCTCAGCTCTTGCGCTTTCTCCTCCATCAACTGGACCAGTTGCTCCCTCAGCTGGATTGCAAACTTCTCATGCTCCGGGTTGTCCTCGTCCACGTCCGCCCTAAGCAAAGAAATTATTGCACTCGATTATATTTTAAAATGATAAAACACCAAAAACTTCTTACAACTGTCTTTGGGAGTCATGTCTAGAACCATCTTATAACTGGGTCACGTAATGTTGAGTTTATTTTCTATAGGCACAGTAATTTTGGAATCCATGACCAAAATCATTTCATATCAGAATTCGTGTTATGATGAAGCCTGTTATAATGGACCTCTCGTGTAGAGATTTTTATTACTTCTGCATTTATTAAGTACCATTATCTAATGACTAAGCATCAATGGATGGCACTGTACAGCTGTGAGTGAAGAAGTTGCTCAAGGTCCCTACATGTTAACCATCTCATGTAAGGCAGTTTCAATCCTTATTGTCCACATTACAAGCCGACCACTTTAACCGATCGGCCATCGTGTCCCCATTGGCACGGCCCCCACACAGCACGGTTTCTTTCATGCATTTCTGTATTACGAGAAAATGCAAGAAAAACTCTGGAATAATCTGCCTTGCAACATGCAACCCAAGCTTCTCTGCCTTTCTTTGTCTCTTTCCCTAAGCACTTGAAAACCATTCTATTCGATCATGATTTCCGTGTAGTCAGGTCGGTAGCAACTGACGAGTTTCTCTTTAAATGGTGCTATACGAATTTGTGATTACAATTATAATTACAGCTGGGTACTTTATTTGATTTAGTAAATCATGTCACCTCTGTAATAAAAGTTACAACTGGGGCAACCCCATTACCAGAACACACAAGTGTTCCTTTGGACTTACAAAATGACACCACTGCAAGTGACTGGCACTGTGTGTTGTTTCGCTGCTGATCGATAAAGGATCCCAGATCATTCAATATTCACACAAAGTCAGTAAAGGTGAAACTGAGGAGTTAAGCAAGTGTGTGTGAACAGCTTTTCGAGGGTCGAGGTTACATGGAATCTGCCCATCAGGTGCAAACTCATAATCGTTGTATTACAGACCTAGTAGCTCGCTACCAAAAAACCCAATGTGTCACCCTAAGCAAATAAATACAGATGCAAACATCAGGCAGAGGGCGCTAGTGAAACAGAAATCTGCTGTGCATATGTTACATAATGTTAAAAATAATAATAATTTAATCTATCAGAGATCAACCAACAGATATCTATATTTGCAGAGAAAGACAAAATAAACTTCTACATTCTACTTCATATTAACTAAGCAAAATAACAACTGCTGTTCTGGTTGATACGGAGGCAGGCGAATATCACCTGGCAGAGGAAGATGCTCAAACGAGTTCATCCAGTCTGTCTTGCAAGTGATGATAAATTAAAGCGATCGAAGGACAATAACAAGTAACTTGAACATTTTTAGTGCCCCTAAGTACCTTTCGAAGGTACTCCTGGTTGGCTTAAGTGATGTTAAAGTTCACTAACAGCAACAAGTTTATCTATAAGCAAATAATGCTCAGGTAACTGGAAAGGTCCCACCTCCGGTGAGCTCTTGTGCACACAAAGAACCCAACCAATAAAGTCCTATCTTGGGTTGACAGTTGACACCATTTGCTGAGTTCCTGGTCCATGTTGCTTTCACATAAATGCCATGTAGGAGGCACAAGCAGATTGGAAATCTTGAATAATCTGGGAGGCAGTTGAACTGTTGACCTACAGTCTGGGAGTCTAACACACTAACCATTACTTCACAAGAATGAAACTCGAAAAAGCGTTTGTAGCAACGCTTATCGACTGTTGGCTGTCACGAGTGATAAAAATTAACATACGTACACCTAAATATCACACTTAAATAAATATTTTACATCTTCACTCATTCAATTCTGAGCAGATGTCAGTGCAGGCACAGTAACTCATGACATGGGAAACGTTCTAGGAGTCCATGGGGAAATGTTCCGGGAAAGTGGTCAACGGGAAATTGCCAGCATAAGTGCCTCTGGGAAAATGTTCCTGGGTGAGTTTCAGTCAGGAAATTACAAGGGGAAGTGTCCATGGGAAAACTTCCAGGGAAAATGTCCCATGGGAATCAAAGCCAACATATGCTGCAACACTTCTGGCACACATTTTGTCATGAAGACTGCAGTGTAACATCATCACCATACATAACATATCCCAGGGTCAATTCTATGGTGGACAGCTAATCCATCCATGCTAACTGTGTACTGGATATGTGGACAAACGTTGCAAAATAAGTATTTGCACATGAGTGCTCGTAAGGCTGTCTGTGCATCTGTGTGTGTGTATTTCTCCATGTGTATCTATCTGTGTCCATATCTGTGCATCTCTCTGTATCTGCATCTGTCTCCATCCATATCTGTGCATCTGTGTGTGTCTTTTGATGTGTATGCTGTCCAGCTCAATGTATCTAGTCTAAAAGTGGGATGCTTCCGTGTCTGCATTTGATTTCGATAATAATCAGTTTGCACAGTCTCTCTGCATTCATTTGTCACGTGTATGTATGTATACATGTATGTATGATTGTAAGTAACAAACATTTATTTATTGTGCAAATAACCTCACAAAAGGTGTTCCAGTACTATATATATATATATATATATATATATATATATATATATATATATATATATATATATATATAATATGTGTGTGTGTGTGTGTGTGCATATATATAAATATATATATGCATAAAAATATATATCTTGCCGGATTCAACAGCGGTGCCCTTGCCATATGTGGTCAATCCCATAGGAAGTGGCAAGACAGATGCTAGATGGGTTATCATCAATTTGTCTCGTCCAAGTAACAGTTGTTGCAGTCATCTGCCTCAATGAAAGAATAGCTTCCATTTATTTGTCCTAATTGTCTTCAGTTTTTGCCCTGGCCATCTGCTTATCAAAAGCTGTCTTTTTTTATTAAAGGATATCTAACTATCAAAGGCCATTCACTTTCTGCAGTGTTGTTTATCAAAAGTCATCCAATTATAAAAAGTCATTCACTTTCTGCAGTGTTGTTTATAAAAGCCATCTAATTATCAAAGGCTGTTTACTGTCTGTATTGTTGTTTATCAAAAGCCATATGATCTAATTTATTAAAAGCCAGTTAATTTCTATCAAAAGCCTTTGTCAATTGTTCTTTATTAAAAGCCAGCTAATTAATCGAAAGCCGGTTACCTTCTTATCTGCTATTGTTGTTTGTCTAACTGGTAATGTCCCAGCTATAAGTCTCAGAAGTACCTACTTGTCCATCCAAGTCTGTTATCTTTTCCTTGAGCAAATCTGTTTACCTGTTTTACAACTGTTTGTACTCTGTCCACCCCAACTGTTTATCCAGCCCGCCCGCCCACGCACACAACACAGCACCACACAGCAGGCATGAACCCACTGCCGCTTGGACAGCCACAAACAACGGCCTCCAAATCAACTGCACGTGACTGCAGTCTTCCACCTGCAAAGTTTCACCTCATAAAGGCACTTCGTTGGGCTGCGAAGGTCAAATAATTATTACTAATAGGTCAGAACTTCTACGCCGTTAACAAAAGCTCAGATCACTGAACACTGCATGACAAATATCATGAAATGTCTGTGCTATAAAAGTTCAAGAGAATCTTGCTGAGATACAACACAAAGAATGTGCTTTTTTATACTGATCATGCCAGCAGTAGTGAAAGAATCTGTGGAACCAACAAAATGGCATGATCTCAATGATTTGGATTTCTTACAGGCTGGTAACACCTAGTGTCAGTTATTGAAACTGCCTCAGCATGTTACACCAGTCAGCCACCTTATAAAGTACACAAGGATCATGATAGACGTATACATTTGCTACTGTGGTGATAACAGCAGACGCAGAAAGCAGTTGCAAAAATTGACACCAGGTACGACCAACATTTTAAGATGCCCAAGTATCACACCATTTCTGTTACTTCCTGAGTCCCCCATTTGTGAGGCATGACATCCGACTGGTTAGAGCGCTTGGCATGTAATGTGGAGAGAATGGATTCGAAACTCCACTGAGATGGTTACTATGTAGAGCCTTCACGCAAAATTGCGTTGTGCCTCAGATTTAGTGACCTTGCATGCATGATAAATGTAACATAAAAATAATAATAACAATAACAATACTAATAAAATAATAATAAAAATAATAACAATATAAATAACAATAGTAATAAAATAATAATAAAAATAATAAAAATAACAATAATAATAACAAATGAATCCAACATTTCACATCTTATTAGCATATGACAAGGTTCTTGAATTCCTGTCTCTTATTTATGCTTCAACAGAAGAATGTAACCAATAATTTTTGGATTTAAATCAAACAAAAAAATTAAAATGATATCAAATGAATTAAACCATTTTCATAAAAAGGACACTTACCATTTAATGTAGACAACAAATGTTCAGATATGAATGTACGCGTACAAGTATGTATGTATATATGTATGCATGTATGTTTGTATGATTGCTAAACATGTATGCATGGGTATGTATATATGTTCAGATTATATATGTTCAGATTATATATGTTCAGATATGTACATATGTAAATATTGGTATGGATTCATGTTTTTATGAAAACAAGTGAATGAGCCCATACCACCATTCACATCAGTTTGTGCTTTCGATATAATTAAACATTATTTGTTTTTGTTTAAATGCGACTGGCTTGTTTCACGACATTGTCAACATCTTTTTCAGAGTTATTAGCCTGTTTTGCCTCTTCACCTCAATTCCTGCCCTTAAATCTCACTTCAAGCCAACTTTCAGTAATCATCCACTCCTTACATGCGTCAGCCTGCTCTTGAACTTCATATCCAGCTGCACTTCAAACATCCATAACAGTTTATTTCAGTATAAAATATGTTTGCAGCAAAGACTGGTAAATATTTCTTGACAACAGCTTAGTAACACTTCTGTACTAAACCTTTCAGTTGCTAAGCATATCTGTGCCTGATAGAAATTAACGATGCAGTTAGTTCACTAGATTGCACAGAACAGAATATACTTGTGTCAATTTGTAAAATTCCAAGTTATTATTAATTATTAAACATTTATAATGCGTGCAATTAACAACTGCCTCAAAGGCGCGTGCAACTACACGGTGTCAATTTAAGAAGCATTTGGTCGATGACAGATGTTTAAAAAAATTTTAAATAAGAAGCTCACTGCTTCCGAATGGACCACAAGAATTAACTCAAACACTTCAACTGCAGAATTGTTAAATAACCAAGGCTTTGTGGTACAAGAATATTCAGCCTAAGTACAAATGCATGGCACTCACACCTCAACGGGATCATAAAACGACACAATGAAGGCTTCATAACTGTGTTGGAGAACATAAAACGCCTCATAAAGTTTCTTTGTTGGTGGCAACAAAGGCCAAGGTGCCATCAGCATCTTTGAGATGTACTTAAAAGGTGCTATATAAATATTCACAAACATAGATAACATACATGATTAGATCATACATACATGCATACACATACATAAAGAGACACACATAGATACATACACATGTACATACATACATACAGACATACACATATTGACACACAGACAGATAAACATATACACATACCAGTATATATCAGTATGTATATGTATGTGTTTATATGGCTATATAATGCCTTTTAAGAAGCTCAAAACACAAGTCACAGGATGGGCAGTGAAGCATCTTGCGGGAGGTTATTAATGATGGCAACACTTTAGACAGTACAGTTGTGCTGAGCAAGTAACAAGTCCATAACCTAAAAGTAATGGGGTAACATTCCAGTATGGGAACATTTCCCCAGATATTAGAAAATGTAAATGGGGAAACAGGGAACACCTCCCCAGGTACATTCCGGGTATATGTATATGGAAGAAGACAATCCCATTCAGTTAGAAATCTTGAAGAGTCACCCACTAAATGTGCAATTATGATTCTGATTTGCCACAAGAACCCACCATATTATCACAATTGCAAAAACAACGTCTTCTTATGTAGGTCAGTCAAAGGTGCCATATGTTTTCTTACGTAGGTCAGTCAAAGGCGCCATATATTTTCTTATGTAGGTTAGTCAAAGGTGCCACACGGCACCTCAATAAATGTGCCAGTGCGACAGTGTTTCATTTGCCGAACTCTCTGAAGAATTACGCATGCATCAGCAGTGCAGAGCGATGAACAAATTGAGAATCCTTACCACGGCCGTGTTTCAAGCCACTGTGCGAAGAAATGACGCACTTCGATGGGAAAGTGAGGCCCATAGACACTCTGCATGTGTCTCATGGCCTCTCCCGTTAGCTGCTGGACTTTGGCCCAAAGCGCCATCTACAAAAACCAACAAGCACATCAAGTGAGTAAGTATGTATGTACAGGAATACATACATATGGATATGTACACCCGTATGTACGTATGTACCCATATTTACTTAAATGCCAACATGCATTTATGTACTGCTATGTATGTATGCATTGGTAGATATGTACATATGTATGTACGTGCATACAGTTGTGGGATGTATTTTGTCTGAGCATTTGATCTATGAATGATTTCACCAGGGTGAAGAACTTCATCTGGAATGTACAGCTACAGGAGTCACCTGGAAGCAGCTCCACGTATGTAACGGTATACATGTAAATATTCGCATGAGTAATTCTACCAGTATATATGTGTGTGTATATATATATATATATACATATACCATGCATGTATGTATGTATGTATGCATGCATGTGTGTATGTATGGATGTGTGCATGTGTGTACGTATGTATGTATGCATGTACCATGTATGTAAGTATGTGTAAAGACACTTGAAACAGCGCCTTTGACGGAGAAACTGCTGGTGTCATTTTGACCACATTAGTCTTGCAAAGCGCATTCCTGTGACGTGATGCTGCTTCCAGGTGACCCTTGTAGCTGGACATTCCAGATGACATCATTTACCAGGTGAAATCAATCATAGATCAAACACTCAGACAAAACATACCTTGAGCAGACAAAGGCCTTGAGTCAATAACAATGCAGCTAACAGGTACTCGCTATCCTGGACAGTAGAACCATCCAGGTAGCTAATGGTTTCAGTTACTAAGCCATTATCGACGTCATTAACAACCAAATTCCACCACATTTATGCATCTAACATGTCAGTATCTCTGCATCTTAAAAGCTACCCAACCAGCTATGTGAGGTCCTAAATGTGTCAATGAGGGCAAGCAATGCAGTTCTAAGCAATTAAGTAAGTAGGTAGGTAAGTAAGTCAGTCAGTAAGTAAGCAGCCTTTGTTAGCATCTGACATGCATTACACTGTACAGATCAATTACATACATATCTAAACTAGATTACAATATGGGCAAATGTAACAGACAGCCATGCACAACTAAATGTAACTAAACACACAACAATTCACAATACTACTTTTAAACAGTTTCGATTAAACAACAGGCAGGCTTAAGTGGCAAGCCAGCCATGTCCTATGACCCTGACCCCAGAGCAGTATACAAGACGGCACACAAAGAACCATCAAAAGCCAGCGGTATCCAGCTGCCTGAGTATGGCAAGCAGATTTTCTTAATTCTAGTCTCATGCTATAGTTGGATATAGTGACATAAAAGGATGCCTGATCCTCCTGAGTAAGTGGGCATGCCAACACAGTTCAAAAGTTGAAGGGGCCTCTGGGTTTCGGCTGATCGGTAGGCCAACACATGCGGTGCCACTTCAATACCGATATACGATTCGTTATGGCATTTCAAACAATGTTGACAATAACACTTGAAACTACATCAACAACAATAAAACAGTAGAAACTAACGTGGCAGTATTAGCATAAAATATTCTCAATAACACAAATCTAGCTCTCAAATTTCAGTAATGAAATTCCAGTTAATCGTCATCTAATCGTTTAGTCAACAACTTATTTGTGTTTATTTATATTTATCTGCACCCTTCACGAGTTAATTTTTCTTTGCGTCTAACTTCTACAAACAAGTAACTGCCCAGCGTCGTGTACACAAAACATCCAAATTATCACGGCAACTCGCCGATTACCGTTAAACTAAGACAACAAATTAAATTTTATGATGGCTTTTTCGACTACGTAGAGGCCATCGCCGTTTTAATAAACTGTAATCTTTTAGTAAAAAGCGTCTGCGCCACGGCATCAAAAAGAGCGCTACATAAATTACACACGATCGCAGAAGCGGAATTTCGTCAACGTTTCGCGTGGCAGTAACATCGTCGCTGGCAAACGACGACCTCAGACGGAGACTGAATCTGGGATCTTACCTGAACTCCTGACTCGATCTAAATTAATTAATTGTTATTTTATTCGATTAAAATGCCAAAACAAAAACACGAGCTTCTCCGTCAAACAGCTAAGGTACCGAAGCCTTGATTGGCCACGGCAGGCGAAACGTAACGCTTCTGTGGATTGGCCGGCAAGTTCTCCAAATTAGGTCAAGCTCCGCCCACCGGCGCTTTACTTTCAGAGTCTACCACTAAACAGCCGTTTCAATTGACATTACCAGGAATTTTGAATCAACAACAGCTATTCATCGATTCGCCATCCGTTATGATTACAGTATTTACGCCAAGGGTAGCGTCCCTTTGCCTTTTGAAAGACTGGTCAGTTCCAATAGCATTAATAATCCATCCCAGCCTAGATACTGATGATTTACGTGCTATTTGCCCGGATAATTATTAAACGTTATGCGCACAAGCCATTAAATACACATAATATAACTTAACTGTTTTTTGCAGCTCTAGGATACGCACTGGATCAGACTTGAGCCCTGTAGCCTATATTCAGTTCAAGGATTTTTGAAGCGGCTGAGAGAGGTCTATCCGATTATTCCTATTTTAAATCTTTAACATTTATGTAAATTTTACTACCCATAACCTGTTATATTCTGTCTTCCAATCTATTTTTAACCTGTATCTCTATATGATTCTAGCTATTCTTATTGTTTCCAAAGCCTTCAAACTGCATTCGTAATGCTGTCTCATCTTTAGGTTCTGTCACATTTTATGAGTGTTATATAATATTCCAGTCTTGTGCTTGCTAACTGAGCATCGGAGTGTGATTTCATAGTCTGACTGAATATTTTTGCTTAATATGATGGGTAATCAAATCTTCCTAGATGATTATAAGAATGATGGTAACAATGACTATTATAATAGACTTACTTTGCATCAGACGAGGGCATATGCATTGGCCGCCTAGGATACAGTGCTTGGATAATTATGATATTATTTGTTGTTTTAGCCATAATGGATCTCAACGTGTTGGAGGTGAATTCTGAGAAATTTGAGGTTATACCATCAAACTTCCGAAGCGTTGTTCCTGCAAGCGAAGGAGAGGTCGGTTTCATAATATGCCACTTGCTTCTGTATTTAACATCTTGACACCTGAGCTGTGGAAATGTAAGTGTACATGGTTTTATATAGCTACCGTATGGCTCGAATCTACTCAGTTTTCAGTGAATTGATCGGGTGAGATCCTTCACCACTGCCGCCTGTTTGAATGGGTTTAACGCCATTTAAGGTTCCCATGCAAGGACCATGCTAGCCCGAGATTCAAATCTCTGAAATAAGCCACCTTTGGGGTTGCGACCTGGGGATTCTTACACATAGAGGTTCATTACTGCTTAAAGTCCATGTGCATGGACCGTGCTAGTGTTTTATTGCTACTTCCAGGATTGGAACATCTGCAAAGATATCTAGCTATTTCCAGGTGATATGAGATGCCCTGATCTATTTAAAATAGTTATTAATTGTATTAGTGAAATGAGTAACTGGTGCTTGGTTTCAGTTCATGGATTTCGAGCTTTTGTATGGGAACGATGTTGAATCATCAAAAACCACTAAAACCCAAACCGTTTTTGACAGTGTCCAAAGTTCCGTAAACCTTTTTCAACAGTGCCACCCACTGTCCTTTGAGCCTGTTCTAATATTCTTAATTTCTACTGTTTCTTTCTTTTGTTTGTTTCAATAGCCTCATCTTCTCGTATCCATCACTCATAAAACATATTGCTTGATACGAAACAGTACCATATAAGAGAATCTAAAATTCCACAAGTTACAGCCAAAACACAATGGCAAACTATGCTTTTCTTGGCAAATGTTTGACCTGCCTAAGGTCTGAGAACTTAAAGAAGAAGACCATAATGAGAAGAAGACAGATGATAATGTCATACAAAACAAAATTTGGACAGGTCTTAGTAGTCGTCTCTGAGAAAGTATTAGTAAGTTATGTAGAGCCTTCTAAGCACTTCCCCAGGGTACCATATGTGGAACAGTTGAAAACCCTTGACGATTGTTTTTCTGGTGTAGGTATGATTCCAGAAGGTCATTTGGGTCAGTTTGTCTGATTTCACTTGTTTTTAGCGGATCCTTTGGCCGACTTGGTTTAAAGTCTCAAGTGTCTGCATTTTGCAAAGTCATCGACATTGAAACTGTTGAGTAAGAGAACTGCATACTTTTTTCTATCAATAAGAAGCACTGACTAGATCCGAGATACCTACTTCTGTTACTGAAGTGGTTATTGCGGCCCATTAACTCATCATTGGCTGGGTGACATAATTATGCAAACATTCATGAGTCGCTACATCCAACAGGGGTTCTCCAACTGCCCACTTTCAGTACAACACTTAATGGTATACTGTATTGTTTTGCTTCTGTCTTTGCCACAATTCAGTTTATTTCAAAATAATAGCATGGCAAGGCATTAAATAGTCGATTTTGCGTTAGCGTGCCTTAAAACCAATCAGTTATAATGTGTCACATTTAATGTGCTTTGAATCTAGACATTTTATGTGTTCCAGCATTCCACCAAAACTTAAAACACATGGACAACTTTTGGAAAAATTATTATTAATAGTTACTGTGTGCATATACTGTCTTGACAATTCTTAACTTGAATTTTTAGGGATGCGTCTGGTGCCATGGCTTTCATGGTGGAAGTGTCGTCACTCGAAGAGGCAATTGTTGTCATCATGGTAAGCTGTAATGCATCATTTAAATATGTATGTAGAAAGGAATGGATTTGCCACTGTACATGTTTGCCCTGTTATACTGTGTATGGGATGTCATTTGAGCTAACGCCAAGAGGCTGCCATGGGTCTGAAATGTTAGCGACCTCATTTTCTTAGCCTGGGCATGTGAGGTCTAGAGGCCAGTCCTCTCCATTGCTGCCTGACCTTCCCACTGAAAATGTACAGTCAGTGTAATCATTTTAGCCAAGTTGTCTAGGAAAGACATGGAACAGAAATCTCATTTTGCCCTAGGATTCTAGACTGACATTCCAGCACACTAAACACAAGACAACCATGCATCCCCTGTCGTAAAGACATGCTGTAATCAGTTTGTAGAAATTTGCAAGATGGTCATGGTGCAAATTTAAAATGAAAACTAGTCACTCATTAATAGTTAACTGGTATGAGTTGTGTCAGTGTTTATAAATCCAGAAAAATTCTACCTGCAGTTGGTGACCCAAGCATCTGAAACTGAACAACATTCTGGTATATTTCTGTTCAGAATATGAACAACAAAGTCATCGCACAGCAGAAGATAACAGTCTGCTTTGCTCCAGACAGTTAAACTGGAAAAGTACATGTATTCCAAGTGGACTTGGAAGACCTATGAACAACAAAGTCATCGCACAGCAGAAGATAACAGTCTGCTTTGCTCCAGACCTATGCATTTTTTGGATTATAATATGTTGCATTCGCTAAATAGACAATTCACTAAATAGACAACTGAAATGTTCTTTAACAGTCTGCTTTGCTCCAGACAGTTAAACTGGAAAAGTACATGTATTCCAAGTGGACTTGGAAGACCTATGAACAACAAAGTCATCGCACAGCAGAAGATAACAGTCTGCTTTGCTCCAGACCTATGCATTTTTTGGATTATAATATGTTGCATTCGCTAAATAGACAATTCACTAAATAGACAACTGAAATGTTCTTTAACAGTCTGCTTTGCTCCAGACAGTTAAACTGGAAAAGTACATGTATTCCAAGTGGACTTGGAAGACCTATGAACAACAAAGTCATCGCACAGCAGAAGATAACAGTCTGCTTTGCTCCAGACAGTTAAACTGGAAAAGTACATGTATTCCAAGTGGACTTGGAAGACCTATGAACAACAAAGTCATCTCACAGCAGAAGATAACAGTCTGCTTTGCTCCAGACCTATGCATTTTTTGGATATAATATGTTGCATTCACTGAATAGACAATAACTGAAATGTTCTTTAACAGTCTGCTTTGCTCCAGACAGTTAAACTGGAAAAGTACATGTATTCCAAGTGGACTTGGAAGACCTATGAACAACAAAGTCATCTCACAGCAGAAGATAACAGTCTGCTTTGCTCCAGACCTATGCATTTTTTGGATATAATATGTTGCATTCACTAAATAGACAATAACTGAAATGTTCTTTAACAGTCTGCTTTGCTCCAGACAGTTAAACTGGAAAAGTACATGTATTCCAAGTGGACTTGGAAGACCTATGAACAACAGTCATCTCACAGCAGAAGATAACAATCTGCTTTGCTCCAGACCTATGCATTTTTTGGATATAATATGTTGTATTCACTAAATAGACAATAACTGAAATGTTCTTTAACAGTCTGCTTTGCTCCAGACAGTTAAACTGGAAAAGTACATGTATTCCAAGTGGACTTGGAAGAATGAACAAAGTCATCGCACAGCAGAAGATAACAGTCTGCTTTGCTCCAGACCTATGCATTTTTGGATTATAATATGTTGCATTCACTAAATAGACAATTCACTAAATAGACAATAACTGAAATGTTCTTTTTCATTTAACATCTGTTTAAATGCAGCACAGTGCAAAATGGTTAAAGCAGTTTTGTAAAATGTGGAGAGTTTGTTTTGTTTTTTGGTGTTCAAAAACTTGCTGTATGAAACAAGTCAGCTGTCAGCAGAATTGAAGGTTAAATTGTGATTATGCAGCCAGTACAGATTACTAGGTGGCATGTGTGTGAAAGTGGGCACTAATTTTCCTGTCTGCATTGTGGCAAGTATCAGTATGGCAAATGATAGATTCATTTGAACATAATTCCGCAACCTATTCAGGGTGACATTTCCCATTAAGGGACTTACATATGCTATATAATATCTCTGTTGAATTACATTAAGTTACATTCATAAGCTGAACAGTTTAACAGCTTGTAAGAAAATCTACTTATTGTGATAATAATGATGTTGAGCATTCGAATAGCACTAGTAGCAATTTGTCCATGACACACACATGCTTAAAACCTATGTGTAGAAACATCAGACACTAATGCTTTGAGATATAAATTGTCTTAACAAGCAGTCATTGTGGCTTAGCCAGATGTCGTTTGCCTGTTTGAAGTTATTAGACAACTCGTGACACACTGCACTGAATTTGCTTTGAAATCAGACATTTTTTGCCTGCAATCAACCAAAATATTGCAGGTGGCTGTAAAGGCATTGGCACTGTGGTTCTTGAAGGAAGTGACAGACTTTTTAAGAAAACTGAACCTATCTTTATTGTTATTATTGTGATTAACATTACTTATTATTGACAATTTCTTTAATTCGAATTTTCAGCTGCAGGAGTGCGCGAATTAAAATGCGATCAGCCGAAGAGGCTGTAGAAGCAGTCATGGTAACTAATGCTTTCCAGTTTTTGCATCATTTAAATAGATATGTGGTGGAGACCCATATCGAACTATCCACTATTACTGACTAATTCATACTGATATACATTAACTTGTTTGTAGAAGAAACCCACCTTAAACGCTGTCCAGTGCATGTAGTAGGCCAAGGATATGAAAAGGTAAAGGTAACACCCTTGTTTACATGTCTCTGTAGAAACTTCTCAGAAGCACAGTCCCGAGATTGAAGGATGATTCAGCTGAGGTGCAAACATGGCTACAGCAATCCAATACTAGGACACTTTTAAATCTCCCTGCTTATATTCATAACCTTTTACAAAATGCTAAAGGAAGCAGGACTCGGTTGATACCAGGTGGCATGGTATTCTGTGGACACCTGGTCATCCAAGTACTAACCAGACTCAATTTGTGGTAGCTTCGGTGCACCAGCATCATATCAACAATCCAAATGGCCACTAAGTGCTAGTAATTTCATTTACTTTGCCTCTGCTTATAAGGGAGGCAACTAGTTCTCTCCCTTGCTGCATCTTCTTCTTCTTTTGGTTCTCTGCCCTCTAGGCAGGTTCATACGTCCAATGGCGCCACTCTTCACGGTGCTGAGCATCTCTTTTCATTCCGCTGTATCCATCCGTGATCATCCAGTCCAGCAACATCCGTCTAGGTCTTCCTCTTGTTTTTCGTCCCTCCATTCTTCCCTCGATAATAGTTCTTACGAGTGAGTCCCCTCTCATTATGTGGCCAATCCATTTCCTCTGTCGACTTCTAATTGTTCCCACCAAAGATCTTTCTTCTTCCACTCTTTGCAGTATCTCCTCATTGGTAATGTGCTCCGTCCAGCTGACTCTCTCCATCCTGCGCCATATCCACATCTCAAATGCTTCCAATCTTCTGATGTCTTCCTTTCTCAGAGTCCATGTTTCTGATCCATACATAACCACGCTCCAAACCAAGGTTTTCACCAGTCGTTTCTTCAGGTCCCGATTTAGTTTCCCTCTCATCAGCTCCCTTCTTTTACAGAATGCGTCTTTTCCCATAGCTATTCTTTTCTTTATTTCAGCATGGCATTTCGCATCCTGTGTAACCACACTTCCCAGGTAGCAGAATTCCCCGACCTGTTCTATTTCTTCACCATTTATAGTGATCCTGACTGTCGTCACCTCTCTTTTACTTATCTTCATAACCTTTGTCTTTTTGATGTTTATTTTCATTTCATATTCTGTCGAGACACTATTCAGACGGTCCATCATTCTCTGCAGACCCTTCTGACTGCCCGCCAACATCGCCTGATCGTCTGCAAACCTCAGAGCATTCAGCAACCTGCCCCCCACCTTTATTCCCTCTGTCATGTCCTCCAATGCCTCTGCTTATAAGGGAGGCAACTAGTTCTCTCCCTTGCTGCATGATCTTCCATAAAGTGTAACTGATGTGCTGTTTTGTGCTGAGTTCGCCAGAGGGCGATAGTGGCACAATGTGAAGTACATGTAGCTTTCTGTTCAGAGGAGAAATTGAGTCTTGAAATATTTAAATTGCTTGATTCTTGCAAGGATCGGAAATTCGGAATACCTGATCTCTGGGTTTGCAGTATAACATAATGACCACTTGATTACTATGCCACCCCATTGAACTAGTGCCGTAATGAGTGCCTTAAAAGTGAAGTTGATACGGTAGTTTGGTGGTTCGCCGGTTGCGATTTTTATATGAACGCCGTGATGGCTCTAATAAAAAGGCATAGATTTGTTTATTAACTAATGCGCTTTGCATGTAAAAAAAACTGCTTCGTTTTGGCTCGGCGTCACGTGTACTTCCTGGCAAGTAGAATGCGTATTTAGGCACATGTATACATGCCACATAACTCGAGAGTTTAATTAATTCGCTTATAATTAAACGAAATTCAGCAGCAGGGTGGAGTTGCTTTTTCTTTTATTCACCTACTCTTAAAATAAAGAACTGAAATGTTATAATAATTGTTGGTGTAAAACCAAAGTATGGCATCTCTGTTAAGGATTCATAAAATTCTGATAAATTACAAGTACTTCATCACATGTTATTGGATTTTCACTATTTCAACAATGCAGTACACTGTAGTTCAGAGATTAACACCCCCGACTCGTGACCTATTGGCAGAATCAAAAGTTGGTAGCCCTAAACTAATGGTTTGAAGGCTCATGTCAAAAGTTGCCCCGGGTATTGTCATACACCAAAAATTTTATAACAGCTACTCCTGTGTTGAACACTGTGAAGAAGCTTTGTGATGCAGAAAAATCTGAAAAAGTCAGTAGTATTGTCAGGATGTGTGCCACAGATATTAGACCATTTTCGATTGTTGAAGGAGAAGGCTTCAAAAAGTTTTATAGGAAAAATTCTTTCAACTGAAGCCAAGCATGTAAAACTGTCTGTTGATGATGTTATTCCCAGCACTCGAACGGTGTCTCATCACCTTCACACAGAAGCAGGAAGAATTAGATGTGAATTAAAACACAAGTTAGCAAAAGAAGATTGATCTGCAGTAATGACTGATTTGTGGACTCACAAACAGACAACTCCATACATTACAGTGACAATTCATTACGTTGACAACAACTGGGAACTGTGCTCGCTTATTCTCACTACTAGGGCTATGGAGGAATGGCACACTGCTGAGAATATTAAAGCTTTAACAAGAGAAATTCTTGAAGAACTTAATGCCTATAGAGACAACTACGTTTATCTTACGGACAATGGGACAAATGTGAAAGCTGCATTTAAAGACAAATGCGGACATAATTTGAACCTCACCCTATCACACACACTCCAAGCAAAAGATGCTCAACGATTTACCGAGGTAATTTCTCTAGTTGACCTTTGCAAAGAACTGGCTACTCTTGCAAAACGGACAAGAATCCAGTCAGAATTATCAATGACGGTGAAGCAGTGTGTTTCGACAAGATGGAACTCCCAGTTGATGAAGTTAGAATCATTTGCTTCAAACATCGAAGAGATCAGGTGACTTGCAACCGAACATCGTTATAAAAACTACAGCAAATCATTAGGAAACTCTAGGGCGCTTATTCAGTATAACAGCTACCCAGAGGCAGAAAACGGTATATCCAAACACTCATCTTTCAACCTTTTTAGCATTCCGTCATTCTCCATCTAATCTAAAGTTACTCTTTCATATCTCATCCTGTTTGATGATCTGTAAATGGTCTGCATAATGTGTCATAGTTATGTGAAATCATGATAGCTAAGAACAACAAAGTGTGATTCTGGCTTATAATTTCAAACTTAGTCGTAAAATTCACCTAGGGATTGTGATGACAGTGGGTGCATAAGTAAATAAGTAGACTTCATTTGTATCTGACAAGCACCTGAGTTGACCAGTTGTGCGTTTTTCCAAACAATGAAAACTAGAAAGCTGAAAATACCAGAAACCTTTAAAAAACTAAGGTAAAGGGAGCCCACTATATTTGGCACCAAGTACAGCGCTTAGATGACAATGGATAATCATAAGTACTATGTTGACTGTGTTCATGATTTCAGCTATGGATGCACTAAACGGGTTCAGTATTCGAGGCAGAAAGATACTGTTACAGAAATCAGTTCAAAGATACATCAATTGATAACCGGTAGGTGCCAGCATCAGCATCATCTTTGACATCACCATCATCGGTCATCTGTGTCTTCATTTTAATCTGACATCTAATATAAAAACTTCAGTGGCAGACTAGTTCTTATTCACAGTTGCGACTTACTACAAAGCATCTACTAGACTACTGAGCATCCCTTGCTGTGAAGACATGCTCTACTCTACTGGAACACAATCGTTCCTTTCATATTTAGTCATTGCCACCTGTATCTAAGTAGAAAATTTTACTGTAACATTCATTCTGGATTTCATGATAAATAAAGCATTTAAAGCTAAACAAAGTTCTTGTTTATTTGATAACCGGCATTGAACCATCAGGTGATGAGAAAGAAACGTACAATACTGTCATTTCTGAATGAAGATCTCACAAAGATATAATCCAGAAAGTTACTCGCAAAGTTCAGATGACTAGCAGGTGAAAAGGAACTTCTGTAGACAGTCAAGAAAACTAAAAAATATACTTTCATAATTGGTGTTATGTTGAAGACTGTTGAAATTATTTACTTGTTTTGCATTGTCCATACCTAAAATTCAAATTTTGTCTACCATCAAAATGGAGGATGAAGGAACCTTCACTAAAGCTTCCTTCTATAACTATAGTTTAACTGTAGAGGCAGCTGAGTCAAACATGCTGATTTGCATTATATGTACCTGCTACATGATTGGTATGGATTCTGTGTATGACTGTAGGCAAGTCTTGAGCACGAGACTGACCAGAAGCTCTGTTGAACTGGTCTGTTACATAGCATAGGCCTGCATGGTAGAAATCTTGCCAAAACATCGCCACAAGTCCTTGAAATACAGTTTAATGACTATTACTATTACAAATGAGTGAGCTTGATGCTCTGTAAAGCTTCCTTTTGTGCAAGTTAATCGACATCTGTGCTGGAGTGTATATGTGCACTTGTAAATTATTAGTCCTCTATCCATCCATCCTTCGACACAGGAGAAGCCTAACAGTGCAGAAGCCTAACAGTACAGCAAACTGAGTCTGTTGCTGAATTAAAGCAAATTCATTGAAAAATGAGCAAGGTCGAAGCCATACGGCTGCTGCATAAAAACATGTACATTTACATTTAAAGGCAAGCTGGCTACTGTAGTTACTGACGGTACAGTTGCTGCTGCGATTTCTAGCATTACTCAGCGAAAAGGTTTCTGTATGGCGCTCTAAATGCAGCATACCCTCCTATACGCTGACAGTGCAATCCACATGAATTCGGTGTGCAAACTGCAGCGGTATACAAGTCTTAAACTTGAATTTTTATCAATGGATCATCAACTGTTTCAAAAAGAGCCATAGTAGAGAGCTCAACTACAGCGGATGTTGTGGCATGCATAGTGGTAACCTGTACTCCTGAGTCGTGCATCATTTATGTAGGTATGAAGACAGGGCCGGATTAACTACAGGGACTCATGCAAACTATATGTGGGTGCCCTGTCACATTGCGCATGGGATGATGGGATGCCAGAAAAATGAAACTGGAGGCTTTCAAGCTCAAATGTCTTGAGATAGGAGAAAAACAGTACTTTCTGAGATGAAGACTTCATCCAAAAGAAGAAGTTATTCTCCTCTCTACAGCATATTAAAAACATGTTACCCAATCTGAGCAAAAAGATACTGTTGTACAAAAACCATTCATACTCTCGGGCTCATTGATGTGGCAAGAGAGAGGGATTATTGCATAGACAAATAGTTATGTTGGGAATTTACATCAACTTCTCTTCCTGACAAAAGATAATTTTCTTCAGAAAATGACCAAGTCTGAAATAGTTCACAAGGTAGAAAAAACTTGCCAGCAGAGATGCTCCCACAACATCTGCTTCAGTCATCTCTTCTAACTTCACCTGTGTTTTACTTCATGATTCATGCTAGAAAAGTAGCAACATCTCCTGGGAAGTCATTGAACACTTTCATAGATTTTGCAAAGCAGGTATTCACAAAGAATAACATATCTCGAGGATCCTTTAGAATTTATATTGCACTTGATGTTCAAAAAGAAACAGAAGAAAGACTTGTGACCTGACTGAAATCACCATTTCTAGTTCAGAAACTTCTCTCCCAACAGACAAGAATATATTTTGGACTTCTTCACATACAACAAAACAAATTACAACAGTTCTTTGTCCTTGATTAAATTGAGAAATGTCCCATGAGTTGTTCAACACTACAACCCACTGTAAAATGTTTTGCTGAAAAATTCTTCCAGGTATGTAGGTAAGTGTTTGTGAACAGCTTAGAACTCGTTCGCACAATGCAAATGGCGTATCATTCATCAAGGACACATGGACATCTCAGTGCAACATACAGTCCTTTATGAGCTTAACTGCACACTGGATTGATGAAAATTTCAGCAGAAAATTTGTTGTATGTTGTACTTCATTGTGAAAATGTAACTGGAAGACAAATTGGTGAAATACTAGCCAATACCACTTTTGCAATGACAAAATGATGGCAAAACAACTAGATGAAATTCACATTTGTAAGAGATAATGCTAGGAACATAGAGGTAGTTATGCAAGAGGCAAACCAACAAAGTGTAGGTTGTTTTGCTCACACTCTTCAACTTTGTATTTGTGATTTCCTGTTTAGTCAGAATTCTGCCAACAACCTCATTCTCTTGGCAAGAAAAACCGGCGGCCATTGTAAACATGCTACAAGTGCTATGACCCGACTTCGTAAAATACACAAAGAATTATAATTACCTGAACATGAACTGATACAGGATGTTGTTACAAGATTGAATTCGTCATATTACATGCTTGAAATATTAACAGAACAGAAGTGAGGAATTATTCTCTACATGAGCAAAGAATACGCCAGTAAGAATTTAACTGCATTTACCCCATCTCGGCGGCAGTTAATGCAAACTATTGTAACTGTGTTAAAACCATTTGAAGAATTAACCAGAGATGTATCAAGTGAGACAGCTTCTCTTTCTATGGTCATTCCAGCATGTAAGGCCCTCTCTTAGTGCCTGAGCAATTGGCTAACTAATACCGATGGAGTAAAACAAATGATACAAGAACTTTTAAAGTTAATACATGAAAGGTTCCAGTACGTCGAAGCAAAGCCACTTTACGTTGTTTTGACAGCACTGGACCAGTGTTTCAAAGTTAAATGTTTCACTTCAGAAACGGCATCAGCTGGAAGCAAAGCAATTCGTCTCACATGCTGTGGAAAAACTTGATAGCCCTGACATGCGTGCAGCTATAAATAACAAAGAAGAAAGTGAACAAGTGACAGCAGAGCCTGCTCCAAAAAAACTGAAAACCGATGCGCGAGTATGGTCATACTGGGATTGTTTGGACAACTCAAACACCATCAGCCAAGCACTGTTGCCATTTGAGCAACAATATTCCAACTGTATTTTAGACAGCTGCTTGCAGTGTTTCAGTGATCCGCTGTCTTAGTGGAAAGACAATCACTTCAGATTCCCTCTACTGTCTAGAGCAGCCAAAGCCTATTTGGCAACACCACATATAAGTGTAGCAAGTGAAAGATTATTCAGCATTGCAAATAACATCAAGCTGAACAGCTGATATTCCTAAAGTGGAATATGGAGTAGCAACATTTAGCAATTCATAAGAAACATCTGGATTTGCAAACTTCAATTTCATGACTCTGACCGGTGGGTCATTACAAGTTTTTAATATTTTAGCAATAAATGTTTAGTGTTCGAGTTTTTATAATGTTTTAATTTTCAAGTTTTCAGTATTCGTATTTGGCCATCAGAGAGCTGAATATTCTTATTTGGCCAAATACTTACAAAACTGGTATTCGGTACATCTCCCGTATCAACATGCTTGTTTAGATGTCATCACGGAAACTTCTCAGAAGCTTAGTCCTCAGGTTGAAGTGACTGCAAATGACTGCAACAATCCAATAGTACTGCACGTTTTAAACCTCCATTCTTGTGCTCATACCCTTTTACTGACTGACAAAGAATGGAGGGCTGAGTGGGCACCAGGTGGCATGATATTCCATGGTGCCAGAGGCATGGTATTCTGTGGACATGACAGGGAAAAATCAACTGAGCCCTCAACAACATTGGATCCTGATTTTGTTCCTTATATACCTTCTGCAGAGCGACAAAGATTACGCAGAATGAATTGAGTGACCTGATTAGAAATCTAGATTTGTCAGAAAATAAAGCAAACATTTTTGCCTACAAACTACAACAATGGAATCTGCTTGAGGAGAATGCGAAAATATCAGTATACTGTGAACGCCAGTAGGACTTAACGCAGTTGTTCACTATGGAAAATGACCTTGTCTTCTGCCATGAGATCAGTGGTTTGATGAAATCACTCAATATTTTGCACAAACCTGAAGAGTGGAGACTATTCATTGACTCTTCATACCTAAGTTTAAAAGCAGTGTTAATGCATAATGGGAATAAACTACCATCAATTCCTGTAGTACATGCTGTTCACATGAAGAGTTTTACTTCAACATGAATCTTCTTAACTCTATTAACTACAAAGATTAAGGGTGGCTGTGGGGATCTAAAAACAACTGCCATCTTGCTGGGAATGCAACAGGGATACACCAATGTTGCTGCTTTTCCTGTGAATTGGATAATAGAGCACGTCCTTCCCACTATGAAAGAAAAGTATGGCCTACAGGAAAGTCTCTTGATCCAGGAACTAAAAGTGTACAGTATAGCCCACTTGTGGACCATGAAAACGTTTGGTTATCACCACGGCATGTAAAGTTGGGTTTTAGGAAGAATTTTGTAAAGGCAATGAACCAAGATGGACTGGTTTCACAAGTATCTCAAAGAAAAATTCCCAATACAGAATTTCTGGAAAGAGTTGGTAGGAAGCGAATTGAATCGCTGGGATCAATCAAGAGGACCAATCAGCATATCGCAAGCAAATTTCACTATAGGCCTATAAATAATTATCACCAAGTGCATTTACAATGGCATATAATTTGCAATATTCAAATATCAGAATGGAGTAAATTATTTCATTTCAGCCAGAATCAACTGTCTTTAATCTCTTAGAAATATGATCTCTGCAATCGCTTCTTATGAGACTCCCTATGCAGCGACTTTCCCCTTTCAAACGGTTTATCAGCTAGGCTCACAGCCCGACTCCCTCGTTTTGCACACATCTCTGCACCTATGTTTGAGGTCTTTCTCTTGCTCGACATTACTGCGCGTATCCACGATATTTGATTTCTTTTGGCGGAGGTCTCAGCAAGCGATAATAAAGGACATCGTTTTCGATGCATGAAATATATCGTAGAATTACCGGTATATAATAACATTGTTATAAGAGAAGAATATTTCGTTTTGATCTATATATAGTCAGTAATTTGTTTAAATGTGATTTTTCTTGAAAAACGATATAAAAACAAAGACAACTAAAATAAAATGAGCGTTTAATTTTTAAGTCCATTTTCGTAATGTTGAATATTCGGTCCTAAAATCTTCGTCTATTTTGTCTCTCGAGTATAAGTCGAAGGACTTTTTTGAAGCCCTGAAATAGACATAAATTTCTCGACTTATAGTCGAGGATATACGGGGTAGGTTGAGGGGAGTGGCTGGACTGTAAATAACTGACGAAGACAAGAGGTTGGAAGGATTGAAATGTGTTGGGGGTAAGTGATACAACTTTGTGCCCTATTTGTTCAGGTATTTTAAAACCGTGAATATAGAAGTGTATATGAATGAATACATCTCATAAAATGGATTGAGCAAAACTTAACTTTAGAAGTTAACTAAACAGTTTTAAAATTCACAGAATTCACAGAACAGTTGAGTCTTTTACAATTACAAATACAATTATATTTTATAATTATAAACAGACTTTTTTGCACCATTAAAATAACATAATTAATTAGTTAATATAGCATGGTCTGCACTTCTGTACTTTGGTCTCCTCACTGTCGGGTCGTGGCTCTCTTTGCTTGGCCACCCAAAATCTCCAGTTTGTCCCCCCCACATGCGAACTGCCCTTGTTTTATTCTAATTCATGCACACTACATACTCAAATATCCACACAAATTTACATATTTAAGTATATCCATAGGTCAGTTCCATGGTTTATTTGTTTATACTAAAACCATTGTTTCGTGCAAGACTTTAAAACTCGAGACCAAGACAAGACCAAGGCAGAGTGGTACCACAGTGAGACAAAGACAGACTGCATGGCTCCAAGATACAAAGGTCAAAAATACTATGTCCGAGACAGTCCAAAACTGAAGCTTTTTGGAATGAAGTGTAAACAGTAGAAAAGAATGAATCAAACTCCTACTCATATATCGGTTTCTCAACTTGATCTTTTTAAACTACATTGCATTTTAAGAGTGTAAGACACTCAGTCACAGTGCCAAGTGATCAAATTCCAAAATGCTCCAAAAACTAGCTGTTGCATGACGATTTCAACTTATTTTATATATACACACTGCAACCAATGATTTGTTATCGTGGTGGAGCTGTTACATGTGGCATCAGTGTGATGACATGAAAGGCCGTTTTTCACACCGTTTGATGCATTTGCACTTCCAAGTTATCAGTTCTTATTGGGGTATGCCATATTTGTACTGCAGAAAGCAGACTTTTAGCAGACCATTTGTTCAAGACAGATTAAGATTTTTGCTCAAAAGAACTTCCCAAAAGCCAAGACACTGCCTCTTGACCAAAACTGAGACAAAGGCAATACATTCCCAACACAGAGAATTAGTCCAAGATATCAAACAACCTGTTTCAACAACTGTTGAGACTGAGAGAGATAATCACCCCAAAACCACTCTCTAATGCAATGAATTGTGGTTGCAAGCTACACACAGTGATCTGCCACTGATGACGAGGAATGTAAATAGACTGGGAAACAAACACACTTCCTTCTCACACGTTATCAGCCATAACATGGGCATTCTGGTTGCTGTAGAAATGTGACGTCAATCTGCCCCTTATGTTGTGCTGCTGACATCTACCCATTTGGATATGATACCATGGAAGCGTCTCTCAGCTTCTCATGTTAGCAAGTGGTGACCTATTGGTTCCTCTTGCCTGCACAGCGATTCGGATGCATCATGCATTCTCGTGCATTTGAACAATCCTTATGGAACAGTCTTCCTCTAAAAATTAGAACTTTATTGACTCATTTAGTTCAGAAACTGTGCATGGCTTACGTTAAGAACCACCTTTTTGATCTGTCAGAAAATATTAGTTATTAAGCAGAAAAGAAATATGTTTTGAGCTGCATATGGTTTATTTGTAGCCAAGGCTGGATTTACATCTACGCCATCAGTTCAGTATAAAACTGCATTGCTTGTCTTGGCGAGGAATCCTACGTTGTTCCATTCAAAAAAGTAAGAACTATATAATTGTTTTTGTGATAGCTTTGTATATACACAAATACATTGTTACATATGTGCATCAATATATGCATATATATATATATAATATATATAATTCATCAATCAGTTCTATGGTTTTTGTTTGTAAATGCTAAAAGTGTTGTATGCAAGACTTAAAAATTTTAGACCAAGACAGTGGGATACCAAGACTGAGAGCAAGACAGACTTGGAGTTGTAATATAGTGTCCCAGACCAAGACTCTATGTCCAAGACAGTCCAATACAGAGTTTCTGTAATGCAGTTTAAACAGTAGAAAGGAACTAACCATAAACTGCTACTCATGCATCAGCTTCTGAGCTTGACCTTTTAGACAACACTACATTTTATCAACACATGATCCTCAGGCCTAGGGTCAATTAAGCAAATTCCAAAATTCCCCAAAAACAGCCACAGAATGATGACAGGAACAGTAGCAAATTTTGATTAATGCTAAGAAATATTAAAACACTATGTTAAACTGCTTGCTGTGGTTTATTTTTAGAGAAGAGTCGGTTCTGAAAGAGATGATGCAGATGCGGCTGCTGCCTGGGGACCAACGTTCCACGTCTTGACAGTTTCTGGTCTGACTGGAATAGAAAGACCTCAGATTACATTGCTTGCCTATTGATGAACTTTTTGCTTAGGTGCATACATTCAACTCTATACATATATATATGCACAAGATTGCAATCTTTTGGGATAAGTTTATTTTATTCATTTGTATGACTCACAAGGGCTAAGCATTTAATCAATTAAATCAAACGAATTATTTTGTTAAGTTTTTCATTGTGGTCTGTCATTATTGCTCAATTTCAGGAGCTCACAGCTGATCATTATTTCAATATATTTTGAAAGTCATGTGTCTATTATTTTTTGAGTGACTTCTATAGTGCCCTATGATGATACATACTATGGTTGGTACTGACTTAATTTAAACTTTGAAACAAGGCTTATTCTGCTGGAAGTCGTAGCAGTTCTCATGCCTGCATTGGTACTCCGTTTGTGGCTGTCTACATTTTCTGATGATGATGACAATGATGATGATGATGGCAATGGTGACAATGACAACGGTGGTAGATTTTGATGTTACAGTGAAAGCCCGACAAGGATGAAATTTTGCACAGGCGATGAAACTGCAGCAAGAGAGGACAGAGTCAAAGAGGATGTAGGAAATGTGACAGACGATGAAACTGCACCAGAAGAGGACAGAGGAGACCTTGAACCTGATAAAGTCAAAAGTGTTCCTGAAAAACAAGTAAGATAATCATATAATTCTTGGCATAATACAATACATATTTAAATATGTGCATAAAGATTTATGTATGCATCTTTGTAAGTATATTTGTAGGTCAATTCTATGGTTTATTTGTTAATACTAGGGGCACGGTAGCATATTGGATAGAGCGCTAGGCTTGTAACGCAGAGAGTAGGGGTTTGAACCTCTTCCGAGACGTTCAGTGTGTAGGGACTTTGAGTAAGTCCCTCACTCACAATTGCTCGGCGCCATCGGTTGGTGCTAAGTCATTAGACAGTGGCGCCTAATAAATGCAGAAATAAATAAACCAATGTTCTATGCAGCACTTAAACGGTTGAGACCAGGACAAGACTAAGAAACTGTGGTAGTACAGTGAGACCAAGAGACCGTGTGTTCCAAGACAGTGGCCAAGACCAAAAGCACTATGTCTAAGGCTGAGGGTTTCGGAATGAAGTCTGAACAGTCGAAAATGATAAATCAAACTGCTACTCATATATCAGTTTCTGTGCTTTATCTTTTTAAACTCCACTGCATTTTGTTTATGCAAGATCGTAATCGTAATCCCAAGATTTCTACAGCGCCCAACGAAACCACGCGGCGGGGACCAGCTTATTCACAGGCGCTCAGTCAAAACAAAATCGATAGGCCAAAGGGTTCGGTTAAAAGGTCAAGATCCAAAAGTCAGACAGAGAGACAGCTTGGCAAGGTAGTCGGGCATAGTGCCAAATTCCAAAATGCTCCAAAAACTAGCTGTTGCATCCAATTTCAACTTACTTCTGATAAACACACTGCAACCAATGATTTGTCATAAGGGTAGAGCTGTTACATGTGGCATCAGTGTGATGTCACAAAAGACCGTTTGTCAGAACTTTCGGTGTGACTGTGCTTCCAAGTTACCAGTTTTTTTAGACATGCCTATTTTGTAAATCGAGACCATTTGATCAAATAGTTACTAAGTCCATTTCTTCAAGACAGAGTAAGATTTTGCTGTACACAGTTTTCAAAAAGCCAAGTCACTTCCCGAAGACCAAGATTGAGACTAGGTAATGGGTTCCGAGTACTGAGAACAAGTCCAAGATATCAAAACTCCTGTTTCAATAATTCATGAGACTAAGAGAGGTAGTCAGCCCCAACCACCCTGTAATGCAATACATGGAGTTGGTAAGCTATACACTTTGGTCTGTAACCGGTACTGTGGAACATAAGTAGCCTGAGAAACGAGTACACTTCCATCCCCAGGAAATTGGACAAACCCCATGTCACTCTGTGCTAGACAGCTGTTCCCTAAAGGTTATTGTGAGGTGATTGTAAGGCATGTGTTCGAATACATACATGTATATATCATGATATGCAGTGCCTATGCAAAAATGCAAAGCACAAAATGATAATAAAAACAGTAAATGTTTTTGTTATTTTTAAGCAATAATAAAAAATGTTGTTTTAAACTGCTTTGTTTGTTTTATTTTCTGAGAATTTGGAGTCGGATGATCAAAACAAAGAATATGAAATAAGACATATGTATAATTACTGTCATAACACAGTCACTTGCTTATACATATGTATATATATGTATGTGTATGTGTTATATATTGGCCAGTTCAATATAAAACTGCATTGTTTGGTTTTCTGATTGTCTTAGACTGCTGAGTCTGCAGTCTAAGGCAGTTAAGCCAACTGCCAATATGTTCGATTTTCTTAGTTTGACCCATTACATCATTTTAGAACCCCACATATGCGCTATCTGACATGAATGTATACTTATACAGTCCCATGTTGACATGTATGTGTATTCACAGCTCAATTTTATGTTTTAAAATTACATGAATTAATTTTGTTTGTTTTCATAACAGAAGGAGGACGATGATGAGGACCTATACACTGTGCCATTCAAGAAGGTAAGAATTATATAATTGTTATCGTGATAGTTACATATGTGCAATTATGTTTATATATATATATATCCATATATCAGTTCTATAGTTTCTTTGTAAACACTAAAACCAGTGTTGTGTGCAAGACTTAAAAATTTGAGACCAAGACAGTGGGGTTCCTAGACTGTAAGCAAGACAGACTTGGAGTTGTAATATAGTGTCCCAGACCAAGACTCTATGTCCAAGACAGTCCAATACTGAGTTTTTGTTATGCAGTCTAAACAGTAGAAAGGAACTAACCATAAACTGCTACTCATGTATCAGCTTCTGAGCTTGACCTTTTAGACAACACTACATTTTATGAACACATGATCCTCAGGTCCAGGGTCAATTAAGCAAATTCCAAAACTCACCAAAAACAGTCACAGAATGATGACAGGAACAGTAGCAAATTTTAATTAATGTTAAGAAATATTAAAACGCTATGTTAAACTGCTTGCTGTGGTTTATTTTTAGAAAAGAGTCAGTACTGAATTCGATGATGCAGCTGCAGCTGCTGCCTGGAGACCAACATTCCCCGTCCTGACAGTTGGTGGTCTGACTGGAATAGAAAGACCTCAGATTACATTGCTTGCCTATTGATGAACTTTTTGCTTAGGTGCATACATTCAACTCTATACATATATATATGCACAAGATTGCAATCTTTTGGGATAAGTTTATTTTACTCATCTGTATGACCCACAAGGGCTAAGCATTTAATCAATTACATCAAATGAATTATTTTGTTAAGTTTTTCATTGTGGTCTGTCATTATTGCTTAATTTCAGGAACTTACTGCGACGCACTTCTTCAACATATTTTGTAAGTCATGTGTCTATTATTTTTCGAGTGACTTCTGTAGTGCCCTATGATGATACATACTATGGCTGGTACTGACTTAATTTAAACTTTGAAACAAGGCTTATTCTGCTGGAAGTCGTAACAGTTCTGATACCTGCATTGGTGCTCCGTTTGTGGCTGTCTATATTTTCTGATGATGATGACAATGATGATGATGATGGCAATGGTGACAATGACAACGGTGGTAGATTTTGATGTTACAGCCTGACAAGGATGATAAGAAGTGAAATCCTGACAAGGATGAAATTTTGCACAGTTTGGTTTAGGGTGACTGATCGATTGACTGACTCATAATGATGGCTATATTTGTAACATATCTGTTTTGGGCAGCTCTGTGTGGACGAGTAATGCATGTTAAATCGAACAGCGAAAGAGGCACTGCCCTCATTCAGTTTCATACTTACGAGGAAGTACAACGTGGTAAATCCAAGCATTCCTACTTAATCCTATTTGAATTACCTCTCATTTAGGTCTAACTTAAGACCTGTCTGTTTCAACTTGCTTACCCAATGTAGCCTAACTTCTGGTCCCTCTTATGTTTAGTTATTCGACCTGGTTTCTCCAATGAATTATGATTTTCATTATGACTTCACTTGAAGCGACCACTCATTGATGCCTTTGCCACAGTGGTAATGGCGCTATAGAAGTTCTTAGATTAGATTAGGTCCTATTTAAGATTATCCAGCATTCTTTCTTGTTAAGGCAAGGTATATCCAAGCATTCTTATTTCATTCTGTTTAACATTTTCTATCTCTCCATCCTTTGTCAAAGCTCGTCATGTCTGATTTGTAAATGCTCTTCCAGAATGTAACATAACACCACATCCTGTCATAGTCTAGTGTATCCAATTTTAACCTATATCTGTTTGATCCTAGCTAAACTTATTGTGTCCAATGGTCTTAAGACTGCATTAGTTAGGTCTTGTCATATCTAATCTTGTGCAGTCTTATCAGGTTCTTTCTTGTCTGTCATATTTTATTTAAAAAATGGTTATTTAGTCTTCCATTGTCCTGTTCTTGATGGGTAAAAGTAATGAAGTTTGAAGTTAATGATAAATCTTCCTAGATGATTACTGCAGTTATGATAACAATGATTATAGTAGCCTTTATTTACACCTGACAAGCACACATGCAGTGACGATTATTATTAGTCTGTTGGTTTACGATGCAGTGCTTCTTAGACTTAATGTGTTATTATTACTGTGGAAGAAAATGCAATGATGATAACTGTGTGTGTTTTTTAGCCATTGACTACTTGGACGGAATCTGCGTCGCAGGCAGAAGGCTACATGTCAGGCCGTCTGTCTTAAGGGTCATCAGACCATCTCCTGCAGATCTTGATGTGAGCAGCAAACTTCTCTCTTTTCCTCATCTGTCATCTGCATTTTGATTTTAAACTGCAGCACTGATTAGCATCACCATATACATCATCATTAGTGAAATGAGTAACAATTTCTAAGTAATTATGAGTAAAAATTGCCAAGTATTTATGTTGTTTTCTGTGATCTGACCTTGTAGAATCCAAGGAGTTACTTAAACGGAATGGGTTTCCTTCATTACAGGGAAGGACCGTTCCACTGTCCATCAGCTGCCCTTCTAATCAGAAACATTCCGTGAGTAGTTCAACACTGAGTGCACTGTAGGACCTACTTCTCTTTTTCTTTGCTTCTTATAAGCACTCCTTTTTCCTGTATTAATCCCTTGTTAAGCTTATAGTTGGGAAGGTAGTACCTGCTACAGTTGGGTTGCTGCATTAATGTTTCTTATCTATGAATGGTCAGAGGTGAAGCTAAATGAAGAAACTGGGGTAACATTATCCTGATGGATTATTAGTTCTGCATTTTTTAATCGCCACTATCTAATGGCTAAGCATCAATCGAAGGAGCTGAGCAGATGTGAGTGAAGGACTTGCTCAAGGTCCATAAACAGTAACTGTCACAGAGGGGGCTGGAACCTGCACTCTGTGTTACAAGGCAAGCTCGGTATCCAATCAGCGACCATGCCGTACAAGTGTGCCCCTTCCATGCATTATCAGCTTACAATAAAATTTAATGATACGATAAAATTTGCATAGATCTTGGTAACTACGTCAGAGAAAAGTATTACGTGGCATCTGCTAAGGACTTCTGGAAGGTACTTTATGAATTGCAAAGCGCAAGGCAACCAGATCCATTGTTGATTGCTTTTCAGGCATTAGGTAAGATTTCAGAAGGTTATTTGATTCTTATAATAATAATCTGATTTCATTTGTTTTTGTAGCGATCAATTTCCACTTGCAGAGATACTGAGGCTGATCCAGACTCATGGGTCTGTCCATGAACTGTATTTTACAGAGTAAGAGACTTCTGCTATCAGTAAAATGCAGTGTAATTACCCACTTACAGCAAAACATATACTGGTATCTCTTATGTAGATTTTCCACCTGCAAGACAAAGACTAATTTCTGACAAATCGCTCCGTGACATCTTTGAAAATGTAGATCATATTTTGTTGTACTTGAAATAAATACAACTAACTGTACCACAAAATAAGACTTTATTGTCTTGCCTTTAGGTTAATTTAATAAATATGTAAATAATGTTTTAATATTGCATATTATCTTGCATATTTTTAAACTTGTCTTTTGTTAATATGCTTGCCATATTTTTGGGATCAAAATTTAATATTTTCCCATTTAACCTATTTTTTTGAACAGGTAAAACAGCATTTTATTATTGTTTATGCTTTGTGTTACTGTTCTTATTCACTTTATTTAAAAATAATAATATGACAAGGCTGTGACATGCTGCAAAACTCAATTACTCATAAAATGCTAAAGTTACTGTGCTGTGAATCCAGACATTTTATGTCTGCAAGCACTCCACCACAGCTGGAAGGCAGAGAATTGTGGCACTTGAAACATGTGGGCAGACTTCCAAACAAATGAACCTATTATTGTGTTTTTGTTATCTTTACTTTTTTATTGTATGCATGCTTTCTTGACAATTCTTAAACTTGAATTTTAGAATCTCACCAGCTGGAAATACGGCCTACGCAAGGATGAGCTGCCTGGAGGAGGCAATGGAGGTGGTAGCGGTAAGTTGTACTTTCCACTTCTGCATCATTTAAATTGGTATGTAGACAGGGCTTGATTAACCACGGGGTGTCCATGCAAACTATGCCTTCACACTGCACATGGGGTAATGGGATGCCAAAAGAACAATTCCTTGAGCTAACCTCACTATGCTGCCATGGCTATGAAGTGGTAGCAACTTCATTTTTCTTAGTCTCAGCATATAAGGGTAGGTGGCCAGCGTTTCCCCAGCCACCTAATCTTCCCATTGAAAACGTATAGTCAGTTAAATCATTTTATAGCTAAGTTGGATGGGGAATACATATGGAGCAGAAATCTCGTCACATATTTTTGCCCTGGGATTTGAACCACTGACTTCTAGGTTGATATTCGAGCAACCTAACCACTACTCCATTGGGTGCCCACTGCTGTAAAGATGTACTGCAATCAGAGTGTAGAAAAGTTTGTAAAAAAAGCTGGTTGCAGTGTTAGCTTTTTCAAATTTGCATTATGGTCGTGGTGCAAATTCTTGTTTACAATGATAACTAACGAGTCATTCCTATGAACAAATCTGGTATGAGTAGTTCTTGCAAGGAACAGATCTCTGACCTCTGGGTTTGCACTCTAACACAATGACCACTTGAATGCTATGCCACCGCAATGAACTTTCGCTACAGTGACTGCCTTAAAACTGAAATTTGTACAGTAGTCTAGTGGTTAGCAGGTTGTGATATCTAGGGGAGCAGATACTCCCCCCACTGGTTCAGACTATCTACCAGTGAAAACTTTTGATGCTGTCACAATAAATAAATGAAAGTAATAAAAACTGGACAACTCTTCTAGTGAAAAATATTCCTCTTGGATTTAGTTATTGCAATCTGCATCTCAGTATAAAATATGACAGTAACATGCATTCATTTTGCATTTTGGTGATCACTGAAGCAAAGCAAGCTTGTTTTTATATACAGGTTCTGAATAATCGTATTCTACCTGGTACTTTATCGCCAGTTCGCCACTGATAATATCCTTCAGTGAAGATACAGAGCTTCACAGATATTAGATTACATTGTACCTACATTTTACGATATTACATGAGATTACGTTGTCAGTCTGGTGCATTGTATGATGTGTTGTTTGTCTGTTTTTTTTGGGGGGAACTAGATGGTTCAGTAATGTCTAGAAACAGCAGACACTGATGTAGTACACTCCTAGACACAACTGTCTGATGATTAAGTAGACATGTTGGCCTATAACAAGACAGTGACCTGGACTTTTGTCATATTTAGGTAGAAATGTCTGGTTGCTGGCAACAGTGATTGTGTTTTGATGCCTAACAGTTTACATCCATGTGTATCTTGGCTACACTAGTCTCTGCTCTTTTGCAGACATTACTTTTGAAACTATGGTTGTTTACTGTTTTTTGTTCTGGCACGATGTCAAGAGATTTTGCGGTAAAAATTTGTCTATGATATTCATTGGATGAAATCTGCTGATTTATCCTTGCCATGATTGGCTCTCACATACAGTATTTTCTTCATTCAGCGTTTGTTAACACTCCCTTCTCTCGGCCACCAAGGATCTCCTGTTTGTCCCCCTCCCCACATGAAAACTGCAGCAGCACAGTCCAGAACCTTTGCCTACATTGGTCCCACCTGCTTTCTAGAGAACTGTCACTTGAGCTCCTCTTTCTCCCCTCTCAGAGTACTGCATGCGTCTGAAGATAGCAATTCTACTTGTTCTGTACTTGTTCCGGTCGGGAGCACCTCTGTTGAGTTTATCCTCTAAGAGGCGCTTTATAAATTCTAGATCACAATTACAATTACAAACGGTCAATAGCAACATGTTGGAATAATTATTAAGCGTAATCTTAAACTCGAGATTTCTACAGCGCCCATGAAAGCTAAGTCACAGGAACCAGCTTATTCACACGAACTCAGTCAGAACAAAATCGACCGACAAAAAGGGTTTGGTTCCAGGTCAAGATCAAACAGGCAGGCAGGCAGTCAGATGGCTATGGTGGGTGGTGTTTGGAATTGGATCTGGATTTGGATTAATATTGTGTTACATAAGTACTGTAGTTAACAGAATTTAAAATTATAGTTACAAAAAGTTGTAGTATATTAATAAATCATATTATTAATAAGAATAAAATAATCTGAATTATATGCTATTATTAGTAAAAAAGAATAAAATTATAATTCAGGTTAGGTAGCATTATATTGTTATTTACATCATTGGGGTATGACCACTTCCTGAATTTGTGTAAACATATAGTGTCCAGACCATTTTCTGTTGAATAAAGTGGAAACTTTGAAAATTCCGGTAAACGAGAATAGACGCTTTCGACTACTTTTGTCCGAAACTATCATCAGTTAATTTTGTGAGATTCTGTAACGGTCTCCAAATCCGGACCCATAAGCCTACCAAACTATCTGACTCTTCTAACCACCTATCAACAATCCATCCCACACCTTTGACCCACAAAGCCAGCGGTGATATGATCTTACGTAGTGATCAAGAAGGCGGCCTGAAGAAGACGCGACGCGGATCACAAAGAGACGCGCCGGGAAAACCATAAAGGAAGCCACAAGAAAAATAAAACTGACCTGAGGGAATATAGAGGTGATTTACAGTTTAACAGACAAAACAGGAACGATCTCACCTTGTTTGTTGAATATGTGAACACAGTTAAATTAACAATTGCATACTGGATTTGACAAAATTCAAAAACAGACGAAACAACGGTCGACACAGGAACGCCAACGCTCTTTGACCGAAGCCTATAGCTATTGTGGTAGCAATTCAAAAGACTATTAATTTTAGAGAGATATCGTAATCGTAAACTCGAGATTTCAACAGCGCCCAACGAAAGTTAAGTCGGGGCAACAAGCTTATTCACAAGGGCTCAGTCAAAACAAAATCGGTAGGCAGGTAAGGTCAGATTCGGTTCCAAGTCAAGATCAAAGGGTCAGGCAGACGGAAAGGCAGACGGCTATGGTGGATGGTGTTAGAATTAAGGCGGCGAGAAGGAAGGGAAAGGAGGAATTCAGAATAATATTTGTGGAAGAGTAATATTTCAATTTCTGAATGAAAGACCTGAACAGAGATTGCATGAGATGCAGGATCTACACGGTTTTTAATGAACTCTTCTTTTCTTCCTCTTCCCCTTATCTCTTTTCCCGCTCCAATTCCAAACACCATCCACAGTAGCCGTCTGACTGTCTCTACCTACCGGCCTTGTGGATCTTGAGTTGGAACTGAACCCTTTCTTCCTATTGATTCTGTGGCTATAAAAACACGTGTAGGCCTACATTTACATTTTCCTGTCATAACTATAGTTGACTCAACTACCTCTTATATAAATGTGGTTGGCCATACCTAGGCCTATATTCATTAAGCTCTATTGTGTGCCTACTATATTATCGGTAAGTGTAAATGTACACGTTTTTCCATAGCGACCGTATGGCCTCAACCCTGCTCATTTTTCAATGAATTAGGGTCCAATCGGGTGAGATCCTTTACCACCGCTGCCCGTTTGAATGTGTGCCACGCCTTTAAGGTCCCCGTGTAGGCCTGTGGACCGTGCTAGCCCGAGATTAAAATCTTTGAAATAGGGATAGCCACTATCGGTATGCGAATCAAGCACAGAGTCGCCTTGATGTACTTTTGACAAATTTAGCATTTACACTTAAAGGCGAGTTGGCTACTGCAGCTGCTGACGGCAAAGTTGCTGCTGCGATTTCTACCTTTGCTTCGCCTCGGGGATAAGAATTCCTTGCGTGTTCGTTGAATTTATAGGTTTTCGTTGTGCATCCCAAATGTTGACGGCAGCAGTGGGACGAAGACATAAAAGGCCGTCCATAAAGTACGTCCGCAGTTTCGTTATTGGACCGTCTAAAACTCGTACTTTCACTTTTTATTTCATTAAGAGAAGACATCAAGTACTAGGGGCCTACTCAGGCTGGTTTCGCTTCAGGCATCAATGGTCTGTTGAGACCACAAAACTGGTTTCATTTGCTGTTTGAATTTCTAATTAGATAATTTTAAGCTGCCTTAGTTTCACGTAATATTCTGTTTATTTGAGAAAATTCTTTTGGAGTGATTGGTTTCACTTTCTGTTTCAGTATCGTATTCTGGTTGAAAACGCTGTATCCCTCGCCTGGAACTGCTACACCGCACTGAAATGAAAAGCCTAAACACAGCAAGAAAATACTTTGAATGCTTCATGTAGCCTATCAGTATAAATTATAGATAGACTCGTGCGAATAGGCAGTTGTTTCTGCTGAACAACAATATGCTGTTTTCAGTAAATTCTTGAGAGCTTTTATGTACTGATGATGTATTATTCATTTGACCGAAGTCAGAATCCAATGTTTAGACGGTGACTAGGCCTACGATTTAACCAATCTAGCTAACTTGGCCCGAAGATTTAGGCCTACATTTACATTAGCCGCGCTTGATGAGGAAATAAATTAGCGCGACTTAAATATTTTATTAAAATCTTTGGCCTGATAGAGGCGCTATTTGTACCTGATTAAATATTTAATTAACTTATAATTGTTTCGTTGATAAAATCCTGTTGCAGCTGAAATTTAAAATGCCTTGCTGTATTTAAGGTAGTCACATGTATCTAAGATGATCTCTTCGAGGGTTTTGCGTAGATCCTACACCTGTGTGATCAACGTCGATTTCAAGTTGCTTAGGTAAAAAGCCACCGTCAACAATCGAATAGTCAGTAATGACTTCTATTGCGCCGCCATCAAAATGCACATGCCATAAATCGACGAGGGGTCGTACACACAAAATTAGGCCTACGCACTTCCCCTCCCTGCCCTTGTCCGCGTTTGGCATTACTCTCCCCGTCTGCATTGGACGTCCGCATTCCAGCAGAGTTATACTGAGACCTAGATTAGGGCAGACCTACCCTGTTGATCTTGGGACGATAAGTTATCCCACGAACAACTGGGAAATGTAGGTTTTTCTTCACAGCACTACTATTTCATTAACAGCTTTGTAAAGAATTATGTGGGCCTACATTTACACTTAGCCCTAAATACACACGTTTTTAAGTAGCTGCTGTACGGCCTTGAACCCTGGTCATTTTAGGCTAATTTGTTTTACTCCAGCAATAGACTCTGTCTGCTGCCCTTTTAGGCCGTAGGGAGGATATCAGCGCAGACCACATAATTATTGCAGGGCGCATGGAGACTGCTATAGGCCAGAGATCGTCTGGATGCATTTAGATTGGCCTTATGGAGCCCTTTGGCGAATAGCAAGGGGCTGAACAGCCCGGTTCAGTTCCATAGTCTTCACTCTGTTATCCTGTCGGAGCCTCTGATTTTAATGCAGAATTGCTATTCACTGCTTTGAATGATAATTTTTTGTGAGCGGTTGGAAATCGGGGGTCACGTTTATTTCAATTCACTTCATTTATTTCCAACGGATTTAGATTTTGGCTACAGTTTCACCTGAAGCGACCATCGATTGATGCTTTATCGTAATCGTAATTGTAATTACACATTTATATAGCACCTCTTCAAGAAAACTACTCAGAGGTGCTCCCGACCTGATAACAATTGACCGCAATCGAATAGAATGGATCTTCAATCACTGGCGACCCAGGGCGCAACTACCCTGATCCATGCATTCATCTGCTCAAGAATTGATTTTGGTAATGCCTTCCTCGTAGGCCTTGGATGCTCCTGCGGTGCACAATTCCAGTCTGTCTCCAATGCTGCGGCTCGCCTGATTGGTGGCACTCCTAAGTTCGGCCACATTTCTTCATTTATGCTGGAATAATTGCACTGGCTCCCAATACGAGAGCGTATTCTCTTCAAACTCTTGACCCTTGTGCGAAACTGTCTTGTTGGCTGTGCTCCGCTGTATCCAAGGGAACTCTGCATCCCCCTTTCTTCCATTCCGGGCCGCAGACCACTGTGTTCGTCGGCACTATAGAACTCATTAGATTAGATTTGATTCATTGAACCGATTGAATCGCCTATTGCTTAGGTATTGCTCTAGACAGGTAGCCCACAGAAATCGCGCACACCTCAGTGACAATAACTCACTAACGGCTGGGGATCGTGAATGGGGTGGATTACAAGATGACCAATTACTAGGAATCAACTTTAGATCTAATCTAAAAGTCCTTTAACCTTGTGACCGCTCCCATAAAGTAGGCCTCGAGCTTACATTAGGCCGAAACGGCTTCTGCACTGAAGAGCTATAGGCTATATATCAGCTTTAGCCGTGTGTAGGCCTACCTATGCTTAATCTGGCTCACCATGAGCTTTGTCTGTGGCTTCAAGAAGTCACGAAGTCATGCAACATGTAAAGAGGATGTTTATAAAAATTGTACCATAAGCTGTGGCGGATTTAGCTATAGGCGTGGGGGTTAGTCCTCCCGCTTCCCTCTTGGTTATATGAGGCGCCCCTCAGACCAGACCCGTACTTGGTGGACTGCCAGAATGTGGCGCCCCTCTGGAATGTCCTTGCCACCGCCCACGTAAGCAATCCTGAATCCGCCACTGACTAAAAGACACTGCCTTGGTTCGCCAGTAGCCGACAAAATAGCCCAACATTGACAACTATATCTAGCCTTCACTGGCTATTAATTATCCTATAATTACTAAGCCTATTATTAGCCCGGCATTAGTTCAGTATTAGGCTCACCATTATCCACACATGCCAACGAATTTCCATAGTATCGACGTATGGATTCCTCGTGTGTTACGATGAAGGCGCTGCTATATAGAAGCTTCAAGATTAGATTAGATCGTATCATGTCATGGCATGTCATGGCATGTCATGTCATGTTATATTATATTATATTAGCCTTAGTCAAACGACAGTTGAGCAAAACGTGCGGGTAACTCGGTTCACTGACTTATTGGTTTGGGTGTGAACTCGTATGCCGTAGGTTGCAATCCCAACCCAGCGTCATGATATATAAACAGACGATTTCGAAAGGCATATTATTAACACGTTACAATAATATAGGCTGCGTAGGTCTAATTTAGTTTACTTAGGCAGGTTAGAAAATCCAGGATTCGATCGATCGTGACAGACCACGCCTTCTATTTGGAAGCTGACGCTCAGGTCATTGAAGCTTTCTGTGTCTGCCTTCTGTCTCTAGATCCCTCTGGCTCTCTCTGCCTTTCTCTCTCTTTTTCACTGTCTGTCTGTCTGTCTGTCTGTCTCTCTCTTTCTTTCTTTCTCTATTTACATTAATATTCCATTTATTCTGTGTGTTACCGTGTATGGTGAATAAAGATATATATACATCTGTTTGTTTGTCTGTCTGTCTGTCAGTCTTCTTTCTTTCTCTATAATTATACATTCGTATTCCATATTATATCTATGCCTTTATATATAAAGGCTTATTGCGGTAATATGCCTTGTTACCTAAGCATAATCTACACCCGCATAGGTGGATACATGAACATAACAATGCCTATGTTAAGTCCATGTATCTCTGCCTTAATGTTACGTTGTGGTGCAGTCATGCAATGCGAAAGCACGATGGCTTTCTTCACACTGTGAAGGGACACAGCGTACGGTTACTCTAAAAGTCAGTCTGAGTCTGTCTGAGTTTGCTTTCGTGCGCGTGTGTGTATGTGCGTGCCGACTGAACGTCTTCCACTTGGAACATCGACTGATTCGAGTGACTGAATTTTGGATGGTTATCCGTCTGAGACCATCGTTGAATTTGTCCGGGCTTTTAATCGTAAATCGTAATCGTAAACTCGAGATTTCTGAAGTGCCCAACGAAATCTAGTCTAATCTAATCCAAAGATTTCTGTAGCGCCGTTATCATAATGCCTAAGGCATCAGTCGATGTTTGCCTCAAGTCAAAATCGCAGCCAGAAATCACAAACCCTTGGAGAAGCGGGGTTGAATTCCGAAAGCTAAGTCGCGGGAACCACCTTATTCGCCGGCGCTCAGTCAATACAACACATTGGCTGGAAAGGTGAGATTCGGTTCCAGGTCAAGATCCAAGGGTCAGGCAGGCAGGCAGGCAGGCAGGCAGGCAGGCAGGCAGGCAGGCAGGCAGGCAGGCAGGCAGGCAGGCAGGCAGGCAGGCAGGCAGGCAGGCAGGCAGGCAGGCAGGCAGGCAGGCAGGCAGGCAGGCAGGCAGGCAGGCAGGCAGGCAGGCAGGCAGGCAGGCAGGCAGGCAGGCAAACGGCTACGGTAATCGTAATCGTAATCCCGAAATTTCTACAGCGTCCAACGAAAGCCACATCACAAGGACCAGCTTAATCACAGGCGCTCAGTCAAAACAAAATCGATGGGCAAAAAAGGTTAGGTTCCAGGTCAAGATCCAAAAGTCATGCAGAGAGACACCGTGGCAGCTACGGTGGGTGATGTTTGGGATTGGAGCGGAGAGGGAGATAAGAGGAAGAAGGGGAGTGGATGGTGTTTGGAACCGTAGCGGCGAGATAGCAAAGGGGAAGAAGAGGAATTAGAATAAAATCCGTGGAAGAAAAGTGTTTACAGTTTTGAGTGGTTGTCTTCTGGATTTGTTGTTCACAGCAATGCAACCAGAACCAAAAGGTTGTCCGGTTGTTGTAGTTTTTGGTCTTCTTCGTCGTCGTTTTCTTATTCTTATTCTCACCTTGTCTTACCTTTGGAAGAATGTCATCTAGAATGCTGCTGAGAACAGAGCATCCTAATCAGTCAATCCACCACATACATCAATATACGTATATCTATCGGCTGATGCATCTTGCATTAGAAATGCGCTATAGAAGTTCTTAGAATAGATTAGATTATGCGCTATATACACTTATGCACGTAATACGTTTTCTTCTTCTGGTTCTCTGCCCTCAGGCAGGTTCAAACGTCCGATGACGCCACTCCTTTCGGTGCTGAGGTTCTTCTTCAGCTTGCTGTATCCGTCCGTCATCATCCAATCCAGCAGCATCTGGCTGGGTCTTCCTCTATTCCTCCTCCCCTCCATTCTGCCCTCGATGACGGTTCTCCAGAATGAGTCCCCTCTCACTATGCACGTGGTATGAAAGTTGCTCGTAAAAGTCGCTTCTGAGGCTACATTGATATGAAAGTTGGTCACTCAGAGTCCAGTGTAGGCCTTGGTCACTCAGAGTCCAGTGTAGGCCTTGGTCACTCAGAGTCCAGTGTAGGCCTCTACTGTATGATCGAAACAAAAAGATGAATGGTTTTTTCTTTGTGTTTTTTCGCCTGCGTGAGCCAAACAGTTCGGCTCAAAACACACTGGGCTGCGGTCGGGCGGAGGGTAGCAGGTCTGGAGGAAGAATTTCTTGTTTCGACCACAAGGAGCGGCACTTTGCAGAAGTGAGCGTGACACGGCATCTAAGGTTGCGTTCACGGTCGACTGACTCTGGCGCCTCGCTTCAGCGACTCGCAACGAACGGCAGATGCGTGATCCAAGTTTTGCGGTATGCAAGTATGGTAAGCGAGTAAGTAGCGTACTGATATGTCGTGAGTAGGCGGGCACAGGCCAATGGTTGGATCATAGACCAACCCCAACGATCTACCGTCCAAGACCCCTTCAAACATAGATGCAGATTGTCGGATGTATGCGATGCTGTAATCTTCGCTGCTCTTGGACTAACGAGTACTCAGGGCGAGTTACTTCATCAGGGTAAGAGAACAGGTATGGTAACGTATTTTCTTTCCTACGGGTAAATAGTTGAAGGCGTAGAAGGGCGGTGTATTTGTAACGCTTTTGATCAGTGATCAAGCGGTTGCGGGTTCAACTCCGTGTAACAACCCTGGGCAAGTTGTTTGCGCACCCTGCCTCTGTCACAAGGCAGTAGAATTTGGTACTGGGGTAAGCTGGAAAGCAAACGGCAAGTCTTTGGATGCATTGGCCCCTTGCCCAGGACCTTGGGATTCATCCATTGCCAGCTCAAGGGCCAAAGAAAAGGAAATGAGCGCCTCCCCTACGTTCCTTAGGGGACATGGGAGCATTACTTTACGTAGAAAGGCAATTCCTTAAGTTAACCTTGAGAGGAAGCCATGTATATGAAGTGATAACGACTTCATCTTTCTTAGCCTCGGCATATGGGGCGTATGGCCAGTCCTCTCTCTCGCCGCCTGATCTTCTCACTGACAGTGTACAGCCACTGCACTCATTTTATAGCTGAGTTCCCAAGAAGCGAAAGTGACTAAGGAAATTTCGAAACAACTTTTTGGCGAGGTTTGAACCCCACCTCTCGTTTGGCAACCAAACTAACAAACCTATGGACTTCCACGCACCCCAGATGGTCATAGGGTCGTCTAATGTCGGTCTAATATTACACAGAACATCTGAAATCTCTGCATTTCTTCAGTGTCCACAAATACCGCCTCCAATTCATTTACAGGCGCTTAATAAATTAAAAGCAGATGAGGCGAGACATCTATAGGTTTAGGCTCGGATCCATGTCTACGAGCCAAATTCTTCTGTCATCAGAGAAGATTGCCATATTTCACCTGAGAGCTCTGTCTTGGTTGCCGAACTAGGTTGCTTTATGGGTGGCAATGTTTACGCGTGCATCCAGTTTCGGCTTTCTTTGCGCTGTTAACAGCTGCTGCTTTAGAAAACCAGGCTGCGGGCTATCAACCGTTTTGCGTTCTCGCTCTGTCTTTCTGTCTCTCTCTGTCTCTCTTTCATTCTATTTTCTCTTTCTCTCTATGCATACATACATGCATGCATACCGACCGCGATTCCCTCCAATCGTCCGTCAAGTATGCATATACATTAACATACTAGTTCTTTGCTGCAAAATCTGTAATGTTAATTTGATATAAATGTGGCACTTGGCAACTGTGAGTGAATGACTTGCTCAAGGTCCCTACACAGTAATCGTCTCAGAGGAGGAGGCTCGAACCCGTACTCTCCGCGTCACAAGCCAGGCGATCTAAATATAGTATGAATGCAGGCCCTAAGTCATACCGATGTTTGGATTTGTGTGTGGTGCGTTGGCGAAGATAAAAACGCATAATAAAATCAAATTCTTAGAACAAAAGGTGGAAACCAGCCTGCTGACAGTTATAATCTGCGCTTGAAGCAGGGCCGCTTCTGCCTTATGTAGCTTTTCCTTTAACCCAGATTAACACATGAACCGACAAGCTGAATCCACCGTCTAGCCAGAACAACACGTTGGTACAACGTTGGCCCCATGTTGGTCCAACATTGGTGGTAGTAGTAGTTCCAGTGTTTAACGACAAGTTATGACATCAAAGGCCGTTGACGTCGCCCTCCTTCTTTATCCAGACTTGGGACTGGCACTCCCAATTAAAGGCAGTGGCGGAGTTCCAACACTGGCCTAACGTTGGCCCACTTTGGCCCAAGGTGTGTGTGCTGGATAGTTCACGACGGTTTTGGGGCCTGGTCTTCGATTTTCTCACACATAACACATAATTTTATGTATGTAGACTCAGGTCATATGCGTTGCATCGACTCAGCTTCACATATCTTTAAGAATTCTTCGTGCGCGCCACGAATTTTCGTAATCATAACAACAAGGAAGTCAGTTCACCTTCACATACGAGGTATTGGTAGAAACAAATTTCACATGCCTCAGACTGTATTGGTAACTCCAGAAAATATCCTGGCTTCTAGCCGACTTGACTACTGCAGCTTACTTTTCACTGGTATTACTAAGAGAGAGAGAGAGAGAGAGAGAGAGAGAGAGAGAGAGAGAGAGAGAGAGAGAGAGAGAGAGAGAGAGAGAGAGACTACTGCAGCTTACTTTTCACTGGTATTACTAAGAGAGAGAGAGAGAGAGAGAGAGAGAGAGAGAGAGAGAGAGAGAGAGAGAGAGAGAGAGAGAGAGAGCTGCACAAGCTACAAATGGTTCAAATTCTCTGGTCGAGCCATAATAAAGGCCTCTAAGTAATTACCAGCATATTACACTAATACAGCGTTCAATACGCTGGCTGCCCATGGAGTGTAGAATCCAGTTTAAATCTGTGATATAGCTAAGAGAGAATTACATTCGCATCAGCCAAGCTCTCTCTGCTCCTTGCTTATTCCTCACACCAACAAATGCACTCAATCAACTGGCACTCTTCTTGTGCCTCCCACCGGAACTGCTTGGTATCTCGGGCTTCTTTCGTGGCTGGCCAAAACTTTGAAATTCACTGCTCAGTTGTGTGTGTGTGTGAGAGAGAGAGAGAGAGAGAGAGAGACAGAGAGAGACAGACAGACAGACAGACAGAGACAGACAGAGAGAGAGACAGAGACAGAGAGACAGAGACAGAGACAGAGACAGAGGCTGTAAGTGCTTTAATGTCAATCAAGTCGAAACGTATGACTCATCTTTTCAACTTGCTTATTCAACGTAGCCTGACTTCGGGTTTTCCTGACCCATCAGGTTTCGACCTGGCTTCTCCAACATATTATGAATTTTGACTGGTTTCAATTCAAGCAACCTTCGACTGATGTCTTGTGCATTATGCGATATAGAAGTCGTTAGAATTAAATAGTATGTATGTATGCATGTAGGTATGCATGTAGATGTGTATGTATGTATGCATGTATGTATGTATGTATGTATGCATGTATGTATGTATGTATGTAGGTAGGTAGGTATGTTTGTAAATGTGTGTATGTCTGCCTGTCTGAATGTGTATGTATGTACATTTGTATGTCTTTATGTGCGTATGTCTTTATATATGTATGTATGTATGTATGTAAGCGTGTATGTATGTATCTGAAGATTTATATAATTACAGTATATAACATGCACTTTAATATGCCGGTATATGTGCGTGCGAATATTTATCAGTAAGCAAAGCTGCATTCACAAACTAAACGAAAAACGTTTGAAGTTCTGTTTCGTGTGCAGTTTGGCATGAACGTTTGTTTGCGTTGACGGCCGCCTGTTATCCCATTTGTTTGGCCTTAGTAATGACGGCAGCGTGGTATCCCATTTGTTTGGCCTTAGTAATGGTGCCACAGTCAACGAAGCGTGAACTATACCATGACTGCTAGTGATTCGGTTTAGATTACACAATATCGTTTTCACATAAAGGCGATTCTTCTTTTAAGAAATCTACTTTATGTACTGCGTCGATTTAAGATTAGCTGTGCAATATGCGATATATGCATGACTATCATAGGACTATTTTCTTATATGAGAATTATGAAGACTGCCTCTGTCGCCAATCAGTAGGCCTATAATTGTCATCGTCTTCGGCTGGACGTTTGAGGTCCTTTTGCCGTTCCAGGAACGTTGCAAAAGTGGTGTAACAGCCGATATCATGCCTGGGGTTTCTCGATCCAGTGTTTACCTGTAATACTATCTCTGCTACCTCTGTAAAGCGGATTCTGGTCAAGACATACAAGATCGCTATAGCAAAAGGGACGACCTTTAACTTTGTTTCTTTGGGTGTTTTCAGTGAAGGGCCATGAATTTACGGCAGCGAATAGGCGAATACATTTCCGTGTTCATTTTCTACGGACTTTTACAAGCTCTGGGAACAACCAGCCAAACTCTTACTCAAGACACAGGTAAAAAACTTTAACCACATTTCACACTTTAGACCCATTTGTTATGTTAACACGAAAGAAAAGGTTACAATAAATTATCAAGACATAGAAATTTTGTGCAGGTATTGTGCAAATTACCAATAATTTTAATACACAAACTGATCTCATTTAGGCTTAAACCTACACGCCGGCACTAAATAAATAAATAATTTACTGGATGCACTTCAATTGTTTGTACCAAACATAGCAATAAGAGGAGTCAGGATAGGATCTGTGAAAGAGAAATGTTGTAAGTTTTGAGTGAAAGCTAATCAGAAATTGCAGATGCGAGTTTAATATGAAATGGGAAACAAACGGTGGATAGAACCAAGTCCCGCGTTTAATCATAAAAATTGTGCACGTTTTTCTATAGCGACCGTATGGCCTTGACACTATCGGGTGAGATCCTTCACCATCGCTACACGCCATTTAAGGTCCCCGTCCACGGTCCGTACTAACCCGGGATTTAAATTTCTGAAATAAGCCACGACCGGGACGCGAACTGGCGATCCTCATGCACAGAGGCTTCCTTGGCGTACGCGTTTACCGATGCAGCTAATTATGGTCGCCTACTAACAAATAATACAGCTGGCGTTGAAGAACCTCGGTGTATATTGGGGATTTTTGTATCTTTATCCAGTTGGTATCCATGTTAGTGATGTTTGGTTGCGCTCATGGTTTGATTTTCTACTGCACCCATATGGGATGTAAAGACCTACCGAACCATTCGTCACTAGGCACAGGCAATTGAATCGTTACGTTCTGTGATGTTATATGTTCACATAACTTTACAATAGAACTCGATCGGTAAATCAGGTGGCGAGGGAGAAGACTGGTCATCTCCTTCATATGCCGAGGCTAAGAAAAATGAAGTGGCTGACAATTCAAATCCATGGCTGCTTCTTGGGGCTCGCTTAAGGGACTGCTTCTCTTCATCTTCTTTATAGACTTTACATAGCCCTCCTGTATTACACATTACATCGGATAGCATTCTATTAGACGGGACATAAGTAGTTTAATATCGACATGAAAGAATTAATATTACTTAATAATTATTAATTATTAATAATTATCAATAATTAATAATAATTATTAATTATTGTGATTAATATCTACAGAACATGCATGTACAGTGTAAAGCCTACATAAGGCGTTCCTGTCTTCAACTGTTACATGCAGGATGCCGCGAATCCTGGATTCGGAATTCCAACACGCACGCCTATGGAGGAACTAAGTTCGCGGCCGTGAACGTTGAGGACCAGTGCTTTACAACGTGTATCGCGCGACCCAATTGCGTTGCCATCGAGATCAACACGAACATCTATCCAGCCGAGTGCTGGATATTCACCGATCGCAATCTCCTTCAGTCGTCAGTCTTTGTATCTGGATACAATCAATATATCGTACAGACTAGATGTCCACAAGGCCAATCACCAGGTTTGAAAAGCTTCCTCGTAGAGAACGTTCGCAGAGAGTAAAGTAAGTATGCAAGGCGCCCATGTTGCATAGTGAAACTTAGGGATGAGCTGATTGTCTGCTCCTTTTGCCTAGATTAGATTAGATTAGATTAAATATCTTAATTTACTACTGATATGCCTAAGTGAGTTAAGATGAGTTGAAATTAGATGAGTTAGGACAAGACATCGTCAGATTAGAGATGATAATGAAGATGGTGTTGTGGTGTTGGCGATGAGGATGAAAAGAGCGATGATTATTAGGATTAGGGTGACTCTTTTGGTGATGACGAATGATGATGAATGATGATAATAATGATGATGATGATGATGGCGACGACGACATACGAACAAATTCTTCTGCAAAAGTACGTTTCAAACTTTCCCCCTGTTTTTCAGTTTGTAGGGACAGATGGGAATTGGTGATGGATTCCAAAGCCAGAGGGAGGGGGACGTTCATACAGAACGTAGACAGTGAAGAACAGTGCCTCAACACCTGCCTCCTCAACCTCCAGTGCCTGGCTGTCGATGTGAAGGTGGAGGCGAGTCCCGTTGAGTGCTACATCCAAACCAATCAGTCGGCTCTCATGAATCCACTCTTCACCGAGGAGTACAAACTGTACATCCTGCTGTCCAGGTGTGATAACATCACCACAGGTACGTACAGATTGCGTCCCTAGAAGTATAGAAGTATGTATGTACGTATGTATGTATGTATGCATGTATGTATGTATGTATGTATGTATGTATGCATGTATGCATGCTTGTATGTATGCATGTACACGTATGTACGTTTGTATGTACAATGTATGTGTAATGTTTTACATGGTACCAACAAACCTAAGCTTTTATGATATGTTTTCTGTAATGAAATTTTTGGCAAAACAATAAGCAATTTCATTCATTCATTCATTCATTCATTCATTCATTCATTCATTCATTCATACATACACATATCACAGAACGTAACGATTCAACTGCCTGTGCCTAGTGACGAATGATTCGGTAGGTCTTTACATCCCATATGGGTACAGTAGAAAATCATGCATAAAACATGCATACATACATACATGCATTCATAATGCATACATACATACACGCATGCATACATACGTACATGCAAACATGCATACAGGCATACGTGCATGCGTACATACATGCCTACAAGAAATGCCTGTAATTTCTTACGGTGACGGTCTGGATGAAATTGCACTAAGCCGTGATTGTCATCAGATTTTCTAACAAGTGTAACCTTTGACTGCATTGAACATTAGCCAGCACGTTGTCCTTCTTGACGTCAAGTACGGCCACCGTAAGAACCTTCAGTGCCACCACAACGTTGCCTGCTACAGTACCCGATGTATCAGGTAATCGATTTTTATTGGAGGATTCCTGATAAGAAAGTCAGAGAAACGAAAGGTGTTTGCTAAAAGGATTACAAGATAACTTAAGGTAAGGTTAGGTAGCTGTCCACTTCCTATGGATTTCATTCTTTGGATTTAAATAACATAATAATAATAATAATAATAATAATAATAATAATAATAATAATAATAATAATAATAATAATATAATAATAATAATAATAATAATAGTAATAATAATAATAATAATGATAATAAAAATGATGATGATGATGACGACGACGACGACGATGATGATGAAGATGAAGATGATGATGATGATGATATAGAATAATGATGACGACGACGATGATGCTGTTGTTTTGATGTTATTAGCAGTTATCAGTATTATTAATACACAAAATTGTTATGATCCCTGGGATGGTTAGTACAACTAATCAAATTAAGAAACAAGTATGTAGCTGTCATGCAGTTGCGCCAAATAAATTTCGATTGCTACTATTTATGGCACAGGCAATTGTTGGTCTCCCCTACCACAAAAGAACTCCGACGGTGGCACAAATGTTGCTTACACGACCCTCCAAAGTTGTCAGGCCTACTGCATCAGTGTGTCACAGTGCGTCGCAGTTGACTACGACACTAACTCAGTTCCTCCCTGCTGGATCCACGCTGATCCCAATAACCTTATTACAACCTACGACTCTCCGACTGTCATCCAGTATCGACTCAACAGAGGCTGTTTGTGTAAGACTTGTTACTTAAATTCACAAAATTACACAATATCTAATCCAGTGACTTCTGTAGCGCCGTTTACATAGTGCACAAGGCATCAGTCGATAGTCGCTTCAAGTGAAATCTTAATCAGAAATCATTATTCGTTGGCGAAGTCAGGTCGAATTCCGAGAGGTGAAAGAAACCTGGAGTAGACTATGGTAGGCAAGCAAGTTGAAACACAATATCCAATTTAAAGATTCAGTAGCGCCGTTTCCACAGTGGAAAGGTTCTGTACATATGATTATCTAACTGTTCTAAACAAGTCCGTTTTGAGACAGTTTGAAAATGTATGCTGCATAGAATCAAATACAACAGTACATGAATGCAATGAGAGATTGTTCAAAATGACGGATCAACACTTCAGAAGGTACAAGGTGCTCGAGTTTAAGCGCAAAAGCGTGGCACCTGCATATCTCCACGTGCACACAGCACAAAGCTCTTCGACTCAGCTGACTCGAGACTGGAACACATAGCTCCCTGATGTACGCCGGGGTGGTGCCTACAAGTGAGGCACATGCCAGCAGGATATTGACTTCTATTCCCTTAGCAAGAGGAGGCCAATGTAGCGTTTCTCGCTTCTATTATTTTATAGGCCTATGCCAATATTTCGGCCTGATGACTAGAACTCGATCGGCTCAGTTACTGGATATTGTAAACTCAGATTTAGGATTTCGCAAAATCGCAACAGCAACATCGTATGTTGAAGATATGTTGAGCATATAACAATATTCTCATATCCGGGCTTCATATGTCCTGTGTAAGGGTAGGTGTCTTACTTATCTTCAACATAAGACGTCACTGTTCGGGAACCAAGGAGTCGTTTTTCATTCCAGTTACAGTGTTTCGAGTTTGGTCTAACCCTTGAGTTTGTCTTTTTTAGCCTCATCAACTTCCATATCAACGAGCGTACCTACTACATCTCCAGGGCCTTTAGCAACAGGTAAGATTTTCAAGCATCCACCAATGAACTCGCGATCCCAAACCCTCAGGCGAAGAAATATCACTCATGGACTTCGGAGAGAGAGACTCTCACAATTCTGCTAAATAATCGGCCTCGGCAAGTCTTGCGATGCGCTGGCCCCCTGCCACGATTTCTGGTTTCGTCCGATGTCAGCTGAAGATCCGAAGAGCAGAAAATGATCGCCTTTCGTATACGTACCACCAAGGAACAAGGGATATTTATTTTACTTAACCTACTCTGACCTTACTCGGCATAGGCTGTTCATGATGTCTCGACTGGTTTTACTTGAATGGGCCGTATGGTTATGTGTGCATTTATTTAGACTCTTAATATAGCGCCATTTGTGGTGCATAGGTCGATGGCGCCGTAGTGGGATTTCTTGAAATGAGGCTCTGCAACCGAAAACGCTACATTATAGTACCTTACACCCATCACTTTGAATTAAGTCACACCACATTGCAAGCAGTTCAGTCGAGATGAGTGCTTATTGGGATATGCCGGTCATTATAGCAAATTTATAAATTACGCTGTAGTCCAGTATAATCTATTTCATTGTGATTTCAGTATGCTGGACGGAATTTCCGAGGCAATACTCGATCTATGGCATACTGCAGACCTATTCCGACGTAGCCAGTTGCCGAAATTACTGTGCCAGTATTTCGACATGCGTGGCGATAGACTTCGACACTTCTTCGAACGAAAAGTGTTGGATTCACAACGACCCGGCAGACCTGCTGCCGGACAACACTTATTCTGATAACACTTTTGTAACCCAACATCAGATTAACAGAAACGGCGCATGTGAGAATTGATCATTCTAGCCGATTGTAGAGGAAGAGAGAGAGAGAGAGAGAGAGCGAAAGTTAGAGAGAGAGAATGGGAGAGGGGGAGAGACAGAAAGATATAGAAATAGATAAAGCGTGAGAGATAGATGAATAGAGAATGAGTGAGAAAGAGAAATAGAGAGAGTGAGAGATAGAGAGAGAAATAGAGAAAGAGTGAGATAGGAGAGAGCGAGAAGAGGAGAGAGAGAGGGAGGGAGAGAAAGATATATATATATAGCACTCAGAAATTTGGTTGGAACAACAGAAAACTGGGTCAGTGTTAGACAACTTTAGCCATGATTGGTTGGTTGACGTTCAATATAACGTTTGCTATGACTTCAGTGTCATTAGGAACCAAGGTACATGGCGCTAACCCTGCCCTAGTAATATCCAGCTTTGTAATTAAGGGAGCAACTTTTCTTTCTTGATATTATTTATGAATTAAATCAGATTGTGGAGGAAAAGCGAAAGACAGATAGAACGGTCTTCGCGGTATCTATGGAACAGAGTAATTAAATTTATTTATGAAGCTTCACCTCAGGATATCCATTTAATTAAACGCCATGAGTCATCGATGATTTAGCAAATGACTTACATATATTGGCAGTAACATATTAAAGCAATTGCATTGATCACGAAAGCTAAATTGAAACTAGAGGTTAGTATGTGTGTACTTTATAGATACACATGTTTGACCTCAATTTTCATCGGCTTTTAGAAATTTCAAAATATGGAAGCAGAAAGAGTTCTACATAATGTAAATGTATATTTCACATTATTATTTGTTTTTATGTTGTATGCTTACTGCGTACTTTATCGTTCTGACGTGAGTTCAGATATTTTGCAATAGGTTGCACAGCCATGAGATTATCGAGTAGAAAATCCTTTCAAAGACTTGGCGGAAATGGTTTTGTATATGTAGAGGTAAAACTACAATAAACATGACAACAACAGCAATTTTAGTAGCAGCAATAATAGCATTAGCAATACCAATTGGATCTTGTCTATTTTCAGGCACATCTAGTTCTATCAGCACTTTACCTGGTGGTTTTTCTGTCTCAACAGGTAAAACTTGGAGTTTTTGCATTTTAGGTAAGGTAAGGTAGAGGTACATTACATTTGTTTTCGTTTCAAACCTTTAATACGTGTTTCTGAGGTTGCTGAGTTTTTAACTGAAGCGCAATTTCGCAATTACTAGCACAGTTCATGAGCTAAATCATTGAGTGCTCAGCCCTTCCTATGCAGGTCTACATACTGTGCAACATGCCACCTCCAAATAATTTGTCTTGTTAACTTGTCTTGTTCAATGAGGTATCCAGATATCTTATATCTTGGGATCTTCATCAGGTTTTTCTTGGTCGTCCTCTTTGTTTTATGTTTTCCCAGAAATCGTTTCATCACTTAGTCCACTCTTCTGTATTTTCCAATAGAAGCCGCATTCCAATCCATCATTGTAAAGTAGGCCAATTCTTCCCATTATAATATTCTCTCTCTCTCTCTACTTGGTCTGTCGTTCTACTAATAGTTGTATTTAATAGACTTTACCAGACACGGGAGCTTGCTATACTATTTTCAACACTATTCCTTCTAACTCACCTGTAGGATTCAAAACGACACCAACAAACTTCTGTCGACATAGGCCTACATTTTAGGTCACAAACTATAGAATCGTTTTAAATAATTTCATTCCATTTAAAATTAAGTGTTAAGTGCATCGAGATTGGACTAAACCTTGAGTTTGTCTGTTTTTAGCCTCATCAACTTCCTTACCATTGACTTCAGGTAAGATTTCCAAGCGTCCACCAATAAATTCGTGATCACTAAACCTCAGGCGAAAAAATAAGTTTCTGAGCGAGGGACTGTCACACATTTGCTAAGTTATCGTATTCGGAATAGGCTAGTCACAATGTTTCTTCTGGTTTTACTTGATTTCGCCCTGTAGAAGTCGGGACAATGACAGCGCTTGTGGAATTTCTTGAAGTGAGGCTACTTGTCCAAAAAGATGACACAATATCACATTGCACAAGTCATTCCACATAAATCACGTCACATTGCAGTCAGCTTTAATGCACGAAACTTCAATCAGTTCTAGATAAATAACCTAAATAAAAATAACCTAGAGTCTATAGACGTGCATACAGTTTCGTTGTGATTTCAGTGTGCTGGACGGAATTTCAGAGGCAGTACTCGGATAAAGGCGAGCCGCAGACCTATTCCGACGTAGCCAGTTGCCGAAATTACTGTGCCAGTATTTCGACATGCGTGGCGATAGACTTCGACACTTCTTCGAACGAAAAGTGTTGGATTCACAACGACCCGAGAGATCTGCTGCCGAACAACACCTTTTTTGATAACCCTTCTGTAACCCAACATCAAATTGACAGAAGCGGCACATGTGAGGATTCGTAATTCTACCCTACAAGTGATTAGAGAGAAACATGGACAGAGATAGATTTAGATACATAGATATAGATAGATAGATAGATAGACAGACAGACAGACAGATAGATAGATAGATCAATTTTGGTGAAATTCTCAAAGACTTCGCAGCTGCCATGGCTAGAATAGTTTTGTTTTGAGTTTTCGGTGTCATACTATCATGCTATCAATTAATAACGTTTCTTTAAATAGCTGTGTTTCGTAAAAAATCAAAATTCTATTTGGGGAAGGTGATTGTCATCACTCGCCTCGGGCGCTAAAACATCTAGCTACGCGCCACTTGTAATAACAATGAAGACAATAATTAGCATTTCCTATGTGGCATGTCGTCAAGCGACATTATTTACACAGGTATCACAAAATTATACATCAGTAGCAACAACAATGACATCAGTGAGAGCTACTTTGTCTTTGCTTTTTCAGGCGCAAGTTCTACCAGCATTTCGTCTTCTAGTTCTTCTGTCTCTACAGGTAACATTCAGGGTGTTTTGCTTTTAAAGCAAGGGAAAGTAGTAGTACATTGATTTTGTGTTAATTAGTTTCAAACATTGAAAACACTTTGCTGTAATTCCAGCTGACACACATTCTTACAATCGCTCAACCTTTCTCGCAAAAGTAACGGGTCTCGCTGTTGCTGGACAAACTGATAGACTTTCACATTAAGTTATAAGGATCCAAGTTTAAGTCTTAATAATTATCAGAAAGCATAAGGCCCTGATGGAATGAAAAAGGAACGATTTTGGCTAAACTAAACTAAAAAGTGAAAGTAAACTGATCTTTCGTCGGCTATAATGGAACGAGTTTCATACGGATTCATTGAGTGATTGTAATATTGTTGGCAGTATATCTATAATGATACAAAAGCCTGTTGAAGATCTGTATAAAATGCATCTACGATATTCTTTATTTCTGAACCAATTCCTTTTCTTCATTGTTAATTTAATGAGACATGCTATTAATTTGTTTAAACTTCAAAGCGTGCATGCGTACGTACATGATGTATTTTCGTAATATGCTTTCTAGGCTGTTGGTCTTCGCGACAACAAACGAACTCCTTCGGAGCCGAAAACGCCAACTACAACACCCTCCAAAGCTGCCAGAACCACTGCATAAGTGTTCCTGACTGTGTAGCGATTGACTACGACACGGCATCAATTTGGGCTTGCTGGATTCACAGAAATGCTAATAATCTGAATAATGTCTACTTTGCATCGACTGTGACTCAGTATCGATTTGATCGAACATGCTCATGTAAGAATTATAGCGTTCTTCAGGGGAGCTGCACACTTTAACATTTTGATAGAACATGCTCTGGTGAGAATGTTAGTGTTTCTCGGAGCAGTTGTACACTACAGCATATTCGTATCACATGCTCGTGTGAGAATAACAAAGTTCCAATTACATACTGGCGCAACAGAGAATTTGATTCTTTTATAGATCAAATCTTTTATGCAACATATCCAAGAAGTGGCTTAAAATCAGTTTAATTAAGTGTCTAGTTCTGTTGAACTAAATCCAGAGTATTTTCATACTGTCTGTTTCTAGTCTCGCCAACTTCCATATCGACGAACACGGCTTCTACATCCCGAACTTCAGGGCCTCCAATAACAGGTAAGACGTCGATACATTTAAACTCGAAAAATCCTAAATCCCTAATGAAGCAATACCAAACAAAACTAATAGCATCTTGGTAATATCAAAGCCTTCGCGTGACCGCTGATTTCTTGGCTCAGCTTCGCCATGTGACAACCATTAGGTGTCCCGCCGGCTCCAGTTTCCAGTCCAACATGGACGCTTCTTTCTGATCGGCCCTTGTTTCTGAAATAAGTTGCCTAGCAACTTGCGACATGAGCTTCAAGACCTTTCAAAGCCTCTTTCCGTTAGTTCTTGACAACCATTCTATTCGGTGGTGGTTTTGATAATATAAACGTAAGTATAGCAACCTAGCAACATATACCCTGACAACCACCTCTATTAGATCCACATCGGACCTAAAACTGGCCTTCTTCTTTCATCGGTGACATGATGTGGGTCCGCTCTGGGTCCATTGAATATGAACTTCTTGATTGGCTGTAGTACACTGACAGAGGCTGTTATAGACGTGCTTACAGTTTCGTTGTGATTTCAGTGTGCTGGACGGAATATCCGCGGCAATATTCGGACAAAGGAGAGGCGCAGAACTATGTCGACGTAGCCAGTTGCCGAAATTACTGTGCCATTATTTCAACATGCGTGGCGATAGATTTCGACACTTCTTCGAGCGTAAAGTGTTGGATTCACAACGACCCGAGAGATCTGCTGCCGGACAACACTTATTTTGATAACCCCTATGTAACCCAACATCAGATTAACAGAACCGCCACATGTGAGGATTCATAATTCTAGTCTATACCTGATTGTAGATGACGCCTGAAATTTTTACAGTGCCCTAATAGCGTCGATGAATCGAGGGCACAAATACCGGACTTTATAAATACAATTACTGTGAATTAAGTCGTTAATTAATTAATGAACTGTCCAGCACGTTAACCGCAATCAAAGAGGCTTCTGGAAAACTCAGATTAGCGTTCAAATGCATAGAAAATCGTTGGCGGATGTTACTTCGCCCCAGACCACGCGTGAGGATTCAACACGCCTTAAGAACCTCTCGGCCTTGGGGTAGTCGTTTTGCGATGGGGCCAAGATGGGAGATAAAGGGACGGTCCCACATTACCTTGTGCCTAGGGAACCGAACAGCCCTTAATCCGGGCATTTTTACATGGTAAGCCTTCTGCATACCTGTCAGTGTCTATCTGGATGACAGAATGGCAGAAACAGTTTTGTATACGCGGTGACAAGAACAACATTAACGACGATAGTGTCTTGTCTGTTTTCAGGTATACCGAGCACTTTATCTACTGGTTCATCTGTCTCAACAGGTAATACTTGAACTTTCTTGCATTACGATATGGCACATTAGTGGTACATTGATTCAACTCAAACCTTAAAAATATGTTGCTAAAGTTGCCGAATTTTCAGCTGAAACGCAATCTTGCAATTCCTCGACCTTTCCCATAAGATTAAAGGACCTACTTATAAAACAAACAGGCAGCTTCGTCTTAAGGTAAATGTAAGTGTGAATTTCCATAGCGACCGTATGGTCCCAACCCTGCTTATTTTTTATTGAATTAATTGGGTGAGATCCTTCACCACCGCTTCCCGTTTGAATGGACGACACGCCATTTAAGGTTCCCGAGTGCGGACTGTAGATGATCCAGAGTCCGGGATTCCCTCGGGCTACGAGTTCTGAAGGATTTTGTCTTTCTGTTAGTTCCAGTTTGTGTGATATGGACGGCAAAGCCAAGCTCGCAGTCTGAGGGCGGTGAACAAGCCAGTTACAACACCGTTGCCGACTGTCAGAACTACTGTGTCAGTTTGCCGCAGTGTGTCGCCATCGACTTCGATACAACTTCAGCTCCACCGTGTTGGATTCATAACGATCCGAATAATCTGATTGCGATCATCGAAAATTCCGCTGTCACCCAGTACGTGCTCAATAGAGCATGTCTAAGTCCCGGTAAGAAAGCACGCTTGTTTTTTCATCTTATAACATTTGCCTCCAACGGGTTGTCCATTGATACACAGAAAAATGATTAACTGACTTGCCAGATTGTTTTTACTTAGCGCTGGTAAATAACCTGCTCTTCCTGACGCAGCTTTTGTGAGGCGCTGAGAAATTTCTGTGATTTACATTCACATTCACAAAACCCAAAATTTGATAAATTTCATGAACTACTTCTTCTTCAGTGTTCTGCTCTTAGTCAGATCTAAAAATCCAACGATGCCACTCTTCTCTGTTCTGTGCCCTTAACTTCTTTATGGCCCGTCTTCTTTCTTTAGGCACCTTCCAGTCCAACAGCATATTTCTTGGTCTTCCTGGGACCTTCTTTCCTTCAATTCTTCCTTCAATTACTGTCCCCAGGAGAGAATTACAACTCAGTATGTGACCACTCCAGTTCTTTTGTCTCCTCTTTATTGTATTGACCAGTGTCCTTTCTTCCTGTATCAAGCGCAACACCTCCTCATTTGTTTTTAAATCCTTCCAGCTGATTTTGGCCAGTCTTCTCCATGCACTACTTAGAATTTCTAAAATACACATTATGTCTCAGCTGCTTAAATCCGAGCAAATAACATCAAATAAACAACATGAGAAAGCAAAACCTTTCTAAGTATTTATAACAGTTCCTTGTATAAATTTCTGTAACTCACTGGTCAATAGACTACCGTGAGACATGGTGGTCTACAAATAATGGTCTAGAATAAAATTGATATCGTTCGTAAATTTTTGCCTAGCATACAGTTTTAAGGGTACATTTGTTATGTTCTGCTATGTTGTGATATGTTGTGATATGTTCTGCTATGTTCTGATATGTTGTGATATGTTGTGATATGTTCTGCTATGTTCTGATATGTTCTGCTATGTTCTGATATGTTCTGCTATGTTCTGATATGTTGTGATATGTTCTGCTATGTTACTCAAGCAGAGTTTTATTGCAAAATCGCAGAGTAGCGGTTACGTGAATGTGTTTCGCTTTGCAATAGTGAAGGAATGATTGCATTTTGCTGCAGCTGTTATTAATTAAACTATGACTGAAGCTTAGGCTGGGGTAATTGAAGGGGGCCATAACAAATTAACTTCCATCATCCGATTCATCTTAATTGGAAAGCGATAATGATCTTTGTGTTATCCATAGCAAGTCCAGGAGGGAGCAGTACGACAATTAGTAGCACGTCTAGAAGCACTTCACTAACGTCAGGTATTCATCATAATCTCTGTCTGCTTCTAATTCCTATGTCGAAACGAAATAATTATCTCAAATACTTCGTGTGTAAGGTTCATTTTTTCACGTCAGTTGTAGTGTATTTTAATATATGCCACGGTGTAATTGTTATGTTATTTTTTTGTTATGTGATGCTATATGATATTCTGTTATGTTAGGTAAGCGAAATTTTACAGCAACATAGCATGATAGTGTAGGTCGTTCTTAAATGTGGTCTCGCTAAGCAATAACAAGTGTTTGCATTTTGCTGCAGGTGCCATTAAACATTATGACTATAAGTTATTCTATAGCGCCCTGGGTCTGTAATCCAACGACTTTGAGTTTGAGCCGTTTGTGACGAAGCTAGAAAATTTATTGTGCGCGCTCGTTTTCTGCCTCAGAATCAGATTTACTTACCTTCAGCGAGTTAAAGCGCAATAAATATGTCTTAAAATAATTGTGTAAGTGCCTTTGATCTATTAGGATCGTTGGCGGGAACAAAAAACATTGGTCTGTTTGAGGCGCACGTAACGGAATGTGCTGTCAGTGACAAGTGTTGAACTGGGCTTATTGTAGACTGTCGGTATTGTCAATGACATGCGTTGATTGTGGACTGTCGGTGTTGTCAGTGACATGCGATGGGTTTTCTTGTAGACTGTCCAAGGTGGACCATTCTTCGTGAGACGAATTCAGTTAACGGTAATCAGTTTCCATACAACAACATCTACACGTGTCTGGCTTACTGTGACAATCTGCCACAGTGTGTAGCCGTAGATTTCGACCCTATAACTACTCCTCCCTGCTGGATCCACACAAATCCTGATGATATTTCGTTCAACAACACCTACTATTCACCGACTACCAAGCAATATCGAATTAATCGTGCATGTTCAGGTCTGTACACGAGAAATAACTTTTAACCATGTCTTGATTCATTTCCAGCAATGTGTTACTTTAGTGGGATCGCTTTATCCGAGGCAGAGCAATTATGATAAGTTCTATAATAATTAAGGCTTATGGCTATAAGAGAAAGAGAAAGACAAGAGGATATAGAGAATATCATCAGAAAGAGACGACTGAAATGGATAGGAAATGTAGTTCGTATGGACAAAGACAGAAGAGCCAATTAAGCAACGAACTGGATTCTTGAAAGGAAACGGATCAGGGGAAAACTAAGGAAGAACTGGCCAGAGACCATCAAAGACGATTTTGGATGTTTGGAGAGGTCGTGGGATGAGGCAGGAAGACTGGCGGTCGACAGAGATGAGTGGAGAAGCTACGTTGCCCGATGTGCAGACCTGCATAGGAAGGACTAAGTAATAAGTAAATAATGTATTTTCTGACTGATCGGTAATTTTTGTAATATGTTCCCTTGATTCAGTAGCTTACATAATCTACTGTTTTGTCTTTTATAAAACACATGCTGAATTATTTTAAATAAGTCAATCCATGGTGCAGCTTGGTTTTCTTGGTACGAGGCTGGAAGATGAAGGGAAGTTATGCAAAACAACTCGGGTTAGTATTTGAATGTGTGGACCGTTCGTGGAATACCACGGAGCCTCGCGCTCACTCATCCCTTCATCCTTCATTGATCAGCGACATCGATTCTTGTGTCGCGTTACAATAATGGCGATATATAATCGTCCAGACTGGTTTTTATTAAGGGTCTGCAGTTAATACAATTCCGTGTTCTTTTATATAGGTCTCTAGTCTGCTAAGTTTCTTTGATAAGTTAGAAGTCGTTGCCGTTTAAATTAGTTACTGACCTCATGTTCTTGTGAAGTTCTTCTGTGGGTTTTATTTATATTAATTGTCAATTTCAGTTAATTAGACATTTTTGAAAATATGTTCAGGTACCCTTGGTACAGAGGCTCCAACTTCTACCGTTTCTGGTACCACTTCATCACTTGCAACTGGGACCACCTCAGGTCAGGGAACAGTGAGAACACTTTCGCTTGATGTAGTGATATATGTAGTGATATTTTTCTGGATGAGATTGGGTTTTCAAAGGATTATGTTTTAGTTTTCACAGCGATTGCACTTGAAGCGACCAGAGATTGATGCCTTGTGCATTGTGAAAACGGCGCTATAGAAGTCTTTAGACAAGCTAAGGTGAGATGTTGTGAGTTGAGGTGAGATGAGGTTAGTTTGGATTAGATTCGATTTAGATTAGACTAGACTAGATTCACATGGTAAAAGTTGCCACAAGATGCCAAGTTTTATCGAATTTCATGTATATATAGAGCAGAAGCTCGATTCCCATGGGTTTCCATGGTGGTGGTTTTCAGTTTCCTGAAGAAGGGCAACCCTTTAAGCTACCCTGAGAGGTACCTACGGGTATGCAGTGTTAGCGACTTATTATTTTGCCTCGGTATATGAGGGCAGTCGGTCAGTCCTCTTCCTCGCCGCCTGATCTTCCCACCGACAGTGTACGGTCCTGGTACTAGTTTTACAGCTGCGTTCGCTAGGGGGCGCAGACCAGCAAGCTAACCACTAGACCATCGCGCAGCTGCGAGCATCCTGAAGAATAGTTCATCTTAAACCTTTCTTCTACCCTAACACTTCTCCGATCTCCCGTCACTTCATCCTCAAAATTTGGAAATCACCCCACAGCCTTAGCTGCTCCATACCTCTGGAATAAACTGCCCCAGAATTACGGCAATTATCTGACTCATCATACGAACTCACCAACACTTCACCTCTTGCAATTTCTGGGCAGGTCTTCCACTCAAAACTTAAAACGCTCCTCTTCCACAAATCCTATCTTGATTCTTCCTCTTCCCCTCTTCTCACTTTCCGGTTCAAGTCCAAACACCACCCACCGTAGCCGTCTGACTGTCTGCCTGCCTGACTCTTGGATCTTCACCTGGAACCGAACCCTTCTTGCCAATCGACTTTGTTTTCACTGAGCACATGTGACTAAGCTGGTTCTTGTGACTTAGCTTTCGTTGAGCGCTGTCGAAATCTCGAGTTTACGATTACGATTACGATGAACGTGGGTTACTGTACAGGTGCTGTCTGTGCCCCGCGATGGATACGCTACAGTGACCGACTGTCCATCAATGCCGCCCAATACTTGGGTTACAACACCGTGGACGAGTGCGTTGAATACTGTGCCAGCGTTCCGGAGTGCGTTGCCGTTGACTTCGACTCGACGCCAACTCAGAGCTACGGCTGTTGGCTTCACATGAACCCCAACGATCTGATCCCGAACAACACGTACAGTCCATCCTACGACGTCGCTCAGTATATCATCGACAGAACGTGTCCAACAGGTAGACATCGGCCTGTGCATGCACTCATTCATTCATTCATTCTTTCTGAGCATTTATATGGCGCCACTTCAGGATGCCAACTCAGTGGCGCCCCATCCCGGCGATGGTGAAATAGGAAAGTTTTCAAGTGTTGATAAAGGAACATGTAGTGTCGTAACCAAAAGGAAACGTCTCTGTGTGTTCTGAATAATCATGTAGCGCCTTTACCCGAAGAAATCTTAAAGTACGGTGCGTCTTAAGATAAGCTTAAAAGTGGCAACGTCTGCATTGAACGTAAAGAGGCACCTGTATCAAGTTGCAAATGTGTTATGTGTTACTTGTAACGGTATGTTTCTTTGTGCCGTCTTATAGGAAGTTTCTATTTCGTAAGCCTTATATTGGTCTTCAACCAATGAGTACTTTAAGTTTGATTCTGTTGCTTATTACGATACTAGATAACAAAATAACTCACTAGCGATACATACTCGATATAACGCAATTAATTCAAATATGTTAACGCTGCATGTGTCCTAGAAAACCCCAGATGTTTAGAGTTTATTTACAAAATTGTTTCACCTAAGTTAGCCTATATTTGTTTGTTTTCTGTTCAAACAGTGTCAACACTTGCCCCAAGTGAGTAAATGTTTACACTTGCACAGCCGTTGCTTTAGTAATACTATTGCCATTGTCTACAGTAACTAAAGACTCGGTACTGAACAATTTTTGCTGTACTGTTAAGTTGTTTTTACGATATAGGCTTTAATTAAATTTTCTGATTGGTTAATCGCTCACATATTATAGGTTCGTATCAGCCTTAGTGTTCAGACTTGTGCCAGGTACGGTGTAGAGTTGGAATCTGTGAAGAGAAGCTATGGACAGGAGTGAAGACAATGAGGATGATGTACTGCATTGGCTGATAATTAATCTTAACCAACGAAAGGAAGTTTCTTTGCTTTATCTGGAGTCGTGTGGTTCACTTTGGCATCAACGATGTCTTGCTCTCGAATAACGGTTACTGAACACCGTTTGTGGGTCTAAACAGAGTATTTCAATATAGTATTAAAGGTAAGGTTTGTGCAATTTTTATAATCGTAATCAAGAAATTTCTTCGGTGCTTAAGAACGCCAAGTCGCGGGAGCCAGCTTTTCACAGGCGTTCAGTCAGATAAAAAATCGGCTGGTTTGAGATACAGGGGTCCGACAGATAGACAGACGGTTACGGTTAATGGTGTTTAGAATTGGAGAGAGACGATGGAGGTGGAAACAGATGGGCTGGAATCAGGAAAGCATTCATAGTAGAATATGGTCGAGCAGGATAGACCTATGGTTCTTTTATAGAGCCGTCGATTTCATCTAACAGCGTTTGAGGTATGTTTTAAAATGAAGTAGGTAGAATTACGTGAAATATATTATGCACAAATTAGGCACACTAGGTGGAGCTAAGAAAGACCTGAATTCTCTACAGTAAACCTTTTTTCCCTTTAGACATCTTTGATGAGTAGTAGCTCTTAAAACCAAGTTCTTAATTGTCTCCATCCTGGATTTAATCAGTAAATTCCAACAAAACATTCCTTGAGACATATTTGAACCGAGTTCTTAATTGTCTTCATCCTAGATTTAATCGGTAAAATCCGACAAAACTGGGTAGAGAAGTTATTTCCACGGACAGGGAGCTCCAATATTTTCAACAAAATCGTGTTGTCCTTTTCAGACTGCGTAGGGCAATGGTCGTTTCGAAACAACACGAGCTCCAGCGGTGGTCTCCATTACTTTCAATATCGCACGATACAGGACTGCCAGAAACTCTGCTTGAGTCTGCCCGAATGCGTGGCAGTCGACTTCAACACGGACCTCAGTCAGACGTCAGGAGGTTGCTACGTTCATGCCAAACAGTCCGACCTTGACAACCAATATGAGGCTGTGGGCGTCCAACAGTATAGAAGGATTGGACTCAACTGCGGAACTATTACTGGTAAACTTAACTCAATCATCGATGCTATTCATTCATTCATTCATTTCACTTATTCACTTATTAATTAGTTAATTGATTTCTTTATTTCAGTAATTCATTAATTTAGTCATCATTAATTAATTCATTCACTCATTCGCATACGCACTCATGAATTAAATTAATGGTTTATGGAATTGAACAGGAAAGTGAGATCAGTGGAAGAGAAGGAATCAGGAGAGGATTTGTGGAAGAGGAGTGTTTTTAGTTTTGAGAGTAAGACCTGCGCAGAAATTAGAAGGGGTGAAATGTTGGTGATTTCCTATGATACTATACTATGCTATACTATGCTAGACTATGCTATGCTATACAAAATAATAGGCCTACGGTACGATACAGGACAATGCCATCGTGTGTTCTTATAGGTCCTGGCGATTGTGTCTATCAGTGGTCGCAGCCTTACTACGATCAGAACATCGCAGGAGGCATCCCGACGCGAGACGTGACGTTCGGCGACTGCCAGGATCGGTGCATCCGCGTCCATTCATGCCTCGGGGTCGACATAGACACCAGTCCGAACAGATACGCATTCTGTTGGCTTACCGTCATGCCAGGTCAACTGACGCCCTATTCAGGAGTGACGCACTATCAGCTGACACGAGGACCAACCTGCCCCGAAGTCAGTAAGTTGATCTATCGATCGATCGATCTAGGAGTTCTCGGATCGATCGATCGTTCATGGCGTTCTGTGGTCGATTGATCGATCGATCATGGCGTTCTATGATCGGCGAAGATCGGCAAGTTAGCGCGCGATCGTGGTATCATTTGTTAATTAGTACATACTAGCCGGTCCCACGTAGAGCATCTGAGAACAAGTGCGAAAAATGTCCTTTCTGAGAAAGATTTCCCTTTAGCCACTGGCCGTTAAAGCAATTGCCAGAGATTGTCCCGATTAGAGACCTTACCCTAGTAAGCCACTTTTTCTAAACAACCGTGTTTGTTCTTATATTATTCGCGAGATAGCGCCAGCGTTCACCACCAAAGATTCCTCAGTTTGATGCACCTCTTAATATATATTGCGGCTAAAGAAGCTACATAAATCTGCTAATACAAAACAATACAATACAACAGAATGCAATACAATATAATGCAATTCAATGCACTGCAATACAATAGAATATAAGAAAAAAGCAAAGCATTGCAGTACAGCATAAAGTATTTTTCTTCAAGAGGCGCTAAATAAATGTCCAATTACAAACTACAGTACAATGCAATGCAATATTTAGCAAGTCCTCAACCATTTATGTAGCCCGAGTACTAGGCGACAAGAACCGGAGTGCACTTGGAGGAGAGGTAAGAATGTGACTTTTCACCGTCACATGTTGATGTCAAGAGAGAATCTTCGATGCCTGTTTCAGATACTTCGCCTACATCAACCGTTACAACTGCATCGACGACAACGGGTGTCTCCGGTCCATTCGGAGGTATTCAACAACTACTGCATTGTATTATTATTACAACAATTTATTAATTAATATAATTGTAATAATAATAACAACACTTATTACTATTATTTATTATGTATTGTTCTAGAATGGCCAATCCTCACTGCTGTCCAACTCTGAATGTTCCTTGAAAGATAAATGTCTTCTTCCTCCTCCTCCTCCTCCACTTCTTCTTGTTTTTCTTCTCTTTTCTTCTTCTTCTTCGTCTTCTTCTTCGTCTTCTTCTTCTTCTTCGTCGTCTTCTTCTACTTCTTCTAATTATTATTATTATTATTATTATTATTATTATTATTATTATTATTATTATTATTATTATTATTATTATATTATTATTAATATTATTATTATTATTCTATTATTATTATTATTATTATTATTATTATTATTATTATTATTATTATTAAGAGTAGTAGTAGTAGTTTTTGTAGTAGTAGTAGTACTAGTAGTAGTATAGCAATATTGTTAAAGGCTTAGTTGTGTGTGATATGTTTCAGTGTGTCCGTTTTACCGCGAGATGGCCAATGCGAATGCCAACGGAGGCGTCTTGAAGGGCGTGATGACGGCTGAGCAGTGTCTATCGCTCTGCATCCAACAGTATCCCTACTGCGTGGCCGCTGACTATCGCACATCGGACTCTCGGTGCTTCCATCAGAATTCCCTCTCCGGCCGACAGTGGAACCCCTGCTGCTCTCGATATGAACTCGTCTGCCGAAGTAATGGACTAAAAAGTCCTTCGTTCTAAACCACCACCACCACCACCACCATAGTCGCCATCATCATCACCATCATCATTGTCGTCGTCCTCGTTGTTGTTCTTGTTGTTTTTTGTTCGTGCTAGTAATATTAACGTGAGTATAACTAGTTATGTTGCTACAGCATTCTTACTGCATGCTTTTAATTAATAGCTGTTTAGTTTTCATGAGCAGATCGCATTACATTAAATTTCACACGTAGACCAACACTGTACGTTTACTATTTGGAATTTCAGCTTCCAGCTGTTCGGACTCATTTGCGATGTTCCCGAACCTTGTTCCGTCCATGCCCGGATATCCGCAGCCGACCATAACGACTCGGGGGGCTTGCGAGGCGGCATGTATCGCCAATTCCTCGTGCTATGGTTACACGTTGGCCAGGACACCTCGTTACCAGGGCTACGACTGCGTGCTGAGCGTCGCTACGATCGGATCAACGAATTTTGCAGGAGAAAACGATCTCTATGTGCGACAGTTCTGTAGATACACGAATCCACCAACGGGAACTGGTTAGTGCTTCTAGAGACAGAATTATCGGTGCCCTGACCTTACCTCGTCTGATCTGATTTAATCTAATCTAATCTAATCTAAAATAGCCTCACTTCATCTCATCTCACCTCATTTCGTCTGACCTGACCTCACCTGACTTTACCTCACCTGACCTGACCTAACCTGACCTGATTTCACCTCTAATGACCTCACCTCACCTAATCCGACCTGACCTGATTTCACCTCGCCCAGCCTCACATCATCTAATATCAAATCGTCTCATCCTACACTCGTCTCAAGTAAATCAAGTCTGCATTTCTATAGTTATTCCAAAGCCAGACACAGAATGACATTCACCATTGATTTATTTCGCCTTCTAGCTTCGAATGGTTATCCCTCCATGGTGAGAACGGCTGAAAAAGACGAGGAGCTACACAACAACTTAGGAACATTTCCATGAACGCCTCATTCCATGACAAATATTGTAATCTACTTTAATTCTGGGTTGGCTGAATAATAGTGATAAGGGGTTAATGTGGTAACGTAACAAATGAAAGCGTTCTTGCATGAAGTATAAGGAGTTTAGTGCTAAATTCTTATGAAGTTTTGTCATTGAGTTTGCTTTTATTTTCAGTAACCCCACCGCCAACTCCACCAGCAGGTATGTATAAACTGCGTCTCGCGTCCAATCAGTCTACTATTATGAAATTTCCAATGAAAGCATCGAGTTTTGTCAAAATGGCTTTTAGTTTTAGAGAAAAGTTCACTTTGCAATGATAGTTTGTGGATTCAGTTTTGCGTTGTATGCTTTCTGTACTTCGCAAGTAAATTTATGCGATGGGCCTAAAGCTGTTACATTATTGCTTCATGTATACGCCTACTTCATAGTCTAACTGTAATACTGGCAAACAACGAAAGTTGGTGTACTGTAATTGTAACTTCCAGAAAAACTAATCAGGGGCTCTCACTACGCTAGCCTAAACTACGCTAAATGCCATTAAGAACAGAATGTTCATCAGTTAGAAAGCAGTGTCAGCTAACTAGAAAAAGCAACAGTGGATGCTCCCACAATCACGGAGAGCCCAACAAACGAATTTCCATGCAGTGTTGACAGACGATGCCTTTTTTTACCAACAAACCAATAAACCTCGATGTTTTCTGTACATGCGTTCAGGATACTGTTTGCTGGACATTGTGTTTGTGGTTGACAATTCTGGAAGCATCATCGAAAATCAGCCGGAAAACATGAATAACCACGAACTTATCCGGATGTTCCTGCGTCGCCTGATCCAGCCACCCGTTGAAGTCGGACCATACTTCGACCACGTCGGAATCGTCATGTTCGAGACGAGTGCGGTTGTACTCTACAACCTGTGCAACGAACAAAACGTCGAAGCCATCAACGTGACCGGGATCAACGGAATTCCCATTCCTTCCGGGGAAACCAACACTCCGGCGGCTCTCAGGCTTGCCTTCAATATGCTGTTTTCAAGCACCGGGTGCGGACGGCGCTACGCGAAGCCTGTTGTGGTTCTCATAACTGATGGAGTAACGACTCTGGACTTTCGATCAGACCTCAAGGGCAGCATAGACGCCCTGAAGGCAAGCGGCACAACCAACATAGGTTAGTCTGCTGGACGACTGTAATCGTAAACGTAATCCTAATTCCGAGATTTCTACAGCGCCCAAAGAAACCCACTTCGGGGGACCAGCTTATTCACAGGCGCTCAGTAAAAAAAAAATCGATAGGCAAAAAGAGTTAGGTTCCAGGTCAAGATCCAAAAGTCAGGCAGAGAAACAGCGTGGTGTTTGGGATTGGAGCGGAAAGAGTAATAAGAGGAAGAAGGGGTGTCAGGATAGGATCTGTGAAAGAGGACTGTTTTCAGTTTTGAGTGAAAGGTCGATGTAGTAATCGGGAATGTGGTTAGGCTACACGTGTGTGCGGTTTCGAATCCAGATCCAAGGGTCATGTAGGTTACAGATGCCAGTCCGCGTCCCGATCGTGACTTATTTCAGAGATTTGAATCTCGGGCTAGCACGGCCCGTACACTTCTTCCTCAGTGTTCTTCCGTTAGGCAGGCCCAAGAGTCCAACGACGCCACTCTTCTCTGTTCTGTGCCCTTTCTTGAACTTCTCTGTAGCCCGTCTTCCTTCTTTATCCATCATCCAGTCCAACAGCATATTTCTTGGTCTTCCTGGAACCTTCCTTCCTTTAATCTTCCTTCAATCACTGTCCTCAGGAGAGAATTTCCACGCAGTATGTGACCAATCCAGTTCATTTGTCTCCTCCTTATTGTATTGACTCATTTGGTCCACGTAGACCTTGAAACGAGTGGGCAGCGGTGGTGAAGGATCTCGACCGATTAATTCATTGAAAAATCTGCAGGGTCGGGGCCATTCGGTCTCTATAGAAAACCCTGTACATTTATTTTACATATACTTGTTAGTTGTTAAGGAAGGTCCAGTGAATTATTTAGCCCAAGCACAGGATGATTTGTTTTTCAGCGGTCGGCGTCACTGATCAGATAAACATGGATGATCTGTACACCTTTGCGTCTACCAGAGAAGACGTTGGAACAATCGAAACTTTTCCAGAACTGTTCTACGAAGAGGCGCGCGTTCTAAATCGCCTGGTCGGTCTTTGCGGAAGATCAACCGTCGCCACCATTAGCAGACGTGCGTCCCTTTACTGAACTACATTCAGCTAAATGTAAACTTACATGTAATGTAAATGTAACCGTCCGATATTTCTCGGCGCCACACAGTAGCCGCTTCAGAGAGACCAATATTTTCAGCGGCGCTATATTAAGTCAAGTCGGAAGGGTGTTTGGTCAGTTTCGAGGGCATGTCAGGATCCGAGGGGTCAAGACGGGGATGAGACGAGGAACCTGGTGGTATGTAAAGTAAAGTATCCTATATCCCACAAGTGAGACGTAGGAGAGGCGCTCATCTCCTTGTTTAGGTCCTTGAGCAGGCGGCAATGGACAAATCTCAAGGCCCTGGAGGCGAGGCCAGTGCATCACAGGACTTGCCTTTTACTTTCCAGCCTACGCTGGTACCAAATTATGCTACTTAGTGACAGGCATTATTGCGTAAACAACTTGGTCAAGGTCGTTACACGGAGTCGAACCCGCAACCGCATGATCAGTGAGTATTAAGGACACTGAATCTTGAACCAGCACGGTCCATGAATGGGGACCTTAAATGGCGTGGCGCCCATTCAAACGGGCAGCGGCGGTGAAGAAGCTCACTGGATAAATCCATTGAAAATGAGCACGGTCGCTATGAAAACGTGTACACGTACAGTTTGCATTTTACATTTACCCTGTTTTAAAGAAGAAAAACTTTCATGTGGTTGCTAGGCTACAGCACCCCTAGTTGAATAGGGTCGAAGCTATACGGTCGCTATATCAACATGCACGTTTGCGTTTTAAATTTACCTACAGCTATATCGACTCCGACAACAATTTCCACCCCCACGTCCAGCAGCACTTCCTCTTCGTCTACGACCACCACTAGCACCACCATCATCACTGTTCCATCGACTTCTCCTACAACGACTTTGCCACAGCCAGTTGGTAAGGAGACATTTTCAGTCATCAGATATGTTCGTTAAATTGCTTTTCTGAAATAGATAAGATGTTGCAGTCCGTCGGATTCGTTGTCGAACCATTTGAGGTCTTTAAAAGGCGCTATATAAATGCTCAGGTACATAGTGTTTCTAAAGAAAGGTTAATCTGAACAGAAAAACTGAAAAAGCATCGCAATACATTGGAACGCAATGCGAAGATAGTCACTGTGTAATGTAGTGTTCTAGGACTTCACTTTGAACTCGAAATCCAGACTTCAGACCTTTGTAGACTATGCTTAATCACAGTGTTACAGTTGGTTTAAGATTCGATGGCTAATTTTCTCTGCTAAGAAGACCCGCGTATTTGTCTGAGTTAGAAGTCTCTGTAATGCAGTCTGAGCGACTGTGTATAAGCTGGTTCTCGCGACCCAGCATTCGTTTGGCGCTGTAGGAATCTTGAGTTTACGATTGCGTCCAGGCGCCGTGACATTTACTTTGATCAATGTAGCTAACCAGGCCAGTCTTTACAATTACATTTCTTCTACTATGTTATGTTGCATTATGTTATGTTATGCTATGTTATGCTATTTTATGCTATGTTATGTTATGCTAGGCTATGCTATATGTTATGTTATGCTGTGTTGTGTTATGTTATATTATGCTGTGTTATGTTATGTTATGTTATGCTATTCTATGTTACCTTATGTTGTGTTATGTAACAGCAAGGCCTTTTGCATTCAGCGCCGGTTGTAGTAGGAACATCAACGGCCCCGTGAACCCAATTCCTCTCGACGTCGTCCTAGCCAATGTCAACGGTGCCTACAACAACGTCTCCTACAGCTTCACGACTCCATCCGTCGGAATCTACTTCGTCGAAATCTGCGCCGGGCTCCAGTCGGGTCAGCCGGCGGCCGTGTCGCTCGTTCAGGGCAGCACGACGGTCCTCGGTCTGGCCTGGCAGTCGCGCAACCACAACGGTACGGAGACGGCCTGCCGCGCCGGTCTGCTGCAGCTCCTACCGTCCGTCACGCTGTCGCTTTCTCTCGACAGCGGTGTCCTGTACAGCGCCAGTCTTGAAACGATGTTGAGCGTGTTCAGTGTGACCGATGCCATGACGGACGATGCCCGGTCTCGGACGGTCTTCGCCGTCGGCAACTCGATGAACGGCCAGACGGGAATCGTATCTCTGTCGGCGACCATCGGCGGGTCATCTGGGGTCTTCGACGCTTCCACTAGCTCCTACACATGCACCGTAAGCGGCCTCTACTTCTTCAGCGTCACCCTCGGGAGTACCGCATTCGAAGGCAGTCGTGTCGAGCTGACCGGGCTCAGCCGTACCTTCGAGCTGACACGAAACAGCGAACTGTACAACGGCATCACGACCCTGTCCAGGTCGGTACTCATCCAGTGTTCCTCACAGACGACAGTGCGACTCAATATCACCTTCGGCGACATAACAAACTACGCCTCCTACCAGCTGATATCGTTCGCCGCCTTTCCCTATCTTCCGAGGTATGTTTCGTCGACCGCCTGGGTCCTGTTCAAGGACTACAGCTCGGATACTCAGTCCGGGCCGATGGACCCTTTCTACTTCAACATCATCGGCTACAACGATAACGGACTCTACGACTCCAACTCGCGACAGGTGACGATTCGTACTTCGGGTTACTACTACGTTTACATCAGCGCTGGATCGGCGCGGTACCGCACACTTAATTTCAGCTTCAGGCGAAACGGTGCCACGCTGTTCACCATCAACCACCAGACGAGATACCTGGATGCAGAGGACAGCGGAGGTCACGGGGCTGTGGTCGCGCTCTACACGAATGACGTCCTCAAGGTCATCGGCGAGGTCGAAACGTATACGTACTCGAGCGTTCGCGGGCACCAGACGTCCTTCTTCGGCATGTTTCTTTATGGTTTTGTCTGAAATGCGGAGGCCCTGCGGTGAGGACAAGAAGCAACCGGTGGCTGAAATGGGTTGGAGAAGCTTTGGGTTTCTCAGTTCTAACATTGAGACTTAGGCCTAACTACGCAAGCGATCGCCTCTCCTGGAACACATTGCAACGTCAAAAGTTTGCCAAAGGCAGCGCAGAGAGATTTTTATGGATCGGGGAAAACTGTTCTTATATTGATTCAGTCTACTTCTCATCGACGATAGATTTTGCTCAACACATTCAGTATCTCCCACTTAAAATACAGTTCCCTTAAAACATTTCAGTATCTCCTATTGAAGATAAATTTCCATAAAATATTTCAATATCTGCCATCGACGATACATTTTGCTCAAACAATTTCAGTGATATCTTCCATCGAAGATACATTTTCTTCAAGATATTTCACTCATGGACGCCCATAAAATCCTTCCCCACTTCTGCTGACCACAAATGCTCCCTGAAACCGCGGAATTTGATTGAATCTATGCAAGCAAACTAATTGTTCAACATATCTTTATGGGCCTACAAAATGTCACGGGCTTTCGAGAAAGTTACTGGGGCTAAATCTTCAAGATTCACTTTGCCTGCCGGGCGCAATTCTTGTCGAGAACGTTCTGTCCAAGTTGTTTCTTCAAAGAACAATTCCACGACGCTTTCGTAAACTTCCAAGACGGATTAATCTTCTGTTATAATTGCAGACTTGTATGATGTTATTTGATTGCTTAATCGTTCTATCTGAACATACCGCTTGTAAGCAAAAATCACCTCTGATATGAACGCTTAGCGCTACATTGGCGCTACATAGGTCATTATAGCCAACGTCTTCTTAACACTGCACCTAAGCAGCAACAAATAGACCTGCATTAGGTCTCCTTGGATTAAGTACTAAATATATAATTAATAAAAAACCCAGTTTAAACGTTAATCTTATTAATTTATTTACTTGTTTTTTTTGTTATCTGTAAAATGTCATAATGGTGAAGTGACCATCGATGTTGTCAGAAACGTATAGGTCTAACTTAGGTGTTGTTCTTCAATGACTAGACAACATGCAACGGTTGTTTGCAAATGAGTTTACTGTATAAAAATATAACGCAATTGAACTAACTAGACTATACTTGAGTTTATTGATAACTAAACAATTCTCGTCTGATTATTTTTGAAGTAGGATATGGAGTACCACGCGAACACATACATTCATCAACACATGGAAGGGATAGCAGTCGACACAAATTAAGAATGGTGTGTGTGTAGAAAGACAGACAGACAGACAGACAGACAGACAGACAGACAGACAGACAGACAGACAGACAGACAGACAGACTGACTGACTGACTGACTGACTGACTGACTGACTGACTGACTGACTGACTGACAGCAAGCAAAGCGTTGTATACAAGAACTTTTGACACTAGGCCTACTACTCTCCCCCATTTCTTACTAAAATAATAATAATAACAATAACAATAACATTAAGCATAATAACAGATACAGCCATACAAGAAAAACGTTGTTCCTAAATTTTGTAATCCTGACGGATCAGACAACTATTAATAGAAACAAAGACAAATATGTATATAATTAAAATACTACCACTGCTACTACTATTACTAATAACAGTGAATACACGTGATAGGTTTTGAATGCATCATTGAGCATAGAATCCGCATCTAATGACGTAATCTGTGATGACGTTAATAAAGGCCTACGACATCACAGCTTATCGTAATGACCGATTGTAATTGTTAATTCTGTCGACCAGATAGCAGAAGGCTTGATGCAAAGCTCGAGCAGCGCAAGTACAGACGTTCTCTGCGTCCCGAGTTAGAGCTTGTTAAAGATAGAAAGTTCTCTAAAACGGACCTAAATTCAGTTTCAGCATAAGCTGTGCGACTGAATATATCGCCACCGATGACTCAGCTCGTCCGCTTTGCGTTTTGTATATCTATCGTTGGTTACTCCTTTTTAAATTGTTGCTTCGAAGGCCATTCGCATGTCGGCAAGCGAGAACGTAAGATGCCAAGAAGTTAAGCGATTTCTTAAAAGAGAATCAACTAATTTAGACTTGACTCAGTACCAAATTGGTTGCATGATCGCCTCGTATCCCGCAGTTTGCAGGTTCGAATTTCCCTGTGACCTCGAGCAAGAACTACTCTTAAACACGGATTTTGTGCAATGAAAAATATGTTAAAAGTAGGCCTGATTTTGGCCTTAAGCAATGTAACCAAGGCGTGAAAGGGCCCATTGTACTTAGCGCCATTGGTGGCTCCTCGGTGTTTACACCGGATACACTAACGTTGAAAGCAATAAAAATGCAATAACTAGCAACTTCTATAGGATAGAAGCATCTGGTATCCAATTCACAAGGCATCAATCAATGGGGCACCAGAAACAAGCCATAGTCAGGTCAATACCAGAAAGTCAACCCACTGATACAAAGAGGCAGCTTACGGCGGATAAGCCAACTGAAAACACTTGTCTTTAGATCGTATGATATTCAGTTCAGCTCATTCTGCTTTGCGATGCCACAGTTGACCTGTGCAATCCGAAGTGGATTCGCTACGACCACCGGCATTCGCTGTACGCCCAGCACCACAAGACCTACGAGTCGGTGGAACAGTGCCTCGATTTCTGCATCACCAACCAGCAGTGTGTTTCGGTCGACTTCGACGAGACGCAGTCCGTGAGCCAAGGCTGCTGGATACACTGGGACGAGGACGATCTCTGGAACTACACCTACTATCCGCCATACGAAGTCTCCCAGTACGTCGTCGACCGCAGGTGCCTGCCAAAGCGAGGTACGTTTCATTCGTGATTGTAATCGTAAGTGCATATTTATACAGCGCTTTTTCAAGAAAACTCCCGGCCTGACAACAAGAGAACACGATCAAACAGAATGGTCGCCAACCGCTGGAGAAATGGAGGCAGAGAGCGGACAAGAAGCTTATGTCGCTTGACTGTTGCAGAATGAAGGGCCGACTGTGACGAAACCCTACTGCGTTGCACTGTGGAAGTAGGTGTGCATTCTATGTATGTGCGTATGCATGCGTATGTATTAGTGTAGTGTTTGTATGTATTTATGTGTATGTATGTGTATGTATGTATGTTCATATGTATTAACGTATATATGTATGCATGCATGTATGTATGTATGTATGTTTATATGCTTATGCATGCATATATGCGTGTATTTATCTATGTATGCATGTATGTACGTGGCTAGATTATCCATATGATGTAGACAGATATTTTACATGCAGGGTGTTTGGATATTGGTTACCAATGAGTTGTACTGAATATAAGCAGTTCTGTAATTGACTTTTAGGTCCTAATTTGTTCTGGCTGTTGCAATTAGTCTAGAGTTTTTGGTGAATTTTTAAGAAACTTAAGAGGTAACTTTTTTCTTTTACAGTTGTGGCAGCAAATGGTGAAAGTGAGTATTGCACAACAATTTCTTATATGTAACAATTTTATATATATATATATATATATATATATATATATATATATATATATATATATATATATATATATATATATATATATATATATATATATATATATATATATATATATATATATATATATATATATATATATATATATATATATATATATATATATATATATATATATATATATATATATATATATATATATATATATATATATATATATATATATATATATATATATATATATATATATATATATATATATATATATATATATATATATATATATATGGGATTTGTTTGTCGATGATATAAGACAGATCTCGAAGAACTAAGTTCTCCAGTTTCAAAAACCTGAAACTGAGAGTAGAGGATCACTTTAAACACCGATATCACGATAGACTAACAGACCTATGTTCCAAGATTCACTTTTGTTTTTAAGAGACTTTTACCTATTGACAGTTAACATTTTCTGTTGACTGTCTCACTCTAGTATCAGCATTTGATTCTGGTTTTGTACGTCGTTCATTTATCATTTACTGTTGGACTCTGTGCCCTAATACATCGTTGGACATTTGACATTGTAAAGCACCCTTGAAGTATGTATGTATGTATGTATGTATCTAATCTTTTATATAGCGCATTTTAAGAACCTCTCAAAAGCGCTGTGTACTTGTTACCAAGTATACTTGGTACTGACGATGCTGTATAAATTGTCGTGATTACAATTACTATTACAATTACCGTAGACTGTAAGATGCAGTGGTCAGCGGAAGAGAATACGAACTCGAAAAACGGTCTGCACTACTTCCAGTACCGTTCAGTGGAAGACTGCCAGCGACTCTGCGAAGGACTCAAGGGCTGCCTGGCTGTGGACTTCGACCAAAATGTGGCCAAACCGACTGGAGGTTGCTACATCCACTTTGATCCTGCCAATCAAATTGTCAAGTACGATGCAGAAAGTGTTACGCATTACACTATCACCGGAACCACCTGTGGTTCTCCCGACGGTAATCTCTTCAAAATGTATACTCATATGCATGAATGTATGTATGTATGTATGTATGTATGCATGTATGTATGTATGCATGGATATGTGTATGTATGTATGCATGCGTGTATGTATGTATGTATGCATGCATGTATGTATGTATCTATGCATGGATATGTGTATGTATGTATGTATGTATCTATGCATGGATATGTGTATGTATGCATGTATGTATGAATGTATGTATGTAAGCATGTATGTATGTATGTATGTTTGTATATCTTGTTATTATTATTACTATTATTATTATGTTTATTACTATTATTATTACTATTATTATTTCTGTTAGTTAAGTGGCATACACGACCCATATAAGGCTATAAAAGTAAGAAAACAAACGAATCTAAACCTGCTTTCAAAGAAGGTAGATCAAACTTTTGGATCTAATTTAGCGATCTACAACAATTCGATAATTTTGCGATCATATTTATACCAACTCTAGTTGGGAATCTGTTGGTATGGCTTTGCGTGTGTGCGCGAGCTTGCCACTGTTGACTCTTCTAGTTGTCTTTTAGTTATCTGAGCTATGTTCACTTACAGGATACTACTCTGTTCTTACTGACACTTAACATCATTAGTGACTTTTAACATCAAGTCTAGCGCAGTGAGCGCCACTGATTAGTCTTTGCTTGAAGAGGCGCTATACAAATTTAAAATTACAACTATACCAATGGTCGCAATTGCGACATTATAGAATTAAGAAAATAGGCTCAAGTATTTTAGTAACCTGCAGCTATTTTCAGAATGCTCAGTGCTTAATATGCACTGTACAGTGTACTCCCGACATTGTACATTGATGTACATGTACAATACACCATACACAATTGAATTAACAGTGCAAAGAAATGCTTTGTGTGTGTGTGTTTGCAGTAATTGATAAAAATCGCCTGGATTTGCCTGACTTGGTTGCAAATCGCCCAATAGAAGGTGAGACTTCTCTGATGTAGGCTATATCACCAACACCCATAAATGAAGGATCACTATATTGACTGGGCTCTCCGTGCTTGCGGGAGACCACCATTGGCGACTTTTCTAGTTTTCTTAGCACTACGCGCTAAATGCCAAACTTTATTCTCTTACTGACATTTTGCAGCGTTTCGGCTAGCGTAGCGAGCGCCTCTAACTAGGTTCTCTAAAAACGGCGCTATATAAATTTCCGACAGACAGACGGACAGACAGACAGACAGGAACTGAGAGACATATATGAAGTTTATATCGAAGACCGGAGTAATTTTACGTCAACAGTAATTTATAATTCATACAACCAGTTAGAATATTTAGTCTACGTTAGTCGCAAAGAATCTTAGATTGTGAGATGATTGGTTGTTTTTGCAGCGCCGGAACAAGCGCCTGCCGCGCCACCTGCGGAAGGTAAGATTTTGTACATACATACAAAGAAGAGAAACAGCTAGCTAGCTAGTCATGGGTATGAAGTGTTAGCGACTTCATTTTTCTTAGCCTCAGCATATGAAGGCTGGTGTCCGTCGCCGCCTGATCTTCCTATTGACAGTGTACGATCCGTGTACTCATTAGAGCTGAGATGGCTAGGGGGCGCTATTAGTTGCTTAATTTAATTGATATTATAAAATGCTTTCATTGTTATTTAATGATGTTAATGATAGGCCTTCCTGCTGGTTGCCTTGGCGAGTTGTCTGAGCCCTTTAACGAATATCATGTTGCTGGTGATCTTCCTGTTTTCTTTACCTTTGACTAATCAACCACTGTGGTTGAATCATTTTGTTCAGTGATTAAAATTCGAGTCCCGGTGGTGGCTTATTTCAGAGAGATTTAATTGTCGGGCTAGCATGGTCCGTACACGGGGACCTTAAATGGTGTGGCGCCCATTCAAACGGGCAGCGGTGGTGAAGGATCTCACTCGATCAGTTTGTTAAAAAAAATGAGCAGGGCCGAGGCCATACGGACGCTCTAGAAAAACGTGTAAATGTAAATGTAAACCTAACCTGGTTTACTGTCCCACCGTTCTTTACTTTAAAAAATTTCTATGTCGCTGCTTCTTCTTGGTCGGACCTTCTTTCTGGAACTGATTGCCACGATGTGCGACGAAATTCCTTCGCAGATACCCAGCACTTATTGTTTTGCATGAAAATGTGAGCTAATGGATAATTCACAGTAGAAAAAGATATTCGTGGTTCTGTTACAAATCTTGGCTACACTTGAAGATGCGGCGACTCATGCACTGACACTCGCTGTACCTCGACGTACGACTAGCCCTAGGACGACTGCCTCCGGTAAGTGACGTTCAAACAACCATTAATTCTGCAAACGTATTCTGTAAGTAAGGAAAGGGCTAACGCGTTAATTTAATTCCTGCATTTATTAAGCGCCACTATCTAATGACTGGGCATCAGTCGATAGCGCTGAGCAAGTGTGACTGAAGAACTTGATCAAGGTTCCTTCACAGTAACCGTCTCGGGGGCGAATCGAACCTGCACACTGCACACTACAAGCCGAACGCTCTAACCAATCGGCCACCGTGCTTACTACTCCTTACATGGTGTCAGTCAGTAAACCTACTTGAAGGTAACTATTGCCCGGTTTATATTCCGACTTGCCGAGAAGGTAATGTAATACACGAGATCTCTCTTACATCAGGGACTTCTCTGTTCCAGGTTCGAGTCGGACGAGTCGACGATCGTTGCTCTCAGAGCGGTTATGCATGTAATCGTAATCGTAACTCGAGATTTCTACAGCGCCCAACGAAAGCTAAGTCGCGGAAGCAGCCTACTCATGGGTGCTCAGTCAAAGCAAAATCGATAGGCAGGAATGATTCGGTTTTAGGTTAAGATCGAACAGGCAGGCAGGCAGGCAGGCAGGCAGGCAGGCAGGCAGGCGGGCAGGCGGGCAGGCGGGCAGGCGGGCAGGCGGGCAGGCGGGCAGGCAGGCAGGCAGGCAGGCAGGCAGGCAGGCAGGCAGGCAGGCAGGCAGGCAGGCCATTAAGTCAACTATCTTTAACTTCACAATTCTATTGCACATAAGTAAGTTTCTTGCATTCTGAATTATTTGAAAGAAAACGTAATCTCTTATAAAATTTCAATCAGCTGCAATTCTATATTTAGATTCGACTCTATTTGTTTGTCTTAGGCCATTTGCAAGATTGATCGCTTATTCAATTATTCTGTATGCCTATTTATCATATCGGCTTACAATAAGCACGATGTCTTTTAAAGAGAGTAAATCATTCAGAATTTTGGTTGAAACTGGGAGTAGTTTGACTATGGTCCATTGTTGACGCACGCAAACCCCTCATGAAAGCAGTCGGGTATATGAACTCGGTATCTTCAAGGCTCGTTAACTGCTTGACTTAAAATGTGGTATGCGTGAGGTGGTATCCCAGGTCGCCAATCGGGCCACGAATTTAGCTCAGACACCACGATAGCAGTACACTAAAACGATATCTAATCTAATCTAATGACTTCTATAGCGCCATTATCGTAATGCCCAAGACATCAGTCGATGGTCGCTTCAAGTGAAATCGTAAACAAAATCATAATCCATTGGAGAAGCCCGGTTGAAATCCTTTTAGTCAGAGATAGTTAATTAAGCTTACCGGAGTTCAGTGCGAACGAGTGATTTTTTCGTTCATCTGTTTAAATCAGTTTCTGCTTTACTGTATGTCAAATGCTTTTGCAGGTTTTGAGAGGTCGATGGAAGGCGGAAGTAAGTCCCGTTTGAATACACATCAGGCGACAAGGTCACAGTCAATGTCATATAGTTAGAGATTCCCCTTTACTCGCATTCACGCCGGCAGATAAGCGCAAATAGGTAAGTAAGTATGTTTTGTGGCGCAGAGAAATTTCTGGGATTTACAATTACATTTACATTCACTGATGCTGCCAGTCATGTCCAAACCTTTGTCACCATTAGAACCGGGCAGTGAGTCCATAGTGCCATCTACGCAGGTCTTCCTTATGGGCGGATTTTGCAGCTGGAGAGTAAGCTTCGTGAAGCTGCAATGTTTAGGTAAGTAGGTAAGTATGTGAGGAACTAAGTAAGTAAATAAATGATCTTTATTAGCGCAAGACAACAAGCTGTTTTACAGACAACAAAATGTACACAAAGAGTAAAAAATAAAAGTCATTGTCACTAGTAAATAATGTGGCATTGTGTAGCAGTTTCAAAATCTAACTTTCTATGAAGTTCTAGAGAAAACCAACATTTACAGTAGTGCCATCATTGAGGGGAAGGTTGAACTCGTACCCTTCGCGTTACAAGTCGAACTCTCTAACCAGTCGGCCACTGTGCTCTCTCGTACATATGACACATGTTACATAACTGCCGAGTGTGCGAGCTCAAGCCCTCAATTCGAGGGTTACATTTTAGGGACCTTGAGCAAATCATTCAATTGCTCAGCGGCATCGATTGATGCTTAGTCATTAGATAGTGTCGCCTAAAATATGCAGAAGTTATAATATAACGGTTGTAGTTCCACCCGGTTGCGCTGGTGTCTGGTCGGCTCCGTTGGCTGATCACCGCTTTGCCGAAGGAGTTCCGACCCAGGATAAGACTGCAGCCGAGTGCCAAATGCATTGTGCCCGAGACAGTTTCTGCGTCGGCATTGACGTCGATTCGACAAATGAGGCCGAGGCGTCTTGCTGGTTGGCTTTGCAGCCTGGGAAGACGACATCAGCTCCCGGGATGAGCCACTACGACCTAAAAAGCAGGATAGGCTGTGGGGACCTGGGTAAGTCCGTGAATTTATGATATTCAATCCTGCTTGTTATTGTTTACGACAATCATCTGATCCAGCCTACGAACTCACCAACACTGCACCTCTTGTAATATCTGGACAGGTCTTTCGCTCAACATTGAAAACAATCCTCTTCCACAAATCCTAGCCTGATTCCTCCTCTTCCCTTTATCTCTCTGTCTGACTGAACATTGGATCGTTACCTAGAACTGAATCTGACCCCGGTTGTCTATCAATTATGTTTTGACTTAGCGCCTGTGAGTAAGCTGGTTCCGGCGACTTTCTTTGGACGTCGTAGAAATCTCGAGTTTACGATAACGATTGAGTTACTAAGGTTACGAAATCGATCATTTGATTGGACAACAAAACATGTTTTATTATTAGGCTAAATTTGGATTCTGAAAACAGCTTCCCGTTTTGATTGCAGTCAGTTCAGTCGGCTGTTCCGGTCAATGGTCGGAGCCCCTCATGAATCAGACCATCGAAGGCAGTTCCTCTACGACTGATAAGACCTTAGCCGACTGCCAGAGTCATTGTCTTCTAGACCGTAAGTGTGTCGGAATCGATTTCCATTTCACGCCGGATATTTCTGTGGCCTGTTGGTTCAACCTAATGCCTGGGAAGTTGAAAGAAACTGCCAGTACGACACACTACGATATGATAAGCAGGAAAGGCTGCAATGAAGCCGGTAAGACGATGATTTGTTAATCTTTATATTATCGTTTCTGCTTCATAAAATGTCACTAAGTGATCCAGAGTCTAATCGTTCATTGGATAAGTCTTATTATAATAATAATAATAATAATAATAATAATAATAATAATTATTATTATTATTATTATTAGTAGTAGTAGTAGTAGTAGTAGTAGTAGTGGTAGTGGTAGTAGTAGTAGTAGTAGTAGTAATAGTGGTAGTAGTAGTAGTAGTAGTAGTAGTAGTAGTATTGTTGTTGGTGTTGTTATTTTTTATTATTGTTATTGCAAGTAGGCCTACTACTGTTTTTATTGTTTTTATTGTTGTTGTATATAAAGTGCTTGCGTTGACGTTTTTCTGTTTTTCTTGTGTCATTTCAATTGTGTCGCCGTTAATACTCATTCCAAAACTGCGAAGCTGTTTAACTCGTAACAGTGAGTCAGTTTGCACTTTAACTTTCTAGTCTATCAGTAGGCAGATGATAGCGGATTCATGTGCCAGAAAATACCTTGGAAAGATGCACTGTGTTTTTCTACATCAGAAATCATCTGATCAGAGTACATTGTTTCATTTTGCTGCATTCATGTGATGTTCAAATCTTATGTCTGAGTAATTTAAAATACTTTTTCTAGCTTTCCTGAAATCTGTGGAAAAACCAAAGACCTCGTATGACAGTAAGTATATTTATGTCTAAGATGTAAATGAAAGTGGGAATTGTAGCCTATTGGATAGAGCACTCGGCTTGTAACGCGGAGAGTAAGGGTTCGAGCCTACTCTCCTGAGATGATTACTGTGTAGGGATCAAATTCTAGTAGCCGTAAAATGTATGACAATGAAGGGCAATTAATTTGCAAGTCCTTAACTCACAACTGCACGAGGCCATCGACTGATGCTTTGTCATTAGGTAGTGGTGCATAATAAATTCGGAAATAATGATAATACATCAGGCGACTTCATTGGCGGAAACAGAAGTTGAAAAGGGGCAAATTTTAGCGTGGTCGCGATTGTATGCGTAGTGAACAATTGGGACGACCTGTTATAAAGATTTACGTTTTTATCCGGTTTCCAGAAGTTTCTGTCACTCATTTTTCTGACCTCTCGCTCTATTATCTCTTGATTTCGCTCCTTTTATGTTTTTATTCTCACAATTTCGCGACTGTTTCTTAAAGATTTTCTTCCATTATCTCCATTATTAGTATGATCGCAGGCGTTTGGTATTGTTCTGGTTTCTGGTTAGGGGGTTACTGATACATGCATTGTATTTTTGCTGTGTTGCACGCACGCATACAAGACAAATCTCGAGTTCAGGCGAGTTAGAAAAGTTACAAAATGTATGAAAACGAAAAACCGTCTGGAAACCCTGACGCTTTGGCTTTCTGGATGGCTGATCCGAAGCTTTGAACTCAATGATCAGTTCTGCGTGGTTTTTCAGTCCTTAAAGTCTTTCAGTCTAAGCTTAAGACATCCTTTTCAACTTGCTAACGCATCGTAGCCTAGCTTCTGGGTTTCCCTTGCCCACTGGATTTAACACCGGGCTTCTTCAGCGGATTGCGATTCTAAATATGGCTCGTTTGAAGCGACCAACGATTGATAGAAAATGTTGGAGAAGCCCGGTAGAACTTCGATAGGTCATGGAAACCAGAAGTCAGCCTACGCTGGGTAAGCAAGTTGAAATGCACTATGATAACGTAACGGCGCTATAGAAGTCATTAGATAAGATAAGATTTCCGGTGAAAGGTCACTTAAATCAACCACAGTAGCATCAAACATACATACAGTTCTGAAAACTCTAGTAATAATGTAAATGCGTGGTTTTGTATTGAATCTGCAGTTTGTTCGTTTTACCATGAACTGCACCGTGCCCACGTCATCGGAGGCTCCGACATGGGCAAAATGACGTCAGAACAGTGCGTTAACACCTGCATGAAGGATTATCCGAAATGCGTTGCTGTTGACTACAGCTTGACTGACTTAAAGTGCTACCACCAGACGTCTGAAGTTACAGTAATTCGACATTGGAGCGACTGCTGCGTGCGATACGAACTACAGTGTCTAAGTAAATTCTCCTTCAACTGCATTATTACTATTTAGTAATGCAGTGTAATGTAATTACGACAATTTTTACAGCATCGTAGGTTGTGACCTACTCGGAGGATGCTTTAAAATGTTAACTGTTAATTGCCAATTGTTAATTGTCATGGCAAGTGCTAAGAGTGTGCGATGAGTTAGACAACAGATAATTTCAGTTGTTTTTGAAAAAGCGAAGACAGTCGGCTTCCCGCATAAAGGCCGGAAGGTATTAAGTAAAACCATGCTTTTGCTCTGGTGATGCTACAGTCACCTTAAACTTTACCCCACTTACAAAAAGCCTACCATTAACACTAGCGCCTTTGGGAAGTTCTTTAAAGGCGCTCTGTAAACAGCCTCTTCCGTGCATACATGCATAATAACACCACACCACCAACTAGCTATTTCCAATGGTGCTATTCCCAGTGGTGCTATTCCCAGTGGTGCTATTTCCAATGGTGCTGTTTCCAGTGGTGCTATTTCCAGTGGTGCTATTTCCAGTGGTGCTATTTCCAGTGGTGCTATTTCCAATGGTGGTGTTGCAGTAACGCAACATATAACCGGAGTGTTTCACATCCGTTGTCTTACTGGCTACGTACAAGAACAGATACATTGGCTCAAACAAGTGGTTCATCGCAAAGCACAGTTTTTATGACCAATTGTTGATTTGGCATTTTATCAGTAGGGGTCTCTTTAGCCATGAACGAAAAAATCATTGAATATTCAAATAAAATTGCATTTCCCCAGCTTTGCTTCCATAGTTTTATCTTGGTTCAATAGGCGGAAAGACAGAAGTAGGGGGCGACGACTGTATCTTAAGTACAGCTTTGATCAACGCAAAATGCTAAACTGTTTCGGCGTTTAGATGTCATTGTCTTACTTTCTTCCGTTGTCAATTGGTGCTAAACCTTTGAACCTATTGATAGAATTCAAAAACGGTTCTCCTTCCTTCTGATTCAGCCTCCACTTGCAAAGATCAATTCGCAAAATATTCCAAACTTGCGCCAGAAGAACCAGGAGTGAAGCAGGCCCAAATTAACACCGTAGATGCTTGTCAGCGAGCTTGTCTCGACATGCCCACGTGTGCCGGGTTCGCGTTCTCGAGGTTGCCAGGTGGCAAGGGCGACGACTGTATTTTAAGTACAGCTTTGGTCAACGCGACGGTTCGTTCTAAACAGTACGACCTCTTCATCAGACAAGTATGCCGAACAACACTGGGGAAAGGTATCGACTCCCAAGTCTTTAATCGTATTTAAATCGATAAATTAAACATTCGTTCCACGACATGAGGTTGTTGCTTTTGCGCTCACTTTAACAATACATCATCGTGCCTTTAAATGGCTGGATGTTCGAATCCGTGCTGGTTAAATAAAGGTCACTGAACCAATCAATGATCGTGCTAATTTCAGTCATTGTTGCCTTGAGCTATGCACTTGCTTATTATCTGACGTGAAACTGTCACTGATTAATTATTATCCGTTATTATTTCTTAGTAAACGCTCGCTTGTTTACTGTCACAGACGTTACTTTTCGAAGTGTATTGTCATTGCTCGCGCGCACATGACGCTTTTGGTAAGCCTGTTATGCTGAATGATGACGTCGAGGAAGATTGCGATGAACTCTTGGCCAATACATAGCCGAAAACAAATCTGATTCTGAATATGTGTTTATAGCATCACTTGATTCTCTCAAGCTTAGAATTTGCATTGGAAAAGACTTACATATAAATCCATAGCGTCAAATTCCGTTGCAAATATCCCAAACTGTTTGTTTGAAAGGAAAGGAGGGAAGGTAACAGATGATGTGTTATGGACCATTCTTGATGTTCCTTTCCATACAGAGATATCATCTTTTGAAGCAGTCATTGCTTTGCTTCAGCACATATACTGCTGACACTGGCAGGTAGATGAGTTCTCAAGATGAGTAAAGCTGCTTTATAAGTCAGAATCTCATCTCTCCTCTTTGGAGCTAAATAATGAAAATATTGTTGTGATTCGGAGCATACATAACAAGCCTAGAACCTAAACTATCTGGGGCTTCAGATTCAATTGCTTTACAACTTACATATTTTGATATTGATATATAGGTCGCAACCAGTGCAAAGCCGAATTCGAATCAAAACAAATTCAGACATCGAATCAAACCGTAGTGGTTCCCCAAACAGCCACGTTAACTTGGCCCACATCTGCCCCCCTTGCGCCACTGGTGGCATCTGGTGGTCAGTTAATGGCCCCATTTTGGCTAAAGAACGTGACTCTCAGGTCTGGATTTGCACTGGCTAACTGTTGCATGTTGCCACAGATGCCAGATTTCGTTGCAAAAGCCCTTAATACCTGTTAACACAAATGGCTACACATAGGCCAAAATTAATGCATTGTTAGGAAGCATTTTAATTGATCCAGTCTGATGACAATGACTCCCCGTTGCTGCGAACCACAATATTCGCACTCTGAAAAGTGTTCTTGAATTAACTTGTGCTTATAATGCAAATTTTATTGTCTGAATCGATACTTATTTATATCCTTTGTATTTGACAACACTCAGCTGCAGAAGGTTTCGCTCGATCTATGGATGCGCAAGCAAAGAGCCTAAATGCAGGTATATCCTTAATCTAATTATTAGGCCACGTAGTCAGTGGCAAGTATTTAGGTAAAGTTTAGTACAGGGCCCTACTGTTTATTGTCTGGTACTTCAAAGTTATTGATTGCCTCATCATTGGTGGACCCTGGAAGAATATAGTCATAGAACCAGATTGGTAACAGTAACGACTTTCCATTACGTATTGATAGGAATGGGCGCCACGCCATTTAAGGTCCTCGTGTACGGACCGTGCTAGCCCGAAATTAAAATCTCTCAAATACCTACCACTCCGATCGGTATGTGAACCGGCATCCTCACGCACAGAAGCGCCTTGACATACGCTTTAACCAATGTAGCCACTTCGATAATGATGTCAACAGTAGGCCTGTTATTCAACCGATTTGCCTCGTTGCAATAAAATATTTTGTCACTGTTTAGGAGCCCACGCGCTAAGAAGGACTACTACTACAGCTGCTACGACCACTACAACTACTACTACCACCACTACAACAACTACTACTACCACTTTACCCCCGACAACGACCACCACACTTACTTCTGCTGCAGCAACTATACCAACCACGACGAGGGTCTCTGTTGGTAAGTGACATCGTTCAGCAATATAGAGTAGTTCTACCAGGCTTATCGCGTCAAATCAGCTGCTCCTTGTATTTTTTAAGGTGTAATCGTATCTTAAACTCGAAACTTCCAAACGAGAGAATGAGAATGTTTTAATGTCTTGCGTTTGTGTCCTGCCATCATACCTACAAACATTTGACGAGACCCATATGGGGCTCATATGGGAATTCGGTTGCCAAATGGGCCCCATATGGGCATGGTGGCATGGAAGCGCAGTGCACCATGTTTGCTGACGTTGTTACAGTAAACGATGCCTTTGGTGCCGGCCACAGCGGTCATCTGACTGGTTCAGTGAAAGAAATTCCATTCGATGTAATCGTTACGGGTGGAACGCGAACGGCATCTCTGGTCGCCTACACCGCGCCATCGAATGGCATCTACTTTGCCGAGGTTTGCGTTGGCATTCAGTCGGGCCAGTCGGCCACGGCTTCGCTGGTCCAAAGTGGTGCATCAGGTCAAGGTCTTGTCTGGCAGTCGACTGTTCACAACGGCGTCACCACTGCCTGCCGATCCGGAATGTTGAAGATGGCAAAAGGCACCCTACTGTCGATGGCCCTCGACAGTGGAGCGATCTTCGGTGAACAACTGGAAACGATGATGAACACTTTCAGCCTGACTGATGTCCTGTCCAACGACGGAAATTCTCAAACGTTGTTCGCTATAGGGGCGCCCTCGTCGGGGAGAACTGCGATTTCGTCAAGGGCGACCATCGGGGAGTCAGAAAACGTGTTCGAACAAGCAACAAGCAGCTACACGTGCGTCACTAGCGGACTCTACTTCTTCACCTTGACCGCAGGAGTCGGCCCTGAACCAGCTGGCGTCGAACTAATCGGACTCAGTTACCCTTTCCAGATGATGCGAAGCAGCCGCAATTTAAACGGCATAACTACCCTCTCGCGATCCATTCTCATGCCGTGTGATGCTGGAACGAAAGTTAAGCCCCAGGTCTTTTCAGGCGCCATCATAGATCAAACCTCGTGCCAACTGATTACCTTCGGTGCCTTCCCTTACCTTCCGAAACACGGCGTCTCGGCTGCCTGGGTTTTGATGAGAAACACATCGAGCAACCGGGCGAATCCGTTCAAGTTCAACCAGATAGTGTTCAACGAGAACGGGTTGTACGATCCCAATTCGCGACTGGTGACCATTCAGATTTCCGGGCTCTACTACATCTACATAAGCTCTGGGCTGTGCCCGGGCCAGATCCTCATTTATCGCCTGGTACGAAACGACAAAACACTGTTCATGATAAACCATCAGGTGACAAACTATGACGGTGACGACAGCGTTGGTCACGGAGCAGTCGTCGCTTTGGGCACTGACGACGCCCTCAAGGTCGCAATGGATGAGGAAACTTATTCCTGTTCTTCCCCAACCGCACACCAAACGATGTTCTTCGGTTTCCTCCTCTTCCCGTTTTAAGACTGCTGCTCATGGCTGCGATACTTCGGACTGAGTTTTTGTTGTTGTATGTAACCGAATGTTGCGAATGTTTATGTGGCAAAAGTGACAATTATGAAACTAAACCCAACTCTGATCTAGCTTGGACACCGTCTTCGTCAGACTTTAATTTTTAACGTTAAAAGGTATCATGGAAATGCTTAGTTTTAAATGTTATACTAGGCCGCTTGTTTATGGAAATAATATTTCCAATTTAAGTGACATTTTATCATGAAATTCCCAAGCGGTAAAGGGTCGTGGTTTAGTATTCATGTTACCACCAGTTTGACCAATATTCATAGGAACCGTAAAACAACATTCGTTGGCGTCTTATGGATGTGTTACCTCAGTTTTCAACACGCAAATGATCGATATAAAACTACTCTATCAACCAGTTCTAATTTATTTCCTGAATCATATACTTGCCATTTGCTTTGTATTAAAGCGCCTGACGGTTAAACATCATGTATAGGCCGACTGTTCGATCAATTTCTTTTTTTCACTGGAAGAAACATATGTAAATTATGACTTGTATATAAAAATATTATTGAATCGTTAAATCCGAGTTCTGGTATGTCTATGACTAGCCTAACTAACTAGTGATTTACTTTATGGGAATGAGCAGTGATGACAAAGATCTTAGATTATACCAAGATATGACACTCCTTATCTTCGCATGCGTGGTGTTCAACAAAGCAAAACAGTTGCGCCAGCTAGCGGAAGGTGTGATAAAGCAAAAGGACTGTGTCGGCACGGAATTGCCACGGATAATGCAGCCACTTTCATTCTATTGGCTCTTTAAATAAATAATACAACCCCTGTGATTGGGCCACAACTTTGTGGATTGCTGTGCCACGAGGAATTCTTCATTTGACAAGGGCTTGGACAATAGGACAGTCATATTCTAACTGTAATCCAGAATCTTTGTTGATGAAAACGAGACCAAAACCCACGGTCAAGAGCCCAAATGGTCATTTTACCTTAGAGATATCCAAGATAAGATTTTTCAGGCAACTGACAACAATAATTTCTCGATTTGTTGATTTGGCAAAAGCTTTTGATACTGTTAATTAAAATCCTAATCACTAAATTGGAATTGTGTGGAATTCAGGGTAAACTGTTGCCCTATATAAATACAGATAAAACATTAACAAACATTTCGCATATAAGTGAGATCACTGGTTTCATGGTGGTCAATTCGGTAGCATAGAGTCTGTAATCCAACTGTGGGTTTGAGCTTGCTCAGCAGACTCTGTACATGGCCTTACGCACACTGGTCAACTAAGTATCCAGTCTATTCAGCAACTGCAAGTAAAGGTTACTAAACGGGCACCAGTAAAACAGTAATAGAAGAGTGATAGTTGGTAATTCTGAGGCTATTACTTTAAACTATTAAGTGTTTTCAGGCAAAACATTTTTAGAAAATTCGCTGCTTTTAATTGAATAGTCTAAACGTACATATACACGCTCACAAAACTGGATTATACTTTCATTAATTGCCGTTTGGAAAACTGAACCGTGCCCTTCTCACCACTGCCCAGTTAAAAATCACCTGTATATGAGGGTTTTGCAAGTGCTTAACACACAAAGCATTCAAACACGTGTCAGTTTAAGTACACCACTTCAGCTTAAATTTTCAGGGCATGCACTGCAACATTGGATCAGTTCCTAGTCCACCATTTCTCAAAATCTATGGATCTGGCATTCTAGTAAATAAGATGTCATTCTTTTCACTACATGGTATCAGTTGGTCTGGTGTATAATGAAGTTTGATCCACTAAAAAGAATAGTAAGGAGACTGCACAACTTTTCAACGAGAAAGATGGCTGAACAGTTGAGATCATCAGTTGCATCTTGGAATTCCCAGAAATTACACAGATTTCTACCTGACTTTGTTTAGGCATCTTGACTAACTTGCCCCAGTCAACCTTTGGTGTTACTTTCTGATTTAACAACTCTAAATAATACAAAAAGTAACAAAGTAGGGCTTTGATTGGACAACATTTTACACACAAATGTACACGGTAACTTCAAAGATTCTCTGTGAGAAAAAGCCTTCATTTCACAGGCAAAACGTTAGCTCAACTCAAACCACTGACATTTCCAGAGACAGGCCTGCCTCCAAATCGAGGGAAATGTGATGCGCAAATAAATCAAAACTTACAACAGATCTTACTCACATCAGTGTAACAGGTGCATCATTGAAGGTCAAATTTCGAATCGAACACAAGGATATTAAGCAACAAACTCAAACCCTGTTTCACATTCAAGAATTCAATGAACAACTGTGGACTAAGAAAGAGGAACCGTGACGTAAAAGATTTCGTGGTTTACAGAGTCGTCTTGCTTAAACAGTTTTGTTGACCTATTCATCAGTTCCGGATGGCCTGCGGTTGTCCGTTGACTGTCTTTGACTTGAGTCGACCATTCTCCTCGACAGTTATGGTTTCAATGCCATTTTCAACCACTCTAAATGCAAGTCACATCAATATATGTGCAGAAAAATACAACACAGTGGCATGGAGATTTATATTACCACGACTATTGCTCTAAAAATGAAAACTTACCTTTTCCAGTCTGCTCAGGTTCTTAGTGTTTCCTGCTCCCTAATCTAATCTAAAGACGTCAATAGTGCTGTTATCATAATGCCCAAGGAATCAGTCGATGGTCACTTCAAGTCAAAATTGCAATCCAAAATCATAATCCGCTGAAGAAGCCAGGTCGAATTCCGACAGGTCAGAGAAACCAGAAGCCAGGTTATGGTGGGTAATCAAGTTGAAAGAGATGCGTCTTTAGTTTAGACCTGCTCTTTCTAAGCCTCAGATTCAGACTGACTGGTCTTAATTGAAATGTAATTTAGAATTTATACAGCGCCACTAGCGCCACTTCAAGATAGACTCATCTGAGGCACTCCTGCCCAATGTCCCAGAGCTAGCAGGGAATAATGCGTCTTAAAGCGCTTGCAGAGGGAAGGGAGGGAGGAAGGGAGGAGAGAGGGAGACAGAGAGAAAGAGACAGAGAGAAATTCCCCCTGAAGATCACTAGGCATGCACGCATGCACAGAACTGTGACAGACAAAGAAATAAATAAAACTCTTACTTTGTAGTGACAATTGTCTTTCCATTAACGCATTTGGTTGACATAGACTTGGTAGAAATGTTTCCGCCCCTGGACGCCCCACCAAGCGAACCGGTGAACGCCGCAAAACTAAAAAACCAACAAAACTCTGCTTCCAAGCAAAACACAATCATCATCGTTTAAATACTACAATTTGTCAACTGTAAATATAAATCAACTTCTTAGGTAAAGAATGTGTTTTTCAGGGTTTCAAAGTATCACGGCGACAAAGGCTGATACGATAACTCATATTTGGTAATTTTTGGTCATTAAAACCACTGCCTGAAAATTGAATGGTCACTCTGAATTCAGTGCCTTTGTTAGGCTCCTAAAGGCGCTATATAAATGTTCAGATACACATAAGAAAAAGCCGGGCCAGAAACAGATTATATCACAACAAAAGGGAATCATGCGTAACTTAAAAGTAGGGTGTAAAATTCACAAGTTCTATGCTTGAATATCAAAGGCTGCAAGGGTTTGCCTGACATTACCTAAAAGGGAGAAGATATTCATAATGATATTAAGACAAAAGGAATTGAATATTACTGTTCAAAATATTATTATTAAAAAAATAAATTGAAAAATTTAATTTACAAAAAATGTTATCATTATCAAAAAATATTATTGTTAAAAATAAATAAATACTACGAGTGCACAACTTACTGGTCAGGCATAAACATCGGAGTGCTGAAGAGGGACAGACCAGCGAATGGTGATCCAACGGCAGCAACGCGACTTGTCTGTGCAGGCGGCCGAGCGTACGGCTGGACTCTCTGTCGCGCTTCACTGCCACGACTTCTCCGACTATGAGACAAGACAGAGAAACAAGAACACATTACCTCATCTCATCTGCACAGATTGACCTTAGCCACCAAGTCTAACTATGGCTTGAATTTGGTGTGCCATCGGCTGATGTCTTGCACATTGGACATTGGCGTTATAAATAATAGTTAGTAATTAATAATAATAATTACAATAATAATAGTAATAATAATAATAGTAATAATAATAATAAACCAATCAATTATGAATGTCACAAACCTTGTTTGGAATTAGAGACTGTAATATGATAATCAAATCAATCAGTTCTAAGTGTTACTAATTTTGTCCTCTTCCTGGAATCTCTAGTGGTGGGCCTACCAATGCAAAACTGGGCGGCTGAGAATTTGATGGCTTCACCAACCCTTTTGGTCAATTCAACTGCACTGCAGGTGGTGTTTATGACACTAACCCTTGGGTGTTTGAACCACCAACTGCTCCAAGGTACAAACCTGGAATTCGTTGGCCGTGGACTTGACGTTAGCATTGATGGCCCAGCCATTGAAAAGTGATCGGCAAAAGGATCAAATGCAAACAGATCATGACCAAATAGGCCTGATCCAAAACCTGGAAAACCTACAGAAGAAACATTGTCAACCTTAGCAACTTATCAAACCAACAACTGCCCGATGCTAGAACTTCACACCACTCCTTCAAAACTACTTCATGAAATCAAGAAAATCAATATAACAGCAACTTTAGACTCACGGTCCATGGAGTACATTCTGAAAACGGAACACAAGAGGCAGGCATCACTTTGCAAATAATATGAACTAAAAATGTTTTTGTTCACAGGAAGCAACATAGGATTTTCACAGAAGCAACAGTATGCCAAACTAGCTTTCAGATGATGTTTGCAAGACATCAACTATAGCCTGCCCCGCTCTGGAGAATTGCCGTTTCCATAACATGCTGCCAGCCGTTTCTGTTCTGAGCACATCTCCAAGCTGTGTTAGTCTGAAATTCAGTAGGAGCAGATTGGATAGGTTGGTTGCAATAAATTATTTATTAAGTACTACCATCTAATCACAAAGTACCAAAAGATAACGCTGAGCTCAGAAGGACTTGCTCAAGGTCACTACACGTAACCATCTGACGGGGGGAGGCTCAAACCCAAACTCTTTGCGTTACAAGCCAAGCACTCTAGCCAATCAGCCATCGTGCCTCACATGTAAACTACATATAATTTGAATCTAACCTCAGGAAAACCAACATAAGTTAGCATTTAACAAAACCTCAAACTTTACCAAAGAAACTTACAAACGTCAATCTGGTACTGGAAAACTAAATGGTTTCAGCAAAACACAAAAACTTCAAAAAGGCTGAAAAAACTTTAAATGAACAACTTTCTGTATTTCTACTCGGCTGTCTGTCTGATTAAAAATAAACAACGTACATAATCAGGCTGAACAAACCGACCTGTGTTGGCAAAAAAGTCGGCAAATGGATCTCCCCCGAAGAACTCGCGGAACACTTCCTGAGGATCTCGGAAACTGAAGTGAAACGTGGGCCCTGCAAAGTGATTTGAGTTGAATGTGCTGTAGCTGGCACTCGGGCCGTTGTCCGAGAGACCCTCTTTCCCGTACTTGTCATATACCGTCCGTTTCTCTTCTACACACAGCAGAATTAACATCAAGTATTGTACAACACAACAAACCCATCCTAAAAACAGACCAGATAATTATATTATCAATGGACACAAAATTGACGCAAACTTTAGGCAATTTCACAAAAACCTCGTGTGATAGAGAAATTCCGTATCCATTTCTAAAATCAGCGACTCGAACACTGCTGGAATCACAACAATTTATTAAGGAAGCAAAAATCATGCTGACCAGTGTTATTAACATATATGTATGTAGCTACATACATACACATACCTGAAAGTATCTGTGTATGCACATTTCATATCTAGGTCAAACCATATGAAATCATCAAGTATGTGAAATACCTTGTAAGTGACCTATCTCAGATTTGGCTGTAATTTTGCTATTTTGTCGTAAAATATGTTTTTACATCAAAATGAAATTTTGAGAAGCCTATCACCACGTGTCTGCAGGGTCGTCACATGGACTTCACTCAGCAGACTCTAACCCACAATCGTTGGATTACAGATGCAGTGCACTACAGAAAAGATCACCAGGTTCATTACAAGGAAAGCCAAAGACAGGAGAGCAATCTAAGATTACAAATCAAAAACACAAGTCAAAACCAAGTTCTTACTGTCGGACAAAACTTCATAGGCTTCAGATATCTTTTTGAACTTCATTTCTGCCTCATCTTTGCTGTCGGGATTTTTGTCTGGATGCCACCTCAGTGCCATTTTACGGTACCTAGAAACAAAAGAAAAGTTGGTTACACATGCTAATTACAGCTTATATTCATATTGCGAGATTTCAAACAAGTTTTAAACATTCCTACTAAAATAACACGCTAATTATACATTTACGTTGTGAGATTTAAAACAAGTTTTAAACAAGTCTGTTTCAAAAAGGCAGGGTCTTGAGCTAGCCCCAGGGGCAGCCAGTGCCATGAAGTGTTAGCAACTTCGTTTTCTTAATTGCGGTACTGTTTAAATTTGATAAGTGGAGCCAGAGTTTGAAAATAAATAAAAATTTTGTATTTAGTTAGATGTAAGGTTTCGTGCTAAATTGTATTTAGTTAGATGTAAGGTTTCATGCATTGTAACCCTTCCACGCAATGACAAATTTTTTTGTTTTAACTGATAGTTTTGTGCTACCAGTTCCATGATAAAAGAACTAACGGAGAAATCATCCTCCTCTTGTTGATCAATACTTTGTGTTAAGTGTTTTCCACTGTACTTTGATTCCATAGCAACAAAATGATTACAAGAGCTGCCATGCAGATATGCCACTTTCTGCATTTCACTTACGCTTTCTTGATGTCTGTTTCACTGGCACTTCGTGGAATTTCCAGAATCACATAATAGTCCTCGGTATCCATGTTGCCATTCATGTTAAAAATATGACGTCAACCGCTAAAGCGGTTATTTGCAGACGTTTATACTTGTTTGGGAACTTGCAATTCAGTTATGCTGAAACAAAATAGCTTAATGTTTGTTAATTGTATTGGACAGAAGTTACTATTATTATTAACTTTAATATTATGCTATCATTAACAATTAGTATTTTTTAAATTTTATTCACTGCTTCACAGAAAGTTAATCTTATTGTTGCTTACTGGAATAGACAGAATATCCAGGCTTCTAAATGTGCTGCATTTGTGTATTTCTATTACGCTTTTGGTTAAAATAGTCGGTATTAATCTGGGACATGAAACTCGAAGATTATCTCATTTTATCTTCAATTAAAGTGATGATCACCATTTAATTTAACAGCTGCTAGAAGCGAATTCCACTGATATTAAACCAAACTACGACTCAGGCTTTATCGTATGAAGTTAACAAACCGAGCATTTTACTACCGTTAATAATAACTGTCAAGTTCTAATGAAAATCCTAGTGGCAATAAAGAACATTAACTGGTTTTAGTTTCAACGAAACAAGCAAATTACAAACCGTGACGTCACAGGCTAATATAGAAACGCAAAAAAAACAATTTTTCTTGCCTACATCCACGCCAATATTAAATGCCAATAAACGGATAAAACGAAACAAGAGTTTTGTATTCGTTACACTAAAATTCTCACAGTAAACAGCACAAAATTGAAGAGACAATCCCAACCTCACGGTCGAATCCAAACAATCTTTTGCCGGAGTGTGGAACCATTTGCAAACGGTGTGCGCCACCATACACTATGTTAGACAGTTGCCATGCGCCACAACAAATGTCATTTATTTAGCGCTATACCATTTATAGCAAGTATCAAGGTGAACTTTGAATAACAACAATTTGCCTCAAAAGTGACGCCGTTTTTCGGGTTTCTGTCGTCCACTTGGAACAAGCTTTCCACTGAGCTACGTCTTCTCAATAGGGATATTTTATGCACTTCTAATCAACGCTTGATGATAATACCACTCTAAGATCTTTGATAATACAATACAATACAACTTATATTTATAACGCGCCTTAATAAAACAATGTCTTACTCAAAGGACGCGTTACAACATAATAATTAGTTATAGTACTGAGAGAATAAATGAGTCTTAAGTTTTAATTTAAAAGTATCTATTGATACCTTAAATTCTTCACCGAACCCTTTTGCCTATCGATTTTGTTTTGGCTGAGCGCCTGTGAATAAGCTGGTCCCCGCGACGTGGATTTCATTGGGTGCTGTAGAAATCTCGGAATTACGATTTAGTAAACTTGTTCTCCTTTGTCTCAGTAACAGAATTTATACCATTCACTATCTAAACTATACACAGTCGTCATTATATTCCTCATTGCCTTTAATTAAAAAATTGTTGTGGAACCAAATAACATCTAAATTAACCAAAGAAAGGCTATTTATTTAATTATTAAAAGCACTTAAAAACCGCACCAGGTCATTAGATCTGAATATGAGGCTAGGATGGCTGCTGGCCTCGGTATCTACACTGGTTAAATAGCATGTCAAGGCACCTCGGGAGCCGAGGATACTGGTTCACATACCGATCGTGGCTTACTTCAGGTTTTAATCTCGGGCTAGCACAGTCTATACATGGAGACCTTAAGATGGCGTGGCGCCCACTCAAACTGACAGTGATGGTGAAAGATCTCACCTAACCAATTCATTGCCAAAGAGCAGGGTCTACTCCATTCGGTCACAAAATATAAAAACGTGTACAACCATGTTTATTTTACACATAAATTAATACGAAGTCGGGCGAACTGTAAGGTGCAACAGAAGAGTAGTCCTTGAAGTTTAATCCTGAGAGGCAGTTGTGGTTATGATCAAACATCAGTGACTTCATTTTAAATATTTTCTTTCCATCAGCTGTTTAATTTTTCAGATTATCACAGCAGAAGTTTAAAAGAAAAAGTTCCAGAAACAAAATTTCAGTCACATGTGATATTACAACTTTTAGAACATGCTAGATTAAAAACGCAAATGTCAAGTCATCCGAAGCACTGGCCCGGCATCCAAGACCTTAGAATTGTCCATTGCAGGCTGAAGTAAAGGAAATCATAGCCTCCATTCTTACATTCCACTACGAGACTTCCTTACATTCTTACTTATTTACTGCTTACTTTATAACACCATCGCCACTGAAGTTTCACTTACTGGTACACCTACAGAAATGATACCATGGCTACAGGCAGCGGTGGTGAAGGATATCACCTGAGAAGGGTCGAGGCCAAATGGTCGCTATAGAAAAAGATGTACATGTACATTTACCATGTCAAAGACAACTAGTGCCACCACTCATATAAGTATAACCTAGTTAGGGGAACTAGTAAGGAAGAACAGAGCACTGCTTGCTACGAGATTTAATATAAAGAACAGAATACTTACAATGTAAGAAAGCAATGATCGTCCACAGTCGTCTACGTCTGTGTGCTGTCGTATCTCACCCGAACTTCACTCAGAAAGTTTAGCTCAGACAAGACTCCCAAATTACCTTTCCCAACGCTTATATAATTTTCTGTCCTTAGCTTGTCTGCTAATTCGGAAGGTAGTTGGCTAACGCATTTCTGCCTATTATCCCTTAAAATCTTCCCTTTAGGAACTATCAGTTACATGGGGGCGGATCTTCCGGCCGTTGTCTTCCCGGCCCATTGTGAGGCGGAGTCGTCCTAGCACCAGGCTATGACGTGTACAGCAACCCTTCTTCCCTTGGCTACTTCTGCTCATCCTTGTGTAGATTCATTTGCACTACTTGTCACCCTCATTAGTAATCCCCAGCAACAACTCTACTCACTACGACTAAGGTTGTTGCCGTAACCTTATCATGGACTCTGTCCTACCCTGTGTCTTTGTTCCTATGTCTATGGGTATGCTTCTCTGCGCTTGATTCCATTCCCCCGTCGTGTGATCTTCCAACTCCATCAATTACCAATGTCGGCGCCCTTTGAAATCGCGCCTTATCTTTTGGCTGATCGTCCGACTTCTCGGCTCTACCTTCGATGCGATCGGGTAGGTCCTTATCTTGCTGGTGTCGCGTAACAATGACTAATTCTGGCGACCAGCGACTGATCTCTGGCAAAATACCATTACTCAATACCTTACCCAATCTCATAGTAATGCGGCTTCTAATGCGCCATAATGTCCTCTGTCATATATACACAACAACGTGAATAACTGAACTGTTGCACAGTTAGATTGTTGCACAAACTACACAGTTAGAGTCAGAGGAAAATTGTTAAGGTGCGTGCCAAATGAGAAACAGTTTCCACCGCCACCGATCAGCATCAATCGAATCTTCTGTCCATCTTCTTCTTCTGCGAGACAAATGATACCATGATTGTGGAGCATCGTTGGAAAAGCCTCAACTGGAATCTGAAACATCGCAAGACATTCTTGTTAATCAGTTACGTTCTTGCAACGGTGAAACATAACTTGTTGAATGAAACTTGAAAGCTACAACTTCAAAACTAACTGGTCAACATAACTGTAATCGAAAATTCGTAAAGCACCTTTTCAAGAACCTAATCAGAGGCACTGCCTATCCTAGCCCAATTATTTCAAAAGTTCATTAAGAGAACAGTTCATCAGTAGGTAAGCATCACTCAGTAAAAAAGTGGTACACAACGCCGACACCATCTCGCAACCGCTAGAAGAACAAACAATTTCTTTGCACTTAGCTATAGAAAGAGAGGCAGAAGAACAGGGTTGGGGCAGGATGATGGAGGGCAGGGACAGGAAATAGGAGAGATAGGGAGAGGGAGGAACATTATTAAATCACCCCTTTTAGAACTGTCAGATGGCCACGTTCAAGCAAGTTTGTGAGGTTCTTAAAAGGCGCTATATAAATGGGCAGATACATACATACAACAGAGACAGAAGGAAGAGGGAGGCATGGACAGGTTGTAGATAACCAGAACATTTCCCAGAAGGTATATTTTCCCAAACTAGGGTGCAGACGCTTTGCACAGGATAGGCGAGTTAAGCAAATACTAAAGGCCAATTTATATCGAGATCTCTTCCTTTAAAATTTGCATACTTTGAGGTCAAAGTTCACTGCTGTTCCACTGTTGAGGTCGATGACAGCCAGTGGAGAAAAGGCGTGTGACAGCAAGATACCTCCAACAAGAATCAGACGGTCCCTGTGCACAGCAGACGTATGTGAATACCTGGCAAAGAAAAAAGCAGATATTCTGAAACATAATTTCTGAACTCAGTGTCAATTCTCACAAATGGGGATATCTGAGAATCTGCAATAACATTAGTTAAACATCATAAACATTTTTGCCAAAGTGAGTGATAAAAAAATCATGTGAAATATAAATTTGGATTTGCTAGTATTTGCCTATGTCCGTTCTCCAAAAGCGGCTCCAAAAGCAACTGTTTTGAATTAAGAGTCACAGCAGAAGTTGAAACGAAAATAAATATTCTTAATATTATTATAATATATTCTTATTATTATTATAAATTTTTAAAAAAATTGTTATGCCTGAAAATTGTTGTGTCTGAATTAAAAACTTATTGCAGAAGAGGTAAACATCTGGAATGGCCGCCACTCATCAAGTTCCAGCACAAAGATTATACATTTCATTTATAATATATTTCATTTTTTTAAATTTGAAATGATGCTTGGAATGCACAACGTTTTCCTTTTGAATACTTTAAAATTTTTAAATAAATTAAATTCAAATTTTGCTTATTTTACAGTTACATCTTTTACCAATTCAGTGTCCACAAAATAAACAAATTACCACATTAGAAATTCAACAGTCACATACTTACTATATTTCAGAAACACAAACAGGTTCAAAATACCTCGGAAAGAAATGATCGCCCACAAGTTTCAGCTTACGCCATGCACATGTTGTCATATCGAGCAGATGTATAGAATCAAGTGCTGTCTGTTCAGGACCAAGACCACAGATTACGAGAAATTCAGTCTTCCATACTTCTGACGTATGCGTGTGCCTGGCACATGGCAGTTCACCAGTTCCACGTATCTGGAACAATACCACACAACCCACATTCAACCCAACCCAGATTCAACCCAATTCATCCAATTTGGTTAACGCGTAAGTCACATACCAATCACATACATTACAGAGATTTTAATCTTGGGCTAGCACAGTCTGTACATGGGGACCTTAAATGGCGTGGCACCCATTCAAACGGGCAGTGGTGGTGAAGGATCTATACCAGATAAATTCATTAAAAAATGAGCAGGGTCGAGGCCATGCAGTTGCTATAGAAAAACATGTACATTTACATTTTTTACATTTTCTGAACTTCAGCTATTTCTGCCCATTTCCTATGAATGTTCAGTTATGCACATCTGCATCAAAAATATTTATATATCACTTTTTCAGAACCTCTCAACAGCGCTGCATATATGGTTATCAATCTGATTTAAACCATGCAATGCATGTTGATCAGATACGCGTGACATGAAACAGCGCTGGTACGTATATTCATAAACAGAAGATTGTTGCCAAGTGAAGGTAATCAAAGGGCAGATACAGAATGGAGGTAATCAAAACAAAGATACCAGATAAAGGTAAAGGTACCTCCTCCCATTGCCACGTGGCACAGTTCAGCATCCAACAGTCATCTAGAAACCTCTGATCGCAGCTCCGACCGCCAAAGACAATGACAACAGGTGACCCTGAACAAGCAACGACAAAGTCTTCAAAATGCTGCATCATCACATTCAGAAAATGTATAATGCTTCACCATGCAATACAAGTGGAGATTTAGATCATAACTGCAATCGCTAGCTCGAGATATCTACAGTGCCCAATGAAAGCTAAGAGGCAGGAACCAGCTTAGTCACATGCGCTCAGCCAAAACAAAAGCTATAGGCAGGAAGGTTTGGTTCCAGGTCAAGATCCAAGAGTCAGGCAGGCAGACAGTTATGTGCCAGTAGTCTACTGGTAGCATACTGGACTGTCAACCTAGAGGTCGAGGTTTGACTCCCAACCACGGCAAAAAGAGTCTCGAGATTTCTGCTCCATTTCAATGCCCCAACAAATTCAGCTACAGAATGAGTACACTGACTGCATGTATAGACTGATGGTGGGAAGAGAGGTGGCGAGGGAGAGGACTGGCCAGTCACCTGCCTTCATACGCAGTCACCAACACTTGATACCATGGCTCCCACTTGCAGTTAGCTCAAGGGATTCCTCTTCTTTTTCTTCTTCTTAAGTCATATTAATTTATTATTCATGAAATTTTCTTAACAAACAATAAACAAATTCAAGTTCTATCGATAATTAAAGCAAGTCGAACCCTTGCATGTTGTAAATGCTGCTGAATGACGCCAACGAGCGCATGGTCCACTACCAGATTTCTCCACTTTCGTTCTAGTTATCTGGTTAAGCCCATCTTCCGATTTCGTAATCCCCAGAAGAAACACATCAGAGGAAGGTCTCGCTGGAGAAGTTCGTCCTCCAAACATCACAGCTTCACTGGAACTCACAGGCGTCAAAGTATGATACATGCTCTCAAAAAGTTCAATTTTGGTTGGTTCTGACAATTGACTGACCCACACCAAGCTAGCAGAGTCCACGCGCCGGTGAGCTCCCTCGACGCCCGTTACTCCAAATCCCCCAACAATGAGAACTGAAGCTTCATCGGATGTGCCAAAACCGATGCACGCATGACCGTAAACTCGATTCCAAAGTTCTGTCCGTGAGCCAACACACTCAGCTTTCACCTCAATACGATTCACAGAGGATTCAGACGCAAGTGAATTACAGCCTTTGCAAGAGTAAGCAAGCAGTCCGTCTGATTCTACCTCAACAATACAACAGGATTCATCACCACGGTGATGCAATGATTCAGTCAAAAGCGGGGAAGAAGTACAAGAATCACGCCAGAGGACATCTCGTAGCAAAGTGCAGGCTCCATTAAGCGCTGTAACGAGCACGTAGTGAGCACACTTCAAGTGCCACTCCTCGTATTCATCGAACATCTCTGTCGAGTCGATTCGAAGCCGTTCCGAAGGCGAGACAACGTTGTTGAAGAAATAATTCATGTCGCTTGCAACCGTCTCTGTCCAACCCTAAAAGAACAAGAACAAGAAAATTACATCATAATGAGCTGGAAATCAGTATGTTTTTATCAGGCTATTTATATAGCGCCTTTAAGGAACCTCACAAGGGTTCTCAATCAAAACAAATTTTACTGCTTTTCCACACATGACAGTTTTACTCAAGTTTTAACAATCAAGATGAAAGTAAACTCATAATGGACCTAGGACAAGTTGTCCTGCTAAAAGCACCCCCCAGCTACGAACACAAAATTCCACTTTGATGATAGGCAACAGTTTTACTCAACAAGTATATGGACGTTTAACAAAACATTATATTTTCAAACAGAACAGGATGAAGTGCATCTCCATGTCCAAGTTGCATTATTATCATCCATGAATTTCATGTAAATGATTTACCACAAATCAAATTGGGAATACGTGCCCCTGACCACATTATGTACGCATGTATATATGAAGGTACGTACGTATCATGTGTATGTGTGTCTGTATGTATTTGTGTACGTACGTACATGTGTAAGCAGGTTGTATGTATGCATGTGTGCAAATATATATCTAGCAATTTATAAAGTGCCTTTAACAACTCACAAAAGTGTTACTTATTATGTTATAAAGTAGTATGCCAAAAGGAGATTGGCATGTTTCTTGAATTTTACATAACATTTACAAACCAGAGAGCAGTATCTACGGACTTGAGACGCGATGGTTGGATACTCTGTGATACTCTTCAGACCTGTTCCAATGTTCTTAAAATGTCTGCACCTGAGGGCAACAATCACAAAACAACAGGTCAAGAAGCGTTTCAGCAAATAATAATAACAGGAAAACAGATCAGCTGTTGTTTAGCTGATAACAACAACCACAGGAAAACAGATCAACTGTTGTTTAGCTGATAACAACAACCACAGAAAAAAGACCAGCTGTTGTTTAGCTGATAACAACAACCACAGGAAAACAGATCAACTGTTGTTTAGCTGATAACAACCACAGGAAAACAGATCAACTGTTGTTTAGCTGATAACAACAACCACAGAAGTACAGAACAGCTGATGCTCAACTGCTTCACTGCACCTTGCTTATTAATCATGATCAGCCAAAAACATGCATTATATATTTAGTTACAACTACATAACTAATGAATATATTGCTAATTAAGTTTTAACCAATTACTATAAGAAGGAAATGGAATTTCATACTTACATGAACATCCCAAAAGCATCGTCCAGATATACCTATAATTAACAAAAATAATCTGATCTTTTAACATACTTTGAAGATGATGCACTTGTAATACAAGGTATTAGAATGAACAAATGAAACACACTCCCTGTCTACTCTTTTGTGTGTGTGTGTGTGTGTATGTGTTTACGTGTGTCTATGCAATTGTCTGCATTTCTTCGTGTGTTTCTGTGTATGTATTTGTCTGTGTCTGTGTATACTGTATGTCTGCGTATTACTCTGTATGTCTGTGTATTTGTCTGTGTTTCTCAGTGTTTCTGTGATTTTGTCTGTGTGTTGTGTGTTTCTGTGTCTTTGTCTGCATCTCATCATCACACGTAGACCTTTCCATTGTCACATTACTTACCAGAAAGCGCCAGCATTCACCATCACACGCTTACAGTCCGGCCATTCATGCAAGCATCTAAAGCTGTTATTACAAAGATTGGGTTAAACATGATAATTGCTTATTGCATTGAGGTGCAGAATAAATTGCAAACTAAAACGCCTTTGTGAGGTTCTTAAAAGCTGCTATATAAATAGCCCAACGCATGAATATGTATGCACTGCCATGAACAAATGAAATTTTGATGGCACATACGGAAGGATCCTTCAGAAGACGGATAAGACAGACATAAGTTACCTGTTCATAGGTAAGAAAAACAGCATCCTGGAAGTGCTTAGCTGCCCATTGGATAATGTTCGATGAGCTAAAATATAGCACAATAAAGAGAATTTTGAGAAAAATGGCTCTTATTCTGCAGAAAATGGCTTTTATTCTGCTAACAATGTCTTTCATTTTGCTACATATGGTTTTTATTCTTCTAAAATGGCTTTTATTCTGCTAAAAATGGCTTTTATTCTGCTAACAGTGGCTTTCACTATGGTAAATATGGTTTTTATTCTGCTAAAAATGGCGTTTATTCTTCTAAAATGGCTTTTATTCTTCTAAAATGGCTTTTACTGTTCTAAAATGGCTTTTATTCTGCTAACAATGGCTTTCATTTTGCTAAATATGGTTTTTATTCTTTTAAAATGGCTTTTATTCTCCTAATATGGCTTTCATTTTGCAAAAAATGGCTTTTAATCTTCTAAAATCACTATTAATCTGCAAAAATCACTGTTATTGTGCTAAAAATTCGGGTAAAATGTAATCAGACCTGTCAGGATTGAGGTAGACAAGGACAACCTCGGAGAGAAGAAGAGTTGGTTTCTTGAAGTCAATGCCAACCGATACGAGTAAATCGTTGAACAACTGAAGGTCATTCAGATCAGCTCCAATCAATTTGTAGTTTGGCGAATCAAAAACTATTTTTCAAAAATGCTTCAGTGAAAGAAGACTTTCTTTGCACCAGTATCAAATGCACAAGACAGTAAATTGACAATAATAATTAATAATTAATTGACAATATTTATATTATCTGCCTCAAGCCTTAAAGATATCATTACTGTCATCATCATCATCATCATCGTCATCATCATCATCATCATCGCTGTCATCCTCTTCCTGCTCAATCATCATCAGCGATAATTAAGAAGAAGAATAACAATCAACGCACTGATAGAAGATGAGTTCTGAGAATGATGATGCCATCCGCCGAGCGAAGGAAAGAATTTCGACAGCTGTTCGCTTCTACAAATCAACTCCAACTTCTTCCGCAACAATTCGGGAAAATCAACCTACATTCAGTTCATCATCAGCACCAAATACACGCACATCTGATAAGATTGTTAACCAGAGCAGAAACAATCCCCCATGATCTAATAAAACTGTCCGCAAAGCGTAAAACAAGTTACAATTTCATCAGCATAATAGTGAAAAAGGATAAAACTTATGTATACTGTTGCCTGTGTAAGTTGCAGAAATGATCCCTCAGGATTTAAAAATAATGTTTAAAAAACATTACCTGGACAAAATGTATTAGAAAAATAATGATCCCTTAAGAATATTAAAAAATGTCAGATAAACATAAAAATTCATGTAGAAAGGCTAACAACTTTTACGTGAGACAACAATAAGATCTTACTTCGACGTAACAGGATGACCGAGTCTTATCTAACGAAGCCAATCGAAAGTAGGTCGAATCATAACCAGCACCGAGCGATATGACCTACCATAGCAACACAAGGATCAGCCACAAGACACGAAAACAATTAAGATCTTCAAAGCAAAATAAATGCCAACCAGGTACAGATGTTCGTCTTCCTTTAAAAACTGATTCTTCTCATTCTTGTGTTGCGGTACAACAATTACACAAATGGTTGTGAAGAATACATCATCATCATCATCATCATCATCATCACCATCATCATCATCACCACCAGTGTTGTTGTTGCAGTTATTATCATTGCTAGTATCATTCATTATGCTTGTTAATTATTATTACTATGATTATTAAGCATATTACAATATAATAAAATGTCAGCAAATAACTTGACTTTTCACAATTAGAAATGCCCTACTTAGATTCCATATTTTGTGAATCTATCTTACTGGCAAACATGTTGTTGGTCCAAATTCACCAACCTGTGTTTCAACGTTGGACCTGCTGTAGTAATCCAGAAAAGACGTTAACACATGATTGATGGCATGCACGCGCACCCAGTAACCCCTACACAATCAAGACCAAGAAATCAATCTCAGATTATATTCAACTTCAATTCAGTTACGTTACCACGGAATGAATAATTCAATTACATAACGACAAAATGCATAATTTCGAGTTCCATCTCGTAATCTAATCTAATCCAATCTTAGATCCTCTATAATGCCATAACCACAAGGCAACAATATTCATCGAACTTAGAACAACATTTATTCAGTGCCTCTATATAAATCACGAATAAAACTCATCACATACCTGTTAATAACTGGAGCTCGTACACATGAATTCCGTCCGTTCTGAAGAACCTCGGACTGGCAGATATCCGTCAGGTAATCGTCAGTGAAATACCCACGAATTGCGGCCGACCACTTGCTTTTCACGCTGCTGTCATTCGTACCCTGTACCTGGGAACAAAATAACAATGTATTCTTATGGCACATATGACTGGATGTTAAGATGCTTATTTTTGTGCTCAGAACACGGTCTGAGCTTGAAGAAGCGAGAAAAGTAGTAATTTAAATTAGCCATGACGGGCAGGTATGAGTACTAAAGTGACTTCATTTTCTTAACCTCGTTATTTGAGGGCGGGGGGCAGGACTCTTTCGCCGCTTTATCTTCCCAAGAGTATGCGGTAGTGTACCCATTTTATAGCCGAGTTCGCTAGGGGCGTAAGTGAAGCACCTTTCATCCACGGCCACTTAATCAATATAAACTTGATTTAGCAGGTTGGGTCAGAAGCCCCACTACGAAATGAGCGATAATAGAAGAAAATATCCCTACTGCTTTATTGCTTCTTGATGTTCTCGTTTTCACTCCTGTAGACGGCTTTTGATTATTTTCCACCATTTGTGCAGCAATATATTTTTCTGAATTTATACTAATGTGTAAAATAAGCAATTAAAAACGCTCCATATCCATCCACATGTCCTCAATCGACAATGATACCATGAACGAACGAATTCAAGATTACTCTTCAAACCCGAGAAGGCGTAGCACCCTGGCGAATGCGAGACAACGTTTTAAAGGAAATCTCATCGCTCTCGGCTTCATTATAAAGCCATGGGGGCCGGTGGAGAGCTTAATGACTATATCCACCTCCATAGTTTCGAAAAATTCAAGTCGAAAGCGTTTGTTTTAAACCCAGTCGTTTATGCAAATTATAATTTAAAATTCAAATTTTCAAGGTAACTTTCATTCGGGAAATATTTAATGCCTCTGCCTTCCGATTTCTCTCAGCTTGATCCCCGACTATTCCCCGAATCCGTATACTTCTGGATCTGCCCCTTCATCCTATTGTAAAGAAAAGCAATGACAATTTATACTTAGATGGTGCGCTTGGCCCTACCTCCAGAGTGCTTTAGAAGTTAGTCGGAGTGCGCGATAGTCTAGTTGCTAGCGTGCCGGGCTGTCAATCGAAAGGTCGGCGGTTCAAATCCGCACAGGACAGACATAGTTTCGAGATTTCTGCTCACCCATAACGAATACCCCGACTGTACACTGTCAATGCGAAGATCAGGCGGCCAGGGAGTGGGCCCCGGCCGCCCTCATAAGCCGAGGCTAAGAGACACGAAAAGCAAGGTAACTAACACATAATACCCATGGTTGCCTATCAGGGTTAGCTAAAGGGCCCACTCTTCTTCGTATGCAAAGTCGTCATTGTGGATCGCTTATGTAGGTTAAGTTCAGGAGACGCCATTGCAACTGATTTGGTCTAAATCCTCACCAAATTCGCCATTGTGTGCGTGTGCGTGTGCGTTTGTGTGTGTTTGTGTGTGCGAAGTCTACACTACATAGCGTGTAGGCGTATACAGTACACGCTGTTAAGTGTATCGGCTATATTTGTCTGTTTTAAACTGATCTACAGCGCATAGTACATGACAATAAAGCGTGTTTAAGTGCCTGTCGCGCGAGCATAAGGAGGTCGCGAGCTTTTTGAATCTGTCGTCTTACACAATCATACTACAGCATTTGCCGCTGACCTGGGGGTCACGCACATATTTCATGTCGCCTGAACTCGTAGTCTGAAGACGCCTGCTTGTACATGCGCGCAACAGCTGTAGGCTGTCACGCTGTCATTCCCAGCACAGGTCATCACCATGTCTAGACATTCAAGTATCACCCGCTGGCTCAATTAACCGTCTCGCTGCGACTGTCAATATTTATGGCCATTACTATAATTATATGTAACATCTGTATATATATACATATATATATAGGCATATATATATATGTATTATATTCATATATGTAGGTAGGACACATATATGTATTTATTTAAGACGCAATCTAAATGTTGTATGCACGTGAGTAGGGCGCATATATATATATGCATTACGTCTAATACATACATATATATATATATATATATATATATATATATAATATGCATTTGGTATGTTGCTTAATAGGCTCGAACTACGTCTGTGTCTACACTTGGTCATAGACGCCTATGACCTGTCTACCTACGCGTGTTTTCGTATGTCGGTGCGTAGCGTAAATCAAGTATAGCGAAATAAAAGGCAGTTATATTCCCATAACATGGAGGTATTATATGCCCTGACGTTGCTCTGTCCGCATATTAACTAAGCCAATATTTGAGGCTGTTTTTAGGTTTCTTCAGTAACTGGAAGATTATTTTAAAAATTCAGAAGAGAGACACCAACATAATGGTCACAACAGCCGACGATTTCGAGTCAGCACGTTGGAGTACAGCATTCGTGGTTGTCTAAGATTGTCTTCACCATCATTCTGTTGTTTAACGCCAGAGGCAAAATCGCAGCGGTATAAGTTTTGCACATATCTGATGAGATGCAAATATTGTGCATTTAAGTAGAAAAATGTAAGCAATGCCCTCTTCTCAAATGTATATGCACACGTTGTTCTATAATCTATAGCGACCGTATGGCCTCGACCCTGCTCATTTTTCAATGAATTTATCAGTTGAGATCCTTCACCACCGCTGTCCTTTCGAATGTTCATCTTCTTACATTAATTCAAAAGAATTACCTCCATATCCTAGGAAAAGAAGCGTTCAATACAAAGGTTAGAAGAGTTTCTGTTCTCAGAAGAGCAGTCATCTCCTACATAATAGGTTTGTCCCAAAACCGCAGCCTAATCTAAAGCAGCACAAAGAGCCTACTTGTCATCGTCGTTAGTCGACCTGGTACTTGCTGAGTCATCGTCAAACGATTCAGGGCAAAAGCCACAGACTAATTGCACTGGTTGGTAAAAATTTCGAAGAAGCCCAACTGGGTCCTTAGGTAGGCTGTTAGCTTTTTCGGTATAACAGAACTCGGCGGGGTGGTGACAGGGTTGTCTAACGGTTGGCGTCTCATCCCTGGATGAATGCCTCCCAATAAAGGACCCATTCGAAGCGATTACGGTACAAATACGTATGCAAGTTATAAGTGGCACAATGATTCACTCCGGAAACGTCGCATACCCTGTACACTCTTAACGTCACTCTTTTATTCAAAGCCAAAGGGTGGTCAATAAATCTTCCCAAAATCGTAAGCGTAATCGAAAAGTGAGATTTATACAGCGCCCAAAGAAAGCTAAGTCGGAGGAACAGGCACTCAGTCAAAACAAAATCATAAGTCAGATTCGGATCCAGGTCAAGATCCAAGGGTCAGGCAGGTAGACGGTCAGATGGCTACGGTGAATGGTGTTTGGAATTGGAGCGGCACGATAAATAAGGGGAAGAGGAGGAACCCGCCAGTTCGCATACCGGTATTGGCTTATTTCAGAGATATTAATCTTGGGCTAGCACGGTCCTTATACGGGACCTTAAACGGCGTGGCGCCGTCAAACGGGCAGTGTTGGCTAAGGATCTAAGACGATCAATTCAATTCAAAATGAGCAGGGTCGAGGGACCCGACGCCGTACGGTCCCTATAGAAAAATGTTTACATTTACTGTAAAACTTTTAAAAGCGCCGGATCCCAAATAAACGCCGACCCTAACACCCGCCCCCCGGTAAGACGAATTTGCGCGAATAGACGCCGAGGGTTTACAAGTTTTACGGTATTCACAAATTACTGTAGACGTTAAGTTTTTAATTTTATCAGCTACGAATTTACTGAACACCCGAACATCGGGGGCTATTACGCCTACTGAATGTCGGCCCACTGCTTTCAAACGACCTAAGCTGACGGTTGTAGGCGTGGCCGAACAGTTACACTGAGCACACACACACATTCACCAAAGGAATTGTTCGCGCATTTTATATATAAAAGTTACCCGTCTGTTGACGCTGCATTCAACTCAAGCGTTGGGACAAGTTCAAATTCAAACCCTTTGTTATTAACCGGAGTTTCGCGAAGAATCGTCGAGAACTTCCACAAAGTATGTGTGAGAAAATTCTTTCACCAGAATATCGGATGTATAGTTATCGTAATCGTAAACTCGAGATTTCTACAGCGCCCAACGATAGCTAAGTCGCGGGAACCAGCTTATTCATAAGAGCTTTGGGCCAATATAGTAAGTTTTTCTCATACAATTTGTAATAAGACTAATTTGTTTTTGGTTTAAGTTTCGTGCCAAGAATCACACATTAACAAGATCAAAATGGCCGAAAGTCAGCCTCAAACTCAGGAACCGCACACTGAAGAGCCAAACGGCCAGAATGAAGAAACAGCAGAACAGATTGACCCAGCGCAAGAACACATCGACGAAGAACACGATTTTGTGGGTGAATTTCAACCAACAGATCATCTTGACTCACGCCTGGCAGTAGTTGAAGAACAGTTTCGGAAGTCTTTCGAAGAACGTTTCTCATCTGGCACAAAGAAGCAGTTCTGGGAAGATGAAGCAGAAATGCTCCGAACGTCAAAAATCTTCCGTGAGGTTTCACGAGTCCTCGGTTACGAATGGCAGCCAGTCTTCATTGATCTCATGAAAAAGTTTCCTCCAGAAGTAGTTGAGGAAGAAAAGTCAAAGATTCAAAAACAGCAGCCAATCATTCAAGGTTACAAAGCACTTACAACGTGGAAAGAACTCTCCGGACCAAATTACACCATGATGCAGCTCGTTGAGGCTCTTCGAACACATAACTTCGACGACCTGGCTGATGAGGTTCTTAACATCTTAGACAGTAAGCATGTTCCTTACTTCTTTACTTATTATGGTTATTATTATGATTTGTTTTAAACCTAGGGTAGAAAGGATCCATCATGATTTGGAAAAAGGTAATGCAGTGTTGTTCTGGAATGGCCAATCTGCACAAGTAATTTGGAATAGTTACTAAATAAAGTTTTGAATTACTCAGAGAACTATATTTACAGCCAACTTATGCAGCATTATACAGGAACTGAGGTTTGGAGATTCTGGTGAACAAACAAACTCATTGTTGATAAAGACTATGTAAAAATTATTAGAGCTCCATCAAACAGTAGGTATGTGCAGAAACTAAAATTCTTATCAGCTATCCAATCTGCCGCCTTCCCATTTCTCTCAACCTAAACACAACCCATCTTACCAGCTGCTCTGTCCCCTTCTCTCTCTTGTCTTTGGGCAACTGGATTTTGTTCTTCCCATGGCATCTGTAGCAGTGCTCACCAATAAGCTAGTGCCCTGTGCTTAGCTTTAGAGTAGTAATTTCAAAATTTTTGAGATTATTGTTAACTGTATCTGCAGAACTAAGCTGTTATTGGTAAAACTTAGTAGACAAGTAAATGCTGATGGGGCAAACTTAACTATTTAGGGATTTAAAAAATGTTTATTTGATCCCATCCCAATAAACCACTCCATCTGACAGAGATAATCAAGTTAAAATTATAAATTTAAAGTAAAATTTCAGAAAACGTTTGCATAGTTAATACTGCAATTAAATATTTTCTTACTTAAAGGCGCTGATCAAGAGAACACGGATGAAAAGCCGAAGAGTGACGACAAAGACAAACCAAAATCAAGTAAACCTCTCCAGCGCAAGAAATCAGACGTTGCAAACAAACAAAAGCCAGGTAAGACTTAGGTTGGATATTAAACCACACTTTAAATTTATGAAGGAGCAAGTGTTCAGAAATTCACAGTGACATGTAGATTTTTTGCAACAATCTTAGTACGGATCGTAAGTGTTGCCTACTTTAACAAAGAATTGAGGAAATTTATTCATAAACCTATTCTCAATTTCAAACAAATCTCCACTGAATCGGGATTTTCTATTTACGCACGTAAGAGCAACTACTGAAGTACACTAGCGGTCAAAACTTGTAGTTACCTCAACGCAGTCCATGAGCATTAAGTACGTGTTGTCTGACATTTAACAGTGATCCGGGCAGACATGTTGAACTTTTTCAATTTTATGCAGACAAGCTCAAAATCAGATAAGTAAGTAAATTATGCATTTGTTAACATGCCATATGTCCACCAGCTGAGCGAGGAATCACAGGCAGATGGAACTTGACTGTATAGAACGAAAAGATATACAAGTACTGCCATATTGCATAAAGAACATCACCACTGGCTGGTTCCCACACATACACAGATCAGCCCAACCAACAGATGTTGCAGTACTTTAACAAAATTCTATATGAAGTTTGTTTATGCCACAGGTATTTTAGACAATCGACACTTGCTGCTGTTAGCGAAAAAAGTTGGAGCAGAATGGGAGCCTCTGGGTAAAGCACTAGGGGTACCTGAAGAGGAACTGACAGAAATCCGTGAGGGAGAGGACAGCAAGACATACCAGGGAGCATTTAAGGTCCTCTGGTCCTGGCGGCAAACCCAGCCACCAGTGGAAACCGAGGAGAGCAGGAACATTCTCAAAGCAGCTCTGGGAAAAGTTGGAAAGCAGAACCTCTTGGAAGATCTGGAAAAGTAAGGAAGTGTGGGAGTTTTGTGCGAGTTTTTAACTACAAATTGAACACACAAGCTGTCACAGCATTAAGCGGAAATTCCACAGGTGGGATTCACGAGGAGTCAATTTCAGAGCTACAAAGCCCTAACTTTGGGTCTTGTACCATCTTCGCCAGTCATCATGACGCATCGCTACCATCTATGACGACATCTTTCTTCGGCTATACCATACTCTGAAATCTAGCACTGCTCAATTTCATACAAGCTTCCGTCTCTTGTAATGCTGTGATAGAACATAACTGTGAAAAGCATTTGTTGAACTATTTAAAAGCAGAAGAAAATTTGTAAATTTTGATGCTTTATTATAGTAATTCAGGCTTAAAGTTCAGCTTGCATTAGTGCTAAACCACAGCATGAGTGCTTGTTTAACTGCTTGCTTGCTCAGAGGTAACTCAAGGACTAGTTTCTAGTATAAACAAGTATTCAAAAATCTGAATCTGAGGCCTAAATGAAGGTATCTGTGGGTACGTTCTTCATTAGATCGATTGTATCTGTAAATGTATTTTTATTTTATATAAGTAAACTCTTGTGGTGATTAGCTGCAGATTTAACTTTTTACGTCTCATGACAATGTTGGATAAATTTATGTCATTTTTAGCCTAAATAAACTTATTCTAATTGTACAAAATGTTTTTAGTCTTCTTTACCATTAGACCAACACAACAAAGACTTTCTACCTACCTTAAAATGCATGTGGTTCATTAGTTAGATGGCCTTGTGTGCAGTGCCCTCAAGAGGTTTATAAAAGGTGGTATAGAAAGATACATACAGTGCATACATACACACATTACAGATACAATGTTTGAAAAGATTAACACCTATGCTGTGAACATTTGGCAGATTTTTCAGCACCATTTTGAGAAGCTGCTTCCTTAGTAAGTAGAGCAATTTTTATATCCATGTAGAGTGAGTGGCCCAAACCCCATATTGTTACAGAACCCACACTAGGTCCTTTGGTATTATGGTCTCTCATCGGGACAGAAGTGTGATGGGGAAAGTATGGGTAAGTAAAAGCATTACCAAATTCCATACTAGAAAACCAAAAACCCATTTGCCTCAAAAAACTGCAGCTGAGGTGAAATTGGTAATTCTGGAATCACAAGTAAATGCCTTAATTCAAAAATTAATAATCAACGAAAACTGTACAACAAAACAAGAACAGGAATGGAGAGAACAGAGAATACCAACAGCCGCAACTTCCAGTGTGCTTTGCTCTTCCGCAGTTTCAAACACAATTCGGAAACTTGATCCCTGACGGTGTCACCACTTCCTCGATTGTCGATGACATAATCGGCCTTCTCACGTTTCACGTCCAATGGCATCTGTGCATTTACTCGCTCCACTGCTGCCTCCTCACTGTAACCGTTTCGTGCTCGAATGCGCTCAATCTGCTCACTTCTGTCACTGTGCGAATGTAATGCAACCAAACATTTATGTAGCTCTTGATAATTTTCTATGTATGTAACGCAGTACTTCATGTTACAGCAAAAGATCGTAGTCATCTTGAAAAATGTTTTTACTGCACAATATTTTAAAATGCTAGGACTGTTATTGACTAAACTCTGAGTGATGGTTAGGTAAGGTAAAGTAATCACACTCAGTAATGCCTATATCAACAACAATTGTACGGTATTTGTAAAATTACATAGTGCCTCTCACAGAACAAACTATTTGGGGGCACTCCCAGCACGAAAGCCCCAATAAAGTGAGTCTTCAAAGGTGCAATCCTGAAATCTGGCAACTGTTCAGCAAGACAACACATAAGGCAACAGAATAACAAAGTTCTGCACAACCCTTTTTTACAACTTTTTATTTATTATTTCTGCATTTATTAAGTGAAACTCAATTGATGGCACTGAGCAGTCGTGAGTGAAGGAATTGCTCAAGCTCCCTACACAGTGACCGTCTTAGTGGAGTGTCGAACGTGTACTCTCCGTGCTAAAAGCTGAACACTCTAACCAATAGGCTACCATGCCCACAACTTAGCGCCCATACAAGCTGCTCAATTAGTTTTTTATCCTACCATTCATGTTTATTGAACACGATCTTCTTTCTGTAGTCAAACATATATTACATTACATCTTTTCCTTTACAAATTACCAAAATTTTGAATACGTTACACAGACAAGAGAAAGCTATCCTAGAAACAATGCATTACAGACTAGTTGTAAAATAAATACTGTTCCACTTAACCAGTTTTACATAAGGTGTTTAAGGCAGATAGCTGCAATGCAGTATATATATATATATTCATTCAACACGGGTTTAGACATGTATAAAGAGGAATGACTTTAGTTTAAGTCAATATGAAACATGACATGAAAATGACTCATAATTCAAAGTACAGAAGAATGGGAGCCAAAGAACCGTGACAGGTAAACGCAAGGCTGATGCAAAACATTGATCTGATTTATTGTACAAAGCAAAACGCAGAACCGTGACTTAACCGTAAATACTACAGCTGAAGATTCACAGAACATGTCACACACTCATAAACTAATCATCAAGATGACAATTACACGTAAGTGCTCACGTCACCACAGACATTCACCTGGTAATACACGACCAGATAAGCGGGGTGCTGGCACCAAAAGCACTACCCCACAAGAGGGCAGCACACCTGAAGAAGAAGTGAAGCCCAGTATCTTGCCACCAATCGCAGAAACCAAGAAACACCTTTTCACTTCATAAATATTATATTTAAATCAAGACTAGGATAATTTTATACCTATTTTAGTAACCTCTCTTAGGGAATAATTATCGGTGTCTTAGTCGCTAGGCATAAGTTGACAGAAGGACTATACATCAGAAAAATAAGTAATCATAAACGATTCTTGAATTGTTTGTTAATTATCTGGACATTTAATACAGTGCCTTATAAGCACTCACAATAGTGCTGCCTACACTAGCGCCACGTTGTCCTCAAACAATATAAAATATGGAAAAGTGCTAAGAGCACAATGATATCTCATCTGATAATAAATTAAATGGCTTGCAGAAAAACCTTAATATACCATTAACGAAAAATTCCTTTAAGACGCCTTCACAACACCTACACTTTGAGTGATTTGTAATTTTAGAACAACCAATACACCACTTCCAAACTGGAGACATTCTCTTCTACTTTTCAGCAAAAGCAAATTTCCCACATACAATACTGAATTCACTGTAATGCGAAATTCATGTTATGCAGATGACAGAGGGGTGCAAACCCACTGAACCAAACACGGCTCATGAAAGGCTATCACCACAAAAGCCCTGCACAGTCAGCCATTGATCAACTTTGACTGAACAAGTATATAAAATGCTATACAAAGCCTATGGAACAACAAAAGCAACATAACTGTTGTCAAAATGACGATATTCTAACCCAAAACAATCGATTCCATGATAACCATAGATCTTCCATAATTCTCACCAATAGACAACAACTGTTGAGTGGATGAAGGGTAGCATGGCACCAGTCTCGAACAGCAATGGCAGATCAAGAATAACAAACTGTTCACCTGAAAAACAAAGCCATTGTACATTATTCACGTCAACACATGTAAACGTACCATCACATAAACGTGTCTGCAATCAAAAGATTGATCTGCCATAGATCGATACTGTGCATTGAAGAGAAAATGGGAAACATTTTCCCTTTAAAGCGTTGGTTAGTCTACTTGAATGCTGATCCAGAGAACAGAGATTCAAATCCAGCCAGCCAAAAAGCTTTCATTTAGCCCGTGCTCAACTCACCTGTAAAAACAGCGCAGCTTCAAAAGCACTCAATAACAAGCTGTTTAATTATTATTATTATGGTAATGACTATTCTTTCCTGAGGTAGGAACAATCCCTTAGGAATGAAACATTAGGCTTAGGAGTGTGTTGGAAGCCGATCTTTGGAAGAATCAGGTCTTGTCCCAGTCTTGGGTCTGTTTAGACTATGACTATGTATATCATTATTCGAAAGTGCTCTTGCCACAAGAAACAGAACCTTAAATTTTACATAGCATGCATGAAAGTCTTGTGATTAGTGTATATCATTGTTCGAAAGTGCTTTTGTCAATCCAGAGGCCTGGAGTTCAAATTCCCACCACAACAGAAAGATGTTTCAAAATGTCTGTTCCACTAGCAGCCTTCAGATACAATAAACTTAAATCAGTGTAACCTTTTAGCAGATGTCTCAGCAGCCTGTACGCAATAGTTCGGTAGATGTGAGGATGAGTGATCGAGTTCAGAAGTCGTCTTTTTGTCTCATCAGCAAATATTAACCGCCCCAGTGCGTCTCGGTTCAGGTTGCCATCTGCATGAAAGACATCTGGACCAAAATGCTTGCGGATCTTTTGCCATGCTGGTTTTCCAGGTTCAACCACTACAAAAAATCGTTACTTCAATGGATGACACTCATATTTTCTTTTAACCAATGAATCCTGTTTGCTTCAAGATTAGTTATTCATAAAGAAGAGATGTGGTTTGATATTGCATGCATGCAAGTTTTATTTGCTCAGCATACAGTTTCAACCTGCCTTAAGTTGCATCTGTCTGAAAATCAGTCAGATAACTATATGAGCAGCACATTTTAAAAGCCCTACAACAGTGCTATATTCAGTGTTTTGATACATATATGGATACGTACATACATTAAAATCATAATATCGCAAAATGTGATATGATGCTGTTGAATTACTGTATACAAGATCTAAGGACAACTTCAAATGAACAAAAAAAAACGGCACAAGTAAGATCTTTATTCCCTGAACCATTTATCTGTCGCAAAATGTAACTCTTTATAAAAGTTTTGACTGCAGCCATTAACAAATGACAGGCTTCAAAGAGCCACAATGTGAACGTTCGATTAAAATTACCATCCATGTATTCGCAGAAGAGCGTGCCGTCTTAAATCCACGGCTTACATTCACCACAGCTATCATGATTACAGCGGCGTGCCATATAATCGACTCTGCACCACAGGGAGAAAAAGCAGGACAGAAAATTGTGTTACCTTCTCTTGCAACAATGTCGGCGTCGATTATTAGGCAGCCAAGCTCCTGAAATATTCGACAAACTGTACTTTTGCCTGAACCTATTCCTCCAGTTACCCCGACCACAAACATTTTCTTTTCGTTAAATTTACGCTCTGAACTACATTGGGAGTCTGCAAACTTTAAGTACACAATAACTTAGCGCTACGAAATTCAACAAATGCTCTAGAAAAATTCACCCGGTAAATTTTATGCACCGATTTTACAACTTTATTTTGGATACCACTTTAAATACATGTAATTCCTAGAAAGCGATACAAATTAACAAACGAATTAAAATATTTGCAGTCAGGTCCTAAACCATCGTGTTAGAACTTTTAATTAATATAAAAACATGTACTGTAACATTTACGTGTGAACTATTATGATAGGCCTATTTTGAATAAACAGTAGGCCAATAGGCTATTTACTTTGACAAGGCAATAATAATTAGTTTAAAATGTAAGCGATCTTATGGCCTCGACCCTGCTTATTTTTCTGTAAATTAATAGGGTGATGAACTTCACCATCTCTGCCCGTTTCAATGGGTGCCACGCCATTTAAGGTCCCCGGTGTAGGTCTATGTATTGTGCGTATCTGAACATTTGTATAGCGCCTTTAAAAAATCTCTCAAAAGCTTTTATACATAGCAAGAGCCTATATAATATGTTCTAATATTTGTCGATGTGTAGAGTTACACCCTGTGCCAAGTCAGTCTGTACATACAATTATTTGAAGAATCTCTTCTCTGTACTAATAATGTCTAATAATTCAGCTCCTTGAAATTAGAACCGGTCGCGATAATTAGACCTATGTGTATATGTCTATAATAATCAGGCTATAATAGGCCTAATTAAAGATTATCTTACGGAAAATTACCCAGGCTTCACAAAAGAGAGTTAGCAATTAGTAGGCCTGGTCTTTAGGCTGATCGTCGATAAATGCTACAGTCAGGATTAGGCTGAGAGTGATTTCTGGCAGAACGGGGAAATCCTCATCACAAGCAAGCCTACTGGTCTATGGACAATCTTCCATTTGAAGATATTACAGCTGCTGCCCTGGCTTTTCCAAAGCTAAGGAACTGCCCTCCTTAACCTTGCCCTGACCACAAACAACACCCGAATGAACTGTAGATAATTACTGAAGCCAAGCTGAAGACGATAGTTCAGAAATTACAGGCATATCGCATCAGATCTGACTAAACAAAGTCTTCACACTGTGCTGACCGATTCCATTCTTTTCACCGCCTACAGACTAATAATAAAGGCGAAACAGAACAATTAGTAGCCTAAACTGACAAGGACATATATCACTTCGAGCTGCAAATAATCAACCGGTGGTCTACCGGTAACGCGCTAGTCAATTATCAAGCGGCTGCAGGTTCGATTCTGCGTAAAGACCCTGAGCAAGTTGTTTGCGCCCACCGTGACTCTGTCACCAAGCAGTAGAATTTGGTACGGAAGTAAGCTTGGAAGTAAACGGCAAGTCCTGCGATGCACTGGCCCCATGTCCAGGACCTTGGGATTCGTCCATTGCCCGCTCAGAGGCCTAAAGAAAACGAAATAACCTCTTCGTCTCACCTGTGGGATCGTATGGGATACTTTACTTTTTGCTATCAAAAATCGCAAATGGAAAAATCTGCAAGAGCAGTTCAAACGTTTGCAAAAAATAACTTTAAAACATTATTATATCCATGTCCAGACGACAGACAGTAAGATGAACAGACAGACAAAACAGACAAGAGATACAGACAAAGAGACAAATGGTGGAACAATCAAACGGATAGACACGCATACAGAAAGACATACGGACTGACAGACAGACAGACGGATCGGAATGCATCGTATTTTTCAACTAACAAGTTAATCCCGTCCAGTTTCCAACTGCCTCTGAAGAAGATACTTTCGCGATGCTGTCCAACTTTTCGACTAGAATTCCGACGGTTCTTTTCAGTTGGAGCATCTCGTGCTGCAGTTTGGCGACAGTCTGTCTCAGCAGCTGGTCTCCTGAAGTCTCTGGTTCAGCGCTGAGCGTTCTATGGGAGAGCCTCGGTTGAGGGTCAGATGCCGATGTGTCTGTGTTTGTGCTACACTCGACGCGAAGAGGTCGAGACCATAGGTCGGGGTGACAAATGTGAGTAGCAGTCTGGACGGATGGAATGATTGCATCTCGAAACGGCTGTTTCATAGGAGTGGCGGGTTCCGACGACTTCCGTTTGATCGATTCTTCAGAGAATAAATAAAACTACTGATGAAACAGGCAGTTTCTCTTCTGTCCGGATTGAGTTTACACAGACCTTGATAGCTTAAATCAATCAGGGTCCTTGATAGCTTAAATTAATCGTGGTCCTTGATAGCTTAAATTAATCAGGATCCTTCATAGCTTAAATTAATCAGGGTCCTTGATAGCTTAAATTAATCGTGGTCAAGACCATACCGTCGCTATGGTCCGCACACGGGGACCTTAAATGGCGTTGCGCCTACTCCGGGTCCGCAGTGGTGAAAGACCTCACAAAAACAGTTCATCGAGAAATTAGCAGAGTCGAGGCCATACGGTCGCTACAGAAAACCGTGTAGGCCTACATTTACATTCTTTTACACTTGATACCTCACAAGGGTAGAAAATAAACATAAAATGTTAAATTGCACAACACGGAGCCACAAACTGTCCAATTGACTTCAGGCACATGGAAAAATCCTAAAAGAAATTTCTAGAAGCAACAGAGATGCCTGGTTTCTGCGATTTGCAACAGACGCCTGGTTCTTTTCATAAGACTTTCAGGGAGCTGTTGAAACGAACTTGGTATTCTAATACAACGTATCTTGTATTGTATCAACCGCACGGTATTGAATAGCATTTTGGTTTCCTATACAATAGGAAACCAAAATGCTATTCAATACTATGCAGTCGATACAGTATAAGACATGGCATCCGATAGTGGGGCATGATAGTCGATTGATTAGAGCACTTGGCTTGTAATGCGGAGAGTATGGGTTCGAGCCTCCTCCTCTGAGACGGTTACTGTGTAGGGACCTTGAGCAAGTCCTTCACTCGCAATTGCTCAACGCCATCGATTGATGCTTAGTCATTAGATAGTGGCGCTTAACAAATGCAGAAATAATAATAATAACAAAAATAATAATAATAATAATAATAACAATAATAATAATAATAATAACAATAATAATAATAATAATAATAATAATAATAATAATAATAATAATAATAATAATAATAATAATAATAATAATAATAATAATAATAATAATGACAATACCTGCTTTGCTGCGTCGTTTGTCCTTCAGCCTTCGAAGCACCTGATGACCTCGTGAAGTCATCCAAGTCCGATCCGGATGACTGACGATCTTATTAGTATTCATCGCCATTAATCCATCGTCCTTCCTTTTATTTCGACCCGAGTCATTCCTGTCCACCACACCCACCAGTCTCCCCTCCACTGAACCCTCATTCGCCGACCCCTCTGGGTCGACCAGCGCCCTCTCCCGCTTTCTGGTCACGTGCTCGAAGCGGCAGGATTCCTTCCGCCGGCAGCCGCCATTTTGGTAGTCGTGACATACGGGTCTTTTCGTCTTTTTCTCTACCTCCGGTGAGCTACCGTTGACCGGATGTCGATATCGGCAGCGGTGACCACGTGAGCAGACATTGCGCAGAAAGTCCCGACAGATGTCGTTACTATGGTTGGAACCCTCGACTAAGCTCCCCGCGGTGCTGGGGTCACTAGCCAGGCTGGCCTCTGACCCGTTCATCACAAGGTCAGTAGGTCAATGTCCCAGAATTCTGACTCGTAAAGTAAAACTCATGTGCGGTCAGTAAACCTGTGTAAATACCCATGGACTCCATATACATATATACCGTATCGTAATCGTAATCTCGAGATTTCTACAACGAAAGCTAAGTCGCGGATGCCAGATTATTCTTAGACGCTCAGTCAAAATAAAATCGATAGGCAAGAATGGTTCGGTTCCAGGTCAAGATTCGAGAGACATGGCAATGGTAAACGCAGCTATCGTCCATTTCATCTTCTACAAATTGCTCGTCGGTCTCCGAATTTGGAGATCGATAGTCGAGATGCGCATTGGCCATAAAACCCAGATAACTATATCGGCTGCATCTGCATAAACCAACGAACGACTCATAGGTTCCAGTGTAATGAATCAACGAACTGGAATCAGACCACTTCATGAACCAATGCGTATAAATGTAAATGCTGGCCTACACGTTTTTCTATAACGACCGTATGGCCTCGACCCTGCTCATTTTTTCAATGAATTTATCGGGTGAGATCCTTCACCATTGCTGCCCGTTTGAACGGAGGCCACGCCACTTAAATTAAAGTCCGTGCTAGCCCGAGATGAAAATCTCTGAAATATAGCCACTATCGGTATGCGAACCGGCATCCTCACGCACACAGGCGTCTTGACAAATGTAGCTAAACAGTCCAGCTGGATATCATCCTAACCGACAAACTTGAAACGCATTGGTCGAGAGCAATGTATCATTTTATCCATGACAGCCAACCTGCCCACAACATACAGTTCTTCATCCTATAGCACGGTCGAAATTGGCGTAACACGCACGCCAGCGAGATAGCACGAAATTGCCATTCTGGCACGCACGTTTATTTCCCTACTTTTGACACGAATAGCCTATACGTGGTAGGTACATAGGCAGGTACCAGACAGATTGATGGGAAGAGCATAGCTCGTATTGAGACCCATAATCGAGGCAGCGTGACGGCTCTTACGGATATCGATATCTAAAGGGTCCATACATATTTATGAATGGAAGCTGTATATGCTGCATGCTTTGTCTGTTGCTCGTGTTATATTCAGCGCCGACGAGAGGTACTTAAAAGGCGCTATACAAATATTCAGATACATACATGCATTTATACATATATGCAAACATAGTGCATACATACATACATAATACATACATACATATATACATACATCCACACATATATACATCCATCCATCCATCCATACATACATACATACATAGATATACATGCAGCATATGGCAATATACATCTAAATGTTTCCAGATTAAATTAGAAAGATTTAGTAATCACCAAAGCTGCCTACATGAGATAAAATATATTTCAAAAAATATTCTTTTCTGTGGCAACTATGGTAAAACGCCAGACATGTCTTAACGAGTCCAAATGTAATTATTTCTCATAATCTCACGAATTTAAATCAATTCGACAAATTGATTTGCTGGTGGTCTTCAACGATACGCTCTTCTGCTCCAAAGCCCGAATGCGGCTTGCGAAAAGATGTGAACACTTCGTCCATGAATAATACCCGTTAATTGAACCAGGTATCTTGGCACTCTTAATATCGATATGTGTTCTATGGCCTTTGTGTAAGGGGACATTCTTTCGCACAGATCGGGTGCAAATGGAAGCATGAATACGTAAACTGTTGAAGCAGAGACGATGGATTGTTTGAAAGCTGAGAGGTGCAACGGTTAACAGAAGATGATTCGATTCATGCAATGTTGCTGTTGTTGGCCCTGCTATTTCAACTGATCCAGGAATTAATTATTTACGTGCTCTGTCTGTCTGTCTGTCTGTCTGTCTGTCTGTCTCTCTCTCCGTCTCTCTCTTTCTCTCTAGCTCTCTCTCCGTCTCTCTCTTTCTCTCTCTAGCCCTCTCTCCGTCTCTCTTTCTCTCTCTCTAGCTCTCTTTCCGTCTCTCTCTTTCTCTCCCTAGCTCTCTCTCCGTCTCTCTCTCTCTGTCTTTCTGTCTCTTTGTCTCTACATTTAATTGTCTGTCTGTCTGTCTCTCTCTCTTTGTGTCCGTTTCCATATCCGTGGCTTTCCGCTGTTTGCTCCTATCCGCCAATATATGTTTCCTGTCGGTCCCTATGGGGATCGAACCCGCGTCTTCCTGTTATGCCGTCCGTCGTCAATGTCGGGAGACACGAGAGGGCGAGAAATTGAACACGCCTCGTCCATTCACGTCGGCCATTGTCCGTCATGGTTGCAAATTAGACTCATATAAAAACACGAACACTAACCACGCCATATCTAAGGAAAAACTGTTACGTACTATAAAGTTTAATATAATTCCTATGTTAATAATACTAAATCACATATAAGTATTTATAATTTATATCTATGAATTAAAACTCGTGCACATGCGCGTGTGATGCGACGCCTATCGACAACTCCTGCTGAAGTGCTGCATACAACGGTTAATCTCAATAGAATGCTTTATTAATGAGTCTTGAGTTAGTCACAAAGAACGAGAGATTATTCGTTAACGAACTCATCCAGCCAAACATACACCCAGTCACACACATACACATACACACACGAACACATACATACACACAGACACAATACACAGTCACACACATAGACACACGTACACACCCACACATACATACACACGAACACATACATACACACACAGACACAATACACAGTCACACATACATACACACAGTCACAAATACACACAATACATAGTCACACGCATACACACACATACACACACAAACACATGCATACACACAGTCACACACACACACCTACTCGCACACCTACACACAGTCACACACACATGCACACACGCACACACACGCACACACACGCACACGTACACACTCACATACAAACACACAATCTCACACACATACACACACAGTCACACACACACAAATACACACACACACACACACACACACACACACACACACACTGGTCTAGTATGAAGCCTGAGCTCATCAAATATAATTAACGCTGCTCGCTCTATACAGAAGCAGCTCTTGCAAACGGCCACAGGTACAAAGCGGGTTCACTTACTATCGTGCGATTCTTAAAAATGTGCATATATTTAGGTAACGCCGACCTCATAAATCGCGCACTCTTGTAAGACATCTCTGCTAAGAGCAGCACTAAGTGTGGTTAAAATACTGACAGACAAAGACTGTCTGGTATCAATACACATCCACTGTCACCTAAATTGTCACCACTACTCTTCAACATCTACACAGGAAAGCTTAACCGAGAGGCACTAGAAGATATGGAAGAAGGAATTAAGGTCGGAGGCAGATTGATGAAGGCTCTAAGATTCGCAGATGACCAAGCAATGTTGTCGGATAGTCAGGAGAGTTTGCAAAGAATCATGGACCGTCTGCATGCACACCATGTTAATCGAGTATTTTATGAAAAATAAATATTAAAAAGACAGATTATGAGGATAAGCAAAGGAGAAGAAAAAGTAGTAATAATAAACATCAACGGAGAGGAAATAGAACAGGTAAAGGAATTCTGGTACCTGGGGAGCGTTGTCACGCAAGATGCCAAATGCCAGACCGAAATTAATAGAAGAATAGCATTCGGCAGACTCATTCTCAAAACAAAAAGAGTTAATTGGAGGAAAAATGAACAAGAACTTTAAAAATGAATGATTAAAGCTCTGATATGGAGCATGGTGTTGTATGGATTCGAAACGTGGACCATGAGAAAGGAGGACATCAAGAGATTGGATGCCTTCGAAATGTTGATTTGGCGAAGGATGGAAACAGTTAATTGGATGGAGCACATAACAAGCCATGAGGTGCTGAAAAAGTTGGGGAAGAAAGATCTATGATAGCTACAATAAAGAGGCGACGGAGAAAATGGATTGGTCACATATTGAGAGGGGACTCACTCTTGAAAACCATAATTGAGGGCAAAATGGAGAGGAGGAAAACAAGAGGAAGACCCAGACAGATGTTGCTGGACTGGATGATGACGGATGGATACAACAGGCTGAAAGAAGAAGCTCAGTACCGACAGGAGTGGCGTCATCGGACTTTTGAACCTGCCTGAGGGCAGAGAACCAGAAAAAGAAGAGGAAGAGGAAGAGAAGAAGAAGAAGAAGAAGAAGTCACCTGCTTATCATCAGATGCTGTTGCCATAATGTCTGACCAGACTTTTCCTACCATCGACTGATGCCGTGAGCATTTTTACAGTGGTGCTACAGAAGTTCCTAGATCAGATAAGCTTGTCTAATTACATCGAAGCGCTACAGTTGTATCTGACTGCAGGCAACATTTTTCCTGCTTCGTAATAAGACAGCTGACGTCTAAGATAATCCTGACTACTTGTACCTGGCTATTTTCATAGCGCAAGTACAAAGGCCCTGATTAATGTTTACTGTTTCAAGACACTACTGCTTACGTAGATCTAAGAACGCTCTGGACACGTGTACTTGGCCATTTATATGGGGCCACTTAACACGCTAACAAAGGCGTCTTTTAGTGTGTATAGCTTTAAGACACAGACGACGCAGGTATGTTGAGAAAGAGATGACGTCGGCTTCTCGTCGAATTGTTTCGGCTGCTGAAGATGACAAGCGATGATGACGCGTGCTGTTACCAAGGCAACTGAAACGACTCAGTGCGAGTTACCCAATGACATCAACGGATACTTGTAAGTGACTGCACGAGAGGCATACTATGACAGACGGACGAATAGACAGGCGGACAGACAGGCACACAGACAGACGGACAGACAGACAGGCAGGCAGGCAGGCAGGCAGTCTATTGATAATCGAATCGACAAGAGTCTGACTCTCCCTTGTTCTCGCCTACCCTACTCGCCCCTACCCTGCACTATCCTATACCATATCCTATCCTAAACCTACACTCAAACCTACCCTAGCCCCTACTCTACCCTCCCCTATTCAACCCTAACAATCAGACCGACCGACCGACAGGCAGGCAGACCATACACCTACACATTGCTTCATAAAAATCCTTCATCATTCGCTCACCTTTTAAACATAGGAATTATGAAAACATTGGTTCTCGTGACGGCTCCAGTGTCGATGCTGCTATTTGCATCTCGAACAAAGTTAGGCTTTTTAAACCGTTTTTTAAACGGTGTATGGATTTACTGCTAATTGCGCTGCTTTTCACCGTTTTGAATGCAATTTTCTTGCATTGCGTGGGCGTTTGTTTTGAGCCAGTAACGATTACTTACTTACTTGCTTAGGCGTATGGTCAAGAAAACACAGTTAGGGAGAGCGATAGACCTGGGGGACGATGAGAGGTGAAGGGCCGGATGGAGGGAGGGACAGACAGACAGACAGTCAACAGACAGACACAGACAGACAAAGGGAGGGAGAGAGAGCGAGAGAGAGGGAGGGAGAGAGAGAGAAAGAGAAAAAGAGAAAAAGAGGAAGGGAGGGAGGGAGGGAGAGAGATGGAGGGAGGGGGTGTCAGGTAGCAGCATAAGAACCGGAAGCTGTTTGTCTTCCTTGTATCATGTTCAGCTGAAGACAGAAAACCAGGGCGACACCTTTATATGCTTTTTGGTTTTGGCTACAGGCGACGACGCTGGCGCTAAATAAATGTGTAGGTGTATGGTCTGAAACGAGAACATTCTCTGGCTGTTTACCTGCAGAGCGAACTCTGTAATCTTACACAAGAAACTCTCCTACCCTGCGCTACTCGACACCTCCCCAAATTATCAGATCCCAAACCAAACCACTTTTTCCTACCCTACCCTACCCTACGATATCATACCATACCCTACCCTACCATACCATACCATACCTTACCCTAGTCTACTCCACCCCACCCAACCCCATCCCACCCAACCCAATCCCACCCCACCCTACCATGCCACGCCATACTATGCCATAACCTATCATACTCTAATCAAGTCCTACCTACCCTACCACGATCTATCCTACAATATCTCACTCATGATCTAAGTCATGCAACTCGTGCCAGACTTGAGTCTTTACCGAGTCTTTACCGATGCTTACTCTTGTTGGCTCCTGCCGACTCTTGTTGGCTCGTGCTGACTCTTGTTGGCTCGTGCCGACTCTTGTTGGCTCGTGCTGACTCTTGTTGGCTCGTCGTGCTGACTCGTGCTGAACGTTCGCGACGAAAGCAGCAGAACTATTGATTTTCGCCGGTGGCTTGACCGATTGATCGGTAGGTGGCGCCACATCATACTGGCTTCACTTGGGATGCGGTTACACCATCCTCCCAACATCAGCATCTCGATCGGCAGCATCCCCACTCTTCGTCACCCTCCTCCTCCTATTCTGTCTCATCTGTATCCTCTTCTTGCTCCTCCTCCTTCTCTTTATCATCCTTATCCTCCTCGTCCAAAGGCTCCTCTTCCTCCGCTTCCTCTTCCTACTCCTCCTTCTTATTCCATTCCTCCTTCCTCCACCTACTCATGCTTTTCCTCTTTCCTCGCTTTTCTCTTCCTCATCCTTCAACTTCTCCTCTTCCTCAATTTCTCCTCCTCCTCCTCTTGAACTTCCATCTTTTGATCTTCATCCTCTTATTCCTCATCTTCAACCTCCATTTTCTTTCCTCATCTTTCAATTCTTCATTCTCCTATTCCTCATCCTCCTCTACTTCCATCTTTTGTTCCTCATCTTCCAATTCCTATTTCTCCAATTCCTCATCCTCCTCTACTTCCACGCTTTGTTCCTCGTCGTTCTATTCCTTTGGTTCCTGCGCTCTGTGCTTCTATCAGACTCCTAATCTCCATCCTCAGTTGGAATTTTTATGGCGCCCTGTTTCCATCAGAACCATTCGATTCGATGACTCAGAAACAAGAGTGAATAATATATAGGAGATCACGTCAACTACGCACATCGGGTCTCTTCGTCAGTCCGTCTGTCTGTCTAAGTCTGGCTCTCTGTCTGTCTAACTGTCTGTCTATCTGTCTTCCTATTTCTGTCTGTCTGGCTGTCATTGTTTCGGTACCTTTGTTGTTGCCTTTGTCTGTCTAGTTGTGTTATTCTTAGCTCTAATATGATCGAATGACTTCTATATCGCCGGCATCTAATATATATGCTGAAAAATAACCATAAAAATTGTGCGCCCGCTGGGAAATAGAGATACAACCGTTAGACGGGGATGCTGCTTCCTCCTCCTCCCTCAGTCACCTCCTCCTCTTCCTCATCTATCTTCTCTTCACCCATTTGCTCCTCCTCCTGCTTCTCCTCCTCCTCTCTCTCTAATATAACATAACATAACATAACAAAACATGACATATTCATAACATAACAAAACATAGCATAACATAACATAACATAACATAGCATAACATAGCATAGCATAGCATTACATAACATAACATAGCACAGCATAAATTAAAATAACATAACATAACATTGCATAACATAACATAACGAGGGTTTTAAGTGGTTTAGAAGACACGTAATCTGTGTTAGAACCTCTGCAAATAAACTGCAAAGTAAAGCTCCGATGTTCCATACTGTTCCAGTAGGGGAGGCGTGATTCCCTATTCTTCACCCTTTTAGCCGGCAATGGACGAATTCCAAGGTGCTGGACACGGGACCTGCGCATCGCTGGACTTACCGTATACTTCCCAAGTTACGCCTTTGCTAAATTCAACTGCTTGTTGACAGAGATAAGTGAGCGCGAACAACCCGCTAATAGTCATTACACAGACCACGATCTGCAGGTCGAATCACAGAAATACCTAGAATTACAGGAATCACAGAATTACAGAAATACAGAGAATTACAGGAATCACAGAATTACAGAGAATTACAGGAATTACAGAATTACATAGAATTATAGGAATTACAGAGAATTACAGAGAATTACAGACAATTACAGAGAATTACAGAATTACAAGAATTACAGAATTACAGAAAACTACAGAATTACATGGATTTACAGAATTACAAGAATTACAGAATTACAGAATTACAGAAAACTACAGAGTCACAGAGAATTACAGAATTACATAATTACAGGAATTACAGAGAATTACAGAATTACATAGAATTACACAATTACAGGAATTACAGAGAATTACAGAATTACAGAGAATTACAGAATTACAGAGAATTACAGAGGCGAATGGCAGAATGCTTCCGAACAGACAACCGCGTCGCGCATGACGGCTTTAATAAAAGAGGATGATAGACATACACACACATACAGGCAGACAAACAGACACAAAGAAGCCGACGGACAGACAACAATGGTGAAAACTCGTATTTCAATTTCGCCTTCAATTTTCTTCGGTGTTGACCAGCCTGTATCGATCTTGGAGAAATGGGAGTGAAGGACTATATTGTCATCATCAGTCATTCCTAATTTCCTTCGCATGTAATCCTCTTCCTGTCTAGCCCTTAGCCTCTCTCTCTCTCTCTCTCTCTCTCTCTCTCTCTCTCTCTCTCCTCTCTCTCTCCCTCTCTCCCTCTCTCTCTCCCCTCTCTCTCGCTCTCGCTCTCTCTTCTTCTTCTTCTTCTTCTTCTTCTTCTTCTTCTTCTTCTTCTTCTGCTTCCTCTGCTGCCTCTCCCGCGAACCCTCTCCCCATCTTTGCCTGACTCTTGGATCTTGACCTGGAACCGAACCCTTTCGCCTATCGATTTTGTTTTGACTGAGCGCCTGTGAATAAGCTGGTCCCCGTGACGTGGCTTTCGTTGGGCTCTGTAGAAATCTCGGGATTACGATTACGATTACGATTAGTGAGTGGGTTGGTCAGGCGTCAAACGCTGAACCACAGGCAAGTCAGCGGGGCTTCACAGTAGATGAGCAGACAACAAACTGCCAGAAAGACAGATAGTCAGACAGACATGCAGACAGACAAGAGGCAGACAGATAGACATGCAAATAAACACACAGATAGAAAGGCAGGTAGACACAAAGCCAAACAGACAGACAGAGAAAGAGAGAAAGACAGACAGAAAGAAAGACAGACAGGCTTGCATGCGGCAGGGAGGTAGACAGATAGACAAGCAGAAAAACGATATATGCAAGCAGACAAGCAGACAGGCAGACAAACAAACAAATAGGTAAACAAGTAGGCAGAAGGAAGGAAGAGACAGAGACAGAGACAGACAGAGAAGGAGGTCGAATGTGATTGGCTGGAAAGCTGATGAAATTTCCTGAGGCCCTTACTCAGCGACACAACGACCGCATTAACCTCTTGACCCCAGACCACACGAAATCAATATCACGATCATCTATCATCTATGGATATAATAATAATAATAATAAAAATAATAATAATAATAATAATAATCTGCTGCTTCGTGAAGGTTTTGTCTCTATTTTTAATTTGGCCCTCACAGACCATCAATGGCTTCAGGCCTCCCTCCCCATTAAAGCTGGAGGTTTAGGCCTACGCTGGGTGTCTTCGCTTGCGCTACCCGCCTTCTTGGCATCCGCTGCAGGCACCCAAACGTTGCAAACTGCCATTCTTCACAAAGGCCAAATATCACCAGATTTTCATCTCAGCACTATGGTGGAACATTGGTGTGCACTCACCATGACTCCACAACCTAGTACTCATCTCTGGCAGAGACAATCCCAGTGGGATAAACCTCTATACGAGATATCGAAAACTACACTTATTACCAATAATAACGACGCGTACCACCAGGCACGTCTAAAGGCGGTGTCATCGCCTCATGCCGGGGATTGGCTATTTGCCCTCCCCATTAACTCAATCGGTCTTCGCCTGGATGACGAAGCCGTACGTATAGCCCTAGGTCTCCGTCTCGGAGCTATCCTATGTCAACCACATAATTGCACATGTGGAGCTCTGGTGACTGCTGAGGGGTCGCATGGTCTCTCTTGCCGTTTGGGACCCGGCAGAATGGCACGTCACGCTTGTCTCAATGACCTTATTCACAGAAGTCTGACGCGAGCGGGCTTCCCATCAGTGAAAGAACCTACGGGTCTTTCTAGAACAGACGGCAAGAGACCGGATGGCCTTACCCTGATTCCTTGGCGTTCGGGGCGCAGCCTCCTATGGGATGTCACCGTGATTGACACGCTTGCACATTCTTACTTACAGGCAACCTCTGTTACAGCAGGAGGCGCAGCTGAACTGGCGGCCGATAGAAAAACTTTGAAATATGATCATCTCACTAATGCATACCACTTTGTCCCTCTGGCCTTTGAGACTTTAGGCCCTATCAATGGTTTGGGTATGACCTTTCTCACAGACTTGGGGCGTATATTGTCCCTCATATCCGGAGATGGTAGAGAAACAGGTTACCTTTTTCAACGCTTATCTATAACATTACAGCGTTTCAATGCAGTCGCCTTCCACGGTACATTTGTGGTGCCGAATCCAGACGAGGATTAGCCGTTCCAGAGTCCCTCTCTCTCTTTTTCTCAGGAAATTTTTGAACAACCAAGGGATTATACTTACCTTGGTAAAAAAATAATAATAATAATAATAGTAGTAGTAGTAATAATAATAATAGTAGTAGTAGTAGTAGTAGTAGTAGTAATAATAATAATAATAATAATAGTAGTAGTAGTAGTAGTAGTAATAATAATAATAGTAGTAGTAGTAGTAGTAATAATAATAATAATAATAGTAGTAATAGTAGTAGTAGTAGTAGTAGTAGTAGTGGTAGTGGTAGTAGTAGTAGTAGTAGTAGTAGTAGTAGTAGTAGTAGTAGTAGTAATAATAATAACAATAATAATAATAATAATAATAATAATAATAATAATAATAATAATGACTGAGCACAACACTTTGCGAACGGCATTTACGTCACCAATGCAGAGAAAAAGTTAAAAGGTCGACGCCAGAGGACTCCACAGAGGAGGAGGAGGAGGCGAACAGCAGCGAAACAATATTCCAAACGACATTATCTTGAGAGCGCTAAGCAGAGCAAAAATTCTTGCCCAGAAAGAGCCTTGCGGGCTCTCGAGGGTGAAGGAAGGCGCCTGGACGGTGTGGCTTTCATCCCTTGGTCACATGAACAGTGCCAGGCAGAGGATGTTGCAGTCCAGACACCTATGCAACGCCGCATTTAGCTCACACATCGATCAGAGCAGGTGAAGTCACTGACTGCGGAGCTGCGTCAAGAATGGTGAAGTACGCCACCATCACTTGCACCCACGCATTTGTGGCCGTCGCCTTGGAGACCAGCGGTGCTTGGAGCAAGTAAGACTGGAGTTCATCGCAGTATTGGGAAGCCCAACAGCAGACGCAACCCTTGACCTATTAAAGTCCTTCTACTTGTTTCATAAGGTTTTGGTGGCTGTTCAACGGGGAAACGCCATCTGCCTTTCCGGGACATTACCATCATGCTCTGAGCCCTAACTACATATATACATACATATATATAAACGTAGACACATACACACATACATACATACATACATACATACGTACATACATATACGTAGACACATACATATATGCATACATACATTCATATAAACGTAGACATACATATATGCATACATACAAACGTACATACATACAAACACGCATACATACATACATACATACATACATACATACATACATACACACATACATGCATATATTCACATGCACACATGTTATCATTGAAACTGCAATCGCATGATTGTTAGCATGTCTAAAGGTGAGCTCCAAGAACCGACGGATACACCTGGGGAACAGGAGAGGCGCTTATCCTCACAAGGAGATCGCCAGCTATAATCAACGCCCACATAATTATCTGCGACACTCAGAAGTCTACTTGAGCACACACCTTTGGTATACACGCACATCGTTGATTGTTATTGAATTGGCTAAATGTCAAAGTTAAAAGATATCAAAGATGGTATTAAGCGCAATTGAAGCTATTAATACACACACACACACACACACATATATACATATATATATTTACGAAGATGAAGATGATTATAATAATTATAATAATAATAATAATAATAAAAATCATACTAATAATTATAATAAAAATAAAAAAATTTACAATTTAATAATAATAATAATAAATAATAATAATAAGTACCTCGTACAAGTACCTCGGGCATTAAAATAATAATAATAATAATAATAATAATAATAATAATAACAATAAAAACAACAACAACAACAATAATAATAATAATACTAAGCACTTCGTACAAGTACCTCATACAAGTACCTCGGGCATTAATAATAATAATAATAGTAATAGTAATAATAATAATAGTAATAGTAGTAGTAGTAGTAGTAGTAATAATAATAATAATAATAATAGTGATAACGATAATGATAATAATAATAACAACAGTAATAATAGCCATCAGCATCATCATTCAAACGCCCGGGGAGGGACATATCCTAAACCTTATACATTTCATACGACACTTCCATGATATTAAATTTCGCCGGAAGGCTTCGTGGCTGGAGACTCTGGATCGAAGAGAGCAGACCAGAGGAATATCGATCGATCGTTGATGTACAGGGGAAGGAGAGAATGGGATGAGGGAGAGAGACACAGAGGGACATGCAGAGAGAGGTAAGATGGTTATCATTATACATATATAGATACACATAGGGAGCGAGAGATAGGGAGGAGGGAGAGAAACAGAGGGATAGATTGATAGATTTTGAAATAGAGGAAGGAGAGAAGTAGAGAGAGACAGAGACAGAGACAGAGAGACAGAGAGACAGAGACAGAGACAGAGACAGAGAGATAGACAGAGGCAGAGACAGAGGTAGAGGCAGAGATAGAGATAGGGTGAAGGAGGGAGAGAGACATAGATAGATAGATAGATAGATAGATAGATAGATAGATAGATAGATAGATAGATAGATAGATAGATAGATAGATAGATAGATAGATAGATAGATAGATAGATAGATAGATAGAAGAGGGAGAGAGGGAGAGATATTGAGACAGAGTGAGAGAGAAAGAGATAGTGAGAGAGACAGAGACAAAGAGAGAAAGAGGAGGAAAAGAGTTAAAACGAGTCAGAGAGAGGTAGAGAGAGAGAGACAGAGAGAGAGAGAGAGAGAGAGAAAAAAAAAGAGAGAGAGAGAGAGAGAGAAGAGCGAGAGAGAGACAAAGAGAGATATATATATAGAGAAAGAGAGCGAGAGAGAGAGAGAGAGAGAGAGAGAGAGAGAGAGAGAGAGAGCGGCCGGATGCAAGCATCCACTGATCCAAACTGAGCGAGTATGACGGATGACATTTATCATCCTTCCTCATCTTTATTCAGCCTCCTCAGCTTCCTGCTTCAAACGAACGAGACGAACTCAGCTATCGCCAGGCTGCGCCACACTACTGCGCTTTAGACCAGGCCTATGGCTGTTCTACAGACAGGAAAATAACCACCGGCCTGGCATCTGCATATTCAGGCGGCCATTAAAACGCAGTTATTCCTATTACTATTAATAATAACAATGATGATGATGATTCTGATTATGATGATGATGATGACTATGATCATGATGATGATGATCATTATTATTATGATGATGAAAATGATGATGATGATGATTATTATGATGATGATGATGATGTTTATGATGATGATGATGATGATGATGATGATTTTAATGATGATGATTATGATGATGATGATGCTGCTGATGATGACGACGACTACGACGACAACAATACACTGCCATTCTTTCATCATACTGATTTTGCCTTTGGCCTTTGAAACTCTGGGTCCAATAAACCAAGATGGCCTCGCTATCATCAAGTACCTTTGTAATCGTCTTGCACAGATATCAGGAGATAATAGGGAAACTACTTTCCTCCATCAACACTTATCTATGGCCATCCAGCTCTTCAATGCATTCGATTTTTGCAGCACAGTTCCCACCGAAACAGCCATCAGCAAAAATTAGCCTTCCTAGAAATTAGCTCCCCCTAATTTATGAAATCCTGAGGGATCATATGAAGGCCTACTGGGGATCATAAGTAGGCCTACATCGGTAAAAAAATAGTAATAGCAATCCAATGCTTCCCTGCTGTCACCCTCCATTACGCTTTCGCTCTGCCGGGGATTAGCTGTTCCACATGTAATTGCTCAATCTCGGGACATTTTATGAAAGGCCGTTGGATCGTAGCTATCAGGGGAAAAATAATAATAATAATGTAAAATGTAAATATACGTTTTTCTATAGCGACCGTATGGCCTCGACCCTGCGCTTTTTTCAATGAAATTTATCGGGTAAGATCCTTCACCACCGCTGCCCGTTTGGATTGGTTTCACCCCATTTTAAGGTCCCCGTGCACGGACGGAGTAGCCGAGTAGCTCGAGATTCAAAATTCTGAAATGAGCCACGATCGGGTTGCGAACCGGCATCCTCGCGCACAGAAGCGTCTTGACGTACGCGTTAACCAATGTAGCTAACGATACGAGCGATATGTTTCCGACCACATAATATACATAAATAATAGGCCTACTGAGCTAATCTATTGTTCCTGATGAATCTTAATAGACCTGCACCTGGTAGTAAAAATCTCAGTGGTTCTTACTGATATGAAAATTATGGTCGTTGTTGGCTATTCAAACATTTATGTAAACACTTATTGACTGTAAAATTTTACAGAGCGATGCATCATCTGTTGTTCACCATATATATATGTATGTATTTATGTATGTATGTATGCATGTATGTATCTATGTATTTATGTATGTATGTATGTATTTATGTATGTATGTATGTATTTATGTATGTATCTATGTATTTATGTATGTATCTATGTATTTATGTATGTATGTATGTATTTATGTATGTATGTATGTATTTATGTATGTATGTATGTTTGTATGTATGTGCATGTATGTATGTATGTATGTATATATGTATGTACGCATGTATGTGCATGTATGTATGTATGTATGTGTGTATGCGTATGTATGTATTTGTGAATATATATATATACATAGGCAAGAATATATGTATGTGTATGTATGTAAGTTTTAAGTATGTATGTATATATGTATTTTAGAACGTCCCTGAGGTATTGATTTTACTAGGAATTATCCTCTTCCTCTCTGTCGAAGCCGTATCGATCTAGCTCTCCGGATTATCATAATCCTCTGTTCAAGATATGCCACGGTCCCCTTGCGGCCCAGGGATCGACGGGGCATCAGCTGGTTCCAGGGTCATGACCCTAAGTGGGATCGGACCGAGTCAGCCCCGGCTGACTGGTCTCCTACGAATGACGCCATAAAATAAGCATTGTACGGAGACAGCGGAGCGTCAGCTGTGAAAACAGGAGTGGCATCTAACGGCTTTTTGGATGCCGCCTCGTTGCTTGAATCAGTTATGCAGTCCTGACTGTTTCCAATGTTTTGTTGTGTGACATTTTTTCGATATCGTCGACGAGCCAAGAGTAAGACAATGCTCGAAGAACAGAGTGGCTATCGATTAATGCCTTGTGCATCATGATAGCGGCGCTATAGAAGTTATTAAATTGGATTTTTTTTGGATTGGGATTGGTCTAGATTGGATTGGATTAGATTATACTGGATTGGATTGGTTTAGATTAGACTGGATTGGATTACATTAGGTTGAATTGCATTGGATTAGATTAGATTAGATTTGATTGGTTTAGATTGGATTGGATTAGATTAGATAGATTAGATTAGATTAAATTGGATTGGATTGGATGGGATGGGATTAGGTTGCATTGGAAGAGATTGGATTTAATTGGCCAAAGATCGGATAGAATTGGATTAGATTGGCTTGGATTAGACTAGGTTTGACTACATTACATTGGGTTGGATTATATTAGATTAGACTAGATTGGATTAGATTGGATTAGGTTAGATAAGGATAGACTAGACTAGATTAGAGGTCGCCTTTTGATTTGGAAAATTCTTAGGCTTAGTACTGAAAGCGTTCGACTTAATACGTTGAAGCCGAGAAAGAAAAGAAGCTGTTTGTAAGAAGAGGTTGTACTGTGCTTGATAGGTGAATTATAAGCGAATGAATGGCAGAACAAAGAACTGGGTGAAAGAAACAAATTCGATAGAACAGCGGAAGGAAGGAATGAAGGAACAACGGAAAGAACGAAGAATGAAGCAAGGAGAGTCAGCGAGAAAGGAGGAAGAGTGAGAGAAGGAGGAAGGATAGGAGGACAAGGAGAAGGTGGAGAGGTAGGAAGAGAAGGCAGAGAAATACTGGTAGGAACAGACGAAGGAAGAGGATTAGACAGAGAATGAGGAAGAGGAGAAGGTTGAAGATGAGGAAAGACAGAAGAAAGAGGAAGCTGAAGAGGAGGAGGAGGAGCAAGAAGAAGAAAGAGGAAAATTAGGAGGAAGAAGAACAAGAGGATGAGGAAGAAGTAGAGGAGAAGGAGGAAGAAGAGGAGGAGAAGGAAGAGCAGAAGGAGGAAGAAGAAGAGGAGGATGAGAAAGAAGAAGAGGAGGAGGAGAGGAGGAGGGAGAAGAAAAGGTGGAGGAAGAGGAGGAAGAGGAGGAAGAAGAAGAGGAAGAAGAGAAGGAGTAAAGCATTGATTTGTTCGTGCGACGCTCTGTCTCACCAACCGGGTAGAAAGGGCCTCCTGTTTCTGTCACCCATCAACTCCCATTCATCCATTTACCCCATCCATCCATCTATCCATCCGCCTACCCAACCATCCACTATTCCATCGGCTGCGCCCAGGTGCCAACCACAACGGCAGCCGCCGCCTCAGCCGCTGAAGCAGGCGCTGGTCAGTCGCGAGATGCTAAAGCAGCAACAGCAGCAGCAGCCGAGTTGCGGCATCGGCTGCGAGCGTATGTGGGATCGTGATCGGTGCGGTACCAAATCGGTACTGGGCTAAGAAGGTTCCGATTCCGCCATGTGTTCTTACAACAAATTTTGTGGGCGAATTTTAAAGTACCCTCTTTCCTTGATAGAAACAATATTTTATTATTTAAGAAATTTATAAAATGTGATTTTATAAATTTTAGAGATATAATACAGCGTAATTAATTCCTTCATTTGTTCAGAACAATAATATAGCGCCACTTTGAATAATACTGAGAGGCGCCACAGCCCGCTCAGGCGAATTTTCACGTTTTGGTCACGTTAAGCCAGTATCATTTTTCGGACCGCTTTTCGCCCGGGCCTGATTTCGTCTCACACCGAAATATCGCGTCATCATCCATCCTCTTATGATTATGAGTGTGCCTGCCGCATCCGAAGCAGCGCCACACAACAGATTCAGCGAATAATTCATCCATAGCAGTAAGTCAATCGCGGAAGACCGATCCGCGGAAGAACACCGGCTGCCATTGATGCTGCGCAGAATAGGATGTGTTCAGTTGAAGAGACCGAATCGATGCGACAGGGGTTGCTGCCAGACTGTCTGGGGTAATTGACAACAGTTTGCCAGGCAGAACAACAACAACAACAATTCTACAGGAACTGGGAGCAGAGCCGAAGCCTACATTTTATTATCGAATTGCGCCGATATCAAAGAGAAAAATATAATTTTTGCTGCTCGAGAAAATTCTTCATCGTCTTTAAGAACGTGATTAGAGAAACAAGCAAGCTTCAGCTGGAATTGCTCGTTGGAGAAGGATTTTAGTGAAGCAGCGATTTGCGCACAACTTTGTTATTTCTCTGTCGCTGTTCGAGATCCTGTTACTAAAGTATTTGAGATTTATTCTGTTGTTTCGAAGTTATTTTTCGGGACTTCGAAGTTGTTCTGATGATCGGAGATTTCTCGATCGATTTAAACTGAGATTCGTATGTGAAACCGAGTGATTACTTTAGTAGTCTGTGTATTCTCTCGGAATGATAATTAAACGACACTTAGAGAATTAGTATATCTGTGACAGTCGGAGAATTACCTAGAAGATATTTCTACTGAAACTCTCAATTTTTTCGTATCTTTGACATTGTTTGAGATTTCTCCAAGCCATAGGATTATCCTTGTATATCATTGCACGATAGATATTATTCTGCACCAATTTTAAACAGCTCAACGCTCAACTTACTCTATAAGTTTAAGCAAATCTTGAGACAACTTGAGTAGTCATATCTGTTGCGATAGTGGATCTGCTGAAAGGCACGGTTTTTAGAAATTTGAGATTTATCGAAAAATCACGATCAATCTGTAGAGACTGGACAATTCTCTGGCTACTATATAGATCGTCGACTGAATTTCCAAATTGGGAAGTCCCCAGAAACGAACCAGACTTTGTCGATTGGAGGTCCGAATCCATGGGTACATCAGTGTCGCGGTCTCCTTTGACAGGACCGAGAGACCCTCAAGTTAATCAATCCAAGGCGGCAGAGCTCGCTGGCGCAGACCGACCCAGAGGGTCCAAGAACCTAGGCGGCTCGGACAAAGAGGAAGACGTTGCAACGAGACTTTCCAACGGACAGAGGTCCTCGTCGGCCTTCCTGAACGAGGTCAGCTGGAAGAGATTCAGCATGAGCACCCGCCGGAAGGAGAAAAGCATCTGGTCGAAGCTGGCCAGTCGGATCCTGAGGAAGTCGCATCAGCAGCGAGTCAGCGTCCAGTCGGAGGACCTCGAGAACAACAACGAGAAGTCGATTACGAGGTACTTCATAGTCGGGCAGCCGTCGACCGCCGATCGTCTACGGAAGACCTCGTCCTCGACTGTTCTACCCATCCTCAACAATCCAGTCTCGACGATCGCCTATGCAGACAAGGGACCCGGAGGACTCAAGGACTCGACCAACATACAGAACAAGACTTCGAATCACAACGGCTCGTTCGACTATCTCAAAAAGGTAACATGTAGCGACATATACAAACGCTGTACAGTAATGTCAATATACAGTGTAAATGCGTAATGTAAATCCTGAAATATTTAAGCGACGCTTAGTCAATTCAGACCCGCAAGAGCCAGGTTGTTGGGTTAGTTTTGGTGCCCGGTCAGAATCCGGAGGGAGTCAGACCGGATATATGTAATGTATTTTAAATGTAATGTGCTGAGACCTTCCGTTTCCTGCATAGGATGTAATGTACTGTCTATCACCGTAATTTCTCAGGGCCAAAATGCGCAAGAGCCGGGTTGTTAGGCTAGTTTTAGTGTCATCATAGAAATCCTGAGACTCAAGGCAAGACAGACGGTCTGATGCTAAAGGGGGAAAATGTCTGATGAAGCCGTGTGCGTTAACAGGACGGGCTGACAGACAGACAGAGACAGACAGACGGACGGACGGACGGACGGACGGGCGGACGGACAGAGACAGGCAGACATAGACAGACAGAGAAAATGGGCAGGCAAACAGACAGACAATCAGACTGTCTCTGTCTGTCTGTCTGTCTCTCCCTCTCTGGGATGCAGTTATGCTCAACTCTGTATCTGCATATTTTCCATAAATGCGTCTTTTAATTCTGTAATTTCGTAATTAATTAGGCCCATTTAAATAAATGCCTAACTAAAACTGACAAGTTCTTGTAGGCTAATTTCAACTTTTACACGCAACCTCGTCTTCAATACCCCAATGGCAACGTTGACGTCGGACATATGAAGCCCATATGACAATATTTCCATATGGGTTTCATATGTCCTACATTCTGGCCCCGTTTGTTGGGACGTATGATGCTGCATTTGACACAGCTTATTGACTACCCTCGCATCTTAAACGGCTTAATTTTTAAATTTACTTTTAAAATAATTCTACAATTTAATTTTGTTCTTATTTGATTAAGTTCAATATAGCACGGTCTGTCAAAACTGAAATTTTTCAACAGTTGTGTTGAATTATCACATAACGACATGTTTAGTACATCCTTACTTTTTTAAAATTATGGCAATAATAGTAAACTTCATTTCAGCTACATATTTTAAAATGAGCTCAAGATATCTAAGATTAACGTTTAATCTTTTAATCTGAAGAATAATTGCAATTAAAATTAGTATTCTATTAGTAGCAATTAAAATTAGTATTCTATTAGTAGCAGTTAAAATTAGTATTCTATTAGTAGCAGTTAAAATTAGTATTTTAAGTGGAAAATAGCCAGCCATTTGCGTAGCAGATTTCCTGAGCGGATTTAGAGTCGCGGTTGGTTGTATATAAACCACGTTTCTGTTTGACAAATAGCTTAATCGTGAATTCTACATGTCTAATGATGAGCGCGGTTGCCGGGGGAAACCATAGGCAGACAGTTGCATTTTATTGCGTTTTCGTGTCTCAGACTGGGCTCATCGGAACGAAGTCTTCTACACAACCAGCAGGGACCCAACTGACGGGCATCGCCGCCCCGGTGGAGGCCACTCACCTCCGGGGGCAGACGACGCCGTCGAAACGTCCTTCGATCAACCTCTCCGTCGTTCTCCCAAACCGGAAGTCGACGCAGGTCAAAGTTCAGGCGTCCTCCTCGGAGCTGCTGCTCTGTCTCGGCGCCTTCCTCCAGGATCGCTGCCACCGACTGCGCGACTTTCTCGGGACGGAGGCCGTCTTCTGGATCCGGTGCGTCGATCGAACCCTCCTGGCGAACGGTTGGCAGGACGTACCGTTCGTCAACCCGGCCAACCTCGTCTTCGTCTACATGCTCGTGCGGGAGTCGGTCGACCGTGACGTCGTCACGGTCCAGGAGCTCAAGTCGACCGTGCTCAGCTGTCTGTACCTGTCCTACGCCTACATGGGCCACGAGATCAGCTACCCGCTGAAGCCGTTCGTCGCCGCCGAGGACGACCGAGGTATCTTCTGGAGTAGGTGTCTACGGATCGTCGACGAGACGAGCGACAAGATGCTCCTAGTTAACACCGATCCCGTCTTCTTCACGCAACTCTTTCGCGAACTGGCGTCGTTCTCCATCAGAAACTCTGGCGGACAGTGAATCGAACTGCCGAGCTGCCATTGTCAGGCCGATATTGTCAGGATGCCATTTGTTAGGATGTCATTGTCAGGCTGTCGTTGTCAGGCCGATATTGTCATGCCGGTTTATCAGGCTGATATTGTCAGACTGTCACTGTCAGGCCGATATTGTCAGGATGTCATTGTTAGGATGTCACTGTCAGGCTGTAATTGTCAGGCTGTCGCTGTCAGGCCGATTTTGTTATGTTCACATTGTCAGGCTGATATTGTCAGAATGTTATTGTCAGACTATCATTGTCAGACTGTCATTGTCAAACCAATATTATTAGGATGCATTTGTAAGGCTGACATTATCAGGCTGCCAGTGTCAGGCTGTCATTGTCAGGCTGTCGTAACCAGGCTGATATTTTCAAGCTGCCACACTGTCAGACTAATGTTGCCATGCTGACATTGTCAGGCTGACATTTTCAGGCTGCCACTGTCAGGTTGTCATTGTCAGATTGTCATTGTCAGACCGATATTATTAGAATGCATTTGTAAGGTTTGTCGGGACAATCAAGCTCTCGAGCGATGTGCCAAGCGTAGTCAAGTTTTAGTTTTAGAGATTCGTAGACAGAGAGAACTGAAAAGGTGTATAGATCATATATTACTTTAAGACTATTACTATCACTAATTTTATCATCATCATCATCATCATCATCATCATCATCATCATCATCGATCTTCATCATCATAATTAGGCTATTTTCAGCGGCAATGTTTCTGGGATCGAACTACGACGATTCTGATCAGTTGCCATAGCGACGCGTAAACAGGTACGTTACCTTTTTAACTGGACTTAATGAAAGCGGACTGGAATGACGCAGATGTTAAAATACCATGCGACACAGATGGAGGCTAGGGCCTACGCGGGTTACTATATAGGCCTATGCAAGCAAAGACATGAACAGTTAGATGAAAACTGTTTTACTCTGTAATTACTCTCATTTAATCAAATCTAATCTAACTTGATCGAATTAAATCCGAATAAATCTAATCTATTTTATAGCACCCTTATCTTGCCTAACGATTTTGTTATGACTGAGCGCCTGTGAATAAGCTGGTTCCCGCGATTTAGTTTTCGTTGGGCGCTGTAGAAATCAGGTGTTTACGATTATGATACTAGAATGCATCAAAATCCAGATACGCGTAATCTAATCTAATCTAATCACTGCTACAGCCCCATTATCAATGCACAAGGCATCCATCACTCGATGGTCTCGAGCTAGCAAGGTCAGTACACAGGAACCTTAAATGGCGAGGCGCCCATCCGAACAGGAGCGGTGGTGAAGGATCTCACCTGATTAATTCAATGAAAAATGAGCTGGGTCGAGGCCATACGGTCGCTATATTAAACTTATACGTTTATTTATTTATCGCATCAAGCAAAACCGTATAGTCAAAAATCATATTCCGTTGGAGACGTCGGAAGACGTATCTGCATACGATGGTGAGTTGTGGTAGGTTGGAAATAGTCAGCGGGCCCAATTAATTAAGACTGTAGTGACGATGGCTAAAGGAAACCGTCAACATTTACACGTACGTTTGGACCAACGACGTAGAGCTTCACTGAATTCATTCCGTCTCTAAAAATATCACCCTGGCAATGTATTACTCCACGGCGGGAGACAACGTTCTCAGTTTTTCACGGCCTGAACCAAATTCGTTATTAATATTGGTAATAGACTTCGTTGATTTCACTCCATCGGCCGATTAACTGAACGCATCATAAGCAACTCGATAGATTAGCGTAGATTTTAAGACTTAATTAAGTTGCAAGTAGACTTACCGGTAATATCTACCAGGAAGAGACAGCATAATAATCAGAAAACTTCAATAGCTTCACTCTAAGTACTCAACGCAAAGTGGGTAGTGTACATGGTTTGTTTGGCTAATGCCCTAGTTTCCAGCCGTCTTGACTACTGCAATTCGCTTCTTACTGGCATTTCAAAAGCTAATGTGGTGAAGCTTCAGAGTTCAAAATACATTGGCAAGAGCTATCACTAAAACTCCAAAATATGAGCATATATCACCAATCCTACAATCGTTGCATTGGTTGCCCATAGAAAAGCCCATAATGTTCGAAACTGGACTAACTGTATACAAGACTCCACACTTCAACCAACCCCACTATCTTCACTCTGTGCTGACTCCCAAGACTTATCTCTACTCGGCCAGGTCTTCCAGCTGTCTAAATCTGACTATTCCGTGGACAAGAACAGCTCTTGCCAGGCGAGCCTTTTCTGTCGCTGGCCCTAGACTCTGGAGCTCTCTTCCGGCAAATGTTCGCTCGGCAAAGTCCGTTTCAGCCTTCAGATCTCGACTAAAAACTCACCTCTTTCTGAACTCATTTCCTCAGTAGGCTGTCTCTGTGTCTTCTGGACTCCTCTTTGGCTTTTCGATCTGGACTCACCATGGAATTTGGCTCGGACAATGATTATGCTTGGCAGCGACCATCGACTGACGCCTTGAACATTATTACAGTGGCGCTATAGAAGTTCTTTGAATAGATTACATGTAGATTAGAACGCACCAGTCGATGGTCGCTGCTAAGCAAAGTCGTTGTGCATGCCAAATGCCAGAATTAGTCCGGTCAAAATATACAGTAGAGTATAGAATGTGTAACATCTTATGGCTGCCAGGGGCCGTTGATAACAAATGCTGTGGTCTACTAACAAGCGGTTGAACGAAAATGACGATCTTATAGAGTTGGGGAAAATGAATTAAATTTGCCTAAATTCAGCTTAATATTATTGGTATGAAGTGCTTAACGACATCTTACGGCTATCAGGGCCGTTGCCGTCGACATTAACTCACACGGAAATGAATGGAAAAGATGCTAACGATTAAACGAGAGTGTCGATTATAGTGTTCAAAACAAATGATTTAAAGGTGTCTAAACGCAGCTTAGTATTAGTAGTATCAAGACTGTTTAACGACATCTTTAACGGCAACTAGTTCTACCACAAAAAAAACCACACTGTCTTAATTCTCTCATGTGGTTACTATAAGTTATTTCTTGTGTTACAGGCTATCAAACTTCACGATCTGTTTAAAGGCTATTAAATTACATTATACCTTATTCCTCTTTTATGGACGACCCTATCACATGCAATGGCGTGTCTAAAGTTGTCACCGCAAGATCAACAGGATAGCATAATCTAAGCCTTAGTGCTCCGCTGGAATGCGGACGTCGGCAAAAGGGATGGTTAAAACCAAATCCGTAAAGGGAAGGGAATAGTCCAAAGTAGGTTATTTTTGCAGACATCCTTTATGGACGACATGCAGTGGTGTGTCTGATCTAATCCGAAAACTGCTTTAGCACTGTTATCACAGAATCTACTTTGTCTAGTTAAGGTAATTACTCTTTCTTAGTGGGTCCTTTGGCTGTGTATTGACCTGATTATGGCTTGGTTTTGGTTCACAACTGGTTGATGTCTCGTGCATTAGACAGATTATTCATTAAGAATCCTACAAATGTCAAAAATACTCACAAATATGAACGAAGTTACATTTACAGCTAAACTGTACAGCAAGTAAATCAAAGACGTCGCTTAGGCAAAACAGCACTTGAAAGTCTTGACGCAATCCTCGTGGTTTAGTACACATGCGAAACTATGTCAGTACAGCAATCGACAGCATAATAATACAAACAGCCACCAATTCACAAGTCTGTAATAAAAGAAAAGCACGTGAAAACACATCATGGAATTCCCTTTGGAATAATGAATGACATCCGATCAGCGGTTTCGCCCCAGTCTGCTCGGTAGAGCTGAAACACCGTTACCCAGGTCGTGATTATAGCGATCCAAATCACCGTGCCAATCATCGATCGAATGACGTCTGAAACATCAAAGGTAACAGTAATGTTGAAACGACACCATATCAATCAATGTCCACGGCATTGGCTCAATTACATGTAATACAGTACAATACAATCCAACTATAATTTAATAATGCCTCTTCCTGCAAAGTTCAGAAGAGAACACTGAGGCCAGGAAACAGGAAACATTAAGAGCCATAAATAGACCAAAATAGGTAAGTTTTGAGGTAAGTAATGACACCAGTGTAAAACTGTAATACCACTAGTTGCCAACTGTCAGCTCTGGACCATGTTAGCTGGGTTCCATGTATGCACAAAAGCCTGCCAGTAATGCCTTTGCTTTGTCTATTTTGCTATCAGCTGAAGACCATCCAAACTGACAGGTTTTGTGGTATCATCTTAGGAGTACCTCTGAGTAGTTTTCCTGAAGAGGTGCTATATAAATCTGCACTTACAATTACAATTTTCCAGTCATGTGAGCATTATTTGCTTGCACATAAACCTAAACGTAGCGAGCTCGGGGGTTTTGCGAGGAACTTACAAGGCAATGTATTAAGTGTCTAAATGCTTATAACCATACCATTTAATGCAACACAGTGGTCTATCAGTAACATGCTTGGTCAGTGATAAAGTGGCTGTGGGTTCAACTCTAGGTAAAAATCCTGGGCTAGTAATCTGAGCACGAGTGTTTCTGTCACCAAGCAGCTTTGCTACCATCATAAACTGGGAAGTAAACAGCAAGTCCTACAAAGCACTGGCCCCATGTCCAGGGCCTCGGGATTCATCCGCTGCCGGCTCAAGAGCTGAACAGCATGAACTAAGCGCCTGCCGCACATTCAACTATGGGACTTGGGAGCTTAACTTTACACACGAGTTGTCTTATTAGCTAGCACGTTGCCCCTTCACCCAATAGTGTTTTAGCCTTATCAGGAAGGAAGCATCTCCTTCAAGCAGCTCAGCACAGGTTATAGAGCATTAATTCGTCATACGATGCAACAAGTTACAGACACAACTACATGTGCAAACGAAAACAGACATCACAGTTATACAGAATAAAATTATAAAACATACACATTCGGATCTGTTTCTGTTGTTCGTACGGTTCCTTCAGAAATGCCTCCTGAAAGAACCAAACGCTGTTGATGAACCACAGAAAGGGAAGCAGTGCAAACCCACCTGCAAAATGACAATAACACCATCTGAAACAACATGAATTGAGTAAAATCAACACCAAGTAAAGTCACCTGAAAAGTCAAATTAACACCACGTAAAGCCACCTCCAAAGTAAAATTAACCCAGACGCCTCAAAAGTAAAAGGATAAATCTTCTGCGACAGAAAAATATTACTTAAGTGGTGGAAATTTCATTCAAAACGTTCGCGCATGCGCATTCAAAACCTTCGCATACGATATTTACGTTTAAAAAATACATTTTACAACGTTAAAATGGCAGAATTAATCTTAGGACAAACATTTGATAGCCAGCAAGAAGCTGAACTGCTTGTGACTTCGTATTTTGCTCGAAATTATCACACAGTGCCCTAAAGGCACAATGTAACAGGGAAGGTCAGCCAAACAAGTAATTTCTGCATGCGTTGAGTGGCGGAATCTTCCGCCGTAGAAGCACTACGCAAAGTAAAATACCATGTAAAAACATAACAGTTGTCTTACAGTTATTCCGCATCTCAAATCTGTGCTGGGTCATTATGTAGGGGAGCTACATAAATATTCACAAAAACAGCAATAAAATGAAACTGGTAAATTAATAGTTGATAAAATTTGCAAAAATACCTAGGTAGTATTTTCGACAGAGATCAAGTTTGTCTTCATTCTTAACGCGCTTCAAATCCATCTTTGCAATAAATTAACTGTTCCTGCTCTTCAAACCTGTGAAGTACACAAACATTACAGGTGAAGTAAACTGTAATCTAAAGAGGCAAATACCATCAACAGAAAGTACTGACAAATTAACACACAACTAGGCTCAACTGTTCAGCTATTAACCACAGCCTGCTTGAAATCTTTGAGAGGGTGTTCAATTCTGAACAATTTGACTTTTCACAAAAGCCTAGACTTCAAAGCATCAAGCATGACAATCCATCAACATGAAAACCTTTTTCTAACGGGCCTGTTGAAAACCAACTAACACGGGAAAAGAGTAACTATTATCTCTTAACCATGGACTGGAATACGTATGTCCACCGCTGTCACAGATTTGTTGTAAGAATCGCAAAACTATGAGAAAATGCCTATACGCTACTAATTCAATGCGCACAGTAGGAGGAACATTCACAGGCATTCGGTAAAGGAAAATCGACAGATTGAATCATACATTACGCCCTTTTGTGATATATCCACAGATTTGAAATCATACCAAAACCATGGACGTTTATCTTACTTATAGATCAATTAGTCCCTAAGTTGCTATATTAGAACAAAATAAAAACAAACCAAAAACAACATCAAACACAGAACCGGATATCGACACCCTCTTAGGCTGTAATTCTGCCTCTCGTTTACTCGTCTCGTTTTAGTCTGCTCCGTGTACACACCGAGTATACTCCGATGAGACTCTGGAACAGCTGCGAGTACAGCAGGTAATGTAAATTAAGTTGTAGGTCGCACAGATTGGTTTACAGAGTAAACATGGGTATAGTTCGAAGCGATTCGATATAACCGGAGTCACTATTTCATTTGAAAGCGCATAGCATCCAATATTTGACCATGATGCCACTTTGGAAAGCAAATGGAGAATTTGCAAATAAAAATACAATTTTCTCTTTGGTAAATTGAACTTTAACGCGACGTAGGACCACGAAAGTTTTCCGTTCCACTGATAAGTTTCGATGACTATACAAAAGGTCTTCAAATAATTTATCGCCATAAAATACCTGGATCGCGAGGTAAAATTTGCCTCTCCTATTAGTATCAACTTCTGCATAGTTTCTGCTATTAGCGTTAAAACTTAGCGTTAAAAACTTGAAACTTTATTATTATTGCAATTAAACCATCCTACTATCATCCAACATACCAGATATAAGTTATGGATGCATGTATGCATGTATATATGTATGCGTAAACATGTATCTATGCGTGTATGTATGTATATATACATGTATTTACCTTCCCTCGATCCAAGTGACCTGTCTAATTACAGACCCATCTCAACTTTGAATTTTATATCTAAAATTCTTGAACGGGTAGTTTTGAATCGTATGCAAGCTCACCTTTCTTCCAACCCACTAATTTCTCCATTTCAGTCTGCATACCGTAAATTTCATTCAACAGAATCTGCCCTGCTTGCTGTTCATAACGACATCATGTGCTCCATGGATAAGGGTAAGGTGACTGCACTTGTTCTCCTTGATTTGTCTGCTGCCTTTGATACTGTCGACCACTCTCTCCTTTTGCATCGTCTTCAACATTGGTTTGGAGTTTCTGGTCCTGCCCTACACTGGTTTGCTACTTACCTCAGCCCTCGCACTCAATCTGTATATTTAAATGGACATTATTCAGCTAGTGCCTCGTTGATCTGTGGCGTTCCGCAGGGTTCTGTACTTGGTCCTCTTTTGTTTACATTATACACTACACCTGTAGGTACCCTGCTAGACAACCATTCACTGGGATATCATTTCTATGCTGATGACACCCAAATCTACATCTCATTTGACAGTTTGACTTGTCACTCGTCTGTGCAGCTGTTGTCTGATGCCTTTGAAGTGCTGCAGTCGTGGATGGCAGCAAATAAACTTCTCCTTAACCCCTCGAAAACTGAATTTCTACTGCTTGGCACTCCTCAGCAACTTAAGAAATTCGAATGGCTTAAATCTGTAAAACTGGGTGATTCACTCATTGAGATGACTGATACTGCTCGTGACTTGGGTGTTGTTTTCGATTCAACCATGTCCCTCACAAACTGTAAATGGTATTTGTAAGTCATCATATATGTATATTCGAGACATACGCAGAATTAAGCATTATGTCCCCATGTCTTCCAGAATATCCTTAGCTAACACATTGGTCTCCAGTCGTCTTGACTATTGTAACTCCATTCTTGTTGGTATCACTAAATCAAACATGCAGAAACTCCAAAGAGTTCAGAACTCCTTGGCTAGAGCTATAACAAATACTTCTAAATATGAGCATATAACCCCTGTGCTTAAATCTTTACATTGGCTTCCTGTTCAGCAAAGGAATTGTTTCAAATTAGGACTTACAGTTTATAAAACATTGAACTATGGCCAACCACAATACTTGTAATCAATCCTTATTCCCCAGACTTACCATTATTCTGCAAGGTCATCTGATTGTCTTTCTCTGGCCATACCTTGGGCTAGAACTGTTCTTGGTAAACGAGCATTTTCGGTTGCTGGACCAAAATTTTGGAATTCCCTCCCTGTGTCTGTTCGTTCTGCTCAGTCGCTCCTGTCATTTCGTTCTCAACTTAAAACTTACCTGTTTCAAATTGCTTATCCACCATAGGCTGCCTCTCTGTCGTGCGGACTGACCTTCTGGATATCGACCTGATTGTGGCTTGGTTTTGGTGTGCCATCGGTTGATACCTTGTGCATTAGATATTGACGCATTAGAAGTTGCTAATTATTATTATTATTTATTATGTATGTAAGTATCTATGTATGCATGTATGTATGTATGCATGTATGTATGTATGTATGTATGTATATAAGGGTTCCGAGTTTCTAACGGACCGAGGCATGTACAGGAAACAATTCAAGAGGCCTAGATATGTTCGAGTGGTGATGGGCAACGTGGCGGCATAAAACCCGTAACGCTCGACTTGTATTATTAAGAAATATCATCACAAGTTCAAGTCTACGGGTGCATGCGACCAGTTATAAGGATTTCTCCCTAGTCCGTCGAAATGTCTATGCGTTCCAACTGAATACCAGGCTAAACACATACTCACCTATAACCTCCATTGAAATTCAGCTGTTTTCTACGAATGCATGCATCACAGACGCCAAATGTTGTAGTACTCTAATATCAATTCAAATATTCCTAAATACGTATGATCAATAATTAATTGAATAATTAGTTAAACTAAAAGCATTTGCTTAATTATAATTTTTGCCTAACTGCATATGCTCTATTGCCGTGTAACTTCAAATTTCGTCACCAGCAGATTACTCAGAGAGCTGCTGGGGCCCTTTCGTGCTATATCGGTCTCTAAGCCGGCCCTTAATTCCCAGCCCCGCCTTCCCTTCGCAGTTGCTGGCCCTGATGATCGTATCTGTCTTATTTGACAGTGGTTTCACTGGTCTGGGTCGGGAACGCCCCTCGTGAGTTAATTCTTGAGGTGGTGCTTTATAAACGTCAAATTACAATTACAATTACAATAGTTACGGTATTGCACGAACGATTTGCACACACATGATATAAGCTGTAGGCCTATAATATGATGAAAGCTTATGAAAAATCTCACCCTGAAAAATTTACTGAAGAATAATCGGGGCCGAGGCCATGGGTATAAAATGCTAGCGACTGCATTTTTCTTAGCTTCGGCATATGAGTGAGCGCTCGGGATCCAGGAATAAGCAGTCTCTACTCTTTCGTAGCACATGCCTGAAGTATCAACGCTTCCTCTTTTTGATTAATCCGAGCAGACTCCTCTCTACTCCTTCCGTCCCTAGGACCCGCTAACTGTGCACCCTATATGTCAAGGTAAGGGACCTAAAATCGGTGTGGAAGCTTGGACGGATTGGACCCATGGGGAAAGGCACACACAACACAACCGTGGATAGATTCTCCACCATAGAAACTCATCGATGCTCCACCGCTTGCAATTTCTGCTTCGCCCTTTCACTCAAAACTCAAAACATTCCTCTTTCACAGATCTTACCCTGACACCCCTTCTTCCTCTTATCTCTCTCTCCTCTCCAACCCCAAACACCACCACCCGTAGCTGCCACGCTGTGTCTCTGCCTGACTTTTGGATCTTGACCTAGAACCGAACCCTTTTGCCTATCGATTTTGTTTTGACTGAGCGCCTGTGAATAAGCTGGTCCCCGCGGCGAGGTTTTCGTTGGGCGCTGTAGAAATCTTGGAAGTACGATTACGATTACGATTAGGTTAGAATCTCCAATAAGCCTACAGCTACCGAGGGCCAAATAGGTTCAGCAGATAACAAAAGGGGCCCAAGAGAGTAAGAGGAATCCAAGCATCACCTACACTCACTTGAGAAGATGCTGATCAAGTCGATGCGTTGCGCCAGCGTCTGTATCCTCCATCCGCAGCATCCCTGGATAAGCTGCAACTGCACCTGATGCTGGCTGATCATCATCTGGTCCTCATCTGATGTATACACCACCAGCAGCAACTGCAACATCGCATCCGTCCAATAAAACATAAAACCAACAGATTTCATTACCGATGAAAGCCACACATGCATATACACATATAAATATATACGTATATGTGTATGATTTGTTCTTATGTATATGTGATATATATATATTTGATGCATATAGCATGATACATATATCTGCATGGAAGTATGACATCATACTCTTATAAGCTGTCTACATAATATATAAAAAACAACAGTCGTCTATTAATGCTCTAATAGGCCTGGTTTATAGAGGCCTACATTCGTCGGTCATGCTGTCTGTCTGTATGTATGTCTCTATGTATGTATGTATGTATTCATGTATGTATATTTGTATGCACGTGTAGGTATGTATGTATGTGTGTGTGTGTATGTACGTACGTATGTATGTATGTATATAATTTATGGATGTATGTATGTATTTATGTATGTATGTATATAATTTATGGATGTATGTATGTGTGTATGTATGTATGTATGTATATAATTTATGGATGTATGTATGTATGTATGCATGTATGTATGTATGTATGCATGTATGTATGTATGCATGTATGTATGCATGTATATATGTGTGTATGTATGCATGTGTATATATGTATGTAGATATGTATGTTCAGGAGTAGCCTACTGATTAAGACGCCTTGTCTGAAGTGATGGGTTAAATATAACCCTATGCACCCGGAGAAGAATCCTTGAAGCGGATGGCTCGCAATGTTCCTAGCATCGGTCTGACTCTTGGGACGGAAAGGGAGCATCGACCGCGAGTCCTTCCTTATCACCTGCAGCCGTCGTTGACCTATGGCTGATAGGTCATCGTTGTTTACACGCCTTCACAGGTTGTCTCGCTTCATAAGAAACAGTTCTTCTTATCATCGGTTCTAGGCACATGCGTCTGCTGCTGCTGCTGCTGCTGCTGCCGCTGCTTGCTTATTTTTAGTCAGCGCTGTGTATTCTGTACATGTTGGGCCGACTGCAAGGGAAAGAGGGAGGCAGGGAGATAGGCAGGTACTGAATGGGGAAAGGAAGGACAGAGGGAAGAAATGAAGGATCGATGGATGGATGGAAAGAGGACGGAAAGAAGGAAGGGATTGACTTGAGTATTGATTGATGGATTGATTGATGAATTGATTGGTGGTCAGCAATCCCAGGAAAAGTGAAAGGGTTTATATTCTGTGCAAGAAACATTCTTTGTTTTCAGGCAGAGCTAAAGTGTCGGAAGAGGGCATGTCACAATGCCTCTCGCTAAATCAATCATTGTCCGTTTCCTAGAGACTTCCACTTTTCCTTCTTTAGACTCCTCATCTTAGAAGAAGGGCCCGGAAACCCTGCAGACACGTCAGAGAAACTCCGGACTTGGACGGTGGCATCTGATGGTGACGATTCAATTGCCACTCCCTACGCCAATGAGTCGGATTTAACTCGCGGAAGGTCCTCGTCTAGGATGAGAATCCGCCCAATCTGGACCCCCGGCTGATCCCCGTCCGAAGAGCTGACCGTCACCCCGAGCCTCCGCCGACCATAGACCCAGTGGCACTCAAACTCAAGGACTATCGAGGCATGACCACGGCTCCACATCGAGCGCCGATGAAACCGAGGCAACCGGAAGTCGGCACAGACCACTTCCGGTCAGCTGACTGAAGCTACAGGCGACGGTAAAAGCGTCTGCATGTGAGGAGAAATTCAAAAATAAAGATTTTAATAAAAGTTTTGATTTAAGGATTCATTAGCGCATATCGAGTGATTAATAATAAGTTGTTCGCGTTATGTGGATCTGGCAAGCGTAGGTTTGTCTGTGATGGCCCTAACTGCATCATATCCGTGCTACACTTTCTTGCCGTGAGAGTTACGAGTCACACTGAACCCTGTCTTGTGGGAAGGAACCAGGACATCCGTATTTTCTGACCAGGTTTTTTTATTAATTAATTAATTAGAAACTTCTAGAGCGCCGGTGTCTAATGCACAAGGCATCGAACGATAACACGTCAAATTAAGCCGCATTCAGGTCAATACCCAGAAGATCAGTCAGGGACGAATTCTTCGGGGGAAAAGGACAGGGAAGTGGTACTCACGAGATCGAGGTCCTTAGTAGGCGCTATATAAATGCTCATACGTGTACCGGTGGCTGCTGTTTTCTTGTAGGTCTTGTGTTAATACGTAAATACATTGTTTCAAATAAAACGTGACAGCTTGATTTTAAAATAGAGGACAGTTGATGCTGTCAGATATCTGTATCGATTCATCATTCTAGCCTAACACTGCGTTTTATCTTAAAATGTTAATCTCTTTCAATAGATCGATGCGAAGAAACAATGACAAAATTTGTTTCATTATTTACAACATATACATTTGTGGGACACAGTAGCTGAGTTGTTAGATTGCTCGTCTCGTAACGTGGATAGTACGGGTTCAGGCCTCCTTCCCTGAGCGGTTGCAGAAGTAATAAGCCTACTTTTATACAGGCCTAACTTAATTGTAATTGTAAACGAACTTTTATAAAGCGCCACTTAGGAAACAGTGGCGCTCCCGGCTTAACAAACAAAAAGGATTTCAGGCGTTTGCGAGACTGGGTAGGAGAGAGACTAAGTAACTGAAGCCGCAGGTCAAGAGGAAGGCAGTTCCAGCTGGAAGGGCCAACAAAGGCAAAGCTCCTGGACTGAGCAATCGTAGTGGATCCATTAAGGATCCATTTCACGTTTAAAAGAGAAAATTTACAGACAATGCTTTTGTAACTAACATAGAAACTACTATTACAATAATAATCTTAGAATTTGTATAGCGCCAGGATAATAATGCACTAGGCATCAATTGATGGCGCTTCAAAGCATATTCACAATCCAATCGGTTCCAAGAGACCGATGAAACAGAAAGGGAACCTAAGGAGGATAAGCATGTTGAAAGAAAAACGTCTTGAGTCGAGAACCGGAAGGTAGCCCTACCAAGGACACAGCAGTGCCAACAGATGGTGGAAAAGCATCCCATAGCTTTGACCCAGTAACTGGAAAAACCTTGCCGCCCAGTCAGGCCTGCCTGACTGCGATTTTTGGTTGGAAGAGTGGACTAATGACTCGGAAGAAATGATACGAGAGTTTGCATATCGCCTGTTGAGATATTCGGACACTCGAGATCTGATGGAAGAAGAGTGTGTCTTTAATATCAATCAGATTGTGGTTAAAGTCGAGCGGATCGCATTAAACAGAACGAGCCCCCAAGTTGTGAGTGTCGCTCCACATGAACTACACGTACGTTCGGAAGTCTACCCGACTTCGATCTAGGCTTGGGACGACAACAGCAGTGAATCAAAGTAAGTAAAATAATTGTTTGCTTGACTATTGTGTTTACGTAGTCTTGGTGAGCTAGTGCTTCAGTTAAATAGGTCTGTTGGCATCTAAGAATGCAGACACCGCCTATAATAAGTCGCCAGTTTTTGTTAACGGACTCCGCATCAGATCCTCTCCTTTGAGAAACGATTACTCATTCGTCTGTTAGATGCAAGATGGTTTCAATGGTCTAAATGTCGGCCCATGTTTAGTCCTAGGCATTTAGAATAATTATAATATAATTATACACCTTTACCTTTAAGTCAGTAGGTAAAAGATTTACCTGCGTTATTCGTTAATCGTACAGCTCGAAATGTCTAAATCGCTACTTGAAAGCTAAGCGCAGGCACCAGCTTATCACGAGCGCTGCGTCAAGTCAGAGGGGTTGTGCAGAGATAGCCTATATCCGCATGAAGAACAAGGTCCGTTTGCCCGGAGGCCAGTGAGTTAAGAATTCAAAGGAGCATAAGTTTATTCACGGGCGCTGCGTCAAGTCAGAGAGATTGTCCAAAATTATCGTACGAAGAACAATATCAGTAACTGGAAGCGGGTTGTAACTGAGCCCTCGCCGAAAAGTTTTTATTTGACCAAAATTTAGATTTTTAATTCGTGTTCTCTCTTGGATGATGATTTTCAAATGCAATTTAACCTACGCAGAACTTCATTTGGCGAGAGGCCAAATTGTGAGATTTTACACAGGCATAAATTATTCGATGTAAAACAGACCCCCAGTCAGGACCACCTCCGTGGACTAAATAAACTCTGGCCTATATGAGGCCTTTCTAAAACTGTTAGCAACACTAGGCCACATAAACAGGCTCCACGTGCGTACAGATCAAAGCCGTCATATTGTAATTTTATGACCTAGAGGCATAATATATTTGTGCGTTGGTCAATATTTACTGTAACACCTTCACTATACCGCCGCCTAGGCCTATAATGATTGTTGTCGCCAACCGAAATAAATGCTTGATATAAAAGTACGAGGTGTGAAGTGGTAAACAGATGGGTAGAAAAGGTTCCAGCGTCTCGGCTTGTTGCAGACGGTTTTAAGGTTGACCCGGGGCCTATTTCACCCTCCGGCAATATTTATTGTAATGGAACTGTAAAGTACCGTGAATATGCGAATTTCATATAAGCGTATTGTAATGTAAATCTTCGAATTCCACGTGAACCTAATGTAACATAAGTCTTTGAATTTCACGTGAACCTAATGTAATGTAAAGGTCCAAATGTAATATAAATATAAATGTTTATGTAAATCTCCGAACGTAATGTAAACGAAATGCATAGATATCTTCGAAATATCTAGGGGCCAATCAAACGAATAGTCACCCATGGAGACCAACCAATTCTCTGGGGCTTAGTGGAAAGAATTCCGCAAGAACCAGCAGAGGTGAACTGAACGAGGCACTGAAAATTTCCGCTTCGCTGCGTCAGTAATCAGGTCGGTAATCAGTGAACCGTTTCCGAACAAACAGTGACGTCAACAGTTTGACTAGGGATCAGTACGTGTAGACCTATATGTATGTTGAGCAATATGCCTACTGTGACATCGACTTAATAGGGCAGAAACTGGGATACTTTTTTCTGTCGCCATTAGGCCGTGTCTGTCAACATATTAGTAGATTCATTGTTTAGCGACATCTTTCCCGCTGCATGTCTTGTGGCTGTATTCTGTTGCAACGGTTCTATTTTCCATCTTCTTATCATGTATCTTCATTCACCAACAACCAATGTGTATATCAATCAAAAGCAAAAGCATAGGCCACGACGTAACAGGTTGTACGGGGCTTCCTCTATTCCTCCTGTTGCTTACCACATCACGTGTCGCAAGACCCTCTATCTATCGCTCTTCAGGCTTTCCAGTCAAAACCAAAGTCCATCCAATCCGATCCATCCAATCCGCAGCCCTTCAATTCTCTCAGTCCAAAAACAGTCTTCCTTACCAGCGATGTACCTTCCTTCCCTTGAGAAATCTGGTTTCCCGACAACCGCATCTTATTTTCTGGTATTTACCTATCTATGAAGAACCCCTCTGACTTGACGCAGCGCTAGCGATTAAGATGGTGCCCTCCGCTTAGCGTTTTATTCTCGTTTGAGTAATTTTCGAGGTTATCATAATCGTAATCTCGAGATTTCTACAGCGCCCAAAGAAAGCTAAGTCGCAGAAACCAGCTTACGATTACAATTGGAAAATTTAAACCCTTCTAAACATTTCTCCCTTTCACATGCCCTCTCAAGCGGCACGATTCGGTGGTTGAATGGTTTACCAGTGATTGTGACCATCAACAAATATATCTTTCACGTCGAAAACGGTGAGATAGCCGTAACAATCCCAGGGCAAAATAATGGCCGCAGATTCATCCAGGCGGAACTGAAGGGCTTTGCTCCTCAAGCAACGGTCGCGTCAACAGCTTAGGGCTCAAACACAGGTATACACCTATTCGGGCCAATCAGCCGGTGTTACTAAAATACAGGTGTAGGCCTACCGTTGCTATTTAAGCGTGCAGGCCTTACGAGAGCTGCGCTGCGCATGCGCGCTGGCTCTGCTACCTGTTTCTACCTGAATATCGCCAGGCAAGACATTCAAAATGGAGACGATGGCGATTAGAGTGTTTTCGGTGTTTCTGCTATTGGCCATTGGTAAGTCTGGATATTTAGGGAATATTATCTGCAAGTACGGACACGTGTAAACCAAAAGGGTGCTGTAGTTGTGGGTTAGGTGGACATTGGGGTGCCAGTTGACCGTGTGGTTTTAGCAGAGAAATTCAGAGTGCTGAGCGATAGCCCGAAGATGGCTCTATTGTTCGCAGGTGACCAGGTATGCGCCGTTTAAGCCGTGCAGGTCAGGTGTGTTGCAACCTTGCGGCTTGGGTGGCAACGACAAGTTCTATTATTATTTTTTATTAAAAAGGGGGACGGATAGCTGTAGATGGCAGCGTCTGTATCCTACATCTCCTTTCCTCTTGATCTTGTTCTTCCCACGGTGGCGGTGGACCACCCCTCTCACTTGACGCAGAGCCCACGAATGAGCTGGTGCCCTGTGCTTAGCTTTAAAGTAGCGTTTTAGAAGTTTTCGAGTTTACGGTTATGGTTGTTGCAAATGGCTTGAGATGCTCGGTGCAGAGTTTGCAACTTGGATACAGGAATTTTTGAATGCAAAACAGTCCATTTAAAGTTTTAGGCCGACGGATCGAATTGCAAACGTGATGTTTTAACAAAACAGTAGATAAGATTGCAATGTAATAGTTACCCTCAGTTTCTCATTTTTAAGACCAACATAGTATTTGATCTTCCACTGCAATGACATTGGAAGGCGAGAGACTCACCAACACTTCATCTCTTGCAATCTGTCACAGTTCTCCCACTCAAAACTGAAAATACCCCTCTTCCGCGTCTCCTATACTGATTTCTCTCCCCCTTACCTATCCTGCAGATCCAGTTCCAAAAACCATCCACCATAGCCGTCTGACTGCCTGACTCAGACATTACCCAGGAACCGAACTCTTCTTGGCTATCGATTTCGTTTTTGACTGAGCGCCTGTGAATAAGCTGGTTCCCACAATTTAGCTCTAACTGGCCGCCGTAGAAATCTCGAGTTTACAAATACGATTATATTTAGCGAAGCAGTAGTCTGATTAAGAATGATTGAGTGTATTTCCATTTCTCCTTAGGTGGAATCCGACTGACATTGACCGCAAGACTTTCTCTCCAAAATGTGACACAGAAGGTGGGTGAAAATGCGGTCATTGAATGTCGTTTTGAATCTCTCAGCAACACAGATCAGCTTTACTGGAATAGATACAATATCCAGGCAACTAACATCTACGATCCAAGGAAACCAAATGACCTCAAATCAGAAAAATACTCGACTGGGAACGGAAGCAGTTCTCTTACTGTGAAGAATGTGCAACTGGATGATGCAGCGACGTATTGTTGTGCCGTCGATCCCGCGAACGATTACTGTGCAAATCTCGTTGTGATAGGTATGATGCAGGCTTTAGTTTTGCTTTGATTATTCAACAAACAAAACTCTGTCAGTTTCAGCACATGGTCATTGTTGTCACAATTTACAGACTCTTATGTGCGAGTTCATCATCTGTTCAGTTCATTGTTTTAACGGATGTTGTCATCTACTTTTGTTCATCTGTCATTATTTTAATTTTCATAAGCTGCATCTTTAATGACTTCATCTACAGTGTTCAGAATTTCTGTGTGGAATGGCGGTTGGTTGCCGATGTAGTGAGTTTTACTTGTGCATCTAGAGTTCGATTAGAATTGTCACATGCAGTTGAGAACTCAGTGTTGAGCCGCAAAGACTGTTCAGTTTTAAAATTGTCGAGTTGCCAATGTTTGTGTGTCTGAAAAACTTTTCAGTTGACTTAGGCTCATTGATTGTTGGGCAGCTACCTTGACCTAATGCCAACTGACCAAAGGTTAAGTTGCTCTTCATTATTAATCAGTTGTTGGAAAATTTCTCTTTGTAATGTTTATTAATTCAGGTTCCTTGGAAGCATTAATGTATCCATCAGATGGCGTAGATATAGGACAGGCTGTCAATCTCACCTGTTCTTTGACCTACAATTCACCAACCAAAGATGACAATGCCTTATTTCCACTTTCGGACGACCAAGATCCGCAATTGGTGATGATTATTGGAAACGATGAAATAGCGAATAGTATGAATGGAAAAAATGGAGAAGAAGTTGTTGGAACTACAACAGTGCCCCACAGCAAAACTCTTGTGAGTTTAAAATTTATCTGAAGGCAAACTTTAAAATTATTTACTCCTAGATTGTATGTATAGGTCAGTGTGACCGTTGTGACCTGTAATTATTATTATGATGATGAAAGACTCATTATGGCAATGAGATCTCAGGGGTGTTCAGGGTGTTCTGGTTATCCCTCTGTCTCGTACTTCTGCAGTGCGACATGGTGGCTTTGCCATGGTTGGTACTTCACTCTGGAACAGTCTGCCATGTGATCTGCTGCTTGAGCTTATTGCCCATTCTTTGCTTCTATTTCACCAGCGATTGAAGGCCATTCAGTTTGATCGTGGTCTTGCGTTAGTGGTTGGGAGCAGTTCAGAGTAGATTTCTTTAAAAGGTGCTAAATAAATGTGCAATTACGGTTACAGAGAGAAGAGAGAATTGAATTGCAATTGTCCACTTGGGTGGAGGGATACAAGATGAGAGTGAGCAAGAAAAAGCATCTCTGTTCCATAGCGAAAGAATGACAAACACTTTTGGGGGTCGCCCGATGATCACAACGTGCACTACTGACATGAGAGCTTCGTTACAAGATTAACAGGAGTTGAACTTGTTATAATTTCCATGAGATCCTGCAGGAAAATAGAATTGCTTGGTAGAAATGATCCGGGAAGATCTTAGCAAAAAAACTCGGCGGAAGATGAGTGCCGTTTTTAACTCGCCCATGTGATAAGAACTGCAGATGAGTTTTTAACCCAAAAACGAGTGCCCTTTTGAACTCGTTCCATGATGAGTGTTGGTTTTAACTCATCCCTAGAGTAGAGATGCTTTAAATCACCCCTTGAGTAGTGTTGTTTAATTCACCCCTAAATGTAGCGTCGTTTTTTAAACTACACATAAAGGTAGTGTCGTCTGTAATGCCTCTAGACTTTGAAACAAATGTATTACTTTTGAATTCATGTATAAATATAATGTTAAAGCACTCTTTAAAGTGCCACTTTCAGCGCATTTTTATCGCCACTCTCAGACTGTAGTGGTTAAGCTACACCTGAACTAATTCAAAGAGTGAGTTTTTAAAAACGTAGTTCTTCTTCAGATGAGTTAAAACGGCTCTCGTTTTCGGTTGAGTTTAAAGCAGCACTCATTCGGTTGAGTTGAAAGCGACGCTCATTTTCAGATGAACTGAAAATGGCTCTTTGTATTACTACTTGCCTGTCCTTTTAATGGTTCAACTTTTTTATTCCACTGAAAAAGAGCTGCCTCTTTTTCCCTGCTGACTGACCTTCTACATAAATTTAGACAAAATTTGTCACTGGATTTGTACTTACAGTCTGTCAACAGAACCATTGTAGCAACAGATGCTGGGGGACAGTTAGAGTGCAAGGTTTCTTCAAAAAATCCTCAAGTCGACTACTCCACACAAAGTGATCTAAAGGTTTTCAGTGAGTGCTCAACTGTAGGCTCTTGTAGTTAATTTTTTAAAATATTCATTATAATATCAACAGAATACAGATACATTTATTGATTGCCTTAGAAAAAATCTTGGCAACAAAACACCACAATTAAATGGAATGGTTTTCAACCACTGATGTAATAGAAACAGAAATTAAGAGGAGATAATGTGTTAGATTGTAATAAAAAAGTAATAAGTATTCATGTGTAAACCATGCGAGTGATTAATCCTTTGCATTTGAACCATCGTGCTTTAGATAAGCTTTATATCTGAAGGCAGAACGACTAACAGCCATGTGAAGATGTACAACTTTCCTAAGGCCAGCAGGCATGGGGAATAAGCGATGCTTCAATTTAGAGGTTTATTTACTGTTCAGTCAGTTAGCCGGCCATTGATGCTGCCTTTTATTTTCATATATTCTTTATGCATGAAGTTGATGTTGATTTAGTCCCTTTGTATTGTCAAAGCCATAATACGTGTAGTCATGCGTGAACACAAGGTATAGGGTGCATGTAGTTATGATGTTGTTACAAATATTGTGGTTTCTATTGTCAAGAAATAAAGTTTCTCGAGCAGTGATGAGTAAACAAACTGCAAAAACGTGGAACGTCATGTAGTTTGGGTGAAATTGTATATGGCTACATTTATGGTTAAAACTCGGGGTCTATTGGAGTGAAAGGTTTTCCGACAGATCTCTGTCATCTTTAGTTCTTTCATTTGATTTTAGTAAAAATGAATTTTCTTGCAGTGGCAACCACAGAGACTGAAATCTTTTACCCAGGAAATGAGAAGAATCCTAACAATCATTACCCCATCAATTCTAGCTTCGTGTGTTCTGGTAATGGATACCCAGTTCCAACAGCTGAATGGTTCAATGGTCAAAACAAAAGCATCAGTGATCCTAAGGAAGGCAATTCTACCTGGACACCAAAAACTATAGGCACATACAGCGTGAGGTGTTCAGCCAAATACCAGAAGAGTCCAAATCCAGTTTATTCTGAGGTTATTCAAGTTACAGGTAACTATTTGATTTCCATGTTGCAGTTCTATCTTCTTTCAAATACAACTCAAACAAGGGCTCATTATTATGATTTTAATTATATAGGCACTTTAGTTTCAAGGGCCAGGTTGTCACAAACTGGCAGCTTTAAGTCATATCAGAATTTGATCATTTGAATGTTGGTGGTTACAGATGCCAGTCGGTAGGGCATGCATATATGAAATTAATATAAAATAGTTAAAGATTGAGTATTTGCAGTAAAACAATACAAATGACATTCCTAAAGCAGCAAACATGAAGTACCAACACTTTCTAACCCTATTACTACTGGTTGTCTTCAGCAGAGGTTTGGAAAGTATTGGCAATTCACAGAAATTGAGAACAGCCGGAGCTTGTAGTGAACAGTGTTTTGTTGGAGAGTAAGGCCCATCCCACTTCAGAATCTGTGCAGAATGACCCAAGAATTGTGCATTTTCGTTCATTGTGTACTAGCTGCTATTGGGAATGTACTGTACGCTGTACAGTGTACTCTGAAACTTCTCAGAAAGTCACATTTTAAATGTCGGAGATTCAATCTTGTTGGCATTCGTTCCTGGAATTGCTGCTTTATTATGCTTTTCCTGTATTGAAAACAAGTGCATTAGTCAAGTGTAGGTCTTTGGAAGCGACCATTGACTGATGCCGAGGGCATTATGATAACGGCGCTATAGTCTTTAAGTTAGATTTGATTGGATATCAGTTATTATTTTCTGCTGATAATAATTATTGTTTTCTTTCTACAGTGGGCGATGGACCAAACTCAAATGCATCTAAAACCGGTATGATATGTTCTACATTATTCATGTATTTACATCTGTATACCTGTGTATATATGTAACAGGTAATGCGCTCTTGAAGACTGTTTTAGCCCTCGTTAGTACCGAAATACACATTCATCTGGTTTAATTCTGTGCCAAGTTTAGAAATAATTTATTTTGTGAAGCTGAGGAATATTTCGCTGAGGTGCGAATAAGACCACAGCAATCCACAAACGCAGCACATTCTGTTTTAACCTCCCAACTAACATTGGTACACATTTACAGACTAAAAACAAAAACAATATCGTTGAAGTTTTCTCCCAAGAGTGGGTGTTAACTTTGTTATCAGCTGATGTCGTCGTCGTCATCATCATCATCATCATCCAATACTCTTATCATCATCATCATCATCAATGTTGTTTTTCTTGAAAATGCCTGTATCAACTTCTTCTTTTGGTTCTCTGCCCTCTAGGCAGGTTCATTCGTCCAATGGCGCCACTCTTCACGGTGCTGAGCATCTCTTTTCAGTCCGCTGTATCCATCCGTGATCATCCAATCCAGCAACATCTGTCTAGGTCTTTCTCTTGTTTTTCGTCCCTCCATTCTTCCCTCGATAATAGTTCTTACGAGTGAGTCCCCTCTCATTATGTGTATCAACTGTAGATAACAAAGTTGGACTTGGTGTTGGTCTTGGTATTGGACTCGGTGTTCCAGTTCTCGTTGGGATCATCGTGCTTATAGTCATCTTGTCCAGACGTAAGTTACTTTTTATTTATACCTACAGCATTCATAGATTTTACATAACTTGTTCACTTTTCGACCATTTCAAAAGTCTTGGGATAGAGTTTCCAACAAAATACAGATTTATTAGTGGTGTTCCATATCTGCCAGCTTCAGATTCAATGATCTGTCACAGTTCACACCGATGCGTACCAGTTTGCAGACCTGAACATTATTATTTATTATTTCTGCATTTATTTAGTGCCTCTGTCTAATGAGATAAGCAACAATCAATATCGCTGAGCAGTTGTGAGTGAAGGACTTGCTCAAGGCCTCTACGTTGACAGAAACCGTCTCGAGGATGGTGCGAATCCGTACCCTCCATGTTACAAGTCGAGTGCTCAAACCATTTGGCTACCCTACCCCACATTGGCTACCCTGCCCCACCTTACAAGGGTATAGATTAAAAAATTGGTTAACATTTAAGTACCATTGCAAGGCCCTTAAAGTGCTCTATATAAATATTCAGAATCCCTGAAATATATGAGCTGAAACATCACATATGCATGACCGTCCTGTGTAAACCTTATACACACACATATATATATATATAGTACATTAATACTGAAATATGTTTAAAACAATAATGAATTTATAATGATATATAAAATATTGCACCTGTGAATGTGTTGGTTTCTATGACTAATGTATGGGCTTTTGAGAAATGCCAAGATTTATGATTACAATTCCCATGTAATACTGAATATTAGTCCGAAGTGTGTTCTTTCTTAACAGGCAAGAAGACTTCAGGGCCTTATCCCGTGAAGCAGCCGGAAACCAAGACCAAGAGTCCAAGCACTGGAAAAGCACCAAATGGAAAGAATTCTGACCCATCACCTGGTCCCCGGAACAACGTCAATCCAAACCCTAACCCCACATACACTACCCCAGTGATGCCAGAACAGACGGGCAACTCGCCTGCAAGGAAAATAGGAGACAGCCCGGGCTATGGAGATCTTGGGGTGAAACAGATCGGAGGCAGTGGCAGCAATCCCCATCTCAATGAATCGTTCGACAGCAAAGCCAATGCATCTTTCGACAGCTCAAGAAACTACCCCCCAAACGGTAACTTTGTCATAAAGCCTGGCCGTACGAATCCGTCTAACTCGGCACCCAACACATCGGTCTAATAAACCTCGTTGTTACGTGCAGAAGAGAATCGGGGTTACTTAACAACTGCATCAGCAGCCAGGGTAGACTGGGACAAATATGTGACCTGTTCAGGTGTTGCTTTGTGTTTACCTTGTGTAATGCGGAATGAACTGAACCGAATGTTGTTGGTCTGAACGTTCTGTGGGTCTAATAATTGTAACTCATATTGCTTATTTCTAACAGTCTTTAGGCCTAGAAAAGCTAGATAGAACAAGCTTTTGTTCACTTCACATATGTCTCAAGCAAAGCAACGATTACTGCCTAGATTTTTTTGTCGTGAATTGGAATCAAATGTTAAAGTTTAGGAATCTAAGTGTAGCTAAGTGGTTCTAAATATTTTCTTCTGTTTTATATCTGCAACGCTGTTCATGGCCCTTTGAAAGGACTAAGAGATTTTTTCTAAATCAAAGTCTTACTAGGGTCCAAATTTAGGACAAAAATTTATATGCGAATATAAAATTTCATGAATGCAACAGAATCAGCAAACTAGAAATTTGGAACATGTACGCTTAACAGATGAATCAGATATAAAATATTAATCTTGATGGGGATTTCATAAGTGAGAAAATAATTTGGCAAAGTGATTACATAAAGATTAGTTTAAGTTTCTCAGCAAGTAATTACAAGATTTATAATTTCTTGGAAGAAAGAAAGCACTATTGTGCACAGTTCCGTGTAGGCTGTGGAAGCTAAAACAATGGCTGTTAAACCACGGATAATATAGGATCTGAGCTCACCAAAGCAGCCGATACATTTCACATTTTCTCAAACGTACTGTTAGTTTTGCAGATGTAACATGATATATTCTTAACTGTGACATTTATCTGTTAGTTACATGCATACAGTATATCCCCATATATGAACTTTGTTGAGTTTTTGTTCATTTGCTAGATTGTAATACTCATGAATTCATTTTATGACATTTTATTTAAAGCTATGATACTTGTTTTACATTCCGTCATTCCTTTGTTAAGATTTTAATACTCTTTCGAATGGCACCACATTTAAACAAAATAGTAGTATTCTGATTTTGATCACTGAAGGAACATGAAAAGCTTTCCAAATGTAAATATTCTTGCTTCTTTTTGTTTTGCAGTACAATGACTGCCGCATTGCAGGCAACAGTATAACTGACTAACCACTTTTCCAGTTTGGAATAAATATAAAATTTCTCTGACTATACAATCTCCTCTGCATGTCTTAAAATACTCGGTAAACTATATCTGGAATATGTTCGCGGTGTTGTGTGAATATTTGCAGATAGACTGCAAATCGTTTGTTTGTAACCAACTGCTCTAAGAAATGTTCAAGTTTACGACTGACAGTGTACTCTGTAATTCGCATACAATCGTGCTTAGTTAGAACCTTCTTTGCCTTGTACAGATAACAGAATATTTTATAGATGGTTCAGAATTACTTATTTTAAATTTATCGAGCACATCGTAAACGCACCATGTCATGAAGCTGATCATTTTAACGCTTGAATTTGGAGACGTTTTTGAATTCCATGCCTAATACTCAAAAGGCTATTTTTGGTTTGAATGTTGTATGCTTTTGTATTGTAAAGCTTTTTTAGACTTTTTCTTTAGAATCTATCAATCTGTACAAATCTGAAGCTGCTTGTTTTCTGCACAAACAATCTCGAAGGTTGATTAGCGACATGAACAGTGCTTATAATTTATCGAGTGAGTTTTACTTCAGTGTTAAGAATAAAACTGAATTTCTCCAGTGACACCACTGAAACTTGGTGCCCATGACTAGAAAGAAACTTCAGTTTCTTGTGCGATGCAGGATGAAGATAACACTTTTTACACCTGTGTAGAAACTGGGTTGCAGTGTTATATCAAGGCTGGGTTACAATGAAGTCACATAATGGAGGTGAACTCCATTTGACTTTGTGCTGCTGACCATTTTATGTCAGAATTTGTCTTGCAAGAAATTTTGGTACGAGGATGCTCCAGTATCACTTACCTGTTTCGAATATCACTTATCTTTCGATTTTGATATAAATAAAATTATAATTTATTAATATATGTAGCTGCTTTTAATTTGGTATTCTGTGCATGCATTCGGCACTGACATTTGCAATAAGGATATCATTATACTCTTTGGAATCTCGGAGTTCTCTTGTGTTCTGAGTCAGTTTTGTTTAAGGACGCCTTCATGTCAGGACACAGGGCAACAAGTCATTGTTCACACAAGCTTCATATAAAGGTACTACATAAATGTGTACAGCTGCAAACATGTATATGCACGTTCGCATTCATATGTGTGTATATGGTGCAGGCAATGTTATGGGCTTAGCTGGATGGTACCTGAACATTTGCTTGACCCTAGCAGTTCTTGCCTTGAGAGTGCTTCTGGATATAGTTTTCTGTAAGAAGCGTTATTTCAACTCTACTCATAACTACTACTGCGGGTTTATTTCGTTTTTCACAAGTAGAACAGTCTCGTGTTTTGCAGTTAACTAGACTTAAACACTGTATGCCACCTAAATTGTAGCGTAGAATATTTTAAAATCTGCATGAACTGGTTTGTCAAGATGCATATTTTAATTTATAGTTTCTTGGACCATTGTTATCAGTTTCAGTTCTTACTTTTATACAGGGACAGATGTCAGGGTCTTCTAAGAGTCAGGCCATGTCAAATTTTTTCAAACAATACTATAGGTTCGGAGTGTACTAACATCCATTGGTTAAAAAGTATGGTCATAAAATCGCAAACACCAAACAGCTTTGTCAGGCATCCGTTATTATAGCTGTACGGTTGCATGCAATCAGAATAAATTTATAATTGTACACATTTAGGTTCAAACATTAAAAATTTCCTTTCAAGCAATTTAAAATTCTATAAAATTAAAGTGAATGCAGTTATTTGAAAAATATCAAATGCACGGTTTAAAATTAAATTTCAAGTGACCATTGAAGGATAGGCCCCCCTATATCTCCATATCTGTCTGGTGGAAGAGCAACGATTCCCGCAACGACAACAATGATAATCTTCTTGTCCCGTTTTCACCTTCGTTGTTATCATCGGCGTCGTCGTCTCACTAGCCTACTTATCGTTAGCGTTTTTAATTTTAAACTATCAGGAGGTAGACAGTAGACTTATCTACAAGATTCGGAATAGCTTTTTAAAATGACTACTGAATGAGGAACCACGTTATACCCAACGGCTTAAGCTCAATCGCAATCTCAACATTGTATCTCCTATCAAGAGTGCACTTCATCGGATCGGCCGCTTGTTCCGAGATGACGGCAACATCTGTGAGTCCAGTATAGTAGAGCGGCAGGGTCAAGGTCGTCTTGACGTGTTCCTCCGTTGGGTTGAAGACCATAGCCAGTCCTTTGTTGACCAGGAAAGGATTGACGTGCATATAACTGTCGATGCCTTGCATGTCGGCCCTGCGCGCGTGGACTATATCACTTGTCAGGATGTCACGATACTTCTTGTAGAAGCTGACCCACTTGATTACAACAGCTCGTGTTTCGTTACTGTCATAGATCCGATATCCTCGGTAGCAGGCACCCACTCCTGCCCCGAAGTACTGCGCCAAACCCCACTCGTACTCCACGAGGTGCTGAGAGAGTGGTTCGAACATGGCTGCTTCTCCGCCACCGTGGTACTGCACCAACGGCATGAACATCCAACCAGCTGTCGGGATGTAGCGGTAGGTGTCGTCGAACATCACCTGGCGACTGATGCTGATGTCCTGCCAACGAGGCAGAGAGAACTGTTGCTCGACGTAGCCCAAGCCTAGAGAAAAACAGAAAGAAATTGTTTCCATTACCTGTACACGAGTGTACCTTTCGTTGACTCTGCCCAACATACGTCTTCAACCTCTTAAGGTAAATCTGTTTAGGTCTTGTGCAGCGATTTTGAAAGGCGCTATATTAAATGTCTTTATACCTTGATACATACATGCCTACGTGTAGACATACATATATACATATAGGCCTGTACATACATACATACTTACACTCTTCCACTAGACACCCGATCGGATCCCTTGCCTGTTCAACAGTTCGGGAAACATTTTCTGCCCTTCTCAAGACGTTCCTCTTTAGAGTTCATTAGGTAGCCGTGCTGCAGCGCCTTTGTGAGTTACTTAAAAGGCGCTTTATAAATTTAATGATACATATGATACATACATATATGCATAAATAGACATACATACATACAAATCTAGTCAAACTGTAAGCATTGGTGTGCTCTTTGGAATGAACAACTAGGTCTAAACGTTTGACAGATTTCAGATGCATAAATTTGGAGCTTCATCGTTTGATGCTTTGCGATTTTATACATCTTAACACCCCAAATACATAATATTAGAATCTATTAACAAAATTTCATACATTTCCAAACGACATTACATTTTTTTAATACGTTTTTCAAGTAAGACAAAATAATTAGATAAAACAATGGCTCACTGTTTTTGTTGCCTCCCTGGTAAAAGTACTCATCCGGTTGGTGGATGTAGATTCCCTTTCCACGCAGGATCTTGTAGTACTCCGACTGGAGCTTCAGCTGCCAGTAGATGGAGTCTTCGCGTCCCTCGTGGTGCGAGTGGTAGGTGGCGCTACACTCGTATCCCGGATACGGTCCGTCGGTTTCCACCAGGGTCACTCCAGTCCTGTTGATGAAGTTCAGGGTGCGTTCCAAGAGGTAGTCGTACCACCCGGAGGCCATGCACGCTCCATCTCCACCCTTAGCCATCCACTGCTCCGGGACCTTCCTTGTCCACGCGATCAGGTCGTAACCTCCGATCTCAATGCCCTTACTGTTGGCATAGCTGACATCCCTGCGCATCTGGTCCAGGTAAGCCTCGCTCTCTGATTCCATATCGAACGTCGTGAAGAAGCTGAAGATAAGCATCTCGAATCCGACGTCGGAGAGCTGGTCGACGAGGCTCCGCACGGAGACCGAGTCCGTCTTGACTGAGTGGAAGAAAATCGGACTCTCCTGCGTGTGCGGAGCCAGAAGGCGCATCTTCCTATGAACGGCGAGTCCAATGCGTTCCGGATCCGAGGATCCGACGACCAGTTCGTGGACGCGGAAGCTGACGAAGTCGGACGTGAGCGGAACGAGTCCGAACTGAAGGTAAGTGCAGTTGACGGATGCCATGAACGCACCTGGCATTCTCCCGCCGCGGGAATTGTCGTCTGCCAACCAGGAGACGCTCGTGTGCGGCAGGTCGTTCTCGATGTGCAGCCAGCCGTGTCCGCTCTTCGACCACTCCCAGTTGACGGCCAGGTACTCAACGGTGTTGACGAGACCGCGAACCACCGGACCCCCGCCGGGGACCTGGGAGATGGTCACCCACTTGGAAAGCAAAGGGATGCCGTCGTACATCTCGTAGTGGACCGTGACCGTCACGGCTTGATGACTGCTCTTCGTCCACTGAGGTGCCTTGAACAGCACGTCGAGTCGCAGACCCGCGGGCGGCCAGACGATACCGGCTGGGGCGTACCTCCTGGGGCGGTAGGGAAAGGGAGGCTCTGGTGCTGAGACGCTGTATGACACATAATGAAATGCAAGGAGATCAACATTCATGTTTTCGGCAAGCGCCGTGCGGTTGAGGTATCCGCGTGGAATACCGGCGTTAAGACCCCCAACGTCGTAGTGGATGCCATCCAGGGTCACCACAGCCTCTGGACTGATGGCCCTGAGGATCGACTGGTCCTTCTCGTGGGAGTAGAAGTCGACGGTGGCGAAGTCGGGCTTCGTGACGAATTCGCGTGAGATGAGTCCGTTCGTCAGTCGGATGCGATCTTCGTCGATGTGTACCAGATGAGTGGGAGTGGTGATCTTCGTCACCAGCCAGTCGGGGAACGCGGCCTCGTCCTGGAACACCAGGCAGACCGCGGAGACGACCAAGCACAAGCTGAGTTTGGTCATGTTGAAGCGGTATCTGATCAACAATTTCTTATTCAATATTCATCTGTCGATTAAAACACATAATAAATTTTAAAAGGAAAAAATGCACACAATAATAAACAAAGAATAATAAATAAAGCACATGAAATTATAATATAAACTATAAACGCATAATACATTTTATGACAAAATTTAGTAACTTTGAAAGGTACACAATGAGCCTAAAATCAAATTAAGGACCAGTGCCAATATTAGACTGACATATAATTAAACCTGTAAGGTAAGCCTACTTGCCAACTAACAGATCAAAATAGGAGAAAGGAGAAGAACGGCCCCTTAAGCTAGCCCTGACACTGACATGTATGACGTGTCAACGACTTCAGTTTTCTTAGCCTCGGCATATGAGGGCGGGTGGCAAGCCTTCGCCGCCTGATCATCGACAATGTAGACCTACAGCCAGTGTGCTCATTACATCTGAGTTGGATAGGGGGCGCAAGCGGAGCCGAAAGCTTGAAAGAGATTTCTCCCATGGCGCGGATTTGAATCCCGACCTTCCGACTGACAGTCCAGCACACTAACCACTAGACTAACTTGCACCATATGTATATATATGGTATATATATATGTAGATACAGATAGATATATATATACTATTGCGATTATAATTAGGTCTAAACCAGCTTCAGTACTAAGCTCTGCACGTGTTTGTTGGCCTATTTGTCTGGTCACTTCTACAGCGCCTTTCTGAGGACCTCTCAAAGGTCCTCTGCATTGTCATTAAAATCAGACCTAATTAGAATTTTTGAGCTCGAGAGAAAGACTTACAGTCACAGATGCCCCTGAATAAAATCCGCCATTTCTCAGCGCGTGCGGAACAGTTGAAATAACGAATTATTTGTGATAAATATGGCAACATGATAATTAATTATATATGGTAATATGATAATTAAGTATAGTAATATGCTAAAAGTATGATAATTAAATATGATAATACACTTATAAAATATTATAATTATGGTAATGAAATATGATAATTAAATATGATATTATGATAAATAAATATGATAACATGCGGAAAATTAATTAAATATGCGGAGCAGTTGGAATAACGAGTTGTCTATGATAATCAGAAATAAATTCTCAAGATAACGCGGATCAAGGAGATGGACTAAATTTGTCTGATCGGTGACCAGGAAAAATGGCACAGTTTCTAACCAAAACACTCAGGCCTACTGCATTTGCAAATTTTACGACGATTCAGAAATGCAGACTTAACAGACGCAAAGTTCAAGCAACCTAGAGCTGAGCTGCTCCTTCTTCCTCAAGTTCTCTGCCCAGGGGAGGTCCAATGACGCCATTCGTGACATTGTTGGGCTTACTCCTTCAATTTACCGCGTCCGTCCACCATCATCCAGTCTAGTAGCATTTGTCTAGTTCTTCATTTTCTTTTCCCTCTTTCCATTTTCCCCTCTATGATATTTCTCCGAAGGGAGCTCCCCAACCGAACGCCAATAGAGACATTGCAATTCCAGCTGAGCGCCTCTGATGAGTTTATTATGAATTGGCACTCTAAGAATTTGCGATTACAGTTACAATTACTGCGGCATCTGGGCCCAAACTAGAATTAATTGACATGTCTGTTAGAATTAGAGCAAATTTGGTACTGACCATTTCGGAATCCTGCTGCAATTCTGTATTCCGGTTTCTTCAAAAGCCGAAACTCGCGGGCTTAAATTTACTCCCAAACCACTTGAGACCCAAACGGCACAAGATGCATTGTTTAACTTTCGCAATTTAGGAGCGTCAGGATCACATGGCGTCCGAGAGAACGAATAATGTTCCACCCACTCGTTGAAGAACAACCAATCGCATTTACACAATCATCCTAACCAAACTGGGATGATCACGATAGCTCGCCAAGAACCTCAACTGAAACGTGACACATGACTCAGCAGTTTGGAACTTCCACGGAGCTGACCATTCTGTAGTTTATTATCGCCAGTCACATGAAGCGACGGTCATCACCTACGCATTTAGCAAAATTTTGGGTAAAACAACCTTGATGGAAATAAAGACACTGGCCGTGAACTGTGTTGACTAATTGTTTGGTACCCATCACAGGATTTAATCATGCAAAACAAACAACTTATTCAGCAAACAGGCATTTGCTTTGAGGGTCAAGATAATAATTCCAGCCCTTGAACAGCTTAACCCTCGTCATTGACCCTTTTCTGCTCGAACGTACTTAGCTGTCCCAATTTCGTTTATTTGTCAACACCGTCATATCGAGATGATTGTCCTGTCCCAAATTCTGACCCCTCTCGGACTTAATCTGGTCTGACCCCGAACCTGACCCTAAAATCTTAGAGGCAACAAAAGATGATAAGACTGAGCACGTCGGCTTCGAAGCTCCCAATTTGGCGATTGCTGTATAGGAATCTTGAATAAGTCCTTCACTCACAATTGCTCAACGCCATCCACTGATGCTTAGTCATTAGATAATGGCGCTTAATAAATGCAGAATTAATAATACTAGACATAAATGTCTAAACGTTATTATTTCTGCATTTATTAAGCTCCACTATCTAAACGCCATTAATCATAAATCGATGGCGTGGAGCAATTGTGAGTGAAAGACTTGCTCTATGTCCCTACACAGTACAGTAACCGTCTCAGATGAGAACCGAACCCGTACTCTCCGAGTTACAAGCCCAGCGCTCCAACCAATCGGCTACCATGCCCCATTCGCATGTATGCACGTAGCTTGACACATGTATACACATGTAGACACAAACGTCTACGCTTATCTAGACACAAGTGGACGTGTCAAATGCTAACATTTGAACAACTCATCTTTACTGGTTCCATGACTAGACAACGAATCACAGATCTCACATGACATACATATACATGAGTCGAAACAAGAACGCAACAGCGATGCTCCTCGCCAGCATTACGGACTAGCACGGTCCGTACACGGGGACCTTAAATGGCGTGGCGCCCATTCAAACGGGCAGCAGTGGTGAAAGATCTCGCCCGATGACTTCCTTTAAAATTAAGCAGGGTCGAGTTCATACGGTCGCTATAGAAAACCGTGTACATTTAATTAAAATTTTTAGACCTACCAATCCGACATCGAAGTCTCTCACATCAGCTGTAGTTGCTATAAGTCTGTGCAATATGCATTTTCCTGTACAACATGAATTGTTCGTGGCGCCCATTTTCGTTCAGTCGCTACCCAGACAGCCAGCTTCATTCGGGCCAGTAGCTGGCCAGCATTTTGAACCATTTAGTGTAAAATTGAGCAGTTTGGGCTGCAAAGGTTACTCTTTGTTGTATAATACTCGTGTCCATCGACAGAGCAGTCAAAAGTCGCCAATCGGGAGTGGGAATTACACCTATTATTGGATCTACACAAATTCTCAAGGGTGATGGATTTGGCCGTAGGGGGTTCAAACCCCAAGACCCTGTCCCCGGCTAATAACGACACTGCCTACTGATGACGAAAACGAATGATCATTTAACACACTAATCATAATATTATATTGCGATGCACAGTTGATTGTGTCTTAAATGTATAAAACGTGAAACTATAGGTTACTATTTGCTGTATGATACAGCTTGCTTTTGGAAGTATGCAATTCTACAGTATCAGTCAGAGATTAAAATGAAGTAAGTTTTGTCCATCAGTCTCAGTTGTTCCGACAACAGTTTCCACAAATAAAATATTCGACGAAAATGACAACGTTTCGTGTTAGCGAATCAGTGCATATTGTGAGCACATGTTTCATTTACATAAAATAGATGTGATCAAAATAATACAAAATTTAATTAACAAAAACAGATGTATTCATTTTAAAGCACAGGCTCGTTCTTTAAATTTATCGCGAAAATTCAACGAATCCCGGCCATCAAAAGGTTCATAACACAATTGTTACGTGATTAGAATTTTATATGAAAATACTTCGTCAATAACAACCATTAGACGATTAGAATTCTACATGAAATATGTCGCCAAGTGTCAAGATGCTCTCACCTTCAAGGATTTGACCCCTTGACCGTTGAACGTCACAGACCCCAGTATATACAGCCTTGTGCTCAGGGAAAGTCACCCAGTCACCCTTATTTCCAATTCTATCTGTGTCCGTGTTAACCTTAATAAGGCATCCATGTCACCTCATATTCCCAGGTAAATGTTGATATAAAGTTTAAGCATGATACAAGCTTGTATATTCAGCATAAAAATATTAACTGAAACAATCACGTTTGTTGGACCAACAAGAGTTCCACAGCTGACCATGCCAATAGCTGTCTGTAGTAGCACAATGCATGCCGATCATGATCCATGGGTTCAATGAATGCGTCTATTACGCATTGCACCGGGATTGGTTTTGAAAGACTTTCTCGTAAGTTGGTGGTGCGTCTTCGTTTTCTTGCAAGAGACCAACTGTATCACCGACATCATTGTAAGAAGGTTGGGAATCCAAGGGCGATGTTGTTCCTGCTTCTACAGCAGCCCGCGAGACGAAGGTTCTAGCTCGAGCGGAAGAAGCTGAACCAGACGAGTTTCTTGAACGGGAAGTGGGTCTGGAATCCAGAGCAACCTCCGACATGCCACGCCTTGCTCTAGTACAAGAAGGTGGACCAGTGGAATTCCTCGAGTGTGAAGTCACCCTCGATGCTAAATTAGCCACTGGAGGCCCTGCCCTTGCCTCTGCTACAGGAAGTGAATCTTTGGAAGCCGGCTGGAATGTCGTAAATTGCGAGGATGATTGCTTGGCTGATAAGTTACTGTACTGCCCAGTTGCTGTTGAGTCCAGAGTTGATCGTTGTGTGCAACGACTTTCTGGTGTTGCTGTTGTCTGGGTTGTTTGAACCACCGACCACGAGGCTTTTCGGGTCGCTGAAATAAGATTGATATCTAAAAAAAAATTCTCGCATATGTCATTTCGTATGTAGGCTGTAGGCTACGCACGTGTAAGCAGAAATAATGCATCTGTGTCTGCATGTAGACATATATGATTGTGTAATAATAAATTGGCGCGCCATGCATGCATTCATGCATGCATACAGGCATACATGCATACATATATACATACATACATACACACACATACAAAGATACATACCTACAGACATACGTGCTTGCATACATGCACATATACATAAATGCATGCACACATATATAAATATACAAATACACATACATATACATATATACAAACACGCACACATACACGTAATACATAAATACATACGTGCCAATGTAAATATATACATACATGCAGCTGTGGGGAGTACCTTTAGCTAGAGTGAGATTGTTCTTGATGACATGGACAACTCGCTTGACAGACAGACTGGTCATTGTCGAAATTGTAGGCAAGGATCTGAAATGAAAATAATACATCTAGATCCATCCAATCCGCCGCCTTCCATTGTGTCAAGCCTAATACAAGAAGATAAGTTGATTGGTTGAGCCAACAGTGAGTGATGGATGGTGATTGGTTAATTCAGCAGTGATGAAAGTGATTGGTTGAGCAGACAGATATGGATGAAGGTGATTGCAGAGAACGTTGGGCTCAGAATCACAAGAAAAATGTTCATCGAAATCACACCATAAAACATCTTTAAGAAAATTTGATGTCGAATGAGTTAGATTGAAAGACACAGCAAGTCGCTTCTTAACTATGTGATGGAAATCTAATCTACCCAAGGATATAGCTGAAAAATGTCACAGATTCCGATTGATTGAAACCAACCAGCTTTCAGCAGACGGGATTTCAGCAAGCAGTAGCCCGGAAAGTGTTTAAAAGTACTCAGCCAAGTACAGACCTAAGGTGGATAAAATTAATTTTTGACGAAATATCATAGTATATATTACTGTATTATTTTTATAGTATTAAAGTTTTTGTTCCGTGGCATAGGTAGATATCCCCGATGCCCATAAAAGGTGTGAGCATGCTCCTTCCTCGGCGTCACAGAGCCAAAACTTGTGTGAGCATCGGCGCCTTAATTTGGAGCTATGGGTCCCAGGCCCCAGCCAGCAAGCGTTCATCTTTTCGGCTGACAGTATATACTTAGAAGAAGGGGAGGCATAAATCAGCAATGTCAGGCAGTAGCTTTCTTAAAGAGATAAGTGAACCAAGGTACTTGCCGTGTGCATAAATGCAGTTGCCGTGTGCATAAATACAGTTACAAGCAGAGAATAAATAGCGTCTAACTGCATTCGTTTTGAAGGTTAGTGATTTCCCGTGATTAATCACCGCACGTAGGCATTTTATTGATGGTACCGAAAGAATTAGTGGACCCACTAACACCATGGAACCACTAACAGAATTAACTAATTTACCTGTAACTACAGTATGCATATAAAACTTTGAGGGATTGAACTGTAGGGGTATGGCACTAAAGACAGCAAAAGTTATGCATATCTTGCAGGGCATTACTAGAGAGGTCCATAGTAGCAGCATATCGTCAGCACAGAGCAGACAGCCTTTGCATAATGACTTCGTATGTCAACCCTCGCCAAGTAAACTCAGTTGCACACCAGAAATGTTTATGCTAATGTTCAGAAGAGAGGGCCATAAAATAAAACCCTGACTCACACCAGAGGCCACTGAACGAAAAGTCTTCGGACTTACTGCCCAAATGCACTTTAACAAGCAGCTTACTAATTCAGTTCCAAGTAAAGACATTAAAATGGGAGCTATGCCCTCTTGTAACAACAAAGCAAACAGTGTGCTATGTAAAACGCTATCACATGCTTTCCGAATAATAAAAGCAGTCATAAATACTGAACTGCTCATATTGGTAAAATACTCAACAGATGAGCAGGGTCGAGGCCATGCGGTCATATAGAAAAACAAGTACACTTACATTTACATTTTACTCAGGGCAAAAATGCCCCCGTTAGCCCATTCCACCAGTGGCGTAGCTAGCCTTCCGAGGGCCCTTGTACAAGCTGAACTTTGGCTACTTTGCTTGAAGTAATTGAGCTACCGGACCTTGGCCCCTTGGGGGCCCAGACGGCCCCTGGCCTCGTGGGCCCTTGTGCTTTGCACAACCTGCACAATCTATTGCTACGCCACTGCATTCCACGCTTAAAACCGAACTACAATTCATCGAATCTTCACAAACAATGATTAGCCCATTTTCGAACACTGCTTGCAAAGAAAACTTGAATAACAGTGATGGCGCAATAAATGTCTACATCGTTTAGATTCGGAGTGTCGTCTTTAATTAAGGGTATGGGGGATCTAAACTTAATGACGCCGTGACCAAATCCTGACGGTACATAGGCCTACTGGTGAATATTTATCAGCCTAGAGACATGAGCAAGAGCAGCTCCTAAACAAGGTCGCTAACCTGTTGAATAAATTTATACGTGACTATGTACACGTAACAACACATGCACTATATGACTGTCGGCAATAAATGCGCAGTATAACTGTGACATTTATGCGCATGCGCACTAGATAATAGCGATGCACACCTAAGAACTTCCATAATGTTCTCGTAGCTGCAGCCGATGTCTGACTTTTGATGCAGCTGACTTAGTAAAGCTGATAATAGGTGTTAGAATTAGACATTTAGTCTGCAACCGCTAAGTAGCATGTCATCAGTCAAATCGCATGGCATTCATTGGCCGTTTATTATGATCGTAATCGTGAACTCGAAATTTCTAAAGCACTATTTAAAAACTAAGCACAGGGCACCAGCTTATTCACGAAGCGCTGCGTCATGTCAGTGGGGTTGTCCAAAGATGCCATGCCAAGAACCAAGTCCGGTTGCCAAAAGACCTGAGGGAGAATTAAGGAGAGGGGAGCTATTAGGGTGGGTTGTGTTTAGGCTTTACAGGGCGTTGAATGTCGGCTTCCAAACACTATAAATTAGACCCACTAGGTTGCCGTAGAATAATGCAAGATCCTAATCGGTACCACGAGCCATTTCTTACACTTTCCCCACAAAACTAGTGTACAACTACATGATTACGCCCACTAATATTTGGTACAGAACGCATAGGCCTACGCGTTTCCAGGTACTGTAGTTAACAACTAGTAGTTAAACATTAGTAGTTAAACTACTTTTTAGATGGTTAAGAAGTAGATTACTACCTTTTAGAAAAAGTAGTTCTAACTAGTAGGCTTAGTTAAACTACTAAATCTGATTTTTTGTTAACTACTTTTTTATAAATAGGCCTACCTTTTCACAGCTACTGTAGTGACATTATCAGTTGCACACTTACCAATTTATCTCCAGCATCTCCAAAACATATTCTGGCACAGTTGGCAACACTGTTCGCTATGCAATACACCCGGTTACAGAATAGTCGTCTGATCATGAATTAATATAGCGATAATGTTAGATTTTATTGTAAGGTGAAAATTGTAGTCACTCAAACCTGTTTGGATAGAAACTCAATTCTCATCTTGTGGCGTGAGCAAAATAGTTACGGAAGAAGATAGGAATAATTAAATGCCTTTTATAAAACTAGTTACTAACACCTAGTTAAACTACGTCAAAATTAGCTTACAATTAGTTGTAGTTAAACTAATTTTAAACTAGTTATTTTACACATCTTCTTGGTGCTAACGTACCTGACGCAAAATGAAAAACACCGATAAGAACAAAGCTCTAGAAAGTGCTGTCACTTTCTCTCATCTGTCTGTATCGGTGAGTTGAACGACTCTCCGATTCTACCTGATACCTGCCAGCGTGAAATGGTTTATATTGGGCTCGCGTTCAGACTACGCGCACAACATTATCACAAGGACAAAAGCATGCTCGAATGCTTGCGTGACTGCTGTGCAACAAATATTCGGGTCAAAGATGTGACCTTTTGAACGACATTAATCACCCATTAAAAGTGAACCCGCGTAAAATGACACAGACAATATCTATTTATGGATGTATGTACAGTATGTATACATGTATATATATATGCATGTATGTGTGTATGTATATATGTATGTATGCCTCTTTCCATTTATACCGAACCTTTCGAAGCCTCATAGAGGCACAAAAAACAGACTGTCAAGCCAACCTATGCAGAGGACTACCTATGCCATATGAACAGTAAATTGGAAATATGACCGACAGATTTAGACTTAGTTTACGTTTTACGATCTACAGTTTTCAGAATAGCTGTCTTATTCCATAAGAGTTGTCTTCTGAAAACGGAAGACTTATGTAGCGGTCAGCTGCTTAGACTAGCCAGTGATACATTAAGAATAATGTTACCTTGACCAATTCTGAGAAAAAGCTTATAATCTTCAGAAGTCGGCCTGCCACCCAGGGCTTCGCAGAAAGCCAGAGATAGAGGTACATAAGGCCGAACAGGTAGAGGTACAAAGAGAGATAGAAACGAAATCAGGACAGAGGACACGCCGAGAACAATAGAGCAAGACGTACCAGTCAGAAAGTTGAACTGGAATCTCGCTCGCGTTACTACAGACATTGATTGAAAGACATTCATGCGGTGAAGGACAATCTCAAATAAACGATGAAAACTGAACAATGCCAACTGGACGTGAAACCCTATATCACAACTGGTGGTGCAAGAGAGAGCACTATCATAATAACAATACAGAGTTTGTGTATTTTTTTAGAATTGATTTTAATTTTAGGGAATAAAATTTAAAATACATTTGATTAAATGAATGAGTTTAATGTAAGCTAAGATTTCCACGAGCCACAACCATATGCTCTGCGTTTCCTTTGTCTGAGAAAGAGAATCAATCCAGTCAGAAACGAATCATAGTCGTCAAAACGATTTAAAGAGCAAGTCACATTTGCAGAGTGAATCCTTCTGTTTTAACATTGTGTAACATTGCTTATTTATCGCCATCATCACTTGATAGCAAGTTGTTAAAGCCGCCTGATAATTGCTATGTAGCAATATAAAACACTATATAACACAGCGTCGTTAAACAAAAACTACACACAAACTAAACTACACACAAAAGGGTGAATTGGTTTGTAACAGGGACTTATGCTTTCATTGTGTGACGTCTTGAGCCTCAACTGTTAAACTTTCAGTGTTACTAACTAATTGTAGTTTTGAGATTCTACAGCGCCCAAAGAAAGTTAAGTCTTGGGAACCAGCTTATTCACAGATACATGCACTTAGTCAAAGCAGAATCGATAGGCAGGTAAGGTCAGGTTCGGCTCAAGGTCAAGATCCAAGGGTCAGCCTTGTAGACAGGCAAATAGCTTCGGTGGACGGTGCTTAATCGTAGTCGCAATCGTAAGCTCGAAATTTCTGAAGCGCCACTTTATAGCTCAGCGCAGGGCACCAGCTCATTCACGAGCGCTACGTCAAGTCCGTGGGGTTGTCCAAAGATGCCATGTCAAGAACCAAGTCCGGTTGCCAGGAGACCAGAGAGAGGAAGGGAGAGGGAGCTAGAGTTGGTTGTGTCTAAACTTGTGATTAGAATTTGAGAGGCGAGAGAGTTAACGAGAAGTGGAGGAATCAGAACACAAATTGTGGAAGAGGAACGTTTTCAGTTTTGAATGAAAGAAATTGCGCAGAGATTGCATGAGGTGCAGTGTTCATGAGAGTTCTTTCGTTGATTGTGATTCGACGAACGGCTTTGAATTAAACCGATTTGACAATTGGTTAAAATGAAGCTGTGTCAAACAGACAGAGAAGTCACATCGAATGCGTAGCCAGCGTTTCACTGGCTCAAGCCGAAGTAGCCGAAGCAGTTGACTGATGCCCATTGCTAGTCATGTCAGGCATTCTCACAATGGCCTGGTAGACGTCCGGCTCAGTAGCCATTAGACTGCTGTACAAAGGTGGTGCGTCTTCATTTCCATATGGCATGCTATTCGACTCGATCACCGTCGTGTAGGGCGGATCTGCCATTTGGATCAATTGAGGATCTGCTTCCATCTGGGAAAAACTCCAAGTGTTAATATCTGGCGTTGTTGGCGTTTGTGTATGTGACGATGAGGCCTTTCGATGCTTGTATACTTTAAAATGGAACATTTAATTTGCAGTATCAATTATAGAATAAATTGCACATGCAACCATACACACATGCATAAATACACGCATATATATATATATATGGCTGTCGGAATTTCACCTAAACAACTCGTATTTGAATCCTAGGTTGTCAAGTGTGTATGTATTGTGTGCATAGCTGTTTATGTATGCATGTATGCATGTATGTATGTATTTATGTATATATACGTGTGTGCATGTTTGCATGCGTATGTTTAGATGATTGCAAGCAGAAGTGATTTACATACGTGCTAGCATAGTACTCACTCTACTTACTTACTTACCGAATCACCTACACATTTGCATACTGGCATTGCATACCGACATGCATAGTTACATGCATATGTACGTACGTAAACAAATACATGCATACATAGACACACATAAGCATACATACTTGTGTGCACACATACATACACATACAGTATAACAACACTGTAATTCTCATTGCAATTGGAAATTTGTATAGCGCCTCTTCAAGAGAACCTACTCAGAGGCGCTCTCAGCGCTACCGATATTAAATGTCATTAAGAACGGAACATTCACCCATTAGTATCTTGCGTACATACTTACTTGCTTACTTTGCATTGTTTGCTAATTGTAACAATTTATTTTATTTATAGTGGAAAATCATTCTTTACCTTTTACTAATGCGACGACGAAGAAAACTGTGAAGCCAGAAATTAACAGAACAGGTAGAACGACTTTCAAAATCAAAGACCCTGCAACGAAAAGATTGTTTAGTCTGTTATTAATAATAAAAGGTATCCTACTGTACTATGCAGCTTAAGAATGGATAGTGTCGCCTACATAACTGAAATTATTATTATTATTTATGCATTTGTTAAGCGCCATTATCTAATGACTAAGCATAACTCGACAACGCTAAGCAATTGAGAGTGAAGGACTTGCTCAAGGTCCCTACATAGTAACCGTCTCAGAGGAGGCTCGAACTCGTACTCTCCACGTTATAATCCGAGTGCTCCAAGCAATCGGCTAACGTGCCCCTGAAATGACGCATGTAGAACGGGAAAACTGTCCGTACATGGGGTCCTTAAATGGCGTGGTGCCCATTCAAACATACTGGACTGGTCTGCTGATTGGTTAAAGCGTACGCCAAGGCTTCTTGTGGGTGAGGATGCCGATTCGCAAACCAAAAGTGACTATATTCAGAGATTTGGATTTACATATGTTTACATATATAAAAAATATATATGTATATATATCTGCTTAGAAATGTTGGCCATGTTTCAAGGACTATCAGAAGTTCTTAAAGGTGCGCTATTCAATTGCACAGGTACATCCATAGACATACTACTATCTGCCTGCTGGTCTCTATGTATATCTCTCTATATGTCTGACTGTATGTCTGATCCGATGACCTGTGTACTCCACATATTAAGACATCATTATGGCGTGAATGCGTATGTTTCAACTCCAATATGTTGAGTAGCTTACCTTGAGAACCACAAACCACTACTTCCTCTGTGGTCGAGAGTTTATGAGTGGTACCTAAAAGTAAGCAACATTTTAAGTGAACGCAGAAGAGCGCAATCTCTGAAAGCGTAGTTAGCAGACTTCAAGTTGATACTTACACTAAGGACGTCGGCACGGATTCAAGAATATGGTGGCAGTGGGGTATTCACGTCGAAGTTTTAATAGGAAAAGGATGAGTAAGCTACTGGCCTGGTCTGCTGATTGGTTAAAGCGTAGGGGGCCCACGTCAAAGCACCTTTGTGCGTGAGGATGCCGGTTCGCATACCAACAGTGTTTATATTCCGAGATTTGAATCTCTGGTTAATACGTTCCGTACATGGGGTCCTTAAATGGCGTGGTGCCCATTCAAACGTACTGGCCTGGTCTGCTGATTGGTTAAAGCGTAATCCAAGGCTTCTTATGGGTGAGGATGCCGGTTCTCAAATCAAAAGTGGCCATATTATTTACATATGTTTACATATATAATTTAATATATGTATATATATATATATCTTTAGAACTGTTGGGTGAATCCTCTGCATCAGCATAATTACAGGACCTACCAGTGGTATTTGTCATACTCTCCACATAGATGCTTTTGCTTGCTCACTCTCATCCGATATAACTCCTACCAACTTATACCATGTGTTCAAGTATGACCACATATTATGGCTTTGACAATACAAAGGGACTAGACTAACATTAACTTCATGCATAAAGAATATATGAAAGTAAAATGCAGCATCAATGGCCGGCTATCTGACTCAACAGCCAAAACCTCCACCTTGATACATCACTCATTCCCCAAGCATGCTGGCATTAGGAAAGTTGTTCATCTTCGCATGACTATTAGTCCCAACGAGAACTGGAACACCGAGTCCAACATCAAGACCGACTCCAAGTCCAACTTTGTTAACTTCTGTTGATACAGGTAGTTTCAAGAAAAAACAACATTGATGATGATGGTGATAAGAGTATTGGATGATGATGATGATGATGACGACGACGACATCAGCTGTGATAACAAAGTTAACAGCCACTCTTGGGAGAAAACTTCAACGATATTGTTTTTGTTTTTAGTCTGTAAATGTGTACCAATGTAAGTTGGGAGGTTAAAACAGAATGTGCTGCGTTTGTGGATTGCTGTGGTCTTATTCGCACCTCAGCGAAATATTCCTCAGCTTCACAAAAGAAATTATTTCTAAACTTGGCACAGAATTAAACCAGATGAATGTTTATTTCGGTACTAACGAGGGCTAAAAGAGTCTTCAAGAGCGCACTACCTGTTACATATATACACAGGTATACAGATGTAAATACATGAATAATGTAGAACATATCATACCATATTTAACTGCAGTTATGTTTGGTCCATTGTCCACTGTAGAAAGAAAACAATAAACAATGATTAGCAGCAGAAAATAATAACTAATATCCAATCAAATCTAATTTAAAGACTATAGCGCCGTTATCATAATGCCCTCGGCATCAGTCAGTGGTCACTTCCAAAGACCTACACTTGACTAATGCACTTGTTTTCAATACAGGAAAAGCATAATAAAGCAGCAATTCCAGGAAGGAATGCCAACAAGATTGAATCTCCGACATTTAAAATGTGACTTTCTGAGAAGTTTCAGGTACACTGTACAGCGTACAGTACATTCCAAATAGCAGTTAGTACCCAATGAACGAAAATGCACAATTCTTGGGTCATTCTGCACAGATTCTGAAGTGGGATGGGCCTTACTCTCCATCAAGACAATGTTCACTACAAGCTCCGGCTGTTCTCAATTTCTGTGAAGTGCCAATACTTTCCAAACCTCTGCTGAAGATAACCAGTAGTAATAGGGTTAGAAAGTGTTGGTACTTCATGTTTGCTGCTTTAGGAATGTCATTTGTATTGTTTTACTGCAAATACTCAATCTTTAACTATTTTACATTAATTTCATATATGCATGCCCTACCGACTGGCATCTGTAACCACCAACATTCAAATGATCAAATTCTGATATGACTTAAAGCTGCCAGTTTGTGACAACCTGGCCCTTGAAACTAAAGTGCCTATATAATTAAAATCATAATAATGAGCCCTTGTTAGAGTTGTATTTGAAAGAAGATAGAACTGCAACATGGAAATCAAATAGTTACCTATAACTTGAATAGCCTCAGAATAAACTGGATTTGGACTCTTCTGGTATCTGGCTGAACACCTCACGCTGTATGTGCCTATTTCTTTTGGTGTCCAGGTAGAATTGCCTTCCTTAGGATCACTGATGCTTTTGTTTTGACCATTGAACCATTGAGCTGTTGGAACTGGGTATCCATTACCAGAACACAGGAAGCTAGAATTGATGGGGTAAGGATTGTTAAGATTCTTCTCATTTCCTGGGTAAAAGATTTCAGTCTCTGTGGTTGCCACTGCAAGAAAATTCATTTTTACTAAAATGAATTGAAAGAACTAAAGATGACAGAGATCTGTCGGAAAACATTTCACTCCAATAGACCCCGAGTTTTAACCATAAATTTAGCCATATACAATTTCACCCAAACTACATGACGTTCCACGTTTTTGCAGTTTGTTTACTCATCACTGCTCGAGAAACTTTATTTCTTGACAATAGAAACCATAATAATTGTAACAACATCATAACCACATGCACCCTATACCTTGTGTGCATGCATGACTACACGTTTTATGGCTTTGACAATACAAAGGGACTAAATTAACATTAACTTCATGCATAAAGAATATATAAAAGTAAAAGGCAGCATCAATGGCCGGCTAACTGACTGAACAGTAAATAAACCTCTAAATTGAAGCATCACTTATTCCCCATGCCTGCTGGCCTTAGGAAAGTTGTACATCTTCACATGGCTGTTAGTCGTTCTGCCTTCAGATATCAAGCTAATCTAAAGCATGATTGTTCAAATGCAATGGATTAATCACTCGCATGGTTTACACATGAATACTTATTACTGTACTTTTTTTATTACAATCTAACACATATCTCCTCTTAATTTCTGTTTCTATTACATCAGTGGTTGAAACCATTCCATTTAATTGAGGTGTTTTGTTGCCAAGATTTTTTCTAAGGCAATCAATAAATGTATCTGTATTCTGTTGATATTATAATGAATATTTAAAAAAATTAACTACAAGCGCCTACAGTTGAGCACTCACTGAAAACCTTTAGATCACTTTGTGTGGAGAATTCGAATTGAGGACTTTTTGAAGAAACCTTGCACTCTAACTGTCGCCCAGCATCTGTTGCTACAATGGTTCTGTTGACAGACTGTAAGTACAATTCTAGTGACAGATCTTATCAAAATTTTTGCAGAAGAACAATCAGAAGAGAAAAAGAGGCAGCTCAAGTGGAACTAAAAAGTTGAGCAATTAAAGGGTCAAGAGAGTAGTAATATAAAGAACCGCTTTCAGCTCAGTCGAAAACGAGTAGTGCTTTCAACTCCGTTGAAAACGAGTGGCGTTCTTAGCACATCCGAAAAAGAATGCCGCTTTTAAAAACTCACTATTCGACTTAGTTAAGGTGTAACCATCATAGGCTATATGAGTGGGCTGAGAGCGGCGATAAAGATGCCCAGAAAGTGGCACTTAAAGAAATGCTTTAATATTATATTTACACATGATCTAAAAAATAATACATTTGTTTAAAATTGATAAAACGTCTAGAGATTTTACAGACAATTCTACTTTTTTATATAGTTTAAAAACGACATTGCATTTAGGGGTGATTTTAAATAACACTACTCAAGGGGCGATTTAAAGCGACTTTACTCTAGAGATGAGTTAATACGATACTCAATATGGAACGAGTTCAAAAAGGGCACTCGTTTTTGGGTTAAAAAGTCATCTATGGTTCTTTTCATATAGGGAGTTAAAAATGGTGTTTTGCTAAAATCTTCCCGAATCATTTCTAACAAGCAATTCTATTTTTTTTCGTGCAGGATCTCAAAGAAATTTTAACAAGTTCAACCCCTGTAATATTGCAACGAAGCCTTCATGTGAGTGGAACTCATTCCGATCATATGAGGACCCCAAAAGTATTTGTCATTTTTTCGCTATGGAACAGCGATGCTTTTGCTTACTCACTCTCGTCCTGTACCCCTCTACCAAAGTGGATCATTGCAATTCAATTCTCTGTTCTATTTGTAATCGTAAATGCACATTTATATAGCACCTCATCAAGTAAGCTACTCAGAAGTACTCCCAACCAGGTAACACTAGACCACGATCAAATAGAATGGTCTTCAATCGCTGGTGAAATAGAAGCAAAGAATGGGCAATAAGCTCATGCAGCAGATCACATGGCAGACTGTTCCAGAGTGAAAGACCAACCACGGCAAAGCCACCATGTTGCATTGCGGCAGTACGAGACAGAGGGACAACCAGAACACCCTGAACACCCCTGAGATCTCATTGCCCTAATGTTTCATCATTGTCATCATAATTACAAGTCACAACGGTCACTCTGATCTATACATACATTCTAGAAATAAATAATTTTAAAGTTTGCCTTCAGATAAATCTTAAACTCACAAGAGTTTTGCTGTGGGGCACTGTTGCAGTTCCAACAACTTCTTCTCCATTTTTTCCATTCATACCATTCGCTATTTCATCGTTTCCAATAAACACCGACAAGTGCGGATCTTGGTCGTCCGAAAGTGGAAATACGGCATCGTCATCTTTGGTTGGTGAATTGTAGGTCAAAGAACAGGTGAGATTGACAGCCTGCCCTATATCTACGCCATCTGATGGATACATTAATGCTTCCAAGGAACCTGAATCAATAAACATTACAAAGAGAAATTCATCAACAGTTGATTAGTAATGCAGAGCAACTTAATCATTGGTAAGTTGGCATTAGGTCAAGGTAACTGCCAAACAACCATGAGCCTAATTTAATTGAAAATTTCTCAACGCACAAGCATTGACAACTGAAATTTGAAAACTGGACAACCTTTTAATCTCAATAATGAATTCTCAACTGCAAGTGACAATTCTAATCCAACACTGGATGCACAAGTAAAACTCAATACATCATCAATCAACCGCCATTCCACACAGAAATTCTGAACATAGTAGTTGAAATCATTAATGGTGATGTTCATGAAACCGAAAATCATGACAGATGAACAAAAGTAGATGACAACATCCGTTAAAACAATGAACTGAACAGATGATGAACTCGCACATAAGAGTCTGTAAATTGTGGCAGCAATGACCATGTGCTGAAACTGACGGAGTTTTGTTTGCTGAACAAGAAAAGCAAAACTAAAGCCTGCATCATACCTATCACAACGAGATTTCCACAGTAATCGTTCGCAGGATTGAAGGCACAACAATACGTCGCTCCATCATCCAGTTGCGCATTCTTCACAGTAAGAGTATTGCTTCCGTTCCCAGTCGAGTATTTATCTGATTTGAGGTCATTTGGTTTCCTTGGATCGTAGATGTTAGTTGCCTGGATATTGTATCTATTCCAGTAAAGCTGATCTGTGTTGCTGAGAGATTCAGAACGACATTCAATGACCGCATTTTCACCCACCTTCTGTGTCACATTTTGGAGAGAATGTCTTGCGGTCAATGTCAGTCGGATTCCACCTAAGGAGAAATGGAAATACACTCATTCTTAATCAGTCTAGTGCTTCGTTAAATAATTCGTAATTGTAAACTCGAGATTTCTACAGCGCCCAACGAAAGCTATGTCGCGGGAATCAGCTTATTCACAGGCGCCCAGTCAAAAACAAAATCGATAGGCATAAGGGTTCGGTTCCAGGTCAAGATCCAGCAGTCAGGCAGTCAGACAGTCGGACGTCTACGGAGGATGTTGTTTGAAGTTGAAGCGAGAAGAGAGATAAGGGGAAGAGGATTGGATCTTGCATAGGAATGAAGATTATTGGATCATGCGTAAGAATGAAGCACTAATTCATTTTCTTAGACAGAAGAAAGAGGAAGACAGACAGACAGACAGACAGACAGACAAACAAACAGACAGATAGACTAAAGGATTGCGCGTAAAAACAAAAGCGTCGGCTATACCAAATGTAATCTAGCGTTTATGCTGAAACTTTTAGAGTCTCAAACAGATAAAAATCCACTCGATAGTGCGTTAGTCGAGATACAATGTGCATACTAAAATTAACAACAACAACAACAACAATAATAATAATAATGTCTCGGCCCAATAAACCTAGATGGCCAGGCTTTAGTTAACTGCCTTGGTCATCGCCTTGCCCAGAATACGGAGGACAATAGGGAAACCACTTTTCTCTATCAACGTTTATCTATGACCATCCAGCGTTTCAACTCAATCGCTTTTCACAGCACTTTTGACACCGAACACGACATCACCGAAGACTAGACCTCCCAGAACAATGCAATCCCTAATTTTTGAAATCCTGAGGGATCATAAGTACCTCGGGTAATATTAATAATAATAATAATAATAATAAATTTATTATTATTTTTTTTTTATTATTGCGATCCGAAGGTGCTCCAGAATCAAGCGGCAGTCAAGCTAATACCCAGAAAGTCAGTCGGGTGGAACAGAAATGCATATTATGCCAAAGGTGAGTCTTAAGTTGCAACCAAAATGACATAAAAACTGAGAAGAACGAGTAGATGCAGGAAGAGAGACTGTAAACTGAATATTTAGGTCATCGCATGTTCTGTAAGGCAATATGTCGTTGTGTATTCAGGACAGGTAAGCTTACCTGATGTTACTATAATAAGAATGAGAAAGTAAACTCCGTAATGTTCACCCTCCATTTTTGTCTTTTACTTATCAAGTCTCCTTGCTCGCTCTACTGTTACCAAATAATAAAACAATACTAAAATATTTATCTAAAAAATCTGCTCGCTTCTATCCTAATAGTGTCTAAGAAAAAAGGTAAACCAATGGTCTGGTTATTTTAATTATTTATGCCATTCACACTCTGGTATTTTCCGACATATAAAGGGCTATGAGGTATTTGGCGAAACGCCAAATGGTGACAAGACGATTCGATTTTCTACAGATCATCAAATGTCTTGTTTGATGGCACTTTCGCTAGGTGGCTACCGCCAAATGCAATAGCCACATAACGAACCACCTATTCGATATTTGGGCATGATATACATAGGCCTTCTGATGAATAGTCATTTATTTGACTTGTCAGCAGCAGCAACAAACTAATACACATACATATCTGTATTGATTTGATGTCTCAGTTTACAGGTGCAGATATATATATGTATATGTATATATGTCTATATACATAGATATATATACAAGGTAAAAACCGAAACTGCATTGTTTGCGACAGAGGATATCGGATGACCAGCCTTCACTGAAGCAGGAGTTAACACAGACGGCCGAAAAGTTCTTGTGGCGATTACAATTACAATAATGAAGAGGGTTTCAGAGACTGGACAACGAAATTCCAAAGAGAGTTTGGCAAAGAAGTTTTATAAGAACGACGCTTAGATAGATATTGGTCTATCAAGTTAGACTTGTTAGATGTTTGATGACCTCCAAGTTTATAGTGTGACATTTGTCAATACGGGTTCAGGGTTCAAATCCAGGTCGCAAGGGTGAAAAGCCGACGCTTTAGTCGTTCGATCACTGAACCACCTCTGTAAGTGAGCCTTAAAATGAAGTCTCACATGTTTTGTTTAATCGATATTTCTTGGATGCACGGGTTGTACTGGTTTCTTGCACGGTCCCGGATCTGGAAGGTGGCGAATTAGCATAGTCAACCTCGATGCTATATTAGACCAGAGTTGTTTTTTATTTTGTAACCAGTGGTTCATCAGTTCAAAGCAAGTGCGAGGTAGTCCTGGCGTCTTGAAGCTGTCTTAAAGCAACACTGGATCCTAAAAGGTAAGCTTGTTGAATACGGTCGTCTTTGATGCCAGCATAGTTCTTGATTTTTTCATGAACATTTGCGACATTTGCTCAGTTGAAAAGAAATGTGGCCATGCACTTGCTACTCGAATATATACAGCATAACTCGAAATGGTGGCTCTGTAATTTCACTTCCAGCATTCTTGCTCGTTTCTACGAGTTGGCATCGAATTCAAAGTTTATTATTGACTTAAGAATGCTGTGTAGCTTAAAGCGATGCAGTAGCAGCTCTTTTAAATTAGCGTAATATTAGTTGCAAGTCAAAATGTTAATTAAATGTTAGTTAATGTTAAATGCTAATTAAAATCCTAAAAATTGTAAACCGTAAACTCGAGGTTTCTGCAGCGCACAACGAAAGCTAAGTCGCTGGAACCAGCTTATTCACAGACGCTCAGTCAAGACAAAATCGATAGGCAAGAAATCCAGTGTTGAGGAGATTAGTTCTTTGCTGTTTTCGATTCAACGAACGGCTTGGGATTAAACCGAATTGACTCCTGGTTAAAATGAAGCTGCGTCAAACAAACAGAGAAGTCACCTTAAATGCGTAGCAGCGTTTCATTGGCTCAAGCCAACTTTGCCGTAGCAGTCGACTCATGGCCATCGGTCGTCATGTCAGGCGTTCTCACAATGGCCTGGTGGGCGTTTGGCTCAGTAGCGAACAGACTGTTGTACAAAGGTGGTGCGTCTTCATTTTCATATGGCTTGCTGTTCGACTCGACCGCTGTCGTATAAGGCGGCGGTGCCATTTGGATCCATTGAGGATCTGCTCCCACCTGGGAGGAACTCCAGGTGTTAAAAACTGGCGAAGTCGATGTTGTTGGCGTTTGTCTATGTGACGATGAGGCTTTTCTATGCCTGTATACTTTAAAATGGAAAATTTAAATTGTAGTATCAATGATAGAACAAATTGCACATGATTTCATACGAACATGCATAAATGAAGGAATACATGTATAGTTGGCAGTCGTAATTTCACCTCAACAACCCTGATTGGAATCCTGGGCCGTCATGTGTTCATGCATGTATGTATATGTATAGGCATGTATGTATGTATGCATGTATGTGTGTATGTATGTAGGTTTGTATGTATGTACGTATGTATGTATGTAAACGTGTGTGCATGCTTACATGTTTGCATGCGTATGTCTAGATGACTGCAGTGATTTTACTTACGTACTAAAGTAGTACTCATTCTACTTACGTACTTACCGAATCACTTACATATTTACATACTGGTATTGTATACATACATACATAGTTACATACATATGTACGTATGTAAGCAAATACATACATACATACACACAAACAGACATACAAACAAGCGTACATACACACATATGCCTACATACATGCTTACATACTTGCTTACTTTGCATTGTTTGCTAAATGTAATAATTTAGATTTAGTTTTGGTGGAAATTGAGGCTTTACCTTTTACAAATGTGAAGAAGAAAACTGCGAAGCCAGCAAATAACAGAACAGGGAGAAGGGCTGGCAAAAGCGGAGACCCTGCAACGATGACATATTTTCTATCAATAGAATTTTTTATTACTATTATTTTCTATTAATAGTATTTTCTATTAAATGCATTTTCTATTAATGTTATTAACCTAACAAATGAAAGGAACTACGCAGCTTAAGGATGGATAGTGTTGCCTGCATAACTGATTATTATTATTTCTGCATTTATTGAGCACCAAATCGAATAAATTAGCACCAATCGATAGTGCTAAGCAATTGTGAGTGAAGAACTTGCTCAAGGTCCTTAAACAGTAATCGTCTCGGGGGACGAGGCTCGAACCCGTATGTATGTATGTAAGTATGTATGTATGTATATGTATGTATGCATATATGCATGCATGTATTTGTATGTATGTATATTTGTGTATGTATATATGTATGTATGTATGTTTATGTATGTAAGTATGCATGCATGTATGTATGTATGCATGTATGTATGTATGCATGTAAGTATGTATGCATGTGTGTATGTATGTCTTATCTGATGACCTGTCTACTCAATCTATTGAAGCATTATTATGGCGTGAACGTGTATGTTGTGTGCCTAAATGTACTAATTTAAAGTGGCTTACCTCCGCCACGATCCACCATTTCCTCTGAGCGCCTTTCTAAAAGTAAATAACATTTTAGCTGGACACAGAACAGCGCAATCCCGGAAACAGTAATCAAAGATTTTAAGTTGATACTTAAGGACGTCGGTAATGTTTGGCAGTGTCGCATCCACATCGAACCCAAGTCGAAGTTTTGATACAGGAGTGCAAGTGTAAGCTATGTCGTAGTTTTTTATCCAAAATTTTTGACAATCTTTCGTAATCGTCAGCAATTTTTATAACGATTCAGAATCTCTTTGGAGTCATTTCTTTGCTCTTTGCTTCACAATTTCCATTAAAAAATTTCACTTTTCACGCATGAGTTTATCTACCCCTCAAAATGTTATTCTTTCGGGTCAAACGTAGGTCAATAAAGTAAGCTCCCTTGTCGCTTGTGGAATGTAGGGAAAACGGTCATTTACGCCCCCGGACCTTCGACTGTCAATGCAGGAATCCGAAGGTCCAGGAGTGCATCACATGATTTGCCATTTACTTCCCAGTTTACGCAGGTGCCAACTAACTCTTAGTGATAAAAGCATGTCGTGTGTGTGTGTTGCGTGTGTGTGCGTGTGTGTGCGTGTGTGTGCTGAAACAACTAGCCCATGGCCGCAACAATGAATCCCTTCAGAAGGCACCGACCCGCAAGCATTTCTATTATAGACCCAACGCGTTGTCCGATTGGTGCGCCGTAAATAAAAGGCCAGTATTCTTTGCCCCCACCAAAAAGTGAGTAGGAGTGAGAAAAGCACCTCCACCCCAAATTTTTGAATGGGATGGAGACAAGGACTCTTATTATGTCCTCTTGCCGCCAAGAAAACTAACCGAAATAATTCGTTAAAAAATATTGTGTAAGACAATTCAATAAAAAAAATTGACGAACATAATTCGTAACAAATCACTGATAGCAATCTCTAATAGTTTAATCAGCAATCGGCAAGATCCCTATTACGTTACAGCAGTAACCGTTAATTAATGCATAATTAAGACTTAACTATAGCCTATCCCGAGCAGAACATCTACCCGCTAGTTCGGCAAAATGTTCCGAAATTCTTCAAAAATTTCCCTGCTGCTTCCGCTTCTCCCTCTTTCCCTCCTTTCGCTCCTCTGCCCTCTCCTCGCTTCCCCTCCCTTCCTCTACCTCTCTCATTAGCCATAGGCCATGAAAACAATTGCGAAAACTTTTTCTCAAATGAATTTCTTCTAGTAATACTTTTTATTACAATCTAACAATATCACCTTTGATTTTTTTCTAATCGATATGAGTGATGCTTTTACTATCAAAGGCTTTTCTAAAACCGACAAAAACAAATTTCTGTTCCAAAACTACCTATTCAGGTGAGAGTTTTGGTAAAATAGTCATTGCTAATCATGGTCATACTTGCCATAAACGATAACAGGATTTGTAACTTCGATTTCTGTTTGTGGATTTCTTGAAGAAAGCTTGCACACTAGGCGTCTTCCATCATCTGAGATTTTCATGGTTCTGTTGACAGACTGCAAGTACAATTCCAGAGACAAATCTTGTCAAACTTTACGCCGCAGGTCAGCATAGAAAAAGAGGCATTTCGTGTGGAATAAAAAAGTTGAACAATGGAAGGGTCAAACAGTAAGAAGTCCAAAATCTACAGTGTAATTCTAGCTATTCATTTACTTATTTATTTATATATTTATTTATTTACTGCAATAGTAACGTGTACACCAACAGTAAGTGAATCTATTTCTGTTCCAGATGTACATCAGGCACTGGTACTATAACCAGTATCTCCATCAGCTACTGATACTGCTTTCAGGTACCTCCATCATGTACTGGTTATACTGCCACATCTTTATCTCCATCAGGAACTGATACCATAGAAATGCAATTCACAGCGCACGCTGGAAAGATCAAAACAACTACCAACTATGTTTTAACACAAACTAGACTGAAGTTCTTTGTTAAGGTTTTCCTGGATCATTAGCTTCTTCCAAGTATTTCTATTGCCTGCAGGATATGACGAAGATTCTAATACGTTCAAGACCTGTTAATATTGTAACGAAGCTCTCATTTGAATCTTCTTCATCACCATAACTACAGGACATACCAGCGGTATTTGTCATTCTCTCGTTATGGCACATAGATTCTTTTGCTTGCTCACTCTCATCCCATATGACTCCTACCAGCTGCACTAATTCAAGTCAGTCATCTTCTATTCAAATCTGACCTTCACCTGTTCTCTTTCTGAGTGCCTTTAAGATCATTTCGTCATCGTAATCATTGTCATCATAATCACAAGTCTTAAAATGGTCGTATTTACCAACACAGACATTATAGGAATAAATAATTTCAAAGTTTGCCTTCTGGTAACTTTTAACTCACAAGAGTTTTTTGGTGGGGTACTGTTGCAGTGTTAACGACCTCTTTTCCGTTTATACCATTATCTGTTTTATTGGTTCTGATAAACATCGCCAAGTGCAGATCTTGGTCGTCTGAAAGTGGGAATGAGGCACTAGCGTCGTTCATTGGTGAATTGTAACTCAAAGAACAGGAGAGATTGACAGCGACTCCAGGTTTTACACCATTTGGATTCACTGATGCTGTCATGGAACCTGAAATTAATAAACAGTACAAAGAGGAATTTATAAACCATTGATTGGTAATGAACAGCAACTTAACCATTGGTAAGTTGGAATTAGGTCAAGGTAATTGCACAAAAATCATGAGCCTAATTTAATTGAAAAGTTCTCACGACGCACAAACATTGACAATTGTAATTTAAAAACTGGACAACCTTTTAGGCTCAAAAATGAATTCTCAATTGCACGTGACAATTCTGATTGAACACTGGATATACAATTAAAACTCTGTACATCAGCAATCATCCGCCATTCCACACAGAAATTCTTAACACGGTAGTTAAAGTCATTAATGATGCTATTTATGAAACTGAACAAAAATAGATGACAACATCCGTTAAAACAATGATATTGGACAGTGACACAGATGATAATCTCACAAACACAATTCTGTGTACCGTGACAGCAATGACCTAATGCTGAAACATTTGTTTGCTGAACAAGAATAGCAAAGCTAAAGCCTGCATCATACCTATCACAACGAGATTTGCACAGTAATCGTTCCAGGGATCGAAGGAGCAACAATACGTCGCTGCATCACCCAGTTGCACAGTCTTCACAGTCAGAGCATTGTTTCTGTTCGCGATCGAGTATTTTTTTGAATTGATGTTAGTTGAGGAGGTTGGATCGTAGATGGTAGTTGACTGGGGATTGTACCTAATCCAGTAAGGCTGACTTGTGGCGCTGATAGATTCGGAACGACATTCGATGACGACATCGGAATTCTGCATTTTCGTCACGTTTTGGAGAGAATGTCTTTCGGTCACTATCAATCTAAACATGCCTAAATACCAAAGCATAATCTTATCCGGAATTATTTGCTTAGATACGAGTAACTGCAGAAGTTCGACTCTGACCGAGCGGATAACGCCTCAGCTTTCATTTCTGTGACCCTCTGCGACCTATAGATCCGAAACTTCGAATTTTCATGTGAAATCTGTACATAGGTCACATTGTCGAACTGCGCGCTAACTTGGAAACTCCAATATTCGATATGCATGCCTTAGTCGGAGCCCTTGAGAAACTGAGGTCGGCGAAAATCGACCCAGCAATAGCTAGTCGTTGATACCATGTTCGCACTAAAATTATTATTATTATTATTACTACTACTACTACTACTACTACTACTACTACTACTACTACTACTACTACTACTCCCACTACTACCACTACTACTACCACTACCACTACTACCACTACTACTACTACTACTACTACTACTACTACTACTACTACTACTACTACTACTATGCAACTTCTAAGGTGTCTTATGCATAGGGCATTAACCGATGTTATTCCAAAATGAAGCCGCAGTTAGGTGAATGCCCAGAAAGAGTCCGCCGAAGCAGAGATGCAGCGGTGGTAGGTAAGTCAACTGAAAAGGCAAGTCATAGGTTGCAACAGTTCTGCTACTTGGGAAGTATGATTACAACAGATGCAAAATGTCATAATGAAATTAAAAGAAGGCTAGCAATGGGAAAAGACGCTTTTTATGAAGAGGAAAGAATTAACGAGAGGAGGACCTCACAGAAACCTAAAGAAGAGAATGATCAAAACACTGACATAGAGTGTCTTATAAGGATCGGAAACATGGACCATGAGAAAAGAAGACATCAGAAGACTGGAGGTTTTTGAGTTGTGGGTATGGCGCAGGATGGAGAAAGTTAGTTGGACAGAACACAAATCGAAAGAAGAGGTGCTTCAACAGATGGAAGAGAAAAGATCTCTGATGGCTACAATAAGAACGAGACAGAGGAAATGGATTGGACACATACTGAAAGGTGAATCCCTTCTGAGAGATATCATAGGGGGAAGAATGGAAGGAAAGAAAAGAAGAGAAAGACCTAGACAAATGCTACTAGACTGGATGGTGTAGGCCCTAAACGGTAAACTAAAGGAGGAGACCCAACAACGTCAGGAATGGCGCCATTGGACGTTCGAACCTGCTTCCGGGGGCAGAGAACTTGAAGAAGGTTGCAACCAAAATGACATAAAAGACTGAAAAGAACGAGTAGATGCAGGAAGAGAGACAGTAAACTGAATATTTAGGTCATCGCCTGCCCTGTAAGGAAATATGTTGTGGTCTTTTCAGAACAGGTAAGCTTACCTGATGTTACTATCATAAGAATGAGAAAGTAAACTCCGTAATGTTCACCCTCCATTTTTGTCTTTCACTTATCAAGTTTCTCTGCTCGCTATACTTTTACCAAATAACACAATTGTATTAAATTATTTGTTTCAAAAATCGGCTGACTTCTATCCTAACAGCGTCTAACAAGCAAACGTAAACCAATGGTCTAGTTGTTTTAATGATTCATACCTTTCACAGTCTGGTATTTTCCAACATGCAAAAGGCCCATAAGTTATTGGCCAAACGCCAAGCGGTGACAAGACAACTCGGTTTTGTACAGATCACCAAATGTCTCGTTTGAGTAATTTCGCCATAATGCCATAGCACGTGCACACGATATTGGGATATGATATACAAACTCATGAATAGCCGTTTAATGACTTATCAACAGCATCAAATCAATACACATACATGTCTGTATTGAATTGATGCTTCAGTTTGCGCGGTAATTATATATATATTTTCCAAGGACGCTACGCAGTGGTCTGAGGCAGATTCGAACCCGCGACCCTCCGGTTACGAGGCACTGATCATACCTCTACACCACCACGTCCCATATATTGTATATATGTGTGTGTGACGTGGTGATGTAGTGGTATGGTCGGTGCCTCGTAACCAGAGGGTCGTGGGTTCGAATTTGTCTCAAGCCACTGCGTAACGACCTTGGACAAGTTGCTCATTCACAGTTGTCTGTGAGAAAGACAACGGGAAACCACCTCATTCATCTCATCCCCGGGTGAAATAAAGCCAATGGACCTGCCTTCGGGCAGAGAACTCATCAAATATATACATAGATATGTTGTTTTTATTATTATAAATATTGTTATTATTATTGTTTTTGTTGTTGTCGTTGTTGTTGTTGTTATTATTATTGTATATATTTGTATATATAAATGTATATATATGTATAAGGTGCAAACCGAAACTGCATAGTTTGCGACAGGGGATCTCAGATGACCAGCCTGCATGCCATGGCTTTGCCTTACGACTCGCGTTCAAAAGATAAAAAACAGTTGAAAGTCATTTCACGTTCCAAATTTGCAGTACTGAAGCTACGGTAGATTCTGTAAGCATCCCAGAGTAGTTCAGTATGTATCATGCTGTATAAATTGTAGTGGCAATGACAATTACAGTCATAAAGAGGGTTTCAGAGCCTGGACCACGAACTTCGAAATTAGTTTGGCAAAGGAATTTTTAAAGAACGACACCTAATTATTGGTCATCAATCAAACAAGTAATCAATCAATCAATTCTTTATTGAAACCAAGTGCAACATATGAGTTTTCACAGTTAATTTATATAACTTTTTATCCAAACTTTTTCATCTTTGGTTAATGAGGCGTTCATATCGAAGATGATGGCCTCCAAGGTTAAACTTTGAATTGTTAATAGTGGTTCAGGATTCAAATCCAGGTCGCAGAGGAAAAGCCGAAGCTTCAGCCGCTCGGCCACTGAACCACCTCTGCAAGTTAGCCTTAATAAGTTGCGTGTAATCGCTATTTCTTAGATGACCGGTTGTATTGGCTTTTTGAACTTGAAGTGGTCTCGGATGTGGAAGATGGCGGATTAGCCGAGTTCCCGGAGTGGGTACTCCCCCTTGATGCTATATTAGGCCGCAGAATTTTTAATTTTTAACAAATGGTTCATGAGTTCAAAGCAAGTGCGAGGTTGTCCTGGCGTCTTCAAGCGGTCTTAAAGCAGCACTGGATCCTGAAACTGGTTGTCTAGATAAGCCTGTTGAATACGGTCACCTTTGATGCCAGCATAGTTCTTGATTTTTTTCATGAACTTTTGCTCAGTTGAAAAGAAATGCGGCCAAGCACTTGCTCCTCGAAATGATAGATCTGTAATTTCACTTCCAGCATTCTTGCTCGTTTCTACGAGTTGGCATCGGATCCAATGTTTTTTTCCTTGACGTAAAAATACCTTGTAGCTTAAAGCGACGCAACAGAAGCTCTTTTAAAGTAGTGCATTGTAAGTTGTTTAAAGTAGCTTTATGTTAGTTTTTATCATGTACGAATTGGAGCATGAGTTAACACAGACTGGCATAAAACCGAGTGTACTTTGAACTGCTATGCGAATCCACTCTAAGTGTCGCAAACAATTCAACAAAAGGTCTAACACGCTTGCTCTTTTATACTGGATGAGGTTTAAAGTTTTATGCATGCATACATATAGTCTAAATATGTGCAAAAGTACACATACAAATTCATGCTGCATGGTTAGCAAGGTTTAACACTGGGATGCAAAACAGTCACTCAGTTACAGAGAAGCTAACATTTTGTCTCACTGGCTTCCGAGACTCTGGGCCCAATCAACAGACCGAGAATGCTTTCGTTACAGAAATGGGCGTTCTCTAACTGAAGTTTCACATACTACTTACCTTTTATAATACTATTATTAATCCTATTAATGTACTCTTCTTAATAAATTCAAAGGCAATAATAATTAGCAAGTTAGGAACAATTTAATAAAAACAAAAGTAGTGTGCTAATTTGCCAAAAACCAGGGTGAACAGTTAGTCAATTTTCAGTAAAATCTATTTAATTTTAGCAACATTACTGCCAACAGTTAGATATTACTTAAAGCAGTATAAGATCTGTTCATGGTGTTAAAGTCCCTTTATTTACAAGCAATACTTTCACAGTTTGGCAACAATTTAAAGTTCATCATATTTGAAGGGCACTGAACAAAATCCAGGACAAACAGGATTAAGAACTCAGTTTAGGCTAATTAAACATACTATTCATCATTAAGGCGAACACGTCGGAAGTAAAATATAGTTCACCGAAGGGGATTCCGATCTTTGCATCGCCACAATTGACCAAAAATTGCGTTAACATACAATACAATATCGCAATAAAACTCAGGCTGAAATATATGAACAATATGCGAACTCAGGCCTTTATTAAACCTGAAATATTAGATAAACTTAACAGAGAAAACGCTGGCAAATTTTGTTGCTGTAAAAGCAAATTCGTTACACCCAATAAACAAACAATGAGACAATGGGAACCTCCGTCAGAACAACAAATCTTTTCACAATTAACAAACAACAGTATCAAAATAGGCCTACCCTAAATATTATTTTACAAACACTGCATCGAAAGATGCTCAGGTGCACCATAGTGCACCATACTCGAATAAAAGTGATATCGTGCTGTGAACAAAAACAAATCTTGCATATAGTCCTATCATGGTCTGTCCAGCACACAATAAACATCCTACAATCATTTGATTGCAATAAGAAAATTGTATGATATGAACAATAACTACTCCAAATACAAACTCAAGTGTATACACGACACCACTACATAGACAACAGCAGCAGTAAAGTCTTGTGTTGCAAAGAATAATAGCCCTATCGATCTAAAGTCACATAAACAATCCCATGGACAACCCATCAGAATTAAAAATAAGAGCCTAATTGATAAGAAACCATGTAATTCCCAGTGGATCAAGTTCAACTGGGACCTCAATGTTGTAGCCTCGATCAAGGGTAAACTTCATCGGATCAGCCCCTTGTTCTGATACGAATGCAAAGTCGATGAGACCAGCGTAATAAAGAGGCAAGATTAGGGTAGTTGTAATATGGTCCTGAGTTGGATTGAAGACCATGGCCAGTCCTTTGTTGGCTAGTTGTGGATTGACGTGCATGTAGCTGTCTATACCCTGCATGTCAGCTCTCTGCACATGGATAATATCACTGGTAAGAATATCACGGTACTTCTTGTAGAAGCTGACCCACTTGATCACAACTGCTCTGGTCTCGTTGCTATCGTAGAGACGATATCCTCGATAGCAGGCTGCCACTCCTGCACCAAAGTACTGTGCCAAACCCCACTCGTACTCCACGAGGTGCTGAGAAAGAGGCTCAAACATGGCTGGTTCTCCACCGCCGTGGTACTGCACCAGCGGCATGAACATCCAGCCGACCGTGGGAATGTAGTGGAATGTATCATCGAACATTCCCTGACGACTGACGCTAATATCCTGCCAACGAGGAAGGGAATACTGATTCTCGTCGTAACCCATACCTAAGACATACAGCAAGTTGAAGCTCTTAAGTCCTATTAGAATGACTTCTCTGAATTTCACCTTCAAGACCATATTTGTAAATTACATGGAAAAAATATCAAAGTTGCATTTAATTAACACGTTGGAATTTCGAAATAATTTATATTTTGTTCTAGTGCCGAATTCGTACAGAAAGATTTAGGATTTCAATATGCTACCTGTTTTGCTGCCCCCTTGGTAGAAATAGTCGTCCGGTTGGTTTATGTAGACCTCTTTTTCTCGCAGAATTTTATAGTACTCTGACTGAAGCTTCAACTGCCAGTAAACCGAATCGTCTTTTTCACGATGGTGAGAGTGGTTTGTTGAACTACAACTGTAACCAGGATATGGCCCATCAGTCTCAACCATACTGAGACCAGTCTTGTCCATGAAGTTCAGGGAGCGAGTCAACAGGTAATCATACCACCCGGAAGCTATGCATGCCCCATCTCCACCTTGATCCATCCAGTAAGGATCCACACCTCTTGTCCAGACGATGAGGTCATAACCTCCAACCTCAATGCCCTTACTCCTTGCATACGAAATATCATCCTTCATACGACTTAAATACGCCGGATCATCGGACTCTACATTAAAAGATGAACCAAAACTAAAGATCATCATCTCAAATCCAACATCAGCCATCTGATCCAGAACCTTGCGAATTGAAGGTGAGTCCGAACTGACCATGTGGAAGAAAATTGGGTTCTCCTGGGTGTGTGGAGCAAGCAAACGCATCTTCTTCCTCAGCGCAAGTCCAAAACGCTCTGGATCAGAAGAACCAACCACTAATTCGTGAACACGAAAAGATTCAAATCCATACTTCAGTGGAACCAGTCCAGACTGTGGATAGGTGCAGTTCACTGACTGCTGGAATGATCCAGGCATTGCGCCTTGAGAAGGGTCTGTGTACCATGTACATGGTGTATGTGGTACGTCATTCTCCATGTGCAACCAACCGTAACCGCCATGAGCCCACTGCCAGTTTACAGCAAGATGCTCGATAGAGTTTACAAACACCTCAACTCGATCTCTAACTTCAGGAATTCCATCAATGCTCACCCACTTCGCCAGCAAGGGAATACCATCATACATCTCATAGTGAACTGTAATTGAGATTCCCTGGTGATATTTCGGTGCCCAAAACGGAGCCTTAAACAACACGTCCAATCTCAGACCTGCAGGAGGCCATACTATGTCAGCAGGAGCGAATCTTCTTGGTCGATAAGGAAATGGAGCCACTGGCTTCGACGTGCTATGAGAAACACAATGAAAGGCATCTGGGTTCAAGGTCATGTTTGCAGCCAAGGCCGTTCTGTTGAGGTAACCTCGAGGAATGTTGGTGATAAGGCCGCCTACGTTGTAAAATAGTCCATCTATATCTATCACAGATTCTGGGCTGATCGCTCGCAGAATAGACTGTCGCTTCTCAAGAGAGTAGAAGTCAATTGTGACAAAGTCAGGTTTCAGGAGAAAGTCACGTGAGATGAGTCCATTTGTGAGACGGATTTGGTCTGGATTTACCTGAACCAGCTGAGTGGGAGTGGTGATTTTCGTCACCAGCCAATCAGGAAAGGCTGCCAGAACACCATTCGCCGCAGAAGTCAGCAACAAACTCACTAGGAGTGGCACAAAGAAGTAGTGTCTCGCCATGTTGAACAAAGGGAATCACAAATACTCTGAATGAACCTGATGATGATGATGAAGGTTTTAGGTCTAATATCTGGAAAAGAACATAAAACAAACCATGTAACTTGCAAAATACCGAGAATATCTACTGTAGCCAACATTTTCCCAGTCTCAACTCAGCTAATGTTAGCTTTAAGAATTTTGCTATGCTTGAACATCCGTAAAAAAGCTAGATCCTTTGACTAAGAATTCTGAATGGGTGTTATATACATGTTAATGCAGAGTTTACTGTTAATTACCCAGACAGCCACGGTCACTGGGCCTATAGCTGGCCCATGATATGCCACTGGTGTGGGCCCAATTAACGTGGCTGTCTTGAAAGCGGCCAGGGTGTAAACTATTATGTGGAATTTCATTTTTATTCTGATGAGAAAAACATCAACAACTGCAAACGAAGTAACCCCTACAGTATCAAGCTAAATTAAAGTACTCTTTGTATTAAAGGTCAACCCAAAAGATAGGAAAAGGAATGCACGTGTCCACCCTGGTATCGCTCTATAATTTATACGCCACGCCAATGCTCTTCAGTACTATCTGGGTTTCAGAATCGATATCCTAACCATGACAATAACCGTTTTTGTTAGGCCTAACTGGAATTTGAAATGACGATCGTTTCCCCAATTTGCAAGCTATGATAAAAGCAATGTACATATATGGTACCCAATCGCGCTTTATGCTTTGATATTTAGAAAGGTTAAACTTTTGATATTATCAGTGTATGCTCACTTCATTTCCGACGCCTTCTGCAAGACCGTGTTTGACTGGAGAAAGGTAAACACAGCGACAGCGCTTGGCAACCTCTTCTTCCTCTACAGGTGGCCAGGTCCTGCTGATTTTGTCCGAGATTCTTTCACGGTTTTTAACTGGACCAAAAATTTCAATTTAACAACAGTCATATGACGATCACACGCTAGGCCTACCAAGCGCTTAATATAAGCAATGGATAACAATGCGTATAAGGATATAAACGTCCGCTTGAGCGCTGGCTATAAAAATAACGCACCTGATAGTTGACCAGCCAATCATAGGCCTTAAGGAAGGTGCTAATTGCACGGAGTACAGCACGTTGGCCTTGTGATCGGCCTACTATATACAACATGGAGTTAACAGGCGTTGTTGTATTACAACGCATTAAGTTAAAAAATCGTTGTCGTTCACTGGACATTTTCTGCAGCCCCCTAAGTCTACTCACTCGATTAGGCCCCTAATTCATTGAAAATGAACAGGGTCGAGGCCATACGGTCGCTGTAGAAAAACGTGCACATTTACTGAATCTTGCAGAACAAATCGTTACAACTATTGTAGCTTCTGCGGTAATTTTGGTTGGCGTCCATTTTTCATCTCTGCCTGCCAAACAAGTAGTCCTACTTTAGCTTCGTAAAGTATAGCTTATGTTAGCAGCCGTTTCAAACTAATCTTGGGCCAGCACGGTTCGTATACAGAAACGTGAAATGGCGTGGCACCCGGTCAAACGGGCAACGGTGGTGAAGGATCTCACCCGATAAATTCATTGCGAAATGAGCAGGGTCAAGGCCATACAGTCTCTACAGAAAGACGTGTGGTTCTGCATTCACATTTAGATATATGGCCAATGTGAGCTCGCAACCCAAGCACAAACTGAATAATGCTGGAGTGTGTAGCCTATCTGAATCTACGCCTCCTCGATATCGACTAGGCGGAGTGATCCACTTGACCTGTATGCTAACCTACTCTAGCGGCCTAATTTAGCTTTAAACAATGCCTGCGGCGCGGTGGTCTATCGGTAACACGTTTGGTCTATGATCATGAGGTTGCAGGTTCGACTCCCTGCAACGACCCTGGGAGGCAAGTTATTTGCGCACACCGTGCCTCTGTCACCAAGCAGCGTAATTTGGTACCAGCGTCAGCTGGGAAGTAATTATACTCATCATCATCAAGATCATCATCAGGATCCATGGGCCAAGAGCCCGTAGGTGTCCACTGCATGAATTATCACTTGTCTCCTCAGTTCCCGATCTTGCGCTGTTCTTATCAAGGCGTGCAAGTCTTGCTTACACCAATCCCTTATATCATCTGTCCACTCCCTATTAGGTCTTCCTCGTCTCCCATTTCCGTCCATAATTCTCATCATCACGCTTTTTATCTTTCTACTGTCATCCATCCTGCATATATGTCCAAACAAGCGTAATTTCCTTCTCATTATTACTTGTATTAGATCTTCTTTTATGCTCAGTCTTCTTCGGACCTCCGTATTTTTTACCTTCATTGTCCAATTTAGATGTAATATTCGTCTATAGCAGTACACTTCAAATGCTAATATCTTATCATTATAATTATAATTATACTATGTGGATCTAAATTCTATAAATACATAAGCAGTGTTAAGCTTTTGCCAAGCAGAAAATTCTTTGACAGTCAAAATTCAAATACGATATAATACACATGCCCAGAACCACCCAATTTTCAATTTAATACCTACAACAAAAGTCGTTACTTGCATAAGTTCTGAGCAGTTAGATAATATTAAAACTCATATGAAACAGACTTATCATACAATGTATTCATACTCCACAGAATCAAATGTACATATTCGAAAACAAATCAGGTTAGAAATTACATCGTGTTTGTTGAAAAATTATTTAACAGCCATCTCCAAATACTTCAAAAATCCATCTTTATTAGCTATCTGAAACAGTTTAAAAATAAAAGTATGCTAATGTCTGAATGTCAATTATGTCTGAAGAATTTTAAATCAGAAATGGTTTATTATTACTGAAACAATTCCTCAGATGTCAGCTCAAATGATCCAGAGCTAAATTGGGTTTAAATTATAAACCCTTAGACACAATCAATATTAGAAAACTGATAACATAATTATACATAAAAATGAATATTATATGCAGATCACAATGAACTTGTTAGCTATTTTAAATTGTTCATGACGGAGTCAAACATCGCGAGCTCAACTTGATTTGGCAAAATAGCATATTAAAAATCAAGACAAATTAACAGAAATTCCCCATTAAGCATGCTTCATACCAAACTGAGAAATGGTGATCGCCTCTCTACAATATATGAATAGTCCAGTCCTAAAACATTTTAATCATAATACGCAATATTTCATAACAACTAGATGAAATGGAATGAATATGCAACACAAAAACAACCACATCAAAAACATTATTAAAGGCCTACCACATTTGCATTAATTTTAATAGTTTTTTAAGCAAAGCTACAAGGTAAAAGCTATAAGGCACTTCACATTATGGAGTGCAAACAACCAACTTAAGCCAGATTTTAACCACCGATGTTACTGGATCTACTAGCATCACTGAGGCATACATTGTATGTTGGCAGCAAAAAACGTGAGCATTTACTTTACTACCTGCACGTTACAGGCTTACACTCTTCAAATTTACGTAGCCCGGACGTCTATTCATGCACATATATTAATTGTCTAGTAATAAGACACAATCTTCTGATTTTCATAAATGACCCTATTAATTGTGTAGGATAAAACAAAGTTGGTGTTGATTATTTCCTTAAAATGTCTTCACATGTTCTGGCCATAATAGGGCCTAACGTTGAGTGTGTTAACATGTTTTACTTAAGCAAGCACAGTGAAGATTCACCAATTTGTGCCTTGTGTTAAGTCCTCGCTTGCACAGCAGAGGGCTATTGCTGTTGTTGGCCCATCTCTATGGAATGGACTTCCACTATCGTTTCGTGCAAGGGTCACTGTTGTTTATAGAGTTCAGTCAGCTCATTGTTTAAAGAGGTTCTTATTTCCCTGGGGTTCTCATGCTGAAAATGCCTCTGAGTAAGAAGTTCCATAAGAAGAGCTATATAAGTTATCAAAAACAATACAATACAGTCTTCAAAGATAGTCAGTCGTCAGGAAAAGTATCTTCTTCTGAGTGTTGTATTGACTGAAAGTTAACCATTTTTAAAAACACTAGGAGTTCTGAAAGGCACTAGCCCTCTCCCCCGATAAGTGGAGTACATTTAAATTTTATTCAACCTAAAATCAGAGATCAGTCAACAGTGACTATGCTTCATTGTAAATATAACAAAGAAAGACTAGGACACCAAAAAAAATATCAAATCTTATACGTGTTTTTGCATGCTCGCTAGCATCACTCGAATACATTTAGTATTTGAAAATGTGCTACAGAACATTAGCACCATTAGATAAACTTGGCTACATTTAACATTTAAAATGTGTTACAGCACTTTAGTACTATCAGATATATACTTGACTATATTTAACATTTAAAATGCGCTACAACTCTTAATTACACAACCTAAGAGGCATTTAACAAAGAATAAAATTATACAATTACAAAATTACACAAAATCTAAGGGTGTAATGCAAAAGAATGCTTGTCTGGTGGCTTAACGATGATTCAACCATGAAGCGCAGACCCTAGACTCACAACAGCAGGCAAGCGTTGGTCTCAATGCATGCGACTGTTACGGGCAAGTATTGGAATTTGGTGCCAGCATAACCAGAAGGCAAAGGGACAGTTGTGCAGAGCAACGGCTGCGTATCTATCGCTTGGGAAACCGATTGATCAGCACTTAAGAAAAATGAGTAGTTCTTCCACTATGTGCAGGCAATGACATAATTCCATGCATCACAGAAATTCCACATCAACTTCAACCTTTCGCGCATGCAACACATCTGTTATACATTTATAAACTATGACAACATTAGTAAAGACTTTGCAACATGACTTAATACTCTTATACTCTTTAAAGTAACATGTGCAACAAGCAACGATTAAATTGTCTATAAGTCAGTGATAGAGATTTTAAACTTTCGCATCTGGTCAATTTATTTGGCAAATAAAGTTATTTTTGTGATACTACAGAAATTTCCACAAATCTGCAAAATGAACATTCTTTGACAAACAAAGAACACTTGGAATTAGAATTTATCCAAAAGAGATAAACAAAACTGATAGGGTTTAGAAAGCATAAAATATTATCCAAGCACTTCTATGACCTATATATTTTATCATACAAAACCAATCACATGAGACCTTTGCATCATTTCACAGTTATGGATAAAATTTCTTTCAACAAACCTTTTTAAACCAGGACTCATCTGCCTATTTGGTCACATAAAAGAAAAGTCAATCTACTGAACAAGAAACCAAGTAATTCCCAGTGGACCAAGTTCAACTGGGACCTCAATGTTGTAGCCTCGATCAAGGGTAAACTTCGTCGGATCAGCCCCTTGTTCTGATACGAATGCAACGTCGGTGAGGCCAGTGTAATAAAGAGGCAAGGTTAGGGTAGTTGTAATATGCTCCTGAGTTGGATTGAAGACCATGGCCAGTCCTTTGTTGGCTAGTTGTGGATTGACGTGCATGTAGCTGTCTATACCCTGCATGTCAGCTCTCTGCACATGGATAATATCACTGGTAAGAATATCACGGTACTTCTTGTAGAAGCTGACCCACTTGATCACAACTGCTCTGGTCTCGTTGGTATCGTAGAGACGATATCCTCGATAGCAGGCTGCCACTCCTGCACCAAAGTACTGTGCCAAACCCCACTCGTACTCCACGAGGTGCTGAGAAAGAGGTTCAAACATTGCTGGTTCTTTACCAGCATGGTACTCGACCAGCGGCATGAACATCCAGCCGACCGTAGGAATGTAGTGGAATGTATCATCGAACATTCCCTGACGACTGACGCTAATGTCCTGCCAGCGAGGAAGGGAATACTGATTCTCGTCATAGCCCATAGCTAAAAATATACCACATATGCAATCTAAATAATCTATTAAACTAGCATCTCACATTTGTCTGTTAGCATAAAAACATGCACTTAGCACCCAACAACACATCCGAGTTCAGATTGTCTTGTATTATATAATAACCTTTGTTCTGCACCAGTGATACACAAGCACGCATATGCACTGAAGTCTTCTTATAACATGCTTCAATACAGCATGAACTCTGATATAATGCAGTTGAGACATGAATTCCAAAATTAATTCACCTTTAGGAAATACATCATTAAAACACAGTCCTTTTTTATACAATCCCACAGAGAGCATAATAGCAAGTTTCTGGTGTCGATGCCATTTTGAGCGACACAGCAGCTGATTAGCTTGAGTGCGGATCTCGTAACAAGCAGCATGCAGTTTCGAGCCTCTTGCTCTGAGATGGTTACCGTGTAGGATCCTTGAACAAGTCCTTCTCATACAACTGATCACCAATATCGACTGATGCTTTGTCATTCGACAGTAATGCTTAATAAATTCAGAAATAATAATGCAAGAATTACATTTAGAATTAACATGTATTCTAACCTGTTTTGCTGCCCCCTTGGTAGAAATAGTCGTCCGGTTGGTTTATGTAGATCTCTTTTTCTCTTAAGATCCTGAAGTATAGAGACTGAAGCTTCAACTGCCAGTAAACCGAATCTTCGTATCCACGATGGTGTGAGTGGTTAGTTGAACTGCAAGTGTAACCAGGATATGGTCCATCAGTCTCAATCACACTGAGACCAGTCTTGTCCATGAAGTTTAGGGTACGAGTCAACAGATATTCAAACCACCCGGAAGCTATGCATGCCCCATCTCCACCTTGATCCATCCAGTAAGGATCCACACCTCTTGTCCAGACGATGAGGTCATAACCTCCAACCTCAATGCCCTTACTCCTTGCATATAAAACATCATCCTTCATCGATGTCAAGTATGTCAGGTTATCTGACTCTACGTTAAAAGATGAACCAAAACTAAAGATCATCATCTCAAATCCAACATCAGCCATCTGGTCGAGAACTTCGCGAACTGAAGATGAGTTTGAGTTGACCATGTGGAAGAAGATTGGATTCTCCTGGGTGTGTGGAGCAAGCAAACGCATCTTCTTCCTCAGCGCAAGTCCAAAACGCTCTGGATCAGAAGAACCAACCACTAATTCGTGAACACGAAAAGATTCAAATCCATACTTCAGTGGAACCAATCCAGACTGCGGATAGGTGCAGTTGACTGACTGCTGGAATGATCCAGGCATTGCACCTTGAGAAGGGTCTGTGTACCATGTACATGGCGTATGTGGTACGTCATTCTCCATGTGCAACCAACCGTAACCGCCATGAGCCCACTGCCAGTTTACAGCAAGATGCTCGATAGAGTTTACAAACACCTCAACTCGATCTCTAACTTCAGGAATTCCATCAATGCTCACCCACTTTGCCAGCAAGGGAATACCATCATACATCTCATAGTGAACTGTAATTGAGATTCCCTGGTGATATTTCGGTGCCCAAAACGGAGCCTTAAACAACACGTCCAATCTCAGACCTGCAGGAGGCCATACTATGTCAGCAGGAGCGAATCTTCTTGGTCGATAAGGAAATGGAGCCACTGGCTTCGATGTGCTATGAGAAACATAATGAAAGGCATCTGGGTTCAAGGTCATATTTGCAGCCAAGGCCGTTCTGTTGAGGTACCCTCGAGGAATGTTGGTGATAAGGCCGCCTACGTTGTAAAATAGTCCATCTATGTTTATCACAGTTTCTGGGCTGATCGCTCGCAGAATAGACTGTCGCTTCTCAAGAGAGTAGAAGTCAATTGTGACAAAGTCAGGCTTCAGGAGAAAGTCACGTGAGATGAGTCCATTTGTGAGACGGATTTGGTCTGGATTTACCTGAACCAGATGAGTGGGAGTGGTGATTTTTGTCACCAGCCAATCAGGAAATGCTGATTGCACCTCAGTCACTATGCAAACCATCAACAGTGTCACAAGGATTGTTGCTGACGAACCCTTGGCCATGTCGAAGAGCTCAAATCAGCAACGACTGGCTCCACACAATGATCAGAGTTCCGGCTTATATACCTAGAAAATTATTTAAAACAACAATTATGTAACAGTAAAAATTATGGAAGGTAGTAACAAGTTAAATTTAAAAAATATTATTGAATTTTGCTTCCCAAAACTACACTCGCTTGCTATATATGTTCTAAATAGAACTAGCCGTTTCCACGTCTTCTCAGATATCTTTCTTGGCTTTTGACTGGACTTCCCTGGAATATGGCATGTCCATGACTTTACTTATCAGCAACCATCTAATGATGCCTTAAGCAGTTGCACTATAGAAGTTCTTGGAGAAGACATATAATTTGCACTGATTCAGAGAAATACAGTGCATCCAAGCAGCATCCTCTGTGCTGAATCTGATTCAGGGACATGATAATCATAATCGTAATCTCAAGATTTCTACAGTGCCCAACAAAAGCTAAGTCACAGGAACCAGATTATTCATATTTATTATTATTTATATCGTGAAGCAAACATATTAAGGCAAACATATTATGGCAAAGATTTTGACAGCAAGAGGGATGTGTTCATAAAAACTTCATACATTTAAAACCACTCAAGGTGTTGGCAGGATTAAATTAGCTTTCTGTGTGCTGAATAAATGAGAAGTCATCACCTATATGCAACTGGTTTGTACAGAAACTTTCACTATTCTGGTGATTACATGTATCTTACTGAAATTTCATGTATGACAAATAACTGTAATTTACAAAGAATTCCTGGGTGAATAATGTTACATGTTTATTGCATACGAAAATTCAGAAGTACGTGTAGCAGCAATTTTTAGACCTACACAGTGATTGGATCATGTCAACAGCCTATTAAACTTAATAAAGGATAATAAAATCACAAAATCAAGACTCCTTTGCACGGATTAAAATGCATGAACATACTTTGCATGGTTGGTACATGCAAACTTGTATAGTCCTCTATCTGTGCTTTATGTAGTGCAATCTTCGCAGCCGAGTTAAGTCAGGTACGACTCAGACCAAGTACGCGCCTTAATAAAACAATGTCTTACTCAAAGGACTCAATAAGTCGGTGAAACACTGTTTCGCGTGCAACTACTGAAAGAAAAAGCTTCGTGGCGCTGCACAACTTCTTCTCCGGCGACACTGTCCACGAAACTTTCACGGACTTAGACAGACCCTCAAGCTTTCTATTTCATTATAACAACCTAGTCATATGACAGTCGGCCTTCGGATCTATTAATCGCTTCGTCTTAGCAACTCACAAACACTAAATACACAAAAATTAACATCCGCTTAAGCAGTAGCAGTTTTCAAGCGCTGACTGTAAACATCGCTCAACGACAACCAATGACTCAATGAGTCCAGGCCCCCGCTTAAAAGCTCAACAGCACGTGGTAAAATAAGATTCACCTACCTTGCTGTCTTGTGCAAAATTGCTTCTTACCTTTAGCATAGTGTTGGGTTCCAAGGCCAAAGTTCAAACGCTTTTAACTGGTAAACAGCTCACATGACTCAGACCAACCCGAGGTCGTCTATTTTAAACTGCAATACTTTAGTCCGGAAGAGAAACAAAGTAACCAGTATTTTTCATGCCCTGCTACATTTTGAATTACGATAAGCTGTATGATGAAAAGTGTGTTTCGGAAGAGCGTAGAAGCGAACTTGATCACTCTCTGAACCCCTTCCAAGGCGTTAATTAAGTCACATGAACCCCTGAGATCTCTCAAAATGCGTCATCGTCACAGTATGTGATTATATTTACATCCATGGCGGTCTTATGATCGTTAATGACCTATCTGCCTGGCGAACCTGATCTCGACCCTGTGGACAGAAGCGCCTCATCTTTGATTCATGTAAATAATCGTCAACTGTAATCGCAAATGATTAACTAGAGCGCTACATTAAGCAACGAGCACCGGCTGATTGACAGGCGCTGCGTCAAGTCAGAGGGGTAGCCCAGTGATGCCATCTGAATTAGGTACAAGACCCCGATGCCGGAAGAGCAGAGAGAAGACGAAGAAGCTGTTAAACACGTAAATCTGGCCTAGTAAGCTACATCGGTAAGCGCGTACACCGATGAAGCCTCTGTGCGTGAGGATCCCCGGTTCGCATCCCGGTCGTGGTTTATTTCAGAGATTTGAATCTCGGGCTAGTACGGTCCGTGCACGGGATCCTTAAATCGCGTGTAGCGGTGGTGAAGGATCTCACCCGATTGGGTCGAGGCCCTACGGTCGCTATAGAAAAACGTGTACAATTTACAATTTTTACAATTTTACGTTACATTTGTATTTACGTTGGGTTGCGTTTTGAGAGAAATGGTATGGCGGCGAATGGGCTGGATCAAGGTAAGACACCTTGGGATTGGGGAACTTCAGTTTTAATGGAAAGCCTGAACAGTGGTAGGTAGAGGGGCTGGAGCTAAGTGATGCTGAGTGGACGACAATATATCCATATGGAGATCGTTTCAGAGGCGAGGTGTATCGTGTGCTAAACCTGAGAGGCAGCTATGGTGTTATCGACTTCGTTTCTCTTAGCCTCGGTATATAAGAGCGGGTGGCCAGCCCTCTTCCTCGTCGCCTGGTCTTTCCACCCTCGTGCACTGTTTGTGGGAACATCAGCAGACGGTTAAGGGAAGGTCATTGCACTCACTGTGTGTAGCCGAGTTCGCTAGGGGCGCGTCAAGAAGAGCAAATGCCTCGAAACATTTTCTGCCCTGGGGGAATTTGAACCCCAAGGGGAATTTGAACCCCATACCCCTTTGACTGGGTTGACTGCTAACCAATAGACACTATGGCGAATATAATCGATTATTGCATATGTTATTTATTCTTGTATGCATTTATTAAGCGCCACTATCTAATGACTAAGCATCAGTCGATGGCGCTGAGCAGTTATAAGTGAAGGACTTATCTAAGGTTCCTACACAGTGACCGCCTCAGGGGAGGCTCGAACCCGTGCTCTCTGGATTACAAGCCGAGCGCTCTGGCTTCCGTGACCCATGTGAAGGATTAACGCACGAAACATTACAGTAATAGCATCCTGAAAAATATTTTAACGGACAGTCTGTGGATTCTGTGTTTATTACATCGCATGCATTATCAGGAGGTATCGTGTATCTCCTAGGCATGTGACTCTTTCGGCCTTCCACGCCCATGCGCACGCGCGCGTGCGCCGAAACGCACAAAACTGTATCATTGCGCGTAAATGTAGCTTTTACAGCGGGCATCGGTTTCTGATTGCGAAAGGCGTTGACAAACATGACTAAGGGACATCGATGTGTGAACAGACTGAGCGCCGAATGAACCATCTTTTCCTGTTTGCATTCAACATCCGTTTTGCCCGAAATGGGTCGTTTTCTTGGGCTTCTTTTAAATAGTTACAGAGCCGAAAACGTTGCACTAGTTTTTAGTACACGCCCGAAGTAATAGGCTTAATGCTTGGTCACAGCCGGCCAGAAAACGTTTATGCTTGGGGCTTTCCTTGAAAGTGATTAATTTAATTTTTATTGTATAAGTAAAGTTCAGTTCTTTTCTATAAATAACCGAAAAAGAAAGTTCTGTTACAGATCATCTCCGATTGTTTTGACACCATTTTATTCTGAAAACACATTGCCCTACTTGCTGTATTGTCGTGGTTTCGCGTACACACCGTTCTTTACAGATGTCCATGTGCCGTGAAGCAACTGAATCCAGATCTGCCTATGCATCATCACCTGTGCAGCCTCACATCGATTGCTGTATCTGGAGCCTGAGACCTGAATGCGTCAGTCGCTGTAGCCGCCCCATTGCACGCATAGCATCCCACGTCACGCTACACGCATGAACGAGCCTAGCGTTGTTTGCCAAATTGAGTTATTAGAACACTAGTAAGGCCTAACGTTTAATGTTTAATCATCATTATGTTTGTACGTATACACGAATACATAGATATGTATATATATCCATATGCATATATATACACATACACATGCATTCATATGTATGCATATATATATATATATATATATATATATATATATATATATATATATATATATATATATATATATATATATATATATATATATATATATTGGCCTAACGCACCTTGCATTACCTCCATGATGTAGTGTGTGGTTGTATATGTTGTGTCATATAGGAATTACAGGCCGAGTTGTATTGATGAATCGCACCAGCCTCCGCAGTCGACCAGACGATGAAGTTTAAGTGAGTGGCACATCACTCACATGTCGATTGATACACTTCTCATCCGTCACATCGATGGAGAGGAAAAGTAGGACGGAAAACTAACAGACCATATTTCTTCAAACAGTTGATAGCAGGTCGATACATCTAGTATATTGATGTTACTATGGGAACCGTATTTAAGCCTGAATAAACTACAGGCCTAGAGAAATCCGAGGCCTATTCTGGGTGGAGAGTCTAAAGAGGCCTACGACATGGACACGGCTTTGTTCAGGTGTGTTCGCTTTGCTCTTCACTGGTGCTGGATTTGACAATGTTCGACGTTCAAGTTGGTATGTGATCTACGTTATGATATCAGTTCATATTGTTTAGTATTGCTCAACGCTAGTTATTAATATCTGAACAGGCCTTTGCGACTTTGAATGTTTTTGTGTTTTACTAAGGCATTAGGTCATAAACCCCAACACTCAAAATTCTTGGGGCCAGAAGTATTTTACTCCCGTCTCAATTTTTGTGTACCACAGTGAAATTCTTCAACGGGGATTGTGGGGTAATGGCGTATTAAGAAGCTAGAAGCAAAAAATCATCATGGTAGTCGGTCATGCTGATGTCTAAATGAGGTTCGCAATTTTCACCAAAGCCTTAAATGATGTGGGGCTCATTGAAACGGGCAGCGGTAGTAAAGGATCCCACCACTGAAAAATGAGCAAATCTCGCACAAGACAGTTCTACGAAATAGTTTTAGATTTCTGCTCCTCTTGCGTTCAAGTTTAGCTTCCTTATAAGATGGCTTGGTCTACACTGTCGGTTGAAGGAGAGTACGTACCACCCGTCCTCATATGCCGAGGCTAAGAAAAATGAAGTCGCCAGCAATAAAATGTACCAGATGAATTGCTCGTCCATAAAGGTTGTGAATAATTATATTTATGCTGATATAATTGAGCAGATGAACCGTTACAACTGAATGTATATCCCGTCGTCGTTGAGGCCATTTTACCAATGAATGTGTTCGCGCTAATCGTAAGTCACTTCGTAGAATACTAGATCAATAAGACTTTCTAATATTAACAGATGCCGTTTGAAGTCCAGAATCGATAATGTTACTCAATATAATCCAGTTTTCTCATCGTTTGCAGTTTGTTGGTAGACCCACGACGTTTGAATAGGAAGGGTTACAGAGCACCTATGTTTTCGTGTCCGCTGAGATTTGGTTTTTAGTCTGTTTCACAATAAAAGTCCAGCCTCTAGGAAGTTGATTCTAGTGTGCTACGTGGATATCTTGATATCCTGGTGCTATAGTGATCTGTTTTATTAGAAATGAAAAGCTTGCTAAGTCTGATTTTTCAGTGTCATTAGGTCTAAACTTAAGACTTACCTACTTCAACTTGCTTATCCACTGTAGTTGCCCACCGTTGTTGCCACGCTGTCTCTCTGCTTGATTTTTCGATCTTGACCTGGAACCGAACCCTTTTGCCTATCGATTTTGTTTTGACTGAGAGCTTGTGAATAAGCTGGTCCCCGTGACGTGGCTTTCGTTAGGCGCTGTAGAAATTTCGGGAATACAATTACGATTACGATAGCCTGATTTTAGTTTTCTCTGACCTAATTGGTTTCGACCGGGCTTCCCAACAGGCTACAGTTTTATAACGTTTAACTTGAAACTACCGTTACTTGATGCCTCGTGCATTATGAAGGAGACTCTAAAGAAGTCATTGGATTAGATTAGATTAATAATCTGGCACCGAGCTGCCTTGATGACCTATGTATTCCACTCACACTTAATCTCACCAGAACAGAGTTAAGAACAGCCTCCTCTGTCCAAATGTTTGTTCCAAATTACCAAAAAGCATGGTCTTCGTACCTTTTCACATGCTGGTCCGCATCTATGGAATTCGCTACCAACAGATCTGAGGAACCCTTATCTTTCTCTTATTTCGTTTCGTAAACATTTGAAGACCTTAGAGATGAATGCACAAATTAGCGCGATCGCAACTAAGACGAAAACAATGGCGTGCATAACCCCACGTGTAGGAGCTAACCCGTTAGGTAGATCTGACCTGTTTATCGCCAGTAGTTACAGGGAGGGACTGTTCGCTTTTCCTTGTGTTGGGTCTCTGTATTAAGCTGCTGTTCCGTGTCCTGATTAGTTCTGGCTGATGACGATCTGTTTGCATCTATCTTCATGACGCCACTCGGTGCCTAGTTAGGGTACTTGGACTGACTTCTTTGGCGTAGGTGTTTCTTGAGACGCCGGGAACGTCTGCCCAACGATAAAGAAGACTAGAAATCGATTGATGTATCCACGCAGACGTGCGTAGAATCCACCTGGTAAGTAGAGCGTGCAATGAAAAGAAAGGATATAAAGATCCATCCGTCCGTCAGTCCGTCAGTCCGTCCGTCCATCCATTCATCCATCAGTCAGTCATTCCATCCATCCATTCATACAAACACATACCTACATACATACATATTTCTGTCCATCCCTAGTTCCCTACGTACATACATACATACATTTCTACATACATACATCCGTCCAACCATCCATTTATCGATCGACCCATACATCTATCACCCATACGTCCAACCATTCATCTGTTATTCCACCCAACAATCCGCCCACCCAAAAACCTACACTCATCCATCCTCCCATTTACCAACCCATGCATGCATGCATGCATTCATCCATCCATCCATCCAGTCATTAAATACAATATGCTTTGCCGCTGGTCCTGTATGCGCCTCTGGAAAATTATCCATCGCCCATTAGATCACGTTTCACGTGAATTTTCATAAATGCGCGTAAGCAAGGGTGTGCTACCTTTACCTTTTCCGATCATATAATCCACGAGGTGCTTGTCACTGGCCTAGTTAGCTACACATGTACATCGCTAAATGCGTAGGCCAGGGAAGCAAGCCTCTCTGCGCGAGGATCCCAGTTCGCGTCCTGAACGTGGTTTATTTAAGAGATTTAAATCTCGGGCTAGTAGGGGACATTAAATGGCGTGAGGTCCATTCAAATGGGCAGCGGTGGTGAAGGATCTCACACGATTAAATCATTGCAAAATGAGCAGGGTCGAGGCCATACGGTCGCTTTATGAAACCTATGCATTTACATCTACATGTGGGCTATCCATTGGCTGTAGGCCTATAACAGCAACTCGTTATAAACTCGCCTGTCGAACTAGTCATGTGTTTACGCAACTGCAAATCAGTTGGACCACTGCCTCCTCCAGTTATTATCATAAGATGATTCCTGTTTTGGATTTCAGGAAGATGTGTTATCAATACGTCTTGAGGATTCTGATCCTGTTGTCTGCTGCTCGACGTTTCGCCTACTCACAAAGTAGGCTTAGGCCAGTAACTCATTCGTTTCTTTATGTTCTTCTCATAGACAGGTTCACCCAATCTGCTGTATTTGATTTGTTTCAACCCAAAAACAACCTAGGGTAAAAACCCCTCTCTCTTTCTCTGCCCTGGTTGTCTCTGTCTCTATCTACCTACCTACCTACCTACCTACCTACCTACCTACCTACCTACCTACCTACCTACCTATCTACCTATCTACCTACCTACATACCTACCTACCTACCTATCTACCTACCTACCTATCTACCTACCTACATACCTACCTACCTACCTATCTACCTATCTACCTACCTACATACCTACCTACCTACCTATCTATCTATATATCTCTGTCTATCTATCTGTCTGTCTTTATGTCTGTCTGTCTCTCCTTCCATCTGTCTCTCCTTATCTCTCTCTCTCTCTCTCTCTCAGGTGAGGCAACTGGGGGCAAGGTAGCTGATTGGATAGAGTGCTCGGTTTCTAACTCGTAGTGCAGTGGTTCGAGCCTCCCTTTAGACAGATGGTTACCAAGTAGGGACATTAAGCAAGTCGTTCACTCAGCTGCTCAGCGCAATCGACTGATGCTCAGTCATAAGATAGTGGCGCCTAATAAATGCAGAAATAATAGCATACATACACCAGGCTAGATTCATGCACAGCAAATGTCTGGCTTTCTCGCTCTCTCCAGATCTGTCGGTGGTAGGGTCAGACGTCAAGGACTACTACAGCTACCAGTCTCTCGACAGCCTCGTTCAGAAGATCGTCCTCATCGAGCCCCCGTTTCCATCGGATGGAGTCCTGTCCGCCTTTCTCGTTCACGCCACCCGACTGACCGAAGCCACGTTCCAGATATGGCGCCCCTCTTCCGGTCCCAGCACCTTCACCCTCGTCTTTCAGAAGCCGTTCACTGCCACCGCAGCTCAGCAGTACAGACGGACAGCAGTACGTATACTCACGTGTTTAAGAGAGTGGCATCGGTGGAGGGAAATCGTAATCCTAATTCCGAGATTTCTACAGCGCCCATCGAAAGCCAAATAGCGGGGACCAGCTTATTCACAGGCGCTCAGTGAAAACAAAATCGATAGCCAAAAGGGTTTGGTTCCATGTCAAGATCCAAAAGTCAGATGGAGAGACAACGTGGCAGCTACGGATGGTGGTGTTTGGAATTGGAGAGGAGAGAGAGATAAGAGGAAGAAGAGGTGTCAGGATAGGAAAGGGGAGAAAGGGGAACCTCGAGTCCCCAGTCTATTCTAAAATTCAGCCAGCTGGTAAACATAGTCGTGCTTTAAATAATCCATCTTGTCCCGGCTATCGCCGCAGCTCAATAATTAATCATTCCTTGTGAGCATAATTGTCTGCCACAAAATAAAAGTTATCTTTAAGATTATTTGTGAACCAAAAAGAGAAAAGGATTCCTCCGACGGCCGTCTGTACTGCATCCAGTTCTTCTCGAAGTCCCTCAGGAGGAATTAAGGCCGGCGAAAATACAATACAGTAGGCCTGCAGCACAATACAATACGATACGAATCAATACTAGGCAATAAAAAAAGTTGATAACGACCCTTACTGTAAAGAAAAACTAGGAACAGATCAGAAGAGAGCGTAGTTTTCAGTTAAGAGCAGAAGATAGTCTCAATAAGAGATTCGCGAACATTTGCTCCAGATGACTGTTCCGGCAACTGGAAAAATCGCAGATCAAAGTCAAGACACGGTTGATTTGTGACGCGTGTCCTGCACTTTTGGATCAGTAAAGTAGGTGATTGCAGGTTCAGGTGATATTATGAATCCGTTGCTTGCGTTTCCCAGGTCGTGCTAAACGGATCGGACTGTCAGATGCTGTTCTCTGGAGACAAGATTGGATTCATGTATGAAAACGAAGCCGGTTCCATTGGCGCTGAGTTCAGTGCAACGGCGAAATCAAACTACTTCTCCATCAGAAATGCCTCCTATCCGGACCTTGGATCAAGCATCCAAGTTGATGGCCTTTCACAGCCCTACAAGTTCGCCCTAGCTGCTATCCTTGACACAGGTAAACACGTGTGTGTGTGTGTATTTATGTATGTATGTATGTATGCATGTATGCACGCCGGTCGGTCGGTGTATGTGTTTTGACTAGATTAAATATGTACTTATTATTGGAATTAGATTGGTTTAGATTAATCTGACAGCATATCAGTTTCAGCGACACGTCTTCAGAATAACAGATTTTGCTTCGTAGAGTATGCACGCTGGAAAATCCGAAGGGTCGAAATTAACACAAGGCTACAGTTCACTTTATTTCATACGCAATTTCCAGTTCTACTTATACCGTAACTGTTTATTTAATATCTTTATGAGTTAAAGAGACGCATCAGTCTAGAGTTTACCGTGGTTACTGCTTCGTAGATTCATCTTATTACAACTTGAGCGACGTTCAATGTCGACCGAACCTCGATGTCCTTATTCAAGGTCTCTTTGAAGCTACTGCCTCGACAACGAAGGCAACGACGACGACGACGACGACCAGGAACCCTTCAGAGTTCGTTGGTCCACCTGGTCCCCAGGTAGGTCCAATTTAAATGCACAGAACAGGTAATTAAGGCAGGTAATTAATCAGAGCAAAATGATCGAATACTTAAGTGTGCATGAGGATGACGATGATAACGAAGACGAAGTTCTTATGATTATGAGTTTTATTGTTATTATTATTAATATTGTATTATTATTATTATTATTGTATTATTATTATTATTATTATTATTATTATTATTAGCATCATCATCATCCTTATCATCATCTTCATCTTCATCATCGTCATTATGATAATGAAAGAGTAGTGGGCTGTTTCCGGGTCTGTTTCCCGTACCTACGGAAAAACGGACAATCACCCGGACACAGATATACAGATATAATTGTACAGACATGCAGACATACACGTGCATCAGGAACGCAAACAGGAAGGCAAACAGGGAGACATATACACGGACAAACAAACAGATAAACAGAGGGGTAGTAAGATAGGCAGTTTGACAGGGAGACACATAGACAGACACATAGACCGATGGGCAGTGAGGAAGACAAAATGCATGTATGAAGACAGACGTGGACAGACAAAGAGACGGACAGACAGACAGACAGAGAAAGGTAGAAGCTGTACGGCCAATAATTTTGCATATGGAGGGTGACCTTGAAGTAAACCTTGACCTTGACATAATTCAGTCGTTTCTATAGCAACCACATTTCTATTTATTGTAGGGACCAGAGGGCCCCGCTGGGCCTCCGGGACCTCAGGGCCCCAAAGGGGACAAGGGAGACACGGGAAACACGGGAAACACGGGAGCCAAGGGAGAGAAGGGAGAGAAGGGAGACAAGGGAGAAAAGGGAGAGAAGGGAGACCAAGGCGATCGTGGTCCTCCAGGGACATCAGGTAATAATACGTGGCACAACTCATTAAAGACGTTAATTAATTAACTACTGGGAATTAACTCCGGAAGTAGTTCCAATGTTTAACGACATCTTATGGCATCAAAGGCCGTTGACGTCGCTCTCCTCCTTTATACAGGCTTGGGACTGGCATTACCCCCAAACAAGACAGTGATGGAGTTAAACTCCAGAAACAGAGAATATAGGTGTAATATATCTAGCAACACGGCAGATAGATTACTTGTCGATTGACGACATACTGACCAGTTGACTATTTGACCACTGACTGACTGACCGACCAATTGGATATCTAACCAATTGACTATATGACCAACTGACAGTAGAACCAATTGACTGACTGACTGACTGACTGACTGACTGACTGACTGACTGACTGACTGACTGACTGACTGACTGACTGACTGACTGACTGACTGACTGACTGACTGACTGACTGACTGAATATCTAACCAATTGACTATATGACCAATTGACTGTAGGACCAATTGACTATATGACCAACTGACTGACTGACCAATTGGCTGACTGACTGACCAATTGACTGTCTAACTTATAATCGATTCATCGATACTTCGACGGACCGATCAACGGGTCGATTGACAGACGAAAAGGCCTCGATGGGCGACTGATCGATCGTTCTGGTGCCTGTAGATACGTCTCCTGTCCTCGGAGCGGACAACTGCGGCTGCGGCGCTGGATATTCATCGACGTCAGGTCTCCTGCATCCGAACGTCATCCTCGGGATGATCATCTGGCTGCTGGCGCTGACGATCCTCGTCATCGTCCTCATCATCATCCTCATCGTTCGCAAGAAGGATCCTCGGTTCCCGCCAGCCACTGTCTCCCCCACGAGGATCGAACCCGCTCCCAGGGGCCAGTGGCCGCCCTCTAGCAGTTCACCCAGACATTGGAAGGAGTCGTCGCAGGCATCTATGATCTATCCCACGTGACCATTACGGGGGAGGGGAGCTGGTGAAAGGCGCTTAGAAAACTGTTACTGTGCTGCAGCTGTATGCTACGCTAACTGCATCGGGGCTTGAAGACATTGCCTATAGCGGACCTTACAGTAGAGCTACTTAAATGTAAGATTACTTATGGATGCATATGTTCATGTATGTTTTGTATGTATTTTTGTATGTATTTTTGCATGTATGTAGGTATGTTTTGTATGTATGTATGCTTGTTTGTATGTATGTGTGTATGTATGTATTTTTGTATGTACGTATGAATGATAGAATGAATGTTTTTATGTATGTATTTTTGTGTGTGGGTATGAATGAATGAATGCATGTATGTATGTTTTGTTTGTATGTATGTCTTTTGTATGTTGGTCCTCCAAAAACTAGAAATATTCATGGTGAACGAGCTTTTCGGTTGCTGGACCGAAATTTTGGAATTCTCTTCCTGCATCAGTGCGTTATACTCAGCCTCTTGTGTCATTTCGTTCTCGACTTAAGACTTACTTTTTTCAGTTGGCTTATCCACCGTAGGTGCCTCTCTGTCTCGGTGGACTGACTTTCTGGGTATTGACCCGGCTGCCGCTTGATTTTGGTGCACCATCAGTTGATGCATTTGTTTATAAGACACCGGCGCCTTAGTCGTTGCTAATTAATTAATGTATGTGTATGTGTGAATGCATGTGTATATTAGTATGCATGTACATAGGGGCCTATATATGTATGGATTACATATATATGTATGGGTATGTATATCTAGTTATAACTACACGACATTGCTGTAGAGATACAATACATTACAATCCATGTCTCCCTCTTTTCCGAGATCACACAACGCCTACTCAGTGTCCTTCCACTGCAGTTAAATGTTTCTTTGGTCCTACACAAATGTATATGCATATAGGCTCTTTAAAAGATGCTATATAAATTGTCTGATCCATGCATACAGATTATATACATACATGCAATACATACGCATAAACTACTTGTGTAGGCTATATTAATTTTTAAAATTTTATTGGCTAATTCAAATTCCAAAGATAGCTTTATGGAACGTGATACAATGCTGAACAGCGTTCAGGAACTGAACCTCAAGGTAACAACAGAGGCACATTTACTGGTATAATTTTCTTTATAAATAACATTAAAATAAATATATTTACAATTTGTACATTTGCTAAATAACATGGTTCAAAGACACTTCCAAACCCCTACAAGTTCGACTTTTGGTAAAAATACAAATCTAAAATTTAAATTAATCAGATAATCTCCGTTAAAACAGTTGAATGGCTTTCCCGAAACTGCAGAACTTTTCTGAAAGAACCAATTATTATTTCTTATTTATTATGAGTGCAAGGTCAGTAAATCTGAATCTGAGGCACAAAGCAATTGTGTGTGAAGGACTTGCTCAAGGTCCCTACATAGTAACCGTCTTAGGGGAGGTTTGAATCCATACTCTCCACGCTCCAAACCGGCGCTCTATCCCTCTGGCAATCTCTGGCATTTGTCTGTATTTAAGAAACATGATTTATTAAATTGGAAGACAATTGGCAAAAGCGACTTCTTCACGTCTAGCTCAAATTCTCAAATTCTGCACGAACTGATTTAAAGACGACACAATAAAACTGCAACAAAAACCTCGACATCGAAGCATCTTTGTGGGTGAATTTCAATTCATGACAGGGTAAAAATCCTCAAAGTCTTAAATGATGATCTCCTTTGCCCTCTGATCATGAAGCTCATCAGTGACAACTTCCAAGTACATCAACCGATAGAATGAGGAGGCAGTGGCCCTCTTGGTGACTAGTCAGACCCAACATCCGCCTCTACAACCACTTACTTAAGTAATCTGTTTGAAATTTTGGCAGTTTTGAAATTACCGACATTCATATCAGTGAATTCAACATCAGGTGTCTGTCAGATGGCCACTTAAAGGGGCATCAGCGCTTCCTAAGCTGACTGAGGCATCTACTGGAACTGGAACGGATGCAATCTGCGCTCCATGTACAGTCGATGCCACATTCAACTGTACTGAGGCAGCACCGCTATTTAACGGAACAGATAAACCATTTCCGTTACTGTTCGAAAAAGAACTTGCGGGTGCATTAACTGAACTGTTCCCATTAGAAACATGTCCAACCGAGACGACATTTCCAAGTCCATTCAGTGCACCATTTCCGTTCGAAATCGCATTTGCACCCGACGTAACATCCGAATGTCCATTTGCTTGAATGTTTCCATGCGAAATCCCATTTCCATTAGAAACGGAACTAACATTTGCATTAACTGTCCCATTCTGAGCACCACTCCCCTGCAAAATCACTGGTAACTGCCCGTTACCCGCATACGTCGGAGACACACGACCACTTGACTCAGAACCCGGTACAATAGTGTTAAGCCCGATTACCGACACCTGCCCAGTGGCAATTGCTTGCAAGTGTCCGTTAACTTGATCGGAAGGGATGCTCCCATGAGCAATCAACTGCCCATTGGAGTATATATCGACCTGACCGGTCAACGGGCCATTGATTCTGTCCAGGTTGACGACCTGACCGTTAGGAACAACATTTGCATTTCCATTCGTCTGATTTGCAGCAGCAGCAGAAGCAGTTTGCAACTGTCCGTTTGATAAGAGATTCATCTGTCCACCACACAAGACGTTGCCCAGTCCAATTATCTGACCGTTTACAATCGCATTTATGTTGCCCAATCCTGTTACCTGTCCATTCGTAATTCCGTTACTCTGTCCGCTCGTTCCGTCAGGCAAGGTCAAGGTACCATTTCCAATGACCTGCCCACCTGAGAGAACGTTCACCTGTCCATTTGAACCTACATTTAGCAGGTCATGCGGAACCAGGTTAGTCTGTACAGGTGAGATCGTGTTGATCTGTATTGCAGCAAGCCCACTGTTTTGCAAAGGCACCAGTCCAAGGGTAGCGTATGTATTGAGCTGCAGAGGCAGAAGACCACTTTGAGCGTAGGCACACATACTTTGTTGATCACGGGCAACTGCCGCATCTAACAAGACACAATTCTGTTGCACTGTTCTCGCACCCACATCATCAGATGCCACCGTACCCCTTGAGCTTTTCCCGTTGGAAGTGCGCTTAACCGTTGCGATTATCTTTTTTGGCAACCTTGCCGGCTTTGGAAGTTTAGCCGGCTTTGCTGCTTTTTCTGGCTCTGTTGATTTCGGAGCTTTTGTTCCAGTCGGTTGGCTCGACGCTTGCTGCTTTGGTTTTCGAGGATGGTAAGCCATGCATGCTGTCGATGAATCATCATGGTACTTTGCCTGATGCTCCTTTAGCTTATCGCGTCGAGTGCTGCCATAGTCACAGAGGTCACACTTGAACGGTTTGTCATCCAGGTGAACTCGTTCATGCCGAACCAAGTGGCTCTTCTCGACAAAACTTTTTCCGCATGTGGCGCAAGTGTGAGAGCGAATTCTCATGTGACAACGCATGTGGCAGGCCAACTGGCTCCGTTTCGGAGTTGAATAATCACAGTTCATGAACTGACACTTAAATACGTCACCTGCAATGACCAGAAAATAACAAGGAAACTGAAATCATAATAATAATAATAATAAATTATCATTATTTCTACCTGAGGTGGAAACAATACCTTAGGAACAAAAAAATTCTTAGTGTAAAATGATTTGGCCTATGTGCTAAAATACTCACTTTCAACACAGTCCAGGACAAAATCATGTTATAGGTCTTTCATGTGATGGCCCTTCAACAGTCAGGGACAAAGTCATGTTAAAGATCTTTCATGTGATGGCCTTGACAGTCAATGTTATTAATAAATACACCAGAGGGTGCTGTGGGAACCTCATAGTTCTGCGTCAGTTTGGTAGTGTGCTGTCTCGTGCACTGAAATCATAATAATAATAATAATAATAATAAATTATCACCTCCTGGTACAACCTTCCACCAAAAACTCAAACTGTTTCACCAGAAACATAAAATTTTCCACTCGTCAGAAAACCTGTGCAATACTTTTTTTAAACAAGCACATTTTAAAACAGGTTGAAAATGTACGCTGAACTAAGTTGAATGAAACAGTTCGTAAATTGTAACTGTAATCTCAAATTTATATAGCATCACAATAGAAATCTGTTCCAGGAGGACATGGCTCAAAAATTATACCTTACATGTGACACTGTCAGAACTGAACATTCTATACAGCATTGTGCACAGATAAAATGAGCACTCAGTGATCATACCACTAAGAGGTAGATCCCTAATACCTGTGTGCAGTCGCTTGTGTGCAATCAGATGTGACTGATACTTGGTACTAAAGCCACACAGATCGCAGAGGTACGGACGTTGGTTGCTGTGAGTGACAGTGTGTTGATCCAATGTTCCTTTAGTTGCAAAGGAACGATCGCATTCAGGGCAAACAAACGGCTTCTGACCTGAAAGACAGAGAGATATCGGCAATACTTTTATCAGAACAATTTTACGTATATCTCTGAATACACGAGACACACAATACAACAGCTACCTCTCACTCAGTGCATTACATTTACTAGCCTACTGGTTAGAGCGTTCGGCTTGTAATGCGGAGTGTACGGGTTCAAGCTTCCATTTAGATGGTTACTGTGTAGGGACCTTGCGCAAGTCCTTCACTGACGACTGCTCATGGCCATCCCACTGGTGCCCAGACTAACACAAAGGCCTAATGTCGTGTTACACAATCAAATTTAATCTAATACAATCAAATCTAATTTAATCTAATCTACTCCAATCAAATGATTTCTATTGTGCTGTTATCATAATGAACAAGGCATCAATCAATCGTCGCTTCAAATTTTATTTTTATTTCTGTGTTTATTAAGAGGCACCAGCTAATAACTAAGAATCAATCGATGGCACTGAGCAATTGTGAGTGACAGATTTGCTCAAGGTCCCAGCACAGTAACCATCTCTCTGACAGGAGGCTCGAACCCGTACTCTCCACGCTACAAGCCAAGTGCTATACCCAATCGCTACCATGACCCACAGTGAATCGGCTACCACAACCCACATACAAGCCAAGTGCTCTACCCAATCGGCTACCGTGCCCCACTAGAGCAAATGTGGTTTCCAGCTCCAACAACTCATTGAATATAAAACTGATGTTGAAAACCCTGACATTCTACCTGAGTGACAGCGAGAATGTGCTACAAGGTTATTCTTCATTTTGAACTTCATTCCGCACGTCTTGCATTCGTACGGTCGTTCGTCCGTGTGATTCATCTGATGGACGAGCAGCACCTGGACACGGTCTGCCGAGAATCCGCAGCGGTCGCACAGGTGTGGAGGACCCGGATAATGCGTCTTCATGTGCTGATAGAACTCGCGGTTCCAGTTACACGTGAAACTGCAAATGCTGCAGGAAAATTTTGAGCCGTCACGATGAGCGGCGTTTAAGTGAATCTCAAGTTTTTCTGGGTTGAGGGTGGTGAAGGGACATTGATCACAGGTGAACCTAGGACAGCCACGTGGCTTTCGTTTACGCTTTGTTTTAACCGTTGGTTCTTCTTTGTTAAGAAAAGTTTTGTCGGTTTTAGAAATCTTGGCAACTGATGATTTCTTGAGCTTCTTTTCTTTGCTGGTCACAGTGTCACTGATGCTGGCTGCATTTTCGTCGTTTTGCCTCAATCTCTTTCGAGTCTTCTGCGAGATTTCTGGCTTGGCGCTTTCCTTCTGATCGCTCTCAACATGCAAATCCCCATCTTGAATCTGTGCCAGCTTTTTTGACACTCTCTTACTTCTACCTCTCAACTGAATTCCTGATTTAGTTAGAGAAGCTGGCGTTGCAGTGTCCTGCTTCTCTTCTTTGTCACCAGATGGCGACTTTTCACTTGCAAGGGGTGGTTTATCAGGCAGACAGTTATCTGTCAGGTCAAGAATAATCGTAGTCTCGGACTCCAGGCTCGCATTATCCCAGTCCTTTGCAGGCTCCTCATGTTCAGCAGTTGCAGCTTCCGGTACCTCTTCATCGTCATCAGGAGTGACGGCTTCGGTGGCACCACCCTCCTCGTTCACTGGGGCAACAAATTTACTACGTAACTTGCTAAGGCTGTCGAAGTATATATCTGGAAGGAGGCAGCTGTCTTTGAGGCTCTGAAGAACATGGTACATGCAGAACTCACTGTCCGTCAGCAGAGTCGTGTCCTGCAGGAAGTGACATAAGTCGAGGGCACCCACCCGTTCCCAGAGAATGTGAGTCAAAAGCGTCGGAAAGCGAGTCCTTCGTTCGTCGAGCCGATGCTCCAACCAGCGACAGATCAGTTTAACCCTTTGGATCTCGGTCAACGGCATCGAGCGACTGATGAGAAAGTCTAGCTTTGATTCGGACAGCTCAAGGATTTCGTCGTGGCTGACGATTTCGATAACGTGCGCAAAAATGAACGCCTCAACTGTTTTCGACAGCACCGACAGTCCGTTGCTGTCGGCCAAGTCTCTGATGTAGAAGCAGCTTGAGGTGTTAAGGCCGTGCTGAAGGTACTCTGCACAGTGATCCTTCAGTTTTGCAACTGCCAGGAAATTTGCCAGTCTGAGAACTTCTGCAACGCTTTCCTTGTCAATGGTAATCTTGCCCGAGTACATGTAATTGAGAACTGCTTCGAAGATTCTATGGTCCCCGCAGTTGATGACGACATGCTCGGAGGCTTGGTTTGTTCGTGCAAGGGTTGCCTCCAAGTACGGGCTGTTTGCGGCGAGGACATTTCTGTGCGCTGAATATTCGTGGTCATCAGCATGCAGGATGACGTCGCAGAAGTTTTTCAGCTCGCGTTGAAGGCCCAGCCTCTCCAACACGAGGCACCCGTAACCTCCATCCATGAAGGCCATCGGCGCAGTGCTAGGAACTTCCAACATGGAGGAATCCATTGCAGCTGCGAACATTTCGTTACAGTTGTTTTCTAGACAACGCAAGGACTAATGACATCTCCCTGTCCACACATCTGAAGAAGAAATACATCAGCACTGGTTAATGAAAACGTAAAGTTTGATAACTGACAACAGTTAGGTAGATTATAGGGCTATACTAATGCTCATTTAAGCCATTTGGTAAAACAAGTGTGACTGCAATGTAGACAGAGAAAGATAGGTTTTAGTAGTGGTCAGACTGCTAACCTGATGATAATTAGTAATAAGTACTAATTTCTAACTTGCATTTTTGCTAATCCAAAAGAAACAGCCGCTTATAAACAATATGACTACCCCAGACTGCGAGAGAAATTAGAGCACTGGAAGCTAGCACGAATAGCGCCCAACTGTAAGTAACAGACTAATACAGTTAAGTTTCAGTGGTGTAAATAAACAAAGAAATTACAGAGTAACACAAAGCTTTTTTGAAAATACTGCTATCAGTAAATTTTAAAAATTGGATGAGTTTCAGTGAAGCACATAAGAGTGTTTGAAAAAAGCTCTCATGAAATGCATTTCACCAAACAAACTCCTGTAGATACATTAATGGAAACAAATTGCAACTTGTGCCAAACTGTTGTTTCAATTTACATTTGGCATGCATCCGTATGGTTCTCCACGTTTTATGTATGCACTTCAATGTCTGCGCTTTAACATATCTCCAATACCTACAATGACCGTTCATGGCATTGCACAAATACAACGTAAATATTACAAGGTATTCTTCAAAAACTCAACAAAAAAGAAGTGAAACAATCTCACCATGGCAAGCAATTTTGATTTCTTTCAAAAGGACTTAAAAGACTGGAGCAATTTTGTAATAAGATACTTGGAAGTGTAATTCGACACTCGCGAACAGGTTTTATGGCACTGTGCATGTCTTTGTGGAAACCACTTATGGATTACTCACTTACTTATTTATTGCAAGTCCTTCCGGTAGCCCGCAGCTCTCTGTTTTCTCTCGCAAGCTGGGGTGGCCATATTCTTTATAAATAGGGCGATCGCAAGCGGCCGTTTCTCGAGGATTATTGTATTCGTTATGTTGGACAAATAGCTAGCACATAACTATTTAAGCAAAGGCAGTTTATTAACCAAGCAGTGTGTATCTAGGCTTAAAGTTGATCATGTTGTTAAAAACCGAGTAAATAGTTAAACTTTCGCCGATGGCCACGTAAAATAAACATATGGCCAGACGGTGCTTACACTGCTCGTTGCCATGATCTGGAACTATCAGTTATTCGCAGTAATCGTCGATCTCCAACTACAGAGGCCTAATCAAAATCCGAATATAGGCCTACTATGGTTTGCTTGTGCAGCCCCACTGATCGCACCATGGACACGCGACAATGTCACTCTTCCAGTGTAAAATCAGCTTTACAAGAACTTCAGTTCTAACTGCCATTCTGAAATTTCTAGTGCAAGTTTAACGTGTATTTTTTGTTTTATTTATGTTGTTAAAGTTAATGAAACTTATGAAAAAAAACCATAAACTACATATACAACGCCAGATCTGTGCGCCAACGTCAAAACTGATGCTAAAACCTCATTGGCTTGCGGAAATAAAAACATTATCGCCTCAGCCTTCACAAATAAACACAAAATCGTTAGGTAGGAGAGTTAGAAACGGTTCCAGGTCAAGGCTGAAGAGGCAGGAAGTCAGTGTGGGCATCCATTAAGCACGGGCGCAGTTTGGGACGGATGGGTCACTAAAATTGGTTAACGTCAAAGCACTTCTGAGCATGAGGATACCGGTTCGCGTCCCAGTCGTGGTTTATTTCAAAGATTTGAATCTCGGGCTAGCACGTTCCGTGCACGGTGACCTTAATTAAATGGCGTGGCAACCATTCAAAAGGGCGGCGATAGTGAAAGATCTCACCCGATTATTCATTAAAAACTGGTCGAAGCCATAAGGTCACTATAGAAAAACGTATACATTTACGTCTGCTATGCCTCTACCTTGTCTAGACCTAGGAGTTATGTTTCCAGTTTTCCGGGTTCAATGTGCACTTCTTAACTTTGTAGGGAAGGCACTATTAAGCTATAGTTGTATTGTATTGTATTGTATTGTAAAAGCATGATGATGATTTCTCTGCCCGAAGGCAGGTCCTTTGGCTTTATGCCACCCGGAGATGAGTGAGGTGGTTTTCCGTAGCCTTCCTCACAGACAAGCAACAAAGTGAGCAACTCGTCCAGGGTCGCTCGCAGTGGCTTGAGGCTAGAACTGCCAACTGTTGATTCTGCCAATCCGGGACGCTCGCAGTCACTCGATATGCCAATACCAATTAACACATCCACATCACTGTATGTAACGAATGTTGCGTCCGCCTTATGTAGGATCTACTGCAAACAGTCTTTAAAAATTATAGTCAAATGATTTGACTCTCAAATCATCAAGAGACAAGGGCCCAGCACGAGCGACGTACGTATATACTGTACATGCATGATGCATGCAATTTGCAGATGTCATTTATTCGGTATACTAACCTAACTACCCTCTATTCTATGGTCACTCTGTAAAACTTATTTACGACCGGCTGTTCGAGTTTAGTGTGCGAAAAGATGATGAAGTGGATATTTACACCAAGTTCCTGGACAATTTGGGATCAATCCGGGACACGGGACGCACAACGCCGATTCCTGGTCTGTCCAGGCGAATCCGGGACGGTTGGCAGCCCTACTTGACGCAGGTTCGAACCTGCCACCCTCCGATTACAAGGCAACGACCACACCACTACACCACCACGCCCCACCTCATACACCAATCTAAAGAACAGCAAAATGACTTGGAGCACTTGAACCGGGCTTTGTTTAAAACGGCCGCGCAGTTTACAAATGACAGTCACCGATTCCCTTTTCTTTCAATGCATGTCAAACTCGAAGCCCAAATTCAACAAAACAACCGTCTCAAGGACTCGTTTAAACACCGCGCCGACTGGGAGGCCTAAAACATTGGGCCGCCGTGGTACACAAACTTAAAACTCCCGGCTAATAAATCCGCCTTTGTCTGTCGCGACCCCATTACAGTCGTTTAACTACGACAGCTTTCTAGGTCACGCCAGCTCAACAACACGAAAACCACCAGCCCACGCTAGGCAGGATAATTATGCATTTGGGTCAAGTCAGATAACGCACCTGCTTCTAGAGTGTGCAGTCCGGGCTAAGGCGCCCGCCCGCCCGCCGCGGCGATTCCATAGTCGGCCACTAGATGGCGATACGTTATGCGATTGTTTTGTGCTCGGGTTGACCGTGTGTTTGGTAGCGAAACTGTGTTGTTTATCTGCGTCGCGGAACGATCTTTGACAGAAAACCGATCGGGATTCGTCGACTAACCGAATCCGAGGTATGTACGGCGTTCGATCGCGACGTTACTGCGACGTTTGCCTTGAAAACTGCGCTAAACAACCGCGTCAGACGTTAATGTCTGCCCCAGCCAACCAGTGGTGGCCTCGCCGTCGAGTCAAATCAGTGGGCGCTCTGCACGGCTGGCGGGACCGTGTTCGCTCCCCGTAGACGGGTCCCGTACCGCAGCCGAGGACCTGGTTGCGATGGGGAAGGTCGGCGAGCGATGGATGCAGCGTCCGCGGTTCGATTTTCATTCAAGTTTGTCCGAGATTTGCGGTTGCAGACTTGGCCCCTTTCGCGTAATAAAGCGAGCCTGAAAATAGGTCTAACATCCGGGTAGTGGTGGTTTTGATTGACAGGCTGGTTTTGATTGACACGCAGGCAGCCCAGCGCTGTGTCTAGAAGGCCAGTGTTGACGAGAATGATGTGGCCCTTGATTTTAAATGCATCTTCCGCCGCAGTGGCACGCGCCTTTAACTGTTGCCTTTTAGAAATTAATGGATCTGGAAGATGCTGCGAATAGCAATGATGCCCTCATTTGGATCGCGGACAGTTAAACGGAATGAATGTGATTCGTAAACAGGGTCTATTTTTAGTAACACGTGATTAGCGCTGCCAAATGTTAGTTCTTCGTCGCAAGGCCTTCCCAATCGAGTACGATAACATTAGTCATGTTCACGACAGACTCAAGAGCCTAGGCAGAGTTGTAGCGTGTGTCAGCATGGGTGAGGTGTTGGGGTCGTTTTTCTCAGATGTCTTCTTATCTATCTCCCCGGTCCAATGCCAAACACTATCCTCTGGCCTAGTTAGCTACAATGGTTAACGCCTAATTCAAGGCGCCTTAGAGAGTGAGGATGCCGGTTCGCGTCCCAGTCGTGGTTTATTTAAGAGATTTGAATCTCGAGCTAGCACGGACCGTACACGGGGACCTTAAATGGCGGCGTGGCGCCAATTCAAACGGGCAGCGGTGGTGAAGGATCGCACCCGAAAAATTCATTGAAAAATGAGCACGGTCAAAGCCATACGGTCGTTATGGAAAAACGTGTACACTTACCTGTACACCGCTGCCGTTTGACTGTCTACCTGCCTGGCCATTTAATTTAACCAGGAACCGAATCTGACCCTGCATGCCTGTCGATTTTGCTTTGACTGAGCGCCTGCAGATAGCTGATTCCAGTCACTTGGCTTTTTTAGGTGCTGTAGAAATCTTGAGTTTACGATTACAAGTAAAAGTAACTTGTGCTTAACGACGTCTTCTGGCTGTATGCGGGGCCATTGACGTGGAGTAAGCCTCTTTTAAATCATGAACAATGACGAAACCATGATGATTTTTATGATGCAGACAATTGTTATGTGAAATGGTTTAAACTATCAGTCACACATTGAGCCACTTTCTGTCATGTAAGTAAGTAAGTACTGCATTTGTTAACATGCCACAAGTCCATCGGTAGAGCGAGGAATCATAGGCGTGGACAGACACACAATTAATTATGAATAACAGTTTTTTTAGGTGTTGAAACTGCACATCACTTCAAACGTACGTTACGTGCTAAGATCGTGTCTATTTATAGATGGAAGAACCTGCGGAAAATCCCGACATCACCAAACATGAGACAGTCAAACGTCCAATGAACGCATTTCTCATCTTCTGCAAACGACATCGTGCGCTTGTCCACGAAAAGAATCCAAGTCTTGACAATCGATCGGTGACGAGAATTCTTGGGGATCTTTGGGCAAATCTGGGACCTGACGAGAAATACATGTACACTGATCTAGCCAAGCAGGTAAGAACTACCATCAGAACATGCATGATGTCCGAAATGTATTGGAGAAGTACACCGAAGATTCGTTATTACGTGTTTCAATATAACACAGATCCTGATATGACATGGTCAGGAACGTGCATGCCAAAATTAATTTACTTGTTGAAACTGAGCCCGTTATAATATCCTCATTTTAATTTTGATAGTTTTGATAAGGCTTCCAAAGACTGTGTCTTAATGAATTTCTGGTGTAACTGCAAAATATTAATTAGTACTTTCTCTTGCACCGGTGTCTGATGAACGTCCGATGGCACACCAAAGCCAACCTGCAATCAGGTCAGTATCCAGAAGGTCAATCCACAAGAGGCAGCCTACGGTGGATAAGGAATTTGAAAAGGTAAGTTTTAAGTTGAGAACGAAATGATTGAAGCGACTGAGCAGAACGCACAGACACAGGGAGGGTGAAAGAAAACCCATCTTGGCTTTCAGATATGTGCGGATAATGTCTGACTGGATTTATCATATGCATGTCTGTATTATTATTATTAGTAGTAGTAGTAGTATTTATATTTTTATTATTATTATTAACAAACAGATATTTATATCGTGCCAATTTATGAATTCACCTCAAAAGTGCGTGTAACTAGAGTCTTCAATTCTTTGTGAAATGAAAGAAGAGAAATGAACTTATCCCACAAAGCAGGTGGTAATGAATTCCATAGATGTGGACCAGCTTTTGAAAAGGCACAGAAACCACAATTCTTTTTGGTGAGTTGGAACAAATGGTTGGTCAAAGGAGGAGCATCTCCACATTTATAAGAAGCTGTACTTTCGTTGGCTGCTGTGGTCTTGTTTACATCTCAGTCAAATGACCTTCGAACTCTGGACCGCGATTCGCAGTAATAACTACTTAAGAGGTTTGTCAACTGTAACTGAGTAGTTTTGTAGTTTCACATTAAAAAATGTTTAATTGTTTTTTAATTTATAAATTTTATACACTTACCAGATCATAGTTTGTCTTTCTAACCAGGCATGCCACATGTACCATACCATTCAGCAATTCTTGAAAACTGTTTTTATCACCGTGGTTGGACTTAGAGCATCTCTGAGTGGATGTCTTGTAGGGGCGCTATATAAATGCTCTGAATGAACGAATGATTTGACTGTTTGTGATTTTCAGTACAAGGAGGCATTCCTAAAAGCGAATCCTGACTACAAGTGGTACAATCCAGAGAAACACGCGACCCAGGTCGTGACCTCTACCAGCAAACCCGGTCGACCATCGGGTTCACTCGCCATCTCCCAGAATTCAGTTCAGACTTCAGCCGGAATTTCACCAGGAAAACTTGCAGGTAATTCACCGAGAAATTTTTAGATAATGTAGAACTTTTGAAGGAACTCTCGTCTGAAAGCCTTTTCGGGCAACAGTTAAACTTTCAAGGAAACTCCCACTGTGAAAATTGTATGGTGAATCTAACCTAGCAAGCAAACGGATTATGCTAACTGGGAAAAAATAAGGTAAATTTAACCACAAAGACCATTCAGTGGGAGACTTTGATGTTAATCTCAAACTATGAATCTTTCTGGAAGCAGTATTTTAAAAAATTTTATGCAAACATTCTAGTTGTTCTCATACGCTGACTGAAGGTACGTTTAGCCTCAAATACCATAATTGACTTTCAGTTGGCGAGCTTTAACAGAAATCTTACTTGTAAGTCTTTCAAAGCTTAAAAAATTTATGGCAGATCAATCCTCACTAATGTTCCCACTGCTTAGATGCGGGAAACTTAGCAGTTTCACCACATGCAAGCCCCAGTGGTTATAAATAATGACTTAGGATGAGGGAATATAAATACTGCAGAAAGAAAAGTGAAAAAAAACGGATTTAATTTTGCCATGCATGTTCGTGATGGTATATTAATAGCGTGCTTGTCGTGTGATCTCGTGTATTGCTTGTTCATGGTACACTGCAGTTTTGGGCTAGTTGTTTTATCAACCTTTGCCTGTGTCACCAATTTAATACCAGCATCTGGGGGAGCATGATGGTCTAGTGGTTAGTATGCTGTTAACCAAGAGATTAGGAGGTTCAAATCTCCACCATGCAGAAAGATGTTTCTGTTTCACTCATGCTCCCTAGCAAGCTCGGCTATAAATGGATGCCCTGACCATGACTGTCTATGGGAAGATAAGGCAGCAAGGGAAAGGACTGGCCACCACACACAGTAGCCGATTGGTGGGGCACGGTAGCTGATCAGATAAAGCGTTTGGCCAGTAACTCAGAGAGTATGGGTTCGAGCCTCCTCTGAGATGGTTGCTGTGTAAGTCCCTACAAGCAAGTCCTTCACTCACTCTTGCTCAGCACCATCAGTTAATGCTTAGTCATTAAATAGTGGTGCTTAATAAATGCATAATTAAAATTAATAATACTACTAATAATAATAATATTACTAATATTAATAATACTAATAATAATAATAATATTACTAATATTAATAATACTAATAATAATAATATTACTAATATTAATAATAAAAAACTAATAATAATATTACTAATATTAATAATACTACTAATAATAATGTGGGTATGCTGAGACTAAGGAAAATGAAGTTGCTACCACTTCTCATCTCTGGGTCCCTCTTAGGGTTGGATTAATGGACAGCTGTCTGTCTCCTTACGAAACTGTGCTAAACATTGTTAGCTTTAATGTTTAGATCCATCCAACATGGGAGGCCTGAGTATGTTGCTTATGGCTGGTCAGCAGACACTGACCAGTGGTCAGCTGTCGACTGCTGACCCACAGATGATGACCTCTGTGACTGGAGGTTTGACCAGGCTGACCAACCCCGACAAAAGAGCCACGGAACAGAACGGCAGCAGCAACGCCACGGCTACGTCGAATCCAGAGTTTCGTTCATGGCCATCAGTGGCGCCAGTCAAGAAGACAGATACGGAGGCTGAGGTATGGGTTAACAATTGCTAGAAGCTATGTAACGCTATTTAACTTCATTGTGCTTTGCTGCAAGCAGGGATGTAATTGTTGCAACAGCGCATCTTCGAGAGAAACTCTTTAGGTCCCCAGACCTGACAAAACAAAACCACAATCGAACTTTATGGTTTTCAAACACTCGTGGAAAGAGTCGAAGGAAGAGCAAGGAACTTGGGTCATAGGTTGCTATGGAAGTCATTCCAGCAAGATGTTAAGCAGATACTATGCTTCTTCACATCAGTTTGAGCTTTTGTGGTGCTTGGCGGTAAATAAATTTATATATATGTGGAGCAGATATTTACTTGAATAGCTGGTTTTCTAGCAGATGCTAAATGAATTTCCAGACACATGTGTACATATCCGACTTCTCCAACGGTATATGATTTTCGACTGCAGTTTTGACTTGAAGCAACCATCAGTTGATGCCTTGAGATAAACGCGCTGTAGAAGTCATTAGATTAGATTACACATGAGAGATGTTTACATGCTTAGCTGTCTTTCCTAGGTGAAAACCCTGGCTGGTGTTGTTTCAAAGAAGTTTGGCAAGTTGGAACAGGGAGAGTCTTTTCCGTCTTGTAAGAACAGCGTGGAGTGGCCAATGGACTTGTCACGATCTGCAGACATCTTTCGGAGTTCCTGCATCGAATCGCGGCCACTGTTGACAGAATCCGAAAGACCTGGTGGAGTCGTGGCAAGGCATGATCCAGTTACCACAGAAAGAAGTCCAGAGAAAAGCCAGACTGTCTTAAAAACCGCCTGCGACAGACCTCTGAACGAACTCACGAGCGTAGCCTGGAGCACAATCATGAATCCCTCTGCCGGCTTCGATGCCCTGCGAGTGACCAAGCTTGACGGTACAGGTCAAAGTTCATGGCCACTGTCAAGGGGTGACGTCTCACACTCGTTTGTACCATCTGGTTCAGTCGTGGCTTCACCGGCTGACACCGAACGTGCGAAAACGTCATTCATTGGCAATCCACTTACTTACTTGTTCAGCCAACCCACACAGCAGATGACAGGACATCAGAGATTGGCGGTTCTACTGCCAACCAGTCCACCTGTCGTGTCGGCAGTAAATTCAGATAACCTACCGACTTTGAAGACGTCAGGCTGTTCCGAGTTGGTTTTGACCCCGGACAAGCTACTATCAGCAAAGTTGTCTGAAATCGCGAACGATGTGAAGCTTGAAAGTCCAGATGCGGCTCTTACTAAATTTAGCCGAAGCGACCTGCAAAAACTTGTGGTCGAGAAGGTCATCGAGGCAGCGTTTTCCAAGGAACAGGAACATGAGCCTAGCATTCAGTCATTTCCAAAGACGAAGAAACAGTTGGCTGTCGATAAGTTGTCGTTGTCAATTAAACCAAGCACACCAGTGTGCAACCGAAACGGCAATCAGGAGCTGTGTGGCATTGTTACAAATCCAGTTTCCGAGTCCGTTTCCGCGCCATCGGAGACAGCCACGACCTTGCAGACAATGGAGAAAATGCATGAAGAAAAGAGATTGGTGGCTCAGAAAGATTCAGGTGCAGGAGTTGCTTCAGAAAGAAATGGAGATATGACAGCTACTGCGATGACAATCGGAGAGATTAACGAAAAGCTGATCATGAAAGTGGTTCAGGAGGAGGATGCAGTCTCAGTTCAGAGTTCACCGATCAGCGAAAGTCGCATGCCTCTGAAACTGCAGAAAAAGTATAAGAAACTGGATGGCATCGGACATTCTGGCTCGCCCTCTGCTTCCTTCAGTTCTTCCTCCTCCGATCTGTCTTGTTCCTCAGTCTTGGGCATGGAAACTTCGAGTACGGTGACAGCACCGGCGTCTGATGTTCAACTCCAGCCGCAGCTTTCTGGATTAGCGGAGAAGTCTGGTTTTCCACTGGCTGGAGCGCAAAATGTCAACATCTTGATAAACTCTAATCTGTTAACGGCTTACCCAGAATTTCTGCGCACTGGTGCACTGCTGTCTGGTGAAAGACGACAGCTGGGTACGACGACTCCCAGTACGACCACAGGTCAGAAGTCTTACTGTAACTTACACACGTTTTTCTTTATTTGGCGTCCTTTTAAGAGCCACTCAACTACAGTAGGTTGCTCAATCTCTGTTTTTCTGTCTGTGTGTCTGTCTATCTGTGTCTGTCTGTCTGTCTTTCTCTCTCTTTCTCATCTCTTTCTCTATCTCTCTCTGTCTGTCTTTGTCTATCTCTGTTTTCTAATTTCTCTGAAGTATAGGAATTTGACCTGGCTTCTCCAATGGATTATGATTTTGATTTTAACTTCACTCAAAGCGACCATCGATTGATGCCTTGGGCATTATGATAACGGCGCTATAGAAGTCATTTGATTAGATTAGAACTCAATTTACCCATAACAGCTAAAGAAAACATAGTCCCGTTTTAATTAATCATATGTGGCTGAGCATTGTATATCTTGTTTTGTATAGACCCTCAAAATAGGTGTTGAAGCAAGGTTATCTAAGGTGTGCTTCATATAAACTGAAGATGTCTCCTGAGCTATTGGAAGCAGTATATTTCTAATTTTTGAATGGAAGAACGTTCCAGGAGAAAGGTCCAGTGCAAGAGAAGCTATGATGTGTCTGAATTAGTTGGTGCTTTAATCTTTGGCCCATACTCCTCACCTTTGCACTGTTGGTCACTATTGGTCACTCTTCTAGTCCACTGTCCAAGCCACTGTGGTATTTAAGAAACTTTTTACAGCTATCTTTCAAGTCTGATCTAAAGACGAGGAGTTGCATGCAGAAAAATAGTTTTGATGATGGTCAAAATATGGATTTGTTCATTGAAGTGCACGCTTTGTCTGTTCCTACTTAACTACCATAAAGGTGAAGGCAAGGAACAGTATTGCTGTGTTGGTTTCTTTTGCATTGTTCTCTTACAATCTGTTTGCAGTAGCCGTTCCATATTCTACAAGCTCGATGACGTCACACTTGGTGGTTAATAAGCTGATTGAGACTCTTATTCACGAGTCTTTTGCTTCACCTGCAGTCGCCAACATAGAAACAAAGCCAGGATTCGCCACTCTGCAGCAGATGAGCGCAATCTCCACAAGCGAAGGCGACAGAACAAGGTCGGACCGTGAAAGCGAGACGATGGCCAACCAGCCGCTTCGACACGTGAATAACACACTAGGTGACACAAAAACCCTAAAGCGAAAACGAACCAAACGAACAGAACCATCGGATCATTCACTTGATGCGAACAACCCGATGCGATCCGGCGAAAAATCGGATTTCAGAGAAGACGTTGTGTGTCATACCGAAGGAAGCAGCGTCGAAACCGATCCTGCAGATGGCGTGCTGTCACCAAAACGACTCAGAGAAAGTACCACTTCGACGTCTACCGATAAACTATGTCCAGAAATTTCAAATGCCTCGCCATTAGATTTATACAAAAATACCAACTGTTCAGTTGCCGCCGTAAAAATCGCCAGTCCCTGGCATGTGATCGACAACATACTGAACGAAAGAGCGATCGACTTGAACGGTGGGCGAGCGAGGGAAGAAATTAACAACAACAGTCGAGAAAAGGCCGCGATCGGCGTTGACCATGAGGGACTCGCGTCGACAAACAAGGCGCTACGTAAATCAAAGCGGGCAAATCAGGGCCTGAGGTACAAAGAGTTGATGTCGAAAGGAGTGCTGTACGCATCGCGGAAAAGCACAGATAGCAAGTAAGGACTTGTTTTTCAAAGCGTGCAATGTGCATTTTATTCTTTTCTATCCAGATATGATTATGTAACTTTTATCTGGACTGTGCTGCAAATGTTGTCTAGATTTTTGTGACTTACTGGTCCATAATTTATTCATTGGTAATGATAAGCTCGATCATCTAATGGTTTGCTTGCGAACTGTCAACCCCAAGTTCAGGGGGTCAAACAACATGGCCACATAATCAGTTATGTATATACATCTTCATAGTCGCTATTACATAATTCATTTTGCACAATGCAAACAACAAAAGAAGACATAAAAAATGTAATGGAAAATGTAAACTACATCTTCGTTTGAGATGAGAGTTATATTGGTATGCATTCCTTAAATGGCGATATTTTTTGCCAGACATGTGTTCGAATTCTACTAGATCAGGAGCATATCTCATTTCAAACATAAGCATCTTAAGAGTCATGCTGCATGACTCTTAATGTTACAGTTTCAGAAGAGCATTGGCACGTTGGCCGATTGGATAGAGCTTTCGGCTTGAAACACTGAGAGTACGGGTTTGGGCCTCATGCCCTCTGATGATTACCGTGTGGGGACCTTGTGCAAGTCCTTCACTCACAATTGCTCAGTGCCACTGACTGATACTTAGCCATAGGATATTGGTGCTTAATAAATGCGGGAATAATAACATACTTTGAAGATATGAAGCCAGTGCTGCCTAATCGTGCAGTAAAGTCTCTTACTGACTCCGGTGAACAAAATCCAAACAGGAGTAATCGTAATCGTAAACTCGAGATTTCTACAGCACCCAATGAAAGCTAAGTTGTGGGAACCAGCTTATTCACAGGCGCTCAGCCAAAACAAAATCGTTAGGCAAGAAGGGCTCCAATCCAGGTCGAGATCCAAAAGTCAGGCAGGGAAGCAGTCAGACGTTTACAGCGGGTGGTGTTTCGAACTGGATCTGTGGGGTAGATAAGGGGAAGAAGAGGTGTAGCCATTTACAAGGACATTACATGAAAATGAGACTAGGTGCAGCATTCCTATATGTAGATATATTTAAACAGTGGCCAATCAATTGTAAGTAAGTAAGTAAGACTTTTTTAAAATGCCATATGCCCATCTGCTGAGCGAGGAATCGTAGGCTAAAAATAAGTGTGCCTAGTTCTCACACATGTTTCAAACCATATCCCTTAATCATACACGGACCTTATCTGCATATTTATTCAGCCTATGACAATAAATAGGTTTCGTTTACTCAGCTATTCGTCACAAATGTGCTTGCAATTATTTTCAATTGTGCGTTGCAGCATTCTGATTGAAGAGAATCGGGACAACATGGATGCCGCAAACGAAGACGAAGGCAACGATGTTGTCTGTGGAGTAGCTGAGACAACGGTTCCCAGGAGGCGTTTCCATGCCGACAGCACCTCGATGGACATGGAGTCGGATGTTGGGAGACGCTATAAATCTGGGTGCGTGGTGGGGTTAGGAATTTTTTGTTTGTTTAGACAACAGTTATTCTTGATATAGGATTAGGATTTTTTGTGTACACCGGTTGACCTAGTTATGAAGAAGTTTTTAGGTTAGGAACTTCATGGTTCGTACACAGTTACACTTGATGTGATGAGGTTTTTAGGGTTAGTTAGCAGTGGCGGCTCCAAGATTGCTTGCAGGGGGCGAGAGCATTTTCACAGGGGCACCACATTCTGACATTCCACCATGCAGGGGTCTGGTCTGGGTGGCGCAGGCATATAACCAAGAGGGGTGCAGGGGTGAACTTCTATAGCTAAATCTGCCGTTATTAGTTAGTTTTGTTAACTTGCTTAGCAATCTAGACACTCAACCTTTTTCTAAGTACTTGTGCTATGCTAGGAATATTTTTGTTGAGATGAGAGTTAAACTTGACGTGATGAGGTTTTTTGGGTTAGGGATATTCTGATGGGGCTTAGCTGTTTTAAAGTTTTCTCAAACTCTTTTTAACAGATTTGTCTCTGATTGATTGTTTAGGGATTTCGACCTGGAGGCTCATATTGCCTGTCTGCCGGCTTGCCAGATTGAGGTAACTGATCGTAAGTCAGCTGGCAAGATCAAGTCTCGATCACACAGTCAGTCAGCGACTTCGAGTTCTCTTTCATTCGTGCGAATTCCTCATCAAAAAAGGATTGATCTCAAATCAGAAGAAATTAAGAACAGCAACGGTTGGTGAAAGTTTGGCAGACGACTTAAATTGCTCATTATTGTGCAGAATTGCAAAGTTTATTCTGGGTATGTATTGGCATGTATGGATGTAAGGGTAATGTAATATTTATGGGGCTCAATAGCGAACTAGCACGCAGAGAGTACGGGTTTGAGCCTTCATTGAGATGATTACTCTGTAGAGTGGAATAAAATGCTTAATTTTTTGTGTATTTTAATTGTTGGCAATATTGGAATGTAGTAGAATTGACTTATTAAGCATTGGTCTATTCAGTAGTGAACTTGATCTGAAATCCAACGATTGCAGTTCAAGCCTGCTGATTAGACTCTGTTTAATGACAAGTTGTTTCTACACACTTTTCTTGGGCTTCAGGTTTATTACTTGTGCATGTAATAAATGTGTAAGAATAGATATGAGTAATGTAAATCTGGTTGTTTTCAGGGGTGTCACTGGAAGAAATCAGTTTCTGTAAACTGCGATGCCTCAGCAGATTGTCCGCCTCTTGCAGGAAGAATCTCAGATGTCTCTTCGGAAGCCCCAGGCGCAAGGCTCGTGGCTACAGCATTGTTCAGATACTTCCACTGTCTGCATATCACGGCGAAATTATGGAGCCGAGAACATGCGAAGCTAATTCTGGTAATTGGTTATTCTGATTTGAATCATAGAAAGCATTCCTCCTCTTCAACATATCATGGACTGGGAACTCGAAACCTGTCATCAGTAAACTGTGGAAGAGAAGACATTGGTTAATGCCTGCATTAGCTTAAATGATCTTATTAAAGTCATTGAGATCAAGAAGTGTATCAGTAAGGATACAGTGCTCAGATAACTAATATTTGACACACTGTGTACGTCGCACCCTCGATACAACACAGGATTTGGGCTCCACGTCAATAAGTGCATTATGGTGAGGTTCATGTTAAATCGGCTTGTTTTATGATTATTTCAGATGGACATACTGCGTCACCACCAGAGACTTTTTCAAGGCTGACGGTCATGTCTTCCCCCGATGATGCTTCTTCTTCTAACCACAAGGTGGCTGAGCAGGAAGCGTTTGACATGCAGAAAAGAGAAATCCAGAATTCTTTTGACATTTTAGCTGCTGCGGCTGCTGTGTCGTCATCAGGAGACTGAAGCCAAATTTTCCAAAAGCATAAGGCCATCTGAAGAATTATCTGAAGTTTGTGTTACTTTTAGATTTTACATAACCGGATTGTTACTTTTAGATTTTGCATAACCAGATTGTTACCTTTAGAATTTGCATAACCGGATTGTTACTTTTAGAATTTGCATAACCAGATTGTTACTTTTAAAATTTGCATAACCAGATTGTTACTTTTAAAATTTAGTGTAACTGGATTTTTACTTTTAGAATGTAGTGTAACTGGATTGTTACTTTTAGAATTTGGCATAACCAGATTGTTTGTGGAAACCAAGAAAAACTATTCCAACTTCACCTGAAGCGGTCATGAAATTCAGCAACTGGAAACTGTCAGCAGTTGATTGACTGTCTCCTCCAACTCAAACGCATGTCAGTCAGACATTTACAGACCCAAGCAAAAGTCCAATTGGTGTAAAATTTCTCCAGTTTAACTGAACATGCTTCAAGACAACGATTTGTCTCGCTGAGGAGAAGGACAGTTTGTTTATCATGTTTTTGTTTGATTTGTTGTGCATACGGACTGGTTTTTACTGACTGCAGAAGTATTATCGTCTGCGAGACTTGTGTTGGGTTGGTCTCTTATCACATCTAATGTTGTAACTTAATTGGAATTCGTTTTGCGACATTTCTGCGTTTACGAAATCTTATTTTTATACTCCTGAAACAATATTGCAGTGCCAGTTTTTATTGAGATGTTACTGAGTTTCTTGGTGGTCTGGGATTATATTTGCAAACATGTGCTTGGTTTAAATTCCATACAATTTTTAATATGCGACTAGGTTAAAATTAAGGTGGTTGGGAGTGGGCCAGAAAATTTATGCCTCGTTGATAATTTTTAGAAATTTTTTAGTCTGCAGAATACGTTGAGAGCCAAATGCTAACTAAATTTGTATGATACATACTAAAAATCTTAAGTTTGCTTCAGCAAATTTTAAATTGCTTTTAAAAACCACCTGAAATTTAACTCTGTTCAGTTAATTTTATCGGCAACATTGGTTCAAAGTTTGTTGTGACTGTTAAGGTTTTTAGCAGAGGTTGAACATTGTTCTTATGTTGGTCTTTGGTTGGTTGGAATTTTTGTACCACTCTGTAACTGGTGGTGTGGTTTAATGTACATTGTGGCCCAGTAAAAGGAGACCTCAGTTATCATCTGTGATTGTAATAGTAAGTGTAAACAAATGATGCAGAATTAAGTGAGTTCTGCTTTCAACGCAATCTCAAGTTCTGATAAATTCAGTAACAATCTTTAAAATAGTTTGCCACAGTGGTCTATCCAGTAGCACGCTGGGTCTGTTATCCAACAATTGCGGGTTCAAGCATGCTGAGTGGACTCCTTTTAATGACCCTGATTCCGATTTACTGATCCTAATCAAAGCAATAAATATAAAAGGAAAATGCTGGGCCTCCACTTGGGCAACGATGTTAATGATATTTGTGGCGCTACATAATGGAAATGCATCTTCAATGAAATCAGTGAACGTACTTAAGCTTGTATCTAGGTTAGGTTATGCCAATGAAAGCAGTGAACATACTTAACCTTGTATCTAGGTTAGGTTACTTTTGTATCTAGGTTACGCCACAAAAATTGAAAGAAGAATGTTTGACACCTCTACGTTTCTTTGGGATCCAACCTGAGTTAGTCTTCACTTAATCGTACGTTGCTTTGACGGGAAGTGTAGCTGATGTTGCAACACTGCATTGCATTGCTACAGGTATCTAAATGCGTGATGATATTAATGAGATATCACAGGTCATTACCAACAAATGGTAATGTAATAAGTAATTGATGTAACAAATGTTGTTTACTTTGAAGCAGAACTTCAGCTATTGTGTGTATGAAGCCCATTATCTAAGCATCGTTTTTTGCAACCTTGTTTCGAGCGATGAATGAAAGAAGGAGATGGCCTACAGATAACCGACATCTTATTATTATTAGTTAGAAACTTGTATAGCACTGTTGTCTAATGCACAAGGCATCAAGAAAGGCGCATCAAATTTAAGCTGCATTCAGGTCTGTATCCAGGAGATCAGTCCACTAAGACATTTTTTATCTCCCAGACAGAATTCTTAAGTTTTTTGGGTGATCTGGCTTAAATTTGAGGTTTTGTGAAATTATGCAGGCATTTGCCTCCGAGTGGATTTTGGACGAGAACTGTTCAGTTTTTATATTATGATTTAGCGATGATTTCCAGAGTTCAGGTTTTGCACTGGTCTCCTAGTTTGCACAAACACTGTTACTCAGCATAATAGGTGCTGCATGCGGAAAAGTGGAACTTCAACATGTGTGAAGTTTTTAAACTGTGTGCGGCTGACTGTGACTGTGTATTTACGATATTCTAAGCATTCTGTGAGCCATTTGAGTCTTTGCAGTTTTAGATCTTGTGTTTGAGGGTCCAATTTGAACTGATTTATTGATGTGACTGATAAGTGGCAAGATCTTTTAACTGATCTGTACGGACTGTTGCCCTGAAGTTGCCATGTTATGCTTTTCAGCTGTATCAATGCTCTCAAAAAACTGACGTGTTAAATGGTTAAACGGAAACTTCTTCTGGATCAGTGTGCATTTCGTACAAGATCAGTGTGCATTGATCAAGGTCAATCTGCACCGATCAAGATCGATGTGCATTGATCAAGATCAGTCTGCACTGATCAAGATCGATGTGCATTGATCAAGATCAGTCTGCCCTGATCAGGATTGATGTGCATTGATCAAGATCAGAGTGCACTGATCTCGTAACAGTTCTTATTAGAGTTCTTGTAGTGACCAGAATTTTTTCTTCGTACGGTAACTCTGGACAAAACCTTCTGACTTGATGGAGCAAATAAGCTGTTGCCTGCGACGAGCCTTTAAGTGTGAGAAATTTTAAAATTTATTCTATCATACATGCATATTCATACATCCAGACATGCATGGTATACATATATGAATGCATATACATACATGCATGCAATCATTCATACATAGAATGATTGCATATTAATTCACTCTGCAGGACTTGCTACTACGAACTGCGTCAGATAAGGGCCATACGTTGACACCTGTCCTATAGCGCGGCTGTCACGCTCGTCCATTCCTTCATCATCACACGTCTGGACTACTGCAACTCCATCCTGGTCGACCTGCCTAAATTCCGCATCCGTCAGCTCCAGTCTGTCCTCCACTGTGCTGCTCGGCTCGTCGCTGGTACGTCCAGATTCTCACATATTTCCCCCTACATACGAGACACCCTACATTGGCTTCCAGCTGAGAAGAGGGTAAAGTTCAAAATAATCCTCATGGTCAGATCCTCGATCGTTGGTTCAGCGCCGGATTATATCAAAGAGCTAATCAACCGTCTCTGTGGAACACTCTTCCACCAGACATCCGATCCCTTGCCTATTCAACAGTTCAAGAAACATTTTCTGCCCGTCTTAAGACGTTCCTATTTAGAGACCGTTAGGTAGCCGTACTGCAGCGCCTTTATGAGTTACTAAAAAGGCGCTGTATAAATTTAGTGATACATACATACATACATAGACATAGACTGTCATTCATCCATAGACATGCATACATATACGTACATACAGGCCTATATAGAAGTATGCAGTATTGCCTGCGTGTAGGGGAAAGAGCATTTCCAAAGGGGTGCCACATTCTGGCAGTCCACCACGCAAGGGTCTGGTCTGAGGGGCGCCGGCATATAACCAAGAAGGACACAGGAGACCGAACCGCCCCTCCACGGCTATAGTTCAATCCGCGACTCTAAACACACACACACACACACACAGAGTCACGCATATGTCATCCATACAGTCATTCCTTCCTGTCGTCGACTGGCCGAGTCCGCTGTCCGTAAGTGGCTCTGTAGCTGCCGAGGTATCAGGATGACCCCCCCCCCCCCCTTTAGCGTCAGGCCCGAGTCCGAGTGTGCAGGGCTTCGGAATACGGTGTGGTCAACAAAGTCAACTGCGTTCGAAGGATTTTTCTCACCTATTTATTTTCAGCAAAACTCGTATTCTAAATTCGGCATCAACATGCAGTATTCACGGCCCTAACTAATTTGCTAGTTCGCTAAACCGGTGCGTGTCAAAGTTACCTTCTTTCAGACCGGCGACTACTAAGACGATTACCCCAATTCAAAAGACGCGCTTCTTGCTTTATATCGGGTTTTTACAAGATCTCATTTGCATATAAGAGCTCATCTATATATGAGAGCTTATTTCCGTATATAATAGCTCATTTGCATATAAGAACTCACTTGCATAGATAGGAGCTCATTTGCTTGTAACAGGCTTTAAGAGCTCATTCACATATAAGAGCTCCGTCACACACAGGCCTACATAAACATACCTACAGACATACCTAATGATATGCATGAATACACATACGTCAAGGCAGAGTTACAAAGAAGGAGCGAGAAAGCGGCCCCAGCACATTCACAGAGGCGTCGATCCGTAGTAAACATTGGAGGGGCCCGGGCCTAAAGTGGGGGTCTGGGCGCAAAGCCCCTGACAGGTTCCAGAGGCAAAGCCCTTGGTATGGGGGGTCAAGGATAGGCCTAATGCAGGATGAATGAGAACTTAATCAGTCCAAAGCTGCCTTTCACTGATTCTACAACAAAAATATTGCTGGCCAACCAAAGACCGAGCCCTCATGCTCAAAATATTGCCGGGCCCCGGGGGCACCCATATGATCGACGCCCCTGCACATTCACCCCCACCTCCAAAGTTTCATCAGACCGCTATCTTGGCCAAGGTGTTATCGGGGGCCATATAGTGGCGTGCGAACAACCAATGGCTGGGGAGGATAAAGGAGGATCTAAGAAAGGAACGACCTTGTCTCTCCCCCAACACTCAAATCTAACACCTTCTGTCGACACGACTTGACTTCCCATGGTAGACTCGAGCTGTTATGACACCACGTTGGACATGCGAAGCACAATGCGTGGTTTATATTTAAACTGTCCCAGATTTTAAACGCCATATATTTACGCATGAAGCTTCATATGATTTCTTCAGATACACGAGTATTAGATATTAATATTATGATCCGGAAATCGGTTACAGATGGACGATATAAAGAGGATCGTGCTGGCTGCCGGCGATACCTTGTACATCCGTCACATATAGGTGCGTGGTTTCAACCAAACGATGTTCGTGATGAATTATATGAAGGCTTGTGATTTAGTTGCTGACAGAATATAATATTGTAGGGTCTAAGTGTATTGTTTAGTGTGCGTGTATACAGTGGATCCATTGTAAGGTATGCGGCGTTTTTGGGCGAGAGTTCTACATGTTTACACGTCTCAAGGCTATCGCTTGAAGATCCAAAGATCTTAGTCAAGGACATAGATTCCTTGGATCTGCGTAACGTTCGACGTCTATGCTTCTTTGGGATTTAGAATGAGGGAGGTAGCTGAGGGAAGCTATCGACAACAGCGAAACAGAACCTTCCCCGAAGCAGAAGGCAAGTCCTAAGACTTAAGTCTTTGGTGATGGTGGCGGCGGTGGTCTCAAGACCGCTTTCAACTCAATAAAATTCTGGGACCGTATGCACGATCCAGGCGTAAACGCTAATCCCAGACTAATCGTAATCGTAATTCCAAGATTTCTACAGCGTCCAACGAAAGCCGCGCCGCGGGGACCAGCTTATTCACAGGCGCTCATTCAAAACAAAATCGATAGGCAAAAGGGTTCGGTTCCGGGTCAAGATCCAAGAGTCAGGCAGAGAGACAGCGTGACAGCTACGGTGGGTGATGTTTGGGGTTGGAGAGCAGAGACAGATAAAAGGAAGACGAGGTGACAGTTTTGAGTGAAAGGCCGAAGCAGGAATTGCAAGCGGTGGAGTACCGGTGAGCCTGTAAGATGGGTCAGAAAACTGTCGCAGTTCTGGGGGAGTTTATTCCAGAGTGGTGGGGCAGCTATGGCTATGGAGCAATTACCGGATTTTAAGGATGAGGTGACTGGAGGGCAGAGAAGTGTTAGGCCAGAAGAATAGCGGGTTGAGCGAAGCGGTTGTGTTGTAAATAACTGACGAAGATAGGAGGGTTTGGAGGATTGAAGTGTGTTGTAGGTAAGTGATAGGACTTTGTACTCGATTGGTTCTGGTATTTTAAGCCAGTGCAGTGATTTGAGAACAGGGGTGATGTGATGGTGTTTGGGGTTTTGGTGACAGCACAAGCGAGAGCATTCTGGATAGCTTGGAGGCGGTTAATCTGGGTTGTGTCAATATTGAGGAAAAGCGAATTGCAGTAGTCGAGTTTTGCATGGACTATGGATGTGGCAATGGTAGATGCGATTTTGAAATCAAGCATAGGGCGGATTCTGCAAAGGTCGCGGATATGCAAAAAGCAAGAGCGGGAAAGATGTGTGATATGGTCAGAAAAAGTAAAGTTCTGGTCGAAAATAAAACCTAAATTGCGGACAGAAGAGTTAGCATTAAAGGTGTGGATGGAGATAGAGGCTGAGGGAGACAGAGGGGTCAGGAATTTTCTTGACTACGTCCGGTTTACCCCCGACTAGCGAATTAACTCGGTATGCCATCAATCTCAGACAGACACGCAGACAAACACACACACAGACAGATTTCTATAGGCTTTCATAGTAAAGCTGCGAATGTTCAAACGCCGGAATTAAGTTCAAACGATCTGGGGATATTTGCCGAATATCTGGCACATGAGTTAGTTGGCCGTTTGTTCACGAGATGCACCCGAATGTTCCTTCGATCTCAGGACCAGACTTCTTATGATGAGTTTCCACAGAGGCGTGTAACCAACTGTGTCACCTTGACCATCATGCTTCTGAAGAGTTTAGGTGGAGACAAGTAGCTATTAATGCGTTGCCTCTGCCTTCATTGGCTTCGGAGGAATTTCTAAACAAATGTGTTACCTTCGTCTTTATGCTTCTGAAGGGTTTCTACAGTTGTCTTTTATAGGTGCTGCTTCTGCTTTTGTGGTTCTGCGGAGTTTCTATAAAGGCGAGTAAGCAATGTGTTAACTTCTTCGCCGCAGGTTGGAATCCCTGGCTCGACCCTCTATTTATTACTCCTCAGGGAATTCCATTCAAAACGGAAGTCACGCCTTAAAAAAACACCCTGATAGGTCGAATCCGCTGCCTTCCTATTTCTCTCAGCTTAAACACAACCCACCCTAATAGCTCCTCTCCCCTTCTCTCTCTGGTCTTCTGGCAACCGGACTTGGTTCTTGACATGGAATATTTGGACAACCCCACTGACTTGACGCTCGTGAATAAGCTGATGCCCTGCGCTTAGCATTTAACTAGCACTTCAGAAATTTCGAGATTACGATTAGGATTACGATTAGGCCATGTGAAATCGATAAGCAATGCATCTTCGAACTGCGCGTGGCCTCCTCGATGGCCATCGTTTTCGTCGCGAATGCTCCCTTAACTCCCATGCTCTGCTCAGCGTCACGTGGAGAGACTTCGCTTCCCCTCGCCTCGCTCGCATTCAACCTTCTCCACCAATCAGGAACTGGTGCTCCAGGGAGCCAGGTATCCGTCGATCCAGGAGGAGGACAGTGATACAGGAGCAGCCGGGGTCGTGGCAAGCTCTGAGACTGAGTGCGAAGTAGGCAGACTAGAGAAGTATAGTTGCCACTGGGTGTGTTGTTTTCCATGCTGAACAGCTCCTGTTGACGCCTGCAGCCGACCGATTGATAGGAGGAGGGCAACTACGTCCGTCTTCGCTCGGGACTTTGCTGATTTAAGTTGCGTTGCGTTGACTATGGTCAGCGCCGATTGTAGGATCGCTCTAGATAGTTCAGGTTCCAGCAACGGGTAAGCTCGGTCGATTATTGCTATTCTGGGATGATGATGATGATGTTGGTGGTGGTGGTGGTGGTGGTGGTAGTGATGATACTGATGATGATGTTGGTGGTGGTGGTGGTGGTAGTGATGATGACGATGATGGTGGTGGTGGTGGTAGTGATGATGATGATGATGATGTTGGTGGTGGTGGTGGTAGTGATGATGACGATGATGGTGATGGTGGTGGTGGTAGTGATGATGATGATGGTGGTGGTGGTGGTGGTGGTGGTGGTAGCGAACTGAGAGAACGCAGAGAACTGGGCAGTGAATTCCAAAGGTTAGGAACAGCCACCGATGGCGCCAGAGAGCGCAACATCGTCCTGATACGAGGCACAATAGGAGTCGAAGTGACTGCTGATCGAATGCAATATCTGTCGGTGAGCAATTTCCATACAGAACTGAATTCCGTATATGAATTCTCTAAAAGGAAATGTTCACGGGTATTCTATAGCGTCCGCTTGACCTGGAACCGAACCCTTTTGCCTATCGATTTTGTTTTGACTGAGCGCCTGTGAATAAGCTGGTCCCCGTGACGTGGCTTTCGTTGGGCGCTGTAGAAATCTCGGAATTACGATTACGATTACTATTGCAGTCAGTGCATGGATGTGATTCGAGTTTAGACTGGATTATATTTAATTGAATTAAATTTAATTGAATTAAATTCCAGTGGAGTTTCAAGTAGTTTTCGGTTGCGCTCCGTCGATTTTCCAACTGTTCATCTTCCCATGCTGCGAGCAGTGCGAGGGATCCTCCATCAATCAATGGAAGCGCCATGTCATCTTGCTCAAGCGTGACAATACTGGGCGTCAATGAAAACGAACCGGAGGGCAGGTCATGTTTGCTGTGCGTAGCAATGTCTCTGGGGGCTTGTATACAGAGCAAGGTTTAGCGGAGGGAGAGGAAAGAGGAGGGAAGTGGAAAAGGGCGGAGTGTGTCTGGTGTTTAGAGGTGTATGTGTGTGCGTAAGGAAGGAATAATCGTTTCTTTATCGATACTCTGCGACGCCTAATGTCTCTGAGCTGCTGAGGTGAAGCAACGTTGAACAAACGATGTCTTTTTCCATAGCGAAGTAAGCAAATCCAACACCCTCGTCATCCTTCTACGTGTCCTCCCTTCTTCTCCTCCTATTCCTCCTCCTCCACTCCTCATATCCTCCTCCTTGTCTTCCTTCTCAATCTACTCCTACTCATCTTCTGACTGATCCTGGATATTGACCTGAATGCGGCTTAAATTTGACTCGCCATCAGTTGATGCCTTGTGCATTAGACACTGGCGCTCTAGAAGTTTCTAATTTATTATTATTATTATTATTATTATTATTATTATTACTACTACTACTACTACTACTACCACTACCACCACCACTACTACTACTACTACTACTACTATCTTTCTCCTCCTCCTGGTACCATAACATAACACGTGTTAATAAAAATAATACAAACTAATATTGAATCCTCTCCTACTTGAACATGATGGGTGATTATGTTTTGCTGCAAGATACGAGTAAATATCACTTCTAACTGAGGGAACCCGTCACGCGTCGTTGCTGCCAGGATTGAGTAGGAGAGAAGTCCATGGCATTCGGTGAGACAATCAGAGAACCTGGCCATTATGCTGTAGAGTAAGAAAGAAGTTCGTAACATTCGGTGTAGTCAGAGTGTGACAGTCAGCGGACCTAGTCGGGTAGCTACAGGACTTCTTATGAGGAGCTTCCACAGAGGCGTGTAAACACGTGTGTTACCTTTACTTTTATGTTTCCGAAGAGCTTCTAGAGAGGCGTGTAAATGAGTGTTACCTTTACCTTTATGCTTCCGAAGAGCTTCCAGTGAGCTGTGTAAATGAGTGTTACCTTTACCTTTATGTTTCCGAAGAGCTTCTAGAGAGGTGTGTAAGTGAGTGTTACCTTTACCTTTATGCTTCCGAAGAGCTTCCAGTGAGCTGTGTAAATGAGTGTTACCTTTACCTTTATGTTTTCGAAGAGCTTCTAGAGAGGTGTGTAAGTGAGTGTTACCTTTATCTTTATGCTTCCGAAGAGCTTCCAGTGAGCTGTGTAAATGAGTGTTACCTTTACCTTTATGCTTCCGAAGAGCTTCTAGAGAGGCGTGTAAACGTGTGTTACCTTTACCTTTATGCTTCCGAAAAGTTTCTAGAGAGGTATGTAAATGAGTGTTACCTTACCAACTTTATGACTCATCCCACCTTGATGTTTTCCGACGCCACAGGCTGCAAGACACATCTCAGCGGGTTTCCATTCTATTTGTGGAGGGGACTTCCGTCTCTCTGGTTCAGACCATTCCTAAACTGGAGAAAATTTTACCATCGTTACGCTCATACTTAAAACCACCTTTCTTTTCGAAATTAATTACTTTGAAAATGCTTTTTAGTTTCTTGTTTGAAATCCACTGATTGAGCAGGCGAGTGAGTGCCGACTGACTGACTGACTGACTGACTGACTGAATGAATGAATGAACGAACGAACGAATGAATGAATGAATGAGCGAAAGAGTGAGCTAGTGATGAGTGAACGAGTGAGCTGTAATCTTTCACAATTGAAAACTGTGGGGCAAAATGATAAGTGGATAGGAGCCGCTTCTTCTGCATGTGCTCGAATGTGTTTCAAAGTGCGTATGTGGGCACAAGTGAGAGTACTTGCCTGGGTGCATGTGTTTGCGTACGTGTTTTTGTGTGTCTACGTGTATGTGTGCGTATGTGCCCTTGTGTATGTAGACTATATACGTTTGTATTTATGATGTATGTATGTATATATGTAGGTATGTATGTATATATGTAAGTATGTAAGTATGTATATTTGTGTATATATGTATGTATATGTATGTATGTATTGTATGTATGTATGTAAAGTACGAATATTTGAATGTATGTATGTATGTATGCATGCATGTATGTATGTATATATACATGTATGTATGTGTGTATGTAATGTACGTATGTTTGAATGCATGTATGTATGTATATATGTATGTATGTATGTATGCATGCATGCATGCATGCATGCATGTATGTATACATGTATGTATGTATGGATGTATGTATGTATGTATGTATGGATGTATGTATGTATGTATGTAATGTACGTATGTTTGAATGTATGTATGCATGCATGTATGTATTATATGTATGTATGTATGTATTGTATGTATGTATGTATGCATGTATGTATGTATGTATGTATGTATGTATGTATGTATGTATGTATGTATGTATGCATGTATGGATGGATGTATGTATGTATGTATGGATGTATGTATGTATGTATGTATGCTTACATATATTTACGAATGTGTGTATGTGTATGTGTGTGCGTTCTAAAGAGAGAGAAGAGAGAGGAGGAGAGAGATACAGAGACAGAGAGATACAGAAACAGAGAGATACAGAGACAGAGACAGATAGACAGACAAATCCAGAGTGCTGAAATATGGCTGGCTAGCTGTCTGCGCGGCGGGTTCCTCAAAGAAGCTTCGAAGCGCCGCGCGAAGAAATCTGTTCTCGTCGGCGATATTGGCTCCATCTGGCGTCGATTTTCCGGACTAATTGCCTGAAAGAAAACGAAGCATCATCTTGAGGCAACAGACGATGGACCGCTGGCGATTGCTAAAGATTCATGAAGACATACACATGTAGACCCTGGCCAAGGAGCACCACCCAAGAACCACGCCCGCTGCCGTTTCACGCTCACTCCCAGACCACACAATGGGGGCCATATATATATATACATATATATACATATATGAATATTTATGTATATATATACATATATGCACACACAGATATGCATACATATATATGTAGTTTTATCCGCATTCGGGAACAAAAGTCGGTATATATGTAGACTTGCCAAGATCTTCATAAAGCTAATGCCCTGCTTTTTATAGTAAGTAAATAAGTAAAGTATCCCATGTCTTACAAGTGAGGCGTAGGGGAGGCGCTCATTTCCTTTTCCTTAGGCCCTTGGGTCGGCAATGGACGCATCCCAAGGTCCTGGACACGGGGCCAGTGCATCGCAGGACTTGCCGTTTACTTCCCAGCTTAAGCCGGTACCAAATTCTACTGCTTGGTGACAGAGGCACGGTGTGCGCAAACAACCTGCCCAGGGTCGTTACATGGAGTCGAACCTCCAACCGCGTGATCATTGACCAAACGCGTTACCGATTGCCCACCGTGCCACCTGCCATTTATGCACGTATCTAATCTAATATATAATCTACAGACTTCTATAGCGCCGTTATCATAATGCCCAAGGCATCAGTCGATGGTCGCTTCAAGTCAGAATCGCGATCAAAACTCATAATCCGTTGGAGAAGCCGGGTCGAATTCCAATAAGTCAGAGAAACCAGAAGCCAGGCTACGCTGGGTAAATACGTTGCAAGAGATCGTCTTTAGTTTAGACCGAAATGACACATATGCGTCTAGACAATCTATATAGCTCCTTTAAATTTAATGCCTCTCTAAGCAAGTAAATGAAGAATCTCCACTAACACGGTGCAAACTGTACAGGAACAATGCATACAAACATTGAAAAGTTCCACCAGTGGTGTTAGAGTTAATTAGAGTTAATTGGAGTTAATTAGAGTTAATTCTGCATATGTTCATTTTTGAGCAGCTAATGGTCAGTTTGTAATTTTTCCAAGAGTTCTAAGAGGTGCCCCAACGCTTCTATAATTTGCTCTACACTAGCCATCGTTGTATGCATGTATGTATGTATATATGAATGCTTGCGTGTATGTATGCATATATGTGTGTGTATTTATGTATGTATGTGTGTATGTATGCATGCATGCATGTATGAGTATTCTATCAGTATGTAAATATTCAATCAATAATCAGCCATATATCTTAAATATCGATATACACACATCTTAAAAGTTTGCCTGTGAATAATTGTGCTTCTCAGGCATTTTTGTTGAGGATTTTAAACAAATGTGAGGCGTTTTCATGGGAGTGTAAAAATTTGTTACTTTGCATTTTTTCATCACTTGTCAATCATAGATGTATGTTTTGCATTAATATAGCCTATAGTCCTCCTGGAGTCCTAAAGAGTCATCAGTACACTGAAGAGCCTCTTCAGTATCAACACCGAAATCTCACTTCTTCTTTAGTCATGGCATCGCCGTACGTTCTGACTAGTTCCGCGTCCAGATTCGAATTCCCTGAAGCGGTCTACCTGAGTCCACAGTTCTCTGACGAAGGATCGATAGTTTCTGCTCAAGGTTCCGACGTTTCTGCTTCTGATTCCCGTCCGGCATATATGAGTGACTGCGCGAATCTGCGAGATTTCAGTGCCGCAATGGAACCCTACATTTTTCAGAGGTATGTTGAGAAACGCATCTCTGCCGTTTCGCTAAGATCAAAGTGTAGTAATTGGCAGTCATAAAACGCAGCAACGGTTCAGACGTCACCCGGGTCAATAACATCTCCCTAATCCGTTACTTTTAATACATAACACCTTCTTAACCAGTTGACGCCTTAACATCTGCTTCTTCTTCACCTGCCCGGGTTGTTTTCTTCCCGACTTGGCTCCTGCGGCAAGGAGGTGTGAAGGGAAAGGATGCAGTGAAAGCAACAGCGATGATGAGGATGAGATATTTAGGATGGATAAAATCCGGGTCAAACAAATGAAGTAAGTAAGTAAGTATATTCTTTATTAACCAATAGCTAATCGCACATCGGTTTACAAGTATTTAAGAACACAAGAAAAACTTAATATCTTAATATACATACAACATCCTAATAATAAAAGATTTACGCGTTAAATTATCAGCGGGAGGAATAATACGGTCATGGGTGTGGGGCCGTAGGGAGTAACTGAGTGTTTTAACTGGCGGGAGTGGCTGATGTAGGACATGGCTTGGGTTGTTCAAGATGTTCAAATGAAGGCGTGTGATTGACTCCAGTGCATAGTAGGACTATGGACCTAAGGAAGGAAGTATACTTTGAGAATTTTGGTCCCTTAGTGTTTGGTTATCTGAACTCGTGGACGTAATTCTTGTTGCTCTATGTGAATCCCACAACTTATTCTTATGACAAGTGGCCAATGTTTGTCTGGTTGTTCATTTGCTGTTGTCTATTTATGATTATGATTACGATTATGATGATGATGATGATTATTATTATTATTATTGGTAGTAGTGGTGGTAGTAGTGGTGGTGGTAGTAGTAGTAGTAGCAGCAGCAGTAGTAGTAGTAGTAGTAGTAGTAGTAGTAGTAGTAGTGGTAGTAGTAGTAGTAGTAGTAGTAGTAGTAGTAGTAGTAGTAGTAGTAGTAGTAGTAGTAGTAGTAGTAGAATAAGTATTATTATATATTCTATTATTTTGTTTATTTATTATTATTTTGTTTATTTATTTTTTGTTTATTTATTTATTGTTTATTTATTTTATCTGTTGTTCATTTCACAGGTATTGTTGCATCGTTGTTTCTGTTCATCTGCTGCTATTCAAACTGATCAGTAAACTCCCTTCATCGAGAAGTTCATATTCTTGCCGGCAGGTTACTTACTACTAACGTTGAGAGAAACTTTATTATGTCTGATCTCGTTTTTGCTCTTGTATTTAGCTATTCGCCGAGACCGAGACCACGTGTTGTTGGAGAAGCGACCGAGTCCTACAGACCCTTCCGGACGCTAGAATCCCCTTCATCAGCTCACCTGCTATTACATTCTCAGCTGGCATCGTCTGCACCGCGCCACCTACCGCCAAGGTACGAGGATAGCAGCCAATTGGAGAATTCCGGGAGGAGGAAATGCCTCCTTTCCGCTGACCATCCGAGCATCCCGGGTCAAGTCGTTCCGCAGCAGCAGCAGCCGATCCAGGTTCCATCGCTGGTCAAAGTGGAACCTCAAGACGTGACCTTCGACTGCAGTCGTGAGTTTTGATCGATGTCTTTGAATCGAACTTTCTCTGATAGATTGGAAATCGATCCGGTTTATGATTTTGACTGCGATTTTGACTTGAAGCGACCATCGACTGATGCCTTGGACATTATGATAACGGCGCTGTAGAAGTCTTTTGATTAGATTAACTCACGACCCTGACTACCACGTTCTCTGCAGGTAAGTAAGTAATACATTTGTTAAGATGCCATATGTCTATTGGCTGAGCGAGGAATCGTAGATGTGGACAAACACAGAAACAATTAAATACATACGAAAGCACAAATAAAGGAAGACGCACAGCCGCAAAGCAGGCTGGGAAGTAAACGGCAAGTCCTGCGAAGCACTGGCTCCGTGTCCAGGACCTTGGGATTCGTCCATCGCCGGCTCAGGGGCCTGAAAAAAGGAAATGAGCATCTCCCCTACGTCTCACTTGTGGGATCATATGGGATACTTTAAAAGACCCTTAATCAAGCACAACGTCTTTAGGACTGCAGTTACCCAACTCACTTTAAAACGAATAATTATCGTTTACCATATCGTACCTTATCTTCGCTACCTCGTTCAGGACTGCTGTTGTGAGAGGTATACAATAAAATAAGTAATTACCTCACCATACCTCACATTATCGCACATTCTTAGTTTCTGTGCTTTTTGCGATCTTATTTTGAGACCATAGGAGGATTATTTCAATCCGATTACCGGCTAGAGACACCCGTCTTAGTCATACACTATTAATTCGGTTTCAGCCGGTCGACCAGTCATGTTCTGTTCTTGGTTCGACGCTGATACTGAAGCTCAGTGCAGCCGTTCAGCCGGCTTATGAACTGACTTAATCAGCGTCGCTTGCTATTTATCTCGTGTCGTAAATAGGTTTAAGTCTGTGTAACACGACGGATCTGACTTAGACGAGGAGAATGCGAGAATTAGAGAATGCGTTGTAGGTCATCGGCGGGCGGTTTGGAAATTATCTCTCGATGTTTAGTTGGAAAAGACTTGAGAGAATTAACTGAGAAAACTTGTAAGAGGTTCTTTTAGGGTATAATAACGATAGGTGTCGCTTGCCACGGCCCTGGGCTACAATTAGGTCCTTGTTTTGTGCTGTGGAGACTTGGTTCCAATGGATTGTCCTGTGGAGACTGGGTTCCATTGCTTCGTCCTGTGGAGACTTGGTTCCATTGCTTCGTCCTGTGGAGACTTGGTTCCATTGCTTCGTCCTGTGGAGACTTAGTTCCATTGCTTCGTCCTGTGGAGACTTGGTTCCATTGCTTCGTCCTGTGGAGACTTGGTTCCATTGCTTCGTCCTGTGGAGACTTGGTTCCATTGCTTCGTCCTGTGGAGACTTGGTTCCATTGCTTCGTCCTGTGGAGACTTGGTTCCATTGCTTCGTCCTGTGGAGACTTGGTTCCATTGCTTCGTCCTGTGGAGACTTGGTTCCATTGCTTCCATCTATGGTCCCAAATTTTCTAATTATCGAGACTCCTATGGCTTCAAACAGCTTAGCTAACGAGGCCATTATAGGCCTATTCTGAGAGATGAACCCATTTACTACGAAGTGTGGGAGATGGCCGTGTCGCAGGCTACTCACCGTTCGCTAATAGGGTCAGGGGAAAGGTCAGGTGAGGCCGTGGCGACCTTTCTCCGTGAATTATTAATAGATTTGAACGAAGATTCTGCCGAACCCGTGGTCGTCAGTCGGCTGAAATATTCTACAGTATGCGTCACCATTGACGACGTTTGGTCTCCAGGACAACCATGTGCAATTCTTCCTTGCGAACAATGCAGCAGGTTCCTTGTGCTGTTCTCTCTGTCTGTGTGTCTGTGTGTTCGTGTGTCCGTGTGTCCGTGTGTCTGTCTGTCTGTCTGTCTGTCTGTGTATTGTTGTTTGTTCCGCTCCGTCTGTGTCCGTCTTTTCTCAGACACACGATGAGAAATGAAAGAGGATTGAAACGGAGAATTAAAAAAGACCCCGTGTCTGCCTGTCCGTCCGTATGTGTACCTGTCTGTATGTCTCTCTGTCTGTGGCGCTGTCTTTATGTCCGTCCATCTGAATGTCTTTTCATGTCTGGCTATCTGCGTTCTTCCGTCTGTCTATCTGTCTTCTGTCTGTCCGTCTGTTTATGTTCGTATCTCTTTCTGTCTTGCTGACTCTCCCTCTGTCTGTCTGTCTGTATGTCAATGTGTCCGTCCGTCCGCCTGTCTATCTATCTGTCTATTTGTCTGTCTGTCTGTCTGAGTCGTTTGGTCTTTCTGTTTCGGAGTCGGCGTTTGAGCTTCTTTCATTTCTGCCTCCCTCTCTCTGGTGCTAAGCATCGATGTGTCACCTGAGACAGTGCGTGGGTCGTCATAGGCGACAGATGACATCGGTTCCTTAGCGATGTCCAATATACTTGTCACCGGAGCCGCCAATATCTGGCACGACGCGCTCTTAATAATCGCGCCTTTTTGCTCCGCGATATCCAGATTAGCGCTATTTGTAGCATCGTCCAGTGCGACGAAATATTAGCGCGAATGCGCATGCGCGGTCGGGTGAATACATGAGGACGTATATACATGCGCTCACAGTGGCCTTTTATATCTGAATATAATTGAGTAGTGTGTGACGCGGTGGTGTGGTGGCATGGTCGGTGCCTCGTAACCGGATGGTCGCCGGTTCGAATCTGCTTCGAAGCCATTGCGTAGCGACCTTGGACAAGTTGCTCACCCACAAATGTCTGTGAGGAAGGCAAAGGGAAACCACCTCACTCGTCTCATCCCCGGGTGGCATAAAGCCAAAGGACCTGGCTTCGGACAGAGAACTCATCATCATCGTCATCGTCGTCGTCATCATCATCATCATATTTGAATAAACTCACCAATACGAGTTCATCAGTGTAAACTCATTAGTATGAATTGTAATTGTAATTTTGTAATTGTAATTGTATAATCACGGATTTATTTAGCGCCTCTAGGGAGTTGATTGTTGACGGTGCTACATAAATAAATTTGAATATGCAAAGTGTCAAACTCCCATATTTATTCCACTTATTTTATTAATTGCACTTAATTTGTGCGCAACGTTATCTGAGGTGCAAGACTAAAGCGAGGCTACAGTCTAATTAAGGTCGTTACACGAAGTCAAATGATCCGACTCGAACCCTCAATCGTCGGTTAACCAACGCGCTACCGAATATAGAACAGCGTTTGCACCTGTCAGCCATTCGCCAACTGTCTGTGAAATTCTTTCCGCCTGATACAGTTTTCTTTACACGCGTTTTGTGGTAGTTTTGCCCATTATAATCGTAATCGTATTCGTAAATTCGAAATCTCTAACGCGCTGCTTAAAAGCTAAGCTTATTCACGAACGCTGTGTCAAGTCAGTGGGGTTGTCCAAAGATGCCATGTCAGGAACCAAGTCCGGTTGCCAGAAGACCAGAGAGAGAAGGGGAGAGGAGCTGTTGGGGTGGGTTGTGCTTGCCTATAATTGGCACTTCTTGGGTGCCAATTGCACGTTGTTGGCATCTGCATGGTGCCATCGACCTACTGCGCCTTTGGGAATTTCCTAAAATGCGCTGTATAAATGTTAAGGTGCATAGCCGGCAGTTCTGTTGGTAGCACTTGGTGCAGGTGCATGGAGCTGTCAGTCACGACCGTTTGGGCGTGGTCAGCATAACGATTGGTCGAACGATGTACCGCCCTCCACCGCTCGTCTTCATAGCCACCGTTGCTGCTGATCATGATGATGATGACGACGATGACTTTGATGACGACGACGTCGACGATGATGATGAAAAAGAAAGTTCTTCTTAGGAAAGAGAAAAGGATCAGTGAATAAGCAATCCTTCCTTAAATCGTTTCATTCATTCAGGAATGAATCAAGGAGGGAGGGAGTGAATTATTGTGAATTAATGAACGAACGAATTAATTAATTAATAATTAATACTTTATTCGATCGTTCCTTATTTCTTTCATTCATTTCTTCAATCTTCCATTAATTCCTTCTATCTTTCATTTATTCTTTCTTTCTTTTATTCATTAATTTCTTCTTTCATTCTTTCCTTCTTCCTTTTATTTATTCCTTCATTCCTTCCTTCCTTCATTCATTCATTTCTTCTTTTATTCGTTTCTCATTCTTCCATTCAATCCTTCTTTCTTCAGTTCATTCGTTCATTCATCCATCCATTCTTTTACTCATTCACTCAGTCTGTCCATACTGTAGAAAGGAAAACATCGCCTGATGTTGTTTCGATTTGCGCCGTTTATCTTCTGATTTCTCGGCAGCAGATGTTGACCTGATGAAGTCTTCTTCTCAGACTCACGAATGAAACTCAAACCCTAGCAGACCTTTAGAACCAGTCGCCCAGCAGCTGACCGAGGCACTGCAGTCCTTGAAGCAGCAGAGGAACTCCCTGAGCGGGTCCGCTGAGTTGAGCGAGTTATAGATGGGTAGTATGGATGAATGAATATAATGAATGAGTGAATGAATGAATGAATGAATGAATGGATGAATGAATGAATGAATGAATGGATGGATGGATGGATGGACGAATGAATGAATGGATGAATGGATGAATGGATGAACGAACGAACTAATGAATGAATGGAAGAAAGAAAGATTGAACGAATGAATGAAAAGACTGACCGACTGACTGACTGACTGACTGACTGACTGAATCAATGAATCAGTGAATCAGTGAATGACTGAATGAATGAATGAATTAATGAATGAATGAATGAATGAAAGGAGTAAGTGCTGATTGGGCTGGTAAGTGTGTGGGTGGATAAGCGAGTGGGTAAGTGGGAGTAAGTGGGCAGGTGTGTGGATAAATTGTGGGTGGTTAGCCGAATGGGTGGCTATTAAATGGGTGAGTAACTGAGTAAATGGGGAGCGATGCGTGGGTTGGTGGCCTCTGTACTGAATGGCTTTGTTTTCATAGGAATCTCGCATCTCTACGATGGCCTGATAACGAACGCAGCAGCTGGTGAGGACCTTTTGGTCGGCCCTTATCACCAGCAGGTGCAAAAATATCAAGGTGAGACGATTGTATAATAATCTGTCTGATAAGCAGGTGAGAAGGTGAATCAATTTGGCTTTATTGCTTGACACATTTCGTACGTTTCTCTGCCTTCTACGATCTTTGATAATGCAAGCTCACGTTGCTCCTTTCCTTCGCAACATATGCCACAGGGTCCCGGAAAAATTACGAGCCATTCTGTTTACCTTGAGGGTAAGAATTGAAACAGCCAGTAGCAGGTTTTTCCTAGGGAAGAGAAGGGTTCGATTCCAGGTCAAGATCCAAGAGCCAGGCAGGCAGGCAGGCAGGCAGGCAGGCAGGCAGGCAGGCAGGCAGGCAGGCAGGCAGGCAGGCAGGCAGGCAGGCAGGCAGGCAGGCAGGCAGGCAGGCAGGCAGGCAGGCAGGCAGGCAGGCAGGCAGGCAGGCAGGCAGGCAGGCAGGCAGGCAGGCAGGCAGGCAGGCAGGCAGGCAGGCAGGCAGGCAGGCAGGCAGGCAGGCAGGCAGTCGGCTGCGGTGGGTGGTGTTTGGAGTTGGATTTTCAGGATAGATAAGGGGGAGAAGAGGAATCAGGATAGAATCTAAGGAAGAGGAGTACTTTCAGTTTTGAGTGGAAGACCTGGGCACAGATTGCTAGGGATCAAGGGATGGTGAGTTTGTATGATGGATCGTAAATCTGGTGGGAGTTTATTCCAGAGGGGTGGAAGGAGTTTTCGTAAAGGTGTTTAACACGTGTGTTACCGTTACTTTCGTTTTAATGTAATTGACGGCACCTTGTTATATTAAATTATATTGTATTGTATTAAATCTTATTATATTATATTATTTTATACTATTACTATATTATATTATATTGTATCGCATCGTATTTTATTGTATTGTGTTATATTATATTATATTATATTATTTAATATTTTATTATATTATATCCTTTTATATTAAATTATTTTGTAATATATTAAATCTTTTATTATATTAATTTATATTATATTATATTAAATCTTATTATATCATATTAATTTATATTATATTATATTAAATCTTATTATATCATATTAAATTATATTAAATCTTATTATATTAAATTAAATTATATTAAATCTTGTTAAAGTAAATTATATTATACTATATCTAATTATATTAAATCTAATTTTATTGAATCTTATTATATTGAATCTGAAGATAAAAAATATTTAATTGGAATGCGAATGCCTTTTCCAGATGACGTGAAGGAAGAATTGTATGGAAACGGTTCCAAGCTCGACGAATTCTTTCCAGACTCTTCTCCGTTCCACACCTACCATCGGCGTGGATCGCTCCAGCTGTGGCAGTTCCTCGTGGCACTCCTTGACAACCCAACCAATTCGTCCTTCATCGCGTGGACTGGAAGAGGTCTTGAGTTCAAGTTGATTGAACCAGAGGAGGTAAGAGAATAAGCATCTTCTTCCTCTTATCTCTCTCTCCTCTCCAACCCCAAACACCACCCCCCGTAGCTGCCACGCTGCCTCTCCGTCTGACTTTTGGATCTTGATCTGGAACCGAACCCTTTTGCCATCGATTTTGTTTTGACTGAGCGCCTGTGAATAAGCTGGTCCCCGCGGCGCGGCTTTCATTGGGCGCTGTAGAAATCTCGGGATTACGATTACGATTACAATCTTGTGTTGCATGAGGCTTTGAGGAAAAGTCTTGAAAAGTCTACATAAATACCTCTTCTGATATATGGTCTATTTTGCTCTGTATTGTGTTTTGAGCCTAGAAGCACAATACTAAAGTTAAAGGAGGGTAAATGTGGACGTTTTTCTATAGCGACCGTATGGCCTCGACCCTGCTCGTTTTTCAATGAATTGATCGTGTGAGATCCTTCACTTAAACGGGCAGCGGTGCCCGTTTGAATGGGCGCCATGCCTTTTAAGGTCCCCGTGTACGGACATCCATTATCCCACAAGTGAGAATTGGGATAGGCGCTCATTTCCTTTTCTTAGGGTCTTGAGTCAGCACTGGACAAATCCTAAGGTCCTGGACACGACCTCAGTCTTGAGATGGCAGCACCTTACCTTATCCGATAGTAATGTTAATGATGACGATAGATTATTCGTAATTGGCTAGGTGGCAGCACCTTACCGCATCTGATAACGTTAACGACGGCGATAGATTGCTTGTCATTCGCTAGGCGGCAGCACCTTACCGTATCTGATTACAACGTTAAAGACCACTTTAGATTACTTGTCATTCGATAGATGGCAGCATCTTACCATAAGTGCTTAGTTAATGGTGACGAGGGATTGTTTCGTCATTCGCTAGGTGGAGCTACTTTACTATACTTCTTTTTGTATTCCCCAGGTGGCGCGGCGTTGGGGCATTCAGAAGAACCGTCCAGCGATGAACTACGATAAGCTGAGCCGCTCTCTGCGCTACTATTACGAGAAAGGTATCATGCAGAAGGTCGCGGGCGAACGATACGTCTACCGATTCGTCTGTGACCCGGGCGCCGTCTTCTCGATGGCCTTTCCTGACCTAGGTCACCCCACCCTGAAGCTGGACTCCGTTCATCAGCAGCAGATGAAGCGAGCATCTCACTTGGCCACCCGCGTCGACCTGTCCTACCTGGACGTCATCAAAGACGCGGAGACCGTCACGCTTGGAGATCTCGGCGATTGTTCGACGTGTTGCCATGACGACTGTGGTCACTGTTACGGTTACCATGGTAACCAAGAGATGGCGAATCTCCCGGCGAAACACGTCTGGGATCTTGTGCCTGACAAGGGGCTCGACCTCACAACCCTCTCGCCTCAACAGTGCAGCGGGTTTAGAACCCCTATAGATTTCAGCTGCGATCAGTTTAGGCATTTCCCGCCTAGCCAGGCCCCGTCCGTGTCCCAGAATAGTTACTACCCCGGTGCAGCTCACTGTAACCCGAGCAGGGAACACCACCCGAACCCATATACCTGCACAGGGCAGGGACAGCTTAACGATGGGGTAAACTTGTATGCTTCGACTCCGCTGTATGGATCGTTTCAGAGGACTTACTTGAGTGACGCTACGTCCAAGAAGACTGGATTCGTCTACTAGGAACCTCAGATCTTGCTCAGCTGAACTGACTGAATCAAGTCAAAGTCATCCCGGTTTAACTACAACGATGCTGACATACATACATACATACATACAGTATATACATACATATCATGCTCACATCCTATCTCCCTTCTGTCCCTCTGTTCTTCTGGCAACCGGACTTGGTTCTTGACATGGCATCTTTGGGCAACCCCACTGACGACGCAGCGCTCGTGAATCATCTGGTGCCCTGCGCTTAGCTTTTAAGTAGCGCGTTTAGAAATGTCACGTTTACTATTACGATTATAATGGCCAAAACCCGCTTTACGCTGAAGGCATGCATATAAGGTTATGGTGGAGTTGTCAAATGCATCCAATTTTTGCAATACCAATTATTAGCACCGGCTTAACAATGGGGACCTTAAATGGCGTGGCGCCCATTCAAACGGGCAGCGGTGATGAAGGAACTCATCCGATAAATTCTTTGCGCGAATAAACAGGGTTGAGGCCTTACTGTCGCTGTAAAAAGTGTACATTTACATTTACAGTCCTGACAGACATACAGGGCAAAGCTGGAGTGATCAAAGTCATCCCCGGTTCTTCTGGAGGGATCTTGTAACGACTAGCGCACGACTTCCAATCGTGACAGAGACATTTTTACAACCCCCTTCCTCCAAGGACGTTATCATCTCTCAAAGTCAGCCTCCTGAGTCATCCAACTCTTGCCCAATTTATATAGCACCACCGCATGATTATTATTAAGATAATGTCTTATTAATAACATAATAATTAAGATAATTAATAATAATTAATAAGATACTAAATAATAATTAAGATGTCTTAATAATAATCATACAGTGGCGCTATATCAATTGGGCAAGAGTTGGATGATTCAGGAGGCTAACTTTGAGACAGGATGACGACCTTGGCTCCTGCGTGCATCTGGCGATTAATCATGTCTGACGTCATTTGCTTCAGCCACTTTTTAAGACGGTTGTAGAGCAGTTCAAGGACTTTTTGACCGCCAGTCGAAGCAGACTTCAACTTTACTGCTTGGTGAAAAAGGCAGTCATGCACAAACAACTTGCTCAAAGTTGTTACGCAGAGTCCGCTAAGCAGGCTAGAATTTGCAATCGCGAGGTCATGAATCGGGGCTGGTAACTTCTGGACTACTGATTTGTTAAAATAGAGAAAATCCAATGACAGTTGATGAAGCGTTCATAATTTATCAATGTTGATGTTATCGATTCATGTCATGTTGGGTCTTCCCTGAGCTCATGATCTAGGAAGACATTCCTCTTTCACAGATCCTATCCTGACACCCCTTCTTCCTCTTATCTCTCTCCTCTCCAACCCCAAACACCATCCCCCATAGCTGCCACGCTCTCTCCGTCTGACTTTTGGATCTTGACCTGGAACCGAACCCTTTTGCCTATCGATTTTGTTTTGACTGAGCGCCTGTGAATAAGCTGGTCCCCGCGACGTGGCTTTCGTTGGGCGCTGTAGGAATCTCGGAATTACGATTACGATAATTGTGCCTTCTTCACGGGGTCCCAGTAGCCCTTAATCCGGTCTTCGTTCATGATAATTCTTTTTACTCAACCCACAACTTTCCCCCTGTGTCCCCTATTCTAACCAGGCTGCGTTTGACCGTCCACGGTTCTCGGTTCTGCGCTTGGAAAGAGCGACTCATAGGGCGGCGGAGGGCTAGTCCTTAGGGACGCGTTGCCAATCAGTTCGCCAGGTGGCAGGAGATCAGCGCAAGGTACGACTGTCAGCTGGAGTTGACGCCTCAGTAGATTGGGTGTCACTTGAACGATGCGGTAGGTCGTCACGGTTGCCTCATCGTCAACTACGCCCAGCGGGGCCCCCACCTCCGGAAGCCTCGGCATCATGTGGTGGGCATCTAAGGGTCGATGCTGCAAGAAAGAATCAAATCAAAGCACGATAGATTAATAATAATAATAATAATAATAATGATGATGATGATGATGATGATGATACTACTACTACCACTACTACTACTTCTACTACTACTACTACTAATAACAATAATAACAACAACAACTGGAAAAACAACAATGAGAATGCATATTGTGTGTAGTGCGTGTAGTTCAGCTGCTTTCCCAACCTGAACTTTGCTTCATCCATTATGCCCCCCCCATCTATGCGGCTTCACGCCCATCTCCAGGATCCATCTCTGGAACCAGGTAAAAATCACAGGTGTGTAATAAAATCCCACAGGACTTAATAAGCAATTAATTGTGATTGCAGGCATTCATTGCCGAGAAATCCACTACACATATATATTCAAATGATATACTGTATATATATACATATATAGACACATAATGAAGTTAATACATACAATTCATTATATATATATATATATATATATTGTATATATCTCTCCGCGAGCGTGTGTACGTGTGTTTGTGTTTGCGTGCGCATGCATGTGTCTGTATGTGTGCGTGTGTGTGTGTCCGTAGGTGTGTGTGTGCGTGCGGGCGTATGAGTGTGTGCGGGCGTGTGTGTATGCGTGTGTGTGTCTGTATGTGGGTGTGGGCGTATGTGTGTGCGTGTGTTTGTGTGCGGGCGTGTGTGTGTGTGTAAGGTGACCTACATTACCTGAGCATCGATCATCATTTCCGGTCCCATTGTCGTGTTTGCTGTTGTTGGCGGTGTTGCTGTGACCTGATTGGCTGCGTCAGAGACCGCCAGCTGTAGACACGACGTCGCCCTGGTCTGGGTCCTCTTGTTGGCCCCATAGAGACCAAGACCAACGAGGAGACCAAAGACCGCAAGGACCACGAGGACCCCCACTGATCCACCGACGGCTGGATTGGCTGCGGAGGAGACAGCAACGTCACCATCAGCATCACGTGACACAGTGGATAGATAATATAATTTAAAAATAATACAAGAACTCCTATAGCGCCACTATAATAATGACTAAGACATCAGGTGATGGTCGTTGCCACACACAGTCGTTACGCAAACCAAATTCTAAAGTCAAGAGTCAAGAGGAAATTTCAAGAGGACACAGAAACGGTAAAACGGAGTTAACGAATCAAGGAAAAGATGGGTTTTTAGTCGAAACCTAACTAGTAATAACAGCAGCAGACACACGAGAAGAGATATACGCACAGGATGGAGAGTACTTCCCGCAGGCATTGTAGTCACTGGACTCATCGGAAGCATCTCCGCAATTGTCCACCCCGTCACAGGCCAATTCACCCGATATGCAACCGTAATGACCACCAGTGCAACGGAACTCCGTCTCACGACAACCTATATGCAGCCATCAAAGTGTATATATACTTTTTATACACACACATATAAATAACAATAGTCTATGTATGTATCTAATGTAACTGTAATAATAATAATAATAATAAAATAATAATAATAATAATAAGTAATGTAACTGTAATAATAATAATAATAAAATAATAAAATAATAATAATATGTAATGTAACTGTAATAATAATAATAATAATAAAATAATAATATGTAATGTAACTGTAATAATAATAATAATAATAAAATAATAATAAAATAATAATAAAATAATAATATGTAATGTAACTGTAATAATAATAATAATATGTAATGTAACTGTAATAATAATAATAATAATAATTGTAATAATAATAGTCTACGTATGTATCCAATATAACTGAGTGACTTCTATGGAGCCGTTATCATAACGTGCAAGATATCAATCGATCATCGCTTCAAGTGAAATCACAGTGAAAATTCATATTCTGTTGGAGAAGCTGGGTCGAAATCCTTTAGGTCAGAGACATGAAGTCAGACTAGGTTGGGTAAGCAAGATTAAACAGATGAGTCTTAAGTTAAGACCTTAATGACTTTAAAACACTGACAGAAGGAAATCTTAAGTAGCCAACTATTCATTTGCATGGCTACCTCTCTGGATTGACTTCCCTTCTTCTTTATCTGAGTCTTGATTCACCTGACCTAATAAATTTCGGCCCGGCTTCTCCAAAGGAATACGATGTTTCACTGTGATTTCACTTGAAGCGACCATCGCTTGATATCTTGCACGTTACGATAACGGCGCTACAGAAGTCATTAGGTTGGACTGTATGAGAAACAGTGAGACTGTGAGAACAGTCTTCCTATAAACATTCGTTCTATTTCTGTTAATTTGGCCCAAGAAACATTCTCTTCGTTGGTCAAGACTTGCTTGTTCAAATTAACTGGGCAGCGATGTTCACAGCGCTTTTGTGGTGGTTCTAAAATGCGCTATATAAAAGACTAGATACACACATACATTAGATTTAATAGGAATAGAGTAGATTCTTAGGTTATTTTTGTAAATGTACCTGTGAATTCGTGGATATTTACCTGATTTTCTTGTCGTAAAGTAGGTGAACGTGACATTGAAAGACTTGTTGGCGTTAAGCGTTTCCGGTCCTTGACGATAGGACAGCGTGACCTCGCTTCCGGTCGAAGAAAATCCTCGCTGGAGAGGCAAAGCAGATCCGCAGACGCCTGGAAGTCAAGGAAAAAGCAATCTAATCTAATCTTATTTGATCTTATCTTTATCCTCAGTGGAAGATAGTCCGAACCAGCGGAGGGATTATTCCTTCCTTTCCCCATTATTCGTATTCTGGTGGCAGCAAATATTAGAGCAACAACTAGCTGACTATTTCAATCATTCGTTCGTCCTTTCATTCATCCGTACATCCATCCATTCATCTATCCATCCAACCAACTATTAATTCGTGCATTCATTCTTTGTTTCCAATTCTTTGCTCTCCCACATTTTAATGCTAACACTAACTTTCCAAGTACATTAGGCAACCTTCACCTTAACCATAACTAGTCTGGGACAACCAATAATAGCTTGCCCTCCCCAAACTTAAATTGGGGTATGCTTAACTGACTCCTCCCCCATCGATCAGGGCCTTGGTCCTTTGTTTATCTTACCTACTAGCTGTTGTTTGAAGTCGTTGGCAGAAGGTCCATCGTAGACCTGGAGAATGGCTCCACGGCAGGTGCCCCCAACCATCGGAATGTCGATGGCCTCCAACTGGATATGGACGTGCATCCGGGGCGGGGCTCGGACGGTCAGGAGGCAGTTGAACTCGCGCTGGAGGGACGACGGGTCGCGGGAAAGGAAGACGAACCCGGCGAATCGGTGAAGATGAGGTTCGACGATGAACGGTTGACAGACGGAGGGACTGATCGACGTACAGCGACAAGAGTCTTGCAGGTAGACTGCAAACATATTATTCATCTAATCTCTAATGGTGTGCTGAAGTTTGGAATAGGCAGTCAGCTAAGCGGTTTCTAAGCGTTTGCTCTTCATCTTTTGCCTCCCTATTCCAGACTGTTGCAAACCACTTAATGGCCAGGGTACATTCGATGGAAGCTGCTTTGAGTAGTAAGGTGACCACAGGAGCGGCCCTTGCCTTGCTACTGCTATGCAACATAGATGTACAATCCTTTTGCTGATGCATATATATGTATATGGGTTTAATATAGCCCTACTCTTTAAATATAACGTTGTTGAATGCATAAGTTTACACGCAATAAGCACACGCTCAATTCGTATACTAGTTGTGTAAGTGTGCGTGCGTGTATGTACGTTTGAATGCATGTGTATACATGTGTGTATGTGCGTCTATGCGTGCGTGATGCGTATGCGCGCCTGTGTTTACCTGTAGTGTACTCGGCACAGGTGAGTCTTGTCGTGGCGACAATTAGCTGAGAGGTGATAACGAAGAAGGCGTAACTCAGGAGCTCCGCCAATCGATGCATTAATTAATGATTCTTCCTCCTTCCTTCTTTCCAGCAGCCGCGATTCCGTCTTCCTCTACGGCTCGTTGTTTCTTGAAGACGCATCAATTAGCAATGCCGTTCTTAGTGGCGCCGCCTTCCGAATAGCAATGAACTTTTTCGAAATGTTGAATAGGAATACTTGTTCAAAGTGTTCAATAGGCAATACGCTGAAAGTGGCGACCCCTACCGAATACCAATTGAACAATGCCAGTTGTTCAAGGCGATTATATTATATCTTCCGCATGTTAGTAGAAAACTGTAGCTGTGATCGAATTGGAGGAAGTTTCCAGAGCGACTCAGACAAAACGGTTTTCGTTCTAGCGGTCTACATCGCTGCTGGTGAATCAAAGAATCAGTGATCGCCGAAGAAAACGCTGAAAAACAAAAGTAATACAAACTTTTTTGTATGTTTTGAGGGCCATATTTTCGCTTCAGCCTCCAAATCTGATCTGACTTGGTCTAAAGACTTCTGTAGCGCCGTTACCATAATTCATGAGGCATCAATCGATGGCAGCCTCGAGTAAAATCTTAATCAATTATCCTAATTCTTTGGAGAAGCTCGGTCGAAATATGATTGATCAGGAAAATTATATTGGCTTCGTTTCTTGGCCTCCTCTCGCCGTCTGATCCTCCAACCGACAGTTCACGGTCAGTGTACTCGTTACAATTGAATTCGCTAGGGGTGCAAGTGGAGCCGAAACCTGAAAACAAATCGATGGGCCGGGGGATTTGAACCCACGACCTCTAGACTGAAAGTTCAGCACACTAACCACTAAACCATCCTTGATTTTGCATAAACGGAATTCTTAATTAATATTTACATCTCGGTGTCTTATATAATTATTATAAGATATCTTATGACTGTAGTTGATTTTGAACTCATGTACAGCGCCCTTTTCTTCGGCCTCGGCTGTGCTACGGCGCTGTATAAATTGTCTTATTAATATTATTATTTTTATTATTACTATTATTATTATTATTATTATTATTATTATTATTATTATTATTATTATTATTATATCATCATCATCATCATTATTATTGTTGTTGTTGTTATTATTATTATTTGCTTTTGTAGATGCAAACAATTAGCACAATTGAAGCCTACTATAAGTAAGTAAGTAAGTATATTCTTTATTAACCAATAGCTAATCGCACATCGGTTTATAAGTATTTAAGAACACAAGAAAACTTAATATTCATACAACATCCTAACAATAAAACATTTACGCGTTAAATTGTCAGCAGGAGGAATAATACGAATATAGGCCTTCACATCGCCTTCATTTACCTGGACAGACGTGTTCGGCCGGCGTCGTTCTTTGAAGTATTACCGGGTGGTATTAAAGTATCACTACACGGTTGAAGTTCTTGAATTTCTCTGCCAAACAAACCGATGTCCACTCAACTGCACTTACAACCGTATCACCATTACAACCATCAACGCCATCACCAGCAAATCTCCTGCAAGCGATGCCGCGTTTCCTAAGCGCTCTGTGCGTCAGTCAGCTCCAGCGAGGAGCGTTCGGTTGCATGGAAGCACATAGGGTGTGCTCCACTACTGCTCAGAGCGTGCTCGCAGCGTACCCGAAGTATAATCGTAATCGTAATCCCGAGATTTCTACAGCGTTCAACGAAGCCACGTCACGGGGACCAGCTTATTCACAGGCGCTCAGTAAAAACAAAATTGATAGATAAAATGGGTTCGGTTCCAGGTCAAGATCCAAGAGTCAGGTAGAGAGACAGCGTGGCAGCTACGACGGGTGATGTTTGGGATTGGAGCAGAAAGAGGGATAGAGGAAGGGGAGTCAGGATAGCAGTAGGCAACAGAAGCAGAGAAAAGTTGTGGAATGCACAGCGTTTCTCTACAAAGTAAAATGGTCGACAGAAATTGTTAGATTGATTTTATCTGAAAAGCCTGACAAACAGTTTGCCCAAGTTTGAAGATTTAGGAAAGGGCGGAAAATAGGAAGCTTTTCATAATTGCCAACAGAACCGAATTTTTTCGTATTCGTAATCGTAATCGCAAACTCGAGATTTCTACAGCTCCCAATGAAAGCTAAGTCACGGAACCAGCTTATTCACAGGCGCTCAGTCAAAAAAAATCGATAGATAAGAAGGGTATCGGTTTCAGGTCAAGATCCAAGAGTCAGAGTATTATTTGTAATGAATTAAACCTTCCGCGACGGACGGTCACTGAGCTGAATCGTCCCAGGATAAACACGAACAATTTTGTACATGTTCCACGTCGAACGAAGTATACTCCGAGCCAAGCCCGAACCATGTTCCGAGCAGTAGTGGAGGGCTCCCTAAGTGGGTGCTAGTGTGCCGAGACAAAGAGGATTTTGCTGCGGGCGGTTGGCCGTCCTTTCTCTCACCCTCCCCACCCCATACATCTGACCTTCTTCGTTCTCTGAGTGAGTCATCGTCGTAGTCGCCGATGCCATTGTTCCCGATCGGTGGATGCAGACCACGTGTCCGATGATGCGTCGCTCCAGTGGATCTGCACGACCGTATCGTAATCGTAAACTCAGATTTCTACAGAGCCCAACGGAAGCGAAGTCGCTGGAATCAGCTTATTTACAGGCGCTCAGTCAAAACAAAACAAAATCGATAGGCAGGAAAGGTATGATTCGGTCCCCAGTCAAGATCCATGCAGGCAGGCAGGCAGGCAGGCAGGCAGGCAGGCAGGCAGGCAGGCAGGCAGGCAGGCAGGCAGGCAGGCAGGCAGGCAGGCAGGCAGGCAGGCAGGCAGGCAGGCAGGCAGGCAGTTACGGTGGATGGTAATAACAGAACGTAGTAGTAAAAGAAGGAAAACTCAAATAACTTCATCCACTTCTGAACTTTGAACCGAATTTCAGTCCTGTATTGTATAGCATACGAACACAGCGACTCAATTAAGTAAGGAAAGTCCCCATGACACTTGCACAATGCAGAGGACGCTCCAGCTTACCCCGGTACCAAATAATACTGCTTGGTGAGAGTCACGGTGTCCGCAAACAACTTGTCCAGGGTCGTTACACGGAGCCGAACCCGCAATCGCTGGAGAAATCATCGTACAGCGACAAGATAGACCACCGTGCCGCACATATAATAAAAATAATAACATTAATGATTTTATTTTGTGGTTATTCTATTCTTGTATTATTATGCCGATTTTCCACTTTCCCGTTAATTTTCTCGAATTCTTATTACGAAATTCATTTTCCTCAAATCGAATGCCAGAACATAATAAAAGACTATAAAAGCTGCAATAAAACAAAATTTTGTCGAAACATCGCGATCCAACGTCTAGAACTTCCCAGATATTTTTGTTCAGCCTTCAAAGCTGGTTCCTGCGACTTAGCTCCCGTTGGACCTTGCAGAAATTTCGATTTTACGGTTTTTAGTACAAGTTTTCCGCTCGCAGTTACCAGCATATATAGCAACTGCTAGATGACGCTAATTGGGTTTGACCAGTAAATGACGTTTTTTAATGTTGCATCAATAATATATGACTCTGTTATTTTTAGATTAGTGAAATTGTTATTGTGGAGGGTTTAATATTAATTATTTTTCTGTTCCTAAAACCTCGACATCAATGTTTGCCTCAGTCCACACGTCATCGGGAGTAAATCCTCGAGGTAAAACGCCCAATTTCTTGAAAATTTGGACTGACTTGTAGTTACCATACAGTGTAGTTTTCACGGTGCGTCGGAGTTGACAGTCCTGAGTAAAGGAAGTATGATTCAACGATATTGTTTAATCGTCAATCAGCCAAAAAGACAGGCTGGAATAGTTTTTGTTCTAACACAAGTTGTTGGTGTAGAAAAAAATTTGAAAAACAATTTCTTTTGTTTGGTACTATTTTTTTGTCCTCTTTCTTAATTTTGTTCTCTTCTGCAATTTTTCATAATATTTAATACCATAAATTTGTATTATGGTTTTTTAGTTTCCCAAAAGTTTCTATGACCTTTTTCAATAGGCAACTTTTGTCGAAACCATGTTGAGCAAGGGGTTGCCTCTTGAATGGCATGCCCCCAAATCAGATGAGGCAATGGCCTTATTGTCTCTTCCCTCCTCTCTTCCCCTCCCTCCCCTCCCCGAATCTGCTCTCGGTGTATGATGGTGCTAAGTAGATAGCCTTGGCCATAAATGCAGTCTTCAAATACATCGATAAAATTACCATCGGTGTTGCTTACTAAATTTTGATCATATGTACATTTTTTTCCTTTCAGAGTCGAGCAGGCCAGAGTTATATGAAGTGAGTTCTTGTCAATCTAGTGACTTCTATAGCGCCATTATTATAAAGCACAAGGCATCAGTCGATGGTCAGTTTAAGTGTAATCTTAGTCCAAAAATTTAATACGTTAGAAAGTCTAGTCAAAATCAAATACACACAAACAAGGCAGTGTTTCACAAGAATGAAGAATACGTAAACTTATTCTTTTTAGAATTTTTATTATTTATTATTATTTTTTGTCCCAAGGTACTTACGATTCCGCAGGGCTTAAAATCTTACTGAAGAGCAACAACATCTGGAACAATGTTAAGTTATTATTATTAGAATTATTTAGAATAATTATACTTTGTTTGTATATTTAAATAAGAGGTTTTAGAGCTAAAGAGTTGATATTGTAATCTAGTGTGCTAGTTTCTCATTTGTCTTTTATTTTGCAGGAAGTGAAACTTTACCGAACAGCAAGAGAAAGAGAAAAGTAAGTGCAAAATAATGAAAACATAATCCTTGCACTTAGGGGTGGGATTGAAATGATTACGGTTTAAGAAACAGTTCATTCACAGTCAAGTTAGCATTGGAGTTGCAGAGAGCAATCATACAAGTGTGATTTCCAAATTGCAACATGGTTGGTAAGTAATGACAGCAAGTTATGTGGGGCACAATAGCCGATTGGTTAGAGTGCTCAGCTTGTTACACGAAGAGCGCAAGTTGGAGTCTCCCCTGAGATGGTTACTGTGTAGGAACCTTGAGTAAGTTGTTCAGCCACAATTGCTCATTGCCACTGATTGATGCTCAGTCATTACATAGTGGTGCTTGATAAATGCAGAGATAATAGTAAATAACATCTGTCTGAAAATTACACCAAGTTTGAGAGAAAGTCAAAGCACGCTTGACTTCACGATATTGTGTATTCCTCTATGCGTTTAATGTCATTATGATTCGAAAACATTTCCTGATGTATGTTTACCCTTTCATTTACACAGGTATGACAACTTGGCTGACCTCTATGCTCTGATTAACACACTGCAATGTCTGGAAAAGGCGTACATCAAAGATTCTGTCACACCGAAAGAGTACGTGAATTTCCCAGAAGTTACTAGTTTTCCATGTGCCTTAATTAATCCGACAAATTATATCTTTTTCTGAGCAGTTTTTGTTCCTAAACTGTAATAAATACAAGTCTGTGTTCCAGGGCCATAAGCAGAAAATAAGCCTTACTGCCGGGAACCAAGTCATCAGATGCTCTTGTGCTCATTAAAACTTGTGTTTGGTTGTGTTTCTTAGGTACACGGCTGCCTGTTCTAAGCTTCTTGTTCAGATCAAAGCAGCATTCAAACAGGCTCAGGATGACGAATACCAATCGATTGAGGAATTCACTAAGAAGTGCAAGCTCAACTGCACAGCGGCTCTTGAGAGGATCAAGGAGGATCGACCGATCACGATCAAGGATGACAAGGGCAACACAAGCAGATGCATCGCTGACATCGTCTCGGTTGGTTTCGACTCGTCTAAACCGAAGAGTTTAAGATGCTTTTTTGAACTTTAGAGATTTAGGCACTTTTTATGCATGTTAATAATTATAATAATAATTAGTAGCTTGTAATGCGCCGGTGTCTAATGCACAAGGCATCAACTGATGGCACACCAAAGCCAAGCTGCAATCAGGTCAATATCCAGAAGGTCAGTCCACAGGACAGAAAGGGAACCTACTGTTGACAGGCAATTTTAAAGAGGTAAGTTTGAAGTTGAGAATGAAATGACAGAAGCATCTGAGCAGAATGATCAGACACAGAAAGTGAGTTCCATAATTTAGGCCCAGCAACCATATAAGCCCATTTACCAAGAACAGATCTTGTCCTAGGTATGACTAGAGAAGGACAATCGGATGTTAGAGTGACGAATATGTGGAATACAAAAAAATGTCGACTGCAGTGAAAGAAAGGTTCTTTTCTTTGAAAAATCATTTTTCATTATTTACACCCGGCCAACCAACAGTTTCCGATGTGTGCATTTTTCAGCTAAGCTTTTCTTCATACATGTACTGTGCTTTTAAGAATTATCACAGAAACATTTATTAAACCTGTGTTTTGTTTAGCTGTTTATTACAATCATGGACAAGCTGAAGTTGGAGATAAAGGCGATGGATGAGGTAATCCATTTTATACAGTGGTTGCACTGGTTATCTGTTGAGTAATAGCTGATTTCTTGTGGTATACTTGGATACTTCTTTCCATTCTTTGATGCTGTCTTCAATACTGTCTCTCTCTCTCGTCGAACTGGGATGCATTGCGGATCTCTGTTGAAGTGCCAATCGATGGCAGTTACATAACAGATGGTATACAGTTTCTACTTTCATTACGACTTAAATCGCATAGTTAGTTGACGTCGTGTTGAAAGGCAGACTTCATTTGTTCATTCATTCATGCAGAGCATTTGTGAATTGCACCTTCAAGATCTGCTCTTATTAACCATATAATGCTCTGCTTTATGTTGGCATTACTTAGTGCAGTAGCGATTGATTATTTTTATTTTGCATTTATTACGCACGCAAGGTCTGTAAATCTGAATCTGAGATGTTCAGCAGTTGTGAGTGAAGGACTTGCTCGTCATTCCTACACAGTAATCATCTTGGGGCAGGGAGGCTCAAACCCGTACTCTCTGCGTTACAAGCTGAGCGCTCTATCTGATCTACCATGCCCCACAATGATGGGTTTATACTCTAATTTTTGACTTTAATGGCATAGTAATTCATTCAGATTCACCCTGACATGCGAGATCTGATGGAAACAATGAACCGACTCAGTCTGCTGCCAGCTGATTTCGAAGGAAAAGTTAAAGTCAATGAATGGTAAGGAAAACACGTCTTTTTACAGCAAATTTTCCTACAAAAACTTACTTTGTGTGACGGGTAGGCATGATTAACATATCTGGTCTTACAATGATATAAATCTTTTTGCAGTTGGCATATGCATCTGGTTTTGTGGTAGATATTTTGCATTTTCTTGTCCTATGCAACTTGTATTCCTCCAATGCCTCCATTGTGACTTGCCCATGCCTACGATTCCTCGCTCAGTCGATGGACTTAACAAATGTGCATTATTTGCTCACTTATTTCTAACTTGGCATTTAAGTAAACACCACAGATGTAGAGGACTTCTGTGTGTATTTGTTGAATGTTGTGGTTTTTTTTGTAGGCTTCAGACGTTGGCTGGAATGCAGGCATCGGATGAACTGACGGAGACCCAGGTCCGACAGCTCGTCTATGATCTGGAGTCATCGTACCAAGCTTTCAACCGAATCCTACACAGCACCTGATTGATGTACCTGTGCTGCCAAAATCTATTCCATCATCAGTCTGTCGGATTTTTACGCATAACGAGAAACTTATGTACATTATTTGGATTTCTGTAACTCCTTGTGGACAAGACGTAAACGGCGGGTTATGATTGTATTCGATGTATGTTTTGCTTTTGTTTCAGTTTGAATATAATAAATGTGTATATGATGCATGCATGAATTATGAATTTAAGCACGTATGATGAATGTGTGTTTGGACTATGAATGCACGCATGAGCGATGAAGTCCAGTTTGTCACGTTTTTGTCATTTAGCTCGTTTGGCTTCTGATGATGGATAATAAAAACATGCTAGCGTAGGGAATGCAAAAACAGATTATTAATGATAAGATTAAACATGAATTATAAAATTAAAAAATACTGTTGTATAAAAGATTTGGTAGATTACATATGCATACATGTATATGTTTATATATGTATGCATGTATATATTTAAATTATGCAGTGTGCTGAAGGCTGTGCAATATAGATAGTATAGTGGCCAAAATAGGAATAATAATAGCAATAGGTTCATATTTTCTGGATATATTCCATATCGTATAAAAATAAAGACTTCCTTAATTTCTTATTATAGTGGGTTCCCTGTTGCAACTTGCAGCGTTTTAGGTTTTTGAAATGGGAGTGGAGGGGGACTTCCAACATGAGGGCACATAAATCTTCAGTTAATGACAAATTCCGTTAAAATAATATGTTATGGAGTGACCTAGAATGTTGGGGCCAAAGGTTCAGTTGGGATGTGGACTTTTGGCCTCCGCTGTTAAGCTGCACCTTATACGAGCGCTCAGTCTAAACAAAATTAGTAGACAGATAAAGTCAGGTTAAGTTAAAAAAGGACTGTTCAGCGTGTTAAGCGTAACAGGAACAGTGGTGTGTGAGTTGGAAAGGTGAAAACCTGTGGACGAGACCTTGACCTCGAAAATACAAAAGTCGGTGAGGGATAAATTTCCCCATTCCAATACAAATCGCGTCCTAGCCAGCCCATGTGTTCAGGTACGCAGGCAGACAGCTGATTGCGAGGGAAGGTTGGCGCCTATCGTAGCCTTGCCGAATTTAAACCCGATTGATTCAATTGAAAATGAGCAGGGTCGAGGCCATACGGTCGCTATAGAAAAAAGTGTACATGTAGATTTAAAGCCCATGAACTTGGCAGGTAATTGTAAAAGATGTACGATCTTGAGCGGGGTTATAATGGTTAGTTTTGGTTAGATTTTTCAGTTTCGGTTCTATTGTTAAGCTTTGGGCTATCTAGGCGTGAACGTTTTGCGACTTGAAATCCTAATCTTTGCTACAATAGCGATTCAGACTGAATTAGCATATTAATCACTGATGTATAGAGATTCAACACTTTAACGGAAGCACAGACGCCCAAGACATGCAAAAGTGCCAACAGTATCTGACTGTTGCTATGCATTTACGCAGAAGCTACAAATTATGAGTTAAAACTTTTTTATTCACTCCTTTAAATTACTCTGCATGCAAAGCAACTGAAAGCGGTCCACGTAATAAAAGCCTTTGAGAAATAAAATTTATACAGCACTTTTCTGCTAGATGACGCTAACAAGTAATGGACGCAATTGGGTTACTTACTTGGGTAATACATAATCTATGATCAGCAGTGCGGCGCGGGAAATTCGTTAAATGTCCTCCTCTGTCTACGGTAGAAAGAAAATTAAAAATGACGAAATTAAAGATTATCGGTCATTTTCAGCAGCCATCTTCTAAACAGGTGTCTTGGATCGGCCAAGGAAAAGCCATCAACAGAAAATCCAGCGTCTCTTATTACGAGTTAGTGATCAAAGTTTGCATATTTTTGTTTTCGACCGCGGACTTCAGCTGCGCTCGCGCCACTGCGGGGTCATGAAAATAAATGCGAATCGTATTTCGGATTATGTCTTACACCAAAAAACCTATCGCTGTTCGGTTGAACTGTTCGATTGTCATACCATACGCAGTTAAATGAAATTAGATCCCCGTGTTAGATCTATTCGAATGACCTCTGTCCTGTAGACAATAACGAAGGGTTAAATGCCACGTAATCAGTCACTGGTGATGTCACTGATAACTTAATTAAACTTGGCGTTAATCATTTCGAAACGATTACTATGAAATGTAGTAAGAGCGAGATTCAAACGGCATAATTGCCATATCGGGGACCGGGCTATTTTGGTTTTGGGAGTAGCTTCTGTACGCGTGACGTCAATCATAGGCGTGGCTTCTGCCAATCTTTTAACTAAGGACACGTGATGTCAAATGCTTAATGAAATAATTAAAGAAAACATGAAAAACTACTTAGCATGGGAAACGTTCTGAACTGTGATTGCAAGTATTTAAATATGCTACTTGCAATGTTTGTCCAAAACGTTGATGCCACTTGAATTCGTCCAAGTTGCTTGAAATCACTTCTTTCTACATGCCGTTCATCTTCTTGAACTTAGACTTTGAACATGAATAATTCCTTGCATTTATAAATATGTAATAACACTTAGTTGATCTTTGCAAATTTTGTTCCATTCAAACAGATTCATCTGGGCAGCAACTATGACGAACAACAGACAAAAAAGTAGCAGATTAAATCCGATTGTTGTTGCTTTATTTCAGTGATTGTTACGTGGGCGATTTGCGAGTGTCTGTTGGTGATTTTGTCCTGGTAAACAACTGCGATGATCCAGACAACACGAAAAAGGCCTACGTTGCAGAGATTGTCTGTCTGTACGACACAGGTAAACCGTGTTTGCAGCCCTGTCAAGAAACAATGATTACGTTGTGCGTGTTTCCATGAGTGTGTGGGGCGCATTAAATAGACTATGGAAACAGTCACGTGATAAGTAGACCAGCATGTTGGTTGCATAAGAAATTCTTTTGAAAACTTGCAGATAAGTATTTAGGAAAAGTGAAAGGTAATAGACTTGCATCCAAGTGCTGACTTCCAGTGATCCAAGAGTGTAATTTCTGTGCAGGTAAACTTGCTGTTCTTAATGAACTTGAATACCATGATAGGCTAGCAAGTGCAGCTCGTCTGTGAGGTACTTGCAAGATGCTTTATTATTAAGTATGCTGTACCCTCCTTTTCCCCCTCTTCCACAGACAATCATCCCCCTTCCAACTTTTAACCCAGCTTGATATCGCTCAACTTTGCTTCACTTGCCAATGTTGTATCAACAAAAACAAATGGCCTACTAGGTCACTGATGAGTTAATGTACATATTGTATGTATCTGATATTTATATAGCACCTTTTATGAACCTCACTTGTTTGCTTGTGCGTATGCCTTTGCCTCTGGGTTTATTTAGAAGACGCTGCAAATAAAAATATTTAATTATTCGTTTACTTAATTGATAAATTTCTCTGAAGGTGCTAACGATGAGAACCGATTTCGTGGGACCGTCGACTGGTTCACTCGTGTTGCAGAACTTCCAGCGCGCCTTCGACCTCTGGCTGCGTCTGAGTGGGAGTTGTTTCGAAACACGATGAGTTATGACAGGGACATAGAGATCGAAACGATACTAGATGTCATTCAGGTGAGTGCGTCTTATTCGGACTGATTTAAGAAATGATGAACCGATATGTTTGTTAGAAACTTCACTAATCATTTCAGTTGCTCATTTTTGCTCTGTGAACTGTGACAGATAAGTTAGGCCAATGAGAAGCACTTTTGTGATGTCGTTGGAAGGCGCTATGAAAGTACCCAGATACTTTGGACTGCTCTTCATTCTTTTGCTTCCTCCAAATATTATTAATAATAATAATTATAATAATATATATATATATATATTGTGAATATTATTATTTTTATAATTATTGTTAATAATAGCCTGTGTAATAATAATTATTATAATTATTACTAATAGCCTGTGTAATAATAATTATTATAATTATTACTAATAGCCTGTGTAATAATAACTTTTGAAGGTGTCTAAAGATGAGGAGAACTCCAAAAACAAATCCCTTGACAATGGTGGATCTTATTTTGTTCGCCGAAGCTTTGATGGTCGAAAGATCGTTGCCCCTCTGAGTCGTGAGTCGGAGCTGTTAAAACAAGACAGACCTGTAATGACCAGCCTGGAAAACACGAAAATGCAGAAGGAGAAACTAAAGAAAAAATTTGTGGCTTCGGTGTTGGGGACCAACAAGAGGAAAGGTCTTTTCTCTCCATCAGTGAATCGGAAACGTAAGCAACGTTCTGTCTTTGCATTTTGTTTGTGGGTGTTTTTCTATGGATTCAGTTTCTGTGATTTTCTTTTTATGAAGATTGACAATACAGGAAAACTGTTTTTGAATATAGTCTCTAACTTTATCCTGGATCCCGAGCTCAGGGAAGACCAAAGACGACATGGATCGATAACATCAAGTCGTGGACTGAATTATCATTCGACCAGTTATTACAGGAGACAAGGGACAGAAGCACATAGCACAAAATTGTCTGTGGTGCAGACAGTCCTCAGCTCGAGGAAGGTTGAAGAGAAGATAACATGATGTAAATGACTTCTATAGTGCTGTCGCAATGATACGCGAGGCATCAGTCAGTGGTCACCATAGTCAAAAATCGTAATCCGGTGGAGAAGCTCAGTCAAAACCCATTAGGTTAGGAACCTGGAGGTCAGGTTGCAGTGGGTAAGCAAGTAAGAACATGTTAGTCTTAAGTTTACCCCTCAGTGAGATTAAAGAACGCACAGAATTGGGCCATGAATTCCTTTGGGTTGCATATTCGTTTGCATATTTTAACTACGTTGATTCATAATATTTCTGAGCAAGGCCTAATTTTGGGTTTAAATATGACTAGTTTTACTACTGGAATATATTGAAATGGGTTTTTGGTTTTTTACCAGAGGAGTCGATGTTACAGGATGAAAACTGCTATCAGCACAAGTGTGCGGATGGTCTTGACTCTGCAGCTGAATCCATTGATGAGGAACAGCGTGTCTGCTGGACTGTTGACAAAAACAGATCGCGCAGAAACTCTTTGGTTTTGAAGAAGTAAGATCTTTTGGATTTCTGAAGAGGCACTCGTCAAAGACGATGGCCTCCAAGATCCTGCACAGTTGAAAAATACGATTTATGTTGATTTAACATGACAGGTTCAGGATTTGAATCCAAGATACAGAGGTGAAAAGCAGGCGTGTTAGGCCTTGTACGTGTATGCATAGGTTCTTAGAGGGTGCTTTAGAAATGGGCACAGGAATACATTACTTGTATGTGTTGAGTTGGTTGTAAAGTGTAAATGTACACGTTTTTCTATAGTGAACGTATAGCCTCAATCCTGCTCATTTTTCAATGAATTGATCTGGTGAGATCCTTCGCCACCGCTGCCCATTTGAACCGGTGCTGTGTTTCACTCAAGTGATTCTGAAAATGTAATGTTGTTAGTGTTTATGATTGCATGGCTATGGTTCATTTTAGTTAGGCTTGAAAAGAAAAGTTATATTCGTTGGTTGAGTACACCCTATTGGAAACTTAAAAATATGATTGATTGGTTGTTACTGAAATATTGTTTAATATCTGTACTTTTGAGAGTACTTCATTGCATACTGTTCAATGTATACTTTGATTCCTTGTTCAGCCGATGGTGATGCGGCATGTTAAAAATGCTTACTTACCTACTAATGATTAACAAATGCTTATGTACATCCTTACTGGGCTTGCCAGAGAAGCATGTTTTTAAATGAATTGACTTGTAAAGGTATCTTGTTCACGTCAAAATCTTTCTACTCGTTTTTCACAGAACAACAGCAGGAGAACTTGATGAGAACCATCATCCTCAGGGGGAAGAGGATGAAGGCTGTGCCAAGACTTCTGCAGACTGTCAAAACATCTTGACGAGAAGCTTAAAGAAATCAGTGGATTTGTCAAATTTAAATGCAACTCCAACAACTTCAAGGAAACGCCTGAGGAATCAAAACTCATCAGGAGCAGGAAGTCAGGAGAATTCTCTGAACGCTAAATCAAAGAAGCGACTTAGGTTCGCTGGGCCTGAGGTCGACAACGTACCCAGGAAGTTGGAAAAAGACTTCTTGGAGAACACAAAAGCGTTCGAGACACTGACGAAAAATTTGCTTCGACCGGTTGTCGTTTTAAGTCCACAGGACGTAAAGTCGTGCAAAAATGCGCTCGGGAAGTGAGTATTTGACAGTGAATTTTCATTTCAGGATGTATTTCTTCAAATTGTACAAATTATTTGCACTATTATCTTGCAAACTCAGGCTAATTAACTTTGGTTAAGAACCACATTTTTTGCAGACTGTACAGATCATAATTTTATTTATTATTTTTGTATTTATTAAGCGCCACTATCTAATGACTAAGCATCAGTTGATGGCACGGAGCGGTTGTGAGTGACGGACTTGCTCAAGGTCCCTGCACAGTAACATCTCAGGGAGGCTTGAACCCGTACTCTCCGCATTGCAAGGCAAGTGCTCTAACCAAATCAGCTACAATGTTCCACTGTCCCCATTGGTTTTGGCAGTTGTTTACAGTGCGGGAAAATTCAGCTGTAGTGGCATCTGTTACATTGAGAACATATGCATGCATCTTAACAATTTATATATCGCATTTTTGTTTGAATTTTTAAGTGGAAGATGTGTAAATGTCTTGTTTAAACTTTCACTTTTAGTTCTTCTGTGAAGAAACAAAGTAACAGACAAAATTCTTTCAACAATCTTGAAAAAGATGTCATCATCAACTTTGAGAATTTGGAAGTAAAGACCCCATCTGATGACCATCGCAAAAACAAAATCTCGCAATCGCTGTCAGTGGCCGAAGAAAAAGACTGTAAAGAAAATTGTTTTAGTACTAAACTTTCTGGCCAGAGAAAACCACAGTCCAAGTCGAAAAACAGCTCGAGGAATGAACGAGACAGTGAAATTGAGACTGTTGCCACACCCAGTGGTAGAAAGATGTCCTTGAGGACTCGTAGCATGAAGTCTTACAGGCATTTAGTTGACAGCTCAGGTTCTGACAACGATGATGAGGATGTATTCAATCCAGAAGAAAACTCGGCTTCTTCGGAAGAGGATGACGACAGCGATGATGACACAGATGATTTTCAACTAAACCTGAAAAGCAAAAGAAATCATCGCAGTAGACAAGGGAAATCCAGTAAATCTTTGGTATGTTTAGAGATTTTGCAAACTGTTGTTGCTTTATTTTAACTATCATAATTGTAATCTCAAGATTTCTACAGTGCCCAACGAAAGCTAAGTTGTGGGAACCAGCTTATTCACCTGCGCTCAGTCAAAACAAAATCGATAGGCAAAAGGGTTCGGTTCCAGGTCAAGATCTGGGAGTCAGGCAGCCAGACGGCTATGATGGATGGTGTTTGAAATTGAAGCGAGAATAGAGAGAAGAGGAAGACGAAGAATAGTGAACTAGCTCACTAACAGAAACATCTGGAGATGCGTAAGAAACATAACTTTTTTTCCAATGCCTATCGTTTGCAATCCGACTGTTGCCTTCCACTGCATTTTCTCTCACCCAAAACTTGATGAAGACGCTTTAATTTTACATCTACCTAAGGGGAAGAAGTTTAATTTTGTCAGTTTCTGTACACTCTCTGTTAGTATCTTTTTAACTGCTTTCCATTTAGGATTCTAAGAAGGCTGTTGGAACGCCCAAAAACAAACGAACTGCCGTGAGGTTGCATACGCTGACGCCATCGCTTCCGAAACGACTCCAGCAAATGAACATAACTGGGAGTGCTCTCGAACAAGCACGTACAAGGTAGGCCGTTACTGCTGGTGCTACTAAAGTTGTTAAGATAAACTTGCTGTATTTGACTGAACTGTGTATTGGTTTAATTTGGCAGAGAAGCATTTAGGTGGTGGCTTGGCACTGTGCATATAATGCTGGCAGGCACAGCAAGACTAAGCAATACAAGTCTGGTCAGTGGTGAGGTTAGGACCATTCATAGGATGCCTGACCATCTGGTGCCAACTTGGCCCTCCATGCTTTTGGGAACAGTAATTGAGTACCAGTTCAAGTTGGGAGGTTTAGACAGCTGTCCTGTTGCATCATTTTGGATTGCGCCTCGATTGAATGACCTTTTGACCTTGGACCATGCATCTGAGGAGTTTGTTCAGAGGTGCGTATGAGTGTTAGTTTTAACTTTTTAACTTAGTTCATTCGGAATAGAAGACTAATGTTTCCGATGCTAAAATCCCTGCACTGGTGGCTGGATTTCTGAATGTTAAAATTAGAACATTTGTAGTGGTATTGTATAAGCATCAGTGTTTTTAAGATCTTCTATAAAAATATTTTTCTTTCAATTGCAGACTTCACATTTCTGCTATGCCAGATTCAATGCCTTGTCGTGAAGACGAGTTTTCGGACATTTACCAGTTCGTGCGGGATAAGATCGTCGATGGTCTTGGGGGGTAAGCAGAGCGTGGCAATGTATGATCTTACCAGATAATTTATTCTAGTATTAATTACAGAGCATGTTGAGAGTACAGTGATGCCTATTGTTGATTATGATTTAATGCATTGGGCAATTAAATATGAGTTATAAATGTGTTTGAAGTTTTAAAACTGAAAAGAACCATGTCTTACTGCATACTTTGGGAGACTTTACTAAACACAGCTCTGTTTTGTCGTCAGGTGTATGTACATCTCGGGAGTTCCTGGTACGGGCAAGACTGCGACCGTCCATCAGGTTGTGTCTACGCTGACCGAGGAGTGTGAGCTTGGCGACTTGGCTGACTTCAAGTACATTGAACTAAACGGAATGAAGCTGACTGACCCGTCACAAGCCTATGTCCAGTTTCTCATGGTTTGTGTGCAAATCTGAGCAAATGGCTTCTATAGCGCCATTGCTGTGATGCACAGGACATCAGTCGTTGGTCACTTTACGTGAAACCTTAGTAAAACCCCAGATTTCCGATGCATGCTTTTTAGAAATTCTTCTACGATCACAGAACTTGTAGATTTAATTTAATATAAAACTGTAGGAAAATGGTACTCCCTTAATTTATGCATGCATGTAATTTATGTTTGCATAATTTATCATATGCATAATTTATGCATAATTTATCATTTGCATAATTTATCCATAATTTGTATTAATGTGGCTGATTTGATGGTTTGTTTAGCAACTGACTGGTCAAAAAGCGACTGCAGATCATGCGGCTGAGCTGCTAGACAAACGTTTCAGTACATCAGATCCACGCAGGGATCCAATTCTGCTTCTCGTAGACGAGGTACCAGGTTTAAGATTCGCGTGGCTTGCATAACCTTTGCTTTTACTACTTCAAATTTGTTATGTCGCACGTTTACTCATTTTAAAGTTTTCAGTTCAATAGTTTTCAGAAAACCAAAACAACTTTGGTAAATTTGTTTTTCAACTTTTTAGACTTTTGTTTATTTTTGTTTACTTTCTTGACCAGTAGGTAGCAAAACTCAGATTTAGGGCTGTGGAGTTGAGAGTTTTTTCAAATGCGCTGTTATTTTTTTCATGTTTTGTGGCTGCGTAACCATAATCTAATCTAATGACTTCTATAGCGCCGTTATCATAATGCCCAAGACCTCAATCAACGATCCCTTCAAGTTAAATTGTAATCAAAAATCATAATCCGTTGGGGAAATCAGGTCGAACTCAATTAGATAAGCCTATTTTAACACTGGATGCTGTGGCTTCTAAAACGGGTCTTTTGGATGTTTATGGGTTTGATGTTAGTTACTGTAGGTGAAAGCTGAAAGTGTAAGTAATGTATTAATAATGGTCATACTTTCTACAAATATAATCTCTGTATTATAAGCAGAAGCCTGTTAAATTGATTCAAACGATTGTTTTTTTATGTAGATTACTGGGTCTTTGGGGAGTTCTGTATTCTAGTTGATAGTTGATCATTGTAGATTTTTTATATACCTAATGTTTTTTGCAGTTGGATCTTCTCTGGACTCGAAAGCAGACGATTATGTACAACATATTTGATTGGCCGACACGCAAACACTCGAAGCTGATTGTTCTGGCGATTGCAAACACCATGGATCTGCCTGAGCGCATGCTCATGACCCGTATAGCCAGCAGAATGGTTCGTCTTTGTTTTGTTAACTGTATTTATTTACCTTTATATTGATAACTATTTATTTGTCTTTATATTGATAACTATTTATTTGTCTTTATATTGATAACTGTATTTATTTACCTTCAGAGTGGTTCTGTGAAACGTGGTGTTTGTAGACTGGTGAAGGCTGCTTCCTCTATTCCCATCCTCTGAAAGTCTGCAAGTAATGCATTGTTCGTGATGATGACTGTTTTAATACAGTTGTGTTTTTTATACGGCTTTCTCGTGGATTGGTCTTTCTGGTGATTTCGTTTGAAATGCACGAGATTTCAGCATGTCACAAGTATTGTGCGTAAAATAATTGGTATGAAGTGTAGCTCATCTTTTGTTGCATTTTGTGATCTATAGGGTCTGACGAGAATGACTTTTCAACCGTATACCTTCAAGCAGCTTCAAGAAATCGTCCTATCCAGGATAAAAGGAATTCCAGCGTTTGATGAGGACGCTGTTCAGCTTGTGGCCAGGAAGGTGTGTTCTTGGTTCTTTATTTTAGGTGTGATCAACAATATCATTTCTGGTCCTTGGACATTCTTTTGTGTGGAGGAATTATCCATTTCTAAAGCCACTAGGAACTGTTACTTCTTAAAAATAAAACCTTAAAATTTAACTGCTGAAATAAATAGAAATGAGCCTTGTAAATTTCTTCTTCAAAATAAAATCTTAAAATTTCACTTTTGGAATAAATATGTTTATTTGACAAAAGCAAGCCTTATAAGTTTCTTCTTAAAAATAAAATCTTAAAATTTAACTGCTGGAAATAAATATATTTATTTGATAAAAGCAAGCTTATTGAAAGCAGTTGTGTACTTTTATGGACGTCTGATCTGGACTTTTGAATTTTGTTCCCTAGGTCGCTGCTTTGTCTGGTGATGCACGCAGAGCACTTGACATCTGCAGAAGAGCGACCGAGTTGGCCGAGCAGGACAAGAGCGAAGCAAACCAAATGGTGACGATGACTCATGTCGATGTAGCGCTTCAGGAGATGTATACAGCACCAAAAATCGTAGCCATAAGGTAGACATGTAGATAATTCTGATGCAGTTTGATTTGATTTAAGATTTGATTTAGAGTTGAGTTAATATCTGAGTTCTACTTGGAATTGGAATGCTGCATTTTGTACTCCAGACAAATGACAACATAGAAGCTTCTAGGTTGATTTAAATCTGTTTTCGTATTAGAATGCTATTCAGTATGCAGAGCCTAAGAGTCTTGACATCTTGACACTGTATCTTAAAACTGGTTACAGAACATTGCAGTATCACTTCTGTGAAGGTCTGTACTAAGGGGCCATAAATGGCGTGGCTCCCATTCAAATGGGCAGCATAGGTGAAGGGTCTCACATGATTAATTCACTGAAAAATGAGCAAAGTCGAGGCCATACGGTCGCTATAGAAAAGTACATTTCCATTTATTTTACTTCTCATCTGTTTGTCTGTATTTTGCACCGTCATCTTGTCAGATTTTCTGCTTGATGTAACAACTTAGTTTCTAAATTTTCAGAAATGCCTCACGTCATGAGAAAATCTTTCTTCGAGCAGTTCTCGCAGAATTTCAGAGGACGGGTGTAGAGGAAGCGGTCTTCAACAGAGTCTACAAACAACATGTTTCACTGTGCCACTTCGAAGGTGTTCCTCCACCAACCGTGTCACAGGTGTCGTGTCTCTGCGCCAAGCTGAGCAGCTACCGTCTGCTGCTAACAGAAGGCGGTCGTGCAGACATGCAGCAGAAAATCCGCCTTAACATCAGCCAAGATGATGTCTTGTATGCTCTACGAATCACATCGAAAAACTAAAATATTTATACCTTTTAGGCATTGCACTTTCTGTAATGAGAACGGAAGCAGTGACTTGCAGATTTACTATTCACTCTCAAGCCTTTCAGTGTATAGGAAAAGGTTGTCCACGTGGATTATGGAAATCATGTCTTCTACGGCCACAAGGTCCCACTGCTTCAGGACCATTAGCTATAAAATTGGACAGCCTCAGAACTGTGTTTTAAAGTACAATACCTTAATACAATACCTGAATTAAGTACCTGATGAGGATGTGCTGAACAAGCACCCTTCCAATTCTTTTTTACAACGGATAGTATGAAGTTAATCCCATTGTTATCCATTGCAGTGTGCTTATGAAATATTAATGTTTATAAATAGTACTGTTTCTAATATTAAGTACTGTTTACTTTTACATGTTTTGCTTTTTTGAGAGCCTTGGGTGAAATGGTATAAATGTTTTGCTATGTCCTTAAGCTGTTCTGTGTTATAAAGCCTTTGGTAGCTGATCATAAAGTGATGTTTTAACTTGCTGATTTATGCGTTTAAACTGGCAGTGTTGTTTTCGTGCTTAGAGTGCCTTTACTGCTTGTATATCACGGCTGTCCCAGTATGGAAGGTCTGTGACAGTTCGACATGCAAGGCCATAGGAAAGCACAATGAAATTCAGCTTTTAATGTTTGCCGCATTTTTTGTGACCTTTTCTTCGAGTTACCCAGTTTTGATGTTCTGTCATTTGACAATTTTTGTTCGTAATTTCCCAGTTTTTTTCAACTGGCAATACTATGGCTAGGAAATCATTTGGTTGGGTTTTACGCATGTTTGACCTCTCCCGTGCACGGTGACTTTTCTAGTTATCGAGCACTGTTTGTTTACTGACGAAGTTTAACGCGAAAAGAATGCTTAGTCCAGTCCAGTATCAATGGGCTTTTAATGTAGGTTAGTTCCTTTCTCACGAGTGACTAGCCTTTCATCAGAATTTGATAAACCTACGGAGGTGCTATTGACTTGTAATGCGACAAATGTTATGGATTTAAATGTAATGCACTCGTAATAAAAATGTAATAAAAATATCAGCTACGACAATTTCTTCGTTCTTGACTACATCTTCATCGTCATAATCATATGATCAATTTTTCCCTAAAATGCCATTCGTCACTGGTAGCAGCAGATCCTGTGTTTAGTCATGCATACATCTGTAATATTGTAGGTTTCGGTTGCTGACAAATTGCTGTGTGTGTAGGTGGTCTTAACCAGCAGTCTTTCAAGCGATTGTATATTGCAGATGCACTGAATGTTGCCAAGCTTCTTAGGCATGACACGACGAATGACGTGTACTAAACGAGCTGACTATCTGTATAAGAACTGCCTGGGGGTGTACTAGTGTACCTCATTCACTGTAAACTACACGTAAACTATGAATGGTCAGATAACGTCTATAACGTCTATTTTACCATATAATATATTTAATCATTTAAGGCTTACGTAATCGCCAAAATGTCACTTTGTCTGACCCACGATTTCCTACCTGGCACCGAGAATGACCAAACAACCTGGCTCCTGCGGCTTCTGGGTGGATTTGAGAAATTTCTGGGCTTTACATTTGCATTCATAGTTATTAGTGATTGCGATATGTAAATATACAGCGTCCGTTTGGCCTCGACCTGCTCATTTTGTGAATAACACGAAATATCACCAACACTTCACCTCTTTCAGTTTCTGCGCAGGTCTTTCACTCGACTGAAAACACTTCTTTTCCAGAAATCTTATCCTGATTCTTCCTCTTCCCCTTATCTCTCTTCTCGCTTCAATTTCAAACAGCATCCACCGTAGCCGTCCGACTGTCTGAGTGCCTGACTCCTGGATCTTGACCCTTTTGCCTATCGATTTTGTTTTGACTGAGCGCCTGTGAATAAGCTGGTTCCCGCGACTTAGCTTTCGTTGAGCGCTGTAGAAATCTCGAGATTACGATTATGTATTTAATATGTAATTCGTATGCAAGCGCTGCGGTGTTTGCGCTTGTATAAATGAATAATAGCTATAACATATACCTATTAAATGTTAATGAATTCCATTTCACGGTTGCTCCAATTTTACGAAAACACTTCAACTACCCCGGATGACGTATATCCCACAAGTTTCAAATGGGGATTTAAATCTCTAGCCCATGCTAGCTGATTTCCGCGCACCTGCCATTGTATGATGTCGCAGCCAATGAAAAGCCAGTAAAATGGGTCGACCAATGACGGCTGGGTATCGCGAGAAACAACCAATGATATTGTAGATAATTTGGCCGGTTTTGACGCACTTAGCAATGACATTGCAGAGAATTGGGTCAGCCGTTAAAGAGCGTCACATTTGAACTGGATACGGTTGGGTTGTGTCAGGAGAAAGTTTTGAGATAAGACTGAAATTTATTTAGTATGTCCAGTGAAATAGAATTAACATAAACTTTCGCTAGTCAACGAGAACATTTGCAATCGTCAAAGTCGTAAGTTCTGTTCGAATTTAAATAAATCGCTTAAAGAAAATGTCGCGATTAGATGGGAAAAAGGGTTTCTCTTGCATAACGAACTGCCTGCCTACAAAGAGCCGCTTGGGCAAAGCTATGACCGATAAGAATAAAAACAAGGCCCCAAGTTTGGCCCCTGAACATGGCGCAAGCACGCTGAACGTTAACGACTCGTATTTTAACGGCGACGAAGCGAAATACGAACAGACTAAACAGTGGCTGCAAAACCTGAGCACGTTGGCCAACTACGAACCAACATCGGTTTTAGAAGATCCGGAACTTTCTCACGTGGAAACAGAACAGTCCCAACGAAAATCTTGTTCGTGCCACCATGACAAATGTCCCAAACGACCCTCGTCGAGGTGTGGTCGAAATTGCGACGATAGCGACTCAGTGAGTCGTATTAAGTCGAAATATGGTCACAGTCATGCGGGTGAAAGTAGAGGAAAGTCCTGCGATGACAGCTGCCTGAGTGATATCAAGCCAAACTTCGACGAATCGAGCTTTGTGTCTTCGAAAGTTTGTGATAGCAGCGCACTGAGCTCAAAATGCTGTTCGCAACACAGAAGAAGGCGACGCAGATGTGCATCTTCGACTCTTCGCAACCCAGAGACGAGCAGTGTGATGAGCGGAGCCTCTTCTGTGTCGCTGGCCACCGAGCTGGTGACTTTGAACATGGACGAGTGCAAGCATCTTGGAATAACGATCGTTGGCCACAGCAATCCCCAGGGCGACTGCGGAATATTCGTCGGAAGCGTGAAGAAAGATGGGGCTGCCGCGCTCAATGGACGCATCGAACCCGGTGACCTGATTTTGGAGGTGAATGGCATCGATCTTGAACGCATGACGAACGAGCACGCGCTCGTCACGCTCAAGACAGAGCTGGCCAAAGGTGGAATTGTCCAGATTGTCATTGCAAAGTATTGGGACATGGACCCCAATGACAACTCGGAAAATCACTGCTACAGCGAGCAGCTTTACGAGCCGTGTGGTTCAGTGCACTCTGTTGCAGCTGCTTCCATCTGCAGCCGACAGACTTCCAGTCGCCAGTCATATTCCCAACGCCAGACAGAGTTCCAGAGGCCGAACACCCTGCAATCAATCCCGGAGGATGGAAGAATGCGCCAGTTTTTCCAGGCATCGGGAATGTCTGCCCTGGAACTGGAGAAGCTCCAAAACCTCGCTCGGGGCACAGCGACTCTGATGCCACCTCCTAGCATGATTCCACCGGTACATGCCGGCAAGGCTTATTCGTCCTCTTCCTCATCCGTCCATACCAGCATTCCTGATTCAGGTTTCCATGACGTGCATCCAGCAGGATTTGCTACTTTGCCCATGGCGCATGGAATGTTTTCTGTTCCGACTCAGGGGTCGACCCTCGATCGTCGTCTGCAGGCAGCTGCAGCCCAGGCCCATGGAGCATCAACATCCTCCAACCCGAGCACATCATGGCACCCTTTCCTCGGCACCGACCTGATCAACTGGATTCGGGGCCAGGCGAATAACATGGTTGACAGGCGAGACACTTACATCTACGCTCAGAACCTTCTCCAATCCGGTTACATCTGCAATGCCGACTTTCGCCAGAGCATGCAGTTCCACGAGAAGCATTACTATGTCTTCGGACAGAATTCGAGCCACGGAATGAAGAGGCTGGTTTAGAGGCTGCTCCAGAGTCTGATGCTATGCCAGAAATGTCTTCCTGAACGTTGAAATGAGTTTACGAGCAAGTGATGTTGTCATAACTTGGTCTAAAGCTGAAAACTGACTGATTGATTTAGACCTGTTTATCAGTCGTCTTTGTTTAAAGCTTTTTATCAGAGAATTAATTTGCTCATGATTGAACTGATGCAAACACGTGCATCTTGTTGACATCTAATAAAAACATTAAATTGTTCAAGTCATTAAGTCAGAATAGTTTTTTTACTGTTTTGTTGTATCTGGTTAATTGAGTTAATTTTTATACTGTTAAAGCAAGTAAGTCAGTTGATGCTAAATCTAGTTCAGAGATGTTTACAAGTGCTTAAGGCATTTTATAACGATGAAATCATGAGGTCATGATAGACAACTGATTCCGAGAGTCCATTTCAAAGATGTCTATAGTTTTGATTTTGCTGTTGGTCTTTGTAGAACTTTGTAAGAGATGAATATAGAGTGCAGGGTTATGTTTAACGTTCTGAAAATTTGCTGAAACGACGGTGGAAGGGTAAATAGTGAATATGTTATATCTCAGATTTAAGGAAAGGCAACAGTAGGCATATATGTTATTTCAGATATAAAGATGAGGTGATGGTTTAAATATTTTATCTCGGAGTAAGAGAATATTTTTGGATGCTATTAAAGTGAATTTTTCTAAACTTGTTAAAGTTTTGGTGGTTTATCATTATTGTAAAGCATTAGCTAGTGTTTTAGGACTGAAGATTGTTTTTCAGCTAAGCTGCACCTGTCTTTTTACTGAACATGGCAAGGTCCAAAAATACAATAAATTCTTGCATATTTTGGGCATCTTCCAAAATCAGAAGATGTCCCTCCTAAATTCAGAAGAGGCTTTCCACAAAAAACGGTCAAAATTTGGATGCAAATATTAAAGCATTAAGTCATTTGATGCAGTTGGTATTAAATCCAGTTCAGAGAAGTTTATAACAGAATTTATTTATAACAGAATACATACAATAACCACGATATTTCCTGATCATTGCCTTTAGCACCAGAGTTTAATTCATTGCTAATTGTGGCAACTGCAGTGGCAAAATTTTCACACATTATGACAAGAGTTATAAGGTACTTCAACTTGTTGCTCATATAAAAATCAAACATATTTAAGCAACATCTTCTGATTTGAATTAAAGTTCTCTCTTCTGGAAGAGAAAGAACCAAATTTAGTGGTTAGAAGAGTCTTCTGTATTTAGAAGACCTCTTCTGAAAAGATTGGATCCCAGTATAACATCACAGTGAGCTGGTGGACATTCCGTAGCACTTTCGGATGGTGCCTTAGAATCTAGGGCAGCAGTTCTATTTGTGCCATTTTGTTAATTAATACCTCTGCGGAGTTTCTGCGTTTCTACATAGCTCAGACTGAAAATCGTCACAGAGCATTTCCAGTCTTTGGCAATTTTTTCATCACAGGTTTTTCAAAAAGCAGCTGCACATGCAGACTAGTTTTTAAGACTGATATTCATACTAGAGACGACACAACATGCATTAATTTTTTTACGAGACTATACATATTCAGAGTGTAGCCCCTTAGCCTCACTGATTACGTAATCAGGACTTCAGCGTAGACTTCTGACGACTGTCCATTTATAAATTATCGTAAATCCATTGTTACAGGCAAAATACTGTAAATGAATCATTGATATGAGCACAAAACATACCTGTTCGTAATAAGAGGATGCAAGAATAATATTCATGGTCACAGAATAATCAGACAGCAAGGGCTTTATTTTTACTTCCTCTTCACTATTAATAATAATAGAGCCTGGATGTTTATAGACAGCATAGCAGGAGGTTATTAAGGCATGTATTCGAATAGCAGAAGCCATTGCCCTTTGGTTCACTGAGTCCATGCTGTTCAGCTGTTAAGTGAACGCCTGAAGCCCAGTGATCGCACGGCCGAGAATTAAGGCGTGTATATCATGAGTGCCTACAAAATTTAACATTTATTAATATTATTCTTAATATTATTGCCACAAGAAATCATTTCTCAAGTTACAGATACAAACAGCTCTGGAACTTGATCAATCAAATTTGATTTGTATTATTTATTTAAAGCATTTCTTATAAGTGCAGTAAGTAAATCTGAATCGGAGGATGAATGTTTGCTAGCGCCATGACTTCTTGCCTAATTTAATCAGTGTATTTAGCTTTAACCTATCCATCACTTTGTTACCTCGCTTTATTTAGCTTTAACCTATCCATCACTTTGTTACCTATCTTTAATCCATCACTGTTACCTAGCTGTAACCTAACCATATCCGTCAATGTTACCTTCATTATTAAGTAAAATAACCATATCCATTACCATTACCTTCATTATTAAGTAACCTATCATTATTAACCATATTCATTATTAATTAACCATATCCATCACCATATTCATATTCACTATTAAGTAACCTAACCATATCCATTACCATTACCTTCATTATTAAGTAACCATATCCATCACCGTATTCATATTCACTATTAAGTAACCTAACCATATCCATCAGTATTACCTTCATTATTAAGTAACCGTAAGTAACTAACAAAAACGATGTAAACCCTGCAAACCTAGAGGAAAAGGGTAGTGCGTTTACATCGACCGCATGAGACTTTAACCCGGCTTTAACCAATCCCTCATTGTTACCTTCGTACGTGTTGACGGACTCTAGATTCATCGCGTGTCTGATCACATGGTATTCATCAGTTATTCCATTTCCTCCGAGCATGTCGCGAGCCGTTCGAGCAATCTCAAGCGCCTTCCCAGTGTTGTTGCGCTTGACGAGGGAAATCATTTCGGGTACAGCTCTGGAATGTCAAAACTTTTTGGAATACACTTTCCCACAGAAAACACCGTAAATCAAGCACCCTATGAGGAAGAAAGGACAGTTCTAAGCAGTGGCCATTATTAGCTTGATTGTCAAACTCAAACTGCACCCAAAGATTATTCAGTGCCTGAGGCATATTACATATTTACAACAGAGGTAGATTATTGTAATTGTAATTTAAGATTTATAAAGCGACTCTTAGAGAATAAACTCAACAGGGGCACTCCTGGCCTGAACAAGTAAAATCACTGTAAAATAGTACAGTCCTTAGGCGCCTGTGAAACCCTAAGAGGGGAAGAGCGAGGTGCTCAAGTCACAGATCTCAAGAGAGCTCTTGAGAGATGGTTCCAGCAGGTGGAAACGACATACGCAAAGCTTCTGGACTGGACTTAGAAACTAAAGCTGACACCAAATAGTAGACTCTGTTTACTAAAAACGTTTTTGAGCTTTCTTAAAACTGGTATACTTTAGAGGAACAAAGAGAACACCACTTTGTATCTTACTGCCACAAAGCTGGCAGCTCTGCCTCAATCAAGGCATCGACTCTATCAGTCTCTCCTGCCATGAAAAACCAGCATTACTTCAAAATATGAGCATTACTTCTAAATGCTATCGGTCAGCCTTGCCCAGTTTTACGACTTCATTTAACATGTGACAGCACAACGAACTAATTCATATGAGTAACAGCCTCAGACAATGAACTTAGAGCATTTTGATGAATCAGATGACCTTCCTTTATCCTTAACAATGAACTCACCTTCCCTGATCCTTGAGACGTCCGATCTGAAGACACGCCTGCTGTCCAAGGGCAATTTCTGTCGCCATGTCAGCCAACTTCTTCTGCACAAGCTGATTCCGTGCCAACGGTCGTTGAAACTGAATCCTGAATAATTGCCAAACCAAGCAGTTTTTCAAATATATTAGTCAATATAACAATTTTTTACTCATGGTAGAAATGACTTAACAAAGTCACCAAAGAATAAAACATTTCTGGAACAGCTAAAATTTATTAAGATTCTGGGGCGCAAAAGTGCCATGGAAGAAAATGGTGTGAAAGCATTGAATAATAATAATATCAATGGTGGCCTTTCACCACACAGACTGCCATGCTGTAGCTATTATTATTATAGTTACTACTAATCAGATATTTATGTTGCGTTAATTGACGAATTCACCTCAAAAGCAGGTAGCTGGAAAAAAGACTGATTGTTTGTGAAATGAAATAAGAGAAAGAGATGGGTTCGTCTCCTTTCAAACAGACTTCTTTCTATTCCATTCTGGTGATATACCCAAAAACTACCCGACACCACTCATCACTTGACCTGATCCAACACTAAAAGCATCACCAAGACACAGAATGACTTTTGTTTGCTCGCTGAGAAATCTGAGCTCTTTTGCATATGATTCCTCGCTCAGCCGATGGACATATGGTGGGTTAACAAATGCAACATATGGTGGGTTAACAAATGCAACATATGGTGGGTTAACAAATGCAACATATGGTGGGTTAACAAATGCAACATATGGTGGGTTAACAAATGCAACATATGGTGGGTTAACAAATGCAACATATGGTGGGTTAACAAATGCAACATATGGTGGGTTAACAAATGCAACATATGGTGGGTTAACAAATGCAACATATGGTGGGTTAACAAATGCACTACTTAGTTAATTACTTACTCAGTTACTTATTTACTTACTTGTCACTAAGGAAATTTAGTCATACCGGTCTAGCGCATACTGCCGAGCTGTATGAAAGCAAAATTCCGCCGCTCCGAGAACACCCCATCCTATTCCATATCTCGCATTGTTCAGACATCCAAAAGGACCCTACAATGTAACCAAAATTTAAATATATAAACAAATAAATATCGTAAACAGCCAAAGAAAATATTTTACTCTCCGGAAAATATTTTGATCCTTGAGGATCATTTTTATCTGGAAAAAAATAACAGTAAACATAACCGCACTAAATACTACCAAGTCACTAGAAATACCTTATTACAAGTTACTACTTTAATAATATATTATTAAAACAATATAACAACTATAATAACATTATTAAAATAAACCACCAGTTCTACAGTACTGCATATATTTGTTAATCATGTAACGGTAATCACAAATTTATGTAGCGCCACTTGAAGAGAAACCAATCAGAGGTGCTAACGTAATCGAAATAAATAAAAGGATTACTCAATTACATTGGATTAGATTAGATTAGATAACCACGGTTACACACGGCAAGGCCAATAACATGAGGCAGGAGATTTTCAGCCGGTACTTTGACGTCGTCCAGCGCGATTTGTCCCGTAATGCTCGCCCTCAGCGAAAATTTGCCTTCAATTTTTGGCGTAGTAAGCCCCTCCATCCCTCGTTCGAGGATGAATCCACGAATCTTGTTGTCATCGACATCAGACTTCGCCCAAACTATAAAGACGTCGGCAATCGGAGAATGAGTGATCCTGTCACAAAAGAAACACATTCATCGTTCGCTTAAAGCACCGCAATCGTAATCTTGAGATTTCAACAGTGACCAACGAAAGATAAGTCGCAGGAACCAGCTTATTCACCGGGGCTCAGTCAAAAAAAAATCAATAGGCAGGAAGGGTTTGGTTCCAGGTCAAGATCCAAGAGTCACACAGGTTGACAGATATCCAAGACCAATAGACTCATATGTATATAAGAGGTCAGTACACGAGTAGCCGTGGTCCCAGGTCAATTCAGTATCATTAAACTGGACGATTAGTAGAGGGGAGGGTAGACGGCAAAGAAGAGACACTGGGGATTTCCCCAGAAAGGGCATTTGCTGAATAGCTGCTAATATCCCAAGGTTTCTGTTTCACTAGAAGCTCAAGGCAAGCTCAGCTTTAAAATGAGTACACTGACAGTACACTCAGTTGGAAGATATGGCAGACAATGACGTTTATTTTTGGAATCTCTGAAAAACTAGCTATAGTCCGTTTTTTTTATATTAAAAAAAATTGGTCATGTCAGATCAGCTAAAAATTTAGCTGGTTAATAGTCACCTTCAGTATTAATAATTTTTACCATGACTTTGTTCCATTGAGGGTATAAGTCTTAGACTGTGGGTCGTATTTTGCCCGTGTTTCCATTCCGCCTGGATCGCTTCCATGATTTGGTTCGGTCAGGCCGAATGCTCCAATCAGTTCACCTTTTGCTAAAATTCAGCAAAAAAACAGCCAAACGACTTTTAGTTAGGCAACATAATGTAATTGTAATCATAAATCTATATGCGCACGCGAGCCTCAGTCACCAAGCAGTAGAATTTGGTACCAGCGTAAGCTGGGAAGTAAACGGCAAGTCATGCGACGCACTGGGCCCCTGTCCAGGACATCGTGATTTGTCCATTGCCGGCTCAAGGGCCAAGAAAAGGAGATGAGTGCCTCCCCACGTCTGACTTGTGGGATATGGGATACTTTACTCCGAGAAACTCCTCAGAGATGCACAGAAAACAGACAAAGAAAGATCAAGAAGCCAACATCGTATGTTGCTAAGCAAACTATTCTAAACTCATCGAAGCCTCTACGCTGCTCCGCGGATGTTCGGACATGCGTGACAACAAATCAGTAGCTTGGCCAAGATCAGGGAAGGTATCAGTCTGTTCCCTTCTTACCTAACTTTGGAAGGTATTTCTGCCTCTGTTCCTCGCTGCCATAGGCGTTTATTGGATGCATGACAAGTGACGATTGGACACTCATCGAAGACCTATAGCTACTGTCCACCCTAAGTAACGAACGAAACACATTTAAATTTATAGTTAAGCATAATAATTCTTACCTAAAAACTTAAACTCTACAAATTTATTATCACAATTATTCTTATTTACAAACTTAAGCTAAGAAATACAAAAGGAAGTGTGCCATCAGTAAATAAAGTATTTCACATGCAACAGAAAATGGAAGATTTCGATTTGATCTGTAAAGTAAAGTCGTAAGTACAGGTCACACAGTGTGACTCTGAATCTAAAATTAAGAACTAACTGATTCATCTATTTCTTCAGTAAATATATATAGCGCCATTTGCTCTATCTACTCAGAAGTGCTACCAGCCCAGCCTTGACAAAAGTTGATCAAAGGTGCGTTACGGTAAGCTGCATTACATGCATTACGGCAGAAGTATCACAGAAGTCTGGAAACTTGACTACTGGTACGTCCGAATATACCTCTCCAGCTCCTTGGCTAGAAGTCCGTAGACGACATAGGAGCTACCAGCACAGCCGTAGCCCTGAATGGTCGACCCCAGAACACCCAAGGACCCCATCTCAGTCATGATCTCTTTCTGGAAGACTAAAACAGCCACGAGAGAAAACAACAGTCATGACTACAGATTGCTAAAAAACGCCTTGACACTAATTAATGCTATGGGAGGTGGCTAAAAAAATTCCACATAAGATGGTTACTGATAGTGACACTAGTTAATGTCCATGGTGATAAAGTGATAACAGCGGTGCTGGTGATAACAATAACAATGATGGTGACACAGACAAAGAGAATACATGCATTATGGTAAACGGGCAAGGAGCATGACAGCCTGATGATGATGATAATGATGCATGCAGTGGCAGGTGATGATGATGTTTGCAGTTGCACAGATGATGCTGATGATGATTATGACAGAAAAAACAATTACATCAATAATTATCTAATTTCATAATCAATTACGATTCTGCTAACAATGGATGCTATGCTAAATAGCACCAATGTTGCTGATGATGATTTCAAGCATTTTAACATTTTAATAACATAGGAGAAGAAGGGAAAGAAGAAGAAGAAGTAGAAGATGATGACGATGATGATGAAGACCTTCCTCTCTATTTGCATGAAGAATTCGTGGCATGAGTTTCTCCTGGCAGTAGCTGCGGAATTGGTCACGGATAAGAATTTCATCTTCCGTCAGCTGGGACTCAACTTTCAAAGGATCCTGGAAGTCAAATTTCAATTCTGTCGGACAAAACCAAAACAATTTATGTGTTAAATCTCATCTCTGCATGTAGACCTAATAAGTATAGCAGAACACGCTTACCTAGTGAGTAAATTTTGCTAATTATTGTAAATATGTTGCTCTATGAATTGTTGATGTGCATCACACCAGCCACTTACCTCATAAAATTAAGTTAAATTAAGCAATAAACTTTTGTTAATATACTGTCATTATTATTATTTCCGCATTTATTGAGCACCACTATCTAATGACTACGATTCAATCAATGGCTCTGAGCAATTGTGATAGTTTAAGGTCCCTACACAGTAACGTCTCAGAGGAGTCTTGATCCCATACTTTGTGTTACAACCCAAACACTCTAAATGAATGGCTACTGTGTCCCACAATCGGCTACTGTGACCCACATGCAAAACAGCAGCATGTTGGTCTATTCAGAAGTAACCTTGGTCTATAATCTAACATTTGTGGGTTTGAGACTGCTGAGTGAACTCCATGTAATGCCCCAGGATAAGTTGCTTGAGCCTCAGATTCAGATTTACTGACCTTGCAATAAGCACAATAAATAAATAAATAACTATTCCTTACCATTTTCTTTTAGCAAAGTTGTCTCTTTGGCATCTACAGATTCGAGTTATGGCCAAACTACAAACAACTCTGCTATTTCAGAAAACAACCTATTTGCTATGCTTCTCAGAGCAAAAATGTCACATTTCAACTGAACAATATTGTATAGCACTCTGAATTTTGCTACCTTTAAGACAGTCCATTCACATGAAGCTAGGCACTAACCTGTAGCTGAACTACATATTATGTCTTGCGCTATAAAAATGATGGTAGCAGAGTCAGCAACTACTATGCCCTGCAGAAGCCAATATATGTTTGAACTGAGAAGATTAAACTTTGATAAATTGTCTTTATATAAAAAACTTCGTCCAAACGTTGTTCAAAAAGCTACGCCATCACTGCTTTGAAATGCGCTATAAGAAGTCTGATTATATTGCAAAATCAAACGACAACTAATATATCTTATCCAGCAACACAGTCATCCATGGATACAGACAATGCTTCTGAATGAATTAATGGCATTCAGAATTTAGCTGCTTAGCCAAATCTAAGAACTGTCAAGAAATTTTTAAGAGTTCTTACACTCCATGCCTGGGTTCAGATGTCAGAAAAAAGGATACATTTGCCGGAGGACAGGGGTCGAAACGTCAGCTGCTTGACCTGGATATTGTTTTGTCTCAACGCAGAGACACGCCATGCTCGGGTCGCTAAACTTCTCAACGCCATTACAGTCGACACACAGACGCCAATTTAGCACGCCAGTCCGTCTCTACTGCCTCTGATTAAATCGAGGAGTTTATGCGAAACTTTCTTCGAAACATGCGCTGTGCAGTCAACTCAAGTCAACCAAACGCACTACCATTGAGCTAAATAAAATAGATCGACGCGATCATTCACGTCTATTTCCGGATGTGCTTTTTAAAAATGTAAAATTGATATGTAAATATACACGTCTTTCTATAGCGACCGTATGGCTTCGACCCCGCTCATTTAAATGAATTAATCGGGTGAGATCCTTAACAATCGCTGCCGTCTGAATGGGCGATACGCCATTTAAGGCATCCGTGCACGGACCGTGCTAGCCCGAGATTCAAATCTCGTAAATATAGCAGCTATCTTTAACTTACTAATCTAACCTTCGAACTTCTATAACGCCATTATAATAATGCAACAGGAATTAATCGATGGCATTTCATAAAGCTTCGCAAACCGATTTCAAGGATCAGTCCGATGAGATAGAAAGTCTCTACTGGACGACCTATACAATCAAAGATCTTGATAACATTTTAACATCATTTGCAACAAATTCGTCACTTCAGTAATGTTCTAGACTTGATTATTGTATTATTATAATATTAGACTTACAAAACAGCCCCTGAAATAACAGGCAATCGCATTCGAGTACTCAGTCAACAGCGTTGTTTGGGCTTAACTCGGCTTCGGCAAATCAGGCCTACTCCTATTGAAATAATTTTAATTACTTCACGTAATTTTATCTAGCGTGGTCAGTAGTTTGGCATATAATATATTTTATAACGCTCGCTATATTTCAGTCAGAACTTATCAGAAAACTAAAGATAAAATACCGTAGATTATTAACATGTTGGTAAGGATAACAGCAGAGCAAAGGCATGTTCGTATACCTGTTTCTTGATAGAATTAGTATATCAACTGTCATTGGTCAATTCAAATTAAACACGGTCGGCTTAGCATGCTATTGGTCATTACACTGTCTGATACCTGTTACGTTTTCCATCTTACAGTTGCAAGTGATCAAAAACGAAAATGCAATTATACCTTACCGTCGGTAGGGATCTTCGCCGGCTATTACCAATATTGTAACTCGTTATCTGGTGGATCGTCGTTGATATTACAGTAATTACACTACGTCCAATTACGATGCAAAATTAACTAAGCATTGCGTTTTATATCTTTAAAAATTCTGAAATCATGGGACTTACAAGGCGTTTTTCTACTGTGGCATTTATCAGTTATCCTTGGTTCTAATGTACTTCGACAATCTCTGCCATGACTTCGCATTCCACACTAAAGCTCAGACCTCATGAAATATTCAACAGCAATTGTTTCGTCAAGACTTTGAACAGTTTGAATTACCCAAACGGATATCATGTTCACAGAATGAACAAGTCATTCACTACTGGACAATACCAGCCATCTACGAAACCTCCTTACACACTTTAACCACACCACATATACAATACCCACTTAACCCAAAGCAACGTTCCACATTTTGTACCACGCAAATGCTAACTGTCCACTGATCCTAGTTTTTCACCAGATTCACGCTCCTTCGTGGTCAAAGGTGAATCCAGGGGCATTCTGGCTAGAACCCCATACCCAAACTTTGGATGAAATATGTTCAGGTATCGGCTGAAACTTATGCATCAAATTATGACTGCAATCAGTCACTTAATATTTTGAGTTAAAGCTCCAAGTGAAAACTGAAAAGGCAAGACAAGGGTATACAGAGTATCAACTTAGAAGACAATAAAAAAACTGCAAGAATTAGCCTACACTCTGTAAACTTCTTGATCCGCTGTTTTCTATGGCTGAACAAGGTTTGGGTTTTGGGGAGCTTTTCCCTTGTTGGCAATGAACTCTATTGCACTGTTCAGGAAATAAAACAACACACAAGAAAAATTCTACAACCACTGCAACAATTAAGACTTCAAACACGAGTCAACACAAGACGTTTATGATATCTAAAACTACACACAAATTATGGAACTATAAAAGATTATGAAACCGAGATTTTTTCCACGAGATAAAATCTTGTCCCAAAATTTGCTCTACTATTACGTTATTAAAACCTACAACCGTGAGTAAGAAGCCGAACCAAAAAGAGGTCCGAGTCGAGTCGTGTGTTCCGGAACGTAACAAGAGCTTAAAACACCAGCCACTTCCCCAAATAACAACTTTCAGTCTTAGACAAAACGAATAATGAACATCGGAATTGCAGCCACGCTGAGATCTGCAACGTTGGTCAGTCTATAATGTGCAGCCAGTCCTCCAGTAAACACGATTATGAGGCAGGTTCGTCACCAGCAGGAAGCTCTGCTGGCTCGTCAGCATCCTCAAAAGATAAATAAAATAAATAAAAGATAAAAGACCATTAATTTAACTCCAAAAGCCATAATTATCACATTACATGTATATATACACTGAGCAACATATAGACATCTGGATTGCAAGCAAATGGAAGACCAAGGACAGCCTGGATTGAGAACACAAGGTCTTCGACAGGATAACTAAGTCAATTACTGGGGACAACAGAAGATAGAAACATCTGGAGATGGACGGTTTATGGTGCATCCAACCTTTGAATCAAAGATGGCTAAAAACAAGATATAATAGACAGAACATATGTACGCGTAAACATTTACACAGTACCTTCTGCAAATCCCTCGAGCATGAATACATAAACTGAAACCCAGAGTGGCTTATTACTTTTATAACTCTATTACAACCCTATTCAGAATTCCCCAAGCTTTGGAATTCATGTTGTATTCATAAGCTTTACAAAATTTAGTTCTACTTCTGGAATTAACCTTTTAAAAATTCCTCTTTATTAACCGTATACCCAACACATATAAGTCATTCAATCAGTAGCCACCTTTTCTGCAGCATCGTCATCATTTTCATCTGTCTTTTCGCTGGGTGCTTCCTCATCACCAGCCTCTTCGTCATCTTCATCTTTCCTCGCCTTCTTGGTAGCTTCGTTCTCCCTCTCCCCATCACCCAATGACTTTCTCTGGAAATAAATTGAGATGCTGCTCAATTGGTAATTTCCAACTGCACCTCTGACAAAAAACCTGACCAAATTACATGCACTTTGGACAAAGCTCAACACGTTTTTTCTGGTAGCATACTTGATTACTGCATGATAGGTTTAGAAAAATCAAATCTCAATAAACAAAAATCTTGGTAATCATTACAGTGGGAATGAAAACTGAAATGTTTGCCCGCACTTTGTCAAGTCTCAAATTCTGTTAAAATAACTTGAGCAACACTGCACAATACATAAATGTTAGTTTTACTTTGAGCAAACTCAGGTATTACATAACTAACATGTTTTTATGTTGACAGAAACCTCTTACAAACATCAGTTGTCTGCTCACACTTATAACACCACACATGAATTTCAACCATGACATCCGTGTAATTTTTAACTATTGCACAATATATAATCCAAGTTACCTTGATCTGCTGGGAAGCCGCTACATCAGCCTCGTCCTGCAAACAGAAAAGAATCATGATTCAAGTCAATCCCCAGCGTCAGTCATATTTTACTCACTTCAACTTAAAGAATTTTTAAACACAGCACAAGTTATTCTACCGATCAACTGAAACAAATTAAGAAACAGCAAATGGAGAGCCATGTATGTAAACATATAGCTTTTTACAAACACGTCCTATCTAACTACAAAAAGAAAATGATAAAGAATCTCTATACCCAGTAACTTTTACTTTCATCTCCTTCTAAGCCTCAAATTCCTCATTTCTAATTTATTCACTACACTTTAGAGGTTATTCGCAAAACTTCACTCTATCTAATCCTGATGCAATTTACAGCACTTTCAAAAGGTTTCACACAACCCATCTTTCCTTAGCACCTCTCACAGAACGTTGGACTGAGGTCCCAAGTCAGTTAAAGTGCACACAACTATTACAATGCTCTGTAAACAATCATTTACAAATCTAGTCTACAGGGTTTAAAAAAACCATTGGAAGTTTTTCACAGTGCAGTCAATTTTAATTATATAATTCTCCAATAAAGTAACAAATAGCAAGCTAGTTTTACTGGTAATTTACAGTAACCAACCTATATGAAGGCATTTCCCAGAGAGGTAGCAGCTTTGAAAGGTTATAATTTTATACCTACATTCAACAGGCAGCAGTGGTGAAGGATCTCACCTGATAAATTCATTGAAAAATGAGCAGGACTGAAGCCATTCGGTTGCTATATAAACACATGTACATTTTTATTTGTAAGTTACTAAGAGTAATGACACAAAATGAGGAACTCAGAAAATACCTTAGATTCGACACAGATTCCTTCGCATACTGTCTTTTCTGTGCGATATAAAACAGAACACAACTATAATTACCTCCAAGTATTCGCATAATGGAAGATAAACAAGCTTTCCTTTAAGCCACAGATTATGACTTCTTTGTACTTAAAAATGCAAACCATGCACAAGAATAAAACAGTTGCAGAGTAAAAATCAGTTATTATGCGGAAATTCACTACTAAGAGGAGAAGGAGGAAGAGGAGGAGGAGGAAGAAGAGGAGGAGGATAACGAGGAGAAGGAGGAAGAGGAGGAGGAAGAAGAAGAGGAGGAGGAGGAAGAGGAGGAGGAAACCCTGCACCATTCTATTCTTCATATGATAATTACAGTTTTTTAATCAGTCACTCACATCAATCACAGATAAATCAATTTTCTATGCAGACAAAATTACAAAAAAAGCATTAATAAGGCTCAAATGAGCAACGGTTAGACTGCTCCAAATTAGTTTTTATCTACATCTATTTCGATGACTACATTTACAAAGATGAGTAAAAGACAGATCCGATAAGGTTGGCAGGATACCGGATTTGTGGTCCAGTTTGTTTGGCCCGTCCCCTTTCTCGTCAACAACGGCACCTTTGACTTCTCCCAACTCTGAAAGAAAGAATATCCAAGTGAAGAGAGATCTGACAGACAGCCTCTGGTGTATAAACACATTGCTGATCTACGTACAGGTTTTGCACAGACTGGCAAGGCATTGATTAATGACAGCAGATTTGACCAGTCGAGGAATGAATTCAAGAAACTTTGTCCATCTACCGAAGCTCTTTGATCTAACAGTCTGCAGCCATGCCTAGACCCAGTAGTAAGGCAGCTAAAGGGATCTTGCAGAACAATAGGTACTTTTCAGATCAGTACTGTGGCTGACAGTTCAAGTACATCTATATACACTTTAACAAATCAGTTAAATTCTAACTGGCTCATTTACTGAACCTAAAATGATGGCCAATTCCTGAAGGTAGGCCAAAAGCAAAAAGTACGAAAGGTAAAGCAATTAAATAAGCACTCAAATACCTATGCAAATCAAAAATTTTTTTACCATATACTTTGCCTTTATTCCATATACAAAAAAACTTGAAAAGAACCTGTTCACTTACCAGAAAGCTTTGCCGAGTCACTGACCTGATTTGTCTCAGCAGCTGGGGCACTATAAAATACAATAAAAAGACTTTCTTAGATTCTCACATGCGTGCTACAAGTGAAAGGCTAATACAGTACAGTAATAAACAACACAAGCACAAGAAACAACACAAGCACAAGAAACAACACAAGCACAAGAAACAACAACACAAGAAACAACACACTATTGTAAGAGTTTTCAATTTAGCCACTGTTAAGGCAGGTTTTGAAATCACAGTTTTGAACTAATTATTAATCAAATATTTAAATCGCATTAATTTATGAATTCACTTCAAAAGTGCAGGTAGCCTGAATAAATCTTCAATTGTTTGCAAAATGAAATAAGAGAAATAGAAGCGTCCCTCAAAGCTGGTGGTAGCGATTCCACAGATGTGGACCAGCATGAGAAAAAGCACAAAACCACACACCTTTTTTGGTGGCCAGAGAAAGCTGATCTTAAGTTAGTCCTGGTGGGATTAAGTGTGAGTGGAATTCATAATTCAGCAAGGTGACTTGGTGCTAGGTTATGAAGCACTTTGTGGACTGCAACTATAAACTGAACCAAAGCTGGAAACGATAACCAATGTAATTTTGAAGACATTAAGTAGTAACCAGAGACGTAGTACAGAAGACTTTTTAGAAACCTCAGAAACCAGTAAACTTACTTGATAACATCTTATTCTTAATTTTCTTATGATATGGTGCTGACATCCAGTCTACCCTAAGCATCAACTGTACCCCTCCAGATTATTTCCTTACGGGTCCCAAACTCTGCCTGTAGTAGGTTTTACATCACAGCTTTATCCTGTTTACAACACTACACTCAACAACACACTCTTCGTAAGTAGACTCACTCACTAAGACACTCCCTCACTAAGACCGACTGACACTGGAATCAAAATAACAGCAAGAAGATCAAACGGGCAATTTCAGATAACAGTATGAAAGGAAGTGGAGATAAGAGGGAAGCTGGCACCACAAAGCGAAACTTGAAACAGCAGGCATCAGCTGTTAAAAAAATATAAACGAATGCCACTGGCCTCAAGACATAAATATAGCAGCAGAAGTGTAGTACCACACAAAAAGTGTGAGGATACAAAAGGCGCACACGTGTATCTGCCAACTGCAGTCAGCAATGTGAGGCACCTATTACCAGTGCAAAACATCAGCAAATGACAGCTTGGGGCGAGTGCAAGGCCCAAAACAGGTGATGAAGGTGGGGCAGATTAGCATCTCTACGCGTCGGTGTTTACAGCGGCTGCTTCTAATGAACCAATTAGGCAGACGATGGTTCCAATTAGCGGCCGGGTGCTGCGGCCGCGAGGGGCAGAAGCAACATGAAAGCTTCGTTGTTCTTGGCAGTACGCATTCAAATATGGCAGACTAAACTGGGCAACATCTAAGCAGCTGGTAATTAACTACGTTAATGTCAAACTTTACGAATCTGAAAACCGAAAAATCTCGACTCAATGAGATCACGTGACCCCAACCGCCGCACAATACCGACGCTAAGGCCGATTTCTCGGCAAGCACCGATCTAACGTTCATCTATTCGATAAAATATCAAGATTTACCTCTCAACGCATTCAGACATGTCTGGTGAGAGGATTGAAACGCTTCCTGATAACAGAAAATCGTGAAAAACACGAGTTTTATTCGTTTAACAAATTTCCCGCTGCTCACACAATCGACCGGGAAGTGAAGGTGCCCTTTTGCGCATGCGCCATCCGCGCACAAAGAAGCCAACGCCGTAGATTACAAATCCACAACAAATTCCATACTTATGACGTGTCTCAAATACCCTATGGCATACGGCCAAGCAACATACTGCTCCAATAAAAAAATACAGCGATGTACCCTAAGGTCAGTTTCAATTTCTGTCTATTTTAAATTGTCTATACAAAGTAGCATGAAACTTTTAACATTATTTAGTTAGTATTATTATTATTGTGATAAATCAAATGATAGATGACGCTACGCTGTTTCCTACAAAGAGGTCATTGAGAAAATTGTTGAATCGCTGTATCATATTTAAATATGTAATCTGAGCCGCCGGCACCGGCAAAATGACTACAGTACGGAACAACTGAATTGCTTTTCAAGAGACCGAATGAATTTTTTTCTTAACTCTTTCAGTGAGGCGATTATCTTTCCGAAATATGCATACAGAAGGGATGAAATAACTACCTAGACGGGAAAACATCTCTAAACGTAATTGTAATCGTAAACTCGAGATTTCTACAGCGCCCAACGAAAGCTAAGTCGCGGAAAACAGCTTATTCACAGGCGATCAGTCAAAACAAAATCGACAGGCCTCCTTCCATTCTGTGTATGATTCATTATATTCTTTGTTCAAAGGTTTCAGTCTGTGCTTCTGATTTGTAAGGAGGACTTTATCAAATTACAACTGTATTGTCTTTCGTTTCGCGTCCCAGTTTTTTCCAGTAATTGAAATAAATTTCGAGGACGGAGATTTGTCTGAGCTCCGCTTACGCCCCATAGCCAACTCAGCTATAATGAGTACGCGGACCGCACACTGTCAGTGGAAAGATCAGAGGGCGAGGGAGACAACGGTTACCCGCTGCCATATGCCGAGGCTAAGAAGAACGAAGTCGCTAACACTTTATACCCGTGGCTGCCTCTTGAGTTAGCTTAGGGGACTGTTCTTCTGTAAACAACACGTGCTATTCAACAGGCTGCGCTACTTCTAGTTTAATTGAGGCAATTCACTCGTCGAAGAAGTAGGCCTACCGCTGCTCGTCGCTGTAACCCCCCATGTCACGAACTGAGAGACTGTTTTGGTTAGGCACTCAAAACTAAAGACACGTTTTATTTTCACACTAAACTTGGGCCTCGTAATTGTCGGCGTTTTTGAATGGAGGTGGAAGAAAGCGTGGACAAGGGGGACATATGTCCAAAATGTCCAGTTTTCACAGGCGGAATTCAGGTCATCTAATGTATACTTCACCTGCATCCACTACGAACTCGGTTGTAGCGAGGTGGCACTGTGAACGACCGATCACCCCGGGTACGCATACCGATCGCGACTACATTTCAAGGGACCGTCCAGAAAGGACGCCCGCATAAGAAAAGGCGTTGGAGGGCAACTCCAAATGCGGACAACGGAAGGAACGGTTCATATTTAGCGGACGTCCTTTATGGACGATCCCGGGACGTGTACCTTGGGCTAGTCCCCACAAGGGGATGGCATTCAAACGGGCAGCGGTGAAGCATCCCACCCGATAAATTAACTGAAACTGGGCAGTGTCGAGCAGTGACGCTACAGAGAAAGTGTACACAAACTCGTAAACTTGATCTGACACATGAACTCGATAGCGATCGCATTCCCAAACTGTTGCGCTCACCCCGAATTAAATGCCTGCTTAAACATATTTAATTAGGCAATAATTAGGCCTAATTACTACAAACTGCACTGAACTACTACATTTGCATAGTCTTTTTTCAGCCTTAAGATGTCGCCACAATACATATAATGCACACCCAACTAATCGGAAAATCATCTGTACCGATTTATCAACTTTGAAATTTGTTTTGAATATTACTGCAAAGGGACAGTGCCATCAAAATTTTTCTTGCAAACGCGGTTGCCAAACACCAATCCCATCTAATGGACATCCATGCAAATCAAATCTTTGTTGATGCAAAGTATCAATTAACAGTCTGCTTCTTCTGGGATTCGAATTAGCGTTTCTAACAGGAAACAACAGAATCCCTCGCTCGTTGGACAACTGTGTTGAACTGTAAAAACACGGAGCTACCATTAGACTACTGCAAGTGGGGTACTACACGAGTGATTGTGCTATCCTACACAACACCAGAACGCAACTCTAGTTGAACTGCCACTGTTCTTCAAGCCCAAGGCAAGACAAAAAGCAAAACAAAACCAGTAAAATTTGGCAACTTATCATTCCAAACTGACGGCAGTATCTACCAACAAAAACTTCCCTTGGAGAAAGATAGATACATAGAAAAAGAGATGACAGTTCCAAGTCATTTGAACAACTAAGGCAATTCGAGATCGAGACTTGACACACAAGTTTCCCTGATAGCGAACCAGACAAAAAGTGTCCATCCACCGGAACAAGGTTTCCACAAGATTGTTTATCGTTAAGTCGCTTTCTCTATCTGTCTGTTAGTCCTTGGACAATGGATGATGATGATGAAGATGGTTCAACCAGATGAAGTCCAGGCATTGGCTTCGAAATTGCCTTATTCGTCAATGCTCCCTACTGCCGCTTGCGTCAGTGTGATGTCAATGGCTGCAAACAGACGCATATCAGCTGTAAAGTAAAATCAACCGTAACACCAATAAGCTGTATTTTATCTGACAGATTCAACCATGTCTACTACATACCATATAACTGAAAAACGAGCAGGGTCGAGGCCATACGGTCGTTATAGAAAAATGTGTACATTTACATTTAGCTGTTCCACATCCTGAATGTTCTCTCAATCTTCCACTACGTCACATAAAAGTTATGTCACAGTTGGAAATGAAGACTGAAATGAAGAAATTTACAGACCTAAGCCTACATCCTGCACCTTTGCAAGAAGAAGTTCACAGAATGTCTGAATACTTCTAGATTAAGTATTGCATAGAAAAGACAAACAGATAACCGAACCAACTCTGTCCGAACAGTCATCTGACTGAACAAATATTCAATTAGCCAAAACAATCAACTCTAAATCATGTAACAACTAACACCTTGGCAGGTGATACAGGTTAAAATACAGAAAACAACTGAACACCTGGCAGGTGATACAGATTAAGATACAGATAACAACTGAACACCTGGCAGGTGATACAGATTAAGATACAGGCAACAAAGCAACAAACAGAACACTGACAGATAAGACAGCTGACCTTGTCGCACTCAGGACAGTCTGATTCTGGAAGCTAGGCTCACCCGCATGAAAAACATCTTGCTGATCCTGAAAGAAGAGCACCTGCACTATAATTTCCATGCCAACCAGTAGCATAGCAACCAGGCCAAGCTATGTCTCAGGCAGAACAAGTTCATGTGAGAACAAAGCTGCAAGAGATTTTGAGAATTTGTGCTTTAAGAAATCATCAAATATTGCGATTCAGGATTTTACAGTTAATAACAGTTCCACAAACATTCAGTTGCTCAAAAACAAAAGTGCTCAACCAGAACATCTTCTGTACCTTTGTCTATTACACTAATTACCAATCCATACCAACCTAATGAAGAAATCCAAAATACAACCACAGAGATGTTTTTTAATGCTACTCACTATATGTGGCTATTGTTCCAAATGAACATCTGTGTTTGAATAAATTTTGACTATTGCCACGAGCTGCTGCAAGAAAATTTTATGCCACTGAAACTGTTTGGTTAGGTCAACTGAGGTTTTTCAGTGTCAGTGTTTTCGAAAGGTTTCACTGAGAGCAACCGCACTTTGATATCAAGCAGTGGCCTCAGTAAACAAATAATTACGGATACTATCAACTGCTCTCTGACATTTAACAGCGGCCTTATGATATAAAAGAGTGTGCGTAGAATACCTACATATTGACACGACTCATGGTAGCCTCCTGAAGCCACAGATGTTCCTCCAGAGACTGCTACATTTGTGGAATTGCGAGCACCTCGGCCTCCCATTGAACCACCTCGAGTGCCACGACCAAAATTACGTGCCAAGCCACCACTGAAATCCAAAATAAAAGACACCAACGTCACCCACAGTGACCTTACGCAGCCAATATAATCCAAAGATTGTAGGGTAAACCTTGTCAAAAGCAACTGTCACTGTACAATTTGATGTTTGGATCAGCTTAGAAGTTAAGTCCTGCAAGACGCTGGCTGAATCCATGTCCAGACTTTGGAATTCAAACCACATCGCATAGAATCAAGGTAAAAAGCAAGCAAAATCAACCACTTGGCCCACATCTCCTGATGGTGCATGATTGGCTTTTGAAGTACAATACACTACCTTGGTGCCCTCGTGAGTATTTCTAATTAGCTTCAAGTCCAGACTCAATTCGGAAAGTAATGATTTTGAAGATCTACCAGGCAGACTGATAACTGAAAACATGATCTAATCTAAAGACTTCTACAGTGCCGTTATCATAAAGCCCAAGGCATCAGTCGATGGTTGCTTCAAGTCAAGATTGGAAAATCCAAAATCAGAATCCACTGGAGAAGCATTTAAAATTTGGTATAGTGCAGCATGAACTGCAGGGGTTGCAAAATAATATGGATGGGAATAAATTCATTAAATTACGTAAATTCAGAGTAAATCTGTAGTGTAGGGAAAAAAGAGTTCCAAGTACTAACTGCAGAACAGCAGAAAATACCTGCTCCAATTCTGATATATAGTAAATTAATCATAAAAGCACAAATTCTAAACAGCTGCAGGTAAAAATTACAATTTTCACCTACCGTAGAGCATTTCCATACCCATAAGACGGGTAGGAATATCTGCCGTGCATTCCAAACTGTGGTCCTCCTAATACGCCACCTCCTCCTATTCCACGAGTTGAGTTAAATCCTCCTCTGCCTCGTCCTCTTGTTGGAGGAATTGTGCCATTGAGATAAGCCAGCTCTTGGACCTGCTGCTGAGTTATTTCATCATTATAATCCTAATCAAAATAACAATATGTCAAGTAAATATCATCAAATTAAAAAAATAACCAAAAATGAAGACTAGATATATTTCAGCACATCACGAGTGGGGCACAGCTGCTGATCAACTGTGAGTGAAGGACTTGCTTAAGGTCCCTACCCTCTGTCTCAGGAGAGGACGCTCGAAACCATACTCTTCACGTTACAAGTCGAGCGCTCTTACCAACTGGCTGCCATGCTGAGAGAAGGCTCGAACCCATACTCTCCACATTACAAGCCAAACACTCTAACCATCTGGCTACCATGCCCCAGTTACTATAGAAACTGCCCACAAAAAAACTATATTGTGAAAATATCATATATACTATTATAGCATCATTACATGGAATCCACTGTGTAACAAAATCTTTCTTATGACTCCCAGGGCTATTAACTCTAACCTCACCTCACCTTTATCTATAGTAGATCTAAGCCACTATAGTTGTTATCAATTAGTATACACCTACTCGAACAAAAGAATTTCAGACAACCTAAATTTAACGACGATCATATCCGTGACTCACCGGCACGAGGTGCCTGCGCAGTTCGTAGAGGGCATGTGCCAGCTGCTGGTAAACATCCACTGGATGACCAAACGCTTCCACATACACATGGAGATCTTCATTTAAATGAGCATATTTCCCGCCTTGCTTTCGCAGCTCTTCCTCCTGTTACGAAAAGAAGATCACACAGTTGCAAATCCAACCGTCTGACTGATTCAACATCTGATTAGGACACTTACAATACAGATTCAGATGCTTGTTGAAAAAGCTGTTAATCTGGACATCTCTTTTTATTATTATTATTATTACTATTATTTTGCATTTATTATGTGCACAAGGTCAGTAAATCTGAATCTGAGGCACGAAGCAACGTGAGTGTAAGACTTGCTCAAGGTCCCTACACAGTAACCATCTAAAGGGAGACTCAAACCTGTACTCTCCATGTCACAAGCCAGGTGCTCTAACCGATCAGCTACCATTCCCCTGAATATTAAACTGTTTGTCTAACGCAAACTTCATACCATACTTTTCGAAGTACAACCTCCCTCGCACTCTCTAAAGACAAACTTTTGCAGCACAGCTGTCTACAGCATGGTGGATGCCAAGCCGATCCGTCCAGGGCCCAACTTCATTCCACACTGACCCAGAAGTTCACAGAGGTCATATCCGTTTCCAAAACCAGCAATCATACCGTTCGATGACCCCACAGTCCTCTTGAGTCCTATGGAAACTTGTACATAGTTTCCCATAAGGTCCTCCCTAAGGTCCACTGCTAAACTTTTCCTCTGAACTGTAATTTAACTTCTTCTTTTATCGTTTACTTACAGTTACTCACTGCAAATCGTTGCTTCTTGTTATTCTGTTTCTCCACTGCTTGCTGTTAATATATGCGTGAACTCCTTTCTCACCTTCTCTTTATCTCTCATCGAACCTCGGCCAAACACAGCCATGCGACATCCCGTTTCTTCCTGAAGTCTTCGCAGCGAATTTCCCTTTGGGCCTAGAATCTTCCCAATGAAGTTGAACTAAAATTGAACGAAAAACACCAAAAAACATCATCAAATTTCAACAAGAGCTGCACATCATTGTCCAGATTCATCATCACCAACAACACCTCACGTTTACTAACTTTTGTTTTATTCCATTAAATTAGTAATTTTGCATGTTTTATTTGAGAAGTTTTCAAATGACACGAATATGATTGAAGTATTTAAGTGCTTACTAATGAGCCATCTTCCTCCAGCAAAAAGTCTAACATCTTTGACACATGAAAGAGTAGTTGTTTTAGAACAGATACAAGGTACAAATAAACATACAATTCTAAACAAGTCAAGATTTTGTAATCATTCCATGAAGTTAAAATAGTACTGCCCACCTTTGGAAATTCCTTGGCTGGAATCTTAACTTTTAGGGAAACTTTGGTGGGTTTGTCATTGTGAAGTTCGACCAGCTTTTCTTTCTCTTGGCCCAGGTGAACCCTGCTTATTTCTGTCAGAGAACAGAACTCACGATCATCAGTCTACTAAAAAGATCATTACATGCATTGACATATTCATGGTCACTGCAAGAGGGAAAACAGGCAAGTTGACCGCTTAAACAAACAGGCATAATATAACACAGAATAACTGTGCACATAGCGCTTGACAGAAGAAAATATTATCAATGCTAAACCTGATCCTAGCTTTCTATTAGTCTGCCTTGAACTGCACAAAGTATTTTTCAAAACTTGTATACTAACATCAAAGTGCTAAACTGTGTATATTTTCATGTCTGGGGTGCCGCAATCATGCATAGTAGTCTCAAAATACTGCCCTGAACGGCATAAAAACCATACCCATTACAAACCACAAAACCCGATGAAGCTGTTGAAGCTAAATAAACAAGCACACATCAAATACTTTCGTTCTGCAACAGCCGCCATAAAATGCCACTAAATTACAGTAAACCTAACTTACAAACACTACGTCTTATGCATTACGTAACAGAGCGTCTAAAACGCTAAAATAAAGGTGCCACATAAATGTTGTATCACTGGGAGGTACCGCCTGACGCTCACCGGCGGCTAACAACTCGCACGAGTGGGCGAATTTCGGGTTCAATTCTTGCTTTTCTGCCATTAGTTCTTTGAGGTAAGTGTTGTTTTTGTCTTGCAAATGAGTTCCGTTTTCCGCCTCCAGTTCCAGCACCTGATCGTCGCCGCCGTCCATTTTTCAATTTCTAGAAAATTATTTCTATTCAGACACAACATACGACAGCCAAAATGGCGAAAACCGGAAACTGAATCATCATATCGCTCCGCCAAGCAAATAATCCCTCAAACTACAACAATTTTTGTCTATAGTACTTAAGATGCTCAAACTTGCAGGAAGATACGTGAAAATCTATTTGAATTTGAACAATTTTGAGAAACAAATCAGGCTTTTGAAAAGAAATTTGGAAAGTTTTGTTATCTGCTAAACAGAGGACGCACCTTATTTTGGAATTATTTAGCGCTGCAAATTTTTCTTGGCCAATCTTTGGCCCAACAGACCTCTCCTGAGGATACAGACCTTCAACTGTCTGGATCGACTTGAACGTATCATAAATTGTTGCTCTTAGTCTATTTGTGATAAGGACTATTGATTATGATTCAAGTGTATAATTTGTGAATAAGCTGGTTCCTGCGACGTAGCTTTCGTTGGGCGCTGTATAAATCTCGAGATTACGATTACGATTGTTTGCATAAACACAGGGCTGTGGTATTGGCGTCTGCACGAGCGTCCGAGGTAAATATATGTACACAATTTTCTGTAGCGATCGTTTGGCCTCGACCCTGCTCATTTATCAATGAATTGATTAAGTGTTATCCTTCGAACACCACCGCTGCCCGTTTGAATGGACGTCACACCAGCGAAGGTCCTCGTCTACGGACGGTGCTAGCTCGAGATTCAAATCTTTTAAATAAGTCACGACCGGGACGCAAATTGGCCAGGGGAGCAATCATTACAGGCCCTCTGTATATCCTGGGCTGGGGTGCAGTGACAAGCAGTTCCTTAAGCTAACACAAGCATGGTAGCCTTGGCCATGAGGTAATCATAATCGTAATCTGAAGATTTCTACATCGTCCAACGACAACCAAGTCGCGGGAACTAGCTTATTCACAGGCGCTCAGTCAAAACAAATCGATAGGCAAAAGGGTTCGGTTCCAGATCAAGATCCAAGAGTCAGGCAGGCAGACATGCAGTCTTCATTTTTCTTAGCCTGGGCATATGAGGGTAGATGGCCAATCCACGCCCATCGGACTCACCCGGTCTTCCCACCGACAGTGCTCTGATGAGGATTTGAACCCTGACCGCTGAGATGATTATTATTATTATTATTTCTGCATTTATTAAGCGCCACTATCTAATGGCTTAGCATCAATCGCTTGCGATCGAGCAATTATGAGTGAAGGACTTGCTCAAGGGGAATTTCGAACCCGTACTCACCTCGTTACAAGCGGAGCACTCTCTTCAGTAGGCTACCGTACCCCACAAGGGGTGACAGTAGAGCATGCTAACCACTAAACTATCGGGTACCGCAAATACCTTTTAACCCTTTCATCTCTGAACACCTTGCACGCAGAGAGTGCATTATGAGTCGTCGTCTTTCCTGTAGGCCGAACGTTACTAACAACCCCTCTCCGATGACCTTTTGAACTCGTTAGGATGACCCAAGGCCTACGCGGACACGTGGCCCCGATATTGCTACAATAGGCCCACAATTGACTAGCGGAGGAGTTACAGAAGGGCATCCGGTGCAAGTGGGGGCATACAAGCAAACTGTGACTATTATTGACTCCGGTGCACATATTACACCCTACCGCCGATGAGAGTAATGATATTAGCGGCTGTAAAAGCCGGACCACCGCCCCCGATTGTAGTCCTCCGTTTGTGTAGGTCCACTCAACTGAGCTGCTCTTGAAGCCTTTTAAACCGAACGTTAACGGGCTAACAGGCTTCGTCGTTAAAACCAATCTCTTAGTGACATCTGTCTAATCTTTTGTTCCGTTATTTACATTTCGCCCCCCAGAAAACAAGAGAACAAGGGTGATCGTCTCTTGTTAACTACACTTCTAATGGAAGCGACGAATTATCGATTTTGAGTCATAGTGAACTCCTATTGTTACTCTGCACTAGTTGCAGAATGTAGGCAACCTTGTCGTGGTCGCACGTGTTTGTATATTATATGAAATTGATGACCCCAAAACTCTTAACACGCTTGTATAAAAATTATGATTAGGTAATAGGATGATCTTACTTCAGGAAAACAGTGGCTTCTCTCGCTTTCAGCTGTTATGCCCCTCGTATTTGGAATCGTCTACCACAAAAGGTCTGACTGCCATCTCACTAATTGTACTTCAAGTCACTTACCAAGATCCACTACGTTACTGTGGCATTTGCTTAACAGGGCTATTAACAGGGCTAATAGGCTTCGTCTCGGCTGCCCAGGTTCAGTAGATTTACTGACTGCGCTTTTATTAGCCATAGTTTTTTGTCAACTCATATATTGAACATTTATGTCTCATCTCCGATACTAAATCTTAATTAGGAAACTTAGTTAGCAACCTGATGCAGAACACTCCGCGTGAGCTCATGGGGCTAATTAGCTAATCAATCTTGTAGTTCAAACCCTGGAAGAATCAGTTAAATGGATGACTTTTGCGCATCTGTATGTCGATTGTGATCCCGCTGGGTCGCTTTGAAAGACTCCTCAAACTGGAGACATGTTACCTGCTAAACGTCGGCGTTTAGATATCATATCAAGTGACTTTGATACTGATGAGTTCCCCCGACGCAGGGAGGCCCCTAAGATGCAGGATATCAAGAGAAATAGCTTGTTAACTGAACCCGGGAACAATATTAGCCCAATGGGCCTAAAGGTCGACGCCATTCCGATAAAACCAAGAAGATGGACCTATAATGTCTTCACTCAGAGACTGACAAGACCGAGTTATAGTTGCAAACCAAGATAAATGATGAGCCCAGATGGTCGCTGAAGCTCTGGAGGATAACCCCCCCCCCCCCCAAGAAGGACAATTATAATCCTATCTTAACTACGTCCTCTGGTTTGAAAGCCAATGTATACTCCAAAAATAGCAAAAATTTAGATCGATTACTTGGGGATTATGGTGCTATTAAGTCTAAAGGGCCTAACGGCTTCTAAAGTCCAAAAGCTATGACGAAAGAATTAGCATTTCAACACAGAACCGGTTAAGACACAATCGCAAGGAAAAGGATGCAGTGATGTAAGAAGGCGAAGGGTGGGCACAGTGGCCGAGTCTAATGAAATAAATGACAAGTGGTTTAGATCCAGTTTAATGTACACAACAACAAGGTCAAAAACTGTGATAAACTGTGTCATATCTCGAAAACAAGTCCCTTCTTCCGTTATCACTTATGGTTACCAAAATTCAGTTTTCACCGCAGTAATTGTCTATTTAAATAATTAGGCTGTACATTCTCAGTGCAAGATGGCGCTGTGTGCTGATCGAATAATTATGGACTGAACAACCTCGAATCTAAACAACCATGGTTCGATGATGGTCTTTTCTGATGCAGTTTCAGCAGCTGACCGCATTATCTGCTTGTCTCCATCGCGTACAAGCGGCTAAGAGTACTCGCAACAAAATAGGAGAGGTTTTACCATCATTTTAACTCCACTGTCCTTGCACAGTTTTATCTGTTTGAACCCCAACTTGAGCCTTGAATTTACACGAACGACGTGTTATATTTAAATTTCTATTCCACTTGACACCGGATCAATTCTCGTCACTTTTGTACGGTTGAAATAGTGGCGTCGGAAAGAACACAGAATTCGGTGACGTGTTACTGGCGTGCGCTCTAGCCAATGACGTCGGTCGCCGGTGAGATGCGTCAGTAGAGGGTCCGACGCTTTTGACGTCATCCAAAACAGCCGCATCATAGAGTCCAGGGGTCTGACCGGTAGGTGGCGTCGGACCGTGTCTTCCGAAAATGTCTACTCGCTGAGCGGCGACGGGTGAAACACCGAGATGGGGGCTGAAAATGGGGTTTGTTGGGTATGGCGATAGTCCGAGGGAAAGAGACGGGAAGGGTAGTGAATTCGTCTGGAGGTTCGGGTAGATGTCGGGTCGGAATGACGTAGAATTAAATGCAGTATTTGTTGGTGGTATGGCTGGCATGTAGGGTGGGTAGGCAGAGAGTGTAGCGGCCCTCATAAGGTAGGCGTAGACGGCGGAGGGATCGGTCATTCCGTAATGCCAGGAAGACATCGTAATTCGCTGGCGTTTGTCCTTCATTCGCCGGTTTTGAAACCATATCTACAACGACGAAGATGAAAACGGTGAAATATGATGACGGTTATAGTAATGATGACGACGACGACAATTGCGTTTACTACGACCAACTGAATAGTTGTTGTTTTGCTGGTGTTTTTATTATGATGTTGATGTTTGTTTTGTTATTGTTTTAGGTGTCGTTTTTACTGATGATGATGATGATGATGATGATGATGATGATGATGATGATGACATCGGGTGTAATCAAGTTGAAAGAGAAACGAGTGTTAAGTTTAAACACGAATAACATTGCAAAGCACGCAGATTACCTTAAAATAAACTAACGTTACAGTTTATCTATGCTTATAAGTAACAACCGCTTTCTAAGGTTAATGCTTTACAGTTACATGTTACCGTATTTTATCTGTGCTTAGAAACGATTGAGTTGTACCTTAATTGTCGATTCTGGGAGATTTAGGGAGGCTGCCAGTTCACATCGTCTCGGTCTAGAAAGATAGTTCTCGCTGAGGTACTCTCGTTCTAGTCTCGCCAGTTGTTCTCGCGAGAAGGCAGTTCGATATCTTCGCAGATTGTGACTGTCTTCCAGGGAAGAGGCTGCAAAGAACCAAAGAAAGTCACCTTTCAGCCAAAAATCACTATTCCAACAATTATTCCAATGCAGTTATGCTATTTAACAGGTATTTCTTCCAATCTGAGTCCGTATAATTTTATTTTGTTGATAATGTATGCATGGTATGCATGTATGGATGCATGTATGGATGCATGTATGGATGCATGTATGGATGCATGTATGGATGCATGTATGGATGCATGTATGTATGCATGTATGTATGTATGCATGTATGTATGTATGTATGCATGTATGTATGAAATTTATTCGTATATGAACGTGATCAATTGACGTTACGCACCTTACTACTTTATCATCTTTATTCATTCACTTATTTATGCGTTTATTTATTAATTTCTTTATTAATGGTGAATTACAGATGGTTCAGGTTCACGATTCAAAGGGCATCCGATCAAATATACGACAATAATTAGCCAACTCAGTTGGGTACAATGACATCTGGGCGCCCAAGTTCACAAGGGAACATTAATTTCGCATCGTTATCACCTATTAATGCGCGCGGATGAGGTAGTAATGGACCATAAACGGGTCAGAAGGTTAGAGTGCACGCTTGGTGAGTTGGTGATTGACCAAATTGGTCAGTTTCGAGACAAAACCAGTTCAATAAATGTCATCGAATGAGCGCCGGAAATTCGGCCTCGGAGAAATAACGATTAAGATTATGTAATCGCAAATGATATTCTAACGCCTTTAATTCAATATCCATGCCGACAAATTTGCGGAAGGTTCAAACATCGTTCAAACGGACGCTTCAGAGAAACACAGGTGCAACATTCTAGTGATGTGTAAATGCGGTGTTAAGAGTCGGTGTAATAATGTATAACTTATTAGTTTGTCTTATTACATCTAGCGGAACGACTTATAAGTGAACAATTGCTCGCAAATTTATTTCGAAGAATAGAAGCGATAGTTTAAGAACTAATTAAATTAAGAACATGTGTAATGTTTAGGCCTAACTAAGTATTTAATTAAATCTTACTAAGTATCTTTTTTATAAATATGGATTGACTCAAATAAACACAACTTAACAAGAGTCTTAAGTGTTTCAAAAGACATGTGATCTGTGTTCGAACCACTTAGCGCGCGCTCTGTTAACGAACAGATTTGATGTAGTAACAAATTAAAGTAATCGTAAACTCGAGATTTCTACAGCGCCCAGTGAAAAACAGCTTATTCATAGGCTCTCAGTCAAAGCAAGATCGATAGGCAGGAATGGTTCGGTTGGTTCCAGGTCAAGATCCAAGAGTTAGGCAGTCTGATGGTGCACTAAGAATCTGTGAAATGCGCAACTATTGCTATTCCTCGTCGCATTTAAACAATTGCGCTCTCCTTCCTATTTAGTAATAGGAGCAGCCTATTAAGCAACAAAGAGGAGCAGCCTATTAAGTAACAAAGAGGAGCAGCCTATTAAGTAACAAAGAGTCCATCAAACGCGCGACTAATTAGTTAATCTTTGCCGACATCAGTTCTGTCGCTAATGAGTCGACCATAAAACGCCTTCAATTAGTCGACCCTTTGCTAATTGTCATCCTCAATTAACGCCTAAGTCGGCGCTGGGTTAGGAATCGCTGAACTGCGCTAGCAACAGTGAGGCCCACAAGGAACCCCTGAGGAATTTAGTAAATAAAGGGGAGCCTTTGATGGAAAATATAGATGTTTACCAGCGAAAGATCTTCAAAGAAAACTCAATGACGATTTCGTCGCGAGCAGATTCATGCGGAACAGCTTAGTTACACAGGGGCGAAAATTGCGTGCAGTAAATGGGTTTGGTTGTTTGAGGTCTGTCAGCGGAAATGAATATTTATCACGAAACTACGGAATGAAGAGCATAAATAAATCCATTACCTAGCAGGTGATGGGGCTAAGCGGTAGTGTAATCTATTCTGTAATGTATGTTTATGATACAATTTGCCTCATAGTGTATTTGCAAGATTGTGTTCAATGAGCATCGATTGTATGGTGTGGACATAATTAGAAGCATTTAAAGAAAGATTCGCCGCTATCATTACACTCATCATCAAATCATAGCATAGACATACAGTCAGACCTACAGACAGACAGACAAACAGACAGAGACAGACAGACAGACAGACATCAACGTTAACGGGAGGTACCGCTCTTGCGAATTTAGTTTCCTAGTTCTAAGAAAGGTCGTCAGTTGAGCGACTCCAGGGCATACGCAAGTCGCGTGTTGGGTGTGGTTTGTTGAAGGAATGGATGGGTGGCTTTTGTCATCCCTGAAGGAGGAGGGTCAATTAGCGATTGAATAGCCCTCGCCAATTAACCAATTTGGACAGATCTAATAGGGCTATTAAGACGACAGACAGACAGACAAAGAGAAAGACAGAAAGACAGGGTGAAAGAGCGGGATGGAAAGAGAGAAGGATAGAGATGGGGAGAGAGGCAGATATAGGGGGAGGGTGACAGAGAAAGAGGAGGCAGAGGGAGAAAGAGAGGGAGAATGTAAGAGGGAGGAAGGAATACGAGAAGGGAAGGTGGAGGGGAAGAACATAGGCTGGGGGAGGAGTCGTAAATAAATTTGGTGCGCTCGACAAGGGGATCGCTTTTATAGCCCAAGTTCGGCTTCGAGCCAAGGGGGCTTTGACGCGTGCGTGCCTAAGGGGAGGGAAGAGGGAGTGGAAAGAGCCGGCAATAGGGGCAATCACCCCATCATCCCTTTATACACATTCATTAGGCTCAAGATCAAACAAAGAGCCGCCTCATCAATACCAGGCGCCTGGCAAGCTAACAATGAGTAGGTAAATATGTAGGAAGGTCAATTTCACGTAAGCAAGTATGTTGAACGTATATATGTATATATATATATATTTATGTATGTATTTACAATAAAAATAATTATTGGTATAATAAAACATAATAATAGTAATAGCAATAGTAACAGCAGTAGTAATAGGAGTAATAATAATAGTAATAGTAGTAGTATTAATAATAATAGTAGTACTACTACTAATAATAATAATAATAGTAATAGTAGTAGTATTAATAATAATAGTAGTACTAATAATAATAATAGTAGTAGTAGTAATAATAATAATAATAGTAATAGTAGTAGTAGTAAACCGGTTGTGAATGACTTACATTTATCTTTGTTGTAGTCGTCGTCGTTCGATGACTGAATGTAGTAGTCGAATGCGCCGTCATCGTTGTCGTACTCATTCTTCATTGCGCCTCTGTTGTATTTGCGCTTCGATTGTTGTCGCTGATAACAGTCGTCGTTGTCGGAATGACTACGATGATAAGAGTTGTCGTTGTCAGTGTTTTGACGATCACTCGTTGTTGGACTGGCGGACAGTCGTCGAGTAGGAGGACTCGATGAATCCGCCACTCCTGTGTCCTTGAAGTCTTTGAGGTCAGTGCTGTGGATTTCTGGATACTGGGTCCGGTCCACGGCGTCTTCTGCTTTAAGGGGCGTCGAAGTAAGGAGAGGACTTGGGGCTAGTAGATTCGGTAGAACTGGGAGGTGGACTGGAACGGGCTTGTCTTCGAAGGGCCGGTGGATGAATGCGCGACGTAGGCCTGCGCACTGAGTGGGGTCGATGGGCGGGGAGCCAGTGCACGGGTGATGTGGAAGCGTGATGTCGACAATGTTGCTCGAGTAGAATCGGCGAGATGCAGCTATGGAATCTGCGTCCATTGTTAGGTCCTTTCCACTTCCTGATATAGAACACAGCGCCTTCATTATCACCAACTCTATCACCAGCATTGTCATTCATTATCATTCATTATTATCATTATCATTATCAACATTATCATCATCATCATCATCATCATTGTCATCATCATCGTTATCATTATAATAATTATCATCATCATTATAATCATCATCAATATCTTCGTTATCATTATCATTATTAGTGTCATCGTCGTAGAATCATCAGCAGCGACAAGGTCACTCTTGTATTCATAATCATCATAAGCGTCTTAATCTGAACTCCCTCCGAAATGTTAACACTACAGCAATGTTTTACACACTATACCCTCGTTATTTATGGTCAGGCCCTTAAATCGTTTCATACCAAAATCATAGCATGCCCATATAATTGGCTCTAAGGAAGCATTCGTCTCTTGGAAAAAAGAAAACTCGAGGTCCTATCCAATCGAGTAAAACAGCATTGTGTATTAATCTTTCGGGCCTAAGTTAAAATCAGATAAACTCACAGTTAAAGCGAAATCTTTTCGCATTTATCGAATACGGAACATACCTCTTCAATCGCTGTTCTTGTGACAAACTTTAAAATTCTATTCAAACCGACGAATTTAAGACTAGGTCAGCTTCCCGAAGATTTTTGCAACTCGAGACGTTCTGAACTTAGACGACGTGAAGGTGTAAAGAAATTTCTCTTCCTAACCTGACCGACTGACTTCCAAAATGTCTTCTAACTCATTCAAAGCAGGATTTACTCCTTTTAAGAACCCCCCTCGCATTGCACCCATTTGACACCAATAACCATCGCCCGACACGGGTCGTTTCCGCTCGGCTGGCCAATCAGAAACAGTGAGGGTCAGTTTGACGGACCAATCGCCAGCGACGAGCACGATCGAGGGTGCATTTGTCGAGACAATTCTAAAACGCGGGCTTATTTCGGTCTAATTGAACGCCAAATTGGTCAATAAATCGAGGTCAGAGATCAAAGACGTATTGTAAATGTTGAAAATTAGAGGGCAAGCCCACCTGGTTGGCAGGTGAAAAGATTAAGAGGGGTGGGCCACCGAGGGTGGGCTGGTGTGGGTTTAAGGAACGAAAAGAAAGATGAACTGATGCCATTTTGTCGTTTAACAAATTCTGACGACAATATTTGACCTTCGACTAGAGCCTTTGCGAAGTTTTTTTATAGAAAGGCGCAGTATAAATAGCCACATACTTACGTACATACATACATACATACATACATACACGCATACATACATACATACATGCATGCATACATACACACATACATACACAAATACATACATACACAAATACATACATACATACATACATGAATAGGCTAAATACTTGTGCTATATAAATTTCTACTCGCTAACCTAATGATGCATTAGAATTTTAAGGGAAAGACAGACACGTAGGCAGACGGACAGAGATACAGACAGACAAACAGAACGTGAACAACAGGAAGAGACGTACATTCACTCACGATTCCGATCATTCCATTTTGAACTCGAAGGGTGACAACTTGGAACCGCGAGATGAAAGGGCAAGCACCCTTTTCTGATCGCAGGCAGACTTTACGACAACCCTTGTTTATTATCAACCCCTTTCCCTCTGGCTCCAGGCTCGTTAAAAACGGCTGTCTGCGCTTTTCTGCAGATCAGCCGTTTTAAAGGCATCCATAATACGATATCATTATCATTCAGGAATCGTTTAAGACACCCATGTATGGTAAGTACTTACCCCCTTGTTATACCCTTTATACCTCTTTGTTCCAGCCCTATTAACGCCCGGACGTATCTCCCGCCAACCCGTCTTAACCGGGGCCCGGAAACAGGGGGGCCAGCGGCGCTTGTAAAGAGAGCAGCCCCCCACGGATTGCGAAAGGGGTAATGGCGGTCTAATTAGCGTTAAATGCCAGTGAGACGTCATCGTTGGTCTCGTATGCCACAAGGGATCGAGTTGAACGGCCATAAACGCGACGCCTTCCATATAGATACCAGCTTCTCGAGGCTTCAAATCCAAGTCGTAATTGTATCATTAATACTAGTTAGGGGTCTATTTCAAAACGACAAGCTCAATCATAAAATCAACGCCATTCAACGGAATAGACTTTGATTATATATATATATATATATGTTTATATGAGATTGTATATGTCTTTATGAGTATATCTATGCAAACACACCTATTTGAAAGACGGGACTGATATACACCTAAATTACAATATGCTATAATAGCTTAAAGGCTTTGTCTTTAATTATCTAATTATCTTTGGCATGAGTGCCGTGCTATAGGGCCGTAGATCTGTCAATTTCAGGAACTGGGTTAAGACAACATGAGATATATCCGATAAATAACTCGTTAACCTAAAATTTAATTAACTAATTTATTTGTTTATTTATTACACATATTTATTTATTTACTGCACTTGTATTATGTGAATTCCTACAGAGAACGATACGTTACGATAGTAAATACTATCTAATACTATCTTTCCTATAGAGTCGTGGTCATAATACTTCTTCTTCTTCTTCTTTGCTTCTCCTCCGTCAGGCCACCGCCGACGATGAGTCCTCAACCTGTCGTCTCCACTGTTCTCTGTCGCTGATCTTGTCCCTTGCTTCTCTCATGCTTATTTTCATTCCCTCCAGATCTTCTCTTATATTGTCCAACCATGTCTTCTGTTGTCTTCCTCTGCTCCTCGTTCCTTCTATATATCCATTTAAAGCCATTGATGGTAGTCTGTTATTGTCCATTCTCATCACATGTCCTAGCCATTTTAGTCTTTTTTCCTTATTCTATCAATGAGTGTTTCTTCTTGTCCCAGTTCTCTCCTAGTCACCTCGTTTCTGATCCTTTCTCTTCTACTCCTGCCCTTTGTTCTTCTCAGCCAGCTCATCTCCGCAGCCAAAAGCTCCTCTCATCTTCTTTTCTCAGACACCAGCATTCTGAGCCATACAGTAGTACTGGTATGACCAAGGTTTCATACAGCTTCGGTCATAATACACAAGATATCAAACGATGGTCGTTTCAAGCGAAACCGTAGTCGAAAATTGTGATCTGTTGGAGACCAGTCAATATCCAATAGTTCATAGAAACCAGAAGTCATGTTAAAGTAAGTATTTATGTAAGCAAAAGTAGTTTGCATTTAATGATAGAGTTAATATGAAACGCGACCAAAAACGTCTACAATTCTTAAATAAATCGTAATCGTAATCGTAATCGTAATCTCGAAATTTCTACAGCGCTCAACGAAAGCTAAGTCGCGGGAACCAGCTTATTCACAGGCTTATTCATAAGCCAACTGACCGAAAAATGTACCAAATTTTTGGTTTGTTTTTTATGCACCATCGGTTGATGTCTTATGTATTAAGCTCTGGCGCCAAAGAAGTTACCAAAGATTTTTTAGAAGGGACTCTTTTTTAAAATCTTTTCCTATCGATTTTGTTTTTGACTGAGCGCCTGTGAATCAGATAGTTACTGCGACTTAGCTTTCTTTTGACGCTGTTGAAATCTCAAGATTACGATTCCGATAAAATCTTTGCAAGTTACTATTTATGGCGTGAACTCGACAAAAATGTTCCAATTTCTATTTTAGTTTACTTTTCGTTCAAAATATGCTAATCGGCAATGCTAAAATGACGTCATTGACTAGCGTATTTAGAATTTTAGGCGTAGAAGTAATGATTTCGTACTTTATGAGGTCGAAAAATGGGAAATAAGTTTATGTAAATAAAATATTAAACGTTTCTTTTTGAAATTAGTTTCTTGCATACGCATGTATACATTGATAATAAGCATTTATTTTACGACATTAGTTTATGATTACGAAACTCATCTCTTCCTAGATTGAAAGCCTGTGTCTTTCTGGATTTTTCTTTTCGTTTTCGACTGGACTCACTAACCCTTCAGGCCTAGCACTGACATGCACGCCATTTTTCTTAACAGTGACTATCATTTGATACTCTTATTGTTATTTCTGGCGCTATCAAATTCTCAGTTTTAGATCAGACTAGAACTGTACTGATCCTGGATGTCATTAGAAAGAATTATTTACAACCATGAACTCGAATTTTGTGTGTAGCTAAGTTTCTGAAGCAGTTTAGTAACTCATAACCTACAGTTAAACATATTTTAAGTATGGCGTCAATTTGCAATGACTGCATTGCAGGAGCTCGTTATACTATCGTGCGGAAAGAGTTCAGATTGATACAATGCCGTACAAAATCTGTGTCGTTGGATCAGGAAACTGGTTAGCAGTGATTCTTCTTTATTGTGTTGCGCTTCGTGCAGTGGATGCGGCGCTGGCAGGCACTGCGAATTAAGTTAACGCAACATTGAGGTACTTGAATGGGTGACCGTCCGCAGACTACCAGGCCACCTTAGATTAGATTGGAAGTGTCAACTGTAAAATCCGGATCATTCAATAGTTCATTTATTCACTCTCCGTTGCTAACTGACAGTATTCATGTAACAGCTATATTGGTTAGATTAGATTAGATTAGATTAGAGTGGTTTTCTATAAAATCCGGATAATTCAAAAGATATAGGTCATTTATTACGAATTCATTTTGATGAGATGATTTGCGTGACACTTATCGAATTTCTACCTGGCTTCTCCAACGGATATACTGTTTAACTGTACGTTATTGTGTTTGACAACGGTTTCACTTGAAGCGACATCGATTGATGCCTTGTTCACTAGGATAATGGCGCTATAGCAGTCATCAGATTCGATTAGATACTGGTCGTGGGGCGAGAGCTGTTCAGTAGATAATCCCAATCGTAAGCTCGAAATTTCTGAAGCGCTACTTAAAAGCTAAGCGCAGGGCGCCAGCTTATTCACGAGCGCTGCGTCAAGTCCGTGGGGTTGTCCAAAGATGCCATCTCAAGAACCAGGTCCTGTTGCAAGGAGACCAGAAAGAGGAGGGGAGAGGCGGTTTATGGTGGATTGTGTTTAAGATAATTAGATAATGCCTCTGTTGAATAGTTGCTTTTATCTGATCCCGCTGTAGGGGGTCGGTTATCGCAAAAATTATTGGCGAGAATGTCTGGTACAACCCAGAAGCATTTGCCACTGAGGTGACAATGTACGTCCACGAGGAATTAATCAGCGGAGTCAAACTGACAGACATCATTAACACACAGCACGAGAATGTCAAGTACCTGCCTGGGTGCAAGATACCCGAAAATGTGGTATGTGAACCGGCTATCGCTCAGTGCTGTCTGTCTGTGTGTCTGTCTGTGTGTCTGTCTGTCTGTCCCTTTCTCTCTATTTCACTGACTGACTGACTGACTGACTCACTCACTCACTCACTCACTGATTGACTGAGTGACTGACTCACTGACTCACTGATCAACTGACTGAATGATCAACTGATCAACTGACTGAATGACTCACTGACTCACTGTTCAACTGACTGACTGACTGAACAACTGATTGACTGACTGACTGACTGACTGACTGATCAACTGATCAACTGACTGACTGACTCACTGATCAACTGACTGACTGACTCACTGACTCACTGACTCACTGATCAACTGATTGAATGATCAACTGATCAACTGACTGACTGACTGACTGACTGACTGATCAACTGACTGACTGACTGATCAACTGACTGACTGACTGATCAACTGACTGACCGACTGACTGACTGACTGACACTCACTCACTCACTCCTCACTTACTGACTGACTGATTGGCTGAATGGCTGACTGACTCACTGACTGACTCACTGACCGACTCACTGACTGACCCACTGACTGACTCACTGACTGACTCACTGACCGACTCACTGACTGACTCACGACCGACCGACCGAGAGACTGATAGATGGGTTGGTTTCTTTCTTATAGGTTGCTGTGCCTGACATCGTGGAGGCGAGTGCCGATGCTGATATTCTCATCTTTGTTCTTCCGCATCAGTTCATCGCTCACCTATGTCGCCAGATGGCCGGCAAGATCAAGAAGAACGCCATCGCTGTCTCACTCGTTAAGGTCATACCACAGGCGCAATTACCATACCACTTAGCGCAGACGGCTTCTAATTTCCAACCAGGGCTCCACAAAACCCTAAGGGTTCGCAGACCATCGTCAGAGGTCCTGCAAGAAATCAGGATATCAATGAATCATAAATAAATTAAATAAATAAATAAATAAACCAGAGAAGAGTCTTTAAGCGTTGTCCTTGTTGATCTGCAGTTCGACTGTTTTTCTTAATTAGCTGTAATTTCGATTGCTCTCGCTCCCCGTTATCAACTTTTTTCTTACTACCTGTAAACATCTACTTATGTGGGGTTCTTCAGGATTTGGCAAACGATTTTAGAGGTTCCCTAAGGGAAAAAGCTTGGAAAAATTTGACTTTGCACTTTTTTTCTTGAGATCCAGTTGTGCCAAAATGCTTTTGTGTTTGAACTACCTTCAGATGATTATTAACTGCAAAAGAAGACGTTGGCTGCACTTTCTGTCGTAGTTGAATAAAATACAGTGCAGTGTTATATGACTGAAATTTGAAAATGACCCTTACAAAGTTCAGATGTAGACACTGAATCTGACCAGAGCAATAGAAAACATTAAGAACCACAGACTGGAATTAAGAGGTCAGTTTTCCGTTTACAGTATACAAGATAGACTAGCGAAAAGTTTCGCCTATCTCTCTGCCTGTCTGTCTGTCTGTTTGTCTGTCTGTCTGTTTGTCTGTCTGTTTGAATGGATGGATTGATTAATGGGCGGTAATCGTAATCTCTGGATTACGTCAAAGCTTCAAAAAAGCTAAGTCGCAGGTACCAGCTTATTTACAGGCGCTCAGTCAAAACAAAATCGATAGACAGGTATGGACAGGTTCGATGCCAAATCCAGGCTGAAAGGTAACTAATTCTGTTGTGGATCGTGTTGTGTTGCGCAGGGTCTCGGGGTATCAGACGGACGGCTACAGCTCATCTCAAGTACCATTCGCAGGAACCTTAGTATCAGATGCGCTGTCCTCATGGGAGCTAACGTCGCTAACGAAGTCGCCACTGAAAATTACTCAGAAGCGACCATAGGTAATCGTAATCGTAAGCTCGAGATTTATACAGCGCCCAACGAAAGCTAAGTCGCGGAAACCAGCTTATTCTAAGGTGCTCAGTCGAAACAAAATTCAGTTATTTTGCACGAATTATGAGTCTAAAATTAAAACTAGCAGGGCATTTGAGTAGTACAGATTAGGCTAGTTTAAAAATTCGCAATTTAGAAATTCTTTGGATTGAGGTTTAGTATTAATTGGTTCAACAATTTGAGGCAGAAAATTTGATTGTTAGTATTAATTGGTTCAAGGATTTGAGGCTGAATATTTGAGTGTTAGTATTAATTGGTTCAACGATTTGAGGCTGAATATTTGAGTGTTAGTTCAACGATTTGAGGCTGAATATTTGAGTGTTAGTATTAATTGGTTCAACGATTTGAGGCTGAATATTTGAGTGTTAGTTCAACGATTTGAGGCTGAATATATGAGTGTTAGTATTAATTGGTTTAACTGAGTTGGTTTCTTATTCAGCAATTTTACAATTATTTCGTCTAAACTGTTGATTTAGAAGTAGCCGTTTCAAAATGATGATTGTTGCAAGCAAGATTTGAACCTATCAAGAAAGGTCCCATTCAATTTCAAGTCCAAAGCTTTTACCAGTCTTACATCGTAGCACCTCAAGTAGAAATCATTTTAGGTATATCTAAGGGTGCGGGGAGAGATAGAAAGAGAAACAGAGGCAGAGAGAGGGTGAGTAGAATTCAACTGCAACTGAGAGAAATACAGAGAGAAGGAGAAAGAGTGAGGGAGAGACAGATACAGGGAGAGAGAAAGAGTGAAATAAACAGTGCCACAGAAACAGAGTGAGAGAGACAGAGAGTGAGACAGTGTGAGAGAAAGAGTGAGAGTAGAAGTCAAGTGCAACTGAGAGAAATACAGACACAAAGAAAGAAAGATAGAGAGAAAGAAAGAGACAGTGAGAGAGAGACAGTGAAAGTGAGAGAGAGAGGGACAGAATGGAAGAAAGAATGAGACCGAGACAGAGTGAGAGAGACAGAGAGTGAGACATAGTGAGAGAAAGAGTGAGAGAGAAAGAGTGAGACCGAGACAGACTGAGATAGATAAATAGATAGATAGATAGATAGATAGATAGATAGATAGATAGATAGATAGATAGATAGATAGATAGATAGATAGATAGATAGATAGATAGATAGATAGATAGATAGATAGATAGATAGATAGATAGATAGATAGATAGATAGACAGACAGACAGACAGACAGACTGACAGATAGATAGATGGAACACAGGAGGGCGAGAGAGAGATAGTGAGAGAGTGTCGTTTTCTCTCCGTATGACCTACTTTTAAAGCGTTTGACAGTTCGTCCAATAATCGTCATTGCGAATCATCTTCCTATTGTCATTGCTGGTAATTCCAGGCTGCAGGGACAAAACGATCGGACGAGTTCTCAAGAACCTCTTCCAAACGCCCTACTTCCGCATCGTCGTCGTTCCAGACGAGGAAACCGTGGAATTGTGTGGCGCACTTAAGGTTAGCCACACCATCCGTCGGACTTCTATAGCGCCATTTTAATAATGCCTCGACTGGCGCTTAAGGAATCCGCAATAACTTATCATTGGCTGCCCTACATTCACAGTTGCTGGTTCCACTACTTCGAACCAGCGACGGCCCCAGGGTTGTTTGCCTGGGGGGTCAATAGAACTTCCAGTGGGACACCATATTCTGGCAGTCCACCATGGAAAGGTCTGGTCTGAGGGGCGCCGGCGTACATAAACAAGAGGGGCGCGAGGACGAACCACCCTCACCAACGCCTATTGCTAATCGTAATCGTAATCCCGAGATTTCTACAGCGCCCAACGATGGCCACTTCAAGGGGACCAGCTCATTCACAGGAGCTCAGTCAAAATAAAATCGATAGGTAAAGGGTTCAGTTCCAAGTCAAGATACAAGAGTCAGGCAGAGAGACAGCGCGGCAGCTATGGGGACGGTGTTTGGGGTTGGAGAGGGGAGAGAGAGAGAGATAAAAGGAAGAACGGGTGTCAGGGTAGGATCTGTGAAAGAGGAATGTTTTGAGTTTTGAGTGAAAGGCCGAAGCAGAAATTGCAAGCGATGGAGCATCGATGAGTTTGTATGATGGGTCAGAAAACTGTCGCAGTTCTGAGGGGAGTTTATTCCAGAGTGATGTGAGTAAGTGCTCCAGTAAATAGCGATTAAGGCTAGCGAAGATGTAGATCAGACAGAAAAGATATTATTTTAAGAGTGCCATGACTTTCCTTTCGATATACAACCAAGCGTAGATTATCCTAAGTGGGGCTTTAGTAAAATGAATCCGAAAACAGTTTTGTTTGCTCTTGGTCGATTGAAGAACACGGGTTGGGCTTGTTTCTTGGAGGATGTGGTTGCTATGGGCGCGGGTTTCGTAGACGGGCTGCAATATGGCGACAACACGAAAGCCGCGGCCATTCGCCTCGGTCTTATGGAGATGATAGCATTCAGCAAATACTTCTTTCCAGGTCAGTCTGCGCTCAGAGAGCTACAGATATATGCAGATATACATACATACATACATACATACATACATACATGCATAAGTAGACCTACATACATACATATTTAAATATATGCATAATAATAATAATAATAATAATAATAATAATAATTAGCAACTTCTAATGCGCCGGTGTCTAATGCACAAGGTATCAACCGATGGCACACCAAAACCAAGCCACAATCAGGTCGATATCCAGAAGGTCAGTCTGCACGACAGAGAGGCAGCCTATGGTGGATAAGCAATTTGAAACATAAATACATGCATAGGCCTATATATACATACATATTTGCTTACATTTTTGGATACATATATACATTCATACATAGGCCTATAATATACATGTATACATACATACAAGCACACATACATACATACATGCATACATACATAGGCCTATATACATACATACATATTTACATACAGCAGGCCTATATTTACATACATATTTGCATACATATATACATACATAGATACATACATACATATAAACATACATACATATAAACATACATACATGCATGCATGCATACATACATATTTATATATATACATCGATACTTCAGTGTATAATATGCATATTACGTTGGGCAAGCGGAGGAGTCATTTATTATTCATGACGTCACAAGATCGTCGTCGTTGGAAGTGACGCAACTGAGTGTTTCTATTTATAGACGCGAGAATTGAGACGTTCCTGGAGAGCTGTGGAGTGGCAGATCTCGTAACGACCTGCTACAGCGGACGAAACCGCATGGTGGCCGAGGTCTTCGCCTCCGGGTCCGGAAAGGTGAATTTTAAAGAAAAAAGTAATTACTGAATTAATAAGTGATACATTGCAGATAAATAAATGAATCTGATATGTAACTATAAAGTAGAAAATGAATTGAGCTTACAGCGAAGGGTGATCCAAGGGTTTAGGCACCCGGTCCATGCCACCACTTATTTCTTTTGAGGTGGGGACAGCGCCTTTACCCACTGAAGGAAGGCAACCTGTTTCGGTTAGAGTTACCCCTAGAGATTGTATGTTGGAAAATGGTTTTGATCAAACTGCTATAGCAAAATGAAACAAGGGACTCATTCATTCGTTCTCTCATTCATTTATTCACTCGTTCATTCATCTAGTAAAAGCTTGTTTTAAAAATGTCTACTAATTATTTCTGCATTTGTTATGCGTCGCTCTCCAAAGGCTAAGCTTAAATCGATTGCACTGAACAATTGTAAGTGAAGGACTTGCTCAAGATTATAAATAACGAGCAATTGTGAGTGAAGGGTTCTTTATGGTCCCTACACAGTAACCGTCTCAGAGAAGGAGACTTGAACCCGTGCTCTCCAGTGTCTGGACGTTACAAAGTAAGAACTCTAACCAATCGGCTACCGTGACCCACATACAAGCCGAGCGCCTCAACCAATTGGCTACCGTGACCTACATACAAGCCGAGCACTCCAACCAATTGGCTACCGTGACCCACATACAAGCCGAGCACTCCAACCAATTGGCTACCGTGACCCACATACAAGCCGAGCACTCCAACCAATCGGCTACCGTGACCCACATACAAGCCGAGCACTCCAACCAATTGGCTACCGTGACCCACATACAAGCCGAGCGCTCCAACCAATCGGCTACCGTGACCCACATACAAGCCGAGCCCTTCAACCAATTGGCTACCGTGACCCACATAGAAGCCGAGCGCTTCAACCAATTGGCTACCGTGACCCACATACAAGCCGAGCGCTCCAACCAATCGGCTACTGTGCTCTTTTTTCAATGTACCTATTCATAACAGAATAGATATCTTGTTTAACTGAGGCTCTGTCTAATCTTTCGTACAATTACGATCTGTTAGACGTTGGATGAACTCGAGAAAGAGTTGCTGAATGGTCAGAAGCTCCCGGGTCCCCCGACTGCAGCCGATATCTACTCCGTCTTCAAGAAAATGGGCAAAGAGGGGTAGGCAGCATCTCTTTACACAATCACTGACTCAAAATCATCCTTACAAAGAATCGAATTCGTTCGTTCGTTCGTTCCTTCCTTCCTTCCTTCCTTCCTTCCGGTCTGCCTGTCTGACTGAGTTTACTTAATGTTTGACTTACTTAATTGCTTATTTACTTACTCACCTACCTACTTACGAAGTTCTTGCCGACGGGGCCTGATAACGATGACAGGTCGTTAGACGGACGAGTGGCGCCCTCTTCCAAATGGCTTCTAATCTACTTCTCCCAATCCTCCGTACACTCGGTGCTAATAGTTGAATGAATTTAGCAAAGTAATTCGCTAGAGGGCAAGTCTGTTTCATTTTATTGCGTGTACGTTATGTGGCGTGTTTGTTAAATGAGCCAGCGATTGAGTGAGTGAGTGAGTGAGTCAGTCAGTCAGTCAGTCAGTTATGGCTGCGTATAAGCAGGAAAACACACCCTTAGACCAGCCCTACAGCATACGAATCGGAATTTCGTCGGTTGTGTGAACCCTTTTGAAGAATAAATTGAAAAGCCTAATTATTCAGCTTTCTATTGTGTTTGCTTTTCAGGAAGCTGTTGATGACCAGGTAAGTGGCACAAATCGTCAGCTTTTAAAATTTGCTTTAATTTCTTACTTCTAAACACATAACTTTTGAGCACCATGGCTGACTGACTGACTGACTGACTGACTGACTGACTGACTGACTGACTGACTGACTGACTGACTGACTGACTGACTGACTGACTGACTGACTGACTGACTGACTGACTGACTGACTGACTGACTGACTGGCTGGCTGGCTCTCTCGCTAAATCCACCTAAATTTCAGTATTATAGACTTCTGCACATAATTTTTGAGTACTTAAATTTACATACTTACACAACTGCTCATCCTCTTCATCGTTGTCGGCGTCATCGTTATATTAATAACCATCATCATCATCATCATGACTGTCATAATGCATGCATAGGTATTCTTTTCTTTTTATATTGTTATCTATTCCATTCTATTTCTAGTTCTATTCTAATATATTCTAATTTCTATTCCATTACTTCTTGTGTTCATTCTGGTTAGCAACATTGGCTAACGCGAAGTCAAGACGCCTCTGAGGATGAGGTTGCCGGTTCGAGTCCCCACCGTATTTGAATCTCGGGCTAGCACGGTCCGTACACGGGGACCTTAAATGTCGTGGCGCCCATTCAAAGGGGAAAAACGGTGGTGAAGGATCTCCCGTCACCTCATCCTTAAAATTTGGTAATTGCTCCATAGCCATAGCTGCCCCACCACTCTGGAATAAACTCCCCCAGAACTGCGACAGTTTTCTGACCCATCATACAAACTCATCCATGCTCCACTGCTTGCAATTTCTGCTTCTGCCTTTCACTCAAAACTCAAAACATTCCTCTTTCACAGATCGTATCCTGACACCCCTTCTTCCTCTTATCTCTCTCTCTCTCTCTGCTCTCCAACCCCAAACACCATCCCCCGTAGCTGCCACGCTGTCTCTCCTCTGACTTTTGGATCTTGACCTGGAACCGAATCCTTTTGCCTATCGATTTTGTTTTGACTGAGCGCCTGTGAATAAGCTGGTCCCCGCGGCGCGGCTTTCGTTGGGCGCTTTAGAAATATCGGAATTACGATTACGATTACGATCACCCTATAAATTCATTGAAAAATAAGCAGGGTCGAGGCCATACGGTCGCTGTAGAAAACTGTGTACGTTAAAGTATAAATACCATACTTAGAATATTTATTACCTGACTTACAGGTTTCCGATTTTTGTGACGGTGCACAGGATCTGTTCGGGAGAGACTCATCCGGGGGCCTTCATCGATTGCCTCAAGAACCACCCGGAGCATGTCTAGAACAAGCGTTCCTTCGGAAAGGAACCCCAGTTTCTTCACAAAGACCGTTCTGTATAACTCTGGTATTCACGTTAAGCTGTGCCGATAAGCAGCTATTGTAAGCTGGTGCCGCGATTTCGGACATCGGACAGTCAGCCTCTCGTTGAAAAACACGCAGTGTTCCGTTACAGGCAGCTTAAGAAACAGTCTAAACCTGCCTTAAGACTCAACGTTTAAGAACATTTTGGCCACCCAAGTGCATATCTTTCACTGAAAACTGAAAACGCGCTCCTATTCCACAAAATTCTATCCCGATTCCTTCTCTTCCCTCTATCTATCTTGCCACTCCAATTCCAAACACCGTTCACTGTAGCCGTCTGACTGTCCGCCAGCCTGATTCTTGGATCTTGAACTCGAACAGTCTCCAACCCTCCTGTCTATCGATTTTGTTTTGACTGAGCGCCTGTGAATGAGCTGGTTGCCCCGACTTGGCTTTCGTTGGGCGCCGTAGAAGTCTCGATCTTACGATTACGATAAATGGCTATGACATACTTTATGCTTTGCACGTTAAGGTAACGCCGCTATAAAAGTCTCTAGATAAGATTTGATTAGATTTGATTTGAATCATTTGATCAGCTGGAACTTATTGGACCGAGTGTTAGATGTTCACTGGAGTTAGATACGAAATTAGTAATTTGTAATTAATGGAAAATATACTTGAAAATAATAATTAATTGTACATGGATAGCTCTAAAATGGTTTCAACATTGTCAGCTGTGATGGCCTAGTGGTTAAGGCGTTGGATTTGAAATCTCCACAGATTCATATCCTGTTTTCAGATGAGTTTTTGAAACGATTCCTAAAAGATGTGAGTTCAGCTCTTGATTCAAAAGTGTGGAGGAAGTGTCTTCAAAACAGTCGGAATGTTGTCTTTTAGAATAGTTTAAATGAGATAACTGTTAAAACACTCAAATGAATTCTAAGTTGGGACATACAGTAGTTTCTTTCAACACCCAGGACTTCATCAGTTGTGATTGTGAGCTGCGATGGCCGAGTGGTTAAGGCGTTGGACTTGAAATCCAATGGGTTCTTCCCGCGTAGGTTCAAATCCTGCTCGCAGCGACTGCGTTTTTGCAAGCGACGACTTCTGACTAAACACTTGAGAAAAATCTCTCGAAACGGCAAGGAATGAATACCTGCATGCATGAATTTGTACATGTTTGTCCAGAATGCTGACAAGTTGAACCAAATTGTGTTGAACCAATTTGAGTTGAACCAACTTTTTCTATTCTTGTCTTTATCCGTTCTCGAGCCGAGGATTGGCTGCACCACGGACAATTTGTTCCATCTGCCTTTGTCTCTTTTTGTCTCTTGTCTCTTAAAGTAACTGGTTGAACTACAACGCAATTCACGACTTGACTGATATAGAAAGCCTACAGTAAAATTCAACCTCTGATTTAGAACTCCGCCACTGCCTTTAGTCGGGTACCTCCAGTGCCAACAAGCCTGGATAAATGAGGAAGGCTACGTCAACGGCCTTTGATGCCATAAGATGTCGTTAAACAGTGGAACTACTGCAACCTCAGATTGGAGATTGCTTCTGTTAATACTCTAAAGTATGTCTTTGCTCGTCGTTAGCTACAATGGCCAAATGGTTAAGGGGTTGGACTTGCAATCCAATGGGAACCTCCCGCACAGGTTCAATTCTTACTCGCAGCGATTCAGTATTTGCGCTGTTTCGGACAGTTTGCCATGGTTTTCGTCAAAGACGTCATTTTTATTATCTGTTATCTGTTATCTATTATTATTTTTTATATTATTATTATTATTATTATTATTATTACTGCGGCTACTACCACTACTACCATTACCACCACTATCACTACTACTACTACTACTACCACTATTATTACTGCTAAATCATATAGGCATAGAATACGAATAACGAATCAAATCGAATAGCAGAATACGAAGTTTTTGTTAAATTTAAACCTCTTCACTGGCTAAGACTTGTACTGGGTGAGAAATACGCAGTTTCTGCGACGCGGTAGGTCAACTTAAAGGTGGGTGGGCTACCTATAAAGTGTCCACTGCAGCTGAAGAAAGACCATACCACGATTTGTGGAGCATACAACTTAATGATTTTCTCTAGTCATACATATTGTACTGGCCACGCCTACGCGTGTCTCTGATCTCGCTGATTGGTCCACAGATTGTCAACTACACCCAAGTTACTGTAAATTGCGGTTGCCTGGCGACCGTCTTCAATCGGAAAGTCAATGGTCACTCCCACCGTTGATTCGTCGGTAAATTGGAAACTCAGCCCAGTTTTCTTAAAATAATAATTGGTTGGACGAAAACCATCGCCAGCAATGTCTTTATAATAATAGCCTTAGACGTAGGCGTGGTGGCCCGGCGCATATGTGCATCGATAAACGCTGGTGCTATCTGGCGAATAATATGAGAAGATCGAAATTGTTTAGTTTCAATAAAACGGGACAAAATGGAAAAGGCTCCAACGAGGAGGAGATGGGTTGATCCCGGGGAATCCAGAGGATTTTCTCCAGAAGGACACCTTGCCGAACTAGCCCCGCGGGATAGACTAGTGCATAAATAATCACAAAAGACCGGAACAGTGATTCTCGTCGCTGATTGGTCCGTTAACTGCAAACTCCGCCCAACATCTTAACGATTGGTTACCACCAGACGACTAAGCTGTCTATCCGATACTTCGTCAGCTCACGGATTGGTCACGGCGATCAGGTGATCAACGGCAAACGCCGATAGGTTGGATAGATCAGTGTTCTCTTCCGCCGTCGCCATATTGGGCAGAGATACGACTGAGGCGGACGTGGATTGCCTGGAAAACTCCAGACTTGACGGATTCGAGACTGAGCCTAGCGACGGAGTCTTAGACTTTGACTTGCACTGTTCGGCTCTGCCATTGTTAACGTCAGCGTTGGCGTGACAGTTACTGTTATTGTTATCATTGTTGTTTTGATAGGATGTGATTTCCGCGTGGGCATGACTGTCGTGCACGTGATCGGATTTCTTCGGTTGGTGTACTTCCGCTTCCGGTTTGGACTTTTCGGAGTTCATCTTAATTCGTGACTCCATCGAAGCCTTCTTTCCTCTCTTCCACTTCATACGACGGTTCTGAAACCATATCTTTACCTACAAAACAAAACACAAGAAATCTTCAACATTTTGTAATTTAATTATCCAAGTATTATTATTCAGTTATTACTTTCTTTATTTTTAACCGAAGGTATAATTGATCACTGGGATTAAAAGACTTGGCTAGTAGCGCCAGAGAAATGTCTATAACAGAAGAAGTAGTGGTAGTAGTGGTAGTACTAGTAGAAGTAGTAAAAGTAATATTATTATTGTCATCATCATTATTATCCTGAAGAAAATTTTGAAGGTTTGGGAAATAGAGGATATGAGACAGACAGACAGACAGACAGACAGACATACAGACAGACAGACAGACAGACAGACAGAAGCTAATTATTTGGCGCATTGTTCCACTGCGCATGCGTCGAAATGTTTAAGACGTAAGGCGGGGAAAGATGTAGCGACAACTGGAGAGCGAGACAGTCAGACAGACAGACAGAGGCAGAGACAGAGACGAGCGCAGACTTAAGACGCGCGCCAGCCAATCGGAGTCACGCCTTCTCGCGACGGACTTTTTCCCGTTGCGCCGCCGCTTCCGCGTGATGAATATCGTCGAGTGCAACGGCCGGCGAATCGACAAATAGTCCCTTGGCGATCGGCGAGACCCCGTCTGTATGCAGACGTCGCCGGGTCGGTCGGCCGACGGCGGGGCGTTTGGCGGCGTGGCCTGCTGATGGTAGCCGTTCAGTTGCTGGCGACTTTAATTAATTAACGTCTCAATGGCGATTTTCATCTCATTTCGACGGGCTTTGTGGCTTTCGGACGGAGCGTCGAAGGCGATGATCCGTCGGGGGATCAACAAGGGCCGTTCGCCGGCTAATTA